>CM016614.1:1001605-2319823 GCA_005393395.2 Gossypium australe | reverse complement strand
TTGACTCGATGTCCCTGAAAAATTAGATCAAAATATAGTAGAGAAACTAAATTTGTAAATAATAATAATAGAGGGAGTTTCTATGAAATTTGATCAATTTTATTATATAGGGGAATAAATAAAGGCTAAATTTATGGTTAAAAGATAATAAAAATGATCAAGTCCAACAACAATGGTTAACGTCTTCCATTGGCACCTCAATTACAAAAAGTTCAAACCCGAATTTTCCAATTTGTAACTTGATTCGATACCCTCAAAAAAATTACAATAAAGAGATTAAATCCGTAAAAGAATAATAAAGAGACTTTCTATGAAATTTGATCGATTTTAGAGGGAAGAAATAAAGGCTAAATTCATGGTTATATTTGGACAACAAAATCTTGAAAAGGACACTCTCAATGATCATTATTCAAACTTTGTTGATATAATCCCACTCTCCTCAACCATAACTTGACTCGATACTCTCCGCTCACCCAAGAAATGATCAAATTATAGTAGAGAGATTAAATTTGTCGGAAAAAATAAATAAATAATAGAAGGAGTTTCTATGAAATTTGACCGATTTTATTATATATGGGGATAAATAAAGGCTAAATTCATGGTTATAGTTGGACAACAAAATCTTGAAAGGGCACTCTCAATGACCATTATTCAAACTTTGTTGATATAATCCCACTCTCTTGAACTGTAACTCGACTTGGTACCCTCTAATCACCCAAAAAATTATTAAATTATAGTAGAGTGACTAAATTTGTGAAAATAAACAAATAATAGAGGGACTTTCAATGAAATTTGACC
This sequence comes from Gossypium australe, assembly GCA_005393395.2. Classification (NCBI taxonomy): domain Eukaryota; kingdom Viridiplantae; phylum Streptophyta; class Magnoliopsida; order Malvales; family Malvaceae; genus Gossypium; species Gossypium australe. The sequence goes on along the minus strand of CM016614.1, from coordinate 2,319,025 downwards.
AATTTTATTATATAGGGGAATAAATAAAGGCTAAATACATGGTTATCTATGGACAACAAAATCTTGAAGGGGTAGTCCCAATATCTTGATAAGAAAAAAATGAAGACCTCACCTCTAATATAAGGTCATTTTCTTAAGCGTAAAATATGGCATTAAACGCGTTTTTTGGGCCACCTTAACCCTTAACCTTATTCCCCTTCCTTCTCATATCTTTTTCGTGCCACATTATTCATGTATTTTTGCCCCCCCCCCCCTCTCTCCTAATCTTTGGTCAAATATTCTTTTTACCCCCTTCAAAAATTCCGTGTTCCTATCGTGGACGAAAATAAATCGAATCAGATGCCGACCAAGTATTAATTCGATCTGTATCGTTGTTGTTTGCAACAACTTAGAGATTATGGATTCGAACACATTTAAGCACGGAATGTCCTCCACTTGGGGATTAAGGGTTATGCAGGGCAAATGGAGAGGGTAAGTCAAGGCTTTGGTCCCTAAACTTGAAAATTTTTATTTTAGACTTAAATTTTATAAATTTATAAGTTAATACATGGTAAAATAATATATTTGGCCTCCAAAAATAATAAAATTTCGATTTAGTCCTAAAAATGGTAAAAATATAAGCCAAAATAATAATGAAATTATATTTTAGCTCCTGTAAAAATATATAACATATAGCCTCCCATAAAAAAATCGTGACTCCGCCACTAGGGTTATGAGTAGTTTTAGAAAAAGAACTGAATCAGATTAATTTAATCATAATCAAATTTTGTTATCAGTTCATATGTCATGCGTAAATTATGGATTCAGCCTTTGTACTTTAATTTGGTTAATATTAATCCATGTAATTTTTTACTGAAATACTAGTTGTTAAATTCGTTTTGTTAAATTATTCTATTAGTCTTATACTATGCGAAAAGTTGTAGATTTAGTCTATGTTCTCCAGTTCAATTATTCTTAATATCCATACTTCTTGAATTTTGACATTTTAGTCTTGATACAATACGACGCCTGTTAAATACATTAATTGACTTTTATGTGAATATTATATCGAAATAGCAATCTGAAATTACATCATACATTCAAAGGCGAAGCTAGAATATTTGATAAGGGGGTCGGAATATTATAGAAAATATACATGTTCCAAGTAGGCTCGACCCATTCAATAAGATATTTTTAAACATGGGATATCTAGATCACTAAAATTTAGGAAAAACTTAAATGATCAATTTGTATTAGATATTATAGTTATCTAAGTTTATTTTTTACCTAATTAATATTTAGATACTATTTTTTGTCTTAATTTACCGTATTAAACTAAAAATGTTACTAAATTTATTATTATAAAATTATAAATCCTATAAAAGAATAAATTTAAAATTTTTGAAAAACTTTGGGGAACACAAATATTCCTTTTTTAAAATAATAATTATGATATTAAAATAAAAAAATTCAAAACTTCAAACGCCTAAATTTTTTTTTATAAAATCTAAGAGAGGTCGGGCCCTGCTAGCCCCTTGAATTTGCCTCTGTACATATATAATGTTTTAGCTGCATAAGTTTTTATTTTTTTGAGAATAACCACGTAAGATTTTGAAAATGGTATAATTTAACTTAACGAATTTAATAACTATATTTTAACTAGTGTTGGAATTTCAAAATCCGAAAAATATATAGACTAAAAATTACTAAATTAAAGTCAAAGAGTTAAATCCACAACTTACGCATAGTATAAAGACTAATAACAAAAATTAACATTTAATCACTAACTAAAATCATTTTAAGGTTTTAAAAAAAAATAAAATCAAATAATTACAATAATAATAATTATCAAACATAATACACTCTCGTGTTAATAATCAATATATTATTTTTTAAAGTTTGTGAAAAATCTAACCATATTTATTCTTTTTGACACAATGCTTAAAATTACTCATAGCCTTCCAACTCATAAATAGGAGGATAATACGCTTTAGCGCACTCGAACTCACATCCTCTTGTATTGACAACAATGCTTATACTAATCGAGCTTGACTTAATCGGCAAATTTCATTTTTAAATTTTTTTTATGAATAATGTATATTTTTTTTCATGAATTATATTTATTTTATAATGATAAGGGCACTCTATTCCTGTCCTACCACCGAAGAAAAATTGCTACGGATGGCCCCTCCACTAAAGCCACTTTTTTCTTTTAATTTTTCTTGTTTTTTTTTTTAATAATAATCAAAGGGTGCGTATAAAAAAAAACCCTCATCTCATCACCCTTAAAAAATTAAATATTTTATTATATGATCCATATTTAATACATGATCAACATATAAATCTAATACAATGACATCTTACTAAAAAAAATAGTATATAAATTTAAAAATTGATGATATATTTTTATTTTGGTGTTTGAAACACCCATTTTCAATAATTTCTTTAATCAAATCATTATTGGTCCTTAAGTTATAATCAAGAAAAATTTAAAAAAAAATTAAAAATTTAAAAAGCAAGGGCTTAAAAACAAAGGATTTTGGAAGGTCATGACCATGACCATAATGAAGGGTGACTTGAGATTAGATTAGATTAGATTAGAGGGGTTAGTACCATGTCACATTCTACATGTGAATAACATACAATGGGGGGTGGGGACCAATTTGAGTGACCTTACAAGATTAGGAGGGGTTATTTTATTATAATTTTATATTCAAATATAAGTAAAAGATATTAATACAAGGGTTCATCGTTGTCTTAAGTATGGAGCAGTTTTAAAACTCGTGGTCAGCATTTATCCCCTTAATGAGTCTATCAAATGCGGAAAATTAATTACTGGACTCGTTCCAGTAAATACCTTAAGAAACTAAAATAAAATTTCAAATTGATTATTTCTACCTAAGCTTCATTTGACTTTGAGTGTGCCATATTCTAAATTACATAATTAACTTTAAAAAATGGGAAATAAAATATATATAAATATGATTTATAGGATCTTTTTTTGCCTAATTTTGATACATTTTTAATAAAGTTCTTATTGGATAAAAAATTTTTAAAAATAGGCCACCACCTTTTTGCATGGCCTCCCTCTTCAAATATTCTATTATTTTAAAATTATACATCAATTTTGATTTCGTGTAATTTTATACGTTAAATTTTGATTTGATCAAATTCTTACAAATTATTAAAACAATTATTAATATAACATCATTTTATGTTTATAAATTGCATGCACAGATAATTATATTTATTCAATATAAAAATAAATTAATGTATTTATTTCTTCAAATGTGTATGATTGAATCAAAATTAAAGTTTCTTGTATACATTTGGGCTACCATCAAAGTTTCATAAGTATAATTGCATCAAATTAAAATCCATGTATCAAATTGCGCATTGAATTATAGATCATATATAATTTCGATATTTATATTTTACAATTAGAGGAAATTATTGTTTAATATATGGCTTAATGAGGGTTTTATTTAAATTCTAATAATGAATTTAAAAATTCTTCCACTTTAAGTCCTAAAAAACATTGAGATTTCATATTAAGTCCTTACATTCTTCTCCTATAAAATTAAAATTCATCCTATAAAATAATATTATCATCTAAAAAAAAAACTTCCAATTTTTTGGAAAGTTACAAAAAGGAGAAAAAGAAAATTGGGTTGTTCATATTGGAAGCTATTAATAAATTTAGGAAGTGAATAAAACGTGACAAATTCAAACACTTGCAAATTTGGGTGATTAAATTTCTAACTTGCTTTAAAATGTAATTAAAGGTTATTAAATTAAAATTTTTTTGGTCGGTTGAGTTTTAGTTCATTCGTATCGGCAATGTTGTTAGTGTAAGAAAATGTGGGTTCGAATGTATTGAAACATAGTATCCTCTCATTTAAGGATAAGAGCTATGAGTAGTTCTATATATTATATAAAAAAAATTAGGAATCGTGATGCTTTGTATGTAAAGACGTAAATAAAAAAACTTTTTTTTAATTTAAAAATAAAAAAAAAGTTAGTGAATTATGTTCAAAATAGCAAGAAGGGTTGGTGAGATTTTGTAGCTGTAATAAGTGATTATAATCAAATTCAAGATTTTGGATTTTGGATTTGAGTCCTCTTTCCTTTTATATAAAAATTTGGTTAATATATTAATCAAGCCCTTAAATTTTATCATTTTCTTTAGATAAGATGTTAAAAAATATTTTTATTATATTCAAATAAGCCCTTAATCTTCAACTTGTATACAAACAAGGTCTCAGACTTTAAATTTATGGCTTGGTTATAAAATTGGCACCTAAATTATATTTTTTTCCCACTTAGGCACCTAAATGTTTTTTTTATTATCAATAGTGGCATTTAATTATCAATTTCATCTCATTTTTACCAAAAAAATGTACTGACATTTGACAAGAACATGCCGTGTGTTGTGTTCTTATTGGTTGGTATCAGGTTTTGGGGTAAAATGAGATTAAATTAATCATTTATGTACCACTTTTACCCCCCAAAAAATTGAGGTGCCTAAATGAGAAAAAGGATATAATTTGGGGGGCAATTTTGCATTTAAGCCATAATGCATATCCTTTTTTTTTTTGTTTTAAAAGTCTTCATATAGACCAATATTTCATTTGAAATAAAATATGCTTAGCTAAAAGTTTAAGGACTTATTTGGGTATCGATTAAAATTTAAAGATATATTTAAACAACAATTAAAGTTTAAAGATTAATTTGAATATAACAAAAACAGTTTTTTCAAAGAGCTTATTTAATACATTAAACTAATTTTATTATCACCATTTTCATTTCGGCTAGACTTAATCATGAGTTGAATGATTTATCCAGCTTAATTGATTCAATTCGATTTAAATAAAATTTTAAAATTTAAAATGAAGCAATAATTTAAAAATATATATATTTTTACTTGATTTTAATTATAAAATATAAATATTAATAGAAAATTAATTATTTTAACCCAGGAACATTCTTAATTTTCAAGGGGGGGCGGGGGGTTAAGGTAATTTTCAGCAGCTTAATCATGCATTAGGCTTTGATTTTGACTGTCGGGTCTCCTTAAACTTGACAATTGGCAAGTGTGTTTTATGTTTTTTCATTGTTTTGTGGGACAGCAATTAGCATGAAAATCTTTACCTTAAAACACTAAAATTATCTTCTAATTATGGTTTTTAATACTAAATGCAATTAATGGGTCATCCATGTTTTCCATTTATTATGTTCATTGCCAGAATTTATTTTATAGACCCTTTTTATTATATTATTTATGGTCTATTTTTAATTATTTTATAATATTTCAATAAAATTTTTTATGTCATTGACATATAATTTTAATAATTTTTTTATCTTGAACTGGAAACCCGATTTTGGATTCGAGTTAGGGGTTCAGGTTTAGAGTTTAGAATTCGGAATTCAGGATAAAAAAGTTACCAAAATTACGTGTTAATAACATGAAAAAATTTACTGAAATGTCATTAAAATAATTAAAAATAGACCATAAATAATATGGTAGGAAGGGTCGATAAAATAATTTCTCATATATATATATATATATATATATATATATCATGAATGTCTTTTATTAGGAGTCTCTTTTTCTTTACTCAAAAAATAAGCAATTTAGTCAATGTACGTTAAATTAAAGAGCAAACTGATCATTTCTATTAAAATTTCATTCATTTATACTATTAAAAACTGATATGGTTAACGAAATAATTATACAATTACACTTAACATATCACGTGTATCTTATATTAACGTATAAAAACTAAATTATCGCTTCACTTTTTAATCCAATCATTGCTTAAGATTGGACCGATTGATACTAATCGGTTATATGGAGAATTCGAAGCTGATCTGATTTGCTACAATTTTTTTTTTTTTGAGAATTTGCTACAATTTAATTGTCTTTAAAACAAAATCAAATAAATTCGTCGGTTGGAATATAAAAATAAAATTCCAGATTTTATGGAAGATTTGGCAATGATTTTAAAAAGAAAACAAAATCATTTTACTTTTGGAAATTAATTAAAATTGTGTAATTAACATGATGATAAATTTATGTTTAATTTTTACTTTTTATTAATTTGATTTTATTCTTTTCTTTATAGAAATATTTTAGTTTATAACATTTAAATTTTAGTTAAATTGTTGTTTGTAGATGAAAAAGTTACTGGATTGTAAAAATTTTAATAACGCTGATATGACCATCAGCATGACAGATTAATAGTTTTACATGTATTTTATTAATGATATCGATAATTTTTTTATTATTTTTATATTACAAAATATATATGAAGTATTGTGTGGGCTGCCACATCCCCGCTATTAAATTTTTAATGATCTGATTAATTTTTCATTCGAAAGACAACAACATAACTAAAATTTAAAGATTGTTTTAATAGTATATGGATTAAATTGATCTATTTAATAATAAATGGACTAATTTAATCCAATCCTTATAATATACGGACCTCCCAAATATTTTAACCAATAATGAAGGAATGTTAAAAAAGGGAAAGTAAACCATTATGTGATCATATAATTAATAAAAAAATTATGGGTCAAAATGGGTTAAAAGTTTATGTCATAAAATGACCTTAAAATTGGATGGAAGATGTACAAAAATATAAGGGTTAATTGATATTCTTTAATTATGGTTTATATTTTAATTGAGCTGTCAAAGTATTAATATAATGTTAATTGATCGTTCTATCAAGCTAGTCCTTAATTTGGGCATTAAATCTAACATATTTAAACCACATTAATCAAATTGTATCACGTGTTTACTTGATATATAAACAGTTTGGATCTATCATGTTAAGTAAATAAAGAAACAGCTCTCCCAATTTTCATTGACACGACTTTTTTTTTAACACATTTGTTCCAAATTGCCCATATGATAAGAATATGTGTGTTTACAATTTGATCAACGAATTTTACATATGCTACACATCAAATACAATCTAGTATTAGTGTACTAAAAGTAACAATGAGGTCCTTGTACTAGGAGCTAAATTGCATTTTACTCTCTCTACTAAAAGAATGGGCAGATTAGTCCCTGTATGCTAGATCAAAAAGCAAACCAGTCATTCTGTTAAAAATTCTATCAATTTCTACTATTAAAAACTAGTCCTTATACAATGTACATTAGCATGAGTTACACGTGGCATCTAGTTATTTCGTCAACCATGCCAATTTTTAACTGTAGAAATGGATGAAAATTTTAACAGAAATGACTCGTTTGTTATTTGATCTAACGGTCAATGACTAATTTCCCTATTTTTTGAGTAAATGGGACAAAATTCAATCCAACTCCTAATACATAAGCCTTTATGGTACTTTTACTTATTTAATGTTCAAACTGACAGCTAGACTGATAGAATAACCTACTTGATATGTTATCGATACCTTAAATACTTAAGTATAACGTCTTGAAGTTTATGACCAACTTAAAATTTGGGTAATAGTTTGGAAATATTTGGTGAAATTAACCCGAAATATAATGAGAAAAGTGAATGGATTTGTTCTAGAAACAACTTTATAAATAAAAAAAGGGAAGAAGTTTCTAACTTCAAATGTGTATATTGAAAACAAAGATTAGTAAAACTTATAAGATACAAAGACCAATTTTTTTATTATACAAAAGAAGTAATAAGACAAAGATATCCTCCAACTTAATTGTCGTGCAATAACTGATGACTCCCAAATGGTCTTAAAAACGTCATTTTTGCCAATCCATCCGCAACCTTATTCCCTTCTCTGAACACATATCTAACACAAACCATCTAGGAACTTTTTGAGAAGGTCTTTGATGGCACGCCCCACAGTTGAAAAAAATCTATTTGTCTGCATTTGTTTAGATCACTTCGATAACTTTGGTACTATTTCTTTAATTACGATTAATTTTAGAAAAGAAAAATGATTACCCTAATTGCAATATTTGAATTAATTAATAATTTGATGTTGGATATTCTCTTTCCCCAATTATTTATTATAAAAGTTTAATGAAACGTGGTGGAAATTTTATTTGTAAATATAATCTTAGATTCAAGATGGTTAGGTTTTGACCATTTCTCATATCATTTGCTCAAATTTGCAAGTATCTTTATGTTCCATGGTACTTAGATTAAATTTCATCCCAAATTAGCCATTGTTAAAAAATATATATTATTAAAGTTTATTCAGATCAACTCGGATATCTATTTTACGATTTCTAAAATGATAAAATATTTAAATTTGTTTTCATACCATAGTGAAATTATAATTTTTGGTCTTTTTACTATGCTTAAATTTAGGGTTTAGATTTTATATTTTAATTTATCGTAATTCAATCCCTTTATTTTTATAATATCATTAATTAACCTAAATAATTAATATTGTTAATCATTTCAATTAAAATACTAAAGAGAACTTTCCTTAAAAAATATCCCTTCCAACTTATCGCGTTGATATATATTGTTGGAAGGAGTGCTTTTAAGGCATGCTTAATTATAATTTTATCCCCTAATATTTTTTATTTTATCATTTTAGTCCTAAATATTTCATTTAAATCACTTTGACATTTAACCTTCAAAAATTCTTTTAGAAGAAAAAAAATTATTGGACTATTAAAATTTTAATGGAACTGATATAGCAACTCTTGTGGCGGCCTTAATGTACTTTGTAAATTTTATTAAAAATTTAACAGATTCAAAAAAATGTTCATTACAAATTTTAAAATTTTATCCATGTGAACAATTAAGTTGACATAAACTGTTACACAAGTTGTCACGTTAGTGTTATTAAAATTTTAACAGTTTAAGCTTTAGACGGCTTTTCTATAATAATAAAAAAAGAAATATTTTGACTGAAGTTTAAAAGTTGATGACCGACATTTTCTCAGAAAAAGAATCAGGACCATAGTAACAAAATAGATAAATGTGAGGACTAATTTTTTTATTATGCATTAAAAAAAAGTTTTGAAATTCGCAATTAGGTCCTATTAAAGGTTAACAAATTTGATATATTTAGTTTAAATCTCATCACATGTACGTTATTTAGGTCAAATAAACTTCCAATACACTTTATAAATGGCCGTGACATAATATACTCAATTTGCTAACAAGATTAATTGAGCTTTTCATTTAATTTATATTTATATTATGTTACATTATAAACTCGAACTTGAATACAAATAAACTTAATTAACCTAAAATTAAACTTAAAAATTAATGTTCGATCGAACTTTAATTGAATATCGAACTCAATTTTCGAGTCAAACTCAAGCTAATATATATAAGCAAAATATTTTAATTGTTTGAATGATGTCCATGTGAAGTAATCATAACCTATAATATTTGATTAGGTAATGCAAATAATTGTATTTTATTGTTTAATTAATTAATTAATAACCATATAAAAGACAAAGAAAAGTGTGTCCATCAGCCATCACTTTTTTGTTTTTTAGGAGGAATAATATTTTTAATTTAAAATATTAATTTTAAATTTTCATTTTTTTTAGTAATATTTTTTAAGGTAATGCCAAAAATTACCTGTTCATCAACTCATAAATAGGAGGATAATACGTTTTAACGCACTCAAACTCACGTCCTCCTGCATTGACAATAATACCTATACCAGTCAATTAAAACTCAATCGGCTTAACATTTTATTTTATTTTTTATTGAACTTTAATCTAATATTAGTAATATTTATTAATTTTTATATAATTCTACCAAAAATGATTGATGTTTGAACAGCTTAAAGAATTAATCATTTACCACAAAAAAAAATGTACTTTATAGAGCTTTAAAAGATACCCTTCATTTTGATGGAACAACCATTGTGTCCAAATGACCACCTTTTTTCAACACTAAAATGTTGTGATTATCCTCTCTTTTCTTTTATTTTATTTTTACTAATAAAACCTTAATTTAAAAATAAAATAACAATAAATATTGGAATTTAAGTTTCAAATTGGCTAAATATGAATTTATAAAAAAAGTTAATTAAATTAATCAGTTATTAGTTTGAATTTTAGTATATTTTTATGAGAGTTAAAATGTAATTTTACCATTTCAATAGCTTATATATTTATAATTTTTTAAAGAACTAAATCAAACTTTTACCGTTCCAAGATTCTAATTTTATAAATTCTAAAGGGCTGAGAGTTAAATTTGTTGTTCCTCTACCGCCCATTGTATAAGCTCAAATCATATCATCACTCTTCCATCGCTTAATATTGTATTGATATAAAAAATTTATTTGAATCAAACCCAGATCGATCCAATTAATTAATTTTATAATTTAGAAATATGTATATTTAAAAAAAATTAATACTTAAATGTTTTTCTTATATTAAAATTAAATAAAAGTATTAAATTAATCTTATCCAAGCCTAAAATCTTTTTTTACTTTAATAGAATAAATTAATCGAATTTAAATTTAATATGATTTGTAAAAAATAATAAATTAATCTTAATTTCTTATGTCTTACGCATTAATCCTGTTTTAAGGTTTATTATTGTTCTTCTGTGAAACCAAAGTGAGTTTTAGTCTACTCATTAGTGGCAGACAATGTGATTTATCACGCAGCCGAAAAAGGAAAAAATATAATATTTAAAACGTTTTTTTTATTTTTAAAAATAATTATTTTGTTCCCGTGAATAAATAAAAAATTTCACTGAGTTTTAAAATTGTTTATGGGTTGGGTTACCTGTCTAGGCTCGAAGGTTCGTTCAAAATTTAAAAGGGTTTAGATAAAAACTTTAGGTCTTAAAAATGAGTTTGGGTAAAAAATTTAGACCCATTTAAACTATGGGTTGGGGTTGGGGTTGGGCTTGAACATTCAAAACCCAAGCTTGACCCGATCCGACTTGTTTTTAAGCTTATAATACTTTATATTATGTAATTTAGTACACATTAAAAAATAAATATATACTAAATATATTATACTATTTTAATGTAAATATTAAAATAATATTAAGATTTACTATGTAAAAATGTATAAATTTATTAAAATTAAAATAATATAATATAAATACTTTAAAAGATTCAAAAAATAATATTGACGAGTCTAAAATGGATTTGGGTTAGTCTTCTGTAAATATGGATGAATTTGGACAAAATTTTAAGCTCATATTTCAGGTCAGACCGAGCTTAGATAAGCATAAAATATGTTAGTATCATGCTTAGGCTCGGCCCAACCCATGAGCACTTCTATTGAATATGCAGAGAGAAAATTGTTTTAAGAGGAGTCAAAGATGGATCATAAATTTTTGAAGACTAAAATGTATTATTATATTATTTCGTAATGTCAAAAAATTTTAAGGAGTTAGAAGAGAAATTTACCACAGAGGGGTTCCTTGCTAATATGTCCCCTTTTTTTCTTTTCTTTTCTTTTTTTCTAATAATACATTTAAGGACATATGATAGCATGGCGTCATCTTGAACTATAAATTTATTAGAGATGATATTAAACTATGAAGTTTTGAGGAGGAAATTGCTTCTTTTTTATTATTATTATTCTATTAACTTGTAATTTTACAATTTTAAGGACCAAAAGTATAATTTTACCAAATTAATGAGTGTCAAGGCCCCTGACATTTTCCCTTGGTGTCATTCTGCTGCTTGTGGAGTTTTTAAAATTTACCAGTCGTGGATAAAATAACAATCCTCTCTTTATATGTATGGATTATTATTTGGTACATGCCGATAGAAAGAAAAAATATACAAACAGGACGTAATTGTTAAAATATTTATCATACAGGGGTGAGATTTTTTGTATACTAATAGTGTTTTTTTTTTATTTTACAAATAACTTTAAAAAAAATTGACGTGTGTCTTTTTTTTTAAATATCTATTTTTAAATATTTTATTATACTTTTATAATAAGAAAATATTTAAATATATTTTTAATATTTCTGTTAATATATTCTATTATAATTTAAATGAAAGTATTAAAATTTGAATTTGGATAAGGCCGAGGCCCAAATTCAAATTCGGGTTTTTAAATAACTCTTCATCGTCAGCCATAAGTTTACACGTTGGATCTGCGATTTATGGGCCTAAGACCAAATTAGATCTGCCTAAAAACAACCCAGCTTGGGCAAAATTAGTATATTATAGCTAAGTACACAATTTATTTTTGGGTAAACTATGGTAGAGGTCACCCAACTATGTTTTCTTTTTTACTTTTTTCACCCGACTATGAAAAGTTATAAACTAGTCACTCAACTATTAGTAAATTTCTTCTTTGGTCACCCAGCTATGAAAAGTTACAAAATGGTCACTCAACTATTAGTACATTTCTTTTTTGGTCACCCAACTATTCAATTTTATCTTTTTTGGTCACCATTTGGCTAATGTAAAAAAGGAAACACCCAAAAATCAAAGATAGTTGGGTAACCAAAAAAGACAAAATTGAATAGTTGAATAACTACGAATGTAATTTACCCTTTATTCTTTATTATGGTTTGATATTTTAAAATTATGGATCAAATTTTAAATTGATCTTCAAATTTTAAAATATTTTAATTGAGTCCTCAAATTATTAGTATTAACAATATAAGTGCATAGGTAGATTTACATGAATGTCTTATTACTGTTGGTAATGGTTGAGATCTTGGGACACTTCAAAGATTTTTCTTAAAAGAGAGTTGAATGAGAGGTCACTCTCTATGGAGGTATTGTTCTTAGGGTATCTATGCTCAGTTTTAACCCGATTTTGTCTCTCTACTTTGAGAAGAGCCCAAAAGGGTTCTGGTTTAAATCCATTGTCATTATTAGGCAAGGGATATGCTTTAGCTGTGAAATATGGAAGTAAAGGCGAAGTCAAATTTTTGGAGGGCGAGATTAAATAATATATTTTTATGAGATTTAACATGTAATTTTGCAATTGTTTTGGTGTATATATTTGTAGTATTTAGAATGACTAAATCAAAATATTATCTTTTTTGGAACCAAATTTTAATTTTACTATGTATCAACTTACAATTTTATAGATTTTGAGGATGATAACACTGAAAACTTTCATTTTAGGAGGCCAAAACCCCTACTTGCCCCATTAACTTTTCCATTGAAAGGAAGTCTTTAATCAAACGAGAGCGGTTGGAGGACGCCACCACCTAGTTGAGTGAAATTTAATTACATTTTGGTTAGTAAAAGTGCAATAACATTATTTATTTTCCATGTTATATTTTACCGTAAAAAAGCCAAAAAAATTCATCAAAATTACTACCTAATTCTCTCAAATCTCAATCCTACTCCTAGCAAATAATCAGAGTGCTCCAATTATGCTCGCTACAATGAAAGTTTAGACTTGTTCAAGGGTCAGGCAACCCGTCCAAAATTTGGAAAGTTTACGCAAAAACATTAGGTCTGAAAAATAGACTTGGACAAAAAAAATTAGACCCATTTGAAATATGGGTCGAACTCAAGCTTGAACCTTCAAGGCCAGACCTCGGTCTGACTCATTTTATAATTTTTTTTATATATATTATAATTTATAACACAAAAAAAGAACCCATGATTATATAATACTATAATGTAAACATTAAAGAATGTTAAGTTATTTGTATATAAAATTATAATACATGAAAAAAAAATATTAAAGTTTAAAATAGAAATATTATAATATATTTGTAAAAGAAAATAACACGAGCGGGCATTGTAACACCCCTTAACCCTAAACTGTCGCCGGAACAGGGTTACAAGGTATTACCGGAGTTAAACACAAATAAACGAGTAAATTGGAACATAATTCCGTGGCACAATTTAAAAATTTCAAATTTCATCTTTACGACCCTAATATGAACCTATGAGACCCAAAATATGATTAGGAAATGTTTTGGGACTAAATCAGGAACTTTAGAAACTTTTTCTTGAAAATAGGGGCACATGCTCGTGTGGCCTACCCGTGGGAAATCACATGGCCGTGGGTAGCTCGTGGGCAGATTCATTTTGATTCTGACTTTGCCACACGGCCTGGGCACACGCCCATGTGTCTAGGCCGTGTGAAAACTGCTATTTTCACCATTTTTAGGTTATTTTTACATACTAAATACACCTAATTCATACACAATCATTTACTTATAAATCTTGAACATATAACATTCATCATAGATAAAACTTCTTAAGGATTTATACCACATTTACAATCAAAATATAAAACAATTATAAATGACAAAACTAACCCTAGTACATGCCACATTTACCAAAAGTTTAATACATCACCAAAATTGAGATGAAGCCGGGATTGAATCAGATGCTGAGTCCAATTTATCTCGACCTAATCTGCGCACGGAAAACAAACCGTACGCTGAGTATTGGAACTATTCAGTGGTATTATCATCATTCAATTTACAGCTATGATCAAATATCATAAACATACTTAGATAAATAACACATCATACATATAATTTCATACTAAGTTATTATATTTCCAATGTCACATTTTCAATATTTGAATTAATATCTTATCCATAGAATTCCAATTGTTCATGAACCTTTGGTTCATCTCTCAATCACATATAAATACTCAATTCACATTTCAATAGGAACCATTCATGAACTTTGATTTATGCCTTCAATCACATAGCATAATTTCATTTCATATTATCTCTTTCATTATTCATTCAATGGATCAAATAATCAAATTCATATGATTTTCTCATTTCACATAATTACCCCTATTAACATGACTCGGACTTTAGCGGATACACAGATCCAACCAAACACACCATGCTGGCACCCAGTGCCTCATCGGATAATTCAAAGCAATATAGTGACACCCAGTGTCTTATCGGCCTAGCTGAAGTAAAGTGGTACCCAGTACCTTATTGAATCTATCCGAAGTAAATAATATGACACCCAGTGTCTTATCGACTGAAGGTCGAAAAATCCCTGAACTCTTCCAATCCTATGGCATGCCAACTATATCCGACTCAACCCGACTAGTTAATAGGGTATTGATTCAAATATCAATTTCTCTTTCTCTTCCAAAATAATCACAAACCAACCAAATTCAATTCATACATATTATCAATTCAATCTCAATCTCAAATTCACAATTCAAATCACTTCCAATTCAAGCTCACTACAATTATACTAATTAATTTCACACATACACACATATATATATATATACATCAATTAAATCCAAATCACATTCAATTCAAATATCAATACTTACCTCAAATTCCTTTTCCATACACATGCATTGAAATTAAACATGTAATAATAAATAACTTGAATTATGATAATACAAACCGATATTTTCTCGAGCTACTCCTCAATCACTTTTTCCTTCCCCTTCGTATTAGACGTCTCGGTTTCCTTGTTTGCTACAAAAATTAACATAATCATAATCAGTAACACATGTTTTATAAAAGATAATAACTTCCATGCAACTTTTACCTAAATCCCAAATTTGTCTTAACCATTTTCACCTTCTTCCTTTTTACAAATTTATATCCTTTCCTTATTCAATTTCCATCAAAACTTCAATATAACCATTAAATTTTCATCATTTAACCATAATTTCAAGTTTCTTTCATTTTAGCCCATAACACTCAAAACTTATAGCCTAATTTACAATTTAGTCCTCCAATCAACTCTAAACATAAATTCTATCAAATTAATCCCTAATTCCATTATTTATTCAACATAAACCCTACTAAAAATTCTATCATTTTTCAAAATTTCCACATAAATTCAAGAGTATTTTACTCTAGGACTTCAAAAACATTAAAATCACATGAAAATGACTTAATTAAACTTACCAAATAATTTCCAAGCATCAAAATCCTAGTTTTTCCCTCTTTCCTTTTCTTCCCTTTCTTTCTTTCCATTTTTCGTTTGTTTCTCTGTAACTTTCTATTCTTTTTTTTTTCTTTCTTTTTATTATTATTATTAAACAAAATATCTATATAAAAATCAATATATAAATTACATGTGTATTAATTTATTTAAACACACATGTACAAATTATCACCACATATTTAGCACTAACATATTTATTTAACAAACGTAATAAATAATTAAATACTAATAATAATATTTTACTTAACTAATAAGTAAATACATATATAATATACATTTGTACTAATATTTTAATTACACATTTATTTACTCTCTAACTTACACATGTCACTAATTTGGTTTAGTTACTAATTTAGTCTTTTAACCTGTCTCTATTCTATAATTAAACTTTTATGCTCTATTCAATTTAATCCTTTCTAATAATTACTTCTAATTAAACTAAATTCACTGGTCAAAAATCTAATTCAACCCATACTAACTTCGTAAATATTTTTAATAAATATTTACGGACTCATTTTCCTAAGACAAAGGCCCTAAATTCACTTTTTCGGTGCCCGTGGAATTTGGGTTATTACAGGCATAAAATGAACTTGTTTTAAATATTTACAAATATGGGCGAGCTTTGGTAAAATTTTAAATCTATATTTAAAATTGAGCTTAAACAAATATAAAATATGTTAATAACCCGAATCAAATTTGACTCAATCCATATAAATCTTAATTTTACATGTAAATCCTAATATATTATACAATAAGAATTATCAAACATAATAAATGTGAATATAATAAGAATACAAACCATGTATACTTTTGTGAATAACCATCTATACTTTTGTGAATAAAAATAATAATAATTTTACAAAATCTGAAATTTAAATATTTAATTAAATTTTTAATTGAAGCCAAGATTCTTCTTGATTCAGCAAAATATATATCTTTACACTTTTAAAGTTAACTTTGAGAAATTATTTTAATTAAATTTTAGTAAATTTTTTAAGAATTCGAAGTTTGGGATTCAAGGTCTATAAAATAATTTATCAGATTTAAGAAATTATTTTATGGATCTTTTTCAATTACATCATTTATGGTTTCTTTTTAATTATTTAATGACATTTCAATAATTTTTTTCATATCATTGATATATAATATTTTTTTAAATTTAAACAGTATTGATGTTCAAGGCTAGCGTTTGAGTTCGAGATTCAAGATAAAAAAATTATTAATGACATGAAAAAATTTATTAAAGTGTCATTAAATAATCATAAAGATACCTAAAAAATATAATATTAGCAATTAATAAGATATTAGTTGCAAATCCACGTGTTGCTTTTATATAATACGAAAAATAATCAATGGTGTACCAACTTTTTCTAAAAAATATCCTTGCCCCACGTCTAACAGCCACCTATTTTCTCATTTTGTAATTATATTTAATTTTAATTTTACTTTTATAAATTCTAATTATATATAAAATTTTAAAAAGAAAATAGTAAACCAGGTTAAATTGGATTTAAATTATTAGATCTAATTAATTAAAAAAAAAGTGATTAAATAATGATAAAACAAATAAGAAATGTGGAGCATAAATAGAATCTGATCCCTAAAGGTCTAATAATTTTAGATGATTGCGTGAAAGAGTAGTAGATGATCAAATAATCATGTGGGCCGAATAATTTAACATGAGGAACCCTAAAAGAGTATGATGTTTCATGTTTGCTTTACAAAATCCAACTTCTTGGGTCACCAATGGAAGTTCCTTGATGCCTAGGTTATTTGTGGAAGAGGATATAAAACTATGGGGTGG
This sequence comes from Gossypium australe, assembly GCA_005393395.2. Lineage (NCBI taxonomy): Eukaryota > Viridiplantae > Streptophyta > Magnoliopsida > Malvales > Malvaceae > Gossypium > Gossypium australe. Next base: position 2,301,426 of record CM016614.1, on the reverse strand, counting down.
ATGGATTCCTTGGGTGGGTTTAAATCTCGGTTAAATTAGTATTGTTGGTCGGGGTGAAGTTAGAAATTTTATTCTCGATAGCGAGATAAAATTGAAAAAATTAGACAAGCCAAAGCTTTATAATTTGCGTTAATATTACTAAATTTTTGGTGGGGCCAAAAATATAAAATTTTTCATGATTAAATTAATATATTAAATTAAGAGGGCCTAAAAAGACAATTATATCATTCGATCAAGGGGCTCGGGTCCTACGTGCCCGTTTACTATGCCCCTGATTATTACCAGTACAACAATTTAGAGAACATGAGTTGGAACATATAATTTTCACTGTTTGAGAGATCGAAAGGATTATGGATATTGTATAAATAAAAAATTCAACATTCAATTTCTATTAAGGTGTTGTCTAATAAATTGAAAAAAATTTTTTTTAGCATTTTTTAAAGTTAAAAATTTAATTATAATTATTTTAATACATTTGAATAATATAATTTATAAACATTTATTACAATAAATTATCCACTAATTGAAATATATTTAGGCAAAACAAATAAAAATTAGAATAAATTTGCTCAGTACATAAATTTATAAGTATTAAAATTGCATATAAATATTGATTAAATCTTAGTTTGACTGACATGAATATTATTGCTAATATAAGAGGATACGGGTTTGAATGTGCTAAAGCACAATATCCTCGTATTTTATAGCATTTTACCTGTAAAATATCCATATTTTATTAAAGGGACTTTTTCTATGACCTATTTTTATATATATTGCGTCATAAATATTATTTTCCATGATTTTTTTTTAAAGAAGTTTTAGGATTGGGTTGTAACGTAATTGGAACAAGTATCTTTCACTCACCTTCTTTTTTTTTTTTTATTCAACTAATCATTGAGATTGAGGATGAGAACGTCAATTCAATATAATTATGATAATATCATTTTAAGATTTATTTAATGTAAATAAATTAAAGCCAACAAGATATTGGCATTGTGAACAAAAATCGAAACTCTCCGTCCTTGTGTTACGGGGTAAAACTTTAGTTTGGTAAATTATGCGACCTTAAATAATTTCTTTGCTTCAAATCCGTATAAGTCAATATAATTCACAAAAGTGAAAGTTCTCACGAAGATTTCTCTAAGGCATTGAAGTAAGGTGGAAGCAAACACAAAAAATAAAATAATTTGAATCGAGCAGAGAAAAAAATCACAAAAAAAGAAATGCATGCAATGTGTTTGAATAAATATTCTCAAATATATTCAGTAACTATTAATGAAAAGCATAAGCAACACACAAAAGATAAGTTCGATTCGAATAGAAAAGCCACAAAAGTAATGCACGTAAGGTGTTTGAGTAAATGCTCTCAAACATATTCAATAATTATCAATGAGATGATTACAAATGAAGAGGAATGTCTCTATTTATAGTTGAGTTTTCCAGATTTAACGATACAATTAAAATATATTGACAATCGAGATCAAAATCAATCTACAAGTTGAGATCTTCAAAGGTTATAAAATCTTCAATTATATGAGCTTCTTTACATGTTCCACGAATCGGGCCAGTTCAAGTAGGTCAAATGAACTCCGTTTAATCAATTGATCTCCTTGGGACGCTTTGTATGCCTTCGTCACATGTTTTGATTTGTGGCCTGTGACACTTGAATATACATGTTTTAAGTCCTACCATATGTATTGTCATGTGTGGGTCTCCAGTCTTAACATACACAATTGTCATGTGTGAACTTTATTTGATTACACTCAAGTTCTCCGTCCGTCTGTTCTTTATATGGGTAATAAATTTTTTGCCCCTGAACTTGGCAACTAGGTTCACTTTGATTATTAATTTTGGCAACTAGATCCATTTCGATTCCTAAACTTCGATTATGTCAATATTTAATGATGTGATTAGTGTTATTGGAATGTGACTATATCAGATGGACCAAGAACTAATCAATATAATGGTCTAAATAAATGATTTGAATTAATTAACTCAGAAACTGCTTGAAATTGATAAAAATAAAAATAAAAATTAGGGCAAAAATCGACAATTAAACAAACTAAATTGATTTAGTACTTTTTTTTATATTTTTACATTTTTAATTATTTATTTAAATATTAGAACAGTCTAATCCATCAAGCCGTTAAATCAAGAATTGTACCATTGTTTGAATGTGCCATTGTTTTGTTCAGACATTCGAATGATTTAATGTTATTTACTTCTATAATACAAGTTTCAATCAACCATATTGTATTATTAATATTTTATTTTTATATAAAAAATAAACTTTAAAGCCACCTAAATAAAATAAAAGGGTGAATTGCACTAAACATCCACAATTCACAATCAAGATTTTAAATTGGCCTCGTATTTTAAATTATTTTAATCAAATTATTAAAGTATTAATTTCATACCAATAGTTGATTATATTAGCCAAATTGTTAGCTTTCACACTCAATGCCAACTCGGGTTTCATGAGGAACATATTCAAAGCACATACGAATGTATCTATTATATAAACAACTTGAATTTAACGTGTTAAACAAATAAACAACATTCTTAAAAAGTCACCGAGAATTATTTTTTTTAACATTTTAGATCCAATTTATTGGTACGATAAACTTAAATATTATTAAAGTCTAATTAACATATTTTAAATATTCTCAATGTAATTTATGAACTCATATTTAATGTTCAAACCAATGAAAAAGTCTATTTAATATAATATTAATACTTTGATCATTTAATTAGAACGCATTTTTTAATAGCATGCCAAAACAACCCCCAATCTTTCTAGTGTTATTTACCTAACTTACCTAACTAAACCGTTTTATCTTACATATCCCAAAAGGATGTTCTCATCATTTCATATACAATAAAATAAAAGGGTTAATTTAGTTTTTAGTCCCTCTATTTAGCGATTAGGTCCATTGTGGTACATATATATATATATATATATATTTGTCCACTTTGATACTTTAACTTGAAAACTAGATCTATTTTAGTCTTTGAACTTTGATTCTATCAGTATTTGATGATGTGACACTATAAAATTATGCCATATAATCAGTTGAAAATTTTAAAAAGGGATAAAATTCAAAGCTGCATACGAACTTCGATCTAATATTCAAAGTTATACATTAACTTTGATTTTGTGTAATTTTATACATGAAATGTTGGTTTAATTCGATTCTCACAAACCATTAGCACCAGTATCGATATAACGCTATTTTATGTATACATATTGTATGTATAAAATAATAATACTTATTCAATATAAAAATAAATCGATGTATTTCTTTTTTTAAATATGTACAATTGAATCAAAATTAAAGTTTTATGTATACATTTGAACCACAATCAAAATTTCATGTGTATAATTATACCAAATCAAAGTTCATCGTATCAAATTGCATATAGGACCAGATTTCATACATAGATTTGATATTAATCCCTTTTAAAAAATAGGGAGTGATCCACTTACACTGGTCTATAATTATATTGAATTGATTAAAAAATTTACATGTGCGGCAAGAAAAATTATATTGATAAATTCAATGGTTGATTTGTTAAAATATTAATTGTATAAAAAATTATGAATACCTGTGTAAGTGGATCCCTTTCCTTAAAAATATATTTTTAATTTTCAGGTGATGATGTGGCACAATGTCAAAGTGCCACGTCGTTTCTTTTTTTACAATTTTTAAATTTAAAGACCAAAATTGACCTTATTATAGATTTTTTTTTAAAAAGGATCTAGTTGTCAAGTTTATGTATCAAAGTGAACTTAATTGTAAAGTTTAGAGATTAAAAATTATATTAACCCAAAAAAATTTTGTCACAAAACATTGATGAGAGAAACGCAGCGGCAAAGGTTTTTGAAACAGTATTGACTTAAGAGCGATTCGGAGAACAAACAAAAAGATCAAATCAACGGAGAAAAATAATATAAATAAATAAACAAAAAAAAAAAAAAAGAAAAGGAAGAAAAGAGGGAGGAGATGAGGGGGGAGGTAGTGATGGTGGTTAACGTGCAATGAAGGGAAGAAAAATTAAGGAAGTTAACGAAAGCAGTGCTTGCAAGGCACAGATGCCAATATGATCCCTTTTTCTTTCATTCAATTTCTCCTCTCCCTTGCCTTATGCCATAATTTATTCGTTGTTTTCTCTCCTCTTCAAAGTCTCTTTTTTTGCTTCTTCCCTCGTCTTGGCTTTTAAATTCCTGCCCTTCTTTGTTTTCCCTCTCTTACTTACGTTCCTTTAATCGTCTCGTTTTGTTTCAATTCCCAGCTAGAATTTGCTGAAAATCATTGTTGTTTTTGGTTGTTCGTTTGAGCATTTGAGCTTTGGTGAGATTCTTGGCTTTGGGTTAGTGTGTTTTTTCGATTTTATTTCAATTCCCTTTAGTATAATTGCCTCGTTTTTTTTAACTTCATAGCTCGAATTTGCTGAAAATCATTGCTTTATTGGTTGTTCGTTTGAGCATTCGAGCTTGGGTGAGATTCTTGGTTCTGGGTTTTTGTTTTTTTTTTTTAAATTTATTCCAATACCCTTTACTCTAATTGCCTTTTTTTTGTTTACTTCTTAGTTCGATTTCGCTGAAAATCATTGTTTTATTGGTTATTCGCTTGAGCATTTGATCTTTCATGGTGTTTTTGGCTCTGGGTTAGGTTTTTTTTTTTTTCAAATTTATCTCAATACTCTTTAGTCTAATTGCCTTGTTTTTTCTTTTTTTAAACTTCCTAGCTCGATTTTGCTGAAAATCATTGTTATATTGGTTGTTCGTTTGAGCATTTGATCTTTCATGGTGTTCTTGGCTCTGTGTTAGGATTTTTTTTTTCAAATTTATTTCAATACCCTTTACTCTAATTGCCTTGTTTTTTAACTTCATATCTCTAATTTTGCTGAAAATCTCTGTTTTATTGGTTATTCGCTTGAGCATTTGATCTTTCATGGTGTTCTTGACTCTGGGTTTTTGTGTTTTTTTTTTCAATTTTATTTCGATACCCTTCACTCTAATTGCCTTGTTTTTTGTTACTTCCTATCTCAAATTCACTCAAAACCCTTGTTTTTTTATTATTAGCTTGAGCATTGAACCTTTAGTAATCTTCTTAGCTCTGGGTTTTTTTTTTTTTTAATTCAATACCCTTTTCTCCAATTATCTCGTTCTTGACCTTTCTAGCCAGATTTTGCTGAAAATTATTGTGTTTCCATTGGATTTATAATCTTTTTTCATTTTTATTTCAATACCCTTTACTCTAATTACCTTGTTTTTAAACTTTCTAGCTCTACTTTGCTGGAAAATTCTTAGTTTTTCATTGTTCAATTTCACATAATCTAAGCTATTAACCTTATGGTTTCTATAATTTTAACACTACAACATATAAAAAACAAAAGAATTTAACATTATTCTGGGTTTTGAATTTTTTTGGTAGGTGAATGAAATATGTTTCTTCTTCCGTTGTAATCTTTTAACATTAAATGCCATATTTCAATAATAATTGCAGAGCCATGCCTTTTTTATCTTTTTATCTTTTATCACATTATATCTCTCTGCTTTTTTTCCCCTTTTATATTTACTTTTTAAAAATCGTTTGCCTTGTTGAAATAAAGTTTTTTTTTTTTTTTTGCCGTGCAGGTTTTTATTCTTCTTTTGGAGGGAAAATTCTTTCGCGTAAGGGGAATGATTTTGTGAAATATTTTGGGTTTATTTTGAAGAATATTTTCTTGGTTTTTTCTTTACATCATCATGCCGCCTGAAACAATGGACTTTCAGACTTTCTCTGATGATATACATTTTCCCACTGAGGTACAAAATTTCCCGGCATTCAATCACTCCTTTTTATTTTTTTTTTTCTAAATTCTGCAAGCAATTTTGATCTGGTATGTATATGTATATATATATTTGTGTTCTAATTCTGAAAGTTGCTGTTTTGTGGCAGCGGCAGGTTGGGTTTTGGAGGTCTGACACCATGCTTGAGCAGCGAGGTTAGTATCAAAAACAATTGTTTGGTATTATATATATATATAGTTGAAGTGAGGCCAACTGCAGAGAAGTTTTTGAATTGTCTTCTGTTCGAAGTTGATGGATCCCTCAATGGGTTGGTTTTGTCCTCAGGTTAAACTGAGGTTTTGTTTGTTTACTCTAACGAGAGCTTGAGTGTCGGAGACAGGGTTCACAGAACAGGAGCGTCTTGTTGGATCAGGACATGTGTGGCACATGGCCACCTACCAATGGGACATGTAGGCGGCGGTAGGTGGCCGTGTGCACACACGGTCTAATCTCTTGCTCTGTGAACTCACGTCCTAGGTGGTCTTTTCAGGCACCCCGGCTCTAACCCAAGGACAATGCTGACTTGTTGAGGGGTTTGTCGGCTTTGGATGGATGGCACTTCAAAGATTTCTCCAGAAAGAGTCGGCCTTCCATATATATAGGAAGATAGTTTTAATTGGGAGTTGAACTATGTTTTGATCTTTTCTTTTTAATGGGAAATTGGCTTATTTTTCTAAGTAAACATGTTTTATGATCCTTTTGTTCACCCTAAACTACTATATTTTTCATAAATTTTCATTTGATCTTATGTTTTATGATCCTCATATTCCAAGAAAAACATTTGATCTTATGTTCATCCCTTATATTTCAGAAATTTTCGTTGCTATAGTATATTTTTTGAGTCTTTATCAAGAACTGAAAGCTTACCTTCTTTTCTTTTCCACTAGCAGCATGCAAGAAACCAATCACTTCAACCATGGAGAAAATCATGCCTGTGGAAAGTCAGGTAACACGATATCTAGAGCATACCGAGTCTTTCACCAAGCAAAACCGAGAAGCAAATCTAAGCGTAGATAGCCGTACGGTGGGAGCAGAAAGGGTATCGAATCAATCACTAAAGTTGTTGAAACCTGTTAACCAAGGTCTAGGAACAACATTGAGTTTTGGTGGAGAGAATGGATTTCATTCCGATGAAGGAAACAAAGTTACCACTGTGACTTCCCTGTCTGAGAACAGTCTATTCTCGAGCTCATTTTCGGAGTTCTTCACTCGGAAATGTAAGTCTTTTGCCCTCTCATTGATTAGTGATACATTTTTTTAGATAACTAGCTTCTTATGTTCGTTGTTTTTGCAGTGAGATTATCTTCAAACAGTGCTCTGTATGGAAATTCGATCGATACTGTTGCCTCAGACTATGAGGAAGAGGAACCATTCGAGTCACTTGAAGAACTTGAGGCTCAAACCATTGGGAATCTTCTACCTGATGACGATGACTTGTTTTCGGGAGTGACTGAAGGACTTGATTCTATTGTCCAACCAAATGGTACAGAGGATGCAGAAGAGTTAGATGTTTTTAGCAGTATTGGAGGGATGGATTTAGGAGATGATGGTCCCGGTGTTCGAAAAAATTACGAGTTCCCTGAGAAAAGCCGCCCGGGGTTATTGAATGGTTCAGTAGCAGGAGAACATCCTTCTAGAACACTGTTTGTGAGAAACATAAACAGTAATGTCGAAGATTCTGAATTAAAGGCTGTTTTCGAGGTTAGCATTTGTTTGATAATGATGGTTATTTTCTTTTCGGGTTTTTCTTTTTGGGTGTGAGTTTGTCTTACTCGAACACTTAACTTTGTTGCAACTTCCATATGTTGAATGTGCAGCTATATGGTGAAATTCGAGCTCTTGACTCGGCTTGCAAGCATCGTGGTTTTGTTATGATATCGTATTTTGATATTAGAGCAGCAGAAAAGGCAATTGAAGCACTCCAAGATAGACCATTGAGGTCCAGGAAACTCGACATTCATTACTCGACTCCAAAGGTTAGCTTACCGATTGCAATATTTCCGAATTCCCTATTGTTTGTTGCTTTGCAGTTGGAATCAAAAATATTGTTATCGTGTTATGGTTCATATTGTATTTGTGTATATATTACCAAGATTTTGGTAAGAGTACCATGAAATCCCCTTTACTAGGAGTCGGATTGCATTTTTCCCCTCTACTCAAAAAATGTGCAAATTAGTCCTTGTATAGTAGATAAAAGAGCAAACTAGTCCTTCTGTTAAAAATTTCATCTAAAGTTAAAAATGTCATCCAGTTTTGTTGTTAAAAACTGGTCTTTGTATATCAACATGAGGTATACGTGGCATGTCACCTTTCACTGTCTGATTATTTTGTTAGTCGTGCCTGTTTTTAACAGTACAAATGGATGGAATTTTTAACAGAAATGACCAGTTTGCTTTTTGATCTAACATATAGGGACTAATTTGCCAATTTTTTGAGTAGAGGGGGCAAAATGCAATTTGACCCTTAGTACAAGGGCCTTCATGTTACTTTTACCCAAAATTTCCGATAGCCTCGTGTTGCTGTGCTATTGAAGTTTAAATGCTGTGGTCTGATTCTTTTTGTTGCTGGCTATGTTATATCAGGACAATCCTTTGCTATTTTTATCTATTGAAGTTTAAATGCTGTAATTTGATTCTTTTTGTTGCTGGCTATGTTATATTAGGACAATCCTTTGGAGAACGAAGAAAATCAAGGCACTCTAGTCGTGTTTAACCTTAATTCTACTGTTTCAAACGATGAAATTCATCGCATATTTGGTGCTTACGGAGAAATCAAAGAGGTGAATTAGGGGTTAATTTTTTTTCCTTTCTTCTTAGTTAAAGGTTGATAGGCCACTGATTTATTCTTGTTCTTTGTACTGCAGATCTATGAAACACCGAAAAAAAGTCAACACAAATTCATCGAGTTTTATGATGTCAGAGCTTCCGAGGCTGCTCTTCATGCATTGAACAAGACTGAAATTGCTGGGAATCTCGTTGAGATTCAGCTTAGCCATCCTGAGAGTTTGAGAAGATGGTATTGCCTATGCTCCTTGACTCGTCTTTTTCATTTTGCATATTCTGTCACTTTCTCGAGTCATGGCTATCTATTAGATTGTTCGGGAACCCGAGAATACTTTTTTGTTACCGATTTTGGTGGTAGATAAATGGTTACTTATTTATGAATTTCAATGCTCCCTCTCATTTTTTTTGCTTGCAGTTCGGTGCAACAGGTTCCTTCAGCGGGAAAGGATGAATGCTACCCTTACGAGCATCCATATAGTCCCTCTAATGATGCAAATTTGGCATTTTCCGGTATGGTTGTTTCCACCTAGATTTCCTAACAATTAAACTTTGTATCTATGTTCTCATCAAAGGTATTTTAGTGACTGCAGTTGGGGCAAACTCGTCAAACAACATGGATATCGGAACTAGTTCGGGGTTGAACTCTGCTATAAAAGCCCCATTTTTGGAACCAACGGTTCATCATATCTCTTCTGGTGTTTCTAACAGTTTAACCTCCATGGTTAGAGCGGAATCAATTGGCAATCAATCTGTCATTGCCGAGTCGGATCACTTGCAAATGAAATTTGACATCCAAGGTGCTCCAGCTTTTTATCCTCGTTCGCTACCGGAGTATCAAAACGGTTTAACTAGAGCTATTCATTCAAGTTCCAAACCACTGGAAATAGTCGATAATAAGTCGTTTTCCTTAGTTAGCTCAATGGGGCACTCTTTTGAATACCTTAATGCCGGTAAGGATGGTCGATTTTTTTACTTCTTGCTTATAGGCAATAGGTAATCTGAGTTTTCTGAACTGTCTTTAGCAAGATCTTGTTCATTGATACTTACGAAATTCAAAATATTGGTTTTTGTTGTGTTTCTAGGTTTTCCATCTATTGGAAACGGGAGCCACCTTCTTCCTGGACGTCATTGTTCATGGAGTAACTCTTATCACCCCGAGCCTCCAAGTATGATGTGGCCTAACTCACCTTCTATGGTTAATGGAATTTATGCTACTCGTCCCTCGGCACAGCTTCATGGACTTCCTACGGCTCACACGCTGAACACTGGTGTACCCGTAATTAACTACCATGTTGGATCGGCACCAACTGTTAATCCATCTCTTTGGGACCGGCGACATGCTTATGGAGGCGAAGCTCCCAAGGCTTCTAGTTTTCATCCGGGTTCTCTCGGTAGTATGAGAGGTTCTAGCAACTTTCCACATTCTACGGAGCTCAAATCTCGTAATATCTTTCCTTATGTTGGTGAAAATTGTATCAAACTAACATTGTCTCGAAAAAAAATGTAGGACTGCAATTGCTTCACTCAAGGTCCCCAGTATATAACGGAAGAGGGAACATCTTTCCTATTACGAAATCAGCTGGTTCTCCCCATGAACATGCTAGAAGCCGGAGGAATGAGGGCAGTATTAATGGGGCTGACAAGAAGCAGTACGAGCTTGATATCGAACGTATAATACGAGGGGAAGACAAGCGGACAACACTCATGTTGAAGAACATTCCTAACAAGTGCGTGGCTCCAGACTTCGATTCTCTTAGATACTATAGGGTTTCACTGGTTGATGCTAATTTTGACCGTCAATTATAACTGCAGGTACACCTCGAAGATGCTTTTGGCTGCAATTGATGAACGCAGTGGAGGAACATATGATTTTGTTTATTTGCCGATCGATTTCAAGGCAAGTTTCTCATTGTCTGGAATATTATGGGTAAAAGTATCATGGAGGATATTTGAATTTGAAGTTGGATTGCGTTTTGCCTTTTTTACTCAAAAACTGAGCAAATTAGTCATTGTCCATTAGGATGAATTTGCCTAACTTTTGAGTAAATGGGGCAAAATGCAATCTGACTCTTAGCATAGGGGCTTCCATGATACTTCTATTAAATTGTTATTCTTTTATCCAAAGCATATATTTATTTGACTGTCTGTACTGTTGCAGAATAAATGCAATGTGGGATATGCATTTATAAACATGATCGAACCGAGCCAAGTCATTACGTTTTATCAGGTTTGTATTCCGAAATTTTCGAATCATTGGGGTATATTCAGAGAAAAAAAAAAAGAACCCATTACGGTAAAAAACTAAAAGAATTGAATTGTGGCAGGCATTCAATGGGAAAAAATGGGAGAAATTCAACAGCGAGAAGGTGGCTTCGCTTGCGTATGCTCGTATACAAGGGAAAGCAGCCCTTATTGCACATTTTCAGAACTCGAGCTTGATGAACGAAGACAAGAGATGCCGACCTATACTCTTTAACACCGACGGCCCTAATGTCGGTGATCAGGTATGTTGATTTGATTTCTTGCATAACAAGGTATCCTTAAGCTCGAAAAAGCTCGCACACAAGTCTATTTCCCTCCTTTTGCATTGCAGGTGCCGTTTCCGGTTGCGGTTAATGTTCGAACTAGACCCGGAAAAGCAGCTCGTTCCTCTAACAATGAGGAGAATAATCAAGAAAGCCCTTCAAATTCGGAAAACGAAGCGAATTCATCTTACTGAGAAACTTTCAAAGTGAGTCAGGCTAACAAAACCGATTTTCCTTTCGATCGGCACTAACCTTTTTCGTAAAACCGCATCCATCCGAGATCAGTAAAACTTAAAGTGAATCTAAATTTTGGTTGATACAAAAAGAGTAAATTATAAAAAAAACAAATAGAATGTATATCCTATCATTCATGGCATTGTAAAAAAGATAAAACTTTTGTTGCTCTTTTTTATTGACATTTTTTAAAGCTTTTTTAGATCCCAATCTGCAAAATTGCTGGGAAGTCAAGGACTTGAAAAGTTGTTTAAATTTTACTAAAGAGTTTGTGTGTATTGTGAATCCAGATTCTTTTGAGTTTCCATTTGTGTACCTTTCTGTTTGATCAATGAAAATTTATCATTATTATTTATAGCTGAAGAGCATTTTTGCAAGGGTAAAATATGCCATAGGTCTCTATACTTTTCATAAATTTGGAATTTAGTCCTTGGATTTTTATTTTTAGGAATTTAGTATCTTTATATTTTAGATTTTAAAATCAGGTTCAATTGTTAACACTTAACAGTATTAAATTTTTTTATTGAATTTGTTGGTGTGTTTTTTTGAAATTAAAAAAAAAAATATTCAATTGTATCCATGTAATTAAAAGAAATGAATTTGTAATAAATTTGAATTTAACAAAATATTAATGGTTAAATCCGAATTTTCAATTTTGAAAAATAGGACTAAATTTTTAGAAATAAAAGTACAAAGATTAAAATTTAAATTTACTAAGAGTACAGTAGCTTATAGCATATTTTAACTTTTTTTAGGGTAAACTATACAATCAGCCACCCAACTATTTGTATACTTCTATTTTGGTCACCAAACTATAAAAATTTTCAATTTCGTCATTAACATTTTAGATCAGTTCTGTTTTGGCTATTTTCGTTAAATGGTTAACATGGCTTTTCTCTAATTAGTATAATAATATATTTAGTCATCAATATTTACAGATTTTATCAATTTTATCTTAATTCTAAAAAAATCAATAAATCTAACCTTCCAAATTTATAAATTCTATTAACTTAATTCTCAAACACATGTAATTAAACTCAAACTCAGACCCAAGACAGAGCTGACCGACTAGAACATGAGTACCTCTTGTTCAAGCCATTCAAGCTAATCCAGATTAGATTGAAATTTTCAGACCGAACAAATAATCAAATTCTTAAACAAATCTAGTCCAAATTTGTTGACATCGAGTCATCGAATTCAGGCCCAAAGGGCTTCGAACAAACATTGATTTCATCATATGTTAAAACAAAAAAGGAAGACGAGGCTAAAAAGTGTTCTTCTCGGACCAGGAACTTTTAGTCGGCCATCTCAACTCAACACGTTTATCAACAGGAAAAATATCTGATATAATCGAAATTATCTGATCCCAATAAAATGACGAAGTGTCAAAGATTGTCTAGAGTAATCCACGTTATATAAGCCACTGAAAACTCAAAAAGGAATCGAGCAAAATCCTCTTAGTTATGGCGTCTCAAGTATTATCGACCACTTTATTAACTCCCATTTGTTCTTCCACGACATTTAACAAAACCAAAATTAAGCCTTCCACGAACCAAGCAAAGCCATTTCTTTTCTCACCATCATCGTCCTCGTTGGGTTTTAGAAATAGGAAGATAAAGTGCAATGCTGTGAGTGAAAGCTCTCAGGGTTCTATTGATAGGACGGTTTATCAAGGCGCTTTTGGTCCATGGACTATTGATCCTGAAGATGTACGAGAGGTAATGAGTTTTGATTTTCAATACCCTTTTTGCTCTTGATTTGTTTTTGTTGAGTAATTTGTGAAATTTTTCTGGGAATTTGAGTGAGGGAAGACTGGTTAGGTACCCTTTTGCTCTTGTTGTATTTGCTTGAGTGATTTGTGAAATTTTTTCTGGGAATTTGAATGGGAGAAATCAATTCGACACCCTTTTGCTTTTGCTGTATTTCCTTTGGTAATTTGTGAAAATTTTCTGGGAATTTGTAAGAGGAGACCAAATTTGATGTCCTTTTGCTTTTGATGTATTTCCTTAGTTCCCTGTGAATTTTTTCTGGGAATTTGCATGGGGAAAACAATATTGATTCCCTTTTGCTCTTGCTGTATTTGCTTGAGTAATTTGTGAAAATTTTATGGGAATTCGCTTGAGGGAAAACTAGTTTGTGCCCTTTTTGTTCTTGCTGTATTTCCTTGAGTAATTTGTGAAAATTTTCTTGGAATTTGCATGAAGGGAAACCAATTCTGATACCCTTTTGCTCTTTCTATATTTCGTTTGAGTGAATCTGTGAAAATTTTCTGAGAATTTTCAAGAGGAAAAACCAATGATGTTTAAACTGGACAGGGTATGGGTCCGAAGAAAGGCATTAGACCGGTTGACCCGGGAATTGGTACCGACCGGTTGAACCTGAATTTTTTTGAATAATTTATTTAATCAAACTAGACAGAATAGTCGGACTAGGGACTAATGAACCGGTGGCATGACTGATTCAACCAACCATCAGGTTCTGAAATCCTTGGGAAAAACACAAATTTGATGCAAATTTGATGAACCCTTTGAGCTGAAATATATATATATATATATATATATTTATTGGCAGGTTCTTTTATACAGATCAGGATTAGTGACTGCTGCTTCATCCTTTGTAATTGCTTCATCAGCTGCGTTTTTACCTGATAACTTTACATTGAAAGAAATTATTGAAAACAACCTTAATTTGATCTACTTGATCGGTGCTGGTGGACTAGGGCTATCCTTGTACTTGATTCACATCTATATAACCGAGCTTAAACGCACCCTTCAAGCGTTTTGGGCCCTCGGCGTTGTTGGATCATTGGCAACCTACTTAGCCCTTGCACAACCAGCCGGAGAGAACTTGGTTCAGTATGTTATCGAGAACCCCATGGCAGTCTGGTTTGTTGGCCCTCTGTTTGCCGCGTTGACTGGACTCGTTTTCAAAGAAGGTAATATCATTGTAATTCGGCCCCATTCGAGTAACTTTTGAGTCTTCGATCTTTAGTATAGGATTAGGACATGTATGTTTTAACTAGGAAAGGCAAAACCCAAGACGTCTATGGATTTTTGCACCAATTTGCTTTGAAGGCTGAGGATTAAAGCAACTTTGAGTCCTTGAATTTGACAACTTTTCTTGATTTGGTCCCTGAACATTTTTTTCGGTATGCATTAGTCTTGAAACTTAGCAACTTTTTAGGTGATGATGTGGCATAATCTTAAAGTGTAACGTCATCATACCTCAACGGAATCTAAGTTTAAGAAACCAAATTGGGAAAAATTGTTAAGTTCTGAGTCTAATGTGGATTTAAAAAAGGGATCAATATGAGAAAAGTTGTCAAATTCAGGGATTAAATTTTACTTTATCCCTATAACTAACATACATGAAGCTCATAAAATATTAGGTCATAGCTCATAAAAATATACGATTTAATTTCGGCCCTCAAAATTTTTCTAGCTTTGCCCTTGACGCCGTATTGTTTCGAATTTGATAACATTTTATCCATTTATTCTCTTAATAATTATTACCTTTCATCTGCAAACAGGCCTTTGCTATGGAAAATTGGAAGCTGGTATTCTTACATTCATTATTCCTACACTTCTTCTTGGGCACCTGGTATTCTTATATTCATTATACCCCTATTACTTTTGCTTCTTTTTTCGGGTCTCGGGTTTTACATAACGACCATCAAACTGTTGAACTTCTTCAAGCATTGTGTATTCCAATTAGTTCTAACTGTTGACTCGAATTGCAGACCGGTTTGATGGACGATGGAACAAAACTTACTTTACTCGGTTCATGGATGGCTCTCTTTGTTATATTTGCCGGAAGGAAGTTTACTCAGCCGGTTAAGGATGATATCGGTGACAAATCCGTGTTCGTGTTCAATTCTCTGCCCGAGGACAAAAAGGAAGCCTTGATTGAGAAACTTGAGAAGCAAAAATTACAGTCAGATAGCCAATTTTGAGGTAGTTTTTTGTTAGTGTACTACCAATTGTTGCCTGTTCTTTTAGTGGCTATATATAACAGTGTATAGCATGAAAACTTTGGTGTATATAATACAAGAAAAATCCCCCAATTTTTGGGTTATTTGTTATTTTGATCCCTCTACTATTAAAACTTATGCTTTAGTCATTTTTTAGGTTAAAATATGCCATAAAGGTCTTTCTACTTTTCAATATATTTGGAGTTTAGTCTCTTTACTTTTATTTCTTAGAATTTAGTTTTCTATTTTCTAGATTTCAAAATTCAAGTTTAAAGGTTAATACTGTTAAAATTATTTTGTAAGATTCAGGTTCATTACAACATCAATTTTTAAGTTATATGGTTATCAAGTGAGTTATTTTTTTATTTCAAAATTTTATACTAACAAATTTAACAAAAAAAAATATTAACAAATGGAATTGAATTTTAAAATATAAAAAATAGAAGGATTAAATTTGAAATTTGTGAAGATTATTGGGTTTTTTTTATCGGATACCAACAAATAATGACAATAGGTCCAATATCTATATTTTTTAAAATTATTTGAGTTTGAATTCGTAAATTTGTCTAAAAATATAAATGTATTTATTATCTGCAAATTATTCGACTATTATTATTCAAATCTACATGTAAACGGATTGGATATTTATAAATATTTAAATTTATAATCCGAATTATCATCCCTAATACCAACCGAATCGCAATCTAAATTATCATCCCTAACTTGTATAATGGAGATCAATATAGGTACTTAATTGAATAAAAAAATAAATAATTCTCTACCCAAGGTCGGCCCAGTAGCCCGGCCACCTCTAAACCAGGTCTAGTGATCTCATCATTCAGTTTCAAAACGGCACCGTAGCGTTTTAACATTCGAAGCATAAAAAACGACGTGTCGTTTCGTTCTCCTCTCTCTTGTGGAGAACTGTTAAAAAGAATTCATAGCAAAGAAATATTTCTCCCATTGGAAGCCCTAAGCAATCAAATAAGATCGAAAGATGCTAAGAGTTGCAGGGAAGAGATTCGCATCTATCTCGTGGCGATCATCCGCCGCTCTCTCTCAAAACCATGCGGCCGCCACTACCGCCTCCGCCGCTTCTGAACCGCCTTCCGTTTCCAGATCCGTTCCTTCTCTTTCTCCCTTCTCTTTCAATTCTCAGCTTCCAAATTTAATCAGAGGTAAATTTTTCTCCGTTTTAATTCTTTTACCTTTTGTAATCTTTAGTTTACTGTTTTATTTCTTCTTTTTATGATTTCTCTCTTCGTATCGACAAAATAGTATCATTTATGATATGCTAGTTTTTTTTTTTTTTCATTTTTCTTCTAATTGCTGCACAGTTGCAGGATATAGAATCAATAACCTGGTTTTTTGGATTTATTTACAGTATTTTTTTATTATTAAATTCCTCATTAAATCTGGAAGTTGATTTCCTGATAGAACGAGATGGTAGCTTATGGTATGATAGATTTTGTTATTTTTTAAGTTCTGCGGAGATACAAGATATAGAATCAATAACCTGATTTTTTGGATTTTCAGGATTTGTTTGTTTATTATTGAATTCAGTTCCTGATATAATGAGATGTTAGCTTATGATATGCTAGATTTTGTTATTTTACTAACCGCTGCAAAGTTGTAAGGTAGTGAATTAGTAATCTGGTTTTTTTTTATTTTCAGTATTTGTTTATTTATTATTAAATTCCTTTTTATATCTGGAAACTGATTTCTAGATAATTTTCCTAATTGTATTTGGAAAATGATTTCGAACTGGATTTGTAGGATATGCAACTGCTTGCATCTGGTAGCTTTTGATGTTGAAGAAATTAGATGTTTATTTTGAATCAGTTGTTCTTGTGTGAAGATAACCATTCATTTATGCTTTTATTGAATTAAAATGCCACATTGTGTTTATTCATGATAATGGAAATACAAGAAAAATTTTAAAAAGAGATAAAGAACTTTGTGATCCTTTGGTTTATGCAAGTGAGAAGCATTGAAGCACCCGCCTCTACATATATGCTCGTGGATGGTGAATTTTCACATTTGAAGCCACTGCTTTACTTCATGTTAATGTATTCTTAAAACAACTAGTTGAATTAGTTCACATGCCATTTAGGAAGAAAGTTCTTCAGAGAAAAACCTATGCTGTTGTGCAATAATGTTATGTTATCATGGTGCAATCTATAGATATGTGAATGAAGGCCTGAAAACTTGTGCTTGTATGGCTGGACCCCTCCCCCCCTTTTCTTTTATAGATTATGTGATACACGAGCCTCTGCTAGTTTACTTTGAGTGTTGACATTTATAGTTCACGTTTCCTGGCTGCTCTATTGTGAGCAGTACATGTATTTTTGTAATAGTATATGACAGTTGTTTTACCCTTTTCCAGGTTTTTCTTCAGATGCCCTCAGCCGAGGACATGATATGGGAATGATCTCAGATGTCCCTGCTACTGTGGCAGCTGTGAAGAACCCTACTTCGAAAATTGTCTACGACGAGTATAATCACGAGCGGTTTCCACCTGGTGATCCCAGCAAGCGTGCTTTTGCTTATTTCGTCTTGTCTGGTGGCAGGTTTGTTTATGCCTCTTTAATCCGCCTTCTGATCCTCAAGCTTGTTCTAAGCATGTCTGCCAGCAAAGACGTTCTTGCACTCGCTTCCCTTGAGGTTGACCTTTCTAGCATAGAGCCAGGGAGCACTGTTACCGTCAAGTGGAGAGGGAAGCCTGTTTTTATCAGACGTAGAACCGAAGAGGACATCAAGACGGCTAACAGCGTTGACCTTGCATCACTTCGCGACCCCCAGGAAGATGCAGTCAGGGTTAAGAATCCAGAATGGCTCATTGTTGTCGGTGTTTGCACCCATTTGGGTTGCATCCCCCTGCCAAATGCCGGTGACTACGGTGGCTGGTTCTGTCCATGCCATGGCTCACATTATGATGTTTCTGGTAGGATCCGCAAGGGACCAGCACCGTACAATCTAGAGGTACCCACATACAGCTTCTTGGAAGAGAACAAGCTGCTAATAGGGTGAGAATTTATGCGGAAATTATTATTATCTTTTTTTCTTTTGTGTTGCGTTAGTCTTGCTGC
Organism: Gossypium australe; assembly: GCA_005393395.2. NCBI lineage: Eukaryota > Viridiplantae > Streptophyta > Magnoliopsida > Malvales > Malvaceae > Gossypium > Gossypium australe. The sequence continues at coordinate 2,282,989 of CM016614.1, read as the reverse complement.
AAATTGTCATAATAGAATTTTCTCTGCACAAGAGGGCTGCATTCAATTTATATTCAGTTTACTCCGGATTTTTGTATTTGCTGCCTGTTTTAAGGTATTGCCCCAAGATTCTGAATAATGAAAACAAGATTTGTTGAACATGTTCAGTTTTAATGGTGCTTATGGATCATTGATATACTTCAATTATCATGTATGGTATATAAATTTAAGTCGGTGTTATTTGAATTGGACTAGACCAGTTGGACCTACATCCAGCCAGTATACTGGTTCGGACATAAGGGTTGAACCGGCCTTTGAGCGAATACTGTAATTATCATGTATGGTATATAAATTTAAGCCTGTGTTATACTTTCCACTGGTATATGCAAATACACTTTTCAGTTTTTATGGTGCCTAAGCATTTAGTTTTCCAAGTACACATTTCTAATGCTTATGGATCATTGATATAATGTAATTCTCATGTATGGTATATAATTTAATTCAGTCTTATTTGAATCGGACCGGACTAGTTGGACCTGTAACTGGCCAGTATATCAGTTCGGACATAGGGGTTAAGTCGGCCTTTGAGTTAAAAGGGAACATATGATTAGGTGGGTTACCAGCTGGAAAATTGATGAAATTTCTTCATTTAAGAATGTAGCCATTGTTGCCTCCAATGACTGAAATGGGGGACCCAATCCCAGCAGCGTTTATAACCACCAGCTCCACATGTTTTTATTTAATGCTTGCAGGTACCTATATATATTTATATATCATTTCTGGTTTGCTTTAAATTTTTATTTTTTATTTATATAATTTTGAGTTCGTATATATATATATATATATATATATATTTGTAAATACGTTTGTACCTGATTTGTAATACAATATATTTAGGACAATGATTTTATTGTTTTCTTTCCTTTCCTTTTTTTAATACTAATATTGAATTTATGTTTTTGACTTTTGAACAATATTTTGTAAAGCTTTAAAAAAGTCATAAATATTTTTAAATTTAAAATTCTCAAATAAATAAAAAACCATTAGATCATTCTTATATAATATTTTGTGGAAATAATTTTTTATGTAGTATTTTATAGTTAATTTAACTTGTAAATATAAAATATTTATTTTTGTATCATAATAAAATTAAATTGATAAATCTTAAAATTATACATGAACTTTAATTTGGTATAATCATATATGTAAAGCTTAATTATATACATTTAAAGAAATAAATATTTCAATTTATTTTTATATGAATAAATATAATTATTTATGTATGCAAATATATAAATTTAAAATGATGTTATATCAAATAATTATATTAATAATTTATAAAAGTTAGATCAAATCAAAATTTCATATATAAAATTACACATTAAATCATAATTCATGTATAATTTTAAAATTTATCTTACATCAGTACCATTTTGCCTTAAAATTGATCCATACGTACACACTAGTCGATGCCCGTCATATGGTACCGATTATACATCCGAGCATATACGGATATAAATAGAAGAGAAATTTATATTAAACTGCATAAGCATTCAAAGAGTATACATATTATATCTATAATCTTCATGGGTAATCTAAGAATGGGGGTGATGATATATAATTAGGGTTTATGTGGATTTAAAATCTCCTTATTGTGGTGCACCAAAAAGAAATCCCATGGGTCAAAGTTAGCAGTTCTCAATAGGAACTAATGGCAATTTGCCTCCATATATATCTGCAAGTTGGCTTTCATCAATGTCATTAAGCAATGTGGATTTCAGCTTTTTATTCTCAACAAATATTATCTGCAAAATTATAAGAGATTCGGAAATCCGAGAATCAGACAAGCAGAAATTTAAGTGTAGAGGTACGATAATTCTCCAAGAAAAAAAACCATTTCTTGCCAGATACGTAGAAAAGAACAAATGAAGTTAAGAACTATTGAGACTCGCATCAAAACACGAATCAAAATCGTGTGAGTTTTTGTACTCTTTGCAGATTTGGAGTTTAATTCCCATATTTTTATTTCTAGGAATTTAGTTTCTTTACTTTTCAGATTTCAAAATTTGGGTTTAACTGTTAACACTGTTGCACCAACCAATTTAATGTGTTTATAATTGGACTTGAATTTTAAAATTTGAAAAGTAAAGGGACTAAATTCATGAAAATAAAAGTATAAGGACTAAATTTCAAATTTATAAAAAGTATAAGGACCTATAACATAGTAAACCTTATATTTTTACCTTCTTCTTGGTTCTGCTGTCAATGAATGGGTAAACAACTTTCCAGGCAGTCATGAATATGTAAGGCACATGAACAATAAACAATTTGGCAAGCCTCTCTGGGTAACAATCCTGTAATCAAAAACAACTAAATCATTGCTATAAGTTTTCTCGGAGATCGGAGACTATATTAAGGGGCGAAGCCAGAAATTTTTTTTAAGGGGTGAGATTTAATTATATATTATGAGAATTAAAATGTAATTTTACCCTTTCATTAGCTTATATCTTTATGGTTTTCAAAAGGACTAAATCAAAATTCTAGCATTGGGAGATAAATTATAATTTTATTTTTTATATATATATTAAACTAAGATTTTATAAATTTTGAGAGGACTAAAGCAATAATTTTCTATTTTAAGGGGGTCAACGCCCTTGCCTGCCCTCCTCCCTTCGCCCCTGCCTATATTATCGGAACTCAGATACTCATACCCCCGTATCTATGTATCAAACATGGGTCTTAAAGAAAAAATGAAGCGTCAAAGCAATATAGACCGAAACAACGACTATCGATGCAACTCATCCGACTTAAGGCCATCCCAAATGCATGTAAGAAGCAACTTGTTTATGCATAATGTTTAAGATCAAACCTGGAGAATTGATAGAGACGCGACGTATGCACGAATATCGCTGTTCGAATATCCCCATCCTTCGAGATCTCCGATCGCCACGAACTTTTCTTGTCCTCTTGGCATTCTAAAACACCATAAGAAGTAGAATCAAACAAATACCAACAAATACAAGATTTATCCATTACATCGGCGGATACTCGATCGAGTATCGATGTCTAGGCGCATATTCGGCCATGGTGGCGTATAACAAGACCAGATATCTTGGTTCAAAGCAATACATGATACTATAAACAAGCACTTTGACACCACAAATTCTAATACATAGTTTCTTGGTGGGCAATTAAGCTCTCTATGTTACTCAAAACTCTTTGTTATTCTTAAAGTATTCGTGCTCGACATTCATGTATGGTACATATTTAAACATGGATACTGATATACGATCCCACATACATGGAAAAAGCATTTTTTTGAAAAAAATTGAACATATCCATATCGAAAACTCGCAACTAAAGTAGGTCAAGCTAGTTACCTGGCACAAATTTTCTCTAAACCATAGACAACAAAGCCTGCAAAAGAAAATAAAAATAAGCCATTAAGAGAAGACAAATGCAAAAACCAATGACCCAAATTCTTTCTTTGGCTCAATTCTCCGATTCAAGTTAAATAAAAGCTTTAATAATAGACCCCTAAACTATTCTCTAATTTCAGGATTAATCCTTACAAAGAAAATTATCGAAAGAGATATCTAAACTATCAATTTTGTTCCACTAATAGTCAATAAGAACCACGGATGCCATATGACAGTCCAATTTTTTTCTAGTAAAATAAGACAAAATTGACAATTTAAGCACAAAATGAGACAAAACGAGAATTGGAAATAGTTTAAGGGTGAATTTTGTTAGACATACAACTCGCAGGTTCATCTAACGAGCTGCCAATCTTGCGAGATGCCCCGCAAGTTACAGTCAACCGCTAGAACAAGATCCCACCGACCCGTACCAAGGTGAGTACATATTATGGGGACCGCACCCTTAACAGGAATAGGGTTCGTGTTATCCATACACCACAGTTATCCATTGTGCTAACATGACAATTCATACCAATAAATTCTAGGGATTATGACACGTGACACCTCGAGAAAAGACAGCGACTTCCAAGACTTTCTCTGCTTCTCTCTCCCTCAACGCTCAATATTCTCAACTATCTTTCCTCCTTCTACACTAACTACAGAGGCGAAACCCTAAATTTTTGAAAATTTTTATTATATATTTTAATTTTTTTTGAAAATTTTAATTAAACTCTTTTAAATTTTTTAAAATTTCACATTATGCTCGTAAAATTTTCAAAAAGTTTAGTTAAGCCCCCAACAGTCACCCCCAAGATCCCACGCTGTCTAACTACATCCTACTACTCTCCACCTATAGATGAACCGACCACCATAATCTCAACCTTGTATCAACATATTTACTACTAAAACCAAAAATAAAACACACAAAAATTCCAAAAAAAATGTATTGAAAAATGAAGAAGAAAAAGAAGCATAACCATACGTTTAACCTCTTCAAGGTTCCCTTTAGTAGGCTTATGTCTACCACCAAAAGCAACGACAATAGGTCGACCTTGTTTATCAACTCCTTGCATACAAAGCTTATTATCAGCCAATTGATTTGAAATCTCCGATTCAGATACGAATCCTTTAGGCAAAAACGTTCTTCTCCAACTCAAATACTTCAATAACATGGTGTTTGCTTTCTCTATATCCAAGTCACGAGCTCTAAGGAATCTCCGTATCACAAAATCATCCACTTCCTTCAAAAAAAAAATGAAAAGGAATTTCAAGTAAAAATGAAAACCCAAAGTCAAAAAAAGCTGAAAAATGAATCAAATGAGTACCTTAACTGATGGGTCATCTCTCTCTGCAAGTGCTCTCATGATACCAATTTTGCTTCGAATTATTTCATCGCCTATCTCGATTTTTTCTTCTTCTTCTTCTTCTTCTTGTTGTTGTTGAGCTTGTTGGCCATGGTTTTCACAGTCTTTGAATTCCATTTCCTCCTCTTCTTCTTGGGTTTGTTTTAATCTCTTTTCTTTGTCCATTTCTGGGTTTCTTTTTTCGTTTTTCCTCGTGGAAATTGGGATTTTCTTCCTGCGTGACACAATATTTTGATGGGAAACAAACAGTGAAGAAAAGCACACAGAGAGGGGACAAAGAGGAGAGTAGTTGAAAAAACTAAAGGCGTTATTAAATGGTGGCAAAAGAGGTTAGCTTTGCTGCTCTCTCACCTAATTCAAATGTTAAATGCGTGATTTTTATTGTTTGTTATTATTAGGTTAGCTTTGATTATTATCGATTGAGTAATCTTACAAAATTTATTGTCAATATAGGAATACGTAAATTCAAATATCTTAAAATACATTATTTTTTTATTTATAAATTTAAAAAAATTATAAATAATTTTAATCTATTATATTAAAAAAACAGATATAATCAATACCTATAATAATATTGTTCAAAAAAATTTACTCAATTCAATTTTAAAACCTATAAATAAAGCAAATAAGTATGAAATAAAATATAAATAGAGCCTAAAATTTAAAATAAAATAACTCGACCCAAAATATAAGATTCGGGTTTGAAGTTAAATTTAATTTTATTAATATTTGATTGAGATAAATTGATTTAATTCAATATTTTAAAAAAATAGATTTTTAATTAATTTAATTATCGAGACGTGTCTTGATTCTTAATTTTCTTTTCTTTAAATTGTAAATTAATTTAAGTAACGGAATGTGTCCCGAAACATAAATTCTGAGGTCCAATAGCATTAAAAAAAGACTACCGCCCAACCAACCAGATCCAGATCTCCATTCAATCAATAGTGCTTTTCCTAAATAAGTGAAATTTCTGGCACCTTGATGGAATGGGCCATTATCAAAGTTTTAGAAAGAGAAGAAAAATAATATTTAGTCCTTGAATTTAATCATTCTTTTCAATTTGGTCTTCAAAGTTTGATTTTTTTAAAATCTGATGATGTGATATTTTAATATTGTATTGTATCATCACTTGAAAATTTTAAAAATTTACATATAAAACTTTTAAAAATTCAGGTAAGTGCCACACTACCACTACACATCATCGTACTTAAACAAAATCCAAGTTCATGGATCAAATCGAAAGAATTCCAAAATTAAGAGATCAAAGTTGTGGACATTATCTTTATGTAATAGAACCACATTTTGAAGAGTTTTTTCCATGTACGGCACATATTTTGACTTGCTAAATATTAACTTCGTCGTAGATTAAATTCGTCCAAGAGACAATGATATCGACTAGGCACTAAAATACGATATAAAAAATAGACATTTCTGAGCGATGAAATGCAATATTTCTTTTAATGGCCCTAAATCTTTTATATACATTTTACTTGTCTGTTGATTTGCTATTTACCCCCAAAAAATAGATGGGGCTGTCATTGATGCTTACTTAGATGACCTTGACCTTGAGGCATCTTCAAGGATATTCCTTCAAATTAAAAGGAAGTGACAAAAAAAGTAAAAGGTTCTAATTGTAAATTAGTCCTTAAACTAGACCCCCAATGTTCAAATTAGTCCTTAAACCAAGAAAATGTAAACAGCTACAAGAATCTATCACGAGTCAGATTCCCATTAGATACTTTAGTTTTGGGATAAACTAGAAAAAACAATTAATAATTTAACATAATTGAATAATTGAGTGAACATTTTGTAACTTTCATAGTTGAGAGACCAAAAAAGTAATTTATTAATAGTTAAATGACCATCTTGTAAGTTTTCGTAATTAGGTGACTAAAAAATATTTTAGTCATGGTTGGGTGACTACTAGTGTAGTTTACCCAAAAATAAAACATAAAAAAAGAAATATGTCAAGATGCTTTTTTATGTACTTTCCTTGCAATATAACCCTGCTTAGAAAACCAACATTAAATGTCACAAATAAATCCCTCCTAATGACTAAGAGAAAACCAAATTGTAAGCAAAGTTTCATTGTTTACTTCAAAATGATGCCCAAAGATCATGTGACACCATAGACAGAAAATAACTTCAAAAATAATTTGTAATGGATGCTATTGCAATGAAAATCTACAACAAAAAGATCGAAACAATAGAATAATAACTGTAACATCGCGACATCGATACCATGAGTAAATCGGCAAATGATATTTTCAATCGAAAGCAGATAAGTAGAACAGAGCAACTGTGATGAACTTAATGTCGAGATATCGACATATCTAAAGGTGAAAAGAAGAGAATGAAAACAGGCAAAAAGACAAGACAATGAGGGAGAATGTTGAATACCTTACTCATCGTTTTTTACTTTCTTCCTCGATTTACTTCTGTGAGAATGCTCTGAGGACCCTGAAATTGGAGTTGTCTCATGACTGTGTGTGGGCTGGTTCATGGATCCCGTAGATTCGTGATCATGCTTTCTTTTTGAAGGCTTAGATTGTTCATTGATTCCAGAGACAGTACTTTTTTGTTGACTACCATGTGTGCTGACAGTACGCCCCATAGAATGTGAACCTTTCCGCCCTTTACTTTGCATTGGACTTGAAAAAGGATTGGAAGAATCAGTCATTAAGGTTCCGGAGGATCTCTGATGCAACAGCTTCTTGTCGGAACTGAGCTTTTCGTATTCGTCGGGACTCATATAATGTACAAGGGAAACTCGTCGTGAAATCTTCCCAACTATCAAGAAAGAAATAGGTATCAAGGAAATAAATGAATATGTTCACAAATATAGAAATAAATTCAAAAGAGTTAATCACAACCACGGAACCACACTACAACCAAAATTAACAACACTAGTGATGAATTTTAAATCGCACCCAACCAAATTCCTCAAATTTCAAAAGTACCAATGAAGATAAACAGACCTATGTGGTAAAGGGTTTATTTGTGAAACCGAGCAAAGGACCGGCGACAAATAGCAAAGAAAAATGAAATACGAACATGTACAAGATCAATGCATGAAATCTGTAATGCCAACCATTAACAAACCCAAGGCCTCAAGTTACATAAAAAAACATTCCAAAATATTAACAGCATCGTAAAACAGATCGGAATCAATCACCTAGATGTCTAACAAGGTCTTGACACATTAAGAAACCAGTTTGATAGCTAATAATAGTATGAAAAGTTTGTCGATCCTAACATGAATACCAGAGCCTCGAAATCAAAACCGAGAATCCTATTCAAAGGACACACAAATCCAGTTAAGTGTCTAGATGATACAGAAGCATAAAAAACAAAAAAAAAAAACCAAATTACGACAGATAAATATAAGCAAACATCATTGCCTTTTAAAGACCACGCAAACTTTCGTTCTTCAACTTTTGAATTTGTTTCACCGACAGTACATATCTATGTAACTAATGATTTCGAACTTCAAAAAAGAAACGGAAAGCAACCAATGCAGGCACTAACAGACGTACATGAATACCAGAGTGGTTTCATCAGAGTCTAGAAATCAAATCCGAGTATCCAATTCAAAAGACAAACAAATCAGATAAAGTGTCTAGACGATACAGAAACATAAAAGAACAAATAACCAATTTACGAACTAGAAATATGAACAAAAATCATTGCATTTGGAGCTCCATGCAACAGTTAGTTCTTCAATTCTAAAAGGAATTTGATTCACCGGCAATATATATCCGTGTAACTAATGAAAACCGATAGCAGGCACTTAAACAAAAAATGCAAAACTTAATACCGATTTTAGACTCCGTTTCGGAAGATAAGATAACTGTAGCATCTGGCCCTTGAGAAGCAGGGCTAACAAAATCATAAGCTTTTCCTGCAATATTTAACCAATTTGTAAATCAAAACTAGCTTTCATATAAAAAACATCAATGTAAAATTATAGCTCAGATCCAGCCTTAACAAAAAAAAAATTACACTAATATTCAAACAGATAATCTACCAGTAGAATCCGTAAAACTGCCCAATTTTCCTTCAGGACCGAGCTGAAGCGTAACTACTTGGTCATTAATTTCAGGATGCTGCAAACAACATAAAAAAAACATACACTAACTTAAGTTCAAATTAATAAAAAAGAAAGCATAAACAAAGCGTAAAGGAATTTAAAAAAAATTGAATGATTTACTTGATGAACAGGCCATTGAATAAGGAAAAGCTCCGTGGAACCTGATACTGTGAGATCGACGAGTTGTTGTGATGAATTTTCTTCGAATTCTGGTGGAGGCCTGTAGATGTTTAGTTCAGAATCCATATTTTGAGTTCAAATCAACACTTAAAATTCAAAAAAAAAAATTATTGTTTTATTCAATAATAATAACAATTATACAGAAATATCGAAGCAATTGAAAGGGAGGGGGTGGCGGGTTAGGGTTTAGGGTTTACAAGGAGGGAAGGGAGGGAGTTTTAGGGGGAAAGAGAGTAAAGAAAATGATGAATTTTATAGCCTTTAAAAATCTGACGGTTCTGAATTTCTGTTTGTCATCTGACGGATGAAATTGGATTAATAATATACATGCCATTCCAGGTTTTATTTTATTTTTTAAAAAACCTGATGTTAATGGGTTAAGGGTGAGCTTAAAAAAAAAAATTAACATCTGCGTTAAGAGCCAGGCCGGGTTTAGTTAAAGTTTATAAAAGTCATTTGGGTTAAAGGTAAGTTTGTTTCATTAAAAATAATTTTTAAAAAATAATTTTTAAAAAATAAACATATATTTAAGATTTTTTTATTATTTAATTGAATTTATTTTTATTTATAATTTTATATTTTACATTGTTTTTACATATATTAAAAATATTATGTTAAATTCAGATTCATTACAACGTTATTTTTTAATTACATGACTACTAAGTGAATATTTTTTATTTAAAAATGTGACATCAATAAAATTGACAAAAAAAGTAAGGATGTCAACAATTGGACTTGATTTTCAAATTTGGAAAGTAAAGGGACTAAATTCTTGAAAATAAAATTACAAAGACTAAATTACAAACCTGTGAAGTGTACATAGACTTATGACATATTTTAACATTTATACTACAAAACATTTATTATTAATATATTTATAATTGTAATAAATATTTATTATTAATATTGAATATTTTCAATAATATGTAAATAATATTATTTAAATTATTATTTTTAAAATTTATTATTAAAATAAAATTGAAATATTAAATAATTTATTAAAATAATAAATTATATTTATTATATGACTAAATATAAATAATTAAATATGTATGTTTAATAATATTGAAAAATATAATATTTTAAATATTTTTAAAAATAAAAATAAAATTTATTATCATTATAATAATATTAAGCTTGATTTAAATTAATTTTTAGATAAAAATAAAATTATCTATAGATGAGCTCTTTTCCGAAAAATAACTTACGCTTTTCAAAAGGGTAAGTCATTTTACAAGAAAAATGGTTTATTTTACCTTGACTTGTAAGTTATTTTCAGTTGACCAAACTATTTTCTGTGAAACAAACACAGGAAAATGCAGAAAATATTTTCCGTAAAACCTTTTACATGTAAACAAATTTGGGTCAGACTTGAAAATAAATTTATTTTTTTTGTTTAAGTTTGATCCAATTTAAGAAAGGTAAATTCGGGCTTAATCTAGCTCATTCATATTTACTTTTTTTAGATTAGTTTTTATTTAAAAATATATTTTTGAAATATCGTATTTTATCCAAACTCTCCCATTTGTTAGATGGGATTTTGAACATAGACAAGTGACTCAACAAATAAACAAGCCTACTCGACATTATTTGATTGCGTATTTGTTGTTGTTGTATAAATAAAATATTTTTATATAATTTTCTATCCATAATATTTTTTATTTTATAATTGCTTTTTATATAATTTTATTTTCATATTATGAGAATCGCATGTACTAGACTTTTCATAATATTATTAAAATCATAATAATAGCTCAATAATATTAATTTTATTTAATTTGAATCTACTTCAACTCTCCTCTTAACCTTGATGACATTAAACCTAATAAAATCCATTAAGACATGAAACAGGTGTGATTTAATCACTTTTTTTCAACATAATTCCAACAACTTTTTTGTTTTCCATATCGCTAAAAGTACTGTAACAGCCTATTTATGCCTTGGCTTGTAACAAAAACAAAAAATAAATGTCCAATGTTTTTTTAAAAAACCAGTCCTTTTACAGTCCAAAACCAAGGCCCAAATTTACAAATAAATTACTTGTAGCCCAATTTGTCCCATTAACCCAATTCTAAATAGATTACCCAGCAAAACCCGATTAGCCCATTTACACCCATAGCCCAAAACAAATGACTCAAACCCAAACCTAAGGACTAACCCAACAGACCCAAGATAGAATCGGCCTAAAATGGCCCAAATGTTAACAAAACAGTTTCAGCCTAGGGTTTCTGAAACCCTAGGCGCCGCAAGCGTCCCAGCAGGATCCCAACTGCCACGCCGCAAGCTTCGCCTCAGCCTCGCGCCTGAATCCCACCATCGTCGCCAGATTCTCTGTCAATCATCTGCAAAAGGAAAGAAAATCGACAGCAAATATAGCAACATTTTTTATTTCCTTTTTTATTTTGTTTCGAAGGCTATAAAAGCCTTACAAAGAATCTGTAATAGGGGACACAGAGAGACGAATACAAAAATACATAGAAAAAGATAGCACAAAAAATACCCATAAATACAAAATGAAAATACAGAGAAATTTACAAGCAATCGAAAACAGAAGGTAGTTTTTTTTTTTTCGTTAAGTTTTTCCTTTCTTTTCGGTTTATGCGCATTCTATATATATAAAATATCTTTAAAAAAAATGAGATTACCTTTCGAAGGTGGGCATTTCTCGCCGAAGAACCGTCGCGAACGGCGGCGCGTGAGGCGCGTGGGATGGTGGTCCATGGGTCCGACGATCGGACCCAGACGAGAGTATTGAGAGGTTTTTTTTTTAACAGGGTATAAAAAATGAATTTTTGGTCTAAAATTTGATTTATGTAGCAGGTAAAAAACGATGCCGTTTTCGTTTAAGCAAATAAGCATTAAAACGATGCCGTTTAGAAGGCTAGGATCCGCGAGTTGACCCGACCCGGGGAAGATCCGCTCGTTTTCGTTGAATGGTCTAATTGCCATTTAAGCCCTTCCACATTTTTTCAAATTTACAATTATGTCTAATAGTATTTTTTTGTATTTACAGTTTAACCCTAAAACTTATATTTTATTTCAATTTGATCCTCAATCTTTTCATTTTATTTTTTTAATTAATTTAACATTGTACTGATTTATTTTATCATATTATTTTATTATTTATATATTAATTTGTTTATAGTATAAATTTTATAATATATATTATTTTTTATATGTATTAACCTCATATATATATTTAATTATTATTATTTATTTTATGTGGTTTAATATTATCTATATTATATAATTAGTATATTATTTATTATATTATATACTTTTTTAATTTCTGTATTATATAGTATTATGTTATATCATGTATATTACTTCTAATTTTGTTTAAAAATATAATATTATATTATATAAGATATTGAATTTATATTGTATTTATTATATATGTAATTTTATGATTAATATATTTTATTTATTTATTTTTATATATACTCATTATACACTATTTATTAATTATTTTTATTATGTATAATCATTTATATATGTATCAAATTACTAAATTAAATATCCGTTATAAATATTCCGAGTTTATTTAAAATTTTTATTCATTTAAAATATTGTTATTATGTATATATAATCATTTTATAAGGTATTAAATATCCATTTTCTTTTAAAATTGAAATTTATAAATTTTAAATCAAAAACCTATTCTTGAGAATTCAAAACATTGCATCCTAACTTACTGGATATGATGTTTTGTGTCTCGATGTAGGAATTTTCTAAATTAAAGGTGAGCCGAATTTCGAAGTCATGAGGTGTTATATCCTAACTTACTGGATATAACATTTTATTTCTTTGAAATAGATAAGTCTTAGTTTTCTAATAAAATGATCATATTTTAAATTTTTTTTTATTTTTAACATTCGAACATGATTTTATCAATTAGGTACCAAATTTGGGGGGTTACGAGGGTGTTAATCCTTCCTCGTACGTAACCGACTCCCGAACCCGTTTTCTATATTTCGTAGACCAAAATCAATGTTTTGAAATAAAACGTTTTATAAGGTGATCCAATCACACCAAAGTAAAAGGGATTGGTGGCAACTCCCGTTTTTATTTTTAAAGTCGATCTCCGTTTTTAAATCAAACTTTAAATGGTTTCGACAAGTACACCATAGTCGCCCTTATAGGATTGCATTTGATCTTTTATATTTAAAAAATGAGTAAATTAATCTTTATATATTAGATTAAAGAACAAATTGATCTTCATGTTAAAATTTTATCCTTATATGTCAGAATGAGGCGCATGTGGCATACTACGTGTAACTGTTTGATTATTCTATCAGTAATATCATTTTTTAACCATAAAAATAGATGAAATTTTCAATAGAAAGGATTAATTTACTCTTTGATTTAATATACAAAAACTAATTTAGGTTCCGTTTGTTTCACTGAAAATGACTTCCAAAAAATGATTCATTAGTTAAATCCTGATTCTTATATTTATTGGACATCTCTTCAATTGGTTCTTTGCCTTTGGACTGCTGTTGTTGTTTCCTTCTCTCAGACTCGTACACCTATTTCATAAGTGACACATTCAACATACATTTGTATTAACAGCTGAAAAGCACCAAGTCCCAACTTTACCTCTCAATATCTTTGACCATGATCAAGATAACTGTAACCTTCATGTTTTTTTCCTATGAAAACCAGCTTTTGTCCGCTCATCTTCATCACCATCACTTTCAGCAGCTTTACTCAACTCATCTTCAGCTGAAGTTCTTCTTTCTCAAGTTCTTCCAACATTGACATTATACTGCCATGCTCTGCCTTTCCCACAGCTGAAGGAAATATCAATTGTAGAATGCCCAATGCTGAAGAAGCTCCCACTAAACTCCGATACTGAAAAAGGACAAACGCTCATCATTTTAGAAGATGAGTAGTGGTGGAAAAATGTAGAATGAGAAGATGAATCCACTCAAATTGCTTTTCTCCTTTTTTTCATACCGCTGTAAACTACAAATGCTGTCTATTTTGTTGTCAAATAAAGATAGTTACTCAGATAACAAGTAGGATTTTATTGTCATATATGTATCATTAAACATATGGTCTTAGATTTAGTGGCCTTCGTCTTCCAATGGTGTCTCTTGTGTTTCCTTTTCTGATCATTGTTTAAGTGGCAATAATGGTGCTTGTATGAATGCTACTGATTCAGTCCTATCAGTAAGTGAGCAAAGCTTCTTTTGGAATTCTAGCTCCCATTTGGATAACAAAAAAGTCCAAGGCTTTTGGTGCTTTAGTTCTTTACTTCTCTTTACATTTCTAGAACAGGGATTTCATTTGCTGATGAATTGCTAGGAAGGTGGCAGAGTAATGTTAGATGTTACTACCTAACATCTTACACATGCTGCTATTATTATTCCTTTTTCTTTTTTTGATGGGATCTTAGTTCTCCTCAATAATGCAAGTTGCCAATGAGGGGAATGGTTTCCACACAAAAGACAAGATCCTTTTATCTGTCATAAACATCAGCATGCCACATTGGACATACTGTCCACCCATAATGCCGTGCCCAAAGCTACCAAAGAAAGTGGAACCCTTGAAAGAGAAAGAGAGATGTAGGTCCAACATGTGAATTCCTGTAATGGCCTAAATTCAAGATTATCGGAACAATGGTTTCGTAACCATAAATCCGATTTAAAGAGAAATTTATTTTAATATTTTTTGCATGAATATTTATATGATAGGAAATACTTTTATAAATATTTATAAAATGTTAGTAATGTGGTATTAAAATTTCGTTAGAAAATTTTAACGTTTGGGTAGGTAATTAAATAAAAAGGACTAAATTGAAATGAAAGTAAAAGTTCAATTATAGATTAAAAGAAATTATGAAGGATCAAAATAGTAATTATACCATTTTGTATAGTGAGGCGATCTGAGATTTTTAAGGATTATTATTATATTATTATATTTATTATTATATTATATTATTATATTATTATATATATAAACAAACAAAAGGAAAGAAGAGAACAGAATAGGTAAAAGAAACAGAGAGCATACGAAACAGGGGAGAAGGAAAGAAAAGAAAAAGGAAAAACTAGGGATTTAAAGCTTGAAGTTTAAATTGGTAAGTCAATCAAGTCCTATTCTCTTAATTTTGATGTTTTAGAAGCTTTAAAGCAAGATTTTGATGAAACTAAGTTGATATTTTGAGAGTTTTTAGGTTTTCAAGTGTAGTTGATGTTGAAGAAAAAGATGAATCAGGGATTAAATTGAATGAAATTTAAGTTAGAATTAGTAGAAGGATTAAATTATAAAGTAAGTTATAAGTTTTGTGTTATAGGGATTAATTTGAAAGAAATTATGAATTAGGGTTTTATTATGAAAATTTATATAATCAAGTTGAATATGGAAGGAATTTAAGTAGAATCAAAGTATGAATTAGGTTAAGAAAATAAGTAAACTTAATTAGGATTAAATTGTAAAATGAGTTACACTGAAACAGTTTTGGACAGCAGCAGTAGTCTAACTTTGAAAATTCACCAAAAATTGTATAAATCGAATTAGAGGATGAATAAAATATGAAATTAAAGCTTATTGAGTCTATTTTCATATGAAAGAAACAAGGAAAGAAAATAAGTTCTGTATTTTGAGATATTTAGATTTTTGTAAGACTGGTTCAGAATAAATTCGGGTTCCCCTGTTTTGACTTTAGAAAATCATCAAAAACTGAAGAAAAATAATTAGGGGCTTAAATTTATATTTTTAGAATCCTGAATGAGTCTATTTTATATAGAAATAAACGGGAACACCATATAATTTCTGTATGAAGAGATAATTAATTTTTAGTGAAGAAGAGTCAGAACTGCCAGACAGCAGAACAGGGGTGACTTTGATGAATAAACTGTACTAATTTGCTAGGCCAAAAATTATGGAAATTTTATGGTATGAAGACTCAAATACGAAGCTAGATCGAGGAAAGGAAAAAGTTTCAGATTAGTAGATTTTGTAAACGAACTGATAACGAGGTAAGTTCATGTAACTTGAATTATATTCTTAAATGTTGAAATGTATGTTATTGTTGTGAATATAATTTGAATGTTCATGGTATGAAAATTTTATGCAATATTGATATTTTTGATAAAAAGGGAAAGAAATCCCGGTTGAATGAAAGGAAAATTCGATTGATCTCTGAAAAGGAATTGACGGTAAAAAGGATCTAGCCCGGACGGGTGATCCTATCCTGATATAGCCCTCCCGAAGAATATGTGGAAAATGGATTTAGCCTGGACGGGTAATCCAAATTAGGGTCTGAATTTAGCCTGGACTGATAATTCAGATCCAAGCTCATTAGAGTAATTGTCGTTGCAGGGGATTTAGCCTGGACTGGTAATCCCGACAATACTCTGTGAGTTTATATTACAGGGGATTTAGCCTGGACTGGTAATCCCGCTGTAAAGATGAGGTTCGCGGGAGTGTGCTCTCTAAAATGGAAATGTGCGCACATGAATATGAATTGACGGACCCGAATTTGTACACTAAAGTGTACCTCTGAAAATCCATCGAAATTTCGAGTAATTCAATGGGATAAATATAAAAATATATATATATATATATGGAAATCATGGTATTGATGAGCTCATCAATGATAGTATATATATTATTGATATATGAAAATTATTGGACTGACTTGAATGTTGAGTTTGTAAATGTTAGGGTAATAATGCATTGAATGGGTATATGAATGTTTATCGCTTGTATTGTAAATATTAGGTAAGTATAATTCTTGTTACATGGGCTTACTAAGCACAAAGTGCTTACCCTATTTCCTTTTTCCCTGTTTTGTAGTGTTAAGAGCTCGGAGGTCGGATCGGTGGGAGACTCATCACACTATCAACCCCAGTATTTCGGTATTTAAAGAAACTTTAGTTTGGAAATGAATGGCATGTATAAGCTAATAAAATAGATGTTAATATGAAATGAATGTAAGGTCAGCCATTGGTATGGCTTATGTGTTTAAGTTATCTTATAAATATGCATGAATTATCTTGAAAATATGTTGAATTAGACTGGTCTCGTTTTTTTAAAAAAAAAATTGTAAACTCTGGTAATGCCTCGTACCTTATTCTGACAACGAATACAGGTAGGGGGTGTTACAATTCTTTTATTGGATCATACCACTAAAATATTCATTCTATTAACAAAATCATAAAAACTTCAAACTTTATAATGTTATAACCTTGGGTATCAAAATATATTAAGATTTTAATAAGTATCAAACATTTATGTACAATTTTAAACATCTTTGATTATTTTATATTTTAATTATTTTTTGGTACCAAAATACATGTGGACTTCCAACAGTTAGTCTTTGTGGGCCTGCGAATTTTCTTCCTCTCTGTTTTTGTTTACCAAAATATTCTCAATCTTTCATAGAACTCCATAAGCATCTTTGATTTATTCCTTGCTTCAATTTCCAGAAATTGTTCAGCTCACTCTTCTACAATCAAAACCTGGTATGGGTAATATCTTCTCAATCTCACTTTCACTCGATTCCATCATTACCCGTTGTTGGGATTCTGCTGTTGGAAAGGCTTCTTTTTCATGCAAACTTGAAGAAAACCTCCACGCTTTAAAAAATGAAGTGGAAGAATTGAAGGCGATAAGGACGTATCTTATGAGCAGGGTCAGGATCGCTGAAGATGAGCAGCAACTTAGGCGGCTACCCCAAGTTGATCTTTGGCTTCAGAGGGCTAATCGTGTGATAACCGATGCCGATCAACTGATTGTCCAAAGTCCTCAGCATGTTGAAAAGCTATGTATGGGAGGTTGTTGTTCCAGGCATCCCAGGTCCACCCACAAGTTCGGGAAGCAAATCGCTAGAATACTCCAAGAGGTGAAAGACATGAAGGAGAAAGGAGATTTCAGGGATGTGGCCTGCAAGCCACCAATTCCTTCCGCAAATAAACGACCTTCTGAGCCAACTGTGGGTTTAGAGTCCTGTGTCAATCAGGTTTGGAGCTGTCTTCAAAAGGAACAAGTGGGAATTATTGGCATATACGGCTTAGGAGGGGTTGGCAAGACAACCCTCCTAAACCAAATCAATAACAAATTCCATGATACTACCCATGATTACCTTGTCATTTGGGCAGTTGCATCGCAAGATCGGCCAATTGAGAAAGTCCAGGATGAGATTGCCAAAAGAATAGGCCTTTCCGGTGAACGTGGGAAATCTAAGAGCCTTGATGAGAAAGCTGGAGACATACGCAGCAGATTATATAATAGGAGGTTTGCTTTGTTGTTGGATGATATATGGGAATGGTTTGATCTCAAAAGAGCTGGGGTACCTCTTCCAACTCAAGAAAATGGCTCTAAAGTCATTTTTACAACTCGTCGTCTTGACGTGTGCTGTCAAATGCAGCCAAACATGGATAATAATATCAGAGTGGAATGTTTACCACCAGGAGAAGCTTTCAGACTGTTCGAGGAGAAGGTTGGATCAGAAACCCTTCGAATGCATCCAGATATTTACAAGTTAGCTGAAGCGGTGGTTAAAGAGTGTGCACGGCTACCTCTCGCTCTCATTACAATTGGGCGAGCCATGGCATCCAAGAAGACCCCTCGAGAATGGGAATATGCTATTGAAGTTTTAAGGCAATCAGCAGCTTCTGTGTTGCCAGGGGTAGGGAAAGAGATGTATCCCAAGTTAAAATTCAGTTATGACTGTTTACCCGATGAAAGGTTCAGATCTTGTTTCTTGTATTGTTCTTTATATCCAGAAGATCATCTCATTGAAAAAGACGAACTAGTAGATTGTTGGATCGGGGAAGGACTTTTGGACGAGCATACCAATTTGAGCAGTGCCAGAAACCAGGGACATTTCATTATAGGTTCTCTTATTGACGCATGCTTATTAGAGAAAGAAGATAATGATGGTGTAAAGATGCACGATGTGATTCGCGACATGGCTTTGTGGATTGCTGGTGAATCTGAGGAGGAGAAGTTTTTTGTAAAATCAGGTGTTCGGTTAAAGGAACAACCGAAAGCTAAAAAGTGGGAAGAGGTAACAAGAATGTCGCTGATGCGTAATCAAATTGAAAATCTAACTGAGATATTGGAATGTCCCAATCTCCAAACTTTGTTTCTTGGCAGCAATAATTTGAAGGTAATCATGGATGATTTCTTTAATTCTTTGCCGATGCTAAGGGTTCTAGACTTGTCCAACAATGTGGATTTGAAAGAATTACCGGTTGGAATTGCAAATTTGGTTTCACTAGAACATCTCAATTTGTCAGGGACAGGAATACGAAAGTTGCCAGTCGAATTGAAGACCCTAGCAAAGCTGAAATATTTGAATCTGGAGGATACATTGGACCTAGAAATGATCCCACAACAACTGATATCCAGTTTCTCCAAGTTGCAAGTACTGAAAATGGAGGGAAGTGGTTATGGATGTTCATTGCTTTTGGAGGAACTGGAGCATTTAAAATATTTGAATGTCTTGACCATTACTTTTAGAAGCGCTTCGGAGTTGGAAAAAGCTTCGAGGTTCAACAAGTCCTTTAGCTGTGCCATTGAAGCTGCAAGCCTTGTAGATTTCAGAGATTCAAGATCATTGACTATTATGGCTTTGGCAAATCTGCAGCATCTATGTACTTTAAGACTCTCATGGTGTATGGATCTAGAGGAAGTGAAGATCGAACGTAACATAATCGAAGGTGCAGGATGCTTCCATAGCCTTCGATCTGTAGCCCTAACCGAATGCAATCATTTGAGGGATGTGAGTTGGGTAAGCTTTGCTCCACATTTGGAAAAACTATATATATTTGAATGCAAAGGTTTAGAAGAAATCATCAATGAAGAAAAACTTGAAGTCGCTGAGCTAAAAGGAAATTTAAACTTATTTTCTAAGCTCGAGATTTTGTGTCTACATAATCTGGGCAAACTAAAGACTATATACCATCATGCTCTGCCTTTTCCACAGCTGAAGAAAATCAGAATAGTAAATTGCAGAATGTTGAAGAAGCTCCCACTAAACTCCAATAGTACAAAAGGACAGAGGCTGGTGATTGAAGGAGAGGAGAGATGGTGGAAAATTGTAGAATGGGAGGATGAATCCACTCGAATTGCTTTTCTTTCTTCTTTCAAACCTTATTAATCTAAGAAATGTTGAATATTAATTAAGGCTTAAAGCCTTGATTGTATCATAACATACCTAATTGTAAGTTCTATTTTGCATATCCCTAGATTACATGTAGCTTGGTTCTGTGTTTTACACACAGACTTTTTTTTCTTTAGTATGACTTTGAAAATATATTATGTTAATGAATTAAAATTTGAAGTATAACTTTCAACATATCATATCATTTTCTTTTAATTTTATAACTAAAAATTTCCATAATTATAGTAAAGTTAATTTTTTTTCTTATAAAAGTTGTTTTAGTTTGTATTTCGGTATATTTAAATATGAGATAATTTTTTTATAGGAGAGAAAAATGTGTTAAATATAAATTTGGAATTTTAAAAAATTAAAATTAATAAGTTAATAAAATATAATTTATTTTCATTTATTATACATGTTATCAATAAAAAAAATTTTATCCTTATATATCAAAATGAGGCACATGTAGGGGTGTGCAAAATTCAAGTAAACCCGAAAAAATTCGGTTAACTGACCGAATTCGGTTAATCGGTCGGTTAACCGAATTTTTTCGGTCGGGGGTCGGTTAATTATTTTGTGATTTTTCGGTTAACGGTTAATTCGGTTCGAAACCGGTTGATTAACCGAATTTTTTTGGTTTAACCGAAAAAATTAATAAATAAAATTATAATATATAAATAAGCCCACTATTCACCTAAACCCAATCTCCAAACCCAATCCAAATCCAAATATCCAACCCAACTCAATTATCCAATCCAACCCAATCATAAAAATTACAAATAATTTACTAAATAAAAATAAAATTTTAAAACTAAAACTAAAAATTATGTAATCTTATTAATTATGTAGTGATTCATTTCGGGTAATTCGGTTAATTCGGTTAATTTTTAACCAAAAATAAAAAAAATATAATTTTCGATTAATTTGGTTAACCGACCGAATTAACCGAAAAAGTTTCGATTCGGTTAATTTTTTTGAAAAAATTTCGGTTCGGTTAACGGTTAAAAATTTTAAAAGGTCGGTTAATTCGGTTAATGTTATTTCGGGTCGGTTAACCGATTGAACACCCCTAGGCACATGTGGCACACTACGTGTAACTGTTTGATTATTCTATCAGTAATACCATTTTTTAACCATAAAAATGGATGAAATTTTCAAAAGAAAGGATTAGTTTATTCTTTGATTTAATATACAAAGACTAATTTAACCATTTTTCAAATAAAAGAAGCAAAATACAATCTCACTTTTAATTAAGGAGCTCCAAAATACTTTTCCATATATATCTTCGTAATTATATGTAAAAAATAAAATACAACTATTAAAACTAATTAATAATATTAAAATTTATAATCATATATAAAAAGAGTTACACACACGTAACAGACATATTTATGCTTAATATTATTAAAAAGTTAAAGTTACACTGTTTATACGCACACCATTAGTTGTCAGATTGAATGATAAAATAGCACCAATCCACTTAAATAAACTCTCAAATTTGAGTCTCAAAAAACATACCCCTATTTAATTATCTAATTCAATTCGAATCCAAATTTAATCAAAATTATTCAATATAATTCCAAACATTGTAAAATCTCATATCCAAAAGACATAAATTATCAAAAACTCAACATATAAATAAACAGACCGATACGACACTAGAATTGAAGGCCCTCGCAAAGCTGAAATATTTGAATCTGGAGTGGACAGGGGATCTAGAAATGATCCCACAACAACTGATATCCAGTTTCTCCAAGTTGCAAGTACTGAAAATGAGGGGTTGTGGTTATAGATGGTCATTGGTTTTGGAGGAACTGGAGCATTTAAAATATTTGAATCTCTTGACCATTACTTTTAGAAGCGCTTCGGAGTTGGAAAAAGCTTCGAGGTTCAGCAAGTCCTTTAGCTGTGCCATTGAAGCTGCAAGCCTTGAAGATTTTAGAGATTCAAGACCATTGACTATTATGGCTTCGGCAAATCTGCAGCTTCTAGGACTCTCGAAGTGTATGGATGTAACACCCCAAACCCGGCCCACGAGCCTTGACCGGATCTGGTATGTCTCTGCGGAAAACGTTTGAAAAATATTTTGACTTAAAGTAAAAACATAAAAACAAATTTTTTGCTTGTTTGTAAAATCTTGGTATTTTAAAATTCCAAATAAAACTAAGTTATTACAAAATATCCGAGTTGAAACTTTAATACATATTTTTAAAATTTAAGTTGCTAAAAATAAACATTTCCAGATGATAATATAATTGACAATCCAACTTAAAACATAATAATAATCCGTAAATACTTTAAAAGGCCATTATTACAATAAATAACCTTTCATAAATAAAATGTGTAAAACAAATAAATTTATCATCTGCATGGGCCACCTCGTATCCACTCCAACCCGGTCCAAGCACTATGCGTCACCTGCGATGTTGGAAAAAATTGGGTGAGTCATACAGACTCAGTGTGTAATTAGACCACTGAATTCCATCCACATGTCAAACCATATAATAACCCATATAACATATATTAAGATAATTTAATCACATGCTTTCACTTATTGGGCTTGGCCCACAACCATATCACATTCTTATAATAGTGTAATCAACCACATGTTTCCACATACTGGGCTTGGCCCATTTCCACATTAATTCACATAGCAGACAGATTTATGCAAAATGCACCCAACCCAGCCTAGGGTCCATCCTTTACACCTACCTTGGCAGACCCCCTGCCCAAGGCCGTGGCTAATCCACCGATCACATAGTGATCCACATATCTTACCTTGGCAGACTTGCTGCTCAAGGCCGTGGCTAGGCCACCGATCACATAAGTGATCCCACATATCAATCAATCTACGGTGATGCACACAGCTATCAACCGCCGAGATGTGGCACCTAGCCAACACCTCCCTTGATGAAGCACATAGCTAACATCAAGCGCTAATGTAGCACAAGGCTAACATTAGACCACGTACATAATGTACACCCTTTCTTCTTTCACATTCAGATCCCATCCCATGCACATGCAACATATGATAATGTCATAACATAATAAAATGATGCATGCACATGCTATTCGGCATACAAACATATTCTCATTGGCATATTCACATTCTTAATATTTAACACTGACCTGATTTTCGATATACCCCTTAAGGGTATCCATTCATAATTGTCACTGCACACATTAGCATTTACACCACACATACAATATAACATAAACCCGGAAAACAGTGGGTTAATCACACACCTTACTATTTAGCGAAATCCTTAGCTACTTGAATTTAACACGATCCCGGAACTTCCTTATGCCTGTCGATTTACCCTTAAAAACCAAAATACACAATCGGTCACCACTTATACCAAATATGGCCTATGTAGCAAATATAACATTTGGCCCATATAGCAATTATAACATTTTGGCCCATAAAGGGTATTTTCGTAGTTTGACCCATAGGGACATTTCGTAATTCGGCCCATTAGGGCATTTTTGTAATTCAGTAATCGTACCCACTAAGGGTAATTCGATAATTTACTCTCTAAGGGTAATTCGGTAATTTACCCTACAAGGGTAATTCGGTAATTTCATATTTAACGGTGTTTTCGAAGATTCACTATCGCCTCGAGTGATACAGAACTCTATTTGGGTCTCTATGGAACTATTGGGTCAAAAATCCATTTGAAGCCCAAACGGGGTAATTTCGCAACTAAAAC
Source organism: Gossypium australe (assembly GCA_005393395.2). Classification (NCBI taxonomy): domain Eukaryota; kingdom Viridiplantae; phylum Streptophyta; class Magnoliopsida; order Malvales; family Malvaceae; genus Gossypium; species Gossypium australe. The sequence continues at coordinate 2,259,125 of CM016614.1, read as the reverse complement.
TTAACTAGTAATTTGGGACATACAAATTTAAACTGTCCATTTGCGTCATACTGACTAAATTAGTTATAATTCGAGTTAGAAAACTCGAAATCTAGATCCGTAAAATTTCCTTGAAACTAGACTCATGTATCTTCTTACTGAAATTATTCCAGAATTTTTGGCCTAGCCATTTAGTACAGTTTATTCCTTAAAGTTTCCCTTGTTTCACTGTCCAATGATTCTGACCTCTCTTAACTTAATTTCAAATATCTCACTGTATGGTTTTCATATATTGTTCCAACTATTTCTCTTGAAAATAGACTCACTAAGGAATCCATACATATAAATTATAACCCATAATTCATTTTGTAAAATTTTATATGATTTTTCCAAAACAGATCAGTGAACCCCGAAGTTAATCAGAACCAGTCTCACTAAAATCAAGATATCTCAGAATGTAAAATTCCTTTTCCTTCTCCATTTCTTCCATATTAAAATAGACACAGTAAGCTTTAATTTGATATCTTATTCATTTTCTAATTCCTTTTCTCCTATTTTTAGTGATTTTTCAAAAACACGTCACTGCTTCTAACCGAAACTGTTTTATTACGAAATACGATTACCACTACGATCATACGCACACCCGAGTGATTACGGATGCCGATTTTTAGTTTTCTTTGGTATTTCCACCGATTAACAGCATATTTCATACAAAATTTTAGATAAGTGTGATATTACACACCATTTCAATCATATATACGAAAGGTACGGGATTACACACCTTATTCGGAATCCGTAACGCGATGCTCTCCGCGGCACAAAAAAATCCGAGTCACTTATAATGAGGGATAGGTTTTCGATTGAACCTTTGGTAAAGTACTTCGAGACCTTGCAACCAGCATAAACTCTCTCATGGCAAGTCCCTAGACTCTCAACCATATTACAAATTAGTCCCCTCATTAGCTAGCTTAAGCTTTGGGGGCTCCAAAAATACAAAAATTATCAACTAAAGTCATCAAAATCACTTACTTGCTAAAGGATTTGTTTGCTAAAATTTTTTGAGCTCTCCAACCCTTGTTTGCTACCAATTCTAGGTGGTGATGAAGAGAAGAAAAGATGATACTTCTCTTTTCTTTATTTTCATAACCCTTTTTTTTTTATCTCTTCTTTCTTTCTTTCTTTCTTTTTTTTTATCTCTTTTTTTTTTATCCACCTACTCCACTCTACAAATTCTTTTATTCCTTTTTCATCCACCTACTCCACTCCTCAAATTCTTTTATTTCTTTTTCATCCACCTACTCCACTCTCCAAATTCTTTTATTTCTTTTATTTCCTTTTTTTTTCTTTTTCCTTATTTTCCTCCTTACCATACTTTTCCACAATTTAATAAGTCCACCTTACCATTATTTAAAAACCCAATTTTGCCATATTTACAAGCTTGGCCTAAATTTAGGGAAATAGTACAAAAATAATAGTTAAAATTTGCACACAATGGGATTTGAACCTCTTCCCTCAAGGTACTTCACTTGATGCCATAACCTCCTTGCCATATGCTCATTTATGCTAGCAATTTACTCTTTTATTTCCATAAGCCTTGATGCCACTTACTATCTCTCCTTATTAGGCTTAAACACAAAATTTTACTAAAGCCCAACTTGAACTCGAAACTTCATAGAATCCGGTAACTTTCTAAAATCATCTTCTTAATAAGTCCAACTTGAAATAATGTCATTCTCTTGTTCTCAAAAATTTTAAACACTCCTATGCCCAAGGCCCATTGGGCCCATTCCTACTAGGCCCAATTCCGGGATGTTACAATGGATCTAGAGGAAGTGAAGATCGATCGTAACATAATCGAAGGTGCAGGATGCTTCCATAGCCTTCGATCTGTAATGGTAAACGAATGCAATCATTTGAGGGATGTGAGTTGGGTAAGCTTTGCTCCACATTTGGAAGTACTAAGGATAACTGAATGCAAAGGTTTAGAAGAAATCATCAGTGAAGAAAAACTTGGTGAAGTCGCTGAGCTAAAAGGAAATTTAAACTTGTTTTCTAAGCTCGAGATTTTGAATCTAGGTAATCTGCCCAAACTAAAGATTATATATCATCATGCTCTGCCTTTCCCACAGCTGAAGAGAATCCAAATTTTCTGTTGCCCAATGTTAAAGAAGCTCCCACTAAACTCCAATAGTGCAAAAGGACAGAGGCTGATCATTGAAGGAGGGGATGGATGGTGGAAAGATGTAAAATGGGAGGATGAATCCACTAAAATTGTTTTTCTCCCCACTTTCAAACCTCTTAAAACCATTATTGTATGATAACATACCTCATTGTATTTTGTTTATCCCTGAGTTACATATAGTTTGATATTTTATTTTATACAAAGACGGTTTTCCTTTATATAAAATAAAATGTTTGAATTAGAGAATATATTAAGTTAATGAATTATAATTTGAAGTATAACACTTAACACATCACATCATTTTCTTTTAATTCTATAACTAAAAATTTTGATAATTAAAAATTTTGGTAGGTGTCGAACAAACCATCAGATAAACCATTCCATATGTGGCCCATGCACATGTAATCAGCATTGTCCCATTTTTGTCCTTCTCGGGTTGCGGCACCAGATTCGTTATCATTCTCTTCAAGTCTTGGAGTATTCAAAGCATAAGCAATGTTCAAAGTTGATAATAAGAAGTGCATTTTTTTCTGCCATCGTCAAAAATTGCCGCCATCAAACCGATTAAGTTTGACAAAGTTGGAAGCCAACTCCTTTCATGTTCCACTTTCATGTGTTGTGGTAGTCATCATGAATTCTAACAAATCTCCGATGAAAAAAATCTCGAACACATGAACAGAACTCAAACAAAAAAAGAATAAATAAGACAAGGCTCTAAGGCATATATCAAGTCACTATCTTTAAGGTTATATTCGCCCCCATCTATCTTCGGTGTGCAAATGAGTTCCAAGCAAATTAACATCGAGGATACAATGAAGCCAATGACTATTTGCGTTTTGCACTGACGAGAATAGCCCACTACACACTGAGCAATGTATAACAAGAAACACATAATTATTTATTTAATATTATAACTATTCTAATAATATTATTTAAATAGTTATAATTCTTTTTTAAAAAAATCAAATAATATAACTTTTGATTAATTACACCCACTCATTTATAGTTATTAAAACACTATAAATATTTAAACGTTCCAAAACATTTATCTTAAATTTTAAATTAGTAATTTAACTAAGTTACCAAATAGATAACATGTTGAAGAGAAATATGAATATTGGAGTTGAAAGGCACTCGACAATACTCACTATATTTACTTACCACAACCTCAATTATTTCCCATGTTGGAAAAGGACAGCAACTGTCCCTGAAAACTATCTGCCCAAAACTTTCATCCCCACATTTAGGATATGCAATTAGTTATGGTTTAATCATATTATATCATATTGTAACATACTCATGAGTGAAAATCCTCATATCTTCTTCTTCTTTTTTTTTTTTTTTTTTTTTGTCTATAGTGCTCAACTTACCTCCTCTGCATTTTGATTCTAGACACCTGCTTTGAAAGTTGAGAACCAGATGACTGCAGAGGGCATAAATTTTGCCATAAGTTGGTGGCTATACTACTTAATAACTACATACTCACAATGATGTGTAAGCAAAAAATTCTATATGGGTTTCATGTCTTTAATTGGATTATGATAACCCCTGAACCATTGGCATATATGGTCATGAATTCAGTTACCTTGATCTTCCACTGTTATCTGTTTTTTGCTGATGTTTGTTTAAGTGGCAATGATAGTGCTTGTGAATATCTCATACGTGAATGCTGTGGGAAGCTAATGCAGGGCAAAGCAAGTTGTGAGTTTCTACCCAACATGCTCATCTTAGTCCTTCTTTTCTGATGGGATCTTAATAGTTGAGGTACCTTTATCTTTGTTGAAGTGGAAGCCTTTAAAGAAAGAGGTAGCTCCCAACATGCCTGATTTTTATATTAAACAAACTTTACACCTACTATGATTAATTAAGATATGTTGTATTAATGTTGCTCAACCACCGCACACAAAAGATGCCTTACAATAGACCCATTGTGGCAAAACCAAATAAAGTGGGATAAAAGAGAGCTATGTGCAATGAAAGTCATCCCACCAAGTCAATGATTTTACACACTTTGCTGTAATTATCATCATATTCACTATCTTTTCTTTTTGGTATCAAAATGCATGTGAACTTCCAACAGTTTCTCTCTGTCCCCCCACCCCCCTTGTAGTCTCAAACTTTCATAGAACTCCATAAGCATCTTTGATTTATTCCTTGCTTCTATTTCCAGAAATTGTTGAACTCACTCTTCTACAATCAAAACCAGGTATGGGTAATATCTTCTCAATCTCACTTTCACTCGATCCCATCATTACCCGTTGCTCGGATTGTGCTACTGGACAGGCAAGTTATATATGCAACCTCGAAGATAACCTCTGTGCTTTACAAGCTGAAGTAGCAGGACTGAAGGAGCTCAGGAGTGATCTGATAAGCAGGGTCAGAATTGCTGAAGATGAGCAGCAGCTTAAGCGCCTAAACCAAGTTGAGGGTTGGCTTTCGAGGGCTGAAACTCTGATAAACGATGCTGATCAACTGATTGTCCAAAGTCCTCAGCATGTTGAAAATCTATGTGTGGGAGGTTGTTGCTCCACTCATCCTAGGTCCAGCATCAAGTTCGGGAAGAAAATTGCCAAAAAACTCCAAGAGGTGAAAGACCAGAAGGAGAATGGAGATTTCAGCAACTGAAAGACCTAGTGAGCCAACTGTGGGTCTAGAGTCCAATTTCAACAAGGTCTGGAGCTATCTTCAAAAGGAACAAGTGGGAATTATTGGCATATATGGCTTAGGAGGGGTTGGCAAGACAACCCTCCTAAACCAAATCAATAACAAATTCCATGATACTACCCATGATTACCAGGTCATTTGGGCAGTTGCATCACAAGATCGGCCAATTGAGAGAGTCCAGGATGAGATTGCCAAAAGAATAGGTCTTTCTAATGAAGGTTGGAAATCTAAGAGCCTTGATGAGAAAGCTGAAGACATCTTCAAGGTATTATGTAAAAAGAAGTTTGCTTTGTTGTTGGATGATATATGGGAATGGTTTGATCTCAAAAGAGCTGGGGTACCTCTTCCAACTCAAGAAAATGGCTCTAAAGTCATTTTTACAACTCGTCGTCTTGACGTGTGCTGTCAAATGCAACCGAACATGGATAATAATATCAGAGTGGAATGTTTACCACCAGGAGAAGCTTTCAGACTGTTCGAGGAGAAGGTTGGATCAGAAACCCTTCGAATGCATCCAGATATTCGCAAGTTAGCTGAAGCGGTGGTTGAAGAGTGTGCACGGCTACCTCTCGCTCTCATTACAACTGGGCGAGCCATGGCATCCAAGAAGACCCCTCGAGAATGGGAATATGCTATTGAAGTTTTAAGGCAATCAGCAGCTTCTGTGTTGCCAGGGGTAGGGAAAGAGATGTATCCCAAGTTAAAATTCAGTTATGACTGTTTACCTGATGAAAGGTTCAGATCTTGTTTCTTGTATTGTTCTTTATATCCAGAAGATTGTTACATTCAAAAAGACCCACTAGTAGATTGTTGGATCGGGGAAGGACTTTTAGACGAGCATACTAATTTGAGCAGTGCCAGAAACCAGGGACATTTCATTATAGGTTCTCTTATTGATGCATGCTTATTGGAGAAAGAAGGTAATCATGGTGTAAAGATGCACGATGTGATTCGCGACATGGCTTTGTGCATTGCTGGTGAATCTGAGAAGGAGATGTTTTTTGTAAAATCAGGTGTTCAGTTAAAGGAACAACCGAAAGCTAAAAAGTGGGAAGAGGTAACAAGAATGTCGCTGATGGCTAATCAAATTGAAAATCTAACTGAGATATTGGAATGTCCCAATCTCCAAACTTTGTTTCTTGGCAGCAATGATTTGAAGGTAATCATGGATGATTTCTTTAATTCTTTGCCGATGCTAAGGGTTCTAGACTTGTCCATCAATCGTCATTTGAAAGAATTACCGGTTGGAATTGCAAAGTTGGTTTCACTAGAACATCTCAATCTGTCGCGTACAGGAATAAGAAAGTTGCCAGTCCAATTGAAGGCCCTAGCAAAGCTGAAATATTTGAATCTGGAGTGGACACGGGATTTAGAAATGATCCCACAACAACTTATATCCAGTTTCTCAAAGTTGCAAGTACTGAAAATGAGGGGTTGTGGTTATGGATGTTCATTGCTTTTGGAGGAACTGGAGCATTTAAAATATTTGAATGTGTTGACCATTACTTTTAGAAGCGCTTCGGAGTTAGAAAAAGTTTCGAGGCTCAACAAGTCCTTTAGCTATGCCATTGAAGATGCAAACCTTGAAGATTTCAGAGATTGAAGATCATTGACTATTATGGCTTTGGCAAATCTGCAGCATCTATGTACTTTAAGACTCTTGACGTGTATGGATCTAGAGGAAGTGAAGATCGAGCGTAACATAATCGAAGGTACAGGATACTTCCATAGCCTTCGAATTGTAATCGTAGAGGAATGCAATCATTTGAGGGATGTGAGTTGGGTAACCTTTGCTCCACATTTGGAAGTACTAAGGATAGCTGAATGCCAAGGTTTAGAAGAAATCATCAGTGAAGAAATACTTGGTGAAGTGGCTGAGCTAAAAGGAAATTCAAACTTGTTTTCTAAGCTCGAGATTTTGATTCTACGTATTCTGCCCAAACTAAAAATTATATACTATCATGCTCTACCTTTCCCACAGCTGAAGAGAATCACAATTTTCAGTTGCCCAATGTTAAAGAAACTTCCACTAAACTCCAATAGTGCAAAAGGACAGAGGCCGGTCATTGAAGGAAATGAAGCATGGTGGAAAGATGTAAAATGGGAGGATGAATCCACTAAAATTGTTTTTCTCCCCACTTTCAAACCTAGATTCTAAGAAATGTTGGATATTAATTAAGGCTTAAAACCATTATTGTATGATAACATACCTGCAAGTTCTATTTTGTTTATCACTGAATTACATGTAGTTTGATATTTTGTTTTACACAAATATAAAATAAAATGTTTGAATTAGAGAATATATTATGTGAATGAATTATAATTTGAAGTATAACTCTCAACACATCACATCATTTTCTTTTAATTTTATAACTAAAAATTTTGATAATTATAGTAAAATTAAAAATTTTCCTATTCTGTATATTTAAAAATGAGATAATTTGGAATTTTAAAAAGAGAAAATTTAAGTTTAAATATAATTTACTTTCATTCGAAATACATGTTATCATTAAATCTAATATAAAAATCTAAGATTTTTATTGTTTAATTATTATTAAATTATAATGTATATAATTATTTTATTATATGGTAATTTATATTAGTTATAAATTAAAAATATTATATTATATGAATAAATAAAAAATTTGCCAAATGGATGGGGATGATATTGTACAATTGTAAAAAAATATATATGTACATTTGTAATACTTATATTTAATTAGTAAATAGATATTTATTTGATAAATAATTAAATTGTGATATAATAAACAAATTAGATAGTGACAATTGTAATTGTCGAAACCACTTTTTTGTAAAAGGGGTCGACTTTGATTTTGAAAATAAAAACGAAAAAAGAGTGTCGCCACCAATCCTTTTTTTTGTGAGGTGTGATCGGGTCACCTTGTAAAATAGCTGTTTTTAATAAACGGTTCGATTTATTTAAAACAATGCTTGTTAGTCTACGAAATTTAGAAAGACGGGTTCGGGAGTCGGTTACGTACGAGGAAGGATTAACACCCTCGTAACGCCCAAAAATTGGTACCTAGTTGATTAATTAGTGTCTTAGTGTCGAAAATTGTAAATTTGAGGAAATTTAAAACAAAATATGATCCTTTGTTATAAAAAAAACGAGAGCAGGCATTTTCATGTTAATCAAGAAAAGAATCACGTCCCATAAGTTAAGACGCAATGTCTTAAATTCTCGATGTAGGAACCCATTTATGCCCGGGCCCATTATATTCAGAAAAAAACAAAACAAAAAAAATAAAAATAAAACCCAAAACAGATCCCTAAACCCATTACACAGAGCCCAACTAAAACCAAAAACCCGAATTGCCCAATGGCCCAAATTCAGCTTTCAAAAACTGGAAACCCCAAACCTTAGGGTTCCAGCCTCGCGTCGCAGCACTCGACATCACTCTTCAGTCGCGCTGCAATCCGCGCGCGAATAATGCTCCGTCGCCAGATTTGCGCCGTTCACCTGCAAGAAGGAAAGAAAAGACAACAACAATGGCAGAAAACGAGCAGAATAGTTTTTGTATTTATTTTTCTTCTATTTTCTTTGGGCTATAAATTTGTAAACAGAACACAAAAATAGGGACACGAATACACAGATACAAAGATACAAAGATACGTGTAACTGTTTGATTATTCTATCAGTAATACCATTTTTTAACCGTAAAAATAGATGAAATTTTCAATAGAAATAATTAATTTACTCTTTGATTTAATATACAAGGACTAATTTAACCAATTTTCAAGTAAAAGAAGCAAAAAACAATCACACTTTTAATTAAGGACCTCCATAATGCTTTTACATATATATCTTCGTAATTATATGTAAAAAATAAAATATAACTATTAAAACTAATTAATAATATTAAATTTATATTCATATATAAAAGAGTTAACACACATGTAACAGAAACATATTTATGCAAAATATTATTAAAAAGTTAAAATTAAGCTTTTTATACACACCATTAGTTGTCGGATCGAATGATAAAAAAGAGCACCAATCCACTTAAACAAACTCTCAAATTTGAGTCTGAAAAAACTTACCCCTATTTAATTATCTAATTAAATTCAAATCTAAATTTAATCAAAATTATTCAATATAATTCCGAACATCGTAAAATCTCACACCCAAAAGACATAAAATAAACGAAAAAACGATACATCCACCGATACAACACTGGATACTCTAAACTATCGAGTTAATGATTCTCTCCATATAAATTATTAGCCGTCAAACATTGAAAATGTAAAAGGATTCCGGCATTTCATGAGCATAGAATAAAAATCCCAAAGAGAGTGAATTTGAACTTACAAAAACACCCCCTCAAATTTCCAAGACATCTCTCACCTGAAAATCGCCAAAAATCATATTGTACAAACAAAACAAAGAAAAACAGAGACATCTATTTTTGTCTAAATATATTTCATTCCTGAGATGTATTGCTGTCTAGATATTATGTACTGCGCCACCGAATAAATAATTCCTAACAATCCCAACACCCTAATCTTAACCAAATCTGATATTACGATCGACGGCAGGTTGAGTGGTAGTGTTAGGAGTGGTGTTGAATCTGTCGTCTTTGAGTAAGTCCATACGAATCTGTTGAATAAGATGTGGCTTGGGAATGTAAGGATGAGGAGGGCTAGGTTTTTTACTGCAAAAAACCAACCAGGACCCCCAATGTCAATGCCCCACCCAGCATTTCCGTGCCATACGTCTTCCCATATGCTGTATACTGAGGTCAAGACTAAATAGATTGATATGGTGACTGTAACGGGGAAATACCTCTGTTTGTCCCCGAATCCAGCGACGAAATCTGAGTCCTGGTTGAGAAGTAGTAATATAGGAGCTAAGAAGAATATTGCCTGATTTGAGCCGCCAGTGAGATTAACATTTAGAATCAGGCATATAGCAAAGCACATTATGGTAGCGACATTACCGACCGCGGGCATCCATGCCCCTTCAGCAGCCATACGTTTAATTGTGAAGGATGAGACGGAAGAGGCGCGGCGTTGTTGCATGAACCTCATTCGGGGAGGGAAACCAACGGAATTACTTTGACCAGATTGATTGTGTCTAATTGCACCCTTGTCGAAAGACTTTTCCCGTATAAGTGAGGCAAGTTCATATTTTATTTCCAAAGCTATAAGCATAAAGATTGCTGCATACAGACCGAGAAGAGATGTCCTGGCCCCCTCAACAGCCAGTAGAGTTGTAAGCTTCCTGTCTTCCTCTCCGGTGTCACCAAATTCGTTTTCCGCAAGGAAGCTTTTAATTCTCACTTGACCTTCTAATAGGTAAGTCACGGGAAATAGAGCCACAAGGAGAGCAAACACCCATGGTAGGAGCTTTGTACTGGATGCCGATGGAAAATGGGTGAAGACCACAAAAATAGATGCACAAACCATGGTTACCACAATGAGGGCATGAAGGACAGCAGCCTGCAGGAAAAACTCAGCAGATATGTAAACACCAAGAGCAATACCCATGGCAATGGCATAGAAAGCTCTCAACTCTACAATGTACTTAATGGGTATGACAGATGTTGCAGCAGCTAAAGTGAGAAGAATTGCCAATATAAGTAACCAAGAGGGCCAAGTTGGTTTCGATGCCATAAAGCCATATATGGAAATATCATCAGCAGATTGGCGTGCAGCTCTGATTAACTCGGATCGGTAGGTCCACGATAACGGAATCGGTGGTTGCATTAGGATAAACAGGAGACCTGTTGCCACCACCAACACAATGCATCTCTTTGCAGACTGCATAAACAAGAATGGAATATAATCAATGTACTAATATTTTACGCTAAGAAACAAAATGCTGTCACACATTATTTAAAAACAACCATCAATTCTTATTCATGTTCAAGAATCATCAAGCCTTAAATCAACTATGAAATTCAACTCAACAAGATGAAGGCATATATCAGACAATTTAATTTCTTTTCTTGCTCGATTCTTAATTAGAAGCTCGTTCTTTCAGAGCAAAAGGAGAGAAGGTATTTGTAGCATGTTAGAACGTCAAATAAACTCCTTTCCTAATCAAAAGAAAACAAGAAATGTTTTTTTGATGGAAAATATATAAGGAAATTTAATGGCAAATAACTTTTAAAAATGTGGAAAAGCAACCAAAAGTGTCCATACCATGACATGAGAGAAATGCAGAGCAACAATGGGTACACAAGCCAATCCAGTCAAAAGGATACAAAATCCTATAAGTAAACCATCAGATGGTGGTCTACCGTTCCACCATTGTAATGCTTCAAAAATTGTTTCACGGCAAAACCAGACTGATAATGCAACCACAGTAGCATGTGCATATCCTTGCCAGGCTTTCATCTTTGATGCTGTTCTCGACTTATCCCTTCAAAGTTCACAAAGATAGGGGGAAAATGAACCATTGCTTTCATCTGAATTAAGAATTAATGAAAGGATGAGAGAAATATATCAGGTGCCTACCTGTAAAGAAGCAATGGTGGCGAAATAGCCAATAAAAGGATAGCTGACACCCACACAACAGATTTTGATGTAAGAAACAACATAGAGAGCTTTGAGGAATAAAGACAAGTCAAAATCCAAACTGCCTTGGGCCCAATTCGATGATCCACAGATAGTCGCCGCACAAGTGCAAAGCCAATTATTGTCGTCAGGATGACCATGTAGCTTGGATACATCACATCATCATCCAATCCGTAATAGTATATGCTTGAGTAACTGAAAAATCGATTCTCAATGTGGCATAGTAGCAATGCGTGGGCGATCAAACCAACTTCAGTCAAAAAATGAAGTTTTGACGGAAGAAGTGCTAAACCTGGAATAGCAATGGCTAGAACAACATCCGCAACAATAAGTTTACAAAAGGATTTCAGGGACATGCCTGCCAACCATATGTTTAAATCCCAGAAATTATGCATCACAAACCACATAACCATCAAGCTCCCAAGCACAACGAAGGCAAAATACGATGTAAGGCTCTTCTTTGTAAAGAAACGAGCCAAGTAAAAGCCAGCAACTGAAGGCAATGGAATAAACTGCAAAATAAAGTAGAAACCACTGAAATTTCTGAACACTAAAAAATAAGAGTTCCGTTCTTTTTCAGTTCTATCTCTTGATAAAATTCATCATATAACAATACAAGCTAAGAAGAGGAATCACTAGCAAGAGATCTGAATGTTTGTAATAAATACAGCATGCAACACTATATGGCAGAATATATTTTGAAAAGCAAAGTAGTTCAATTAATACATGAAATTCAAAAACGAACTCAAAAAAAAAGATCCCAAAGCATAGCCAATTCTGGTATCCCACACCTTTCAAATGACTAATTTGACTAATGAGGATAAAAAAAATCAGGTGACAAGATAAGCTCATCCTAGGCATTTGTCAAGCATCCTTAAATCATATACAACTCGTTAACATATGCACATGCTCTTGGCAACTATACCCAAAAAAGCAGCCAACTTGATCTTCAATATCAGCTATTTTGCCTCAAAAGTAATGAAACAAGAACCAAGATCCAAGGAGTAAACTACTTGAGAACCAAATCCAAGCTACCAAAATTCAGTGCAATTCACTCAAGCCTTTGAACCCACTAGAATGAGTACTCACTAACTTTGAACTACATTATCTTCTCATGCAAAGTAAAGTTCTACAATAGAGTTTAGAAATTCTACTTTCCACATGCAAGTGCACACACACGACATACCGCATTAATTTCATAATGTTATTTCTCAGCTTGCCATGCTAGTCTAAGTACAATTTAGGAGATAACATAAAATGTTAAACATGACCAGCGGGCAAACAAGTCAATAATGAATACTCAAAATATCATGATTGTGCATAGAACAGTCATCAAATTAACTCATTTAAGGCGACAAAGAAATAGACATACCAGTATTGGAAATCCAACCACAATTGCTCCAGCAGCACTGACAACAACAGCCAAAGATGTGAAGGCCAAAGAGCTAAACGCATCAGATACCATTCCCAGCGCATAAAAACCAGCTCCAGCAGCCCCTCCAAGCATGGTAGTGGTAACAAGAAGATAATTTAGAGGTGGCGGCACCTGAATGTACCTCCCAAACGAACGAAACACAACTCTAATCTCAAGGCAAATCACAACAACAATCAATGCAATTGCACCATTGACCAACTGTATGCTACGCAACTGAAGGGGATTTTTCGTGACCCACCACAATGCTCCTCTTGTTGAAGCATATAATTGGAATAAGAAAGGAATGAAGAAGAGAAGCATCAAATCACTGATGGAAGCAGCAGACGAAAACATCACCGAGTAATGTGAAGCAATATGGAAAACCAGAGGAAAAAACAATAAATTCAAAGTATGGAGACAACTCTCAAGTGGACCAAGAATCAAATTATCATCAGGAACTTCCCCACCATGGTACTTCATTTCTTGCTTGGTTTTAAAAGAAGAAACTCTAGGAATCGCAAAAACCCAATAGAAAACACAATTGAAAGCCATTAGATAGTAAGAAGCATTATTCATACCAACAGCAGAAACAGTCGCCCAAGTAAAGATCGAAGAAGCAGCGAAAGGTACACAAGCAAAGAGAAGCCGTTCCAAAGCCAAAACAATCGTGGGGTTTTCAATCTGAATCCACTTAAACTGAAGCGAAGCCCAGGCGCCAATAAGGAAATTCGTTTCCGCACAAAGAAAAGCCGCGAGGATCGAAAGAGGAATCGAACTCAATGAGTAGTAAAGCGAAGCGCTAAAGAAGAAAGCGATCTGGGCAGCGATTAAAGAGAACCAGACACCAAAGAAAGCTCCGGATTTGAAATTAAGCGAATCGACGATGTAAGCGATCATAAGACCTAAGGTTAAGGTGGCAACGACGGGGGTTCCACCGAGGTCGAGAAGGAAAGCGGCACATGGGACGAGAGCGATCGCTAAACGAGCGTTATGAGCGAATGAAGAAGGGGAAAAGCGAGAGTTCTTGAGGGATCGGGAAGAAGAAGAAGAAGAAGAAAGGGAAGGGAAACTGGATTTGAATTTGGAGTTTGTAGGGTTAGGGTCAGGATCGTCGGAGGAATGGACGGAAGAAGCGTTGGTGAAGGAAGTGAAAGAAGGAGCGCTAATCGACGATGAGATGTAAGGGCGGAAGGAGCGGGGTTGAAGCTCCTGCGGCATCATTTTCGCCGGAAACTCGTAGGGGAAGAAAGGGGGATAAATCTGAGTAGGGACTTGTATTAAAGAGTGGGTTAAGGGCGGACTGTAAGAAATAAGGGAAGAAGAAAAGGGAAGGGAAGGAACGAAGATAGTCGAGTCGGGTCGGGTCGGGTCGGCTAGAAAGATTAGAATTTATTTACTCTAAATCCTAGTTCAGATCGGATTCGAATCTATTTGGATTTCTGGGGGGTTTATTAGTAGATTGGTCCCTAAACAATATCGATCTTTAAAGGCTTTTCTTTTTCAGACATGGTCCTTAAACTATCATTTTTCTCTCATTTTACCAAAAAGTGTAGGGTTAATATACTATTTAATACTTAAGTTTGGCTTTCAATATTCACTTTGGTACATGAATTTTTTTCAATTTGATACTTGAAGGTTTTTTTTGTCCCAATTAGTACCTAAGTTTAGCTTAAATATTCAATTTGATACTTGAGTTTTTTTCTTTGTCTCAATTAAGTACTCGTGAGTTTTTTTACTAGAGTACATTTGTCAAATATTCATTAAGCCACACGATATTGTTTGGTTTGAATACCAAATTGAACCTTGGAACCAAATTTAGGTACCAAATAGTATGTTAACCTAAAAGTGTATGACATAAATAAGAATCCATCATGTGTCATATTCTTATTGGTTAATACCGTCTTTTTTATAACTAAGACAAAATTGATAGTTTAAGGACCACTTTAATGGCAAAACCAAGAATCAGAGTATAATTGAGGGATTGTGGAGTGTGTCTCATATTTTTGGTCGAATAAATGGCGACGTCACGACAAGAAGCTTCTCAACGCTGCGACGACAAATGACGTTGTGTTGATGTGAATGGGGACATTGCGACGTGTGACGTGTTCCCCGCATAAATCGAGTTTCTTCTCCTAGTTGAACTCTACTATCTTTTCCTCGTTAAAGTCTAATTACTCTAGGGATATTTTAGTATGATTAGACCCCTAATTTTAGTCTATTTAAAGCCACTTTGTATCCTTGTTTTGAGAGGCCAAATAAAAGGCAATTAAATATATAGTACTACATGACTTTTCTTTTGAGGGAGACAAAATGTAATCACAAATAAGTTTCAGTGAAAGTTTTCATGGTAATTATGAAAATAAATCTGTACCCCTTTTGAAAGAACTCTATGAGAGTTAGGGTTTTGTTTTCGGGTTTGCTCTGCGAGAGTTAGGGTTTTATATTTGGGGTTTTGGGTAATGTTCATTCAGTACATTTAGGTTTATTTTCTTCATAGTTTACTTTCGTTTGTTTAATCATTCAGTGAAAAGCCAAAGCTTCATTTGCCTGTGGTTTTTATCTTATTCGAAAGAGTTTTCCACGTAAAATTTGTGTTCAATCTTCTCTATCTTTTCTATTTCGTTATTTATACGAGTCGATCCCCAATAGGGACCAATTTACTAAAAAAAAATACTTCATTTTATTTTATAAAGTTTGAGTAATTATTCTCTTCATATTAATTTGTTAGAATGTGATTATCAAATTTTATGTCTCTAATTATTAGTAAACATATGAAATTGAAATATTGTTTTTTATTATTTTATTGCATATAAATTATTAATAATTTATATTATCAATAAGTTTTTCTTAGCTATTATTTGCATATAAATGACCCAATCGTTAATTTTTATGTTGACGATTTAACCATAATGTTTAATAGTATGATTATATTGGAATAACTTCACAATTTTTGTAAACTATTATATTAAGAGCTAGATTGTATTTTATTTTCTTTATTTCAAAAATGTGCAAATCAGTCACTGTATGTTAGATTAAATAGTAAACTAATCATTCTATTAAAAATACAATCTATTTTTACGGTTAAAAATTGATCTATGTACATCAACATGAAGTGCATGTAACACTTCACGCATAACTATCTAATTATTTCGATAATTACACTAGTTTTTGACGATAGAAATTAATGAAATTTATAACGGAAATGATTGATTTACTTTTTAATCTAACCTACAGAGACTAGTTAATACATTTTTAAGTAAATGAGTAAAATATAATATGACTATTAGTATAGGGACTTCTATAATACTTTCACCGCAACAGCGCACAAATCCGTGGGCTCATGCCAAGCCAAGTAGTAAAACATATGAATGCCCATTGGATTTGTAAGCAGAGCCCAACTTAAATATTGTTTATACACTAATATTTAAGGGTGAATATAACTTAGAGGTCCCTATATTATAATGATATGATCAAATTCATCATTATACTATTAAATGAAGCAATTTAATTCCTATACTATTGAAAATAATTAAATAAGGTCAATCTGGAACAGATTTAACATTTATTGGTTAACAAAGTGTATTTTTTTAAGTTTTTATGGTTCTGTAAATGAAATATTTTATTTGAAATTGAAATGCAAATGAAATAAATAATTTTCAAGATTTTTTTTTACAATAAATGTTAACTCTATTACAATTTGAACATATTCGATTATTTTTAATAGTTTAAGGATTAAATTGATCCATTTTAAAATAGATAGACTAATTTAATCCAATCATTGTGATACAAGGACTCCTCAAGAACTTTAACCAATATCTAAGTCATGAGAGACAGGTTTTTATATATTAGATCATTCTTTTAAAAATCAATGCCAAATTTAGAGTTAAGTTTGGTTGGATCTTTCAAGTGAAGGTAAAGCTCTTTCGATAATCTATTTTCATCCATAATACTCGAACTTAAAACTTGAATTGAAAAGCATCAATTTTTTTATCACTTAACATAATAATGGTAATGTTATATTAAATTTCTTTTATTGTTTTTTATAGAACCGATGTATCCAATTTGAGGCGTAAACCAAAATGACATTTCAAAAACTTCTTAATAAAAATAATATTTTTATTACTTTTTACAAGGTGAAAATATGTTTTAATACTCTTGAATTTAAATATTTTTATTTTTCAGATTTAAAAATATCATATAATATTTTATTTTTTAAATTTAAGTTCACTATAATACTATTAAGAGTAAATTTTTAATTCAAAATATTTCATTTGAGTGAATTAAACATGCAATTTTTATTGATGATAGCAATTGAATCTGAAGTTTTAAATTCATAAGGGTCAATGTACTATATAGAGCTTAAACTTGATTATTTTTTTTTTCATATTGGGGCTTGAATTTTTGACAGTTGTTCTCACATTGAGCCCTGAACTTTTTATGGTCTAAGTTAGTCATCGATATTTCCTTAAAGAAAGTGTAACAAAAAAAAATCCAAGCCCCAATGTAGGAACAATTGTTAAATTTAGGGACCAATTTTGACAAAAAATTCAAATCCTATTGTGAAAAAAATTGCATAATTAAAGCCCCAATGTGAGAAAAAATTCCAAATTTAGTGACTAACTTGGCAAAAAAAATCAAGCCCTAATGTGAGAATAATTACAAAATTCAAACTTAGCATTAACCAAATTCAAAAAATAGAACTAACAATAAAAAGAGGGGGTAAACTACACTCAAGGTCACTAAACTATAAGTAAGTTTACGTTTTAGTCACTCAACTTCAAAAAGTTACAAAATAGTCACTGAACTATTTGAAAGTTTTCACTTAAGTCACTGGGCTGTTAAAATTTTTGTTGCATGGTATCCTCTATTCACTCGCCTTAACTAATCAAAAGCTCTCATTCCCCTTCTCTTTTACGATTTAATTTTTTTTCATGAAACAACTTTGAAGGTCACGGATCTGCGAATCAAAATCCAAATAGCTTTTTTTTTTATCTCTAATATTGATTGCCAGATCAACTTGGATCTAAAGTATGTTCTTCTATTCATCAATGTGTACTGATCTACAGTACTAATCATCGAATCGTCACTTGGAGCTCGTTAATTGGCTTTTTAAAAAAAAAACCTTAATAGCCTAGTGACTTAAATAAAACTTTTGAATAGTTTAGTGACTTAAATGAAAACTTTTGAATAGTTCAATGACCATTTTGTAACTTTTTGAAGTTAAGTGACCAAAACATGATCTTACTAATAGTTTAGTGACCTTCAATATAGTTTACCCTTAAACTTACCGGGAAAAAAGTTTACCATCTTATGCAGCAAGCATAACTTTCAACCCTTCAACAATGAAGACGAGCTAGCCAAAAATGGGGAAAATGGAACTAAAAATAGAGACCCAATGATGCTTATACATCAATCCATCTATGAATAATGTATACAAGCTACACGTTCGCCTCATCAAAACTGGCCTCCAAAACGACCCCGTTTCCCTTCGTCGCCTCCTACTATCTTTCGCCGCCGCCGCCCCCGCATCCTTACCTCATGCCCGCTCTGTTTTCGCTCGCGTTCCTTTCCCCGATACCTTCGCTTATAACATCCTCATCAGAGCCCATGCTCACTCCTCTCCTTCTCACTCCGTTTCGCTCTTCTCCGCCATGCGCCGTGATGGCCTATCTCCGGACAACTTCACTTTCCCTTTCGTACTCAAAGCGTGCGCCCGTCTCCACATAGGTCACGATGCTCACGCTCTTATAATCAAACTGGGTTTGGGTTCAGATATTTATGTACAAAATGGGTTGATTAGTTTATACGGTTCGCTTGGGTCAGTGGCTGGTGCACTCGACCTGTTCGATGAAATGCGGGAAAGAGACTTGGTTTCTTGGTCCAGTATGATATCTTGTTTTGCAAACAATAATTTTGGATACGAAGCTTTGGGTTTGTTTCAAGATATGCAATTGGATGGAAATCTTAAGCCGGATGAAGTTACCATGCTTAGTGTAATATCTGCAGTTTCAAGCTTAGGGGCTTTAGAATTAGGTAAATGGGTTGATGCTTACATTTCAAGAACTGGGTTGAAGCGCACTGTGTCATTAGGGACTGCGTTGATTGATATGTATTCCCGATGCGGCTCTGTTGATGATTCCATAAAAATTTTCAATGCCATACCGGTGAAAAATGTATTGACTTGGACGGTACTGATCAATGGACTGGCTGTTCATGGCCGTAGTGAAGAAGCCTTGAAAGTGTTCCATGAGATGAAAAACACCGGTTTGAAGCCCGATCATATTACCTTTAACGGTGTTTTAGTGGCTTGTAGTCATGGTGGACTTGTGGACGATGGGTGGAGAGTTTTCGAGAGTATAAAAACAGATTACGGGATGGAACCTACGGTGGAGCATTATGGTTGTATTGTTGATTTACTTGGCCGTGCAGGGTTGCTTAATAAAGCTTTTGAGTTTGTTGATACAATGCCTATTAAGCCAAATGCAGTCATATGGAGGACTTTGCTTGGAGCTTGTGTGAAACACAATGACCTCAAGTTGTCCGAGAAAGCAAAGGTGAAGATTCATGAGCTTGACCCTAATCACGACGGTGATTATGTGCTTTTATCGAACGTGTACGGTCAAGTTGGTAGATGGGATGAGAAAGCAAACGTGAGAAACTCAATGAGGGAAAAGAAAGTCGGGAAGAAACCCGGGTATAGTTTCCTTAACGAAGGGGATATGGTTCACGAGTTTGTTTCTGGGGACGATTTCCATCCTAAATCCAATGAAATCAAACGATTCTTGAGTTCGATAATCGATGACCTTAGACTTAATGGCTACACTCCCTTCACTTGCAATGCATTACACGATGTTGAAGACGAGGAGAAAGAGCAAAGCCTTAATTTTCACAGCGAAAAACTGGCCGTTGCTTTCGCTCTTCTTAGGTTCAAGGATAGGAGGACCATTAGGGTTATAAAGAATCTTCGGATTTGTTATGATTGCCATTGTTTCATGAAACATGTTTGCAATAAGTTCGACCGGGAAATTGTTGTCCGAGACCGGAACCGATTCCATCATTTTAGCAAGGGATCTTGTTCTTGCAAGGATTACTGGTAATAAACATTCCTTTCTGACCCTCTCTTCCATGTTTTTTGCATGCTTACATTGGGTATTGGATTATATATATTGGTATTTTACATGTTTGTTTATTGTTCACGTTTTTGCGAGGGCTCGGACAAAAGTATGATGCTTGATTTTGCGCAGCTATTCACATTAAACTTTGGTTTTGGTTTAAATATATATTATACAAGGGTGAAGCCAGAAAATTTTGTTGGAAGTAGTATATTTTTACTACAATATCACTATTTTAATTGCATATATCTTTATAATTTTTAAAGAGTTAAGTCAAATTTTATTATTTTTGTGAGGGCCAAAGTGCAATTTTATTATTATTAATTTAAAATTTTATAAATTACAAAAGGGTAAATAGGAAATTTCCCATTTTAGTAGGGGACGAGGTAGGACCCCTACTAACCTCCTGGCTCTGCACTGATTTTATATTGGATAAATATAAGTATTTGTGTATGTAATGTGTAAAAATAAAAATAATGTTTTACCGATAATGATAACAGTTATTTATGAAAATTAAATTAAATTAAATTAAATTATTATGTATAAAATCACATAAAATTAGAATTGGTGTGTAACATTGAAATTTAATAAAATGACATGTATCCCTTATAGTATATTTAAAAAATAAATAATATAGTTTAGATATTTTAAGATAAAAATCCAATTCATAATGAATAAAATCAAATTTTTTATCATTTAACTTAACATGTATCGATTAAAGAGTGATATTAAATCTCTAACATTTGCAACTTTTTTTCTTATCTCAAGACCGTGATTTATTTCTTTTTTTGATTTCTTCGACTAATGTTATGAATAAATAAATTGTTGATTTCTGTTTCAATTTAAATCTTACCATTTACAATTGATTGTTTAACTGAATTCACTGATGCAATTAAGTTTCTTAATGATCTATTTGATGAGTCCCATTTGTCTAGTATCTTGGTGCAAGACTGCAATGAGCCAACGTTATGATTGGTGAAGGTTAGCTTGTTGACGTTAGACATATTTTCATTTATCTCACTAATCTTGCTTGGGATTAGGAAGTTGGTTTGTTACCATTGTCGTTTCCTCCATCAAGTATTATTCCTCCTCTACAGGTGGACACTTGTGGTAATGGGGAACTCCAGCTGAGTTAGATAATTTTTCTTCCTAATTTTTTTATGAATTACAATACGAGGATAAAATTCTAATAGTAACACGACTAGCGGAACTTAAACTTAAACTACACCTTAATCATTAAGTTAACACACGAGATTAAGAGCTTAACTCATTTAGCATTCCTAAATTACTAATAATTAGTTTTTACTGTATGGGAATTTGGGTCATGCTATTAAATCTTCAAATTGAAGTCACATTCAGAATGCCGATCTGAGGAGTTATGGACAGTTTAAGAATTATATTAAAAAATAATAATTTTGGTTAAATTTTGTCATTAGTTTTTGTATTATACGTAAGTTGTAGATTTAGTCTATTAATAGATTTAAGGATATGTTAAAATAAAAAATTTAAATTTTAAAAATTAAAGGGACCAAAAATGATCGTATCAAAGAACACAAATTAAATCTACAACTTGACACATAGTACAAGATTAATAGCAAAATTTAGCCAAACATATTTAACTGTTATAATTTAAGTCAGGTTTTAAAATACGAAAAGTACATAGACAAAAATTGACCAAATTGAAAATTAAATGAACTAAAATCGACCAAATTAAAGTACAATGACTAAATCCATAGATTAAGGGACTAACAGTAAAATTAAACCAATAAAATTTGAATAGCTTCGAAGAAAAGCACAAAAAAGTGTTTGAAACACGCTAAAAGTAAATATAGAAACAGCTGTACACGTTTTTGTTATTATTAGTAAAAAAGTTAATTCTGCCTTTTACTGTACAGTAATGTTAAAGTCAATAATGTAGAATAATGAAACATAATACAAACAAAAAAAAAAGGTAAAAAATGTTGAAATTTCGGTCCTATGGAATCTGTCCAAAATCTTATAATTAAAGAGTATTTTAAAATTTTGAAATATGTAAACAAATATTATAATACTAAATATAAATATAATAAAATAAAAGGGGTTAATTCACCAAACATCCCCAAACTATTACTAAGATTCTAGTTTGGTCCATAAACTTTGAAGTGTTATAATTTAGCCTTTAAAGTATTAGTATTATATCAATTAGGTCATTTGTCAGCTCGGTCTTGATTTGAGCGTTGAATACTAGTTTAGATACGGTGTGGAGTGTATTTAGAGTTCGTGGGTTAATTTGTAAATATGTATGTACCTACCTCATGGATAACTTGGATCTAATGTGTTAAAAATAATGTCTATAAAGGAGCTAAAAGGCAATTTTATCACTGTTTTTATAAGGATTAAATTACAATTTTATCATTCTTGGAGGAAAGTACAACTTCAACATATATTAACTTATAGCATTTTATAAAAGAGTTTAAAAGAAAACTTTTCATTTTAGGGGGTCAGGGTCTCTACCAACCTCCCCAACGTTGCCTTTAGGTAGAGGTGACAATCGGGGGATAGTTCAAGTGTATTTGGATTTTTTTGGGATTCAGGGGCCGGGGTCCTTGCCAGCTCACTTGGCTCCGTCACTGCTAAAACTTTCAAATTTGACAAAGAGAATATTAGAAAACATTTTAGTACATTTATTTTTAAAATTATAACTTTTTTGACATTCACCCATACAAATTATAAAACATGAAATGACTTTTATATAATTGTTTAGAAAAAAAAGAAAAGAATGAAATGACTTTTATATAATTGTTTAGAAAAAAGAAGAGTTTGGTGGAAACTATTGTCATAGGAGTGTGGAGGGGAGGTGTTTATGTGGTGGGTGAGTTCGAGTCAAATTTAGCACGATATTAATATATTTCATGGTTGTTCAAGTTCGGCTTGGTTTGAAATATGAGTTTAATTTTTTTTTTTAAAAAGTTCATTTATATTTGTAAATGTCTAACCCAATTTTATATTAGGCCGTCCAAATTTTTCTCAATTTTTTTAAAATATATTTATATTGTTTTCTATTTTAATATTTATAACATTTACATTATAGTATTATATATTAATACAAATTTAATTTTTGTACGTGGTATAAATTACATAATATATCGGAAATTTAGAAACAGGCCAGATATAGAATGTTCGAGCCCAAGTCCAACCCATATTTTAAATGGGCCCAATATTTTTGCCCAAACTCATTTTTCAAGCCTAATTCTTTTACTCAAATCATCCTAAATTTCGAGTAAAACTTTGAGTTTTGATGGATAGATAAATCCATGAACAAGTCTAGGTTAGATTGAATCAGATTAGAGCTTGATTTAATATATATATATATATATATATATATATGTCTAAGCCCAAGATCAGTCGAATCCAATTTGCACAGATAGCTCGTTTTATTGTAAATTTAAATAAAATATTTTTACTATTATTTAATTTAATTTTGAACCAATTTGAGCTAATTTAAAGACAATTTTTTGCCTAAACTCGAACCAAGCTAAATAGACCAATGAATTTAATGTTGAATATCATGCTTTATTTATTTATTTATAACAAATAAATACCTACAATTAGCCAATTTTATTTATACTTGTTATCTTCTTTTTTTCTTATCCATGTATATATGCCTTAATCAAATGGACTAATCGAACCGATAAATTAATGACATAATCGATCCGACCATCGATCCACCTCCAACCCAAATTTTTTCCTCAACAATAATAATCTTATAATTTTTAATTTTTTTAGTATTTTAGTTTCCTTTATTTGGTCCAACATTTTAGAAATTTTAGTCTTTTAGAATTTTAATATCTTGACATTGACCAAGATATTTTTCATGTAGAGACAAATGATAATATGAATTTATCACGTTGGTGTTAAATTTTATTCTATTTATAGTGTGAATTGAAGACTTACAATTAGTCAAATTTATTTATATTTATTGTTCTCTCTTTTTTTTTTCTCTTATTTATAATAATTAAAAAGGTTTATGTAGAAATGTGGGCATTATAATTTATTTATAATATATTACAGATTTAAAAAACGGATCGGGTCCAATAAATTTAGGGTCTTAAATGTTGAGTTCAAGCTCGACTCATATTTTAAACGGGTCTAATAGTTCAAATTCTTCCAAAATTTAGATAATTCTTTGGGTCTAAACAAATAGCCTAACACTTGAACAGGAGGTCTAATTAGGAATCACTCAATTATTAATGAATTCGTTTTTGTCATCCAATCGTTAGTGACAAAAAATGGACTACGAGTGAAAAAAAATTCAATTTTGATAATATTAGTGACTAATTTATAATTGTTAATAGTTAGATGATCAAAATGAAAAATAGTTAATAATTATATGACCTCTAATTGAATTTACCCAAAAAAACTTATTTTACTTGTGGAAGAAAAACGCTTTTGTTTGTACCTGGTGGCGCATATCCCATACATACGCGTTTTTCTTTGTCTAATGGAATGATTGCGACTTAACTAGGTTATTTGAATTAGTTCGACTAGTCAGATTAAAAATTGATTGAGATATTAATTCGGAGAAAAATATTAAATCTATTAATTTGAGAATTAATATGAACCGGTTAAATTAAATTTTTAATATATATATTTATAAAATTTTAATTATTTGTTTAATTTAACAAAATAAACCTATTGAGCTGGTTAAAATGTTGAACTAGTGGTTTGATCGGTTTGACCATCAGTCTGATTTTAAAAACCTTGTTAAATAATTTAAGCTTAGTAAAGTGATCTATGTATTAAATTGAGTTGGATTATGATTCGATTTTTTAAAAAAAAATTGCAAGTTTAGGCATATTTTTGAACTAGCTCAACTGACTCGTTTTACAATTAAAAAATTAATAAAATATTTTTATATTTAAACCTACAATATTTTTTATTAAAATTGAGATAAAATAAACTAATTCGAAACATAAAAATTTTTCATCTAAACCGAGTCAAATAAATTACCGGACCATGGACAGGTCTAAAGTCGAGAAGTGGTTTTTTAACTTTTTATTATTTAATATAGTAATAATTAATTAGTTGAAAACTTTTGTAAAAGTTATATTATAGAAATAAGTACAAGTTGATCCGATCCTGATGAAATTTCGACGCTCTAGATTCATGCACTAAAGCCAAAGCTGCGAGGTATTTCTATTATATGAATATTATTAAATTAGCCCTTTAATATTAATTTTTTTATATATTATTAAAATAATTAAATAATACCGAATTTTAATAGAGTTAATATTTACTGTTTAACAAAATTAATATTTTTGACGTTCTTTTATGATTTTACAAATGAAATTTTTTGTTTGGAGTTAAACTGTAAATGAAAAATAATATTTTTTTATGTAATTCTTTTAAATAGTAAATGTTAAATCTGTTAAACTTTAGCATTGTTAATTCTTTTTAATTGTACAAGGACAGAATCGAATCATTTAACAATAGAATGACTAATTTGATTTAATCATTGTAATAGAAGGATCTATTAGGTATTATCATTCAATTATATATAATATTTATATACACGTAATTTTAGATCCTGTGCCCAGTGATGCTTGAATTAGACTGGATTGAGATTGAGTTATTGATCCCAAGAATGATATCAGATCGGTTGAACTGTAAACCAATATGAACTGATTGAACCTACTGAAAAACTAGTTGAACAGAATGAATCATATTTTTTAATGAAATTTTAATGTTTTTTGATTGAATTGGTCAGATCAACGAATTAGTAGTATGACTGATTCGACCACTGATTCAGTTCTAAAAATATTGTATATTTCCTTAAATTTTAGGAAGATTAAAAATAGTTATATATATGATAATAAGAAAAAAGTTGTAGTTATATAATCAAAGGAGATTTGAGTTCGAGCTTAATTCGAAATTTACAATTTAATATTTAATTCGAATTTAATTGAATTAAAAAAACAATTCAAAATTTTATTTAAGTCGAATCATATTTTATTTTTAAGATTTTAAGTTGATTATAAATACTAGAATTAAGGGAAATATAAATTATAATTGTTAAATCAATTCGGTTAATTTAGTTATAATAATTAAAGGGGATTTATATACGGTTAAAATATGTTATGTAGATTGTTTATTAGTTATAATTTTTTATAATCGAATTAATCGATTTTGATTATATATAATTCTTTATTTTAAATGTGTCAATATTTATCTAATTTTGTTTTAAAATCGAAATAAAATGCATAAAAAAAATCCTTATTTGACCTTTTTAGTAGTGATAATATCTAAAAGATTTTGTCTCAATTCGAGCTTTTAACCTTTTTTATTTCTTAAATAAGTTTTAATATATAAAATATTAACAGAAACCCGAACCGAACTCAATTAAATTTAACCGACTTAATACAACCAATGTAAATTAATTTGGTTAGGTCAATTAATCTATTAAAATATGAGGTTGGTAGATTAAGTTGATTTTTCAAAATTTTTAATTGGAACTGAAAGTTTTCTCAATATTTTAATAATTGGGTTAGTCGCCAAACCAATCAAACCACAGATTCACGATTCAACTAGTTTGACCTCCGATCTAATAGTAAATAAATAATTAAAAATTTATAAAATTGATTCAACTTTAAGTTTTTTTTTATTTCTATTTTTTATCTGGTTCGAGTAATTTGCTCACAGACCTATTCAAATCCTATATCCAAATCAATATACCGATCGGTTCAATTTGGTTTAAATAACCACGATTTTATTGAAAAGTGGATATTAAGATACTCTAATTAAACTTTTTCAAATAACTCAGGTACTTGAACTTAATAACTTCGAAGAAAAAAAAGGTCAACTTCATAACTCAAACTACTCAACAATAATCGAATTGAATTTTAAAAAAAATAAAACTCGAATAACTTATGAGCCAATAAAATATCCGTCGTCAACCGGCAGGCTGGCCGGCTAGCCCTGTTCATGCTCGACGAGTTGAAGGAAAATTTTCAACGTTGAACCCACGGCCCCAATGTATACGCTAAAACACAGTAAAAAAATGGACTTTGATGACTTCTGCTGTCTCTGACATTTTCCGAGTATCTTCCATTTCCACATTTGTATATATAAAGCTCCAATCACCATCTTCTATTAATGTTAATTGAAATTGTCAATGGTCTTAAATTCCATTCTCTCTCTTTTTTCTTTTTCAAACTTTCTCGGAAACCAAACAGCTTCAAGGGGTATTGCCAACAAGCTCTGGTTAGCACCTTTTCTTTTCTTTTTCTTCTTTAGTTGGATTCAGTGTCACAACTGAAGTAAAAAGACCCTTTTCTCCATTTTTGGGTTCGAAATTTACAGGGTCTGCTACATATGCCAAGCTTAGAGACAAGAATTTGATTTCTTACAAGCTTGTTTTGAATGTCTACCATGGACTTCAATATCGGGATTGAAGATGTTGGTGTAGCAATATTACAAGAGCTTTGGAACAGGGTAGCACTTCAAGCGGTAGAGCTGGCTAAAGAAACAAGAGATGTCGTGATCGAGAAGGATAGTTTTCGAGAGTTTTCGAGGAGTATAACGGAGCTGGATGTGCTTTTGAAGGCGTTGAATGTTCGAACAATTGAGGCTGCGATGGGTACGGAGTCTACGAAAGTGGCGTTGGAGAAGTTGAATGATAAACTACGGAGAGCTCGTAAGATCATTAAGAATTATAAGGCCGGAAGTCGTCTTCGGTTCTTGCTTCACTCACATTCGGTGCTTACGGAGATGTCGGGTTTGGCCAAAGATATTGCTACTACTATTTCATCATTTCAGTTGAGTAATCTCGATATGGCACTGAACTTGAAGAGTATGAACGATGAGGTTATCGAGAAACTGAACTCAATGGAGTTCAGTGTGGCTGCTGCGAATGAAATGATTGCTTTGGAGATAGAGAATTCGGTGTCCCAAAGTAGTAGAAACCGAGAGAATGCTGTAAAACTTCTGGAGAAGATCGCGGAAGCTGTTGGTGCCGATGCGAATGTGTCGTTGGTACAAACAGAATTGGCACTTTTGAAACAGGAAAAAGAAGAGATGGAAGTTCAAAAGAAACAAGCCGAGGCACTTCAGCTTTCGCAGTTGATGCAGTTGTTGTATAGCACCGAAATTGTTCCGAGTCCACGAAATGAGGAGGCCTCAACATATCATAAGCAATACCCTATTGGTTCCTTCATATGCCCCTTGTGCAAGGAGATGATGGTTGATCCAGTTGCGGTTTTTTGTGGCCATAGCTTCGAAAGGAACGCGATTCAGGAATACTTCGAGAGTGGAAAAAAATATTGCCCGACTTGCAAAGAAGAGCTTCAAAGTTTGGAGTTAACTCCAAATGTTAACCTCCGGAGCTCGATCGAAGAGTGGAAGAAAAATGATATGGATTGGAGATTCCAAGCAGCAGTTTCCGGAATCAGTTCCGATGACCATATTAGGAAAAACCAAGCCTTGGACGATATGCAGGTTCTGGTGGAAATCTCTCAATATGCAGTGAGAGCTGCAGAGGAGGGGCTTATCCCGAAGTTCGTTGAGTCATTAAAAGACACCACACTCAACACCATGACAGCAGTGAAATGCCTTTATTGCTTAGCTAAATATTGTGATGACCGTAAGGTAGGGAATGATTATGTTTTTACTTCGACATGTTGTGTTAGCCGTGTAATGTCTGAAGCATTCTTTTTTCGGAATTGCAGCGAGAAATCATTGAAGCGGGAGCTGTTCGCCAAATTGTGAAGCGGATATATAACGGTGAAACGGAACCGAATACGATTGCCATCTTGTTGGAACTGTCTAAAACCGAAGCTCTCGTAGAGAAAATAGGGAATACCAAAGATTGTATTCCCCTACTGGTTTCTTTGGTCAGTTATCCCAACCCGGAAATCGCCTTGAAAGCTCAAGAAGTATTGCGGAATCTTTCATCCAACACGCACTTTGTTGTGAAGATGGCCGAATCCGGATTCTTTCAGTCGTTTGTTGCTAGATTCAACCAAGGTGAAAACAATGAATCTAAGGTAGACAAAAGTTGGGAAAAATACCATGGAGGCCCTAATAGTAAGAGCTAATAGTAGAAGTTAGGTTGTATTTTATCCTCTCTACTAAAAAAAAAAATCAGCAAAGTAGTCCCTTACATTAGATGAATGAGCAAATTAGTCTTTTATGTTAAAACATTTCATTCATTTGTATGGTTAAAAATTGGTCCATATATATTAGCATGAGGTACATGTAGTATGCCATGTGTAGGGATCAATTTGCTCTTTGATCTAATTACGAGGACTAATTTGATCATTTTCTGAGTGGAGGGGGCAAAATGCAATTCAACTTCCAATACAGAGACCTCCATGGTACTTTCACCAATAAAACTTATAGTGTGGTATATTTATCAAACTAACTTATTCATTTGAAAGCCCTATTCTTGCAGCGGCCGGACACCAAGAGACTCGAGCATTGATGGCGTCGGCGTTGATAGAGATGCAACTCAAAGAAAACAGCATAAATGACTTGAAAGACAAACAATTTGTTCATAATCTAGTTCACATGCTAGCCACTAACACCCCGGCATGTAAATCTGCTTGCATCAAATGTGTCAAGAAGCTCATACAATATCCAAAGATGGTAAAGCGGTTCCTATCGGACCCAGCGACAATACCGCTCGTGCTTAACATCATCTCGTTCAGGTCAGATCCTATCCTTAAACAAGAAGCTGCCGAGATTCTAGCTCTGCTGGTACAAGCTTGTAAGCAGCCGCAATTTCAGATATATCAGGGGCTGCAGGAGCTGCAATCCGAGCACAGTGTTGGTCTCTTTTTGCAGCTCGTAGAAAAATCCGAGCCTCAATTCAAGGTTCAGTTCTTACACCTGCTGATTGAGCTTAGCAATAAGTCAAAGACGGCTCAAAATCTTATTCGGGATAATGTGGATGCTGTCACTCACCTTTTCTCTTGCCTCGATAGCGACCAACCTTTAGTTCGAAGATGGACGATGAAGCTAATATATTGTGTGTCAGAAGGCAACGGGGTTCCACTCCCACCATCTCCGGGAAAAGAAACTGCCATCAACAACTTAGCATCGATCCTCATTTGCTCACCAGATTTCGAAGAGAGGTCCATTGCTGCAGGGATTATTAGCCAACTTCCGAAAGATGATATAGATGTTGATGAAATACTCTGTAAGACAGAAACATTGAAAGCCATTCATGAAGTGATTTCCAGTTCGGATGAAGAATTCGGTGGGATCGGAGCACATAATAATCAGGACAAGTCTCTACTTGAAAATGCTCTAGCAGCACTATTACGCTTCACGGGATCCTCAAAGCCTGAACTTCAGAAGCAAGTGGGAAAGCTTGAATTATATCCAGCTTTAGTTCGAGTACTTTCTACAGGCAACTCATTGGCCAAGCAGCGAACAGCCACTGCCCTCGAACACCTATCCCGGTCCAACAGCTCGTTGGTCTCCGAAGCAAGCATCACAGTAAGACATGAGGACTCGAGGTCACTGTTTAACACAATAAATCTCTTCCCCAATATGTCTTGGTGCTGCTCGGCTTCAGCAGAAAACAAAATTTCATGCCCCGTCCATGGCATTGCATGTTCGCAGAGACATACATTCTGCCTTGTCAAGGCCGATGCCGTAAAGCCCCTACTGCAAACGTTGAGTGACACAAACTTGGGTGTCGCGGAGGCTTCCTTAAAGGCACTCGAAACATTGCTAGAAGATCACAGTACCTTGTCACATGCAACCGCTGCCATCGTGGAGAGTCAAGGTGTCGAGGCAATTCTGCAGGTCTTAGAGAAGGGAACCTTATCTGCCAAAACAATAGCATTGGACTTATTCCACAAGATCGTAAACCACTCGCGAATTAGCGGACCGTCATTCCAAAGGTCCGAGGGAATCCTCATCCAACTGCTTCACGAGGATGCAATTCGGAAGAAAGTAGCTCTAGTGCTTAAGCAAATGAAAGTTCTCCCCGAACAATCCTCGTATTTCTGAATCATTTTGTTTAGTGTAAATAAACAGAGCATGATAAACAGCATGATTTTGAATGTAGTTCGTTTATCCGGAACTTGTACAGGGTCGTACTCGATTCTTACCCGAACACAATTTGAAACTAAAGCTTTTTCATTTTTCAGCTAGATAATGTATATCATTTGAAGAGTCACTGAATTATATAGAAAGCATGAATGACATTGTTGTGCATGTGTGTGTATATTATGAGCAAAAGTGACATTGTTAACTATTCAGCAAGTTGCATAGGCTTCTGTTATACCCTTACCTTGCAATCCACTTTGGGTCCTTGTGACCATTACCCCGCAAGCTGAAGTGCGAGCCCATGGTCTTGCAGACCCAAGATTTCGCAGCCCTGTACTAACAGGAGAGTAACTGCCATTCACACGTCACATGTATCCGTTCTCATGACAGTTGTCGAAATCACTTTTTTTGAAATCGACTTTTTATTTAAAAAAACGAAAAATGGGAGTCGCCATCAATTTTTTTATGAGGTGTAATCAGATCACTTTGTAATTTGATCGTTTGATTTATTAAAATAATGATTTTTTTTAGTCTACAAAGTTTAGAAAACGGGTTCGGGAGTCGGTTACGCACAAGGAAGGGTTAGTACCCTCGTAACGCTCAAAATTGGTACCTAATCGATTAATTAATTTTTTAATGTCAAAAGTTGAAAATTTGAAAAGAGTTTAAAATACGATCCCTCTTTGTTAATGTTATTTTTACTTAAAAATTGCTTGAATAAATTGAAATAAGCGTTAAAGACCCTCTCGTCTCGTGATAACAAGATGTCACATCCTGTGAGTTAGGACACGATTTCTTGAACCTTTGAGAATAAGTTTCCCTTTATTTTTTTAATTTGAAATCTTATATATTTTAATTCTAAAAGAATATTTGGTTATTTAGTTTCAACGAGAAAAATTGAAACCCCGTAAGTTAGGGTACGACTTCTCGAATCTCCAAATACAAGACATTGCCTTATTTTGAAAATTTCTTTTTATGCATTGAGCGAAAATTAACGTAACTCATAGAATGATATATATTTAGTCTATTCGAGTATGGTATATGGCTAAAACATAAAAATATCATATTTAACTAACGATAATGTGACATAAGTTTATAACAAACTAATATAGCATAAAAGGAATGGTAAAAAAAAAAAAAAAATCATGACAATAATGTGTATAATAGAACAACAATAATAAAAAATGATAATAATGGTAAAAACAATAATAATATCAAGAACAAAACAAAACAAAATAATAATGATAATAAAGGCCAAAATAAATAAACAGGAATGCACAATAAAAACAAAAAGACCATATAAAAACTAATAAATAAATAAATAAATAAAATAAAATAAAAAGAGCAAAAAGAAAAGGAAAAATATTTCATAAAATATAATTTTGAAAATGTCCAAACTACATAAATAAGGGTCAAATTGACATTAAAATAAAGTAGGAGGAATAAATTGCAAATAAATAAAAAGAAGAGGGAGAAATACGGGCCAAAATGGAACACACGGAAAAGGGAGGACCAATTGGGAAATTATCCCCTGTCCCCCAAAACGGCGTCGTTCCCTAAAGGGGTTAAAATGAAATAAAAATAAAATTATAGGGCGAAATTTAAAGAACAAAACAAAAAAGGACTAAATTGCAACGAGCTACAAAAGTGGAAGGGCTAATACGCAAATAATCCATGCGCTAAAAACATGCGGGTCCTGGAATGGGTCGGGTCGAACCATGGCGTTTCAGGTGCTTAACCCATTAAAACTGTTTAAGGACCAAATTGAAACAAAAATAAAAGTTTGTGGTAAAATTTAAAAATAATAGAAAATGAGATAGGACTAAATTGAAATACGCTGTAAAAGCAAAAGGACTGGTAGTGCAAATAGACCCTTTTATTGAAAACACGGGGATCCCCTGAAGCGGATAAGGTCAGCACACGGGTCGTGTCAAAACGATGCCGTTTTAGGGCCAAAGGAAATAGGCCAAAACTGCGCCATTTCCAGGCCCTATTTAAACCAAAAGTTTCCCAAAAAAGTCATTCCTTCCCTACTTCAGAATAAAAAAAAAAAAACCAAAAATGCTCTCCCTTCTCCCCAAAGCCCCTCACACATCCGGCCATCAGGTCCGGCAAGGCCCACGGCGGCCGCCGGTCTCCGGCAATGGACTCTGCCGTTCTCGGTGGCTGGAAAACACTAAAATATCCCTTTTTTAGCCTTTCGACCCTCCTAAATCCAGATCTAAGGATATTTCTTTAAAGAAATCATTAAAATAGCAGAAATATCTAAAAAACCTTTCGGTTTTCTGGGTTTCGAAAACCCTTTAATTCAACAAATGTCATCTTTCGTCGGAGACGACAGTCCTCAACCACTCACAGTAGCACAACGTAAAGAACTAGGTAGGTTTTCAATCCCCTTTTTATTTCTATTTTATATATTTTTTAAAAAATAAATTCGTAAAAATGAAAGAAGAAAGAAAAAAAATCACCTTTGGGATTTTTGAATACTGTTTTTAATTAATCTTGTATTTGTAAAAATTCATTACATGTTGTTGATGGCTTTTATAGCCGATTATACACTGTTGTTCTATTGTTTATTTTACTATTCCGTGCTATCTAGGCTACTGTTCTTGTTTCTGCTTCTGTGGTCTTCTTTTGCCTTTTTTGTAGGTGTGGCGCTCGGTCAATGGCTGGCGAAGTAGACCTCTTGCTTCTTTGGTGAAACGGAGACAGAGTATGTCAGGTCTCGGGACGAGGCGCTGACGTGGCATGGAGGGCAGTGGCGCCAGAAACCCTTTAAATATTTTAGGCCAGTTGGGCCTTGTAATTTTGTTGGGTTAGTCTTTTGTATTTTGGGTTTGTTTTATTTTGTCTTTTGGGCTTGTAATTTTTGGACTTATTTATTTATTTTTGGTTTTATTTATTTGACTTAGTGGGCCGGGCAAATTGGGCCTACTATACATACCTACAACAAAAATGCATCAGTAGGTCAGCAAAATCCTAAAAATTCGAAACCAATACGTGGCAACATATGGAACCTTTGGAATGATCAGGGACAACCCCTTAAAAGCTCACGGGCATCAAGATAAAAGGCCAAGACACTTTCTCTCCTCGAAGACTCAACTCTCAGCCCCCAACTCCCTCGAACCCCCTTTATTCTCCAATCCTCTTTGGATACCCATATTCCAATCACCCTAATCTCTCAACGGTTCTCCACCCTCCTAATGAACCATCACGAACCACCATAATTTTCTCCCAGGGGCGAAGGGAGGGGGCAGGCAGGAGTCCTGACCCAAAAATGGAAAATTGCAGCTTTAGTCCCCAGAACTTACAAAATATTAAGTTAATATATGATAAGATTATAATTTGACCCCCAAAATGTTAAAATTCTGATTTAAGATGTTAAGTTGTATTTTCAGTCTCATAAAAATATATAACTTAATCTCGGCCCTACTTCCTACTTGCTCCTTGTATCAACAGTTTCGAATCACATTCCAATTCCATGAAACAATTCAATGGAAACCACAATTTAAGTTTTACACAAAATACAATTCATTTTAAGCATCGAATACTCAAACTGCTATAAACAACAAAACAAAATCCAATCGATGTGGGAAAAACAAACTAATTCAAGCGGAAAGCAACATTTGAGGTTACAGAAGTTCATTAATGCATCAAATACTTAATTAGCCTGGAAGAAGAAGAAGAAGAAGAAGAAGAAGAAGAAGAAGAAGAAGAAGAAGAAGAATCAAAAACGAATTTACCATTTGCCATGATCGTTTTCAGAAAAATGCTGGTGCAAGTGAAAAACACCCATGCTGTTCTTACGAAACCCAAGCTGTATCAGTATTGTGTTTCTTTAGAGAAAATTGTTCAAGAATGGTGAAGTAAGCTCTGGTTTATTGTAACAGTTGATAAAACTGTAATGGCAACGGCAAGCTCTTAGCAACTTAAAAGGTTCTAAGAGAAGGGAAGTGGTTAAGCTACTGGGCCTGCAAGCTGAGAAGGCCGTAGGGATTGGATTGCAAAACAAAAAGGGCTTTACATAGGGCTGGTTTTATTGAAAAGAAAATTAAGGGTAAACTACACCTAAGGTCACTAAACTATTAGTAAGTTTATGTTTTAGTCACTCAACTTCAAAAATTTTCAAAATGGTCATTAAACTATTCAGAAGTTTTCATTTAAGTCACTATACTATTTGAAAGTTTTTATGTAATTCACTAGGTTGTTAAGTGTTTTTTTTAAATGTTTAGCTAGCCAGCTTCCAAGCAACAATTTGATAATCGGTACGATGGATTAGTATCCACCGATGAATAGAAGAACATACCCTAAATCTAAGTTGATCTGATGATTAATGTCTGAGATCAGTGAAAAATTTGTTTAGATTTTGATTCACAGATTCATGACATTTAAAGTTATTTCATAAAAAAATGAATCGTAGAAAAGAGGGGGAATGAAAACTTTCAATAAGTACAGGCGATGTGAACATAGAAGGCCATACAGTAGTGATTTTAACGGCTCAATTTCGAAAAGTTCAATGATCATTTTGTAACCTTTTGAAGTTAAGTGACCAAAACTTTAATTTACTAATAGTTTAGTGATCTTAGGTGTAGTTTATCCAAAAATTAAGTCAACTGAAAATTGATATTTATCGTGATTTAAATTTTTAATTATTTTTTATAATTTATAATAAAAATGTAAATAAAAAAAGCGTTGAAAATGATAAGGAGATACTTACAACTTAGTGTATATTTGATAAATAAAAATAAAATTATTATTATTATTTTTAATTGTATTTGATCATGATATTCACTTTTTACTTGATATAAAATTTTCAAGAAAAAAATGTTAAATATGATAAGTAAGTAGATAGCTACTTACAGCTTAAATTTAAAAATATTAAGTTGACTTTATTTTCCAAAATTTTATTTGAATAAATTATTTCATCATTTTATTAAAAATTAAAATAATCAAATTATTATTTTTAACTTTTATCCAAAACTATTTAAAATAAAATAAATAATATCATATTAATAAAATTAAAATTATGAAAAAATGAATTTTCAAAAATTAATATTTACTATTATAACAAAATAATTATATTAAGTACTTAAATTTTACTAATGTATTAAACGGTTTTATAATATAAATTCAGTGCTTATAAATTTCAGTTCTAAAAATTTAATACTTAATTTTCGGTTTTATCAAACAGACCCTTAATGTAGATTTTTTTCCAATATTTTTATTTTTTTAAATTATTCTTTACATATTTTACTTTTAAAATAAAAAATACATTTACTAAATAATCTAATTATATACTATATTTAAGTTTAACCAATAAACCGAGTAGATTTTGTAACTTAAATTTAGTACTTAATAACAACACCTTACTTTTGTGAGAAATTATGAGCAATTGCTATAAAAAGGTATAGATGAAAAGACGTCTCTAGTCCCTCTCATTTTTGCTATTAGGAAAATTGGCCTATTTCAAAAAAATAATAATAATAATCCTTGTCAACTTTAAAAGTGACCAACGAATAAGTTTTTAAAAATTATTTTTCAATACTAACTTGAAAAGTGATGGAGTTAATTTTGCAGTTGATTTTATTGTTGCAAAAAATAATGATTTTTTGGTTTGAAAGTATTTGGTATCCGATAATTATATATGGCTTTAATCAAAGCTAGAGTCGTGTTGGGTCAAATTTCTAAAGGTAAAGTTTTTTGGTGATGTTTTATCTACTCATAAAACTCGAATCCAATACATTACTTAAGAGGAGGCATCGAGCTTTTTACCACTCGACCTACCATGTATTCGTAAGATAATCAAATTTATTAAGTACCATAACAAAATGACATTACTTAAGAAACATCATGTTCCATACACGAGGAAAAAAGATTAATGTCTATAATATTTGGTACCTAAATTTAGTTTTAATGTTCAATTTGGTACTTGAAATTAGTTTTAATGTTCAAATTAGTACTTTTGTGTTTCTAATTGATACTTGATTTTTTTTTGTCGTAATTAAGTACTTAAGTTTAGTTTTAATATTCAATTTGGTACCTGAGATCTTTTTTTTCTTGTTTCGATTAAGTACTTTTGTATTTTTTTTACTAGAGTATACATACTAGATATTCACTAGGTCACATGATTCCATTTGGTCTAAGGCTTCATTTGGATGGATGGTGTGTTTGTCTCCGGCGAGATTGAAAATA
This sequence comes from Gossypium australe, assembly GCA_005393395.2. Taxonomy (NCBI): domain Eukaryota; kingdom Viridiplantae; phylum Streptophyta; class Magnoliopsida; order Malvales; family Malvaceae; genus Gossypium; species Gossypium australe. The sequence continues at coordinate 2,222,008 of CM016614.1, read as the reverse complement.
ATAGTGGCAGTGAAATTAGATTAGTTACTATAATAGTGAGATTTAATATTGTAGCTGTGAGATTAAAAACAATTGTTACAGCCCAATTTCAATGAAGTCGGAATAGTGGTTTCGTAACCACAAATTCGAGCCGAAAAGATAAAATATTTTAATATTATGAAATGATTAGTAATATAGTAGAAAGGTTGCATGAGAATTTTGATAAGAAAATTTTATCAATTAGGTACTTAATTGTAGGAAGGACTAAATTGTATAAAATGTCAAATTTAAATTTTAGTAGCTATAATGATTAAGTAGCTATGGAATTTAAAACTTGAGGTCCTTGAATGGTAATTAGACCATTGATGAAAAATATGTAGATATTTTTGGTGAATCATCCATGGAAAAATTGAAAAATGACAAGGACTGAATTGGAAATAGAAATAGTTAAAAGATGATAAAAATTAAAATAGAAATAAATATCATTTTATATCATCTTCTTCATCAAAAATACATGGAAACCCTAGGAGAGAGAAAACAAGCTTTCCAAGCATAAATTGGTAAGTTCTTATGCCTCGTTTTTAGTAATTTTTATATTTTTTGAGATTGGGAAAGCTTAATTTCTCTATTTGAGGGGTTAATTTGAATAGATATCAAAGTATAGAAAATTTTCCATGGACGAATATGATGAAATTTGAAGGATTGTGGTAGCAATTGAAAGGTTGTTGATAGATGAACAACTTTTACAAAGTAATTTTTGATGGAAACATGTTTTGGGACTAAATTGAAAAGTGATGAAATTCATGGAAAAATTTTGGAATTTTGAGAATACATGTGCTGTAAAAGTTATATTAGAATTTTGATTAGACTTGGAATAATGAGTAAAATTTCATGAATTTCAATTTCCGAGCCTAGGGATGAAATTAGAATTTATTAAAAGTTTAGGGGCAAAATGGTACTTTTGACTAGAATGTGAATTGGGTTCAATTAAATGTGGAAAGTATTAAATTGATGATTAAACTAATTTATATATATCCGTAAATACTAAATAAAGAGAAAGATCGAGGAAAAGAGAAAGTTTCAGATTAGTAGATACGAACAGTTATCAAGGTAAATTCGTATAACTTAAATAAGCATGAATATGTGATGATTTGATTGTTGAATTGTTTGAAATGTGATATGTGAATTATATGTACATTAAGCATGAACATTATGAAACATGAAATATGTATATGATGTAAAATGATTGAAAAAAGGTTAAAATCTGTTTGAATATTGAATTCCGATTGGATAAATGTAATTTTCCTGATAAAATTGCATGTGTTGCAGAATGGATTTAGCCCGAACGGGTAATTCGAAATAAGTCTCTTGAGCATATGTGTTTTCAATTAGGATTTAGCCTGGAATGGTAATCCTAATTGATTGGATTTAGCCTGGATTGGTAATCCATATTGGACTATATAGGGAATTCTTTGTCATATAAGGATTTAGCCTGGACTGGTAATCTGATAAAGCCCTTAGAGTATATGTGCTACAACTAGAATTTAACCTGGACTGGTAATTCTGATGTATGATATGTGGCTCGAGAGTGTACCTAAACGGTACTACTGAATATAAATTGATGGATAACGAAATTGTGCACCTCGAGTGTACTACTAGAAATATCCATCCAAAATTCAATAATTTAATGGATAAACTACTCATATGGCATGATGAGCTCATCTATGCTTATTGTATATTATGACTAACATGTTGATTGAATGTTGTGACTAGGCAATTTTGCTAAATTGATGGATATATGCTTTATGTATGTTTTTAAATGTTAAATATAATTGGTAAGTGTAATTTTGGTTATACGAGCTTATTAAGCACATAATGCCTATTAGGTTTTATTTTCTTTGTTTTATAGTGCTCAAAGCTCATGAAGGTTGGAAATTGGTCGGAGCAACCATCACACTATCAACTCCTTGATTTTGGTATAAATGAAAATCTTATTTTGTTGATGGCATGTATAGGTTAACTACGTTAAATAATGGTATGTAAATGAGATATATATGTATATTTATATAACTTAGTCATTAAAATGGCTAAAATACTTATGTTTTGATATATGTTATGGTTGGATTTTACTTGAAATTGGTTGGAATATATCTATTAGTGTTGATACAGGAAAAATGAAAAATTTGGGTGAGAAATGAGGCTAGGAAATGGCCTTATTTTGTCCACACGAGTAGACACACGGGCATGTGATCTAGCCGTGTGTCCCCTGTTTTTAAAATTTGTAAAATAGAATGTCCAGAATTTAACATTGGGGCGGACATACGGGCGTGTGTCTCAACCGTGTCCTTAGACATGAGTATGTCTAAGGGTCACACGGGCGTGTCCCTAGACTACACGAGCGTATGAAGTCACATGGCCTGACCACACGGGCGTGTGAGTACTATTCATAAGTGAAAATTTGTATACTTTAGGAAAAATTTTATGAGACCCCGATTAAGTTCTGACTCAATTTTAATATTCGATTTGGGTCTCGAGGATCAAATTGAGGGACGCTATGTATGTTTTCGGTAAATGAATAGTAAATAATATGATTAATTTTGTAAATATTCTGTATTTACCGGTAATACTCTGTAATTTGGTTCCAACGGCGAATACAGGTTAGGGGTGTTACAACAATGGTGGGTGTGTGTGTTTTCAAATACTGTGATAGTGATAATGTGAGAATAGAAAATGACTATTAAGAATATTAGATTAGAAATGATATATAATAGAGTTTTTAAATTATTTTATTTTATAAATTTATTTAATATTAACATAGTTACACTAGATTCATTGAAATATAAAATAAATTAAATTAAATGAGACATTCTACAATCAACAGGTATCGGGTGTAATGATAAAACATATTATGTTCTTTTGAGATAATTATTAAGAGAGGTAATTAGATATGTCCTTGGGTCGTGCCACTTGGCCTTAAGGCTCGCTCGAAAAATAGTTTGGGCAAAAAATAAGACTGTTTAGAAAATAGGTCGAGCCTCGAGTAAGACTTTTTTGGCCCGAGCCTGGCTCGATCCAAAATTGCATAAAAAAGAATTTGTTAACCATTTTTTTTGCTCTTTTTTTTTTATTGTTTTGTTATTGTTTTCTCACTATTTTGCTATCATTTTACTATTATGTTGTTATTGTTTAGATATTATATAGCTCTTGTTTTATTGTTAATTTTGCTACTACTTTAAAGACATTTGCTTCTTAAGTTGCACATATCTTAGTGTTATTTAAGTATAAAGATTTTTTAAAATTTATTTACAATTCGTTAGGAAACATTTATTTTGATATTTTTAGTATGTTTGATGTATTATATTTTTTAAAATATATATATATAAATAACATAAAAATTTTAATATGGCCGGACCAAGCCCAGGTTTTAATATTTTTACCTGAGCTGAGCTTGGACAAAATTTTAAGCCTATTTTTCGGGCTGAGGTTGAACTAAAATTTTGATTAGACCCAACTCAAACCCAGCCCATAGTAGAAGTAATCATAAACCTCAAAATTATCGTTAGATAAGCATAAATGATACCTTATAGGCAATTTAAAATATTTTAAAAATTCTAGTTAGAACATAAATAATTAAATATACATTGTTTTAAAAATGGAAACACAAATAATTAAGAGAAAAAAACAAAAACAAAAAACAAAAATTGATTAAAATGGAAACACAAATAAAAAAAAAAAAAGAAAACAAAAAGATTGATAAAATTTATGTGCCCATAGCTCAAGCCGGCACCCAATGCATAACCGCTTTCTATATGATATAGGTTGGCTTTGGTTTTTTTTCCTTGGATTTTTTGGATGATAGTTGGATGAAATTGAGCGAAAAAATTTCGATTTAGTTGAGTTAAATGAGTTTTATTTTATTATTTTAAATTAAATTTTTAATATATATTTTAGATAATGTTGAATAAAATCAAATTTTGGAATTCATATAAATTTATAAAATTTTGGGAAAAGTATTTTGACTTTTTTTTTGTAATTTTTAGAGGGACTAATTTGCACATTTTCGAAATTGTTAGAGATTCAAGGGATATTTACATGAATTTATTATTCGAGTTGTAAAATTCGACTCAACTTGAATTTAAAAAATTAAACTACTTATTCAAGCTAATTTGAAATAATTAAATAGCTCGGTTCGATTAATTCGAAAAAAAAATCAAAATTTTTGAATTGCCCCTAGAATTTAATACAGGACATTGAAATTAATTATTTTAAGTTGAATAATGGAGATTCATACAAAACCCAAAAGTTGTTATATTTATTTTAACCAAAAAGTGTAATTTTGTAAATGTTAAAATATGAGATAAGTACATGTAGTTTTCACAAATTTGAAATATAGTTATTTTGTTTTTCAGATTTCAAAATTCAAATTCAAGTATAATTGTTAATGTTATTAAAATTATTTTGTTAAATTCAGACTCATTATAATGTCGTTTTTTAAGTTACATGGATACTAAGTGAGTATTTTTTTATAACAAAATGTCAAATTAACAAATTTAACAAAAAAAATTAACTGTGTTAACAATTGGATATGAATTTCAAAATATGAAAAATAGAGATATTAATTTTCTAAAAATAAAACTATAGGTACTAAAAAATAAATTTATGAAGAGGACAAGAACTTATAATACAATTTAACATTTTGTAAATGTCAGAATTTGAAGTCAACTCTTATGAGAAAAGCCAAAAGTCAAGTCTTATGTAAGCGACAACGTTTATATAAAGATTATTATAAACGGATGGAAAAGAACGTTCGTTATGGCCTATGGGCATAAAAAAAAAAAAAGTAAAAAAAGGTTTAAATCTGTTTCAAGTCCCTGTATTTTTTTATATATTTAATTCTTTTTACTTTCATTTTCCTGTAATTTATGTATGGCTTAAAATACGAGATTATTAATCAACAAACTAAGTTTATCTCTTTTACTTCTCAAATATAAAGAAAATAAAGAGGAAACTAAAGAAAGTAAAAAAAGAAAAAAACAATTAAATTGCTCCAAAAAAAAAGTACATGGACAAGATGTGCAATTTGGCCTAAAATTTTTATTTGTAAATGATGATTTAACGTGTCGTGATCTTGTCATCACCCACAATTAATGAGTCAATAATTAAAATGTTATAAATCAATAATGTTAATTACTACTTTATAACAAATTAAAATTTGAGAATCAAAACATAATTTAAACCAATGACTATTTCTGAAATTTACCCATTTTTTTTTTGTTGAAATGAAACGAAGCCGTCTTCTTCTTCTTCTTCAATTAATTATGTCTGCAAATTCCAATAAAAGAAACAAAGAGAAAAAACAAAACCTAAAATTCAGTCCATCGAGCTTTCCAAAGATTCCAATTACCATATATTGGCAGCCACTATCTTTGAAAAGTCAAAGATAGTTGGCTGTAAGTAAGTTGGAAATAGTTGGAAATAAGCACTAAAAATTAATGGTTGACAATTGGCATGGGATAATTGCAATTTCGGTCCCTATTTGAATAGGTACTTTGCAAGATTGATCCCTGAACCTCAACTATAAATAGGCCTAACCATTGCTCATTTTCTTTATCCCAACATTTGCCATTCTCTACTTAAGGCATTGTTCTCTCTCCCTATTTGTATATTTTCACTTGTAATTTTGGAGTGAAATATATTTGGTAGTGCCCGAGGACGTAGGCAAAATTTGCCGAACCTCGTTAAAATTCTGGTGTTCATTATTATTTATTTTTCATATCTTGTGAGTGTGATCGTAGTTATTTATTGTGCTATTAAATTACGATTGAGGGATATTCTGGCTAGGAAAGATCTGGTACTTAAGTGATCCTTGTGATCCACCTCTCTTTCCTGGGAATTGAACTTAGTGTGATTTTTCAGTACAATAATTATACTCTTTTACACGCTTCCGCACAACAATTGGTACCAGAGCTAGGTTCGTACTTGAGGAGTACGATCGTTTGTGGCACTATTCATGTATATGGCACTGTTTACGTATACAGTAGTTCGGATTGAGGAATAAAATGGCACAGGCATCGTCATCAGCAAGGACTACGGTGACCAATGCAAAATTTGAAGTAGAGAAATTTGATGGTACCAATAATTTTGGTATGTGGCAATGTGAGATCTTGGATGTCTTATGTCAGCAAGAGCTAGATATAGCCCTTGAAGAAAAACCTGACAAGATGGATGACAATGAGTGGGCCAAGATTAATAGACAAGCTTGTGGTACAATCCGTCTATGTTTGGCCAAAGAGCAGAAGTACTCTGTCATGAGGGAGACATCAGCAAGGAAATTGTGGGATACATTAGAAGAAAAGTTTCTAACGAGAAGCCTTGAAAATAGGCTTTATATGAAAAAGAAACTTTATCGATTCACGTATGCACCCGGTATGTCGATGAATGACCATGTGAACTCATTCAATAAAATTTTAGCAGACTTGCTAAATTTGGATGAGAAATTTGAAGACGAAGACAAGGCATTATTGTTGTTGAATTCCCTTCCTGATGAATATGATCATCTTACCACCACATTGCTTCATGGGAAGGATACAATCACATTTGATGCAGTCTGCAGTGCGTTGTATAGATCTGAGACTCGAAAGAAAGATAAAAGAGATCACAGAGATACAACTGCAGAAGTCTTAACAGCAAGAGGTCGTTCAAGCAGCAGCAAGCCTGGTAGAAGGAGAAAGTCCAAAGGGAGACCCGCCAAAGATGAGTGTGCCTTTTGTCGTGAAAAAGGGCATTGGAAAAAGAATTGTCCTAAGTTACAAAAGGGCAAGGCTATTTCTAATGCATGTGTAGCAGAACATGATGAGGAGTCAGACTTTAGCTTGGTTGGCATGGCAATGGCATGTCATACTGATGAGTGGATTTTGGATTCGGGATGTACTTACCATATGTGTCCTAATAAGGACTGGTTTTCTAGTCTTACAGAACTAGAAGGTGGAGTTGTTCTTATGGGCAATGACAGTGCTTGTAAGACAATGGGAGTAGGTACAATCCAATTGAAGAATCACGAAGGCTCAATCCAAGTCTTGACTGATGTGCGCTACGTACCCAGCTTGAAGAAAAATCTCATCTCATTAGGGGCCTTAGAATCTAAAGGGCTCAAAATCACTTTGAGAGATGGATTACTAAAGGTAGCAGCTGGGAATTTGACGGTGATGAAAGGCACAAGAAGAAATAACTTGTACTTTTTAAATGGAAGTACAGTTATTGGATCAACATCAATAGTTTCTGTGAAAGATGTAGATTCAGAGGCTACCAGGTTATGGCATATGCGTTTGGGACATGCTGGTGAAAAAGCTTTGCAGACTTTGGCGAAGCAAGGCTTGTTGAAAGGTGCAAATTCTTGCAAATTGGAATTCTGTGAACATTGTGTTCTGGGCAAGCAGACGAGGGTAAAGTTTGGTTCAGCAATTCATAATACGAAAGGAATTTTGGACTACGTTCACAGTGATGTGTGGGGACCTACCAAAGTGGCTTCTTTGGGAGGTATGCACTATTTTGTTACTTTTGTTGATGATTATTCAAGAAAAGTATGGGTGTATCTAATGAAAAGAAAAAGTGAAGTATTGGATGCATTTCTGAAATGGAAGAAGATGGTGGAAACTCAGACTGGTCGAAAGGTCAAGCGACTTCGATCAGACAATGGTACTGAGTACAAAAATGATCCATTTCTACAAGTATGTCAAGATGAGGGCATCGTGCGACACTTCACTGTTTGGGATACACCACAGCAGAATGGGGTGGCAGAACGCATGAATCGAACTATACTGGAGAAAGTTCGATGTATGTTGTCCAATGCTGGATTGGGCAAGGAATTTTGGGCTGAGGCTGTTACATATGCGTGCCATCTAATTAACCGTTTGCCATCAGCTGCAATAAATGGCAAAACTCCTATGGAGATGTGGACTGGTAAATCTGCTACTAACTATGATTCTTTACATGTTTTTGGTTCCACTGCATATTATCATGTAAAAGAATCAAAGTTAGACCCAAGAGCAAAGAAAGCATTATTCTTGGGTATAACTAGTGGAGTAAAAGGATATCGTCTCTGGTGTCCTGATACAAGGAAGATTGTCTTTAGCAGAGATGTGACTTTTGATGAATCAACCATGTTAAAGGATTCACAAAAGATTGACAAAACCAGTAGTACTTTGCAGCAGGTGGAGCTTGAAAAGGTTAATAATGATCCAGCTGATATTGGAACAACAAATGATGAAGAAGTTCCAACCCAAGAACTTCTACAGCAACAAGATTCAATTGCATATAGGAGGCCAAGAAGAGAGATTCATAAGCCTGCTCGCTTTGATGATATAGTGGCCTATGCACTTCCAATTGCAGATGATGATGCTCCTTCTACTTACACAGAAGCAATAAGTAACTCTGATGGTGTAAAGTGGAAGCAAGCCATGAATGAAGAAATGCAGTCTCTTCATCAAAATAAGACTTGGGAGTTGATGACACTACCCAAGGGAAAGAAAGCAATTGGATGCAAATGGGTATATGCAAAGAAGGAAGGATTTCCTGGTAAAAATGAAATTCGGTACAAGGCTAGATTGGTAGCAAAGGGTTATGCTCAGAAAGAAGGAATAGACTACAATGAAGTATTTTCTCCAGTTGTGAAGCATTCGTCTATTCGGATTTTGCTAGCCTTGGTTGCGCAATATGATCTTGAACTAGTTCAGCTTGATGTGAAGACCGCATTTTTACACGGTGAGTTGGAAGAGGAAATCTATATGACTCAGCCAGATGGATTCAAGGTTGTTGGTAAAGAAAATTGGGTTTGCAAACTGACAAAGTCGCTTTATGGATTGAAACAATCCCCGAGGCAGTGGTACAAGCGATTTGATCCGTTCATGAAAGGGCAAAGGTACACAAGAAGTAAATTTGACCATTGCGTGTATTTCCAGAAGCTACAAGAAGGAACTTTCATATACTTGCTCTTATATGTTGATGATATGCTAATAGCATCTAAGAGCAAAGTTGAGATTGAGAGATTGAAGACTCAACTCAATCTTGAGTTTGAGATGAAAAATCTTGGTGAAGCTAAGAAAATTCTTGGCATGGAAATATGTAGAGATAGAGCCCATGGCAGAGTTAGCTTGTCTCAGAAGCAGTATTTGAAGAAGGTACTACAGCAGTTTGGCATTAACGAGCAAACAAAACCTGTAAGTACCCCGTTGGCTTCTCATATTAAGCTTTCTGCACAACTATCTCCTTCGACGAATACGGAACGAGAATACATGTTGCAAGTTCCGTATTCCAATGCAGTGGGTAGCTTGATGTATGCAATGGTGTGTACAAGACCCGACATTTCACAGGCAGTTAGTATAGTGAGCAGGTATATGCATAATCCTGGAAAAGGACATTGGCAAGCTGTGAAATGGATTCTACGGTATATTCAAAAGACCGTAGATTTTGGATTACTGTTCGAGCAGGATAATACACTTGGTGAAGGTGTCATTGGGTACGTTGATTCTGACTATACCGGAGATTTGGATAAACGAAGATCAACCACCGGTTACGTGTTTACACTTGCTGGAGGACCAATCAGTTGGAAGTCTACTCTACAGTCTACAGTTGCGTTGTCAACCACAGAAGTCGAATACATGGCTGTAACAGAGGCTGTAAAGGAAGCTATTTGGTTACAAGGTATGGTTAAAACCTTGGGATTGGTTCAGGAGCATATTAACGTGTATTGTGATAGTCAAAGTGCTATTCATTTAGCAAAGAATCAAGTCTATCATGCACGTACAAAACACATCGACGTACGATTCCATTTTGTGCGGGAAATTATTGATGAAGGGAAGATTCGCCTTCAGAAGATTAAGACTGCAGATAATCCCGCAGATATGATGACCAAGGTGGTAACAGGAACCAAGTTCGAATATTGTTTGAACTTGATCAATATCCTGCAAGTTTAACAGTTGAAGAAGGCACTATCAAATATTGTTGGCAAGGGCAGAAAGAATTGTGTGAAGATAAGATTATCCTAATCAAATCTTCAAGGTGGAGATTATTGGCAGCCACTATCTTTGAAAAGTCAAAGATAGTTGGCTGTAAGTAAGTTGGAAATAGTTGGAAATAAGCACTAAAAATTAATGGTTGACAATTGACATGGGATAATTGCAATTTCGGTCCCTATTTGAATAGGTACTTTGCAAGATTGATCCCTAAACCTCAACTATAAATAGGCCTAACCATTGCTCATTTTCTTCATCCCAACATTTGCCATTCTCTACTTAAGGCATTGTTCTCTCTCCCTATTTGTATATTTTTCACTTGTAATTTTGGAGTGAAATATATTTGGTAGTGCCCGAGGACGTAGGCAAAATTTGCCGAACCTCGTTAAAATTCTGGTGTTCATTATTATTTATTTTTCATATCTTGTGAGTGTGATCGTAGTTATTTATTGTGCTATTAAATTACGATTGAGGGATATTCTGGCTAGGAAAGATCTGGTACTTAAGTGATCCTTGTGATCCACCTCTCTTTCCTGGGAATTGAACTTAGTGTGATTTTTCAGTACAATAATTATACTCTTTTACACGCTTCCGCACAACACCATATTTGTCGTCCCAAAGTCCTTGTATCTTAGTTGTCGTCTGTTAATTTAGTTCTAATTTAAAAAAAAAACCAACAAATTAATTATTAATTATATAAATTATATTATTTTAGTTTAAAAATAAGTAAAAGTTTATTTTTTTTTAAATACATACAAAAGTATAAAATAAATTATAAATAAATACTCATTTTTCTTTTTTTTTCTAACATTAAATTTATTTATTAAATATTATTTTATAAATAATATATATATTTTTTGCAAAAAAGCTCAAAAACAAAACATAAAACAGATTCAAATTTTTCTCTTTTTTCTTTTTTAGTTTTGTTTTATAAATGATAATTTATTTATTGTATGTCTGGCCTTGTTCATTAGTCCTCCTCGAATTTATGAGCGTTGGGCACCACCTTCGACTATAATCACTGGCATCAATTATCCTTACTCCGAATTTTTCGATTTTCACGTCCCTTGTCGTCGTACCATTCAATTAAGAATCAGGTGCGGAGTTGCCAACATGGCCTTGTACCTACCGGGTATTCAAGACTTCATCCTCACTTGTATATTTCCAATTGTGACTGCCTTTAAGTTGTAGTATTGACCCAACTTGAACACGGTAATAGTTAATGATGAAAAAAAAGAAGGAAAAGCTGAATATGCTTAAATTTTCTTTCAAGGGTTTTCCCCTTAAATTGTTATATTTATAAGATTATTATTTTATTTATAAAATTATTATTTTATTAAATAATTTTCATGTTAAAAAAAGAGTATTAATTTATTTATAAATATTTTTATAATTTGACCTAAAATTTTTATATGAAATAATGATATAACATGCCACATCATCTTATCGCTGTATTGTTAAGGACGGTTAACGGCTCACTGACCAAAATGTTATAAAGCGATAATGTTAGTGACCATTTTGAAACAAATTAAAGATTGGTGATCAAAGCGTAATATAAACCATAAATAAGTGACTATTTCTGAAAATTACCCAAACAAAGATCTCTATAAATACGTATTTATGGCGCGTAATTTGAAAACATCTACAAATCAAATCAAATTTTCTTCTTCTTCAAATTTCTCTGCAAATTCCAATACAAAAGAGAAAAAAGATTGCAGAATGGAACGAGCTTTCCAACGAACCCAAGTTCTCACCAATCATCTCCTCAAATCCTCCTCACCATTGCCGTCCCAAACCCTTTCTTCGAATGCTTGTTTAAGCTACTCACCGCCTGAGCTTTCCGAGAACTATGCGTTCGACGTTAAAGAAATGAGGACGCTGATAGATGGCCACAACTTGGAGGAACGGGATTGGTTGTTCGGGTTGATGAAGCAAAGTGAGCTGTTCAACCCGAAGGTAAAGGGAGGGAAGGTGTTCGTTTCCCCGGACTATAACCAGTCGATGGAGCAACAGCGGGAGATGACGTTGAAACGAATCAAGTATTTGCAAGAGAGAGGAGTTTTTAAAGGATGGTTAACGGAGAAAGGGGAAGAGATTGAGATGAGGAAATTCGCTGGTTTTGAGGTTTTCAGTATTTATGATCATTCCCTCTTCACTAAGCTTGGAGTTCACTTCCCCATGTGGTGCGTTTTTAAAAAAATTAATTTTATGTTATTGTTCTATTTACTTTCTTCAAACTGTAGAATCTAATATATTTTGATGGTTCTTGTGTGGGTTTTTCGATGGAAATTGAGGTAGGCATAGTGATGAGGATGGATAGTGCGGATGCTAATTCGGATATTTTAATTATTATTCGCAGCATATTCGGAGGGGAAGTATTATTCAATGTTTGGATTCATTTTAGATAAGGGGATTCGAATATTAGAATCTATTATTCAAAATTGCTTTACTATTACAAGTAATGTCATTTAATTTAGATTCAAATTCGGGTTTTAAAGTAGTTTATGTTTATTTCGACATATCCAGTCTGCTATCATCCTAAGAACTACATGTAAACAAATGTAATTAAGTAGAGTTAATGGCTTCATTTGATTGCCTTATATATGCAGGGGAGGTGCCATCCAGTTTTGCGGTACAAAACACCATCATGACAAGTGGCTGAGGGACACCGAGAATTATTCGATCAAGGGTTGCTTTGCAATGACAGAGTTGGGGCATGGAAGTAATGTATGTGCTTTGCTAACTGGATCAGAGTCTTTTTCTATGATTTTCTATTTAGTCATCTACTTTCTTTTTCCTGATCTATTCTGGCATTACTGTTTTCAGATTCGCAGTCTTGAAACAGTAACAACATATGATTCGAATACAGGGGAGTTTGTCATTAATACGCCTTGTGAATCAGCTCAGAAGTTTTGGATTGGTGGGGCAGCCAAGGTATGCTTGTCTTAGGATCAAGGCCAGTTTTCCCTGGATTGTTTTGTATTTTTATGAACCAGTTTTGCATATATGCTGAAATGCTATACTTCTGCTTCTTTGCTGTTGCTTTGCCTCTTTTAGCATGCGACGCATACAGTTGTGTTTTCACAGCTACATATCAATGGAATCAATCAAGGAGTTCATGCATTTATAGTCCAAATCAGGGATGTTGATGGTAACATATGTCCAAACATTCGTATTGCTGACTGTGGTCATAAAATTGGTTTAAATGGTGTTGATAATGGTCAAATCTGGTAATTCGAAATGTACTTTTCACCCCGACTTGAATATTTTTAGTTCTAGTCCAAAAGGTTTATATTCATGATTTCAGGTTTGACAATGTTCGAGTGCCCAGAGAGAACTTGTTAAATTCGGTTGCTGATGTTTCCCCTGATGGAAAATATCTAAGTTCGATAAAAAACCCAGATCAGGTATATTCCTATTTGAGATGATTGATATCTGCTTCTAAAGTTGTGTGCTGTACAACAACAGGGTGCTTGTTTTGCTGGTAATAATATTTTGGTGGCTCTTACTGTCTGTTGCTTTAATTCAGAGATTTACTGCATTCATGGCCCCTATGACAGTAGGTCGTGTTAATATTGCTATTGGTGCGGTTTACCAATCAAAGGTATCTTCAGAATTTTTTATTAGTTTTAAGCTTCTTATTACTTTTTATTGGCAACTAGCATTGCATATTTTTGTATGTTGGGATGTGGGGTGGCATGCCACTAATACCATGCGGAAAGTTCATTGATATCATGTCATTGCTCTCCCTTTTAGGTTGCTTTAGCAATTACCATTAGGTATGCACTAACAAGGCGGGCTTTTTCTCTCAAACCAAACGAGCTTGAGGTCTTATTGCTCGATTACCCAAGTCATCAACGCCGACTCTTCCCTCTTGTTGCAAAGACGTAAGTATATCTATGTGTTTATCTTATGATGCTAGAGGTGCTGACTTTGTTTGTGCTTGAATAGCTTCTTTTTGGCATATTAAACAAATAAACATCACAAGAATATATCTTGATTGAAAATCCTTGTGTTTGGAATGTCAACTAACTCAATTATAAGATCTTAGTCTTTACTTAGTTGCTAATTTATTCAAAGTTGTGGCTAGTGACATGTTTATGTGGCTATAAAGTTGATAAAGTCGTGTATTGGAACGAGTAATAATTTAGTTGGGGCAGCTAGTTTTGATCATTGCTCCTTCATTTATTTGCTTTTTTATGCTGCAGTTATGCTATGAGTTTTGCAGCAAACTACTTGAAAGTGCTGTATGCGAAGAGGACACCTCAGTCAAACAAGGCCATTCATATAGTTTCAAGTTCATTCAAAGCTACTTTTACTTGGAATAACATGCAAATACTTCAGGTGAGCAACAAAGAATCCTGAATTAAGTTGAATATTTTAACTGTAAGTGTCATTACAGAGATTCAATCGTTGAATGGTTCAGGAATGTCGTGAAGCTTGCGGCGGACAAGGGTTAAGGACCGAGAATCGTGTTGGTCATCTGAAAGGTGAACATGATGTGCAATCCACTTTTGAGGGTGATAATTTTCTTCTGATGCAGCTGGTAAATTTATTTACTGTTTCCTGACTCTTTTTTTTTTGACACGGTCGACTAGTTACAGCTTACAATTAAAATTAATTGCCCGAGAACATGTCCTCAAAAGTGAAAGGAAAGCATCCAGATGCAAAACTGAGAAATGAGTCGTGTGTGTCTTTCAGGTTTTCATTGAATTTAGTTAAACAAAAATCAAGATGGTTGACCTATAATTTATGTAGGTCAATCTTAATCATATTCCACAGTAGTTCACTATATTTATTACAACTATCCACTAGGATCAAGCTTACTGGTTTGTTGCTTACTTTGGTGGCATATATAGAAGTATTAGAACAGTAATACACTCTATTTATTGCAACTATGCTTAAAACAGGTCAGCAAGGCTCTTTTTTCTGAATACATGGCAGCTCAGAAAAGAAACAAGGTTTTCAAAGGTCTGGGCTTAGAACACATGAATAAACCCTGCCCTGACATTCCATCACAGCTTACTAGCACTACCCTCCGATGCAGTCAATTCCAGGTAATATAAGAGTATCATCAGTTGTTCTGTTTCTTAATGTACCATATTAAAATCCTCAATGCCTCTAAACACTGCTATGTCAGATGGATGCCTTGTGCTCAAGGGAGAGAGATCTTTTGAATTGTTTTGTTGCGGATGTCTTGAAATGTAAAGCCAAGGGAGAAAATACAGAGCAGGCCTTTAATACGGTGAGGAAGCACTTCTTTTATCTAAATTGCTATCATTTTCTTGACCTTTTAATCTAATTGTCACATCACTTTTGTACACTAGTGTTATGAGCTAGCAAAAGATTTGGGCAGGGCTTTCTCGGAACGAGCAATATTTCAAACGTTTGTTGAAGCAGAATCAACTCTACCTGCTGGTTCATTGAAGGTGAATGTTATTAAATATTCCTCATACAAGCATCTGACAGTAACGTGGACTTGGTATTCAGCATAATTTATAATCTGAATGACTTGGCCAGCCATTTCAAAGCCGAACCTGACCTTACAAAATTGAAAAGCCAATAGCTTGAGCTTGAAACGACATGCTAGAACCTGATTGTTATCTTTAGTATTGAAAAGGTTGTTGGATCTGAGCTGAATGAACAACTTGACTCCCCAGCCTGAATTGACTTGAAAAGTTAATTGATGCAAGACCTGGTTTAATCCCTCTTTTTGGACTTCAATGCCAACCTTGGACTTGAACCCTTCGGACGTAAGTTTTCCTTTAGACCAATAGCTTCTTGTCATTTAATTCAAACACGAAACAACTCAAACCTGACTCTATAAAGTTCTCTAAAGCTGTCCCTAACTGCCTACCTTGGCACAAATTGAAGCAGAGAGGTTGAATATAAATTTATAGTTATTTGGTGAACTGATGTTAATGGAGGTGTGGCTTGAGTGTAGAGGCAACATGTTTATCAAGCTTTGTAGGATTCATTTTGCAGGTTTGACGGTTTAATCTCTATTGCTTTTCTATTTTGTCCCTTGTTCTCCTGTTTTATGGTGAAGAGCTTGTTACGAAATTGAATTTTGGTTACTTTAATTGGATATCAGGTGTTCCTTTTTCATAATGATGTTTTTTAGTTTCATCTTTGGTTTCTAATTTCATAGGTGATCTGGAAGGATTTTGGTGGGTTGAGGTTTTTTTTTTTATCTTGATTTGGTTCTTCTTTTGCTTATGAATTTTTTTATCTTGACTTGGGAATCTTTAAAGCCTTTAATGTTGGTGTTTGTTATCTGAAATTTTGCTTTTGGTTCTGGTGCTTCCATAAGGCTTGGTCAGAGTTTTTGTATGTTTTATGCGCTTGTTCTAGTGGTTTACATTTATGGGTATGATTGCAACAGGGTTTAATTGTGAGTGGTTATGGATTTTATACTGCTGCTTTCTCTTAGTTTTTTCGATGATGTAGTGAGCTGCTGATTTTGAGGACTATGCTTGTGAGTCTGGGTTGTTTTATGTTCAGGATTTCTTTTGGTGTTCTAGGGTGCATGATTCAGTTTTTTTTAGAATGGAGTTGCCAAGGTATCAAGAATTCCTCAACACTTTTGGTGATTCGTGTTGGAATATGGCAACAGGTCTTTTAGTTCGGTACTTTCATGGCATGGTGACTTGCCATCATGATCTGTTTAAATTAGTTGCAAGAATCCCAGTTCACAAAGCGGTAAAAGTACCATGGAGGCCCTTGTACTAGGAATCAAATTGCATTTTGCCCCTTTTACTCAAAAAATGAGCAAATTAGTTTTTATATGTTAGGTCAAAGAGCAAATTGGTCCTTTTATTAAAAATTTCATCCATTCTCACTGTTAAAAATTGGTTTCTATACGTTAGTATGAGATATATGTGGCACTCCATATGCTATTTTCTGGTTATTCTATCAGTTGCTCTAGTTTTTAAAGGTACAAATGGATGAAAATTTTAATAGACTGATTTGAAATTTGATCTAATGTGCAAGGATTAATTTACTTATTTTTTAGTAGAGAAGGTAAAATATAATCTGACTCTTAATACATATGTTACTTCTATCTTCACAAAGCTGTGTAGCATGGTTCCAAAGAGAACACGGTGACATTCGTGTCTGAACTTGGTTTGGTTTTTAAATCATGTAGTGAATGTCTAATTGTTGAGGAAGCTTTGATTTTTGCAGCATTATAGTGATTTGTTTTAGTAAAGCCTAGTGGTTTTGGAGGTTTTGGATATCTTTCAAGGTTTCTTTTAATGCTTTTCTAGCTCACTTTGGGTCTGGTCTGAGTTGGTTTATTGCCAAAGGATGCAATTTTAGATGATTTCTTAAGGCATTTGAAGCCCTTAGTCTCTTTATGGATTGGTTTAAGATAGATCATATATGGGTTGCTTTGAAGTTTTTAAAGTTATTTAGTTCTTTTTCACAGGGTTTTAACCCGTGTCACCTGTGTACCAGACGGGAGCGATTTGCAAGTTCCTCTGCATTTGTTTTTGGTGCTTAAAAACGAGTTCCAATGCAGAAATCTTGGTGTATGCTTTGGAGTTTCTTCTCGTCGAAATATTTTGGTGTATCATGGGTTAATAATGCAGCCAAAGTTTAGTAAAAGTATAATGAAGCACTTACATTAGAAGTTAGATTGTATTTTGTCCTTTCTATTAAAAATATGAGTAAATTAGTCTCTGTAAGTTAAATTAAAAAGTAAATTAATTCTTTTTGTTTAAAATTTCATTCATTTCTATGGTTAAAAATTAGTATGGTGGACGGAATAACCAGAAAGTGACACGTGGCATGCTATGTGTACTTTGTGTTGATATACATGATCAATTTTTAACAATAGAACTAGATGAAAATTTTAACAAAATGACCTACTTACTCTTTGATCTAATATACAAGGATTAATTTACACATTTTTTTAGTAGAAAGGGTAAAATATAATCCTACTCTTAGTAAACGAGCCTCCATGGTACTTTTATAGCATAAGTTTAGTTTTTTAAGTGCTTACTTGTATTATATTATATTATATTTTCTTATTTTATTGAGGAGTATGTTTGGGCCACTTACATTGGACTTAAACCCTTCTAAAATCATTTTGCCACTAAACCAGTAGCTCACTGTCGTTTAACCTTAAATCCGAAACAATTCAAACCTAACATGTATAGTTCTCTAAAGCTGTCCCTAACTGTATAGTTTCAGGATATAGTAGGATGAATATGGCCCGAAAAACAAGATAAACCGAAAAGTTGACTTAAATCCAGTAAACTTTACATGTTCCTCAATTGAAACCTTAAAAACATGCTTCTAGTTTTCATTTTTTTCTTAATGCAGGATGTCCTAGGTACATTGAGATCATTATATGCCTCGATTTGTATCGAAGATGTTTCGTTTCTACGATACGGGTACCTATCAGTGGACAATGGGGCCAATATAAGGAGAGAAATAACAAAACTGTGCAATGAACTTCGACCTCATGCACTTGCTTTAATCAGTTCCTTCGGCATCCCCGATGCTTTTCTCAGCCCCATGGCTTTTAACTGGATCGATACTAACTCGTGGTCTTTGGTTTAAGCACTGATAAATGTAAGCATTTTTACCTGCAATTCCTTTTGTAAGGTTCCCTTAAGATAATGGGGTTCTATATAATATTTTGGTCTCTTTAATGCAGAATTGTGACCAATTTTAGTTTACCATAAGGCCATTTTTAATAAAGAGAGCCTTCATCAACTGCCTGTAATGTAACCTTCAATAATTTATATATTTATATATATAATGCATTCTTTATATATAGCATTATTTATTGATAACATTTGGGTGAGGTTTGGGAGTATTTTTTGGGATCATCCATCATTTTTCATGCTTGAGATAAGGTCCCTTGGAATAATAATTTGTCTATGGGTTTTGTTGTGATTTGGAATCACGTGGTTGTCACGTGTGGCTCTTCCGAGTCTTGACGACTCGGGTTCTCAACTCATTTGTGAGTTTGTTTCTTAGGAGCTCAGTTTTGGTTGGTGTCCATTGCACTTATTGATTCAGGTCAAAGATGTGTACATTGTCAGCGGTAATGATCTGCATAGAGATTCACTGTTTCAAGGGGCTTTCTTGATGGCTGAGAGTCCATGACAGCTGAAAGGGCCATCTGATCTTGCCGGGTTGTCTTATTGCTCTCATTCTAGTGGCAAGGAGGCTTGATTCAAGTAGAGGTGACAAACAGACGGGTTCGAGCAGGTTCGGATTAACTTAGGCTCAAGCATATTTTATCTTGAGTTTTTCCATGTTCCGACTTTTTTAGGCTTGATTTTTTAAAATTTAAGCTCTTTTTGAATTTAATTTTTCTTGGATTTGAATCAGTTCATGTTGAGCGGGCTTAAATGCATTTTCTCGAATTAAAATTTTGTATGTAATATTTTTTGTTTATTTATATGTAAATTTATGATTATATGATATGTATATATATTGTTTATTTAAATTGTTATCTAGTCACAAGTTTGAAAACTTTTAAATTAACAAAAACATTCTTCGTTATTATTATAATACTAATTTGATGTTGCAATAAATTTTATTTCACTATTGAATTTTGAATATTTTTTTTCCTGGTTAAATTCACTTGTTTGATTTTTTGAAATAAAAAATATATAATAATTTATTTGGCCCTCTAATTTTATAAATAAAAGTCATATTAGTCCTTTTATTTAATTTTCATCTTTTTAGCATTTAAATTTGAATTTTTTTGTCAAATCATCTCAAAATGGATGGAAAAACTTATCTTTTTAACTTTTGCTTGCATACATGTGGATTGCATGTTAACAATTAATTAATTTTTTAAAAAATTTAAAATCATTATAAATTTATAAAAATACTTTTTAATATTTTTTAAATTTTAAAAATTCAATTGAATACTGACACGTCATCCATCTGTACGCCATGTCAGTAAAGTTAACAGATATTAACTTTTTCATCAATTTCGAGATGATTTAACACTAAAAGGTAAAAAATTAAATAAAGAGTTAAAATGATTTTTTTTGTAAAATTAGAAGGTTAAATAAATTATTATACCAAAAACATATTTATTTAATACTCAAATAACAAAAAATTTAATGCCGTAATGAACTTAAATTTAACAAAAGTAATTTAACGGTGCTTCCAACTACTTTACTCGTTGACTATAAAAAACACCATCTTTTTTTATAATATATAACATAATAAATTTCAACTTGTTGGAATTGAGTATAATGTTTAAAGAGAAAAGATTAAATGAAACATTGACGCCACGTCATCTGTATCTCTTTTTAATAAATATCTTTATTGAAATTAATTTAATTTATTAATTAAATGGAGGGATAAGGCGTGCACACATTTTTACAAAGATTTATCCTTATCTTATCCAAAAACTGGTGACTTCTTTATGGGTAGTATGGGCAAAGCAAAATTAAAGTACCTTTCAGCTTTATCTTATTACATGTATATGTATACATATAAAAAAAATAAAATTAGAAGGGTTCATGTAGAAGTGAGAGTTCGATTGAATCTAGTGAAAATTTTTTGAGTTGATCGAGTTAATTAGTCCTATTTTATCATCCTAACTTGATTTGAATTTTTTTCGAATTAAGTTAAATGAAATGAAATTCGAGTCCAGATTGTTACAGTATAACTAATTCTATGTTAGAGTATATAAATTTAAAACTATATATATTTGAAAACTTTTTCAAAACAAAATAATAAAAATACTTTTAGTATAATAAACTTAAATCATCAATTAACTTATTTAGGTTACCAAAATTATTATTTTATAAACTTTTTAATTTTTTAATTTCTTTATATTTTTTAGAATTTTTTATATTTTTTTAAAATATAAAATTTGGAATTTTTATAAATAATTTTAATTTTAAAATTATTTTGTAATTTTTGTTTAAGGAGAGAAAGAGACCAATTTGCTCATTTTTAAACTTGACAGAGACCAACAAAGTATTTAAACCAATATGTTATTTGAATTATTCGAGTTATTTAAATTATAAAATTCAACTCGATTCGAACTTGAAACTCTAATTACTTATTCGAGTTGACTTAAATAATTCGAATAACTCGATTCGATTAACTCGAAATTCGATTTTTTTCTGATTTTTTTCAAATTGAGTTTTGCGCTCTCCTATGCTCATGGGTCAAGTTGGATCGAGTTCAGATCGGGTTTAAGCATGATATTAATATATTTTATACTTGTCCAAGCTCGGCTAGATCCGATCTAAAATATAAGCTTAAAATTTTGTCTCAACCCATTCATATTTGCAAAAGACTGATCAAATCTCATTTTAGGCCCGCCATATTATTTTTTAGAACTTTATTAAAAACAGGCTGAACCGACCTTGAGCCTTAAATGTTTAAATTTGAGTTTGATCCATATTTTAAACGAATCTATTTTTTTTATCTAAATTTATTTTTCGAGCCTAATATTTTTACCTAAATTCTTCCATATTTCAGGCTAACCTTTAAAGGAACTCCCCCAATGAAAATTTCTATACCAAATCAATACATTTCCAAGGTGAGCCCAACTTCATTGAATTAATCTTATTATAGTATATTAATATTACTTTAATTAGCAGAAAGAAAAAAAAACCCTAGAAGACCAAGAGTGCTCTCTGAAAGAGTCCTAGAGAAAGCAGTCTACTACTGTGGCTTGGGATGGAAGAGAAAGGTGGCTCGGAAAGGGAGAGTAGTGAGGAGATCTCACTGCTAGCGGATGAACTCATTCAATTATCAATCAAAAGATCAACGGTGGTGCCAAGTGATAAGCCGACTCTGATTTGCACGGTTTGGACAATGAAAGTGTTTAATTCAGAGAGTTTAAGGGCTCAAATGAAGATATATGGAAGACTAAGAAGAAGTTTGAGTTCCAGGTTGTTGGGCAGAATCTTTTTCTGCTTATTTTTGAATTAGAAGAGGATCTTGAGATAATCATGGAAGGGCGACCTTGGATTTTTCGTAAGTACCTTATTCTTTTTGATAGATTAGTCAACCCAATTGAAAGGGATCAGATTAGACTCACTTCCTCACCTTATTGGATTAAGTTTGGTCCATGTCCACCAAAATATGAGAAGAAAGATTTGATGCATGCAATTGGTAGTACGTTTGGGGGTGTTATTCGATATGAGATTCTTGATAATATGTGCAGGGTCAGGATTAATTTGGATGTTCAAAAACCCCTGTGCAGAGGTATTTTTGTTTCCAGTGAGGATAAGATTTGGTCATGGATTCCTTTTAAATTTGAAAAACTCCCACTTTTTTGTTTTGGTTGTGGGCGGTTGAATCACGGCATTAAGGATTGCTGGCTGTTAAATCCTGTAGAAAAAGAAAAAGTTAGAGATGATCCTCCTTATTCAATTGCGTTAAAAGTTGAATCAAAAATGGTTGGGAAAGAGTCCATCAAGTTTAATTCTTTTATTCGAAAAGTGAGTCTGCAGCGTAGTTATACTGGGGCTACCGTTCAACAGGTTGGACAAGAAGGAGTTGTTGATTCAATTGTGGAACAGGGGTTTTTATTAGGGGGCAAAATTCTAGCAAGTTGGGAAGAGGGATTGATGGAGCAAAAGGACAGTGGAGTTGGGAATGAGTTAGGCATAAAAGTTGGGGGGTAATAATGACGGGGACAATGGGCTGACAGAGTTAAAGAAGTCTACCTGGAAAAGGGGGTTGCCTACGATTCATATGGATCATCGTCAGTTTGTAACTGCTGGAACTAAACGTAAAGGCTTAACAGTAGAGTTTGATCAAAAACACGAAGATGGGGCAGGAGCTGTAGACACGAAACATTTGAAGTCGGTGGCGTAGAGCACGATATTTGATGAAGGTGCAGAAACTATGTGTGTTGATGGTTTTCAGGATACTAATCCAATCTATTCAAAATCGGCGGTTGACAGTATGTCAGCTGACCGGGCACAATGAAAAGTTTAAGCTGGAATGTTCGTGGGTTGGGGAGCCCACGAGCAGTGAGAAGGTTGCGACACTTAATTAAGCAACAAAATCCCCAATTAGTCTTCTTAATGGAGACAAAGCTAGACGGTAAACGTATGGAGAAAGTGAGAAGAAGTTGTGGTTTTCTAAATGGAGTTGAGGTGGCAGCTGAGGGGTCTCGTAGAGGTTTATGTCTGGCCTGGAAAGCTGATATTGACGTCATTTTGAAGAGTTTTTCTAATTGGTACCTAGATGTTTTGGTTAAAGAAGAAGGCAATCAAGGAGAATGGCGATTCACGGGACTGTATGGTTCACCTTATTTGAGAGATCAAAATTTGATGTGGAATCTACTTAAAAGACTTAGTCGAGAAGGTAATTTCCCGTGGATGGTTGCTGGAGACTTTAACGAGATTTTGTATTCATTTGAAAAACAGGAGGGATTCTGAGAGACAATAAAAGAATGGAACTGTTTAGAGAGACGTTAGAGGAATGTAATTTGATGGATATTGGTTTTTCGGGTGTCTGGTATACTTGGGAAAGGGGGAATCTTCAAGAAACGAATATTCGTGAAAGATTAGACAGAAGAGTGGCCAATGCAGAATGAAGAAATTTGTTCCCATTGGGGAGTGTGCAACATCTTCCAATGCAGAATGAAGAAATTTGTTCCCATTGGGGAGTGTGCAACATCTTCCATATTCCACATCTGATCATTGTCGTCTCATTATTAATAATGATCGGTCTTGTAGATTATCGAGAGACAGGTATTTCCGTTTTAAAGTATGGTGGACGTTGGAGGATTCTTTTGAGGCAACTCTTAAAGAGCTATGGGAGTCTTCATCTGAACCGCTGATGGAAAGATTGCTTACCTTGCAGACTGGATTATCAAAGTGGACGAGCATAATCAAGGGTAATAAGGTTGAATTACGTCAGAAGCTTACAAGAGAACTTGAAACTTTGATGCAGGGGGCCAGAGATGATGAGTCTTTAGCAAAAATCATGGATACGAAAATCCATCTTAACATGGAGATTGACAAAGACAAGGTGTATTGGGAACAAAGGGCGAGAGTTAACTGGCTACGGCATGGGGATAGAAATACGACCTTTCTCCACAATTGTGCTACAGCTCGAAGACGTGCAAACTCTATATCCAAGTTGATTTTGGAGAATGGCCAAGAAACTAATGTCGAGTCAATTATACATGAGGAAGCTAAAAATTACTTTGAGAAGTTGTTTACATCGCAGGGAGGGGCTGATCCAAGGGAGATATTGGAAGGGATTGAAGGGAGTATTTTAGCTGAGTTTAATGAGAGCTTACAAGATCCTTTTAAAAAAGATGAAGTTAAGAGGGCATTGAAAGGGATTGGGCCCACAAAGGCACCTGGTCCAGATGGATTTCCAACTATTTTTTTCCAAAAATATTGGCATATTGTGGGTAAGGAGGTTCTGAGGTTTTGTTTAGGAGTGTTGAATGACGAAGGGGAAGTTGATGCAGTCAATATGACCAACATTGTTCTCATTCCTAAGGTTTAGAAACCTATCTCTTTGGTTAATTTTTGATCAATCAGTCTTTGTACTGTGGTGTATAAGTTGATTACCAAAACAATAGCCAACAGAATGCAGGAAGTAATGAACTCTTGTATTGATCAGGTTTAAAGTGCCTTTGTCCCGGATAGGCTGATATTTGATAATATACTTCTTGCTTACGAAATTTTACATACATTCAGACAAAAACGTACAGGGAAGAAGGGGTATATAGCGGTGAAACTTGATATGAGTAAAGCGTATGACAGGGTGGAATGGGCCTTTCTTAAAGCGGTAATGAATAAGACGGGGTTTGCTAGTAAATGGATTAAACTAATAATGAGGTGTGTTACTAGCGTTTCTTATGCAGTGACCATCAACGGTACTCGTAGCAGAATTTTTAAACCTACAAGGGGTTTGAAGCAAGGTGATCCACTTAGTCCTTTTTTGTTTCTAATTTGTAGTGAGGGGCTTTCAGCTTTGATGCGGATTGCGAAAAAGAAAGGGTTGATTAGAGGAGCTAAGACGAGTAGGCGCGGTCCAGAAATATCTCATTTGTTATTTGCTGATGATTGTTTGATGTTTAGTGAAGCTACTGAGAAAGGGGGGAGGGTGCTAAGAGATATATTGAAGATTTATGAAAAATGTTCAGGGCAATGTGTTAATTTTGGTAAGTCCTTAATTTATTATAGTACTAATACTGATGATGACTCGAAAGGTGCAGTTTTGAGATTATTGGAAGTTAGAAGTCCGTCTAGTTCTGAAAAGTATTTGGGTCTACCGAATATGGTGGGCCGACGGAAAAAGGAGGCGTTTCAGAATATGGTTGATAGAATAGCTGCACGAATTGAGAATTGGAGTTTCAGGCTTTTGTCCTTAGGAGGGAAAGAAATTTTTATCAAATCAATTCTCCAAGCAATCCCTACTTTCGCTATGTCTTGCTTTCTTTTTCCTAAAGTATTATGTGAAAAGATTGAGAGTACTCTTGCATGTTTTTGGTGGCAGAAGGGATACGGAAAGAAAGGCATACATTGGTGTCAGTGGAGGTTTTTATGTCGATCTAAAGAGGAGGGGGGATTAGGCTTTCGACAAATGACACATTTTAATATATCCCTCTTAGCAAAACAGGGCTGGAGGTTACTAACATCTCCAAATACTTTGGTAGCAAGAGTTTTCAAAGCCAAATACTTTCCAGAAACCAATTTTTTACAATCGAGGTTGGGGAATTCAAGTTCTTACATATGGCGCAGTATTTGGGCTACTAAGGGAACATTGGAGAAGGGGTTGACGTGGAAGGTGGGAACGGGTGAACATATTTCCATTAATCACGATAATTGGATTCCAAATTATGTCAATGGCAGTTTATTATCCATAGTTGATAATTTGCAATACGATCAAGTTGCTGAATTTATTAGCAGTAATGTAAGGGAGTGGAATAAGGATCTTATTGTCAATACCTTTCCAGCTGATGTAGCAGATCTGATTCTCAGAATACCTCTGTCCATTGAACCCCATGATGATTTCCTGGCTTGGAGTGGAGAACCGTCGGACGTTTTTTCCGTGCGAAGTTCCTATAAACTATTACAAAACTGGGATCCTACAACTTATGCTGTACATATTAACTATAGGGATTTCTACAGGAAACTATGGCGGGTGGATATACCCACGAAGATAAAATTTTTTACATGGAAGATATCATGGAATTACATTGCTACTAAGGCGAATTTGTATGCTCGGAGAATGGGGAACAGTAGTGTGTGTCCTCGGTGTTGTGGAGAGGAAGAAACGTTGAATCACTTATTTCGGTTTTGCCCTGTTTCAGCAGAGATCTGGCGACTATTACCAGGTATGGAATTAACAAGATCTACAAATCATAAGTTCAGTGAATGGCTTACCGAGGTAATGGCCTCTCTACCTCTGGCGAACTGTCGATCTTTCTGTATAGCCTTATGAAGTATTTGGGGAGATAGGAACTCGCGCATTTATGGTAAATCAAAAAGATCCAGTCAAGAGATGGTCAGATTCATAAACAGTTATTCACAAGAGCTGGAGGGAATAAGAATAAATACTTCACAGTGTTCAAAAGAAAATAGTAAATGGCAAAGCCCACCTGACAATTGCTTCAAACTGAACTTCGATGGGGCTTTTGATATGGAAAATAAGATCTCCGCATCTGGGGTGGTTGTGCGTGATAGCAGGGGGTGTCATCATTTCCAGTGGCGTTATCCATAGAGGGGTCCAAACTGCGTTTGAGGCGGAGGCCCTTGCATGTCGACGCGCGACCCAGATTGCTCTCGACATGGCCAAGGAAGGAAGCATCATTGAAGGGGACTCGTTAACAGTCATAAAGAAATGTTAGAATCTAGTTCAGGATAAGTCGAAATTAAGCCCATATATATTTGATGTTCATCATTTGAAATCCAGAGATAGAAGCTTGAAGCACGAATTTACTCAAAGATCAGCCAACAACTTAGCGCATATATTAGCAGTGGAGACGTTAAAACGCAGAGAAGAGTTTTACCTGTTGAACAAAGTCCCAGCTTTTTGCAGATGCCCAAGCCAGAAGAGAAAGTGAGTGCAAGCCGGATTGAGAAGAAGAGACGATTCGTAGGAGTGAAGGGCTATCATCGGTCAAACAACAACGATGCGAAGGGTCATCAGAGATTTCTTGGAAATGAACACCTCCTTTAAAAAATGGAACGGCAGACGGAAAGGTCGAAAGAGGTGATAGGACGTGATTGGACATTAAGGGCGGTTGGTTTCCTTTTTACAGCTTACATTTCGTGTTTTTTTATTTTATTTTTTATTCTGTAATCTTTTGGTTTTAGAATAATCTGGATATTTCATGATTGTTTTCTTTTTTGGATTAGCCTGTTTGGGCTAGTCAGTTTGGACCATGCTTTGGTTTTGTCTTTGTTTCTATTAAATAAAAGCCCAATCTGATTTTACTCAAAAAAATATTACTTTAATTAGATTTTTAAGAATTCTGTATCCACATCTTTTTCACGTGTCGTGTTTTAATAGGCATGATATTGAAACAGTCAAAGAGATGACGCTTTCCTATTTTGGGCCGACAAGAAATTTATGTAGTCGATAGATCTTAATTAATGGTAATTGGTACAAGTACAATTATAGTCCCTTTCATGTACCCCACAACGAAATTTACGTAGCTGATGGAATGATAATGATTATTATTTTTATTTAGTCCTCCAACTTTACCAAAAAAATAATTTTAGTCTTTTATTTAATTTTACATTTGGGATTTTTTATTAAATTACTCTAAAATGAATGAAAAATTACGTAGACATATACGTGAATGTTACATTAAATGCGACCTCAGTTAGGAGTGTTTAAATTTCGATTAAAACCGAATTAATTGACCGAATCGATCTAATTCGATTAATCGGTCGGTTAACTAATTTAATTTGGTCGAAGGTCGGCTAATGATTTTCTGGAAGTTCAATTATCGGATAATTAATTGAATTAATCAAACTTAATAATTAATAATACAAATTATATGTAGTTTTAATTCGGTCAAACAAAAACATATAAATTTTGATTAATTTGTTAACCGACCGAATTAACCGAAATATTTCGGTTTGGTTAATTTTTTTTGAAAAAATTTTAGTTCAGTTAACGATTAAAGAATTAAAAATTTTTGTTAATTCGATTAATAATAGTTCGATTCGGTTAACCATTTAAACACTCCAACATCTGGTTAAAATTTTTATTTAAAATCCACCATCTTTTTGTTTTATAGCCGCCAAATAATTATTTTCTTTTATTTTAAAATATTGCAATAATAAATTTAAATATGGTTAACAATTTGTTCTAAATTATAAATTTAAAAAAGTAGATGGAGTAAATTATAAAAAAAGAAAAACTAAATTCTAAATGTAGAAAATATACAAGGATTTGTCTCATATTCAAATCAAATTCATGTCATCTTCTTCAATTTTCTCTGCAAATACTAAAACAGAATCTAGTAAAAATCGAAACCCAAATTCCAAAATGGATCAAGCTTTCAAAAGAACCCAAATTCTCACCAATCATCTGCTCCAATCCTCCCCATCATCCCAAACCCTTTCTTCAAACGCTTGTTTAAGCTACTCACCGCCTGAACTTTCCGAGAACTATGCGTTTGACACTAAGGATATGAGGAAGTTGATTGACCGGCACAACCTGGAGGAACGGGATTGGTTGTTCGGGTTGATGAAACAAAGCAAGTTGTTCAACCCGAAGGTTAGGGGAGGGAAGGTGTTCGTTTCGCCAGACTATAACCAGTCGATGGAGCAGCAACGGGAGATGACGTTGAAACGAATTGAGTATTTGCTTGAAAAGGGGGCGTTTAAAGGATGGTTAACGGAGAAAGGGGAAGATATTGAGATGAGGAAATTTGCTGGCTTTGAGGTTTGCAGTATCTATGATCATTCCCTCTTCACTAAGCTCGGGGTTCACTTCTTCTTGTGGTGCGTTTGTTTTCTCAATGTAGTTTATGTGTATAATAAATAGATTCGGATTTTAAAGTAGTTTATGTGTATTTCGATTCGGATATTAGAATCTACAGATATCTAATCCGTTTTTATCCTACATGCAAACAAAATTATGTAGAGTTAATGGCTTCGTTTGATTGCCATATATATATGCAGGGGAGGTGCCATCCAATTTTTTGGTACAAAACATCATCATGACAAGTGGCTGAGGGACACCGAGAATTACTCGATCAAGGGTTCCTTTGCAATGACAGAGTTGGGGCATGGAAGTAATGTATGTGCTTTGCTAACGGGAATCAATTCTTTTTCTGTGATTTTCTATGCAGTTGTATACATTCTCCTCCTGATTTATTCCGGCATTCCTGTTTTTAGGTTCGTGGTCTTGAAACAGTAACGACTTATGATTCGAATACAGGGGAGTTTGTCATTAATACGCCTTGCGAATCGGCTCAGAAGTATTGGATTGGTGGGGCAGCCAATGTATGCTTGTCCAATCAATACCGTTTCCCCCTTGATTGTCTTTTTCGATCTGTTCAGCTGTTTTTTTATGAACCGGTTTTGCCTATATGCTGAAATGCTATACTTTTGCTTCTTTGTTGTTGCTTTGCCTTTTTTAGCACGGGACACATACGGTTGTGTTTTCACAGCTACATATCAATGGAACAAATCAAGGGGTTCATGCGTTTATAGTCCAAATCAGGGATGCTGATGGTAACATATGTCCAAACATTCGTATTGTTGATTGTGGTCACAAAATTGGTTTAAATGGTGTTGATAATGGTCGAATCTGGTAACTCGAAACCTAGACTTTTTCACCATGACTTCAATATTTTAAGTTCTAGTCCAAAAGGTTTACGTTCGTGATTTCAGGTTTGACAATGTTCGAGTTCCCAGAGAGAACCTGTTGAATTCGGTTGCTGATGTTTCACCTGATGGGAAATATCTAAGTTCAATAGAAAACCCGGATCAGGTATTCCTATTTGAGATGATTGGTATCTGTTTCTAAAGTTGTGTGCTGTACAACAATAGGGTTCTCGTTTTGTTGGTAATAGTATTTTGATGAATCTTATCATCTGTTGCTTTAATTCAGAGATTTGCTGCATTCATGGCCCCTTTGACAGTAGGTCGTGTTAATATTGCTATTTCTTCGGTTTATCAATCAAAGGTATGCAAACCAGCATTGCATATTTTTGTATTTTTGGGATGTGGAGTGGCATGCCACTAATCCCAAATGGAAACTTCATTGATATCATGTCATTGCTCTCCCTTTTAGGTTGCTTTAGCAACTTCCATTAGGTATGCACTAACAAGGCAGGCATTTTCTCTCAAACAAAACGAACCTGAGGTCTTATTGCTAGATTACCCAAGTCATCAACGCCGACTCTTCCCTCTTGTTGCAAAGACGTAAGTATATCTTATGGTGCTATAGGTGCTGACTTTGTTTGTGTTTGAATAACTTCTTTTTGGCATTCTTGGATTGAAAATCCTTGTATTTGGAATGTCAACTAACTCAATTATAAGATGTTAGCATTTATTTAGTTGCTAATTTATTCTAAGTTGTAGCTAGTGACATGTTCACGTGGCTATAAAGTTGGTCAAGACACGTATTGGAATTGCTTGGATTACACTAGAACGAGTAATAATTTTGTTAGAGCAACTGATTTTGATAAGTGCTCATTTATTCATTTGCTTTTAATTTTATATGCTGCAGCTATGCTATGAGTTTCGCAGCAAACTACTTGAAAATGCTGTATGTGAAGAGGACACCTCAGTCAAACAAAACCATACATATTGTTTCAAGTTCATTCAAAGCTACTTTTACTTGGAATAACATGCAAATACTTCAGGTGACCAACAAACAATCCTTAATTAAGTTGAATATTTTAATTGTACGTGTCATTACTGAGATTCAATTGTTGCATGGCTCAGGAATGTCGTGAAGCCTGCGGAGGACAAGGATTAAAGACTGAGAATCGTGTTGGTCAGCTGAAAGGTGAATATGATGTGCAATCCACTTTTGAGGGCGACAATCTTATTCTGATGCAGCAGGTAAACAAAAATCTAGATGATTGGCCTAGAAGTTAGGTAATGTCTAAGGTGAGATCTTATTATGGTGGGATCCTTTTCAAAATCAGCAGCATTGGTTAAAAGACAGAAATGTGGAGACAGTAGCCATTTGATCAAGCTATGCCAGAAACTAGGAAATTGTGCTGGTGACTTTGAACCTGTTAAATCAGTTACCGAATATGTTGTTTTTCTCTAGAAATCAGTTTTTCTCCTTTAGTGTTAAAACTTGTTGTATTGGTTAAAAGGTAAACTCACTTTTTTCGATACAAATCCGACGTGGCTTGATCAATGGTAGATTAGTGTTTCTTTTTCTCCTTTTTTATTTCAATCATTGATTTAAAATGATCCCACGGGATCTCACTATAATGGGATCTTTAAATAGATGCCACCTAGAAGTTATGTAGATCAATCTTAACCATCTTCCTTGATTTTGTGTTTAACATTCCTAGGAACAGTCGACTCTAATTTCATCATCTTCCCACTAGGATCAAGTCTAATGATTTATTACTTACTTTGGTGGTATATATAGAAGTATAAGAATAGTAATACACACTATATTTATTGCAACTATGCTTAAAACAGGTCAGCAAGGCTCTTTTTGCTGAATACATGGCAGCTCAGAAAAGAAACAAGGTTTTCAAGGGTCTGGGCTTAGAACACATGAATAAACCCTGCCCTGTCATTCCATTACAGCTTACTAGCACTACCCTCCGGTGCAGTCAGTTCCAGGTAATATAAGAGTATCATTGGTTCTTCGATTCTTAATATACCGTATTAAAATTCCTCGGTGACTCGGACCATTGTGCTATGTTAGATGGATGCCCTGTGCTTAAGGGAAAGGGATCTTTTGAAACGTTTTGTTGCGGATGTCTCAAAATGTAAAGCCAAGGGAGAAAGTAACGAGCAGGCCTTCATGATGGTGAGGAAACACTTGTTTTTATTTAAATTTCTATCATTTTCTCAACCTTTTAATCTAATTGTCACGTCACTTTGCACTCCAGTGTTATGAGCTGGCACAGGATTTAGGAAAGGCTTTCTCAGATCGAGCAATATTTCAAACGTTTGTCGATGCAGAAACAACTCTACCTGCTGGTTCATTGAAGGTGAGTGCTATTTAATGGTGTTGCTCATACAAGCATCTGACAGTAACATAGACCTGATTGTTATCTTTATTATTGAAAAGGTTGTTGGAACTAATTTGAATGAAAAAGCCTTATCTTCCGATTCCGACTTGAATTGACTTGAAAAGTTAATTGATGCAAGACCTTTTTGCGGGACTTCAATGCCATACTTGAACTTGAACCCTTCGGAAGTCATTTTTCCATTAGACCAATAGCTCGTTGTTTAACCCTAAACTCAAAACAACTCAAACTTGACTCTATAAAGTTCTCTAAGGAAGCCTCTAACTGCCTATCTTGAACTTAAACCCTTCAGAAGTCATTTTGCCATCAAACCAGCGGCTCATTGTCGTTTAACCCTAAACCCGAAACAACTCAAGCCTAACATGTACAGTTTTCTAAAGCTGTCCCTAACTGTATAGTTTCAGGACATATGGTAGGATGAATATGATCCAAAAATTGCTAATATATAGGATTTTTGCAGATGGAGTTGATTTAAATCCAGGAAACTTTACATGTCCCTCAATTGAAACCATAAAAGCATGCTTCTGGTTCTGGTTTTAGAATTTATGTTAAGAGTCTTTTCATTTTCTTCTTATGCAGGATGTCTTAGGTACATTGAGATCATTATATGCCTTGATATGTATAGAAGATGTTTCGTTTCTGCAATATGGGTACCTATCAGTGGACAATGGTGCCAATGTGAGGAGAGAAATAACAAAACTCTGCACTGAACTTCGACCTCATGCGCTTGCTTTAGTCAGTTCCTTCGGCATCCCTGACGCCTTTCTCGGCCCCATAGCTTTTAATTGGATTGAAGCAAACGCTTGGTCTTCGGTTTAAGCACTGGTATGCATCTTATACAATCAATTTAAGTTACTGTTTATATTTGAAGCATTAACGATGATGTATAATTCCGTGAATCAGAGGATGACTTTAAATAATGTACCATCATCTGGTTCTTTAGTTTCTGTGGTACACAGTCAATAATTCAAATATATATATATTTTTTTGTGGATAAATGGATTCGGATATTTGAATTCGATGTTTGTTTTCGTATTTAATTGTTATTTAGTTTTATAATTTTTTGGCCATTATTATAATTTTATTTCTCTTTGGATTAACAAAGAAACTTCATATTTTCTTACTATCAAGCATACTTGTGGGGAGCTTTCTGCATAAAAAACCAGTAATTTTTTCAAGCGGTGAATCAAAAAGAACGAAAACAACATTAGCCAATATCAGTCTCAAGGTCGCAAGAGTTTTTTGATTCCAGATTTCTGTTCTGGGGTCAACCGTGTCGGGAACTTGACGTTGAATTTTATTCTCAAGTTTCCTCTCTTTGAAGGGTCTTTTTGGATCGGCATGCCTTCCCTCGGAACCACTTCTTCATAGTATGGATGTATTACGTTGTGGATCGGAATGGTTAAATTCCTGCCGTCCAGGGTAGTAAGATGAACTGTACAACCGTACAATGCGTCGACGAGGGAGATCTTTTGTGCGACGATCAAGTCGTTGCCTTCCCGAGTGAACACATTGTGTGGTTTTTCTTCGATGATAAAGATGAGATCAGCAGGTATAACATTTGGTCGTTGGTTCCCTTTCTCCGCGAATGTGATTTTCGTGCCTTTCTTCCATCCAGGCCTCACATTGATGGTTAAAATCTCTTCCACCTGCATGATATTGCTGCAATCATAGATAAAATAACAAGTTTACTATTGAATATGGTAACAGATCATGCATTCACACGGAAACAAATTCGGGTCACTGAAACTAATTCTAGTACCTACGGACTACAGAATTGATAGTCCGAATCCCTCGAAGAGACTTGGCTGCACAAACTTCAACAAACTACGAAAACGATCTCCCTAACTTACATGTTCTCTGCAGACATCAACCGGTTAACTCACTATCAAAGGAACCTCAATAAGAACCGATTTGCACAACAGTCAGCCTACATTCCAACATATCTATGTAACCTACACATGTTCTCCGCAAACTCGATGTCGAGGAAGGACAGACCGATAAACTAGGGAGAATATAAGTAAAAGTAACATGGGGCCTTTGTATTAGGAATCGAACTGTATTTTGCCCCTAGTCAAAAAATGGACAAATTAGTCCTAGTTCATTGGATCAAAGAGCAAAATGCTTGATTACTCTGTCAACCATATCAGTTTTTAATAAAAATGATCAATTTGTGCAAAATGAAATCTAACACCTAATACAAGGACTTTCATGGTAATTTTACCGGAGAACATATGACCTAATCTAACAATGAAGAATGGGCTAATAAACAATAGAGGACTTTGTTGATGGATCTATGACATTTCATCAACTTCTCCCGGAAAAGTCGGGAATCCCTTAATTAGAACATAAACAAAAATCAGGGATCAAATTGAGAAAACAAAAAGATTTTTATTTACCCACTGAGATGAACAATCTCTCTAGAGATCTTCATCTTCTTAGTAGTCCCTTTATATAGCTCTTCAAGACTGCAATGCAACCAATTCTCCATTGGAGCAGCTTTTCTTAGTGCACCTTGGTTCGTTGATCCAAAAATATCATCACCAAAAGCTGAACCAGTGAACCGTACGCCTCCCCTGCCACCACCGCCGCTGCCAAATATGTCATCGCCGAAAAGTGAACTAGAGAATCTCGTACCTCTCAGACCACCACCAAAAGCACCAAATAACTCACTAAATATTTCATCAGCAACATTCTGTTGATTGAACTGGAAAGTAGTCGGGATTCCATATCCGGTGGAAAAAAAGGAAGCTCCGCCTGATTCCGGCGGTGGCGCCACACCTTTTAAACCCTCTTCACCGTATCGATCATACACTGCTCTTTTCTGAGGATCACTTAGAACCTTCAAACAAACAAAAACACAAACACAAAATTAACAAAAAAAAAAAAAACACCCAGATCGTAAAATTAGTACCAAAGATGATTAATCCAATACCAAGATCTAATAAAGCGAAAACTAGGTACCCCATATTATAAAATGAATCAAAGCTAACAAAACTGGACATATGCTTGAATTTAGTACCAAAGATGATTAACCCAATCCCCAATACCTCATAGGCTTCAACGATTTGCTTGAATTTAGCTTCAGCATCTTCATTATTTAATGGGTTCTTATCAGGATGCCATTTCATAGCCAATCTTTTATATGCTTTTTTCAAATCTTCATCGTTTACATTGCTACTTACTTTCAGTATCTTGTAATAATCCAAACCCATTTTCAATCTTTTTCTATTTTTCAACTCTTTTGATCCTTTTTCGTTTCAATCGAAAGCTTAAATTCTTAAGAAATATTTGTATTAGAAATTCAAATTTGTAAAGTAATAATATATTTTAAAAGCAATTCAATCAAGAGTATGATGTTTTGAGATTGGTGGCGGGGACTGCGTATTGCTGAAGGTTCCTGGAATATATATCATCACCTTCCCAGCTCTATGTTCAAAGTACTAGCTGATTGGAATATTTGCAGTGGAAGTCCCTAAGATGTGGGTTGAAGTCTAAATTGGTCCTGAACTTCAAAATATTCTAACT
Source organism: Gossypium australe (assembly GCA_005393395.2). NCBI lineage: Eukaryota > Viridiplantae > Streptophyta > Magnoliopsida > Malvales > Malvaceae > Gossypium > Gossypium australe. The sequence goes on along the minus strand of CM016614.1, from coordinate 2,186,326 downwards.
TAATCCTTGAATTAAATTTATCGTTACAATTAGGTTTACTGTCAATCTAGTGGTCAGCTCTAAGTGTAATCAAGTCAAACCGAACTCAAAGCTCGACTCATAATTTTAAGTTTAATATTTGGTTTGAGCTTAATTAAACTCAATTTCTAAGCTCAGGTTAGGCCTAAGACATACTTGGACTACTTAAAGCTTGATTAAGCTCTATTAACTTGATTGAAATAATCGTTTAATTTTTAGATTTAATTAAAATATTTTGAAAATTTTGATGCATAATTCAAAGAAAGTTAGTGCAATTAATCCTTGCAATTTTCTATAAATAATTTATTAATTTTATTAAACCAAACACCAAATATGACTAATCGATTAATAAGTTTAAGTTTTGGTCACTCAACTTCAAAAAGTTATAAAATGGTCATTAGATTATTCGAAAGTTTTTATTTAAGTCACTGAACTATTTGAAAGTTTTTATTTAAGACATTTGGCTATTAAGTTTTTTTTAAGTTTGACTAATGAGCTCCAAGCAACGATTCGTGTCGAAGATCGAAGAAAAAATTGTTTAGATTTTGGTTCACAAATTTGTAATGTTTAAAACAGTTTCATAAAAAAAAATTGAACCATAAAAGAGAAGAAGAAGAAGAAGAGCTTTCGACTGGTACATATAGTGCAAGTAAAGAAAGTCATACAACAGTGATTTTAACAACCCAACGACTTAAGTGAAAACTTTCGAATAGTTCAGAGACCTTTTTTTAACTTTTTAAAATTGAATGACTAAACTATAAATTTATTAATAATTTAATAACATTAGGTGTAATTTAGCCTTATATTAAATTGTTGCCGCATTTTGAAGGAAACATAATTTTTTACCCACCATATAAATTTTGTTTAAATTTAAAATGTTTATTTATTAATACTAAAAGTTATAATTTTATAAAAAATTGTAAAAGACAAATATTTTTATATATTTTCCAAAATTTAATTTATTTTTTTAATACTAAAGTTGTTCTTTGTAGTCCATTAGAGGAAAATTTAAAAATTAAATTATAAATATAAAAAATAAAATAGAATATGAATATATTAAAAAATAATCATATAATCTGCATGTAAAATAATTTAAGATGGATGGCAGTATTTAATTTGGTTGGATTATATTATATTAGAAAATAATTAAATATAAGCCTAATAATTTATCCAATAATTCATTCTTAATATTTAATTTTTTTTATATGTGTTGTCTAAGTATTAAATAATGTATTATATTCTTAATATTTAATTTTTTTTATATGTGTTGTCTAAGTATTAAATAATGTATTATCTTAATTCCTTGACCAATATAATATATGGTTAATTACAAAATTTGCACCCAAATTATACCTTTTTTTTTTATTTAAGTGTTTAAAGCTTTTGGTTAAAAGTGATACATAAACTATTAATTTCATCTTATTTTATCCCTAAAATATATAACATCATGTAAGAATGAACCACGTATCGAAGTGTGAATCTTAGGGCAATAGGCTTTAGCCTTGGCTCTTCCAAAAATGATAAATTTTCTTTGAAGTCTTTTTAAAAATTAAAAAAATAAAAAATTATAAGTTGATACAATGGTAAAATTACAGTTTGCACCCTCTTAAATTTATATAATTGCCTCCCTAAAATGATTTTTTTGGCTTTGCCCCTGTATGTATCACATTCTTAATGGATGATACTGTATTTAAAAAAAAAAAATTCAAGTACCTATATAACAATAGCGGGATAGTCCAAAGGCCGGTTTTGCATTAAAGCTAATTATATATTGACGCATAAATTTAATATCATGTATGTTTAATGTACATCATAATTATAAGTACAAAATAAATAAAAATATTAGTCGTGATCAATTACAATGCACAACAGGCGAAGAATCAAAAAAATTTACACAAAATATACACATAATGAAAGAGGTCCACATATCGCAATTATAAACAGTGAAACTCAAACCCGAGCTTTCAAAATTTAAATCCTCAACCTTTACCAATAATACTGAAGTCTCATTAGCTATATTTTCACTTTAATTATCAAAATTAATTACTGATTGCTTATTAATACAATCAATGAATACTTATTTATTAAGAAAAGAAGATGGTATGGTGTTAAAAATTGGGCCATATTTAACCATGATGATAGTGTTATTTTTATTTGTTTACACCCAAGTTTTTTATTTGGGTTATTTCCAAAAAAAAAAAACCTTAAAATCACATATATTTTTTAAGAAAATAGAGTAGATAAAATAAAAACCACAAAAAACATAGACAAAATAAAATCATAGAAAATGTGGATAAAATTATAATAATGTAAAGTGAAATTAAAAATAAAATACAACTACAAAAAAATGTTTAACGAACTGTGACTAGCAATCAATCTAAAGGTCAATGCCGTCATTGACAAAGTAAATATTTAGTTTGAAAAAGTTGATAGACTAAATATTTTTTATGAAAAAACAAAGTAGAATTGTAAAAGGTTTTTAATAAAAAAAAGCTTAAATTGAGTTATATTTTAAAAGTATTATATAAAAAATTGAATAAAGTACTTAGTTGGTCATTCAATTTTTAGATTATTTTTATTTTGGTCATTTAAAGTGAAATTATTACAATTTCGTCATTCAACTTTTAGGGTGTTTTCATTTTAGTCACCCAACCATTAAATCTCTAACAAATCGTACACGCCACATCACGTTCACACTTTCATTTTGGTCACCCAAAAAAAATCCCTTTTTTAAAGTATTGTTTGGGGTAAATTTTTTTTGTCAAATTGTACTTGTTTATCACAATGTCAAAATTTCTAAAAAAAAAATCAATATTAAAAATTTAAATTTCAAAACATAAAAATAATTTAAATAAATTGTTGAATTTTTTTATCCCTTGATAATGTTAATCAACTTATTGTTATAATATTGAAATTAATTAAATTAATTTAATAACTCATATTTAATAACTGTTTGCGAAACTTAAATTTCTTTTGATTATATAATCTCGAATTTTTCATACTAAGCTAAAAGCAAAAGAAAAATCATTGCAATTGATTAAATTAATTGCTCGTTCTTCATTTGAGATTACGAGTTTTGTTTAGGATGAAAGATAATTAATTGTAAGTATTTTTCTTTACTTTTAACTTAATATGAAATACTTAAGATTATATAATCGGAAGAAATTTAGTTTTCATGTACAATTATTAGAGATTATTTATTTCAGTTGATTTTAATTTAGAAACATAAAACAAAATTTTAAATTTTAAAATGAGACTAAATTAATTAATTTAATTAGTTTCAACAGTATAATAACAAACTGATTGACACTATTAAGGGGTAAAAAAATTTCAATAATTATTTAATTATTTTTTAAAATTTTCAATATTAAAAAGAAATTAGAACTTTGGACAAACGGATAAACGAGTTCAATTTGATAATTTTTAAAGTATTATTTTAGTTTCTATCGCTTTTTCACTTTAATCCTTAATGTTTTTTTACTCCGATCAATATTTAAAAATATATTTTTTAAGTGACTAGAATAAAAGCAATCTAACATCCAACTCGGTTTCACTAATAATTTAATATTAAAATTTTTAATTAATATTATATTTAAACCCGATCCATAAATACATACTTTGGAGGGCATCATTGGGAGATTTTTCGAAGTTCAAAAAATTTATGAAATCAAAGCATGTGCCCTATCTGTATCTGTTTCTATATTAATGGCGCACTAACTTCCCTTTGTTTTCCAAAAATCATGATTAAATTTCTTATTCCTCCATCCTCATCATTCTGTTTCAATGATCTTTTTAAGGGTTTAATTCTCATTTTAATCCCTTTTACATTTAATTTGATATAATTTAATCATTTATTTTAATGACCTGATATTACTAACAAGCTATTTTTAATTAAAGTATTGACGTGTATTTTTAAAAATAGCCGAATATTTATTTCAGTATTACTTTCCAAATCTAAATCCAAATTAAATACTATTATCGATCAAATATTCGAATCTATAATAAAAACGATTCCTAATTTGCTGATCGTTTTCGGGATATTCAAATTCAAAAAATTCTAAATCTAAATCCGACAAAATTCTTTATATATATATTAAAATAAAAATAAGTATTTTGTAACCAGCGGATTCAAATATTCAAATTCGAATCCACATTCGTTACCTTAATAATCAATATGGTTTCAAATAAAGTTGTTTGAACTGAATCGAATTGGTCGATCGATCCGAGAACCAATTGGTATACTAATTTAAGAAAATGCATTGAACCAGTTGATTCGAAAATCAATATTGACCTATTGAATTGGGCAAAAAACTGATTAAGTCGAGTAGTTGAACCTAATTTTTAATATCTTTTAATTATTCTTTTAATCAAATAAGATGAATCGATTGGATTAACGAATTAGTAGCTTGACCGATTGAAAACCTTAACTAATAAAGGATATTTAGTATATATATCCACGTCCACTCCAAATTAATCGAATAAAAAATTTAAAATACGAATCCATATATTATTCAGATAAAAAAATTAAATCCAACATTCGTGAATATCGAATTCGCAATCCAAACTTAATTAAATCAATAAAACTATAATTTTAAACCTCTTTTTAGCACATAAAAGAACAAAAATAATAATAAACTATCCATAAAAAGAAGTTCAAAAGCATCTTAGAATGTACAAAAGAGAAAGCACCCAAAATCAAGAATCAAATGCTTAAACTCTGTAAACCATCCAACATCAATGCCATATTCATAAATCAATCATCTAAACAATCAAAATTATAAACTAAAAGATCAAATTAAAATCAGCACAACTTTCTCTAAGATCAAAGAAAAAAAAAATAAAAAAAATCAAAGAACATGATCTTTGAACTAAAATCAACATGGGATTTGATCAATGAACCATCTAAGAACTTTAATAGGAAGCTTGATGAGACTCACTGCGAAATTGGCAAGTCCAGCACAACAAATACAGCATGGACAAAGACAACTCAATATAGTCCTGCAAAAATAATTTTAAAACAACATTGAAATAATCGAATCCCACAATTTCAATCAAAAACAAAACAAAACCCTTTTTTGTTTTACTGGAATTTAACTCTTTGATCTATATGATTTCATTTACGAAGAAAAAAAAAACAGATATGAAAGAAGACTTACCCGAGAACCCAAATGACGGCTCCGACGACGGATAAAACCAGTGCGATGAGAGCGAATGGGAGTCCTAATAAGAACCCCAATGGCCTGCAATCCCCCATTTTTGTTTGTAAACAAAAAATTTAAAGCTCTTTTGTTTTTGTTTTTTTTTTTTTTCTTGTTCTGCGTTTAAAATTTGAAGTTGAAGACGATTTTAGTCAAATTTTATAATATAAATGGCAATGGCGGACGCGGAAAGAAACTGCCGGCCAAAATGACGGATTTACCCCTAGTGAAATATGAAATTTCCTTCTTGTTTCGTATTGTGGATTGTTATATTATTGGGTTAAATTCACTGGACGTCCTCAAATTATTACTTAGATTTTAAATTTGTCTCAAACTTTCGAAATATTATAAGTTCTTAGAGTATCAATGTTGTATCAATTAACGTAGTTGATACCTTGAATGCTAAATGTCTGCTTAAATCTAATGTAGAGCATATTTGAATCGTGTGGATGAAATTATAAACACATGTGTTTTACCGCATAGATAACTTGAAGTTCGATGTGTTAATAAGAAAAAGGGTAAACTATACCAAGGTTACTAATCTATTAGTAGGTTTCCGTTTTGAGCACTCAATTTTGAAAAGTTACCAAAAGGTCACTAAATTACTTGAAAGCTTTAATTTAAGTTATTGAATTATTTAAAAGTTTACAGTTAAGTCACTGGCTTTTAAGTTTCTTTTTTTAATTCTTGCTAGCGAGCCCGAAGTGAAGATTCAATAATCAGTATGGTAGATTAGTAGCGATGAGTAGAAGAACATAAAATTGATCCAAGTCGATCCAACAGTCAGTGTTGAATATTGAAGAAGAAAATTGTTCGGATTTTAGTTCGTAAATTTGTGACGATCAAATTTGTTTCATGAAAAATAACTAAATTGTATATGAGAAAGGAAAGAAGAGCTTTCGATTGGTGTAGGTGATGTGAATAGAGAAGGTTATGCAACATCGATTTTAGTAGCCTAGTGACTTGAAAAACTTTTGAACAGTTCAAAGACTATTTTTGTAACTTTTTGAAGTTGGGTGAACATAACGTAAATTTAATAATAGTTTAATAACATTGAATGTAGTTTACCCCAAGAAAAATGAAAACCCTCATAAAATTTATCGACACTATCTCTTTTAACATGCCAAATGCGAACTATCACTTAATTGTGATAAGTACTATGTATGTGTTTAAATATTTTTTGTATTTTAAACATGCTATATATCAAATTTGAAATGACATTTAACATCCAATTTGACAGGTAAGCTAGTGAAAGAATGTAATTGATATAATATTAATATTTTGAAAATTAAATTAAAATATTTTAAAGTTCAGGAACTAATTTAAAATCTAGAAAATAATTTAGGGATGTTTGCTGATATTAACCCTTTTTATTTATCCATGTCAAATGGTCTATGGGAATGAGAATAATTAATGGGCGCTATTAGCTGTTTTGGAACCTTTCCTTGTGTTGGGATTATATTGACTTCAAATGTCAAAGGATTTGGTACGTGTTTTTTGAAAATACTTTTGAGATTTCATGGGTTCTTGGAAATTACATTTAATGCCCCTAAATTATTAGTAAATTTAAATTCAGGTCAATTATCTTTAAAAAATTACAAACGGAAACTAAACTATTCGAAAGTTTTTATTTAAATCAATGGGTTGATAAAAATTTTTAACCAACAAGTGTTAGGTGCAATGGTAAGACACATCGCACTCCCAAATAAATGATTCAAGTTTGAACATCGAAGATGCCATTATTGGGAAAGGTAGTCATCAACCTCAAAAACATTAATTTTTGTGGACCGAAAAATGATTATAGAAGATACCTTAATTCAAAAAAAAAAAAGTCTAACAATTAAACCCAAGATTAATGGAGATTAATTTATCTAACGGGATAAACCATGTACCAATAAAAGGTACCAAATTGATTAAAAGTTTTCAAATCTACGTACCAATTAGGTGATAATAGTACAAGTAACTCATTTTAAATTGTTTGCCCCTAAAATCTCATAGTTTCATAAAGGTTAATACATGTGATAAGCCTCTGTATTATTCGTAAATTTAGAATTTAGTTTCTAGGAATTTATTCTTTTTATTTTTTAGATTTTAAAATTTAGGTCAAACTGTTGACACTGGTAAAATTATTTTGTTAAATTCAAATTCATTACAATATCATTTTTGAAGTTACACGACAACCAAGTGTGGATTTTTCTTTTTTAAATTTCAAAATATCACATTAGCAAATTTAACAAAAAAGAAAAGAAAAGAATGCTAACAATTTGAGCCAGAATTTGAAAAGTAAATGGAGTAAGTTCCTAAAAATAAAAGTACAAAGACTATATTGAAAATTTATAAAGAATATAAGGACCTACACCATATTTTAACCTTTTCATAAATATCCAATCAATTAAAATGTCAAGGACCATTAACTAAACGTGTGGAGCTTCAACTTGTTTTTTTTTTGTTTTTTCACATTGGTACAGTTGTGGAATTAAATGAAATTCTCCATTTTGGCGACCTTTGAGGCTTTGACGTTTTCATCCCTATTTTTGGGCAAATCGAACATAACTAATAGGTGACCTGCCTAGAGCTTTCCCTTTTGGCCCCAAATATTGCTTTTGCATAGACATCGTTCATGGGTTGAGTTTAAAAAAAGAAATATTTTTTATCTGGTTAGTGAAATTTGGATTTAGATAAAATAATGAAAACTAATATTTAAATTAATTATAAAATTAAATATTGCCATGTTAAACCGAATTATAACTTGATTTGATCCATGAATAAATTTACTGTTTACTTACATGTTAAGGGGAAAAAACATTTTACTCGACAAATTTGTTAAGAGAACTTGATCTTTTGGTACGAGATTATGAATTTGATCGTGAGTGGATCTAAGACCTAATTCAATGAAATGACTACCTTGAAGTTTGCGGTGGTTAGATATAGTAACTTTCAAAGACAAATACATAATAGTATTACGGGATATAAATAAGATGTAAGGAAAAAAAAAACTATTACAAATATGACATGAATATACAATAATTATACAGAAGCTTATCAAATTAGCAAGTGTTGGATGTAGTGATAAAGTATATAGCACTTTTAATGGGAGACACAAATTCGAATCTTGGAGGCAGTATTATTAAGAGAGGCGATTATGAACCTTGAGCATGAATTGTAAAGTAAGCAAGGATACAGAAATTTACTTAAATAAATAATGTAAGGGGAAATGCCGTAAGCAAGGCTGGAATAGCTCAGTTGGTTAGAGCGTGTGGCTGTTAACCACAAGGTCGGAGGTTCGAGCCCTCCTTCTAGCGTTTTTGCCTTTTTTTGTGTAAAACCTGATTGATTAAAAGCCCGAATTTAACTCACAATGTTTTAAGCCCAATTTGTTAGAATTCTTTATAGAGCTTTATTTAAAGCCCAAATTAAACGGACAATGTTCTAAGCCCAACTAACATGAAATAAAAGGTAAAAATACCAATCCAATCCCTCCCAATTTTGAAATTTAGTAATTTAGTCTCTCTCAAAAAAATTGGAGAAATTAAGGACAATTTATCATGATGTTAATAATGTCTTTCATCAATTGTGCATAATTGATATTGATAAAGTAATAAATTTAACCTCAACATTTACATATGAACAAAAATATTGCATAAATATTGCGGGTTTTAACATGTTTATCCAGACCGGGCTTAGGCAAAATTTTATACCCATTTTTTAGGTTGGGCCCAACCCTAGCATATGGGCCTAAATTTTTTGTTGGATCCAATCTGACTCATGAGCACCTCTAATTATGTCTCATTAAACTGAATTGGTGTCACTCATTAATCGGATCCTAATTTTAATAATATTTATAATATTTTGATAAATCTATAAAAAGTACTTACATAACATGAGGATTGTATTATTCGAATCCAAAACATCGTAATTTCATTATCTCAATTTTACAAATTCAACCAAAATTAAATTTAATTATCACGAACTCTTTTTTTAATTAGTAAAAACTTCTGGAAAAAATGAAATATTTAAATCACTTTCATTTTAAATACAACTATTTGAAAAAGAGAATATGCTTTTTTGGATTTTTTATTTTATTTTTTATAATTAAAATAATTATTAATTAGATTCTTTAAAATATTTAAATTTATTAATTTTTTCAAAAATTAAATAAAAATGATCGTAATAGATATAGATTATTTTAGTTCAAATTATGGTTTTAGCCCCTTTACTATGTTTAAATTTAAATTTAGTATTTACACTTAACATAATTAAATTCTCTACTTTTTATAATATTATTAGTTAATCTAAAATAATTGACACCCTTCATTGTTATAGTTAAAATGTTGAGGTGAATCTTTTTCTTATAAAAACTTATTCCAACTTATCTTCTCGAAATAGTTTTTTTTTTTAAATGTTTGAAACATACTTTTAACAAAAAATATGTCAACATTTTAACTAGTATAGTTAAGTACGTTAACTATTTGGACTAATTAATATTATCGTAAAAGTAGGAACAAATCATGTCAAATTAAAATATAAAAATTAAATCTCAAACATAAGCATAGTCAACGGATCAAATATATATGGTTTCAAATTTATGTGCTCTAACATAGAATTAGTTATATTGTAACAAGATTTTAATTTGTCATGTTCAATTTTTTAATTTAACTCCAACAATTTCAATTGATTTGATTCGACTTGAATTTCATTTGACTCGACTCGATTCAAAAAAATTTCAAATCGAGTCAGGATCCCGTCAACTCAATTAACTCGAAATTTTTTCACTCGATTCGATCGAACGCTCACTCCTATTTATCTGAACTAATATACTAATTGATTTTCAATCTAATGGATTCTATTTAATCAACCTTTCCCCTACTAAGTGTGTTGGGGGTGGAAAAGGGAACCTCTTAAGGGAAGAAAAAGACACGTTGAAAGAGAAAATGAGAGTGGTGTATTCACAATATAATCACCAACAAGAACAATTATTGTTACATTGAGGACCCATTGAAGAACATGTCCATGTCCACACCAGGACACGCTGGTATTAAGACACCTGTGTCCTTTTTCACGGTTCTAGTAAATGTTAAAAATGGCGGTTCCCTTCATCCACTTCCTCTCTCTTAATGTGTCAATGGTGGTTCCACTTCATCCACTTCCTCTCTCTTAATGTATTGATTCTGATATACTGTGAGAAATAAAAAGACATTTACTTTGTAATTCAAACTAATATAATTTAATTTGTAATTCAGTGATATTCGATTGATTCGTCATATTATATAATATTAAGGTTTATATAATTTTTAGTCCATAAATTTGATAATTAAATACATTTTGATCTAAGAAATTCTATGAAGATTTGATGATGTGACACAATGTTAGAATATTACATCTTCAAACTTTTACATTTGATAAGTTTAGCGACTACAATTGACTTAGTTGTCATGTTCGGTTATCAAAGTGTATAAAAAAATATTCATAGTAACGTGGACCTAATTACTAAGTTCGGGGAATAAAAGTTATATTAACCTTAAAGGGGTGTTTGGTTTGTCGAATGTAACATTACGGGCCATAATGTTACATTCTAGAATGAAATTACGGTGTTTGGATTTCAACATTCTAACCATCCTGTAATTTCACATTACAGTCATTCCGTAATATAAGGTATAATCTCATTACGGCTCATTTCTTATATAATCTTAGATCACAGGAATAATATTAAATTTTGGACCATTTTCCTTTTTTTTTATTCTAATCAATTTAGGTTTTTTTTATTAAATAACGTTTAAGACTAATTAAAAACAAAATATTTTTTATTAATAGTGAACTAGTAGAAGTCATACATTACAATTATAATCATTATAATATTTTATTTAATAATTTAATAATATATTAATTATGGTTATAACTATAATTATTGTTGGTGTTGCAATCACTTTTAATGAATTATTATAATTATGGTTTATAAATTTATTTCAACACAACATAATTATTTACTATTATATAAATTGTAATAAAAAAGTAATAATTGCAAAAGTTTATCGTAATTTTAAGGAAATTGAGACTAAAAAATTCTGAAGAAACTAAATTCGTTTAAGAAAATAAATTCTATAACAAGGGCAATTGAGTAAAATGTACTTTTAGGCAATATTATATTCCGCCAATCAAACCCTGGAATCTTACAATCCAACCAAATCAACCAAATAAGGTAAATTCACATTTCACCTGTAACCTTACATTCCCATAATCCTATTACGGAATGTAATCCAAGATTCGACAAACGAAACACTCCCTAAAATTAAAGAAATTTTATACACTTTAATAACTTTTTGTATAATTAATATTTTCACAAATCATCCTTTATTAATTGATTGCATTTATCATGCACGTAATAGTTACCAATTTTTTTTGAAAGTTTTTTTTATATCAAACAAATAATTAAATATTTTTTAATTTATTTAAAATTTTATATGTAGGATGTAGGTGTATGAAATATAAAATATGGGAGTTTGACTGTTGAAATATTAACTATATAAAATAATTATAAAAATTGTGTAAATTTATACTAACATATATAAGTCCTTATTCTTATATATATCGAAAAATCAGCCTTAATAAATGGTCCTCACCACGCCCTTGAAGGTTGAAATAGTTTTGGCTATTCAATTGAAGAAAAAGTTTGGGCTATCAACTAGTCATGTCAATGTCAAAAAATTCTTTATATATTTATATTGATTGAAACAGTTAGTTGATGTAATTTTATATGAATTTGGGGGAAAATATGTAAATTTATATGAATTTTTTGGTTAAAATATGTTTTAAGTTTATATACTCTTTATAAATTTAAAATTTAGTCTATATATTTTTATTTTTAGGAATTTAGTCCCTCTATTTTCTAAATTTCAAAATCTAGGTCCAATTGTTAATACTGCTAAATTTATTTTCTTAAATTTAAGTTCATTACAACATCATTTTTTGTTATATTACTACTGAGTGAGTATTTTTTTTATTTCAAAATATCAAACCAATAAATTTAACAAAAAAAATGTTGTTGGCAATTGAACCTAAAATTTGAAAATTGAAAAAATAGAATGACTAAATTATTGAAAGTAAATGTACAAGGATTAATTTCTGAATTTTTGAAGAGTGTAGGAACCCGTCATATTTTAACCCTTTTTTTTCTCTTTAAGAAAACTTTTAAGTTCTTTAATGACAAATATGAAATTTGTAGTCGTTGACGAGAGGATTTCATTGGAAATAGTTTGCAATGTGTTATTCATAGAAAGTTGACTAGCCTATTGATGGGTTAGTATTATCCTCTATAAGAGTTTTATCTTTTAACTCTATTGTAGGCTTGAGTGCCTAAAGAGGTAGTGGATTCATAGATTGAAAGCACCTAATTGTGTACCTGAACAAGCAAACCATAAGCGTTGTACACAGTTAGCTCGGGTAGTAGCATTCACACCTATAAGCGACCAATATGCTATAGGAAGCATTCTCACATTGTGAACTTGTCATCTCTTTGGGTAGTTGGGCTTTGTTTGAGTTGAAAGACAACTTCTAACATGGGCAATATGGACCCAATGAGTTATCTTCAACTCTCGATGGACGATAAATCGGAGGAAGGTGAAGATGATGTTAATTCATCATGCCCTTCATGCCCTAAGCGACACACATGCTACAACGACGGGACAAAATGTCTAATGAAATCAATGTCACCTCAATAGTAGGCAATGAATCAAAGAAGCAAAAGGTTAAAACTGTGTTAGGAATGCAAGTCGGGCTTTGACGAAATTGGCAAAGACTGACGCCTTAGACTTTAAAGGCACATTATGTAAATCATGTGGACATTATCCAAATTTATTTTGACTTAAAATCTCATCATGTCTGGCTCTTGTGTAGAGTTATTATAGTCGAGGTTAGTTATCTTCAAATTTTGCTTTATAATGTTTAATTATACTTATAATGATCCAGATTTAATATTACGAATCATATAGTTGTAATTCCATCTCAAAGTTAGCGATAAATTCTAAAAAAAAAACTATTTTAGAATATGATTTAATGATTTTTTTTTTAAAATATTAATTTAATTGTCCATAAAAATGTTGTTTAGGAATATATTTAATAAATTTGGCATAATTATTATACAATAATTTTAAATTGAAGCTAAGCTACATTTAAAATATCTTTTATCTCGGTGTAGAATTGACTCATGCGATAATGACATCATAATGTGTAATTTATAAATATTGGGTTATGAAAATATATTTATTTTAAAATCAGAAAATATTTTTTGATCGAAAAGTAAAATTATTTTAATTTCTTATGGCTACCATTTAAAGAAAACGAAAGCACAACGACTGCAAGCCGAAACGACAATTTGCAACACTGCAAAACGACAGCGACAAAAATGCTAGAAAAGGAAAGTACACGTTTCAACTGATTTGCAGAATATCTTTTAAATTGTGGTCACTGATTTTCACAGCATTCCATAATTGGAGGGTTTTTTTTTTAATAATAATAATATTATTATTATTAAAATTATTATTTAAAAATATTATATAAATGCTGTTAGAGATTGCGTGACCCGAATCCCGCCACTTGCTGAATAAACAAATACAATGACAAAATAAAGGGCCGAGGGTTTTGAACCCTTAAATAGATGTTGTCGAAACTCATCTTATATCATTCGATTTTTAACATTAGTGAATTTCTCTTTATCTGCTCGTGATTTTTCTCGAAAAAGTTTTTCACATAAAATTTATGTGTTATTATTATTTTTTATTACTTTACGATTGTTCTACTGTTATTATCTATGTTCATTATAACAAATATAATTATTAATTATAATTAAAAAAAAAAGGATAGATCAAAGGTTTATCCAATTTAAGAAAAACTAGCGATCACATTTTTGCTAACGTCAAATCTCAATAATTCGAGTGTTTGATCATATTTATAAATTAGATTTTTTTTATAAATTATTAAATTTGATACATTTTTGTTGTTTTAAATTATGTCATTCTCTTTAAAATTATCATTTAGGAAAATGATAAATAACATTGTTTGGATGAAGTGAATTATAATAATAATAAAAAATTAAAAATATAGAAATTAATATTAGGTCGTGGTGAAAAAATTATATATTTATAAAAAGAAATTTAAAATAAATACGAGTCGGTTGAATTCATGGTTTTTAAGTTCAAATTTCATCGTGTTTCCTTATTTTCTTAGATTTATTTAATGTAAAACATATAAAAATACTCTCATAATTATATTTATTATTTTGTAAAAGAACATACACTTTAACCATTTTCTAATTGAGTTGGTGACCAATTGTCTGGTTGACTCGTGATACTAACTCAATCAAAAGCTTAAAAATAACTAAATTTTGTCGCACCTATGATATGAGTTAAATAAAATATTTTATAAAATTTTTATTCAATAATGAATACGAGTGAAGTGATAATGAACCTATACTGTTATGCTATTGAATATGTTTTGTTTAAAGATGATATTAAGATATGAAAAGACAAAAGTATCACGATAATAATATTAATTATAATTTAAAAGAAGGGGTATTTTTATAATTTCATAACTGAGTTGATAATTAGGTTAAGGGTGACATTAACTTAATAAAGTGTTTAAATATAAGTATTAGATGTAGATAGATAGATAATATACAATTTATCCAAAAATAAAATGGCAATTTACATTTGAAGCCACTTAATTTAGCACCAATTTTCATATGGGTAACAGAACTTTTAATTTTATCAAATTATATCACTCAACTTCTATTATTAATAATTTTACTTATGCTAATTCCGTTAAGTAATTCTAAATTCCCATGAATAAAATTGACTCAAAATCAATGTGTCATGTGTCTCTAGACATGATCATGGGTCGAATTATTTGTCTAGACTTGAAGGTTTGTTCGAAAAGTTGAAGAGTTTGGATAAAAATATAAACCCAAAAATTTGACTTAAAACAAAGGCGGACCTTAGGTAGGATTTTTTTACACGGACCCGGCCCGACTTGAATCAGCCTAAACCTTTTTTTGCTGTTGTTTTGGTGCTATTTCGCTATTATATTGCTACTATTTTAGAGGCATTTGCTTGCTAAGTTTTAATTATCTTAATGTTATTTAAGTGCAAGATATTTTTTAATGTATTTTCCATTTGTTGTAAACATTTATTTTAATGTTTTTAGTGTATTTGATGTATTATATTTTGTAAATTTATTTTTATATTAACATAATCTAAAAAAATTAATACGAGCAGGCTGAGTTGGGCTTGAATTTAGCTCTCTCTCTCTCTTTTTTTTAATTCAGGTCAGGCTTGGGTAGAATTTTAGGCCATTTTTGAGCCATGCCGAGCTTAAAATTTTGCATCAACCCAGCCTTAACCCTACTCTGCCTGGCCCATTATCAGGTCTGCATGTCTTTAATAAGACACATTCACGTTGAAATTATTTAACAAAACCAGTCTAAGCAATCTAATTTGTTAATAATAAAAGTTTATTGTGATTTACACGAAAGTTGATGTTAAGTTCATTGACTTAGAATGTAAATTATCCAAAACTAAAATCCGTACTCAATAATTTAAATTATTCAATTTTAACTTATAAATTAAGGTTCGTCGTTAGACTCGAAATTCATGTTCAAACATTGTTACCCTCATCCTTTGATTTGTAATATATTTTAAAAATAAAAAAATTAATATTTCATTTCACATTATTATATACACATCTAGTGGCTGAAATTAAATGAAAAAGTAGTTATCAATTTTTTCTTTGATATTTATGAAGCTAAAGATATATAAGTGTACTTTCTTTGTTGTTAACTCTCAAAGAGACAAAAAGTGAAAAGTGACCAACCAGCTCTTGATAATTTTTACAAGAAATTAAAAGTGGCATTAATTTATTTTTTTTGAGAGAAATTATTTTATGAACCATTCCCTCCATATTATTCATGGTCCCTTTTTAATTATTTAATGATATTTTAACAATTTTTTTATGTCATTGACACATAATTTTGGTAATTTTTTGACACATAGGTTTGTGGTTTATGGTTCGGGTTCAGGGTCTGAGGTTTAGGGTTTAGGTTCAATACTTGAGATTCAAGGTTTAATGTTTGGGGTTTGGGGTAAAAAAATTTACCAAACTTATGTGTTAATGACATGAAAAAAATTATTGAATTATCATTAAATAATTAGAAAAAAGACCATAGATGATGGGGTTTTAACAATTTTGGTTCCTTACAACGTCATTTTTTAGTTAAATTGCTATTGAATGAGTAAATTTTTTTTATTTCAAAATGTCACACGAATAAATTTAACAAAAAAAAAACAGTTTTAACAATTAGATCCAAAATTTGAAATCTGAAAAATAGATAAACTAAATCCTTAAAATTAAAAGCATAAGGACTAATTTCTAAATTTACAAAGAATATAGGAATTTATAGAATATTTAAACTTATTTTCATTTGAAATTAAATTTTAGCATTAAAAATAATAAAACATTGATTGAGACAAGTTTTAAGATAATTACATAATCATCCAGCTTTTTCTTTTTTTTTTTATGCAATAATTATGTGAATCCTCGTACATGTGCTTTCACCAAATTGAGAAATTGGTGGACATAAATTGATTAAGGATCCTCATTAATATATTTTCAAAAGGATACCTAAAATGTTGTATTTAGATTATGGAATTACAAGTGAATCAATGTTAAATATCTTATGTGGATTGAGATTAGGGTTAAGAAAAAAAATCGAAAAATTAAAAATCGATTAGAAGGGGGTGTTCGGATTATTTTTGGAATATGTTCGGTTATAGAAGATTGAAAATTGAGAAATTAAAAATTTAGAATGAAAAATTAAAAATCGAACGAAACTGAATTAATATGAAAGATTTGAAATTTTCAAAAAATTCATATCGAATCGAACTCACCCCTAATCATACCTATAAATGATGATGAAAGATTTGTGTTAAAATCAAAACTTAGCTGACACTAATTTTCATCACTATATTTGTGTATCTATACTATTAATAAAATATTTTTATCTTTTATTATTAATCAATTCCAAATCATATTTTTCAATGTTTATTGTATATTATTTTTAAATGCAAATTTATATTTTAAATATATGATTTTCATACGTATACGCGTGTGATAGAGTTTCTAGTATATATAAATTGCTTGGATGATTATTTCATGTTTGTTTTACGATTCATGTTCGGGGTTCGGAGCTGTCCTTCGAAACAATGTCGCCTTCAAAGTTCAAATCTGAAACTTAATTTAAAAATTTGGTTCTAAAATTTAATGTGTGCTTGGCACACTCCTATAGTAGGGTATGATGACCCATCAAACCCCATTTGAAGAGTAATCCACTTCTACCCCTTCATTATTATCATTTTTAATACTGTAATTTTAATAGCAATATAGATATAGTAATTTTTAATTATTATTTATAACATAAATTAATCTTTAAAAATAAAAATAAAAATTTGGAAGCTTTCAAGCCAAAACTCCAAATAAGAACAAAAACATATGTAAAAACAAACAAATTGCAAGAGGTCTCAACTCTCAACCCAAGTTGTGGTGCATATCCCATTTTCCACACTCCATTTCCCCAGATTTTCACGGTACACAAACAGCCATAATCCCCACCAACTCATTATATATATAATTTCTGGGTTCAATCGTTTCTTGTTGTTTGTAGTTTTGGTTTTAATCTTTGAAGGAAGCAAAAAAGAAGGGAAAAAAAAGTTTGAATTAATGCTAGCTGTGTCACCTTTGAGGAACAACACAAGCAAAGATGATGACGAAGGAGAGATGGAGAGTACTTTCACAATCAGCTCCGACGAGTTCCCGGATTTCGCTGACGGGAACTTACTTGAAAGTATCGATTTCGACGATCTTTTTCTCAGCATCGATGTTGATGGCGACGTGTTACCTGATTTGGAGATGGACCCCGAAATTTTGGCTGAATTTCCCCCCGCCAGCGAGGAATCGGAGATGAATGCGTCGGGGGAAAAAACCGATGAAAGTGATAATCAGAGGAAAGATGAAGAAGAAAATAAGGTTTCGACGAGTAAAGGCGACGAGGAAACCGTTAGTAAAAGAGAGGAGCCTAAAGCAGTTAAAACAGGCTCTAAAGATGGTGATAAGGGAAGAAAATCGTCAATAAGAGGAAAGAGTAACAACAACAATCAAAGCACTCGAAAAGTGAAGGTAACGGATACTCGGATTTTAGGGTTTCATTTAGTTTGTCCAGAATTTTATGGGTTTGAGTATCGGGGATACTTTTTGCTACGCATTCAAAATCCGTCACTAAAAAGAAAAGGCTTCCTTGTTGCTAATTTTCTATTATTTTGAATTGTTTGAAGGTGGATTGGACGCCAGAGCTCCACCGGAGATTTGTACAAGCGGTGGAGCAGCTCGGGGTGGATAAGGCGGTGCCGTCGAGAATTTTAGAGCTTATGGGAATTGATTGTCTCACTCGCCATAACATCGCCAGCCATCTTCAAGTAAATATAATTATAACAATTAATTCTTAAAAAAAAAAAAATTTTTTTGGCTGTTCATCGATTAAAATTTTAAGAATTTCATTAAATTTGTTGATAAATATTTTTCTTTTGTTATAATTATGTTTTGTGGTGCAGAAATATAGATCTCATAGGAAGCATTTACTAGCTCGTGAAGCGGAGGCGGCAAGTTGGATACACAGACGGCAAATATACGGCGGCGCTACGCCGGTTGGTGGAGGAGGGAAGCGAGATGTGAACCATTGGCTTCCACCCACAATGGGTTTCCCGCCATCGGCTTCACCCATGCACCACCAGAACCACCATTTTAGGCCATTGCATGTATGGGGTCATCCCACTATGGATCAGTCTTTAATGCAGTTATGGCCAAAACACTTAGCACCCCCTCCGCCGCCACCACGGCCAGCTTGGGGACCTCCACCACCTGCAGACACTAGCTTTTGGCACCATCAGCACCACCGTGTATGCTCTTGTCACCCTTTTCTTTACTAGAAATCTAAAAGTACTAGCTGCTCAAAGTTTTTTTTTTGGTTTATTAGGTACCAAATGGACAAACCCCGGGAACACCGTGCTTTCCACCATTGACGGTAGCACCAACGGTAAACCGTTCACTCATTACTGTTTTGGATGCTTCTTATTTTGTATACATGTATGTATTTATATAATCTAATTAAAATGATTAGGTTATTAATTTAGTGGGATTTGGTGCTATAATTTACATGCAGAGACTTGGTGCAGTACCGGTGCCGGGCATTCCTCCTCACCATGCAATGTACAAAGCTGACCCCGGCATCGGTGTCCCGGCCAGCCAATTACGTCGCCACCCTCTCGTCGACTTACATCCGGTTAGTAGCTTATACTTTGTTATCAATGAATTTGTTATAAAACACCTAAAAAAAAAGTTAAATTCGAATTTTAAAAATCATATTATTAAAACGATAATTACGATGAAAAAAATTTAAATTCGAATCTTAAACTTAATTGATGATTTTAGTTATATTAGTTGAATGAACTAATAAAAGCAAAGCATTTTTTAAAAAAGAAATTTTTTTTGTCCTTTTTCTTGGATAAACCTTAATTCACATACTTATGATATAAGATAAAATTTTTAAGCATTTTTAACAAAATAACCCTCAATAATTATTATTGACGTTAAATCTATGATTTCATCCATAATATTTATAATCTTTAATATTTATATCAACAAACTATTTGACACAGTCGAAAGAGAGCATCGATGCCGCTATCGGTGACGTTTTATCGAAACCATGGCTGCCGCTTCCTATCGGGCTGAAACCGCCATCAACGGATGGTGTTTTGGTGGAGCTACAACGTCAAGGAGTCCCAAAGATTCCACCTTCTTGTGCTTGAACCGCTTCAGGCCCACAGCGGCGAAAACTGTTAAATCCGACGACATATCTCGACGTTAAATTCATGTAGAAATCTAA
Source organism: Gossypium australe (assembly GCA_005393395.2). NCBI lineage: Eukaryota > Viridiplantae > Streptophyta > Magnoliopsida > Malvales > Malvaceae > Gossypium > Gossypium australe. The sequence continues at coordinate 2,166,130 of CM016614.1, read as the reverse complement.
TCCTTCAAAAGGGTTTTTTCTTTTTTTTCCGGCTAGAGTTGCAGCGCAACTTGGTTGTTGTTTTTGTTCCCGTGCGAGGACAGGTTTATTAATTAAGGTTGCCTAATCGATCCACTGTCTTGTAATGAAAAACCAGTTCTTTTTGTAATGGTTTTAATGAATTGAGATAATTTATTTGGATTTATGTTTTGATAATGAAATTGTTGGGTCATTGTCAATAAAATAGTGACTTAACATTTCCCATTACTCTTCTCAAAGAAAAAAAAAAAAAAAAAAACATTCCCATTGCTAAATTAACATTAATGGATGGATTTTTTTTTAATTTAGGAGTTAAATGATTTTTTTTTAAATTCAAAATTCGAGGGGTCTAATTAAAATTTTTAAAAAATTAAGAGATCAATAGAAATATTTAGGTGATCTTAATTTAAAAAATCTTTAAAAATTAGAGGGGCTTAATTAGAATTTTTTTAAAAAAAAATCGAAAGAGTGGTAGAAATTTTCAAAAATTTTAAAAGTGATTACCATCCAACCTGATTATTAAATTTTGATTAATTTAAATAAATCAATTATAATTAATTTTTAAAATAAATTCTATTAATAAATTTTGGGTGTATGGTAAAATATGTTGCAGTTAGGTAACACTTGATATATAATAAAAAGTGATCAGTTTCTTGGAAATTTAGTAAGTTAAAAAGTGATTTCAACTTTTGGTATATTAAGTTTTATTTACTTTTCTACGAATACAACAATGTAATTCTCATGATAAAACACGATAAAGTAGCTTTACCATGTAAATTGAAAAGCTAAAAAAAATTATATTAACACAAAATTAACCCTGTTTTATATTGGTTCAAGGTATTAGTCTATTAATAAACGCAAAAGGGAAGGTATTGCCTTCATCCTCCTATATGATTTTCTCTATTTTTTGTGTAAAAAATATAACGTCGGTAATGACAATATATCGCAAAAGAAAAAAAAATAGAAATAAAGAACACACAGATTTTACGTGGAAACCCTTTCGGGAAAAACCACGGGCAGAGGAGAAGAAAATTTACTATGTCGAATTCGAATCAATTACAAGAGGAATAGACCATGTCTATTTATAGGCTTATAAAGCCATATTCTAATAGGAGTGTAATAAGATTGAAACTCCTTATTCTAATCAATATCAAATAGATGGAGTTTAATAAGGTTTAAAAAACCTTATTCAAAATAAAATAAAAGAAGTGTAATTCTATAAGGATTCTTCTTTTATTTTATTTTACCATTGTATTTTATTTAAATAAGAATTTGGGTCACTTAATTCTAACAATCTCCACCTTGACACGAATTCTCAATAAACAAGTTCTTCATCGCGAACTCTCAACGAACAAGTTCTCCACCTCTTCCATAAAACCCCTTAAAGGTTTAACTTCAACAATGAACACCAACCAAGTCTAAGCAATGCTTAAACTTGGTTATAGGAAGTGACTTAGTCATCATATCTGCAGGATTTTCATGAGTACTAATTTTGCTCACAACAATATCACCACGAGCAATAATATCACGAACAAAATGATACTGAACATCAATGTGTTTTGTTCTCTCATGAAACATTTGATCTTTTGTAAGGAAGATGGCACTCTGACTGTCACAAAATACTGTGCTGATTTGAATGTCTTCATTGAGCTCACTAAAGAGTCCCTTCAACCAAATAGCTTCTTTACAAGCCTCAGTAATCGCCATGTACTCAGCTTCAGTGGTAGACAAAGCGACTGTAGTTTGCAAAGTAGCTTTCCAACTGATTGCACAACCTCCGATTGTAAAGACATAACCAGTGAGAGATCTTCTTCTATCAAGGTCTCCAGCAAAATCAGCATCAACATACCCAATGACTCCATCTCTAGTTCTTCCAAACGGGATTCGCCATGTATCTGCTAACTGCACTGACTGCATATGATAAATCTGGACGTGAACAAACCATAGCATACATGAGAGATCCCACTGCACTAGAGTATGGAACATGTAACATGTACTCAATCTCATCATCTGATTTTGGAGACAAAGCCGATGAAAGTCTAAAATGGGCTGCTAAAGGAGTACTAACAGGCTTAGCACTCTGCATATTGAACCTGCAAAGAACTTTCTCAATGTACCCCTTCTGACTTAGGTACAATTTACTTGCTTTTCTATCTCTGAGAATCTCCATACCAAGTATCTTCTTTGCTGGTCCTAAATCTTTCATCTCAAATTCTTCACTTAGTTGGGCTTTGACCTTTCTTATCTCTCCTTTATCTTTTGCTCTTGTACCACTGTCTTGGTGACTGTTTCAAACCGTAAAGAGACTTTTTCAGCAAGCAAACATAGTCCTCTTTTTCTGAGACTGTAAAACCCTCTGGTTGTTGCATGTAAATATCTTCCTCAAGCTCTCCATGCAAAAATGCAGTTTTTACATCTAACTACTCAAGCTCCAAATCTTGCATGGCCACAATACCAAGCAAAGCTCGAATCGAACTATGCTTCACAACTGGGGAGAACACATCTGTGAAGTCCACTCCTGGAATTTGACTGTAACCCTTTGCAACAAGCATTGCTTTATATCTGGATTCTTCAACTCCTGGAGTCCTTTCTTTCTTTTTAAACACCCATTTACAGCGAACAACCTTTTTACCTTTAGGAAGTTTCACAAGATCCCATGTTCTATTTTTGTGGAGTGATTCCATCTCCTCTTGCATAGCACACATCCACTTTTCTGAGTCTTCACAGCTAACCGCCTCAGAATAATTAGACGGCTCTTGGTTTGCATCTATATCTTCAGCCACATTTAAAGCATAAGCAACTAGATCAGCCTCGGCATACTTCTTTGGAGGTTTAATTTCTCTTCTAGTTCTGTTTTTGGCAATAGAGTATTGTGGTGAAGAAGCAACTCTATTCTCAATTTTTGTACTGGCTTGAGGAGTTGTCTCTGTATTAATCTGATGCTCCACCTGCTTTTGATTTTCTTTATTGGAAGACTCTTTAAGAGATAAGTTAGGTAGCATAGCAGTTTCATCAAAAATAACATCTCTGCTAATCACAACTTTTCTATTTTCAGGACACCATAACTTATACCCTTTTACGCCAGCTTTATAACCAAGAAAAACACATTTAATGGATCTTGGTTCCAATTTTCCATTATTAACATGAGCATACGCAGGACACCCAAAGATCTTTAAATCAGAATAATTAGCAGGATTACCATACCATACCTCTTGTGGGGTCTTTTTCTCAATGGCAATGGATGGAGATCGGTTGATCAAAAAACATGCAGTAGAGGCTGCTTCGGCCCAAAACGACTTTGGTAAGTTGGCATTTGACAACATGCATCGAACCTTCTCCATGATCATTCTGTTCATTCGTTCTGCAACACCGTTTTGTTGTGGAGTATGACGAACTGTCAAGTGTCTCACGATCCCTTCTGACTTGCACAGTTTATTAAACTCATCAGAACAAAACTCTAAGCCATTGTCTGTGCGGAGGTATTTTATTTGTTTTCCTGTCTGTTTTTCAATCATAGCTTTCCAAGACTTAAATGCGGAAAGCACATCGCTTTTCTGCTTCAAGAAGAATGCCCAAACTTTTCTAGAAAAATCATCAATAAAAGTTAGCATATAATTAGCTCCACCTCTCGAAGGCACTCTTGATGGCCCCCACAGATCAGAATGAATATACTCCAATGTTCCCTTCGTGTTATGGGTTCCTCTGGTGAATCGAACTCTCTTTTTTTTCCCAAAAACACAGTGCTCACAGAACTTCAGTTTGCAAATTCCTTGCCCATCAAGAAGTCCTCTTTTGCTCAATTCTGCCATGCCATTCTCACTCATATGCCCTAGGCGCATATGCCAAAGTTTAGTAATATCATCATCTGACAAAGAAGAGGAAGCGATAGCTGCATCACCAATAACAGTAGAACCCTGCAAAACATATAACTTGGCATTCTTTCTCTGCCTTTCATCACAATGATGGAACCTTTGGAAATCTTCAACATCCCACTTTCAGATGTGTATTTGTACCCTTTTGAATCAAGAGTACTCAACGAAATTAAATTTCTCTTCAATTCTGGAACATGCCGTACGTCACTAAGTGTTCTGACAACTCCATCAAACATCTTAACTTTAATTGTTCCAACACCTGCGATTTTACACGAAGCATTATTTCCCATCAAAATAACACCTTCAGACACCGTTTCGTAATTTGTAAACCAATCCTGATTGGGACTCATGTGGAAGGTGCAGCCTGAATCAAGTATCCACTCCTCGCTCTCTTTAGAATTGTTGACAGAAGCGACTAGAAGTTCACCATCACTGTAGTCTTCTACAATATCAGCTTCACCAGAATTTTCTGGTTGTTTTCCCTTTTGATTTGCAGCCTCCCTTTTAATCTTGTTCTGTAGCTTATAGCACTCAGATTTAATGTGCCCTTTCTTCTTGCAGAAGTTACAAGTTTTACCTCTGTTTGAAGATTTTGATCTACCCTTAGATTTACCGCGAGGATTCCGATCCTGTGTCCTTCCACGATCATCATCAGCATTCCGATCTTGTCTCCCACGAACAATAAGACCCTCTCCCTGGGAGTCGGGTTTAACCACAAGATGCTTCATCTTATCATACGAGGTCAAAGAATCATAAACCTCATCAACTGTGAGAGACTCGCGGCTATATAAAATCGTGTCTCTAAAGGTTGAATAAGACGGGGGCAACGAACAAAGTAGAATCAACCCTAGATCTTCCTTATCATACTGAACCTTCATGGCCTCCAAGTTTGAGAGAATTTCTTTAAACACTGTTAAGTGTTCGTGCACAGACGCACCTTCCTCCAAACGATGAGCATAAAGTCGTTGCTTCATATGCAACTTGTAACACCCCTAACCCCGAACCATCGCTGGAACAGGATTACGAGGCATTACCGGACATATCAGACAATTTGCAAATATAAATTTTGTTTAATATAAATTTCGGCAGCATTTCTGCTTATTAATATATAAAACCCCCTGTAAAATAAATCGTATTCATTTCAATAAATAACCAATTTAACCAATTCATTTGATAAATTCATTTTCTATTCTAAATACCTTCTAATCAAACTCAATCAATATAATATCAACTTAAATTTATCAAAATATTAGTTAGATTAAAATAAATATACTCCTTTCATTATAATTCTTAAACTTGTAATACTAACATTTTAACCATTTACATTCAAAACATAATAACATTTATACACAACCTACGTACATGCCACATTATAAAAAGGAAATATACATCACCAAAGGTTTGCTGAAGTCGGGTCTGGCTTCGGATGCTGGTTCAGTATTTGACTTCTACAACCTGCGCACGGAAGCAACCGTACGCTGAGTATACATATACTCAGTGGTATTACCATAATTCAAATTATAAACATAATAATCATATCATTAAATCATATAACTTTAATTTTACTAAACCAATTCAACATTTGTCATTCCCAATATATTCATACAATTTCAATTTTTGCTATTCAACAATTGAAACAATACACAATCAGGTTAAGCTACTATCCATTTCTTGAACCAATGGTTCATACTTTCCATTTTCATACTCATATTCCAATCACATTTTTCAGTTCATGTTCTATTTTCGCATTTCTTTCAATGGCTCAACCATTTCATTTTATTCAATTTAACCTTTTCCTTATTTACCCCTATTAACAGACTCGGATCTTAACGGATACACGGATTCCAACCCAACACTCCAGTACGGCACAATGTGCCTTAACGGTAACAGTATACGACACACAAAGTGTCGAATCGGTAACAGTAACAATATCAGTATTCAACACACAAAGTGCTGAACCTGTAACGGTAACAGTAACAGTATACGACACACAAAGTGTCGAATCAGTAACAGTAACAGTAACAGTAGTCGGCACGTAAGTGCCTAATCAGTAAGCCGGCAAAATCCCGTACTCTTCCATGTCCTATGGCATGCCAATTATATCCGACTCAGCCCGACTAGTTAATAGGGTATTTCAGTTCTCAATTTCATTTATTTCAATATTAATTACACTTTTCCATATCAATCCAGATACAATTCAATTTCAATAAAAACACTTACCTTATAATTTACTTACCATATCCATAAATTAATCTAATATTTAATGAATAAATAAATAGCTTGAATTATAGTAATACAAACCCGAATTTGCTTGATCATTCCTCGGTAACCTTCTCCTTTCCTTTATGGGTTGATGCCTCGAGTTCCTTTTTAGCTACGAAAATAATAATTTACAATATTAATTACAACATTAAATTACAATAAATAATTGAATTTTATTCAATTTCTACTCTTCCTCTTCATTCCACATCTTTTATACACAATTCTATTATTTACTCATAAGTTCTTTCTAGGCTGTCTACCTGAGTCATTGTCACTAAATCATCTATATCTGGAGCTACGGAACTCCAAATTAAGATCCGTAAATTTTTTCCGAAACTAGACTCATATATTTTTACTGTAAATTTTTCAGAATTTTTGGTATGGCCAATCAATACCAGATTATTCTTAAAGTTTCCCCTATTTCACTGTCCAACTGCTCTGACCTCTCTTCACTACGAATTAAATTACTCTTTGTACAGAATTTAGATGGCCTCCTTGTTTAGCTCATTTGAAACTAGACTCATTAAGGAATTTAACCATATAAATTATGTTCCAAAATAATTTTTATACAATTTTTAATGATTTTTACAAGTCAGAACAGGGGATCTCGAAATCACCCTGAACCAGTTTCACTAAAATTTAAATATCTCACAATACAGAACTTATTTGCTATCTCTGTTTCTTTCATATGAAAATAGACTCAATAAGCTTTAATTTCATATCTCACTCAACTTCTAATTCCATTTCTACGATTTTTGGTGAATTTTCAAAGTTACTCTACTGCTGCTGTCTTAAATCTGTTTTCTTATGATTTATTTTGCAATTAAATCCTAGTTAAGTTTACTTATTTTCTTAACTTAATTCATGCTTGATTCTACTTAAATTCCTTCCATATTCAACTTGATTACAAAATTTTCATAATAAAACCCTAATTTATAATTTCTTCCAAATCAATCCCTATAATACAAAACTTATAGCTTACTTTACAATTTAATCCTTTTACTAACTCTAACTTAAATTTCATTCAATTTAACCCCTTGTTCATCTTTTTCTTTAACATAAACTATACTTAAAAACCAATAAACTCTCAAAATATCAACTTAGTTTCATCAAAATCTTGCTTTAAAGCTTCTAAAACATCAAAATTAAAAGAATAGGACTTGATTGACTTACCTTTTAAAGTTTAAAACCTTGAATCTTTAGTTTTCCTTTTTCCTTCTTTTTCTTCTTTCTTTCCTGTTTGTTTCGTATGCTCTCTGTTCTTTTCTGTTCTTCTTTGTTTCTTTTTTTTTATTATTTCATTTACTATTTACTTTATTATATAATATAATATTATATTAATATAATTATTTAATAATATTAATAATATATTTTAACACATAAAATCTCAGATTTTTTTTAAGCTTATGCCGCCTCAACTTATGCTAAATGGCATAATTGCCATTTTGGTCCTTTTTATTTTCTTTTAATCTACAATTAGACTTTTACTCCTTATTCAATTTGATCCTTTTTCCTAATTACTCTCAATTAAGCTAAATTCACTAAATAAAAATCTAATTAAGCACACTACTAGACTCATAATTACTCCTAATGATTATTTACTAACTCGATTTACTAAGACAGAGGCCCGATAACACATTTTTTTTTTCTGGTGCCCACGGATTTCGGGTCGTTACACAACTTGCTGGTTAGAGTTTTCGACATACATATTTGTTCTAGCCTCTTCCATAATGCTGCGGCAGTCTTCTCCTTCATCACGTCCTGCAAAATTTCGTTAGATAAATGCAGATGTAACTGTGTTAACGCCTTTCGATCCTTGCGCTTCTTATCTTCCTCCGTCAATGTCGAAGGCATCTTATCTACCCCTAGCAGGGCTTCCTCTAAATCCATCTGTGCAAGAACTGCCTACATCTTTATCTGCCACAACGCAAATCTGGTGTTGCGATCCAACAGCGGAATTTCATACTTTAAAGAAGCCATTACCGTGATCGAGATGAAAAAAAAACCGGAAGCTCTGATACCAATTTGTAAAAAATATAACGTCGGTAATGACAATATATCGCAAAAGAAAAAAAATAGAAATAAAGAACACACAGATTTTACGTGGAAACCCTTTCGGGAAAAACCACGGGCAGAGGAGAAGAAAATTTACTATGTCGAATTCGAATCAATTACAAGAGGAATAGACCATGTCTATTTATAGGCTTATAAAGCCATATTCTAATAGGAGTGTAATAAGATTGAAACTCCTTATTCTAATCAATATCAAATAGATGGAGTTTAATAAGGTTTAAAAAACCTTATTCAAAATAAAATAAAAGAAGTGTAATTCTATAAGGATTCTTCTTTTATTTTATTTTACCATTGTATTTTATTTAAATAAGAATTTGGGTCACTTAATTCTGACATTTTGAAATACATATTATTTTTCGTAGAATATGGGTAGAATTGTGAGAATTGCGAGTTAGATCGATTTTACATTCCTATGATTTAATTATTTGTATTTTTGCTTAAAGTAGTACCTAAAATCAACTTCTTCTTTTTTTAACATTCTTATGGGTTAGTTTTTAGCTAAAACGAAATGTGATTTCAATTTTTTTTTAATTTATTCCAAAACAAGTCTTATATATACTTAATTTTATATATGCATTGTTATATTTAGAAAATATATGCAAGACAAATTTGAAACAATTTTACTTTCATTTAAAACTATAATTTAAAAACTATTTTAAAATTATTAAATAAATATTTAATCTAAATATTTGTTAAGAATAAAGTTTATATAAAATTAAATAAATAAATATTATATTTTATTTAATAAGGTTAAATTTGTAAATTATCGTTATATTCGTAGAAAAGTACTTAGTGAACTAAACTTCAGAATGTAACTTTCCTAATATTTTAATCAATATATTCCAATGTATACCAAACGTTGTAAAGTAACATTCTCGACAATCACATTTCATTGGAACTGTAACATGGGAAAGCACCAAATACTATCTCAATGTTATTGGAATTGGACTGGACTGCCTAATCAGACTATTTGATTGAAAATTGAATGATATACTAGTTCAAACAAAGGGAGTGAATCGGTCTCTAAGTGAACTACTCAAAACAGGTGAAAAACAAGAAACGAGGATAAAAACAACGATTGAACAAGTTCATAATTTTTTTATTCTTAAGATTTTTAGTTGTTTATTTATTATTAGACTAACAACCGAACCAAGAATCGGTGACCTAAGTAGCCCAATTTTGGAAACATTGATTTCACTCACGAGGAAAGAAAATCGATTTTGATACCTGAAGATCATGATGACATTATTGATAACAACAGTCACAAAACCTTAGAAAAAAAATTATCTTTAAAATTTTTTCTTTACCATTAAAATAATATCTCATCGAAATTTTATCTTAAATACATATTTTTCAAACTATATCTCCTTTTTTTAAACTATTAATTATCTATTGTTTATATCTATTATAACTATGGGAAAGGATTGTATGAAACAGGGATATTATCCATTTCCAATAGTTTTATGCCACATCAGTATTTTTATCCTAAATTTCAGGATTTTAATTTGGATTTGATTTTCTTCAGGATGAAAATGCTGAAATTCAAGATGAAAATGTTGATGTGGCATAAATCTATTGAAAAAAGAATATAGATGATGTGGCGTCACTGTTTCATACAATCCTTTCTCTATAGCTACATAGGTTTATATATATTTATAAATTTATATATTAATAAACTCATTATCCATCGATAGAATATTTACATATTTTAGAAATAATTTGAATTGTCGATTGAATGTTAGTTCGATTAGTATGTGTATTATTGTTAATACAGGAGGATGTGGGTTCCAGTGCGTTAAAGTGCATTATCCTCCTATTTACAAGTTGGGAAAGAACTAAATTTTAAGTATTGTATCAAAAAGAATAGATACGATAAAAACGAGATTTAAAAAAATAACGTAAATTCTAATCCTCATAGTAAAAAGATTATATATTAATTATGAAACATGAAATTTTTTATTTATAATTTGGATAAATATTGTGTTTGTAATGTTTTTAAATATAACACATATATTAAAATTAAATAGTATAAAATGTTTATATTGAAATTTAATATATTTTTTATTTGAATATATTATCGGATGCACAAGATTCTGAAATAAATAGAGACAAAAGTTATTTTTTTTGAAAAAAAAAATAGAGACAAAAGTTAGTGACTGCGTAATCTGTGGTATATGTTTAGTGGGACCAAGGACCACATTCAATGACACGTGTCATCTGACGAAATAGGGTGGACCGACTACGCATGGTACTACTGTCGTTTTTGTCAACCATATCTATAAATTTTTGAAAGTTTTTTACATTTGCAAATTCTCTAAATTACAATTACAATAATGAGGAATTATATAATAGAATTGAATCAAGGGTAAAGTTGTAAAATTTTTCTCGAAGTCGGAATCAAGTTGTACATTTTTGTGAGGAAAAGTACAATTTTATCATTTGGAGGGTCAAAATGTAATTTTTCATATATTAATTTAAAATTTTATAACTTGTAAAGGGTCAAAACTAAAATTTTCATTTTAGGGGGTCGGGCTCTTACTATAGCCCATTTGACGCTGCCTTTGAGAGTGGACGAAGAATCGAAGAGAACCAATCAAAACTATTTATGACAAATGTATATATAAATATTGAAGACTTGAGTGTTCAACATCACACATTATTTTTCTTTTGTCCAATAAACGTTTTTTAAGCTTGATATTTTTGTCTAATCTCTCTTGAATTTCGGGCTATTCATTAGACTTGAACAAGTTATTTAGTCATTGAACAAATCTACAAGAGATAATCGACTATTTTTACTTTTCCTTACTTGAATAAAAAATTTATTTAAGCAAGAAAAATATATATCATTTGCTTAATTTTAATGAAATCCAAACATAGGGTAAAATAAAAAATTAAATTACTTGGACAAAGTGGTGGTGAACTTCTTGTCCAGGTATTTGAACTTGAGTATGAACCCTAAAGCTATTTTTAGGGGCGAATAAAACTTAAATCGATTTAAAAAAATCGATTTCTTTTTTGAATTTCAAGTTAATCAAACTGTGTTATTCGGGGCATTTTAATAAACTCAATTAAGTAATTCAATTTTCGAGTTCAATTCAAGTTGAATTTTACAGCTCGAATAATAGATTGGTGTAAATATTCAATAGGTCCCTAATAGTTTCAAAAATATGCAACTTGGTCCCTCTAAAGAAATTACAATAAAAAAATCAAAATATTTATAATTTTTTCCAAAATTTTTAAAATATGTATAAATTTAAAAAAATGTAAAAATTCCAATATATATTTAAAAAAAATCTAAAATGAAATATTTGAGTCCTTAAACAAATAAATTATCAAATCAAATTTATCATACTAATTATCTCGATTTTTTTTCTCTTATTTCATTCGATTCGACCAAATATTTACCCTTAAGTGAAAGCTTTACATAAATATTACTTCTAACCCGGAAAATAATATTATAGTCGGAATTGGGTCTAGCATACACATGTGGAGAGTGGGGGCATGAAAGGAAGCTAAAAGCCTGAAACTGAAATATGAAAACGAAGGGAGACAATGAGATAACCACAAAAGGAGCAAAGGTCCCCAATTGATACATGGAAGTTACCTAAATTCCAAACATTTGAGGTTTCATCAAAGTTGACAATGCAGACCCTGATCCTATTGAATGAACCTTCACTCTTTTCATTCAAGTTGCAACTTCTGGATAGAAATGATTTTTTTTAATATCTTATTCTAAATTTTAATTTTAATTTAAGGGATTATCTTTCACATTAGTATCGGTATTTTACAGTTTTTTTTAATTAAGTCTGTAAATTTGGATTCTACTAAGGTGTGATGATGTGGTCATATGAGTTTGTGCCACGTTATCACTTGGTTTTAAAAAAATAGATATGATGATAAGTTTAGTCTTGAACGTTTACGTATTTGATCAAATTGACTCTTATTCTTTATTTGAGCTAATTTTTACCCTCAACGTATAAAAAATGGTCGAATTTAACTATCAATCTTTCAAAAAAGAGTTGATTTGTTGGTTTTTTTAAACGAAAATAGTGACTAAAATATTGAATTTTTAAATATGATAACTCACATGGCAATCCACAAGAATGTCTTTTTTTCCTAAAATTTTGAATTTTTTTAAATATTTTTAATTATTTGTTGAAGTGACATATAAAACAAATAGTGTCATACCAACATGAAGTACTGGTGGATTGCCACTTGGGTTGTCATGCCAACACCGTTAAAAATTTAATGGTTTAGTTGGCATTTCCGTTAAGAAAAAGTAATTTGATTCTTTTTAAAAGGTTAATTGCCAAATTTAGCTAAAAAGATAAATTGAAAAAAAATAATTAAACATCGAGGGTTAAATTTATCATTATGTCAAAAAACTGTAATTTTCTTCTTCTTTTTTTTTTTTTTGTGTTTGAAGTGTCTTTTGAGTTTTTTTTAGATTTAACATAATCTTTTAAAAAAATTTTCAACAATGATGAGGCACTCTGGCAGAGTGTTACGTCATCACACCTAATGAAATTTGAGTTCAGTGACCAAATCGGAAAAAAAAAATTGTGATGTTCTGAAGCTAATATGGACCCTGAAAAGTTAAAGGAACAAGTTGAGAAAAGTTGTTAAGTTTAGGGACTAAATATTACTTTATCTCATTGATTTAAATGTATTAACTTCTAATGTCACACGGGTTGCATATGAGTTTATACGTTTAACATTTAATCAATTTTTTTAAATATTATATTTTTTTTATTTCAATAATTAACATATGCTTAGAGTTCTATTCAATTAATAATTATATTTTAAAATTAGCACAACGTTTTTTAACTAATAATTGTAAATTAAATGATAATATTCTTAAATATGTAATAATTATCACAACCTCTATTTTACTTCAACTTTTTTATTTTAAAATGCGAATTGAGTAATATGACGAAAAATAAACGATATTCTCGCCAATTCAAAAGTTTTCTCAAACTCGTGCATATCTATATATTTCTATATATTTTATAGGGGTAATTATTTGATACATTGTTGGTGGAGTATTTTAAAATAATTGTTTGTATAGATTATAGTAAATTTAAGATGATGCTCGTTGATAGGGGTGTGCATAATTTGATTAAAATCGAATTAGCGGACTAAATTGAATTAGTTTCATTAATTGGTCGGCTACTGAAATTAGTTCAATCACAAATCAGTTAACTTGTTTTTAAAATTTTGATTGTTGATTAATTCGATTCGAAAATAATTAATTAATAAAAAATAATAATACTAAATATATATTATATATAAAAGCCCAATAAAATGGACCCAATAAGCAAATGGTAATATGGGTACAATTGTTAGCTGTGGTTCATGAAGATCAAAAATCAATCTTCTATGATCACACGAGAGAAAACAATTAAAGTTAATTGTAAAATAAAATTTATGTATAGTTTTGAAATTTAATTTTTTAATGAAAAAAATCAAAAATTTTTTATTACGCTTGATCAAAGCTTATTTATCTTTAATAACGAGATGTTATTAATCGGATCGATATTTAATGTCGATTTGAAGTTTTTTTTTTTTTAGTATTCTTTATGTCTGTTTTACTGTTTATATTCGTGGCTCGTGGCTATTCCTTCCAACAGTGCCATATTTAAGGTTTGAACATTAGTTTTAAAGTGTAATGTGCTTTACCATTGCATCTAACACTTATTGGTAATGCTGATTTAAAGTTGATCCAATTCGATTGACATTAAAAAAAAGGTTAATTGCAGAATTGGCCTTAAACTATATCACTTTTTCCACTTAAGTATCTAAAGTATTTTATAGTTAATCTTTAAAAAAGGTGTGTGAAAAATATTAAAAAAATAAAAAAAGGTGTGTGAAAAATATTAAACAAATAAGGGTAAACTAAATTCAATGTCACTAAATTATTAGTAAGTTTATGTTTTGGTTACTCAATTTCAAAAAGTTATAAAAATGGCCACTGAGCTATTCGAAAATTTTCATTTAAGCCATAGAACTATTGAAAATTTTTTATTTAAATCATTGGACAGTTGATCTCTCTCTCTTTTTTAAAAGTTCAACTAGTGAGCTCCAAGCAACGATTTGGCGATTGATAGAGTAGATCAACAATTAAAAGAATATGCCTTAAATCCAAGTCGATTGATGGTCAGTGTTAGAGATTGAAGAAGAAAGTTGTTTAGATTTTGATTAACAGATTCGTGACATTCAAAGTGTAACACCCCTACCCGTATCCTATGCCGGAACCAAGTACGAGGCATTATCAGACTTAACAATACATTTGGTCAAATTAATTAACACATATACAAAATAACTTAGTCAAGCCCCTATACATGCCATAACTTAAATCATTTATAAATAAAGATACCTATAGATAGCTTGATAGTGTAAAGCGATCTCCGACGACCTCAAACCCGAGCTTGTTTAGTAGGACTCTGTAACATGGGAAAGAAAAGGGGGTAAGCTTATAAAGCTTAGTAAGTTCACATGTAATAATAATAAGCATTAGCAATGAATTTAGCTTACTACTAAGCTGTCATAACTTGCATAAATAATGCTAAGTTCTTACTTTCCCAACTTATTTGTAGCCTTATCAAAGCCTCAACATGACAAATCCTCACAATAAGTTCTCAAGATAATGCAATCATAATTATACATAGTTCCACCATTTTCTCATGTTCATCTTAAGCTGTCTACTTGAGGCATAGTCACTAAATTATTTATGTCTCGAGCTAAAAAACTCAAATTTAAGATCCGTTAATTTTCCATAAAACTAGACTCACATATATTCATACCATAAAATTTCCAGAATTTTTGGCTTAGCCAATTAGTTTCTGACCACTTTCCACTACGAATCAATTTTCTCCTTGTACAGAATTCAAATGATGTTATAATTTGTTTCATTTGAAACTAGACTCATTAATGATTTCAAGCATATAACTTATATCCCATAATTATTTTTGTACAATTTTTGATAATTTTTCCAATGTAGAACAGGGGATCACGTAATCATTCTGAACTAATCTCACAAGAATTTAAGTATCTCAAAATATAAAAATCCTTTGTTTGCGCTGTTTCTTTTATATGAAAATAGACTCAATAATCTTTAAATCAATATCTCATCCAACTTATAATTCAATTTCTACTATTTTTGGTGATTTTTCAAATTCACGTCACTGCTGCTGTCCAAAACAGTTTTATTGTAAATTTTTGCTCTCTCTGTCTTTCTCCCTTTAGTTGTATTCATTACTTACTTATAACAATCTTTCTAATTTCCGATTACACATCGGGCATATTGCTCATACGTTACACAGGTATATAACTACACTTATCACTACAAAGTCACACATAATTTCACTTAATCGATTTTCCCGTTGAACACTCGGAATATACACGGATACGTAGAGAATTAGCACATAAGTGCCACACTGATATGTAGCCGAAGCTACCACTGTAATGTAGCCGAAGCTACCACTATAATGTAGCCAAAGCTACCACTGATATGTAGCCAAAGCTACCACTGTAATGTAGCCGAAGCTACCACTATTCACTGATCAGGTAGTTGAAGCTACCACTTTTCACTGATCAGGTAGCCAGAGCTACTACTTTTCACTAATCAGGTAGCTAGAGCTACCACTTTTCACTGGTCGATAACACTGGAAATGTCCACGGGCCTGCTCACACAAGCTGTCAGGTGTCTGCAACACATGCTAGATCACCCAGCACCCGGGACTCACTGTAACACTGGTCTCCAGTATCCACTTCTATTCCTATGTTCAACCGGGAATTTACTCTTACACTTGAATAATTCATGAACAATTTTTCTTCAACATTCAATATTAATTCACCATTTATATAAAAAATATATCACTATTATTTACACATAACTTACATAATTACATTCTCAATCTCATCACATCATCAATTTAACTTATCCTCCCCAAATTATTCTATTCAATACTTTCTTGATGTTACACAAAGCCATCTTTCTAATTTGATCTTACATGTAATTTATACCAATTTTCATTAAAATGTCGAGTCAATATCGAACATTATAATTATATTGGAAAATCAATACTAAAGTATTAATAACTAAAATTTCAATCTAACATTCAAACTCGCATCATTAAATGCTTATTAAATATATGAACTTACCTCGATACCAAAACGGCCATTTTACCAACTTTCCCGATTTTCAATTTTCCTCCCGTTCTAAGTCCAAATCTCATTTTTCGGAGTCTAAAACATCACATTTCACTTATTTAATTAATTTACTGTTCAAAACAATCCTTAACTCAACTTTTTCAAAATTACATTTTTGCCCCTAAACTTTTACATATTTTCACTTTTGCCCCAATACTCGAAAATTAAACTTCAGCCCTTATTCTTATGTTTTATAACATGCTGATCATTTTTCTCTTCTGTGGCAACATCAAATTCTCACTAGTTCACACACTTATGACCAATTTATAACTTTTACAATTTAACCCCTTTTATACGATTTCATCGAAAATCATCTAATAAAACTCGTTTCTCTAATCATAGACATGCATAATATACCATAATTCATCAAAATTCACAATTATTCAACATGGGCCAATTTTTAAAATTAAAATCTAGCTCAAAATAATGGTAGAAATAGCTAGACTAAGTTACCGGGATTTCAAAAATACGATGAACATTAAAAACGAGGCTCAAAAACACTTACTATGAAGCTTGAAAAGCTTGAAACCCTTAGCCATGGAGTCTAGAAATTTTCGGCAGCAACTTGAAGAAGATGAGCAGATTTTTTTCTTGTATTTTGTCTTTTTATTCATTTAAAACACTAAATGACTAAAATACCCTTAAGACTTTTCTTTCACTTTTGTCCTATTCATACCTATTTTTGTCCATCAAGTTATTAAATGGTCTAATTACCTTTTAAGGGCCTCCAATTTAAAACTCATAGCAATTTGAAACCTCTAATATATAGAACTAAACTTTTGCACTTTTTACAATTTAGTCCTTTTGACTAAATTGAGTGCTCAAACGTTAAAATTTTTGAACGAAATTTTTACGAAATCTTTCCGTAAAATTGTAGACCATAAAAATATAATAAAAATAGAATTTTACTCGTCGAATTTGTGGTCTCGAAACTACTGTTCTGACTAGACCCAAATTTGGGCTGTTACACAAAGTTGTTTCATGAAAAAAAATTTAAACTATATAGAATAGAAAAGGAAGAAGAGCTTTCGAATAGTGTAGGAGTGCGAACACAAAAGGCCATATAACAATAAATTTTAACAACTCATTGACTTAAATTTTAACAAATCAGTTAACTTGTTTTTAAAATTTTGATTGTTGATTAATTCGATTCGAAAATAATTAATTAATAAAAAATAATAATACTAAATATATATTATATATAAAAGCCCAATAAAATGGACCCGATAAGCAAATGGTAATATGGGTACAATT
The DNA here is from genome assembly GCA_005393395.2 of Gossypium australe. Lineage (NCBI taxonomy): Eukaryota > Viridiplantae > Streptophyta > Magnoliopsida > Malvales > Malvaceae > Gossypium > Gossypium australe. Next base: position 2,148,440 of record CM016614.1, on the reverse strand, counting down.
GTTAGCTGTGGTTCATGAAGATAAAAAATCAATCTTCTATGTTCACAATAGAGAAAAAAATTAAAGTTAAATGTAAAATAAAGTTTATGTATAGTTTTGAAATTTAAAATTTTAACAAAAAGATTAAAATTTTTTTTTATTATGCTTGACCAAAGCTTATTTATTTTTAATAACGAGATGTTATTAATCAGATCAATATTCAATGTTGATTTGAAGTTTTTTTTTTAGTATTCTTTATGTCTGTTTTACTGTTTATATTCGTGGCTATCCCTTCCAACAGTGCCATATTTAATGTTTGAACATTAGTTTTAAAGTGTAATGTGCCTTACCATTGCATCTAACACTTATTGGTAATGCTGATTTGATGTTGATCCAATTCGATTGACATTTAAAAAAAGGTTAATTGCAGAGTTAGCCTTAAACTGTATCACTTTTTCCACTTAAGTACCTAAAGTATTTTTTGGATAAAAAAGGATATCTAAACTATCAATTTGGTCACGTTTTACCCCCTGGAAGTGTACTAACCAATAAGAACGTGGCACATGGTGCATTTTTATTGGACATCATACATTTTTTTGAGTAAAACAAGACAAAATTGATACTTTAAGTATTACTTTTGACCAAAAAAAAAAAGGTACCAAAGTGACAAAAACAAGGTAATTTAATTATGGGTTTTTATAGTTAATCTTTCAAGAAGGTGTGTGAAAATTATTAAAAAAGTAAGTGTAAACTAAATTCAATGTCACTAAATTATTAGTAAGTTTATGTTTTGGTTACTCAATTTCAAAAAGTTATAAAAATGGCCACTGAACTATTCGAGAGTTTTCATTTAAGCCACTGAACTATTGGAATTTTTTTTGTTTAAGTCATTGGGCAGTTGATCTCTCTCTCTCTCTCTCTCTCTCTCTCTCTCTCTCTCTTAAAAGTTCAACTAGTAAGCTCTAAGCAATGATTTGGCGATTGATTTAGTAGATAAACTCCCATCAACAATTAAAAGAATATGCCTTAAATCAAAGTCGATTGATGGTCAGTATTAGAGATTTAGGAAGAAAGCTATTTGGATTTTGATTAATAGATTCGTGACATTCAAAGTTGTTTTATGAAAAAAAATTGAACTATATAGAAGAGCAGAGGAAAAAGAGCTTTCGATTAGTATAGGCAGTGCGAACACAAAAGGCCATATAACAATAAATTTTAAAGGCCCATTGACTTAAATAAAAAAATTACTAATAGTAGTTTAGTGACCTAGTGTAAGTGTAACTTACCAAAAAAGATAATGGGGGCCCTAAGGCTCATTTGGATAAGTGGTGCGTTTAATTGTAGTTAGTGTAAAAACAATCGTGGCGGTAAAATTAAATATTATAACAATACTGTAACGTGAGACAAAAAGAAAGCTAAATGCACGGCACTAGAGGTAAATGCCAATCCAAATGGGCCCTTAGTAAAACAATAACTGGACCTTTTCAAAAAATTCCAATTATCTTATCGAGCCCGGCTTGCTTCAATCATATATTTTAAATGGGCTTTAGAATAATAAAACCCATTTAAACTATTAAATCTGGTTCGGCCCGGTCCAAGTACATTCCGCTCTTTCGTCTTCGAAAAGGGGCCGGTTTATAAAAAAAAGATACCCTGATTGCTTGGAGAGAAATTCATTGTAAAATATATTAGTACTTAAAAAAGTTTCGTTTCTCTTTTGTTCTTGCTCTACTCCAAAAAGAAATCCCTAAAACCCAATAACTCGAAAAGCAACCCTAATTACGATGTCGGATCAGAAAAACGACGCCGGAACTTCTCAGGCGAATGCTCCGGTGAAGGAACCAAAGAAGAAAGAGGACCAAAAGAAGAAAGATGATGAGGATCTGGTGAGTGGCTGTTCGGGATTTAGCTTTTTCGGTTAACTGTATTGATTTTTTTAACACTTGGCCTTTTTTTTATGCAGTCGGAGGAGGATTTGGCTTTGAAACAACAGTTGGAGTTATATGTAGAGAGAGTTCAGGATTCCGATCCTGGGTTACAGAAAGTAGCTCTTGAGAGCATGAGGTGATAGAATCAAATTAGGGGTTTTTCGTCACTGTTAGTTAAAGGTTATTTAAAAAATTATGATTTGATTTGATGTGCTATGTAGGCATGAAATCCGGACTTCAACAAGCTCTATGACTTCTGTTCCGAAGCCATTGAAGTTTCTCCGTCCTCATTATGGAACCCTAAAAGCTTTTTACGAGACAATGCCAGAATCCGATTTGAAGGTATTAGGAATTTTGCTTTGATTATCTTCCATTACATCTTTTATTAGGGTAATGTTTATTGGGCTAAGCAATTCACTGAAGGATGATTTAGATGAAGGCATTAATATTTTATATAGGGACTTTGTTTATAATTTTTATTTCAGGAGTGCTGTGAATTGTTCCTTATATAAATATCTCAATTAACCACACTTTTGAAAAGCAAGAATTTCAATTTTCTTATAGTGTTTGCTTTCCTAGATATGTCCTTTTTTTCCCATATACTCTGCATCACTAATTTACCTTCACTTGTTTGCAGAAATACTTGGCCGATATCCTGTCTGTGTTGGCACTGACCATGTCTGCAGAGGGAGAGCGGGTAGCTTTCAAGTTTTTTATTTTTGGGAACACTATAATTGTGGAATTACACATTTTTGTATCGATTTTTCTTTCCTCGCTTGTTTTGAGCTCTATCTTTCTTTATCATTTTTTTCGTTTGACAATCCTACAGGAGAGTTTGAAGTACAGATTGTTGGGTTCAGAAGGTGATATTGGTTCGTGGGGTCATGAGTATGTGAGGTGAGCATTGTCCGACTTGATAACATGCTAATTTACTCTACTTTTTGTGAAAATTTTGTATTAGTGGTTCTTCATCAGCTATATCTGGTCAAACTTGTGAGTGGTTTTAGATTATGATAATATTTTTGTGTTTATTTGTTGGTATGTTGGTTTCAAGTTCCACTTTGTGTTGGTGCTCCGACTTAGGATTTGTTACCAGAAGATCACCTATGCGAATTCTTTCATTTTATGCATCATCTTTTCATGTTCGTGATGACATATAACTGGAATAATTTTGTTCTTACTTCATTATTTGTTCTCAGGAACTTGGCTGGAGAAATTGCACAAGAGTATGGGAAGCGACAGGTTAGAAGTATAAGGAATCTTTAGACATTTCATAGTTTCTATGAGTTATGTAATGTAGGGTTATCTTTAATGGTGAGACATTAATCTGGATGTTAATGTTATTTACTTTGTTGCTAATGCAGAGCGAAGAGGCTGCAATTGAAGATCTAATGGAGCTTGTGCAACAGATTGTTTCATTTCACATGAAGGTATAGCTCTCTACTTGTCATATGTAACAGGCAATTGATTTTTTTTTTGCAGAACATATTGTTTTCGGAAATTTCTTTGTCTTCATGTTTCTAACACCTCTGTACTTTTTGATACAGCACAATGCTGAACCTGAAGCTGTTGATCTCTTGATGGAGGTACCAGACAACATTTTTTTAATCTTTTCAGGTTTCTTATCTGTGTTCCCTTCTCTTGTTACTGATCTCGAAACACCTAACTGCAGGTTGAGGATCTTGACCTTTTAGTTGAGCATGTTGATAAGACAAATTTCAAGAGAACTTGTCTATACCTCACCAGTGCTGCTAGGTATGGAGTTTAAAAGCTTTGGACTACTTGCCAATATGCATACAGTGTTTTTATTGTTCTTCTGATAGTATTCTCGATCAATCATGTGTTGGACTTGTTAAGTCTAAAAAAAAAAATTACAATTTGATCTTTTGATGTTCGTTCCCATGACAAATAACGTCGAGCTTGCTCTTCCTGTGATGACATTTCATGCTGCAATAATTTTTCAGATACCTTCCTGGACCAGATGACATGTTAGTTTTGGATATTGCATACACAATATATCTTAAGTTTGAGGAATTCGCGAGTGCACTTCAAATTGCACTTTCCCTTGACAACATGCAGGTTTGCTTCCATTTATGTTTTTCTCCTTTCTTGCCATGCAGCATTGTTTTGCAAATCTTTTTCAGAATTTCAGTTTTAAATTGATTTTTGTATTAACAATTTAGTATGTGCTCTTTCAGCATGTGAGACAGGTGTTTACATCTTGTGATAATCAGCTAAAGAAGATGCAATTTTGCTACATTCTTGCTCGACATGTAAGTACACAGCTTGCTTTATTTTGATTTGTTGTGCCGAAAGCATCTGTAACTGTTTGTTGCTAAGTATGTCATTAGTTTATATTTTCTTCTGATTATGGATGTGTGACTATTTGCAGGGGATCACCTTTGAGCTTGATGATGAGATGGTTGCAGATGATGATGAAAGAGAGACTTTACAGGATATCATCAACAATACTAAATTAAGTGAAAGTTATCTCACCCTTGCTCGTGATATCGAGGTCATGGAGCCTAAATCTCCAGAAGATATCTATAAGGTTTGGACTTCAAAACTTGCTAAACATTTTAAGGTAGTAGATAAGACCTGGTGCTGTACCTTTAGTGGCTGGCTGCCCCCCTCTTCTTAAAAGATTATTTTTCTTTTGCCGGTTTTGATAGGGTGTGAAGTGCTTAAATTATCTCAGTTATTAAAGTGTGCATCTTATTGCATTGACCATGTTGGATAATTTGCTCCATGGATTGACAACTTACATGCTTGGATTTGTTAGGCTCACTTGCTTGATGGCCGTGCTAGTGCTGGTGCAAGTGTTGATTCAGCTAGACAGAATTTGGCTGCTACATTCGTCAATGCATTTGTTAATGCTGGTTTTGGCCAGGTATAGTTTACAAGCTTAAAATAAATGAGATCGTGGTAGCTTAATTTTTAATATCAATTGATGTGTGCCTTGCAGGATAAGTTAATGACAGCGCCAGCAGACTCTTCAATTGGTGGTTCATCTGGAAACTGGCTTTTCAAAAACAAAGAACATGGGAAGACAAGTGCCGCAGCAAGTCTGGTACGCTTACCCTACTATTTTTTGCCCCAATATGTGTATGCATAGGTTGGTAATCAAGTTCATATTTGGAATCTAGCTTAAGTATATGATTTGGCTTCCCCATAACAGGGTATGATTCTATTGTGGGATGTCGACTCTGGGCTTGCTCAGATCGACAAGTATTTCCATAGCAACGATAACCATGTGATTGCTGGAGCATTATTAGGAGTTGGGATTGTCAATTGCGGTGTTAAGAATGATTGTGACCCTGTGAGTTCCCTTTCTCCTCATCGTCGCTTGGTTCATTCAGAGTATACTGCTCACTATATTACTGTCTTATTTTCTTTTATCAGGCACTGGCTCTATTGAGTGATTATATTAGTAAAGAGGATTCTTCAGTCCGTATTGGTGCAATTATGGGTTTGGGAATTGCATATGCTGGTGCCCAGAATGAGCAGGTATAAATCTTGCGCTTTATCTCCTGTAATGAACCTCCTAGTGCATGGCATTGGCAGCTATAATGAATGTTTACCAATTTAATTTACAGATCCGTAGCAGCTTGACTCTGATACTTAATGATGCAAAGGCTCCTCTTGATGTGATAGCATTTACTGCAATTTCATTGGGTTTGATATATGTGGGTTCGTGCAATGAGGAGGTTGCACAGGCTATTATATTTGCTTTAATGGACCGAAGTGAGTCAGAGTTGGGGGAGCCCCTCACTCGTCTTCTGCCACTTGCTCTTGGTCTTTTATACCTTGGGAAGCAGGTAAATGACTTTTCCGGGCTTCTGGTATATCTAGTGAACTAGTATGGTTCACCCATGCACCGTGTTGGGTTGATTATTTGTTTGTATCAAATTATAGAGTAAAAATTTGAAGAATAAATATACTCTAAGCAAAGTTTTTAGAACCAAAATGGTGGTTGAACTAGTCAGACCAATGGTTCATATGGTTCGATTAAATAAATCATTAAAAAACATAAAAATAAAAATATTCTAAAAAATAAAAGACTGGCTCAATCGGCTTTTTAGCCTAATTCTACCGACCCGTATTGGTTCGCGGGTCAACTGGTTTGATGCCTCTCTCGGGACTGGTACCCCAGCTGTTTGATTGGTTTAAACAACTATGACTTTAAGTCTCTACACTTCATAAATTTGGAATTTAATCCTCTACTTTTATTTTGAAGAATTTAATCTCTCGATTTTATGGATTTAAAAATCTGCTTTCGAATTATATATAACCACATAACATTTTAATTTAAGAGCTAACGATATTAACCATTTGAGCTAATTCATAAAATTATAAAAATATAGAGATCAAATTATGTTAGAAATTGAAGTATAAGGATTAAAACTCAAATTTAAATGTATTAGGACCAAAATTGGAAATTAACCATTTCTCATAAAATGAAAAAAAAGAAAGAAAAGGAGCTTTTGTGTGTGTGTGCCACGCGTCTTAATATATAAGTATATGAATTACGTATGCTAGTCCTAGATTGCATAGGTTTTAATTTTCAGCTTTAGAAAATTAGTCTGCTCATTACAATTTTGCAACATTTCATCCCAACTTGTTCTGCGAACTACAGGAAAGAGTGGAGGCGACTGCAGAGGTCTCAAAGACGTTCAATGAAAAAATAAGAAAATATTGTGATATGACACTACTTTCTTGTGCTTACGCTGGAACCGGGAATGTTCTGAAGGTAATCTTGTGATTCATCAATATGCTGTGCAAATTTGATTTGGCATGAATATTAGCTAAACCCTTTTTATATACAGGTCCAAAACCTTCTTGGTCATTGTGCTCAGCATCTTGAAAAGGGCGAAACCCACCAAGGGCCAGCTGTGCTTGGTATTGCCATGGTAGCAATGGCTGAAGAATTGGGTCTTGATATGTCAATTCGTTCACTAGAGCATCTTTTGCAGTATGGTGAGCAGAATATCCGTCGTGCAGTTCCTTTGGCTCTTGGTCTTCTTTGTATATCAAACCCAAAGGTAACTTAGTCTCATTAAATGTTGCTGAACAGCCTAGTTTGGCCTTTTTCGAGTCATCAGTTTCTCATCACAGCAAAAGAGCTTGATTGATGTGATATTATGCAGGTTAATGTTATGGACACATTAAGCAGGCTTAGTCATGATTCGGATTCAGAAGTTGCAATGGTAAGATGATTAGAAATACACTTTTTTTTCCGCTCCGTCTCTCCCATCAGCTTGCACTCAAAGTGTTTGTATGGATGCTGCAGGCTGCAGTTATCTCCTTGGGTTTAATAGGTGCTGGAACCAATAATGCTCGCATTGCTGGCATGCTTCGCAATCTTTCAAGTTATTACTACAAGGATGCTAGCCTTCTCTTTTGTGTATGTTTTCTGTACTCGTCTTTATAATTTGATCCATGATACCGTGCGCTTTCTGAGGCAAACTAATGCTCGGTTGCTTGTCCAGGTGCGAATTGCTCAAGGTTTAGTTCATTTGGGGAAGGGTCTATTGACTCTTAATCCATATCATTCTGACCGCTTTTTGCTATCACCGTAAGTGACTCTTCCAAAAACACATGATTGCATACTCTGCTTCATCTTGGTTAACTGGATGAAATTTTCTTTCTTTTGTTGACTCCAGGACTGCACTTGCTGGTTTGGTTACAATGTTGCACGCATGCCTCGATATGAAAGCTATGGTACTGGGAAAATACCATTATGTCCTCTATTTCATTGTTCTGGCAATGCAGGTCAGTAATCAGTTACAGTCGTACTAGTTATTCTCCCAGTGCATGTGTTTTTCAATGCTGTTCTTGTTCTCGTATAATATTGTTATCTATTGTCTTCAGCCAAGGATGTTGATGACCGTCGATGAAAACCTCAAGCCTCTATCGGTCCCAGTCCGTGTAGGTCAAGCTGTTGATGTTGTCGGGCAGGCTGGTCGACCCAAGACTATCACTGGCTTCCAAACCCATTCCACTCCGGTTCTTCTTGCTGCCGGTGATAGAGCAGAACTGGCTACCGAAAAGTAAGTTAAAACCTCTCCAGAGTGAATTGTCTGATTTAACCCTGATTTTTGCTAACAAATATCTCGTTTTTACAGGTATATTCCCCTTTCACCCATCCTGGAGGGGCATGTTATTTTGAAAGAAAACCCGGACTACAGAGAGGATAGTTAAGTTAAAAAGCAAGAACTCGGCCGCTACTTCCATGGTTGGTGATTGTAATGTGACACTGTTTTTAAACAAATTTTCTAACTTTATTATTATTTTTTTCATGATAAAGTTTTTTAAGTCAAAACTACTAGATATGAAAATGTTAGTTAAACCAGGCAAGCTTTCTTTACGGCAATATTCCCTTTTACATTTCTTTTGCTGCGCAGTTTGATGTTTTGACCGACTCCATTAGTTTAGCATTCAAATATGGGGTTAAAAATTTGCTTACTATATTAGTTTTTGAATTTCTTGTATATTTATTTTTAAAATTTTAAAAGTTCAATTCTTGTTAAATTTTTATTAAAATTGTTGGGTTGACAATGAGGTTCTAATGAGTTTGAAAGTAATCAAAGAATTTTGTAGTGTTCACAATAAGTAGAGAGGTAATCAAATTCTAAATGTATTAACAAATTAATCAACTTTAATCAAACCAAAATTTTATCGAAGAAGCTCATTCATTTGCCTTTGAAATAAGCTGGAAAGTGAATAAAAATTTACACATTTTTAATATGCATAAAGTTAGCCTTTTTAATTAGCTAATTATTGATTTCGCCATTAAAGGTTGTTACTCTAATTAATACTTTTGGCATTAAATGTATACATTGATGAATGGGATAAAATCATTACGTAATGGAGTGTTGAGTTTTTGAAGTTTAGTTTTGGAGCATTCTGGATGGATGGGTGATTATTTTAAACGAAATGATATGAGACATTGTTGATTCATATGGATAGCATGGAGGTGGATAAATCCATTGAAGATAGACAATCGGTGGTTGTGAAATTAGCCTTGGCTAGAAGAATCAAACAAATATTAAAATATGAAAAATTATTATTTTTCAGGTATGTTCTCATGAAAGATAATCGAGCTGGGATCGTAAAAGTTGACTTTTGATAATAAGAAAGGTGTTCTGGTTTATTAGGAGGTTTCTAGGGAGATTTTACAAGACTTATGTTCAGATAAAACAAATGTTTTTTTTATTTATTTCCAGTAGTTTTGAGGTAAACGCTTTGAGTTTGTTATGTTCACCAAAAAAATTATAAGTACATTTGTGTTTATTGTAACTTGGATTTGGTATTTAAGAAAATAGTAGACGGTAAAATTTAGGGATTATTATTATTTAAATATATTAGATCTAAGCTGTTCGTATAGAAGTATATACTCGTTTATATATTAATTAATGCGTTTTAAATAAGTTATAGGACTTAATTGATATGATATTGAAATTTTGTTGATTCAATTAGAACATTTTAAACTTTTAAGAATCAATTTTGAATATGAGTTATTAATCGAGGATGTCCAAAGAATTTAACACATTATTGGAGTTGATTTTTGGGCCTGTGGCCATTACTCATTCATGCTCATTGGATTCAACGCGACCCGATCCGTTTCTCAACTTCTCAAGCTCCGAAACAGGGTTTTAGAACTTTATGAATCCAAAATTAAAGGTCTAAAACCCTGAGAATTTTTGTGAATTTTGGCGTCTTTTGGCGCCACCGCCATCGCAAGATCAGTTTTCCGATCAACCACTGTTCGGAAAGCTGCGGCTTGGCTCGCCCTCGAGCTAAAGTCAAAGCCGCTTCTTCCCCGCTTGGTCTCTCTTGCAGGATTCGTCTCTCGAGTTTGCATTTTCAGGTCGCTCGTTCGTATGCTCTAAAGGAAAAACACCATTCCTTCAATTTAAATTGTGACAATAAATTCAAATTTCTTTTTTAATTTGTAGAAACCTTTTCTTTTTTGGTGTTGAAGGTGTCCAGTTGAATCTAGCTTCTGTGTTGAATTGATGCAATGATGATGTGTGACCAATGTTGAGAGGGAACGGAGCAAGTTTACCGCACACAATTCACCATTATAAGAGTGTATGCAGATAACAGGAAAAAATCAGTGAACTGTTGAAGGACCAAGTTGAATTTCCTTAGCTTCCAAGACAGAGAGATCCTTGAAAGTACTAAAACTGTAAGTCAATTCTTTCTGATTGCCTTTCTAGTTCATAAACAACAATGGGTGCAAAAATCTATTACTAAATTTATCCTTATGCTTAAATGCTGCAAAAATGCATTGCTGATTGCTGAATAAATATGAAAATGGTCGATTGCATATAAAATGATGCTGACAGAAGCCTGCTTAAAATTTCTTTTTGTTTAAAATTAAAAGGGCAAACTAATCAGGTTTGTTGTTATTTTCGCCACTTAAAATTTACTTTTGTTAATTTTGTCATCCAAAAAAGAAATTGAACAGATTGATCACTTCATTGTTAAATAATAATGGAGGACTAATGGTGCATTTATATGAAAAAATTTTAAGGTGGCTGAAATAGAAATTACCCTGATTCAGAGTGATTGACAATAGTTTACCGTAGTTTTAGAGTGACTAGACTTGTTCATGAATTGGGTCGGGTCGGGTCTAAATATGATATTAACAAAATTTATGTTTGTTACTTGAATTTTTACTTGAATTTTTCTATATTTGCAAAAGGCTAACCCAAACTCGTTTCAGATCCGATCATTTTTTTTAATTTTAAAAAAATTATGTTTATATTATTTTAATTTAATTTATTTTTATTTATTAAAATTTTTATATGGTCATCTTAACATTTTTCTAATGTTTACATTAGAGTAGTATTATATATTTATTATAAATTTATTTTTAATGTGTTATAAATTACATAATACATAAAATAATATAACATATATAAAGTATTACAAATTTAAAAATGGACCAGGCCGAGCCTGGCCCATATTTTAAATGGGTCTAAATTTTTTGTCCATGCCCATATTTTGGGTTTAATATTTTGGCCCAAACCTTACCAAACTTTGAGCGGGCCTTGGCGGGTAGCCTGATTCATAAATAGGTCTAAGAGTGGCTAACGCGGAAATGCACAATTAGTTTTCCATTATCATTTAATAGTGGAGTAATCAATTTGATTAATTTTTATTTTTGAGTGACCAAATCAACAAAAAAAAAATTTAGGTGACTGAAATAAGAACGACTCATATTTAAAGTAACTAACGAGGCAATTTATCTTAAATAAAATTTTAATTATAAAGTTAGAATTTACCTTGGATTATGTTGGTTCAAGGTGTAATATTCTTTGTTCAAGTTTAATCTAGCCCGGTCTGAATAGTCCACACGACTCGTGGATAGATTTATTCACAACAAATAGAATAAATTTTAAGGCAATTGGACTTGGTATATATATCTATTCTCAGTTGGCATTGGCATTGTTGTTAGTGCTCGTGGGTTCGAGTGCGCTAAAGCGCATTATCCTCTCATTGAAGGGTTGGGGAGGAATTATGGGTAGTTCTAGACATTTTGTATAAAAAAAAAATAAAAACTAAGAATCTTAATGCTACACTCACATAAAATGAAATAAATAAATTTTTACTTAGTGAATAAATAATTAGTATGTGATGTGGTGCCATACAGATCTATAAATACAACTATACCATTCATTGCATTGAGTAGCACCAATACATTTGATGGTGTTGGGGGAGACCATACCTAGCTAGCTAGCTAGCTAAGCTTATATGAAATAGTAACTTGGGTGGGCGAAAAAAGTGTCAGTATGGGTGTTTGGGTCCCATGAATCACATTCGAATGTCACAAATATTGAATGAAAACAATGCAAAATTGAGAGCCAACAAAACAAAAAAGGTAAGGGTAGGTGGGGGACCCAGGGCAGAGTCCTTGCCCACGGCCAAGGGTCATTTTAGCATGGGCGATTAGGCTGTTCCCTTATCCAGCCACCCACCCCCCACACCACACCATTCTTGTGAGCTTAGACTAACCACTCGGTAAGATGAATATATAAAAATGTGGGATACGCTAGTTATTTAGACTGTAAAGAGTTTGGGGTTAGTGTAAAACTTTGTAATTTAATCTATTTTGGTATTTGTATCTTTTTGACCGGATTAATTTAATTCTTGACAATTTTGAAAGTAAATAACTAAAAATAATTAATTATGATGTTAATGTTTTCATCAATTGTATATAATTTGATTGGTATATAATAGTAAATTTAACCTTCAAAGTGTACGCATTCGATTAATTTGGTTTCGGTTTAATAAATTTAGCCGGCAATATTTTGTGTAAATGTGTAAATGTTGAGGTTAAATTTGTTGAATTTTTTAAAATCAATATCAAATTGACATAATATGTAAACATCAAGAGCTAAATTTGTTATCGTACCAATCAAATTGTATTGTAACAAGGATCAAATTGCTTTGATTTTTATGAAAGTGACTAATTTGCTCTATTTCGAAATTCAGAAAGATTGGAGAGGTCTTAGTACCTATATTTTCTGGTCCATTTGGATCCTTGAAATTAGAAAATGTAAAATTGTGATGATGTGACACTTTAAAATTGTATTATGTTATCACTCGAAAAATTTAAAAAGAAAACGGAATTTAAGTTCAGAGATCAAAATGAACTTGATTATCAAATTTTAAGTATCAAAATGGATAGACAAAAAGTATTGATACCAAAGTGGACTTAATTGACAAGTAGCAAAAAACTTTATGAACCCTTAAAAGTTTTATGAATATAAAATATCTCACGAGAAAATACACAAATAGTCTTAGCTTATGTAAGATGATAAAATCTGAATTGCTTCTAAATCGGTTTCAATCAAGAAGTAAAATGTAATATTAATCTCATTATAGGTTATTATCATTATAGGATAATACACTTCAGTGCACTCGAACCCTCATCCTCCTACACTAGTAAAATGCCGATGCCAATCGAGTTAAAATTCAATACATTTTTACATTTAAATTTACTATTTTATTTATTTTATAATATACTATATATCTTTTAGTATATATGTTGAATATATACATTAATTTATAAATATATATAATTCGACAATATTAAACAAAAAAAAAAACCCTAGATATGGTGGAGTTGTATGAAGCATCGCTGAACGTTGTTTATATATATAATCTTGTCTCGTTCTATTGTCATCCCGATTAATTCATGATCGTAGACAACCATGAGTTGAATCATAGGAAGCAGAAGCATGTGGGTGATTTCCCCACCACCACAGCTAAATAAAATTCAAGTGTACCCTCCTAGGAAACAAATTAATATTATGATGTGAATGTCAGTGATTTTCTTCTTTCATGCTCATAAATAATCAATTTAACCTTAAGTTTTTACCTCACTACTACCTTTGGTAATGGAGTAATATTTTTGCTTTTTTCTTTCTTTCATACACATAAAATAGATATATCTTTGGCAAAAACTAAGGAAATGGGTTTATATATTATTTACTGAATTGATTATTAAGTGTTTATGCATACCCTTAAGTTTAAAATTTGAGAAGCTTAAGATAAAATTATTGGTAGAAAAATGAGTTTAGAGAAAAAATTGAAATCCATTTTCAAAATGGGTTACATTTTGTGGAGTAATTGATTGAGCCCGTAATAACGGAAATATATTGTCAAGGGTTTACGGGAGAAATGTTAATACTCAATTATGTAAATCAACTACATGTGGGAGGATTCGTACTCATATTTGTAAGTATGGTACCATTTAAGCCACCAATGATTAATTATCAATCTTGAATATAAATAATAAATCGAATATCAAAAATATAAAAAAATGTATCAAGGTTAATTTAAGGGTTAAAAAAAAACATTATGTAAAATCAAATAAAATATTAGATAAAATAGTAAAATTAAAGATATAAAATTTATAGTGTTCTTCATAGATAAATTTTTATTGACTCATAAAAATATGAAAATATTATCACAATAATATAACTTAATTTGTAAAATAAATAGTCTTTTTTGTCATTTCTCAATTGATTGACTTTATGAAAAGCATTAAAAATAAAACAATAACAACCCAAAAATTTTGACTGAAATGACAAAGTTAAGTTATTAATATCATCAATATCATCTATAGTACTTTTTTATTTTATTTTTAAAATAAAAATATTAAAATTCTTTCATAATAACTCGTAAAATTAATTTAATATTTTATTTATTATATATATATAACAAATATACTCGTAATATTCACACATCATATCATTGAACACGTATTATCGGGTAACTCCCTCATATTTGAGGATGCTTGCATGTTTGCCACGTAATTAATCTGTGATCATCTTTTATATATTCCTTCCTTAAACTTTTAGCCATGAATTTTGGACCCAAAATCTCGTTCTTACTATTAGGTTAATCACGTACATCACATGCATTTCAAACATACATACATAGGAGTAAAAAGGTTGACTTTATCAATATTCAGAAGTTAAAGAAAGTACAGAAATAAAAAGATCATATTAGATCCCTTCAAAAAACTTACAAACTGAAACTTGGTTTGCAATAATAAAATATTTAATAACAATAATCAGATCAGCAATCTTTTTTAAGCCCAATCACACATCGATATATACACTTCCAAGATCATATATATATATATATGATTTACCACCTTCCTTCTCTACATCAGCAACTCATTAACCCACCCAAGGTCAAGATCATGATCATGATCCAAAACGACACCGTTTCCATTGTTTTCTTCATCATCACCACCACCATTGAAATATTCACCAGAACCAGAAGGACTTACCATTGGAGGAGCTCCTTTGAATGAAACATCAAGCCATGGAATGTTTGTATTTGCAGTAGGCGCCATTGGTGAATTTACTTCGGACAAATTCACGGTTCCTAAACAACTCATTACTTCCTTTAACAAAACATCATCGTAACTGGTTGTCATTTCGGTTCCAAATTTACTGATACGATCACCGCCGTACCTTGGTGTTCTTTGCTGGTGTTTTAAGGGAGATAAAGGCGGCGATAGGGATGGGGATCTCGAGAAATGCGATAAACCCAAGAGAGTACTTGTCGGGGACAACGACGACGACGATGTAACGGACCGGCAAAACAAGCAGCAATGGTTATAGTTCTTGTCAGGGTTTTTATACTTCAATGGCGATTGTGATTCCGGCAAGAGACGAAGCTCACGTGACGAATGAGCAAAGAAACAAACCTTACGCTTGCAATTCTTACCATCTTTACAAGCTTCGGTTCTGTAACGTGTAGGGTGTAGCCAACACTCAAACACTCCATGAGCGAACTCACAGTCATCGCCACGAGGGCAACCACCGCCACGGCGGTGGTCAGAACAGATGGTGGAGGAGTATCGGTACCGAGTAGGGTCACGACGGCGGGCTTTTTCACCTGGATGAGCGAAGGGACAGTCAGTCCAGTCATGGCTACGGCTCCTTGTACACCTTCTTACTTTGAACTCGTACATACGGAAATGGTCGGTGCCGTATGGATCATCGGTGCTGTCATCGTCTTCATTGGAAGGGAGGTATTTGTGGAGCCTAGCTTCCTGGTGGGGAAGTTCCATGGCGGCGGCGTTGTGGCAACAATGGAGTTGCTTTTTCCTTGGAGGGATTTCAAGGTCCTTGAAACACAATTTGTTGGAGGTGAGATGGTGTAAAGGGTCATAAACAGTGGTCATGGGTGAAAGCAAAGATGATTTTCTTTCAATGAAGATTAATGGAGAGAGAAGAATAAAGGGTTGAGTGATAAGGGGACAAATGGATTGGGATGGGGGACTTGGATATATATAGGGACCATGGGGGTATCGAATACTAATATCCTGTAATTATATTAGGTTTTCACTAAATTTAAAATCAAACTATGTATTAGTCTAAAATTCTATACTATCCCCTAATTTTTTCAGGTTTCGATTAAATTTAAAATCCATTAATGTGAAAATTTTCAGTATATCTAATAATTATATTAGGGTTTTGTCTAAATTTAAAGTTAAGTTATATATTATTCTCAACTTTTTTAATATTTGATAATCATATTAGATTCTGACTAAATTTGAAGTTGAATTATATATTTGTCTGAAATTCTTCGATATCCAATAATCATATTAGGTTTCGACTAAATTTTAAGCTAAGACTGGCCAAACCCTTAAAAAAGAGGAACAAAGCTCTACCAGAACTTTGGTTTTTTTTTTTTTTTCATTCATAAGATTTGAATAGAATACCTTACTTAAGGGATATCAAGTTGTTTATCTTTCGACCCAACAAGCATAGATTTTATATTATAGAGAGTGTGTATGACAATGAGAGACAGATAGAGATTCATTTAGATTATAGTAAAATTACTTTAGTTTTAGGTCTTATTTATACAATATCTACAATTAGAGAGAAAAATGCTTAAACGTATTTGATCCTATGTTCTTTTCATTATTGTGATAATAATTGAACCGTCATATTTTGTATTTCATTTATGTTGTGTCAAATTTTGTGTAAATAAAAAGAAATATAAAATTATTTATTTTAAGTAAAAAAATTACCAGGTTAAATATATATTAATTAAGATAATGTTATACCTCAAAATGATAGAAATATCGAACAAGATTTAAAAATTTGAGACCTGTAAAAAATATAATTATTTTAATAAACTCGATAAATAAATTATTAAAATATTAATATAATTAAGTAAAAAGTTTAATGTTTTTCAAATAATAAATAATTGGAATTGAATGTGATTATAATAAGAATGAGAATGTAGGAGAGAAGAAATAAAGGGTATGGGGGTGAGGGGAGGCGTGGCAAAACATAATTAGGGATAAGCATGCAAAAAGGGAATCGTGGCAGCATCAGAAAGCAAAGCGAAGCAAAGGGATGCTATGTGTTGGCTGATTACTGAATGCCTTGTGTTTAAGAACAGCTTTGGTTTTTTGCCCTTTTTAGGGGGTATGAGGCCTGACATTGTCATGCCCTTTGGAATTTTGGGATCCAAGTCTCCCTCCATGTGGCTTCCTTATACTTTGTCAAATGTCAAGTGAATCTATTCTTTTAATATAATGAGAGTTTAAGTTTACATCGATCGAGACTTAGCTTAATTAGTATCAATATTATTATCAATACAGAACGACATAGGTTCAAGTGCGTTAAAACGTGTTATCCTCCTACTTGAGGGTTGGGGAAAGGGCTATGAGTAATAATAAAGAACAAATATAATAATAACTTATAAATGTGTTTATGCATTTGACAAAAGTTATACATTTTTATACTTGAATGTAATAGTGTTAGCTAATCTATCCTAAAACCCGAATAACTGTGTGTTTATTAGACTGTATTTGACAAATTAAACGCAAACTTAAACATATTCACAATTAACATTAAATTTATTCTTTTAATAAAATCATGGAAAAAAAATTCAAATCTAATAATATTAATAATTAGCTTTCATTAAATCAATACTAAAAAGCTTACGCTGTTACTTTTGGGTATCAAGCTAAGCAACTTTTGTCAGACACAAGTGCCTAATTGGACAAAAAAATAAATAGTGAGAGACTTTATGAAATTTAAAACATTAATGCTATTTTTGGTTACTAGCATAATAATTTAAGGAAAAAACTTATTTAATATACATGTTTTAAAATAGTTAGATATAAAATAAAAAATAATCAATACAAATCTACACTTGAAATTATAAAAAAGGTCAAAACCTCTCGTACAAAATAAGATCTCTTCAAAATAAGGAAAAAATATCATTCTCTTTACCACAAATAAGTAATGCGTGTAGCTAAAAATTACCGAATGTAATTAGTTTATTTCTAATTCATAACTACAATACATGGAAAAGCAAAATACTCCACCAAACGTAGCATAATTATTACCGAGTGTTGAGTTCTGGAATACTTTGACTTGATTCTTATCATTCGCAGTTATCACGGTGCGAGAATTAATTGAGTATCAATTTAGTTGAGAAATAATTAAAAACTTTCTTACTTTCACAAAATAATAATTTTTTTGTTTTCATATTTTATATAAATTTTATAAAAATCCATTTAAATCTAAAAAATTAAAGATAATAAAGAAGCAAATTTTCTTTAAGGTGTAAACAAAAATTACCTTTTGCTGTCTTTGTTTTTTAAAGGGTGAACTTTATGTAAATTGTAGATTTAGTATTTGTATTTTAATTTTGTTATTTTTAGTCTTTATACTTTTAGAATTTCAAAATTTTAATCCGAACCAAATGATAACTATTAAATTCATTAAGTTATGTTATGTTATTTTTAAAATTTGACGTGGTAAACATATTATGACATGTGTCATCACATATTACTCACAAAAAGTCAATTAACAGATTTGACGACTATCATTTGCATTAAGACTTAAATTTTGAAATTCAAAGAATATAGTAACTAAGAATGATCCAATTGGTGAATGTGAACTAAATATATAATGTCACGCATAATATAGGACTAATGGCATAATTTAACCAAACAAATTTGACTGTTACTATTAGGTTAGGATTAAAATTTTAAAATTTAAAAAGTATAAAAGCTAAAATTGATCAAATTAAAGTACATATACTAAATTCACAATTTACACGAAATACAGGATCCGATAGCAGAATTTAACCTTTTTAAAATGATTATTTTGTCTATGTACTTGTGAATTTTGGACCATGCATGCATCTCTCCTTGTATACATTTTTCGAGTTTAGCTTTTCCATAATGGGTAAATAAATTAGTTAAATCCTTTTAATGATTTTCCTTTGGGAATTTATGTGTTAAATATATGATTGGCTTTAAAATTCATATATATTTGACGAAAAATTTGATATGAAAAATAGTTTCTTGAAATAAAAATATAACGGTTAAATTTCAAATTTGAGTGAAAAAATATTATGTAACAAATATTTTAATTAAAAGTTAATTAAAAATAAATAAAGCATAATAAAAATACGAAAAGACGAAAACATTCTTAAAATAATATAAACCATGTAAAATGAGTTATCTTTTTTGTCATTTTCTAATTGTGTTGATGTAATAGATAAAGGGAGCAGCATATTTTATAAAAGAAAACATTAAAAATAAAATAAAACATTATGAACGTGTAAAAGCCTCAAGTGAAATGAAGAAATTGAGTGATGAAACTTTTAAAATAAAATACAACATTATAATGTTTAAATGCCTTGAAATGATTCTGAGATTTTTATGTTTTAAGTTGAAATTTCACTAATTTAAATGGTATTTTAATTTTTTAAATAAATATATTTTGGAGGTTCTGATTTATTTTAAATTATATTTGTTTATAAAAAAAATTAGACTACCTTTCCTGACAATTTTTTTTTATATCATATAATTATTTTATTTGAAAGACAATTATTTTCGGAATAATTTTTAGAAAGGGTAATTTAAATTTAAGAAAAAGAATTTCTTTTTGAAAATTTGATTTGGGCATTTTTGTAATAGGAGTAATAAAATTGAACTTAAACGAAAAGATAATTTTTAGAAAAAATAATTAAAATTTAAGAAAAACAATTATAAGGATGACTTGGAATGAGAGGTTGTTTGTCCATTGGAGAGTGCTTAAAACTGTACCAATGAGGATGAAATCTAGATCTTGTCGCATCTAGAACTCTCCATGAGAGGTATCGTGTAATAAAATTGTAGGGAAGTTTAATAGGTTTGAGTCCTACATAAAAAGTGGGTTTAAATTTTTGCTAAATTCTGGCCTATATTAAATTTATTTTATTTTATTTTTATATAAAAAGTTAAAAAATATACAATACATAATAAATATTCAGGCAAAGTAACATCATAAAGCATGAGACCAACACCAAAACTTTCTTGACTGAAAATAATGAGTACAGGAAAATTGGACTTCAAAGTTTTACCTAAAGTGTTTCAAGTTTATGGACAATTTTCGTGTAGTTCTAATTATACATTTGGACATTATTGTAGGAACCATATAATTATGATATGTTTGCTCAATTTATGCATTTGATTACGTTTCAATTTTATTCTTCCATATTATGGGAGAAATTTTATCGTTAATATTATAATAAAGAAAGTCACATTTTGCAAGAATCATTTTCCATAGAAATATGTGAATTTTTATTGACAAATATCCTCGTAATATGGACACGTAGTATTTGTACACGTATTATCGGACACCATAATTTGAGGATGCTTGCATGTCTGCCACGTAATTGCGTGATCACCCCGTTTTTCTTCCAACTCTTTTAAGCTGTCCTCAATATCTCGTTAATTTTAATTAGGTTAATCACATACATCACATGCAATTCAAACAACATACATACATACATGCATGCATAAGGAGAACAAAAGTTTTGACTTTATCAATATTTCATAAGTAAATAAAGTACATAAATAAAAAGATGATCATATTAGATCTCTTAAAAAAAAGGGCCTTACAAATTGAAATTAACTTGGTTTGCGATATGAAAATATTTAAAAACAATAATCAGATCAGCAATCTTTTTAAACCCAATCACACATAAAATATATACACTTTGAAGATCATATATATATTTATATATATCTTCTTCCTCTACATCAAGAGCTCATTAACCCACCCGAGGTCAAGGTCATGATCCAAAAAAACACCGTTTCCATTGTTTTTCTCATCATCACCACCACCATTGAAATGTTCACCAGAACCAGAAGGACTTACCATTGAAGGAGATCCTTTGAATGAAACATCAAGCCATGGAATGTTTGTATTTGCAGTAGTAGCCATTGGTGAAGTTACTTCGGACAAATTCATGATTCCTAAACTACTCATGACTTCCTTCAACAAAACATCATCGTAACTGGTTGTCATTTCGGTTCCAAATTTACTAATACGATCACCGCCGTACCTTGGTGTTCGTTGCTGGTGTTTTAAGGGAGATAGAGGCGGTGACAGGGATGGGGATCTCGAGAAATGAGATAAACCCAAGAGAGTACTTGTTGGGGACAACGACGACGACGATGTAACGGACCGGCAAAACAAGCAGCAATGGTTATAGTTCTTGTCGGAGTTTTTGTATGGCGGTTGTGACTCCGGCAAGAGACGAAGCTCACGTGACGAATGAGCAAAGAAACAAACCTTACGCTTACAGTTCTTACCATCTTTACAAGCTTCAGTTCTGTAACGTGTAGGGTGTAGCCAACATTCGAACACTCCATGAGCGAACTCACAGTCATCCCCGCGAGGACAACCGCCGCCCCGGCGGAAGTCAGAACAGATGGTGGAGGAGTATTGGTACCGAGTAGGGTCACGACGGCGGGCTTTTTCACCTGGATGAGCAAAAGGACAGTCAGTCCAGTCATGGCTACGGCTCCTTGTACACCTTCTTACCTTGAACTCGTACATGCGGAAATGGTCGGAGCCGTATGGATCATCGGTGCCGTCATTGTCTTCATTGGAAGGAAGGTATTTGTGGAGCCTAGCTTCGTGGTGGGGAAGTTCCATGGCGGCGGCGTTGTGGCAACAATGGAGTTGCTTTTTCCTTGGAGGGATTTCGAGGTCCTTGAAACACAATTTTTTGGAGGTGAGATGGTGTAAAGGGTCATAAACAGTGGTCATGGGTGAAAGCAAAGATGATTTTCTTTCAATGAAGATTAATGGTGAGAGAAGAATAAATTGTTGAGTGATAAGGGGACAAATAGATTGGGATGGGGGACTTGGATATATATAGGAGGCAATGGGGTGTGGAATAGTACTAATATATTATTATGATTTTGTTTAGATAATCATATTAGGTTTCTTTAAATTTAAATTTTTATTATATATTAATTTGAAAGTTTTCAATATATATGATTATTTTAATTTTTTTATATTCGGTAATTATATTAGTGATTAGATTAAATTTGAGATTGAATTATATATCGGTTTAAAATTTTACAGTATCTAATAATCATATTAGGGTTTTAAATGCGTTTTAATATATTCTAGTTCACAATCTTCTACATTAAAAGTAACGTTAATAGCAATTGAGTTAAGACTCGTAAGTTTTGAATATTTTAATTATAAGATAATAGGGATTGAATGTGATTAAAATAATGAGAAGAATCTAGAAGAGAAGAAAGGGTATGGGGGGTAGAGGGAGGCGTGGCAAAGTATAATTAGGGATAAGCATGCAAAAAGGGAATCGTGGCAGCATCAGAAAGCACAGCAAAGCAAAGAGATGCTATGTGTTGGCTGGTTACTGAAAACCCTGTGTAGTAGTATAGCTTTGGATTTTTGCCCTTTTTAGGGGGGTATGAGGCCTGACATTGTCATGCCCTTTGGAATTTTGGGATCCAAGTCTTCCTCCATGTGGCTTCTTTATACTTTGTCAAATGTCAATTGCAGCCATTCTTTTATATTAATAAATTAATAATTTTTTAATATAATCAAAGTTTTAAATTTACATTTAAAGAAAAAAAGTATATAAAAAAATATATACAAAAATTAATAATGTTCTCCCCTTGAAAGTGTAATGTATTTTACCATTGCACCCAAATAAATAAAATGAGTGATTAAGAATTACCGATTGTAATTAGTTTGTTGCGAACTCATAACTAAAACATATAGAGTCTTGAGTACTTAAATACTTGGATTTGAATTATACTATATGTCGTTGTCATGGGTAATTTATGTTCGGTTATATTATGATTATTATTTTTTTGTGTTAAAAATTAATTTGATTTTAAATTATAATATTTGTAATTATTTCGTAAGGTATTTATATTTTTAAATTTAATCGAGATTTAATATGCATTTATTTTTTCCTTGATAAATTAGTAGGGTAATAATTCTTTAGGGTTTGAACTCAAAATTAGTCCACTATTTATACTTGTAATAATGTTTAAATTTTAGATTTTAATAAATATTATTTTGTAATTGAATTTTGCTTAGAAAAATAATTTATAATATATGATGTGCCTAATTAAATTGGTATTACGAGTTAGTTGAATACTAATTCAGTCGAGAAATGATTAACAATTTCTTTTTATAAAATAATTTTTTTGAGGCTGTTAGGATTTTTTTTATATTTTTTATTAAATTTTAAAAAATTATTTAAATTAAGGTATTTTTTTTTTGTAAATAGAATTGACATAAATGTGTAACAAAAATATAGTTTTATTTTGATTGTATAAATTGTAAAGTTTCCAACTTTAATTAATTATATAACAATTTTTGCTTTAATGTACTTTTAAGGTATAAACAAAAATTACCTTTTGCTGTATTTTTTTTTTTAAAATGATTATTTTGTCTATATACTTGTGAATTCTGGACCATGCATGCATCTCTCTTTTTTAAGATTTATATTTTAAAAATACTGTAATTATGTTGTAATTTATATATATAGTATTTATATTGGCTTTAAAAATCATATTTATAAGATGGTAATTTTTAAAAAAAAAATAGTTATATTAGAAATCAAATCATTTAATGTCCATGAATAATAGTTTGTAAATAAAATGAAAAGACAAACAAAAATATAGTTTCAACTATTTTAATTTGTAATGCATAAAATTAAATAAAATATAAAATTCAGTTGAGATAATTAATTAGTTAATTTAATTTACTTTAATATATAAATACATGATGTATGTATATAAAGGGTAGTCGTCTTCATATAAATATTCTGAGCATATTTAAATCCTGCAAAATGACACAACATTAGCATTTTCAGATACTGAAAGATCAATAGGTACAACTAAAACTATACAAAACTCGAGTTATTTAAGGTGAGTTTGGATGGAGGGTGCGTTTACTTGCCATTAGTGTAAAAATAGCGGTGATGGTGAGATTAGACAAACTTGAATTGACAATTTATTAATACGAGTGGGTTAGAAAACATTTGAGGCTTATATTTTGAAATGAATTAAACCACCCTAGTCACGAATGTTTCTCGGTTTAATTTTTGTTAGAGTTGTTCATTGATTGGGAAGTCTATCTCGCCTAATTACCGAGTTTGGGCTTAAAAGTTTACTCAAATTGAATTTGTGCACGAGGTATGTTACCTGTAACAATCCATGGCAATAGAAATCGGAAAACTGAAGTGAATACGACATTCTCGAGATAAAGACTGGATCCGAGAAGCAACATACGGAGCATTCATTGTGTAGGCCAAATCTTCAATGCATTGGCAAATGTTTCTCGGACCCTTGTCATTGATTTTCGCCATTTGGTTCAGCACTTGAAGGCCACTGCAACACCGATCCGCCGGTCTCGATTCGAGTTCAACCAGGTACGTTACGCATGGGATGAAGTTATCTGCCACTTCCGAGCAATCATAACTTGATTGTCCGACGGCTGATCCGATAATCGAGAAAAGCACGGTGATGCGAGCAAAAAGAAGAGACATTGGTGTGGTTTAAAATGATGGAAATCAGGTGGTGGTGGGTTGAAGAGATGGGATTATAATAGTAGGATTGGCCTAAAATTTTGTAACAGGTAAAGCTCATGCTCCATGGATTACTCATAGTTCTTGGGATTTTATTTTATGTTATTTAAGCAATAATTTTTTTAAAAAAATATATTAAATTATGACACGTACATGATTTGGGTAAAAAAATTATATCGTTTTATTAAAGAATTTATTACATAATATTTTTTCATAGTAAATTATTTATTTATTCTCTTTAGGTGGATGAAAATTTTTTGTTCATTTAATATTAGAAAATGATTTTAACTTAATTTAGAGTTATCATAAAATGTCATGAAATTTCGTGTCATATTTATTATATTGTTCATTTAATGCATATTTAAATAAACACAACTAATTTATATATAATATTCATTCTTTTTATTATCAACCAATTAAAACTAACTTAAAATTAATATACAATTATTTAATTGTGATTTTTCTATTAAATTATAATTTTTAATTTTTTAATTTAAGAAATGAAAAATAAATTAAATAAATCTAACTATTTTAAACCAAATCTAATAAAATAAAATAAATCCAAAATCGAGATTATAAGTGTAACACTGGTCTTTATATGTTAGTATAAAGTATACATGGTCTAATTATTTTGTTAACCACACTAATTTTTTAACAGTAGAAGCATATTGTTAACAGAAGTACCAATTGATACTTTGATCTAACGTATAAGGACCAATTTATTTATTTTTGGATTAAAGGGACAACGTAATCTAACTTCTGATATATGGATCTCTATAGCACTTTTACCATGCCTAAACTCGTCCATGGGTTAGTGCATACCTTACTCGATCCAATGTGCTTAGTTGACTTAGCTTGATTTAGACTAAGTTTAGACAAAAATTTTTTATCTTTGAACTAATCCAACCTGACTCAAATGAAAATTAAATAATTTTTAAATATTTTTATTATTTTAAATAATAATATTTTTTAATAAATACCCAAATCTAAATTTAAAATATTATTTAAAATCGAGCCTATACTCGTCCCATGAACACCTCCAATTATAGGAGTGAACCAAAACTTAACCAAGACATGTGCTGTTTCATTCCTACAGCGTCTTTTATGCAAATAAAATAATTAAAAAGAAAATAAAATGAAACGGCAAGCCTTGGAGGCCTAAAGAGCGTGCGGAAGTAGCCGTTAGAAAGACACATTAGATCAGAAGCTAATCGTTTAATTCGATTTAAGTCCCTGTACTATTCTAAAATTCATAATTTAATCATTTTATTTCAATTTGACATATTTTAGTATTCTACTTTTATAAACGTTATTAGTAAGTTCAAGTTGATAATATCATTAGCTACTGTCATTAAAGCAATGACAATAATTTTATTATTATTATTTGATTGTAAAGTCAGTTATGTTCAACCAACAATAAATTTACATGTCAATCAATTACTTTAAAACATAAAATTCCACTAATCACTTTATCAATGATAACTAGCAATATTATTAATTGACTGTAAAAAACAATATTATTAATTGGAAAGTTATTTGTTACACTGTTGTAAAAACTTTAGACTCTACAAACAAGGTTTAAAGGGTTACACCCCGACTAATGAAGCAATGGCGTTAGCAAAAGTTGAGACCCTAGGTCCTTGAATATCCAAGTTTGAATCACATCATACACAATTGATATGTAAGTCTCCAACCCCCATCATATGTAGTTGTCATGTGTGGGTTTTGGTCCAATCATATTCTCTATCTGTGCTTTGTATTGGTTTGATTATATATACTTTTTAGGTGCTCGGACATATATTTATAATTGTATTGTATTTTTAATTGTAAACTTTAAAAAAGAGTTGGTAAAAACATTAATGCTTAGTTTAATTATACTTTCTAATTGTTCAAATATATACTTATAATTGTATTATATTTATACTCGTAAATTCTAAAAAAAAAATTACACCCTTTTTAAGTGAAACACTAAAATATATGTCAAATGAAAGTAAAAACACGTATTCTAAAATTTTAATATAGTCAAGGGACTAATATTAGAATTAGACCATAACAAATTTGTCTTAAAACCCGACCGTTAGACCACCTTCCCCAAAATTCAAAAAAGAAAAAGAAAAGAAATCGACCGTTGCATTCCCCCCCCCCCCCAACGTTTAAGTGAACTTCCTTCCATTTCCTTTTAATTTACTACCAAAAAAACAACAGATTTTCAGGAAAAAAATAAAAAATCCCATAGTCGGATACTGAAAATCCCCTACCGATAATCCCTTCACCGATTCAACCCCTCCTCCCCTTCCCCTTCCCCCAACAGTGAGAATCTCTTCGTTTTGGAATCCGATGGAGGTATCAACGGAAACGGTAACGGCAACGGTGATCGACGAGTTATATGAGTTCTCGGCGCCGTGTTTCTTCGATTTCACGAAAGGGGAATCGGAAGAAGAAATACGTGATGCCGAGCTTTGGTTCGAAACCGCCTTAAGCTATGCACCTTCTCGTATGTTCTTTTCTTTCTGTCTCTATTTTCTTCTTCTTCTTTCTGTATACTGTTTTCTTTCTTTGTGTTTAACCGTTAACCGTTCAAAAATAACAGAATTTAAGTGATTCTCACTCTTTGAAAGATTGTGTGTTCTTTTGGATCATTCTTATTCTCTGTAACTCAAAAAGTTTTCGGGAGGTGATTCTTGATTTTTCTTGGAATTTTAGGGTTTTAATTTTACTGATTAGTTTTTTTATTAGTAATTAGTGACTTCTGGTTGTAAATTGATTGGTTTTAATTGCTTATTACTGAATTTTTATTTCGAAATTCTAGGGTTCGAGGTCTCCCATTTTCTCTATGCATAGGTGCAATTGATCTAGGGTTTGATCCAGGAATGTTGTGTTTGGTTGCTTAGATCTGATAGGGAAAGAAACGAAACGTGGTTTAATTAAGCTTAACTTAATTATTTTGTTTTTCTCAAGAGAATTATGAATGAATTAAGCATAACTTAATCAAGTTGGTTCTCAGGGATATGAAGTGTGAATTTAATCATCAATTTATAGTTTTAGACTTTTAATACTATATTCCCATATATTATCTGCTACCAAGTAAAACTGTTGTTGCATTTTTTTCATAATGCAGCTTTTATGATTAGAATCAAGGCTGGTAATAGAACCTTTCAAATGGAGAGTCTCTGCAATTTCAGTGAAGACGACAAAATGCAGAAGGTTTGAATTACTTTATATATACCCTTAATTAAATTTCAATATCTTGTAAAGCAACTTCTCTCCTTTCAATCATGATGATACATATATATTATTGCTGCAGGCATCGGGATCATCGGATGCAACAGCTCCTAACAGTAACTTAGAAGATAAGCCTCAAGCGGAGCAGGTGCCTGATAAAGTAAAGGAAGAAGCTAAACCCCCTGAGGCCAAGGTTGAAATCAAACAAATTGTCACCAAGGTAATTAGTGGATTTCATTTTTTTATTATCATCCATTATTATTTTTTGTTTAGTTTTTATGTATTCTCATGATTTAAATGCTTTGCAGATTGCTTATGATAATAAAGAGAAGGAAAACATAGGGACCGTAGGTGCTCAAGAAAATGAAAGGTTTGTCCTTGGGGTTTTGAAAATTTTTTCAATGCTAACTAAGTTCTGTATGAATAATTTGGTTCTCATTATACTGTCTTTGGTTCCCTTCTGTTGAACTTTTAGTGCCCTAGCCAATAAATCACATTCAAATGGTCTTGGTGATGAAGAGAAAAGCAAATCCACTGTGCAAGTAGATACTGAAGCTTGCACTCCTAAACCATTGATGAATTCTCAGAAAAAACTGGTGAGCGACAAGAAGCATCATACAGCTAAAAAGATAGCTAGTAAAATACGGAATTCGTCAATGTTGAAGCCGAAAAATGGCAATGCTGGAACACCTAATTTGGCTCAAGAAAACCAAGCCGTTAAACGTCAGAAACTAGATGGAGGAAGATCTAGACAGGTGCTGTATTTGCTCTTCGCCTCTTCCTTTTTCCATGTTTTAACTACTGTTATTTTGTAACTTCAATCTAAAGTTTTGCCTTTTTGTTGCTACCCTATGTGCCTCAGATCCTAAATGTAAAGCCCCACAACTTGCCCCACAAGTCAAAGCTTGGCCTTACCAGTGGTAGTTCCAACTTGTGCTCTTCTACTGCCCAACCTTCCAACAAATTGGACAGAAAGGTTTATGTTCGAGAACAAGCAGCACCATTTGTTTCAATGGCAGAAATGATGAAAAAGTTCCAATCATGTACCAGAGATTTGTCACGTCCTCACAGTTCATCAAATGTAAATAAACAGAATCACATCATTTTGGCTCCAACATGGATTTGATTCCTAACACATCCTTGTTTCCTTTTTTCTTTCATTAAATTCCTTCTCTACCTAATCAGGATAATGCTGCTACTGTTCAGATGCCACTGCTCAGATTGACAAGGCCTAAAGAACCCGAATTCGAAACAGCACAGAGAATGCGTCCGGTTGCGGTGAAGAGCACCGCAGAGCTTGAGGAAGAAATGATGGCTAAGATTCCGAAGTTCAAAGCAAGACCATTGAACAAAAAGGTGTAATGCTTGTACCATCTGGTTTATGTGTAAACTGATCTTTCTTTGTTCTTTACTGTTTAAGATTTTATTTTACCTATAAGGCTTCTATTTAATTTGTTTCCCATTTCCTTCTCCTGTGCAGATTTTTGAAGCTTCAACACTACCTTCATTACCAAGAAGTACTCCGAAGACACCAGAGTTTCAGGAATTTCACTTTGAGACAATGGCTAGAGCAAGTAAGAATGCAGAGACATCTTCAGTAGCTTCAACAGAAGTGTCTCGTCAGGTTCGGAGAACTATCTCGCATATATGTGATTCATTTTCATTTGGAACCTTAAATAGTGATTCATTTTCATTTGGAACCTTAAATAGTTTGCTTACCTTCTCTCTGTTTCCCTGCCTACAGAATACTCAATGGAAACCTCATCTCACAGAACCTAAAACCCCAGTGCTTCAAACATCTCTAAGGGCAAGACCTATTACTGTCAAAAGTTCTATTGAACTTGAGCAGGAGGAACTTGAAAAAGCTCCTAAATTTAAGGCAAGGCCATTGAATAAAAAGGTAACTTTCTCCTTCATTTCAATTCTGCATTGTATGAGATAGTAACTTTGTTACTTGCGAAAGTAACCCTAGTTGTTTTTGCGTTGTGTAGATATTTGAGAGCAAAGGAGAATTGGGAATCTTCTGTAACACAAAGAAACAGGTGACTATACCTCAAGAATTCCATTTTGCAACACATGAGAGAATACCACCACCAGCAGCAGTTTTTGATTTATTTGATAAGGTAATTATACAAATCCACCAAATAGTTATTATGCTACTGATCTGAGGAAACACTAAGTTACATGTTTGTTCCTTTTACAGATGTCTCTGAAATCAGAATCTAGCCATGATCCAATTCCAAGAAACACCATTCCCAATCCATTCCATCTTCAAACAGAGGTATATATATTTAATTTATTTATTTGTTCATGAATGGTATATAAGACCAAAAAAGATACATAAGAGTTCAGTATTTTATTAAGTCCCCCCAAATGTCTTTCAGGAAAGAGGTGCTGAAAAAGAAAAGAAGTTCGTGATGGAAATTATAGAGAAGCAGTTTGAAGAAGAAAGAGCCAGGGTTCCCAAGGCTAATCCATATCCATACACTACTGACTACCCTGTGGTATGTTAATTTTTGTGTGCTTTCATTTAATGTTTTAAGTCAATCATGAATTTATAGTTAATGTTAGTTAAATGGGTGTTATCTTATTCAGATACCTTCAAAACCCGAACCAAAACAATGTACAAAACCAGAACCGTTCCAGTTGGAGAGTCTGGTTAGGCACGAGGAGGAGATGAAAAGAGAGATGGAAGAAAGGCAGAGAAAGGAGAAAGAAGAAGCTCAGATGAGGATCTTTAAGGCTCAGCCGGTTCTAAAAGAGTAAGATTCATATACATACACATACACATATACATATACATATACATATACATATACATATACATATACATATACATATACATATACATATATATATATATACATATACATATACATATATTAAATCCTTTTCTTTTCATGCAATGTTATGCAGGGATCCAATTCCTGTTCCTGAAAAGGTTCGCAAGCCTCTAACACAAGTGCAAACGTTCGACCTCCATGTCAATCATCGAGCAGTGGATAGAGCGGAATTCGATCAAAAAGTAAATTCTAGTTTCTTTATCCCTTGTAAAGTTTATATATATTTCCATTCAATAAAAATTCTTATAATGAATCTTTTTTTTAACAGATTAAAGAGAAAGAAATGGTTTACAAGAGATTCAGAGAGGAAAGTGAGGCTGCTAGAATGGTATGCATATATATACTCTTAGTCCCCTAAACTTTGTGTTGTCAATTCTAGTTCTTGGCGTGAATTAAAACAAAAAAATGTCATAAAATCATTACCAGATTGAGGAAGAGAAAGCATTGAAGCAACTAAGAAGGACAATGGTTCCCCATGCTAGGCCTCTCCCCAAGTTTGATCATCCTTTCTGCCCACAAAAGTAAGAAAAAAATACATGGCAATTGGTGTATATTGTGTTTATGTTGATAATTTGCTTCAAAACATTCTTATATTCGTGCCATGTTCGTGTTTTGATGGTCTATGATTTTGTCAGGTCTTCCAAGGAAACAACAAAACCGAAATCGCCACATCTACGAGTTCTCCAAAGAATAGAAAGGAAGAAAACGATCAGTTCATTTGCCACACCAACTTCGAGTCCCGCCACTCGTATGAGGTGATTTTGGTTTAGGGAAACCAAGTCATCAGGCAGGCGGCGTCACAGTGGAGGGGATTGTTCAAGAACTTTTGAACCCCTTGTGAAATCAATTCAAGAACTTTTGATCCCCCTGTGAAATCAACTCATGGTCCATTTAACTATGACAGTTTGCAGATTCATTTGTGTAACTATGTACACTTTTTGAGCTCATATGTACTTAAAATTTCAGTAGTGAAGAACAATGAAAGGAGACTCCAAAACATTCTTTTGTTACCATTTTAAGTCATGCAAACATGACACGTTTTAATAAACATGGAATGTTATATGGATGTCTGTACATGAATAAATCTAAACCTATTCGGCTTCCGAAAGTAGACTCCAAAACATTTTTTCTTTAGCATTTTAAGTCATGCAAACATGGCACATTTCAATAAATATAGAGCGTTCTATATATGCCTTTAGGTGATCTATATAGTACAGCTAGTGTATTTTTTTTTTTTTAAATTTAAAAAAAATCCTTAAAAAAGTTAAAAAATTAAATATTTTCTTTTTATTATCATTTTTTCACGGTAAAATTTGATAATGAAAAGAATCATGATGACTAAACAAAATGAAAAATAATTATGCTTTAGAAATTGAAATAATAAAATAAAAAGAAAAAAGTTAATTAAAAAGAATACATGATTGTAGCATGATGGAATTTTGTCATCATTTTTAATTAAATTGTAGTTAAATTAATCAAAATAAGTATGATTGCTTCAAAATTATATATATAATTGAATTCCACTAACGGTTAAAAGAAATATAATAAATTTCAACAAATTAAATTAATAATTTTTAACAGGATCAACTAAATGCACAACATATTAGTTAATATGAATATTAATGGTTGACAAATAGAAAAATAAAGTCATTTGTGTTTGTTCTATTTTCAATGCACATCATATAAAATATATATTTAATGTATTGATGGTATATAATTTATTGATGTATTGATAATTACATATAAATATTGATGAGAGATGTTCATGAATCGAATAAATTTGTCATTAGGATTTTTCAAAATTTTATGTTTGGCCAAAAAATATGTTATTATTATCCTAAAAATAATATAATAATATATATTATATATATATTTGAACAATTTCATTATAAGTTCTGATCATATCTGTTCTTTTTAACACAATGTCTAGAACTACCCATATCCCCTCCCCAACTTATAAATATAAGAGGATAATGGACTTTAGTGCGTTTGAACCCACATCCTCCTGTATTAACAACAGTGCCTATACCAATCAAACAATATATTTTATAATTAAATACTTGTTTAGGTTAATCATCTATGGACTTGACTTGAATTATAAGAACTATAAATGACATTTTTATTAAAGAATGTCGAGGATCCAAATTGAAAATTCAATGAGATAATATTAGACTTAAAATTTTAGAATTTTAGAATTTTAGAATTTGAATAAATTCAGATTTGAGTTTATATATATATATATATATATATATATATATTCTTGTATATGGTTTTAGATACAAACGACTTGACCCATTGGAAAGTGTCATTTTTCTATCCGTCGAACAAACCGAACATTCATGATCTAATTATCTGTCATTTCATTTCTTATACTCTTATGAATTTTTGAAATTTATTCCATTAATTTGAAAATCAAAATGTAATCAATAACACATTGTTGTCTTATCAAATTATATCTTAATTTTCAAATTTAATGAAAATTCATTAACAATATAATTTCAAAAACGTAAAAGATTAAAATTTCAAAAACCCGAACATTACAAACCGATGAAACCTAAAACATCTGTTGAGAGGCATGTTTGTTGCAAAAGGTGCACCATTGTCTG
Source organism: Gossypium australe (assembly GCA_005393395.2). Classification (NCBI taxonomy): domain Eukaryota; kingdom Viridiplantae; phylum Streptophyta; class Magnoliopsida; order Malvales; family Malvaceae; genus Gossypium; species Gossypium australe. Next base: position 2,115,446 of record CM016614.1, on the reverse strand, counting down.
ATTAAAACATGATAGAGCATTGACTGAAAGCATGTATTTTTGTTTCTATTATCCCTTGAGTTCCAAGCAATGTTTGCCCTTTCATTTTTCTTCAGGTGGTCTAAACCTGTCTTTCTCCTCCTCCACTTCTAACAACTGCAATTTCTCCCCATGGAAGGAGATAAGTCCTTATTAGCGTGCGCCTCCTCTTCCATTTCCCCAATAATTACGAAGTTACGACTATCATTTTATGATTTCTTTTTCCATTTCTCCTCCTCTTCCGTAGTTTTATCGACAATATAAACAACTTTCCGTTTCTAAAAGGTTAAGATTATTGTTTACCTTCCGCTTCTATTTATGAACATTCATTAATTGAATCTGTTTTATTTTCGTAAATAACGAATTTAAATGCTCGATTTTATTATTTAGACTCAATTTTTATTTAGTGAATAATTTTATTAGAATTTATTAATGTTTGGGTCAAAGAGTTAGTGGCCAACAATGACCAACATTCCTTGAACTTACGACCCAATGAAAATTCAATGTTATGTGATGCAAAATCGTACCATTTTGTAATGGTTAACTGTCACTATAAAAAAGGGTTGGGATGTCCTCTTCTACTTAAAAACAAATCAATGTCGATTTGATTATATATATATTGAAAATAAGAAATACCCGGTGTAAAATAAAAGTAGTTATTTATTTAAATATAGATCGTATTTTAGATATAATAAAAATATCAAATTAATTTTAAAATTTACATGACGAATATAATTAAAATATTGATGGTATAAAAAGTTATAAAAGATGATTTATTCCGGATTTAAGTTCATGTATAGGTTTTGTTTGAATATATTTCAAGTTTTAATGTGATTATACACGTATTTTTTTAATCTGATTCAACTCAGTTTAATGATTAAAAGTCAATAACCTTAATTACGCAACTCAAATTTAAAATGATTTAAATATGCAACTCAGAATTATCTAACCCGAAATCATATATACGAACATCATGATTAAATAGGAGAATAAAGCCTTTTCTCATGAAAATGAAAGACATTTTTTCCTACATAAAAACCGAGTTCGATCAACAAAGCATCCACCAAAAATAACAATGGCTGCAACTTTGTATTGTTCATTAATCATTTCCCATACCTTGCTCCTCTTTCTACTCCACCTCTCTTCCTCCTCCGCCGCTACTCACCACCACCATCACCACCACCGTTCACTGCCTCCAAACCCAAAGCTCCAACAAGCTTACACAGCCCTCCAAGCTTTCAAAAAAGTCATTTACTCCGACCCCAACAACATCACCACAAACTGGGTTGGTCCCGACGTATGCAAATACACAGGCGTGTACTGTGCACCACACCCTCACGACAAAACCATCAAAGTCGTCGCCGGTATTGACCTAAACGGCGAGGACATCGCCGGTTACCTCCCCGATGAACTCGGTCTTCTCACCGACCTTGCTCTTATCCACCTGAACAGCAACCGTTTCTGTGGTATAGTCCCACAAACGTTATCCAATCTCTCTCAATTATTCGAACTCGATTTAAGTAACAACCGATTCGTCGGCCCTTTTCCAACCGTCGTCCTTTCTTTACCGTCACTTAAGTATCTCGATATCCGTTACAACGAGTTCGAAGGGTCATTACCGGCTCAACTATTCGCTAAAAACCTCGACGCCATCTTCGTGAACAACAACCGGTTCTCTAACGTGATACCGAACAATTTCGTCGCTAGCTCGGCTTCCGTTGTCGTCTTCGCCAATAACAAACTCGGCGGCTGTTTGCCGCCGAGCATTGCAAACTTCGCCAACACGTTAGAAGAGCTTTTATTGATCAACACCAGCTTGTCGGGTTGCTTACCGCCGGAAGTGGGTTACCTTTATAAACTCAAAGTATTGGATGTTAGTAATAATAATTTGGTCGGTTCCATACCTTATAGTATTGCCGGTTTGGCTCATTTGGAGATATTAAACTTAGCTCATAACATGATGAGTGGGATTGTACCTTCGGGTGTTTGTGTTTTGCCTAATTTGAAGAATTTCACGTTTTCTTACAACTTTTTTTGTGAAGAAGAAGGGATTTGTGGGAATTTGAGTTCGAATGGTGTGGCTTTTGATGACCGCCGGAATTGTTTGCCAGAAAAGCCGAGGCAAAGAAGTGAGAAAGAGTGTGAAGCAGCGCTTGAACATCCGGTGGAATGTTTGGATTACCATTGTGGCGGCGGCGGTGGTGGTTCGATTGCGATTCCTCCGGCTATGGTACCGGTGGCTACACCGATGTTATCACCTTTTATGGCTCCGGGACATGCATAAAAGTATTTATATTTAATGCACCATATTATATTTAGATTTGAGAAATGTGGCATTAACTAGTTGATTGAAAATGTGTATATATGTATGTATATATATATATATATATATATCAAATATGAAGAATAAGTTACAAGATATGTATAGGATTTATATTTGATGATTTATACCTTTGTTAATAAATTAAATGATGTTATTTTACTACAAATAAGTAATTTGAATTTGTTTTTTTTTTAACTTTTAATAATATATTAAGTTATTAAAATTTTGTATCAGTATTTCAAAGTTTAGGTTTGAGTTTTGTTAGAGTTTTGTGACCCAAATTCTAAGATATTACTTGCAAGTCAAGTTAAACAAAATATATCTTCTTCCTAGAAGACTTAGTGTTTATGAGTATAATATATTTAGCATAATATATTTTTACTTTGATTAGAATTGGGTTTTACAAGCCTATAAATAGACATAGTCTATTCCTCTTGTAAGTTGTTCGAATTTGACATAGTGAATTTTTTCTTCTCCTCTGCCCGTGGTTTTTTCCCGAAAGGGTTTCCACGTAAAATCTGTGTATTCTTTATTATTTCTCTTCTCTTTGCGATATATATTGTCATTACCGACATTTATATTTTTCACAAGTTTGATATTAATATTTTTTCAGATTGATTGCAATGTAAGTTTTGATTGTAACAAACAAAAATATATATATGTATATATATTGATTTGAGTTTGTAGGAGGTGGATAAAGAGTTTATGTGTATTATCCTTTTTCTTTTTTGGTAAATTACACTATTAGTTATTAAATTATAAGTAAGTATTTAGTGGTGGGGGAGGGAGGGAAAGGGAGATTAATTTTTATTTTTTTAATATTAATATAATTATATTTATTTAATGTTAATATTATTATTTTGTATATATTTTATTGGAAAAAATATTTAGAAATATAAGGATTAAATTATAAATTCCTTATTTTTATGAGAAAAATGAGTAAAAGTGTAAATTTTAAGGGTAAATTACACCAACAGTCACTCAACTTTGGTATAGCTGACAAAACAGATACTTAGGTTTCAATTCAGTCACTCAACTTTTGAAAAATAACAAATCAATCATTTTAACCATTTTCTGTTACAGACGTAATGAAAAAGTGACATGGCATTTAACGGTGGGTTAGTTGTCATTTAAACAACCCCATTTAAGAGCCCTGGGCAATAGAAGAATAAGAGAAGAAATGGAGAAGAAGAAGAAGAAAAGAAGAGAAAAGGGAAGGAGCTTCGAATCAGTGATTCCCAATGGTCAAAATCCGGGAACTCAAAGATGACTACGCTTCCGCGACATTGACGCGTCCATGGCCAACGCCCTCCGTCGCATCATGATCGCCGAGGTTCCCACCATAGCCATCGACCTCATCGAAATTAAAGTTAACTTTTCCATTCTCAATGACAAGTTCATCGCCCATCAACTCGATCTAATCCCTCTCACTAGCCAACGCGCCATGTTGATGCGATTCTCGCATGACTGTGAAGCCTGCGATGGTGACAAACAGTGTGAGTTTTGCTCCATCGAGTTCCATCTTCACACCAAATGCATGAGTTCCATCTCCATTGATTTCACTGATTACACTGGCTACGAATCCTCTGAACAAAGGTATTTAGGGTTTAAATCTATAATTTGGCACTGTTTAGGTCTAATTGTAAATGTCATCCCTGTAATTTACGAAAAATAAAAAGATAGTCCTCAATTTTGATATAAATTATTGATTGAATTGTTGATTTTTACTAATTTCTTACATATAATTTGTTAAAATGCTTATTTTTGGGTCAACAGACAAGATTTAACATTGATACTTAATTGAACTAATTTTTAAGTGTTCATAATGTACAATGACCAAATTCTGAATAAGGCCAAATTTAATTGCATTGCCATGTCAATGTGGCAAGTTAACTGGCCACATCAGCTAGTTAACTTGCCACATTAGCAGTCTCGTTAAGATAGTAAAGAAAAATGTTATTAAGTGATTGATTTGTATCTTTTTGATAACGCTAGTAACTGTTTTATTATTTTTCGACAGTGAATGATTGAATTGAAACCTGAGTGACTGTTTTGTCAGCTATCCCGAAATTAAGTTACAGTTGGTGTAATTTACCCACATTTCAATTATAATTTTTGGATTTGATAATTGGTTATATGTAGAAAACTGAGTTCCATTTAACAAGAGAGAAGAAAGGCCTGGTCAAGAAAACTACATCAATCAAAAGAACCAAAATACACCAAAACCTTTCCTCTCCCAAAGCAAACAAAAGAGAAGTTGAAGCCATAGTTGAGCTATTGACCCAAACAAGAAGCCAAAACTAACAATGCAAAGGGAATCAAGCTCTATTTCCTCATCAAGATAGAGTCAGGTCGCAGAAGTTAAGCCGACCGAACCACCCCTCGCGGCCTTGCTTATATCTGTCGACGGCCACATCTGGGATCTCTTCCATCTCACGCCAGACCACTTCCTGCAAGCAGATTAGCCACAAAATTGGCACTTGGATGGATGTAAGTAACATTGCTCAACAAAAGTTATTCTTTAATGAATCCTTTCCACCAGAAAAAAAAGACCACTAATTTTCGATCTGTCTTCATTGGATGATGTGAGTTTCTTTATAACCGTCAATGACTCGCCTTCAAAAACAACATGCATAAATCCTGGATCTGCTCAAAAGTCATCGCCTGGATCGCTGCCACAGCCTCCGCCACAAACCTGTTGGATATGTACCTATCAGTAGAAGCTAGGACCAGACTTTCAGTATTTCTAATGATTATACCAGAGCATGATTGTTTAGAGAGTTCATTAAAGATTCATATTTATTAATTCATTTTTTTTGAATATTAAGCTACATTCATATTGCATGATGATGATGAACAGAAGAAAAATGACTTATGAGGTTAACATTTACGCTCTCAAATTATTTTTTATTTGATACAAAAGAAATATATATATATATGAGGTTATAACCTGACATCTTCTGGAACACTTTCAGAAATTCGTTTGAAAACCACCAAATTAGTCTCGTTTTTCTCTTCGTCTTTAACAAACCTCCGATCATGTCAACTGCTCTATTGCAACTTCAGATTCCTGTAGGGTTTCGTTTTTTCCCACAAAAGAATAAATCCTTTGTGATTACCTTAGACCAATCATCAAGGGCAATCCCATACCTTCTGGTGTGATGATGGAGTGCCATATTAATGGTGCAAATCGCGAGCCTTTGAATATTTTAGATCAAGATTTGGCAGAGTCTTTCTAGGTTATATCACGAAGTTGAAGAGAAGAAGCAAATCAAGAATCGAAAGAATCGCGGGAGATGGATGTTGGCTCCAACAATATGTTAAAGAAGTGAGGCACAAGGACAGTGGCGAAGTCATAGGGTTTGATAAACACTTCACATTCACCAGCAAGAAAAGCAAGAAATCAAATGGTCAATGGATTATGCACGAGTACTCTCTGAAAGACCAAGAAGCTGCTAGCGCAAGTTTGAGTGTATTAGCAGTAATTAATCTTTGAAAAGTCAAAGATATTGGTTGTAGAAAGTTAGGCACCGAAAATAGATGCATTTAAGGCACCAAATTTTAGTTTGAAATTTGGCATAGGTTAATTGCAATTTTGGTCCCTATTAGTATAGGTACTTTGCAAGTTAATCCCTGGACTTCAACTATAAATAGGCCTAACCATTTCTCATTTTCTTCATCCCAAAATTTGCCATTCTCTACTCAAGGCATTATTCTCTCTCTCCCTATTTGTAAATTTTCACTTGTAATTTTGGAGTGAAATATATTTGGTAGTGCCCGAGGACGTAGGCAAAATTTGCCGAACCTCGTTAAAATTCTGGTGTTCTTTATTATTTATTTATCATTTTTTGTGAGCGTGATTGTAGTGATTTATTGTGCCATTAAATTACGATAGAGGGATATTCTGGCTAGGAAAGACCTGGTACTTAAGTGATCCTCGTGATCCACCTCTTTTTCCTGGGAATTGAACTTAATATGATTTTTCAGTACAATAATTTTACTCTTTTACACGCTTCCGCACAACAATTGGTATCAGAGCTAGATTTATACTTGGAGAATACGACCGTTTACGACACTATATAGTAGTTAGGATTGAGGAGAAAAATGGCAGAGGCATCGTCATCAATAAGGACTATTGTGACCAATGCAAAATTTGAAGTAGAGAGATTTGATAGTACCAATAATTTTGGTATGTGGCAATGTGAGATCCTGTATGTCTTATATCAGCAAGAGCTGGATATAGCCTTTGAAGAAATACCTGACAAGATGGATGACAAGGAGTGGGCCAAGATTAATAGACAATCGTATGGTACAATCCGTCTATATTTGGCCAAAGAGCAAAAGTACTCTGTCATGAAGGAGACATCAGCGAAGAAGTTATGGGATACACTGGAAGAAAAGTTTCTAACGAAAAGTTTCTAACGAAAAGTCTTGAAAATAAGCTTTATATGAAAAAGAAACTTTTTCGATTCACCTATGCTCCCTATGCCAATGAATGACCATGTGAACTCATTCAATAAAATTTTAGCAGACTTGCTAAATTTGGATGAGAAATTTGAAGATGAAGACAAGGCATTATTATTGTTGAATTCCCTTCCTAATGAATATGATCATCTTACCACCACATTGTTTCATGGAAAGGAAAAGATCACATTTGATGCAGTCTGTAGTGCGTTGTATAGATCTGAAACTTGAAAGAAAGATAAAAGAGATCACAGAGATATAAATAAAGAAGTCCTAACAATAAGAGGTCGTTCACGCAGCAGCAAACTTGATAGAAGGGGAAAGTCCAAAGGGAGACCCGCCAAAGATGAATGTGCCTTTTGTCATGAGAAAGGGCATTGGAAAAAGAATTGTCTTAAGTTACAAAAGGGCAAGGTTATTTCTAATGCATGTGTAGCGGAGCATGATGAGGAGTCAGACTTTAGCTTGGTTGGCATGGTGATGGCATGTCCTACAGATGAGTGGATTTTGGATTCAGGATGTACTTACCATATAGGTCCTAATAAGGGTTGGTTTTCTAGTCTTAAAAAACTAGAAGGTGGAGTTGTTCTTATGAGTAATGACAGTGCTTGTAATATAATAGGAGTAGGTACAATCTAATTGAAGAATCATGACGACTCAATCCAAGTCTTGATTGATGTTCGCTACGTACCTAACTTGAAGAAAAATCTCATCTCATTAGGGGCCTTAGAATCTAAAGGGCTCATAATCACTTTGAAAGATGGATTACTAAAGGTAGCAGCCGGGGAATTGATGGTGATGAAAGGCACAAGAAGAAATAACTTGTACCTTTTAAATGAAAGTACAGTTATTGGATCAAAATCAACAGTTGCGAAAGATGCAAATTCAGAGGCTGCCATAACGGCTACCAGGTTATGGCATATGTGATTGGGACATGCTGGAGAAAAAGCTTTACAGATTTTGGCGAAGCAAGGCTTGTTGAAAGGTGCAAATTCTTGCAAATTAGAATTCTGTGAACATTGTGTTCTGGCAAGCAGACGAGGGTAAAATTTGGTTCAGCAATTCACAATACGAAAGAAATTCTAGACTACGTTCACAGTGATGTGTGGGGACCTACCAAAGTGGCTTCTTTGGGAGGTATGCACTATTTTGTTACTTTTGTTGATGATTATTCAAGAAAAGTATGGGCGTATCTAATGAAAAGAAAAAGTGAAGTATTGGATGCATTTCTGAAATGGAAGAAGATGGTGGAAACTCAGACTGGTCGAAAGGTCAAACTACTTCGATCAGACAATGGTACTGAGTACAAAAATAATCCATTTCTACAAATATGTCAAAATGAGGGTATTGTGCGACACTTCACTGATCGGGATACACCACAGTAGAATGAGGTGGCAGAATGTATGAATAGAACTATACTAGAGCAAGTTCAATGTATGTTGTCCAATATTAGATTGGGCAAGGAATTTTGGGCTGAGGCAGTTACATATGCGTGCCATCTAATTAACCGTTTGCCATCAGCTGCAATAAATGAAAAAACTCTTATGGAGATGTGGACTGGTAAACCTGCTACTGATTATGATTTTTTACATGTTTTTGGTTCCACTACATATTATCATATAAAAGAATCGAAATTAGACCTAAGAGAAAAGAAAGCATTATTCTTGGGTATAACTGGTGGAGTAAAAGGATACCGTCTCTGGTGTCCTGATACAAGGAAGATTGTCTTCAGCAAAGATGTGACTTTTGATGAATCAACCATGTTAAATGATTCACAAAAGGATAACCAAACCAGTAGTACTTTGCAGCAGGTGGAGCTTGAAAAGGTTAATGATGATCCAGCTAATATTGAAAGGACAAATGATGAAGAAGTTCTGACCCAAGAACCTCTGCAGCAATAAGATTCAATTGCATGTAGGAGGCCAAGAAGAGAGATTCGTAAGCCTACTCGCTTTGATGATATAGTGGCCTATGCACTTCTAGTTACAGATGGTGATGCTCCTTCTACTTACACAGAAGCAATAAGTAACCCTAATGGTGCAAAGTGGAAGCAAGCCATGAACGAAGAAATGCAGTCTCTTCATCAAAATAGGACTTGGGAGTTGGTGACACTGCCCAAGGGAAAGAAGACAATTAGATGCAAATGGGTATATGCAAAGAAGGAATGATTTCCTGGTAAAAATGAAATTCGATACAAGGCTAGTTTGGTAGCAAAGGGTTACGCTCAGAAAGAAGGAATAGACTACAATGAAGTGTTTTCTCCAGTTGTGAAGCATTCGTCTTTTCAGATTTTGCTAGCCTTGGTTGCGCAATATGATCTTGAACTAGTTCAGCTTGATGTGAAGACCGCGTTTTTACACGATGATTTGGAAGAGGAAATCTATATGACTTAGCCAGATGGATTCAAGGTTGCTGGTAAAGAAAATTGGGTTTGCAAATTGACAAAGTCGCTTTATGGATTGAAGTAATCTCCGAGGCAGTGGTACAAGCGATTTGATCAGTTCATGAAAGGGTAAAGGTACACAAGAAGTAAATTTGATCATTGCGTGTATTTCCAGAAGCTACAAGAAGGAATTTTCATATGCTTGCTCTTATATGTTGATGATATGCTGGTAGCACCTAAGAGCAAAGTTTAAATTGAGAGATTGAAGACTAAACTCAATCTTGAGTTTGAGATGAAAGATCTAGGTGAAGCTAAGAAGATTCTTGGCATGAAAATATGTAGAGATAAAGCCTATGACAGAGTTAGCTTATCTCAGAAGCAGTATTTGAAGAAGGTGCTACAGCAGTTTGGCATGAACGAGCAGACAAAACCTGTAAGTACCCCGTTGGCTTCTCATTTCAAGCTTTCTGCACAACTATCTCATTCGATGAATACAGAACGAGAATACATGTTGCAAGTTTCGTATTCTAATGCAGTGGGTAATTTGATGTATGCAATGATATGTACAAGACCCGACATTTCACAGGCAGTTAGTATAGTGAGCAGGTATATGCATAATCCTGGAAAAGGACATTGGCAAGCTGTGAAATGGATTCTACGGTATATTCAAAAGACCGTGGATGTTGGATTACTGTTCAAGCAGGATAATACACTTGGTAAAGGTGTTATTGGGTACGTTGATTCTGACTATACCGGTGATTTGGACAAACGAAGATCAACCACCGGTTATATGTTTACACTTGCTGGAGGGCCAATAAGTTGGAAGTCTACACTACAGTCTACAGTTGCATTGTCAACCACAGAAGCTGAATGCATGGCTGTAACAGAGGCTGTAAAGGAAGCTATTTGGTTACAAGGTATGGTTAAAACCTTGTGATTGGTTCAGGAGCATATTAACATGTATTGTGATAGTCAAAGTGCTATTCATTTAGCAAAGAATCAAGTCTATCATGCACGTACAAAGCATATCGACGTATAATTCCATTTTGTGCGGGAAATTATTGATGAGGGAAAAATTCGTCTTCAGAAGATTAAGACTACAGCTAATCCCACAGATATGATGACCAAGGTGGTAACAACAACCAAGTTCGAACATTGTTTGAACTTGATCAATATCCTGCAAGTTTAACAGTTGAAGAAGGCACTATCAAGTATTGTTGGCAAAGGCAAAAAGAATTGTGTGAAGATAAGATTATCCTAATCAAATCTTCAATGTGGAGATTATTAGCTGCAATTAATCTTTGAAAAGTCAAAGATATTGGCTGTAGAAAGTTAGGCACTGAAAATAGATGCATTTAAGGTACCAAATTTTAGTTTAAAATTTGGCATGGGTTAATTGTAATTTTGGTCCATATTAGTATAGGTACTTTGCAAGTTAATCCCTGAACTTTAACTATAAATAGGCCTAACCATTTCCCATTTTCTTCATTCCAAAATTTGCCATTCTCTACTTAAGGCATTGTTCTCTCTCCCTATTTGTAAATTTTCACTTGTAATTTTGGAGTGAAATATATTTGGTAGTGCCCGAGGACATAGGCAAAATTTGCCGGACCTCTTTAAAATTCTGGTGTTCTTTATTTTTTATTTATCAAAATTTGTGAGTGTGATTGTAGTGATTTATTGTGCTATTAAATTACGATAGAGGGATATTCTGCCTAGGAAAGACCTGGCACTTAAGTGATCCTAGTGATCCACCTCTCTTTCCTGGTAATTGAACTTAGTGTGATTTTTCAGTACAATAGTTTTACTCTTTTACACTCTTCCGCACAACAGAGTGATTCCGTTATCTGTAAGATTAAGAAGAAGGATGCTGCTTTTGTGAGCTCGGATTACGAAGAAAGTGAAGGAGAAATCAAGAAGAACAAGAAACGTAAGTTGATGGAGGTGCCGTCGTATTCAACAAATGATGTTTCTATCGTGCCCGAGGAGAATCAGACATTTGATTATATGGCTCCAGAAGTAGGAGGCTTCTCACTGTCACCTCCCTTCTCTACATGTTTAAACCAGCAACCAAACCCTTGGACGTTGGCAGGTGTTGATGGCAATTTTGGAGTGCCTGATTATAATTCTCACCTTCTGCTACCTACCTAACCCTTGCTCTATTTTTACATGTCTATGATTTAGCTTGTATATTCATAAGCTTGTTCATGCATGCTAATTTGTATATATATACATACACATATAGTTTATACGTATATATTTGATTATCAAAACTAACATTTGGTATTGATTTGTATATTTAGGAAGAAGCTAGGGAGGAACGCGACGCCAAACCCTTGCATGCTTTTATTTATTTTAATATATTAATACACTAATTTAAAATATATTTTAAAATTAAAATTGATTTAAATATTTTATAGCAAATAATATTTTATTTTTATCAAACATGATTTTTTAAAACTTAAAAAAACCTATCTATTTGGTTTTATTTACCACCGGTTACCATAAGTTGAAAATTTTAATTGTCAATATTATATTATTATAATAGCTTATATTTTCTTTGTGTATTATTAAATTGTTATTTTTTAAAAATAAATACGAAATAATAATATATTAATTTAAACCTCAATTATCACAAATAATTTCAAAGTAAAATTTATGGTTAATCACTAATTAGGTAGTGTTTGATTGAAATCGAGTGAAAAAATTTCGAATTAATAATCATTAATTAGGTATGATCTATTGTTGCTACCAAGTTTCTTCACTACTTGATTTCGTCGCCTATGTTTTTTTTTTGGGTATAATTATAGATATTTTCAATTGTTTTACGATTTAAAACAAATCATGTTCAAGTCGGGGTAGGATTCATGTAAAATTCTCTCAACGATGATGATTTCAAAATTCAAACTCATTGCAAATATCTGGAGAAGAAATGCACTTCCGCTCCAAATGTCTCTCAATAATAACTTATATCATTGCTCTATATTTTCATCCATGATCAATCACCATTAATTGGTATAATGATAGTTTTTAATATCTATATTTTTTTGTCAATTTAGTCATATTCTTTTTTTAGCTAAGTTTAACCCTGAACCTTTTTAAAAAGAGTCAATTTGACCAGTAACCTCTAAAAAAGAATCGAATTGCTATTTTTTGAACATAAATAATGACTATAACATTAAATTTTTAAACATGAAAGCCCATATGACACTACATGTATACTTCATACTTTTTTTTTTGAATTATGAACTTTTTATATTTTTTTTGAATTATAAATTTTATTTTATTTTTTATAATTTTAAAATTATTTGTTGATGTGATGATATATAAAACAAATAATGTCAAATTAGAATGAAGGACATGTGGACTATCATGCAGGTTGTTATGCCAATATTGTTTTTAAAAAAATTAATGCTTTAGGTAGAATTTCTATTAAATAAAAATAATTTGATTCTTTTTCAAATATTGAGGGTTAAATATGGCTAAAAATGAATAAAATGACCAAATTGATAAAAGATGTAAATATTAAAGGCTAAATTTATTATTATGACTTTAAAATTTGATTTGTATGTTTCAAATATGTCCAAGTTAGATCGCGGGCTTACCATTGATACATTAAGGACTCAATTATAACAATTTGAACTTTTGGGACTAATTTAGAATATTGGCTATAATTTCTGGACGTCTAATGCTATAAACCCTAAATTTTCACAGTCATCTAACCTTCTAGAAGAGTCCTGAGCCGCTCCAAAGAATCAAACGATTCGAGTCGCAGACAGTTCGTCGTAAGCTCATTCTCTTCAACTCTCACAATTCAAAAAATTAAAAGTAAAATGGGGAAATCGGAAGTGAAAGGTATGGTGACGTCGCTGTCTTCAATGTTCCCGGCGGAGGAGGTTCAGAAGGCGGCGAAGATGGTGGAGGAGAAGTTATCGGAGAAGCAGAACGAAATGAATCAATTAAAAGAATTCATCGCCGATAACACTTCCGTCATCAACCTCGTTCAAAAACTACCCGACGAACTCCACCACGATATCATGGCAAGAATTTCAAATTTACGATCAATCAGTTTCACTCTATTTATACATATTAGTAAAAAAGCAAAAAATAGAAAAAGGTTGCTTAGGCTTTTTTTTTTTTTTTTTTCAGGTTCCATTTGGGAAAGCGGCGTTTTTTCCTGGTCGTTTGATTCATACGAATGAGTTTCTGGTATAGCTTTTGCGTTACGCGCTAAATTAGGAGTTTATTTTAATATTTGACTAGTTTAGGGTTTAGGGTTTTAATTAGGAATATGAAATCATTGTTGTAGGTTTTACTGGGAGAAAGTTATTATACTGAAAGAACAGCTAAACAAACTGTTGAAATCCTAAAGAGGAGAGGGAAATCATTGGAGTCTAAAGTGGACGCATTGAAGGCCGTAATGCAGGATCTTAAAGCTGAGGCTTCTTTTTTTGATTCCACTGCTTCTGAATCTGCTGTAAGCTTCCCCCAATTTTCTACTTTGTGTTGTTTATTCATTAAACATTAGTTAAATTGGGCATTTGTATGCTCACTTTTTCTTGTGTGTGCCAAGTCTTTACTTGTTACTATGGTTTTATTGTTACAGGAGGGTCTTGTGGAGATTAGAGAGTATGAGGAGGATAATTCTACCGAACGGGCGTCTCAATCAGGCAGGTTAACATGTCTTTTTCTTTCATTTTCGTTCACTATCGGGTATTGGAACTTTGTAGTCTACTTGTTTTAGTAAGAATGATACTCTTGCAAACAGATTCTGGATTATGTTTTATGTGAACTTCGTATGCTGGTTGCTTGCAATATCTCTTTTAACATGTTGCATAATATCTTGTTTGTTCTTCTCTTGTTAGAACTTCTTTTGTCGAGGTACTTGTTATTATGCAAGCCTAATTATCTTAACTGATAGTGATGAAATTATTATTGGTTATTTTAATGAAGTTGAGGAATTTAAGTTAGACAAAATGTTTTCTTTTCAGGTTCACTGGAACTTGAAACCCCTATTGTGGCTGAAGCAGACAATAAAATGGGTGCATCTGAGGATGATGAATATGCTCGTATAATGTCAAGGTTGGAAGAACTTGAGAAAGAAGAACTTGCAGCTGAAGATAAGGAGGAGAATCTTGAAGATGAAGATGAAGATGCTAATGCAGTTGAAAGTGACGGCAATGAAGATGAATTGACTAAAGCTGCTGAAGGTGATGGTGATGAAGATGAGTTGACTAAAGCTGCTTTTCATAGAAAAAAGGATGAATGTTACAGTTATCTTGATCATGGTCAAAGATATTTAGAGGTAATGTTGGGACTTGGTGCTTTTTACCTGTTAATACAATTGTATGTTGAATGTTCACTTATGAAATAGCTGTATCAGTCTCAGTCAAGGAAACAACTACAGCAGTTCAACGGCAAAGAACCAATTGAAGAGATGTCCAATAAATATAAGCATCAAGATTTAACTAATCAGTTCGCTGTAAGTGATTAAATCTTTGTATGCCTTCTTTGTCTTTTAGCCTTTCTTTGATAATCCTTCTAACTTATTGATAAATGAAAATCCTGAAGTCTGATTTCTGTATATCTGAAATGCAGTCTACTCGATTGACAGAGGAACCTCTTACCAAAGGTAACTATGATGGTTATGTTTCTGACTTATGCATGTGGTCAGTCATGTAAACTCAAGGAGGGGAAAGATATTCTGTTATCTACTGATAGATGTGAATATCATTTCGAGTTTGATTTATAGATGTGGCAAGTCCTTTATTTTATCTTATTCAGGTGAAATTTCACATGGTCGAATCATACAACAAGACACAAAGACTTTAAGTCCTTCCAAAAATGCCTCTGCTCCTTTCGAGAAGGTAAGTTTGAAGCAAAACCATCATAATGAAATAAGGTAGCTGTAGCTTATATTTGAGCTCTGCCCTTTGGGAGAAGGAAAAATAGAGAAAACCAACATGATATCATTCATGTTATTTCAGAATAGATCTTTGGATAACATCAATGACCTTATATCGAGCCTTGTCCTCTCTGTATTGTATTAACAAATGCAAGATCAGCAATGAGAGGGCTGCTAACCGTCTTTTTTAACTCCAATTTTGTGTTACAGAAATCTGTCCAGACCTCAAAATCAGAATTTGATAGTTCCAAGGTATGCTACCTCTGCCATGCTGGTTACTTTGATTAATCATTAGGGCATGATGCATGTTGTTTACGTGCCTTTATCCATCATGATTTATTGGCTATATGTGCAGGCTTTTACGGGTTCTATAGTTGAGCATACTCAGAATTTGGATAAAAGTTCAGTGGGAACAAATACGACTTCATTACAGGTATTGTGCTCACGCATCTTTGTGAGTATATAGCAAATAAGTTGCATATTTACTGCCTTGAATACTTACCTTTGCAGTCATCTCGTTTGCAACCTTCGAAGCCGGTATCTAGATTCAAAATGCAAAGGAAGTAGGTTGAGCATTGTATGACAAAAATAGATGTAAAAAATGAGACATTTCAGTATGGTATAATCTGATCAAACCATAACTAATTGCTGATCCTAATTGTGGGGTTGAAGTTTTGTTCGATTGGATTTTAGGGAGAGTTGTCATTACTGTTTGAGTAGCAGGTAATGCAAAGCCTTTCTTTTTTTTTTTTCCGACTCCTTTTCATGGTTTGTGCAATTATAGGTAAGGCTGTGGTAAGCACATGTAGTAGTGTTTGTTACAATTTGGCATATCATATTCTGCACTCTTCACTTATGTTTAAATTTGTGATATCCTAATTTAATCATATAACCAATTATCTTTGCAGAAACATCATAAAAAAAAATTTATATGTTAATTTTTGTAGTAGCATTCAATAATCATAAAAAAATTTGTATTAATGAATTTTAATATACAAATATTGAAATATTGTAGCATTTCTATTATGTCACTGAATATAATTATCAATATTTAGTATCTAATCTTACATGATAAGTTTTTTATTTATTGATATTATGCTTGTGAAACACATCTTCTTACGATAACATGTATTTTGAATGAAGGTAAATTATATTTAAACTTAAATTTTCTCTTTTTAAAATTCCAAAGTTATAATTAACACATTTATTGTATATTCTTCTATAAGAAAAATTATCTCATTTTTAAATATACAGAACAGGAAAATTTTTAATTTTACTATAATTACTAAAATTTTTAGTTATAGAATTAAAAGAAAATGATGTGATGTGTTGAGAGTTAATACTTCAAATTATAATTCATTAACATAATCTATTTTCTATTTCTCACATTTTATTTTTAGATAAAGTTGTGTAAAACAAAAAATTAAATTACATGTAATTCAGGAATAAACAAAATAGAACTTGCAATGAGAAATGTTATTTGGTTTTAAGCCTTAATTAATATCCAATATTTCTTATAATATACGAGGTTTGAAAGTGGGGAGAAAAACAATTTTAGTGGATTCATCCTCCCATTTTACATCTTTCCACCATCCCTCCTCTCCTTCAATGACCAGCTTCTGTCCTTTTGCACTATTGGAGTTTAGTGGAAGCTTCTTTAACGTTGGACAAAGCAAAATTTCGATTCTTTTCAGCTGTGGGAAAGGCAGAGCATGATGGTATATAATCTTTAGTTTGGGCAGATCACGTAGACGCAAAATCTCGAGCTTTGAAAACATGTTTGAATTTTCTTTTAGCTCAGCGACTTCACCAAGTTTTTCTTCACTGATGATTTCTTCTAAACCTCTGCATCTCGTTATATATAGTTCTTCCAAATGTGGAGCAAAGGTTACCCAACTCACATCCCTCAAATGATTGCATTCGTTTACCATTACAGATCGAAGGCTATGGAAGCATCCTGCACCTTCGATTATGTTACGTTCGATCTTCACTTCCTCTAGATCCATACACCTCGATAGTACTAAAGTACATAGATGCTGCAGATTTGCCAAAGCCATAATAGTCAATGATCTTGAATCTCTGAAATCTACAAGGCTTGCAGCTTCAATGGCACAACTAAAGGACTTGTAGAACCTCGAAGCTTTTTCCAACTCCGAAGCCCTTCTAAAAGTAATGGTCAAGACATTCAAATATTTTAAATGCTCCAGTTCCTCCAAAGGCAATGAACATCCATAACCACAACCCCTTATTTTCAGTACTTGCAACTTGGAGAAACTGGATATCAGTTGTTGTGGGATCATTTCTAGATCCCGTGTCCACTCCAGATTCAAATATTTCAGCTTTGCTAGGGCCTTCAATTGGACTGGAAACTTTCTTATTCCTGTACACGACAGATTGAGATGTTCTAGTGAAACCAACTTTGCAATTCCAACCGGTAATTCTTTCAAATGCCCATTGATGGACAAGTCTAGAACCCTTAGCATCGGCAAAGAATTAAAGAAATCATCCATGATTACCTTCAAATCATTGCTGCCAAGAAACAAAGTTTGGAGATTGGGACCATTCCAATATCTCAGTTAGATTTTCAATTTGATTACGCATGAGCGACATTCTTGTTACCTCTTCCCACTTTTTAGCTTTCGGTTGTTCCTTTAACTGAACACCTGATTTTACAAAAAACATCTCCTTCTCAGATTCACCAGCAATCCACAAAGCCATGTCGCGATTCACATCGTGCATCTTTACACCATGTTTACCTTCTTTCTCCAATAAGCATGCGTCAATAAGAGAACCTATAATGAATGTGATAATCTTCTGGATATAAAGAACAATACAAGAAACAAGATCTGAACCTTTCATCAGGTAAACAGTCATAACTGAATTTTAACTTGGGATACATCTCTTTCCCTACCCCTGGCAACACAGAAGCTGCTGATTGCCTTAAAACTTCAATAGCATATTCCCATTCTCGAGAGGTCTTCTTGGATGCCATGGCTCGCCCAATTGTAATGAGAGCGAGAGGTAGCCCTGCACACTCTTCAACCACCGCTTCAGCTAACTTGCAAATATCTGGATGCATTCGAAGGGTTTTTGATCCAACCTTCTCCTCGAACAGTCTGAAAGCTTCTCCGGGTGGTAAACATTCCACTCTGATATTATTATCCATGTTCGGTTGCATTTGACAGCACACGTCAAGACGACGAGTTGTAAAAATGACTTTAGAGCCATTTTCTTGAGTTGGAAGAGGTACCCCAGCTCTTGTGAGATCAAACCATTCCCATATATCATCCAACAACAAAGCAAACTTCTTTTTACATAATACCTTGAAGATGTCTTCAGCTTTCTCATCAAGGCTCTTAGATTTCCGACCTTCATTAGAAAGGCCTATTCTTTTGCAATCTCATCCTGGACTCTCTCAATTGGCCGATCTTGTGATGCAACTGCCCAAATGACCTGGTAATCATGGGTAGTATCATGGAATTTGTTATTGATTAGGTTTAGGAGGGTTGTCTTGCCAACCCCTCCTAAGCCATATATGCCGATAATTCCCACTTGTTCCTTTTGAAGACAGCTCCAGAACTTGTTGAAATTGGACTCTAAACCCACAGTTGGCTCACTAGGTCTTTCAGTTGCTGAAGGAAGAAGTGGTGGCTTACTGGCCACATCACTGAAATCTCCATTCTCCTTCTGGTCTTTCACCTCTTGGAGTTTTTTGGCAATTTTCTTCCCGAACTTGATGCTGGACCTAGGATGAGTGGAGCAACAACCTCCCATACATAGATTTTCAACACGCTGAGGACTTTGGACAATCAGTTGATCAGCATCGTTTATCAGAGTTTCAGCCCTCGAAAGCCAACCCTCAACTTGGTTTAGGCGCTTAAGCTGCTGCTCATCTTCAGCAATTCTGACCCTGCTCATCAGATCACTCCTGAGCTCCTTAAGTCCTGCTGCTTCAGCTTGTAAAGCATGGAGGTTATCTTCGAGGTTGCATATATAACTTGCCTGTCCAGTAGCACAATCCGAGCAACGGGTAATGATGGGATCGAGTGAAAGTGAGATTGAGAAGATATTACCCATACCTGGTTTTGATTGTAGGAGAGTGAGTTCAACAATTTCTGGAAATAGAAGCAAGGAATAAATCAAAGATGCTTACGGAGTTCTATAAAAGTTTGAGACTACAAGGGGGAGAAAAACAAAGACAAACTGTTGGAAGTGGTTACCATATGCAATTTTTTATTCTATTTTAAGACAACAATGGGTCCATTGTAAGGCATCTTTTGTGTCAGTGGTTACCATAAGCAATTTCTTATTCTATTTTACAACTTGAGCAACATTAATACAACATATTTTAATTAATCATAGTATGTGTAAAGTTTGTTTAATATAAAAATCAGGCATGTTGGGAGCTACCTCTTTCTTTAAAGGCTTCCACTTCAACAAAGATAAAGGAGCCTCAATTATTGAGATCCCATCAGAAAAGAAAGATTAAGATGAGCATGTTGGGTAGAAACTCACAACTTGCTTTGCCCTGCATTAGCTTCCCACAGCATTCATGTATCAGATATTCACAAGCACTATCATTGCCACTTAAACAAACATCAGCAAAAAACAGATAACAGTGGAAGATCAAGGTAACTGGTTTGAGTGATTCCGTTATCTGTGAGGCTAAGAATAAGGATGCTGCTGTTGTGAGCTCGGATTACGAAGAAAGTGAAGGAGAAATCAAGAAGAACAAGAAACGTAAGTTGATGGAGGTGCCGTCGTATTCAACAAATGATGTTGCTATCGTGCCCGAGGAGAATCAGACATTTGAGTATATGGCTCCAGAAGTAGGAGGCTTCTCACCGTCACCTCCCTTCTCTGCATGTTTAAACCAGCAACCAAACCCTTGGACGTTGGCAGATGTTGATGGCAATCTTGGAGTGCCTGACGATAATTCTCACCATCTGCTACCTGCCTAACCCTTGCTCTATTTTTACATGTCTATGATTTAGCTTATATATTCATAAGCTTGTTCATGCATGCTAATTTGTGTATATATACACATCTAGTTTATATGTATGTATTTGATTCTCAAAACTAACATTTGGTATTGATTTGTATATTTAGGAAGAAGCTAGGGAGGATCGCGACGCCAAACCCTTGCATGCTTTTATTTATTTTAATATATTAATACAATAATTTAAAATATATTTTAAAACTAAAATTGATTTATATATTTTATAGCAAAAAATATTTTATTTTTATCAAACATGATTTTTTAAATCTTAAAAGAACCTATCTATTTGGTTTTAATTACCACCGGTTACCATAAGTTGAAAATTTTAATTATCAATATTATATTATTATATTAGTTTATATTTTCTTTGTGTATTATTAAATTGTTATTTTTTTAAAATAAATACGAAATAATAATATATTAATTTAATCAAATAATTATCAAAATAACCTCAATTATCACAAATCATTTCAAAGTAAAATTTATGGTTATAATCACTAATTAGGTAGCGTTTGATTGAAATCGAGTGAAAAAATTTCGAATTAATAATCACTAATTAGGTGTGATCTATTGTTGCTACCAAGTTTCTTCACTACTTAATTTCGTCGCCGTATGTTTTTTTTTTTGGTATAATTATAGATGTTTTCTTTTGTTTTACGATTTAAGATTAATCATGTTCAAGTCGGGATAGTATTCATGTAAAATTCTCTCAACGATGATGATTTCAAACTTCAAACTCATTTCAAATATTTGGAGAAGAAATTCACTTCTGCCTCTTCCAAATGCTTCTCAACAATAACCTGTATCATTGCTCTATATTTTCATCCATCATCAATCACCGTTAATTGTTATAATGATAAATTTAGTCTTTAATATTTACATTTTTTTGTCAATTTAGTCATTCTTTTTTTAGCTAAGTTTTACCCTGAACCTTTTTAAAAAGAGTTAAATTTGACCATTAACCTCTAAAAAAGAATCGAATTGCTATTTTTTAAACATAAATAATGACTATAACATTAAATTTTTAAACATGAAAGCCCATATAACACTACATGTATACTTCATACTATTTTTCTTTTGAATCATGAACTTTTTATAATTTTTTTGAATTTTAATTTATTTTTATAATTTTAAAATTATTTGTTGATGTGATGATATATAAAACATATAATATCATATTAGAATGAAGGACATGTGGACTACCATGTAAGTTGTCATGCCAATATTGTTTAAAAAAAATTAATGCTTTAGGTAGAATTTCTATTAAATAAAAATAATTTGATTCTTTTTCAAATAATAAAGGTTAAATATAGCTAAAAAAGGAATAAAATGACAAAATTGATAAAGATGTAAATATTAAAGGCTAAATTTATTATTATATCTTTAAAATTGATTCGTATGTTTCAAATATGTCCAAGTTAGACCCCGGCCTTACCATTGATACATTAAGGACTCAATTATAACAATTTGAACTTTTGGGACTAGTTTAGAATATTGGCTATAATTTCTGGACGTCTAATGCTATAAACCCTAAATTTTCACAGTCATCTAACCTTCTAGAAGAGTCCTGAGCCGCTCCAAAGAATCAAACAATTCGAGTCTCATCCAGTTCGTCGTAAGCTCATTCTCTTCACTATTCAAAAAATAAAAATTAAAATGGGGAAATCGGAAGTGAAAGGTACGGTGACGTCGCTGTCTTCAATGTTCCCGGCGGAGGAGGTTCAGAAGGCGGCGAAGATGGTGGAGGAGAAGTTATCGGAGAAGCAGAACGAAATGAATCAATTAAAAGAATTCGTCGCCGATAACACTTCCGTCATCAACCTCGTTCAAAAACTCCCCGACGAACTCCACCACGATATCATGGCAAGAATTTCAAATTTACGATCAATCAGTTTCACTCTATTTATACATATTAGTAAAGAAGCAAAAAAAGAAAAAGGTTGCTTAGGCTTTTTTTTTTTTTTTTCAGGTTCCGTTTGGGAAACCGGCGTTTTTTCCTGGTCGTTTGATTCATACGAATGAGTTTCTGGTATAGCTTTTGCGTTACGCGTTTAAATTAGGAGTTTATTTTAATATTTGACTAGTTTAGGGTTTAGGGTTTTAATTAGGAATATGAAATCATTGTTGTAGGTTTTACTGGGAGAAAGTTATTATACTGAAAGAACAGCTAAACAAACTGTTGAAATCCTAAAGAGGAGAGGGAAATCATTGGAGTCTAAAGTGGACGCATTGAAGGCCGTAATGCAGGATCTTAAAGCTGAGGCTTCTTTTTTTGATTCCACTGCTTTTGAAGCTGCTGTAAGCTTCCCCCAATTTTCTACTTTGTGTTGTTTATTCATTAAACATTAGTATTCATTAAACATTAGTTAAATTGGGCATTACTATGCTCACTTTTTCTTTTGTGTGCCTAGTCTTTACCTGTTACTATGGTTTTATTGTTACAGGAGGGTTTGTGGAGATTAGAGAGTATGAGGAGGATAATTCTACCGAACGGGCGTCTCAATCAGGCAGGTTAACCTGTCTTTTTCTTTCGTTTTTGTTCACTATCGGGTATTTGAACTTTGTAGTCTACTTGTTTTAGTAAGGATGACACTCTAGCAAACAGATTCTGGATTATGTTTTATTTGAACTTCGTATGCTGATTGCTTGCAATATCTCTTTTAACATGTTGCATAATATCTTTTTCGTTCTTCTTTTGTTAGAACTTCTTTTGTCGAGGTACTTGTTATTATGCAGCCTAATTATCTTAACTGATTGTGATGAAATGATTATTGGTTATTTTAATGAAGTTGAGGAATTTAAGTTAGACAAAATGTTTTCTTTTCAGGTTCACTGGAACTTGAAACTCCTAGTGTGGCTGAAGCAGACAATAAAATGGGTGCATCTGAGGATGATGAATATGCTCGAACAATGTCAAGGTTGGAAGAACTTGAGAAAGAAGAACTTGCAGCTGAAGATAATGAGGAGAATCTTGAAGATGAAGATGCTAATGCAGTTGAAAGTGACGACAATGAAGATGAATTGACTAAAGCTGCTGAAGGTGATGGTGATGAAGATGAGTTGACTAAAGCTGCTTTTCATAGAAAAAAGGATGAATGTTACAGTTATCTTGATCATGGTCAAAGATATTCAGAGGTAATGTTGGCACTTGGTGCTTTTTACCTGTTAATACAATTGTATGTTGAATGTGTCACTTATGAAATAGCTGTATCAGTCTCAGTCAAGCAAACAACTACAGCAGTTCAACGGCGAAGAACCAATTGAAGAGATGTCCAATAAATATAAGCATCAAGATTTAACTAATCAGTTCGCTGTAAGTGATGAAATCTTTGTATGCCTTCTTTGTCTTTTAGCCTTTCTTTGATAATCCTTCTAACTTACTGATAAATGAATCCTGAAGTCTGATTTCTGTATATCTGAAATGCAGTCTACTGGATGACAGAAGAACCTGTTACCAAAGGTAACTATGATGGTTATGTTTCTGACTTATGCATGTGGTCAGTCATGTAAACTCAAGGAGGGGAAAGATATTATGTTATCTACTGATAGATGTGAATATCATTTCGAGTTTGATTTATAGATGAGGCAATTCCTTTATTTTATCTTATTCAGGTGAAATTTCACATGGTCGAATCATACAACAAGACACAAAGAATTTAAGTCCTTCCATAAATGCCTCTGCTCCTTTCGAGAAGGTAAGTTTGAAGCAGAACCATCATAATGAAATGAGGTAGCTGTAGCTTATATTTGAGCTCTGCTCTTTGGGAGAAGGAAAAATAGAGAAAACCAACATGATATCATTCAAGTTATTTCAGAATAGATCTTTGGATAACATCAATGACCTTATATCGAGCCTTGTCCTCTCTGTATTTTATTAACAAATGCAAGATCACCAATGAGAGGCTGCTAACCATCTTTTTGAACTCCAATTTTGTGTTACAGAAATCTGTCCAGACCTCAAAATCAGAATTTGATAGTTCCAAGGTATGCTACTTCTACCATGCTGGTTACTTCGATTAATCATTAGGGCATGATGCATGTTGTTTATGTGCCTTTATCCATCATGATTTATTGGCTACATGTGCAGGCTTTTACGGGTTCTATAGTTGAGCATACTCAGACTTTGAATAAAAGTTCAGTGGGAACAAATACGACTTCATTACAGGTATTGTGCTTACGCATCTTTGTGAGTATATAGCAAATAAGTTGCATACTTACTGCCTTGAATACTTACTACAATATTTATGTCCTTTGCAGTCATCTGGTTCGCAACCTTCGAAGCCAGTGTCTAGATTCAAAATGCAAAGGAAGTAGGTTGAGCATTGTATGTCAAAAATAGATGTAAAAAATGAGACATTTCAGCATGGTATAATCTGATCAAACCATAACTAATTGCTGATCCTAATTGTGGGGTTGAAGTTTTGTTCGAATGGATTTTATGGAGAGTTGTCATTACTGTTTGAGTAGCAGGTAATGCAAAGCCTTTCTTTTTTTTCCAACTCCTTTTTCATGGTTTGTGCAATTATATGTTAATTTTTGTAGTAGCATTCAATAATCATAAAAATCTTAAAATGTTAGTAATTTGTATTAATGAATTTTAATATACAAATATTGAAATATTGTAGCATTTATATTATGTCACTGAATATAATTATCAATATTTAGTATCTAATCTTACATGATAAGTTTTTTATTTATTGATATTATGCTTATGAAACACCTTTTCTTATGATAACATATTTTTTGAATGAAAGTAAATTATATTTAAACTTAAATTTTCTCTCTTTAAAATTCCAAATTTATAATTGTAAGAAAAATTATGGGCAAATTACTAGAAAAGACCCATTTTTTACAAAATTTATAGAACAGGATGGGTTTTTAATTATTTATCTGAAAGGGTCATTTCTCTCGAAAACGCGTTTACGTCAGCGCGTTTTCAGGGGATACAGCAGGAAAGTGTGTTCACGAGGGAGCGTTTTTTGCCACATCAGTCAAAATCGCGTCCTTGATGGCGCGCTTTGCTGATGTGGCAGAAAGCGCTCCCTCGTAGACGCGCTTTGCCTGCTTCCAACGGTAATATATATATATATATATATATATATAAACTTTCCCACCCTTTCATTTTTTTTCACACACACGTCTTTACTCAATTTTCTCTTAAATTTCTCTCAAATTCCTTTAAAGTTCCTCTCAAATTTCACAATAGTCTTTTAATTTTTATAAAAAAGCCCTGTTTAAAAGTTTTTTTAAATTTTTTTTGTCAAATTGAAAAATATTCGATCGTATTAGCAATAGCCGGAGAATTAATTCGTCTCGACAATAAACACATCTCCGTCGATCAAATGACAATGGTAAGTTATAATTTTAATTTTTTAATACTATTTAATATTTTTTAAGTTTATATAATTTTAATTAATTTTTATTTTATAATTTTTTAAACAGTCTGTAGATCGGGTGTTGCAATGCTATATTCGCAATATGTTTGGTCTGCCATCGCCGTTAATCGAGAATTACTTGCGGGAAGCGGGTTTTTGGCATGTGACCACGATAGGCCGAGGTGCAAGTTGGACCCAAAGCTAATCAGTGCATTGATAGAGAGGTGGAGACCCGAGACGCACACTTTCCACCTTCTATGCGGAGAGTGTACTATCACTCTGGAAGACGTACATTTGCAATTGGGATTGCCAGTAGATGGGTACGTAGTCATCGGGTCCGCAACTTCTGGTGATTGGGGAGTCGTATGCTACGAGCTTTTGGGTGCTATTCCGGATAACATTTATGGAGGTCGGATCGAAATGGGCTGGTTACGAGACACATTTCTAGAGCCGAATAATGATTCGACCGAAATAGAAAGAATACGGTATGCTCGGGCATACATTCTTGAGATGATTAGAGGGTATCTGATGTCGGACTTGTCACGAAATCTCGTACATCTGAGATAGCTGCTGAAACTTGTTGATTTTAGAGCAGTTGGTGAAATGAGTTGGGGGTCTGTTGTGCTAGCAAAATTGTATCGGGAGATATGTGGGGCGACGCTGCCGAATAAAGCGAAAATCGGAGGTTCTGTATCACTACTGCAATCATGGGCATAGTTTCGATTTCCATTTTTATGTCCTCGAGTCGACCACTCATATACATTCCCACTCATAACGAGGTAAATTTAATATTAGATTTTACAATTATTATGTAGATTTAAAATATAATTGTATGCTAAAAATTTTATTAATTAGGTGGAACCATTCGGCGAGTTATGTTGGAATACCTACATCGCTTGAAGATATACGGTTTCTATTAGAGCAACGGTCGGAAGCACAAGTAAGTATTAAATAAAATATATTTTCGTAATAAAATAGTCGTTTCATATTTCATATTTAGTATTTAGTATTTGGTATCTAGTATCTAGTATTTAGTATATAACTAATATTTTTATCATGTTAATATAGTTTGAATGGACACCATACGAGGATCCGTCAATTCAGACAGTAATTCTGGATGAGTTCTTTCAAAATTCAAACATTTGGCATGTGAAGGTCCCGTTGATCAACTATGCGGTCGTGGAGATGCACCAGTCAGATCGGGTTCTGCGTCAATTTGGATTTCGACAACAAATTCCCGTGGCACCTGAGGTGCTCGATGACGAACATAAAGTCGACTTATGGCAGTTGTATACGAATTGGCCAAGATTTTGGTAAACGTATATCGAATTGTGGGAGAATCGGTATGATTATATACCTACTCGGGAACTGATCATCGTTCTTAAGTTAGCGTTCGTGTTGGAATACATGCCAACTTCGTGAACAAAGGGAACGACGAAGCCCTTTAAATTTAAGGAGAAGGAATGATGAGACGGGACCATCAACAGCGTCGACACAACCAACGGGCCTATCAACAGCGCCCACACAGTCACCGGGCCCAACACTTCAGCCGACGACACCCATATCACAGCCTTTTCAGATTATGCTAGGTGCGTACCCTAGCCCTTATATGTATCCTAACCCTTATATGTTTTCTTTTCCCAGTCCCATGGCAAGTTGGAATGCATGGCCCGGTTCGAGTCCGTTCTTGACTACTCCGACTGGCAAGCCGATCTTTAGGCCGCCGTCGCATGAGGGATTGCACGAGGCGCCGTCGGGGAGCTCTTCTTTTTATCAATCTCTTTCGCCTTATGGGATTCAGACACCTCCGCCATGGGCGATGCAAATACCTCCCCAGTTAATATTTTATCAAGGTGGGTCATCCTCCTAACACCCACAACCAGACCCCGTGCACCGTCGACCACCCCTTATGTGGCACTGATTCCCACCGACACCAACATTGATTCCGACCGTCATTATTTTATTTTTTATTGTAATTTATTTTTTATATATTTAATAAAATAATTTTTTTATTTTTATTGTAATTTAATTTATTTTTTTATATTTAATAAAATAAAAGTTATTTTTTATTTTTTTATTGTAATTTTTTTATATCTTTAATAAAAATAAAAGTTGATTTTTATTTTTTTATTGTAATTTATTTTTTATATCTTAAATAAAAATAAAAGTCTTTTATTTTTTATTGTAATTATATTTATATATTTAATAAAATAAAAGTTATTTTTATTGTAATTTAATTTATTTTTTATATCTTTAATAAAATAAAAATTATTTTTTATTGTAATTTATTTTTTATATCTTTAATAAAATAAAAGTTGTTTTTATATTTTTATTGTAATTTATTTTTTATCTTAAATAAAATTAATAGTTGTTTTTTATTTTTTTATTGTAATTTATTTTTATATTTAATAAAATAAAAGATGTTTTTTATTTTTTATTGTAATTTAATTTATTTTTATATCTTTAATAAAAATAAAAGTTTTTTATTTTTTATTGTAATTTAATTTATTTTTTATATCTTAAATAAAAATAAAAGTTGTTTTTATTTTTTATTGTAATTTATTTTTATTTTTTTATATCTAGAAACTAAAAAAAATGGATGAATTAGGACTAAATTGAATAAGTTAAAAAGTATGAGGGGTTAATTTGTAATTTTATCAAGATGGATGTTGATCCAATGTATGAATTTTGAAGGATCGTAAGGGGAAAAATAATCATTTAGCAAGAAAGATAATTTTGAAGAATAATGATGATGTTGATATTTTAGATTAATTGAATAACATTTTTTTTTGTTTTGCAACTTATTCCTTCTACAAAAGTTCACCATTTTCATCAAGAAATTAAATGAATTTTCATAGCCACCAAGAGACAAAAACGATAAGGAGACTATCAACTATTCAGATTTCGACACGAGCGAGATGTATGGCCTGGGTTCCTACACCATCCGCATAACTTCCGTTAGTTGGTTGTTTCTTGGATATCCATATTGTTGCGTATTCTAGTCGAGCAAGGTCGAACTTTTGGTTTGCGACGCAGTTCTCTATCCGGTAACAGCTTAAATGGAGCAAGCAAAATAGACGACTACTCACGTTCATCTGGGACTGGTGGGAATATGTGTCTCCACACGTTGTACATGTATTCTATTTTATACACTTTGTCGACATAATTAATGGGATCCAGATGGAGACTCTGACAAGCCACAATTATATTAGCGTATGGATAACGGAGTGCGTCAAATATCCCACAGTCGCAGGTCCTATTTCTCAAGTGTACATGATATTGCCCGCCAACAATACCTTGGTTCGGTCTGGCAAACTCTGTCACACGAAACCATAGGTTGTCGCGATCGTGACACACTGTGTGCATGGTGTTGGCCCGTGCCTTCGCCTTGTTAATTTCTCGCAATACCTTCGCGCACCATGCATGACCTTCCTGCATTTGGCCTTTATAACTCGCTGCTCGTTTCGAAAATAGTGCCGCTAAACGAAAATATGTCTCTCGCACAGCCGATGTTATCGACAAATGACGCGTTCCTTTTAGAACAGAATTTATGCATTCGGCCAGGTTTGAGGTCGTATGACCATATCGTAGGTTGCCGTCGTATGATTGTGTCCACTGTTCGAAAGGTATGTTGCTTAGGTAGTTTGCGCCTTCTTCGTTAACTGAGCGCAAACTCGCCAACATATCGAAAAAACAGTCCTTATTGATCTCGTACCCTACCAATATAAGGTGATAGCGAATATTACATACCACTCTTCAATTAAGAATAAATTGAATATTACAAACGAAATTATATTAATGGATATTACATACCCATGTTGGTCACTTGCCGTCATTCACTTGTAGATCGATGTTGCCTGTGGTAGTTGGACACAACATGCCTTAGACAATATCGATGGTGTGTGCGATGCCACAAGCTTCCCTGTCGCTCTATTGCAGCTAGTATTCCAGGGCCCCGATTCGATATAATGCATATATCAAGTTGGGGGCAGACATGCCTCCTTAACCTAGATAGAAAGAAATCCCAGTCATCAGCTGACTCCTCCGGTGTTATTACAAACACAATTGGAAGGATTCTCCCATTGCCATCCTGTGCCACAGCTAGTAATAGCCGATGCGTATATCTACCATATATAAAGGTACCGTCAATTTGTACCAATGGTTTGCAATATAGAAATGCGTCTCGTCATTGCTTAAATGTCTAGAATAGACGTTTGAACACTTGGCATCCATGGAGCAATAGATCGTTGTAGTACGTCGGTTCCGTTTCAAAGTCTGTTATGCTGCTTGGAACATATCTCTCCAGCACCTAACACCACTGTCACACTTCATTATATGAAGCGTCCCACCGACCATGCAACTTTTCCAACACCTTTTGCTTAGCTATCCAAGTCTTCCGGTAAGAGAGCGTGTACCCTAATTGGCTACGAATATTGGCAATTAAGGCCGGCACTAAAGTCTTGGGATCCACCTTCACTGTCGGTATTATTAAGTTAGCCAACATATCTGAATCCATCTTGGGATGATCTTGTGAAACACCTGTCAACGAAGTACGTTAAATAATGCAACATTACGTAATATCAGTATTATTCAAAAACCTTGAACACCTAGTGATCTGTACCAGCAAAACATGTATGTGGACCTTTGTACTTTTTAATCTCCCACAAACCTGTCCTTTTCCTCAACGAGACCATGATTTTTCATGAGCATGTATTGTCTTGCACTGCACACTTGGCCTCGTGCTTATCGATTTTGGATTTAACCATCTTGTAGTTAACCCCATTCTTGATGTTATATTGTTTCAATGCACCAAGAAAACTATCCTTATTGGAAAACTCTTCACCAACTTCTAATTCACTCGAATTCAGCGACGAACTTGTATGGTCACGCATTCTGTGTGGTAGTTCAGGAAACTCAAATTCATCGTCTTGAGATAGATCGAAATTATGCATGTGGGCTGGAGGCGAGTACGCCCTGAATTGCGGATCTTCTTCTTCCTTATCTGAACCCCCTTCAACATCTTCAGGTACAATTGGAACAGGCTCTGGTTTAGAAAATAATGCAACTTCTGCACCATCGAGGCATGGCTCTCGAGGTGGATCCACATCGGACTCATCATCCGACCCACCATCATCTGTAACGAAAGAGGTGCCCTCGTTGGTGGATGTCGTGGGGAGTACATTATCCATTCTTAAACAACTTTCGTAACGTCCCCAATCATATGTGGATTATCGACCACTAGAAGTTGATGACGTTCCCCAATACGTATTTCTAGCATCAAACGACAAAGGAAGGATATGCATGTCCATCCACCAACTGAGTGTCGTGCAGGGGTTGTGTTTTCCATACTACTACCAAACACGGGAGCTTCCGTATTTTACTTCCAACTAACAGAGTATCGGCTTGGGGTCGTGTATTTCCCTCTAACAACAGTAGATGTTGAAGTCGAAATAAGATCACTTGGCGATGAAAATTGTACATATACCTCAAGATAGGGTGATCCACTAGTAAGATGAGTCTCCACCATTGCCTCCAAGCTCTGAGGACCTTTGATGTCGAATGAGTCATATCCCATGGGATCAACCGAAGCACAAAATCTATACTTAATAGACTGAACTTTCATTGGCGTTGTTTCGAAGATTTTACGCCTAATTCTTTTGCGAAGTTTTGTCAAATCTATATTCTCGTTAAAAACCTGTCGCACTGTGTTCTCCGATAAAAAATAACACTATTTTCGGTGTCACAAACCTCACCATCATAGTAAATAACATGTACTAATATGTTCACTCATCTTCAGTTTCTATTTTACTTTTGCCTCAATTTCTATTATGCAACCTGAGAATGAAATTTGGCTCATTTATAGTCTAAGGACAAATAGGAACTACTGTAGCAAAAGAGCGTCCACGTGAGAGCTTTTTTTCAGTACTTTTGCTGACAGTGCATCCTACTTGAAGCGTTTTGGTCAATATTTGTTCAGAAACGTCTTCTCAAAATTATTTTTCCAGAGACTACTGTAGCAAAAGAGCGTCAACGTGGGAGCTTTTTTCAGTACTCTTGCTGACAGTGCATCTTGCTTGAAGCGTTTTGGTCACTATTTGTTCAGAAGCTCTCAAAATTATTTTACCAGAGACTACTGTAGCAAAAAACCGTCCACGTGGGAGCTTTTTTCAGTACTATTGCTGACAGTGCCTCCTGTTTGAAGCGTTTTGGTCACTATGTGTTCAGAAATGTCTTCTCAAAATTATTTTACCAGATACTACTGTAAAAAAAATAATTTTTATCTTGCTGATATATTTTTTCTAAAAACCTAAACCTACAATTATTTTAATTAATTATCCATAAAATTTAGTTCATTAATTTTCCCATAAAAACCCTAAACCCTAAGATCCTAAAAACCCTAAACCATATCTCTAAAACCCTAAAAACCCATACCTTAACCCCTAAAAACAGCTAAAAACCCTATCGGGGGAAAGGGCAAAAACGCGTCCCCGAGGGAGCATTTTTGCCACATCAACAAAGGGCGCCCTCAAGGACGCGATTTGTGCTGATGTGGCACAAAACGCTCCGTCGTGGTAGCGTTTTCCTGCTGCATCCCCTGAAAATGCGATGACGTGGACGCGTTTTCGGGAAAAATGACCCTTTCCGGTAAATAATTAAAAAATCAGTCCTATTCCGTAAAATTTGTAAAAAAAAGGTATTTTCTGGTAATTTACCCAATCATTTTTAAATATACAGAATATGTTTAGTTATAGAATTAAAAGAAAATGATGTGATGTGTTGAGAGTTATACTTCAAATTATAATTCATTAAGATAATATA
Source organism: Gossypium australe (assembly GCA_005393395.2). NCBI lineage: Eukaryota > Viridiplantae > Streptophyta > Magnoliopsida > Malvales > Malvaceae > Gossypium > Gossypium australe. The sequence continues at coordinate 2,083,160 of CM016614.1, read as the reverse complement.
TTCTCAAATTCAAACATTTTATTTTATATAAAGGAAAACGTCTTTGTGTAAAACAAAAAATCAAACTACATGTAATTCCGTACAATAATGGTTTTAAGTTCTTCGAATATAAGAGGTTTGAAAGTGGGGAGAAAAACAATTTTAGTGGATTCATCCTCCCATTTTATATCTTTCCACCATCCATCCTCTCCTTTAATGACCAGCCTCTGTCCTTTTGCACTATTGGAGTTTAGTGGGAGCTTCTTTAACATTGGGCAATAGAAAATTTTGATTCTCTTCAGCTGTGGGAAAGGCAGAGCATGATGGTATATAATCTTTAGTTTGGGCAGATTAATTAGGCTCAAAATCTCGAGCTTAGAAAACAAGTTTGAATTTCCTTTTAGCTCAGCGACTTCACCAAGTTTTTCTTCACTGATGATTTCTTCTAAACCTTCGCAATCCACAATATATAGTTCTTCCAAATGTGGAGCAAAAGTTACCCAGCTCACATCCCTCAAATGATTGCATTCGTCTACGAATACGGATCGAAGGCTATGGAAGCATCCTGCACCTTTGATTATGTTACGTTCGCTCTTCACTTCCTCTACATCCCTACACTTCTTGAGTCTTAAAGTACATAGATGCTGCAGATTTGCCAAAGCCATAATAGTCAATGATCTTGAATCTCTGAAATCTTCAAGGCTTGCGGCTTCAATGGCACAGCTAAAGGACTTGCTGAACCTCGAAGCTTTTTCCAACTCCGAAGCGCTTCTAAAAGTAATGGTCAAGACATTCAAATATTTTAAATGCTCCAGTTCCTCCAAAAGCAATGAACATCCATAACCACAATACCTCAGTTTCAGTACTTGCAACTTGGAGAAACTGGATATCAGTTGTTGTGGGATCATTTCTAGATACCCTGTCCACTCCAGATTCAAATATTTCAGCTTTGCCAGGGTCTTCAATTGGACTGGCAACTTTCGTATTCCTGTCCATGACAAATTGAGATGTTCTAGTGAAACCAACTTTGCAATTCCAACCGGTAATCCTTTCAAATTCCAATTATGGGACAAGTCTAGAACCCTTAGCATCGGCAAAGAATTAAAGAAATCATCCATGATTACCTTCAAATCATTTCTGCAAAGAAACAAAGTTTGGAGATTGGGACATTCCAATATCTCAGTTAGATTTTCAATTTGATTATCCATCAGCGACATTCTTGTTACCTCTTCCCACTTTTTAGCTTTCGGTTGTTCCTTTAACTGAACACCTGATTTTACAAAAAACTTCTCCTCAGATTCACCGGCAATCCACAAAGCCATGTCGCGAATCACATCGTGCATCTTTACCCGGTGCATCTCTTCACCATGATTACCGTCTTTCTCCAATAAGCATGCGTCAATAAGAGAACCTATAATGAAATGTCCCTGGTTTCTGGCACTGCTCAAATTGGTATGCTCGTCCAAAAGTCCTTCCCCAATCCAACAATCTACTAGTCCGTCTTTTTCAATGTGATAATCTTCTGGATATAAAGAACAATACAAGAAACAAGATCTGAACCTTTCATCAGGTAAACAATCATAACTGAATTTTAACTTGGGATACATCTCTTTCCCTACCCCTGGCAACACAGAAGCTGCTGATTGCCTTAAAACTTCAATAGCATATTCCCATTCTCGAGGGGTCTTCTTGGATGCCATGGCTCGCCCAATTGTAATGAGAGCGAGAGGTAGCCCTGCACACTCTTCAACCACCGCTTCAGCTAACTTGCATATATCTGGATGCATTCGAAGGGTTTCTGATCCAACCTTCTCCTCGAACAGTCTGAAAGCTTCTCCTGGTGGTAAACATTCCACTCTGATATTATTATCCATGTTCGGTTGCATTTGACAGCACACGTCCAGACGACGAGTTGTAAAAATGACTTTAGAGCCATTTTCTTGAGTTGGAAGAGGTACCCCAGCTCTTGTGAGATCAAACCATTCCCATATATCATCCAACAACAATGCAAACTTCTTTTTACGTAAGACGTTGAAGATGTCTGCGGCTTTCTTTTCAATAGATTTCCAACCTTCATTAGAGAGGCCTATTCTTTTGGCAATCTCATCCTGGACTCTCTCAATTGGCCGATCTTGTGATGCAACTGCCCAAATGACCTGGTAATCATGGGTAGTATCATGGAATTTATTATTGATTTGGTTTAGGAGGGTTGTCTTGCCAACCCCTCCTAAGCCATATATGCCAATAATTCCCACTTGTTCCTTTTGAAGACAGCTCCAGACCTTTTCCAAATAGGACTCTAAACCCACAGCTGGCTCACTAGGTCTTTCAGTTGCTGAAGGTAGTGGTGGCTTACTGGCCACATCACTGAAATCTCCATTCTCCTTCTGGTCTTTCACCTCTTGGAGTTTTTTGGCAATTTTCTTTCCGAACTTGATGCTGGACCTAGGATGAGTGGAGCAACAACCTCCCATACATATCTTTTCAACATGCTGAGGACTTTGGACAATCAGTTGATCAGCATCGTTTATCAGAGTTTCAGCCCTCGAAAGCCAACCCTCAACTTGGTTTAGGCGCTTAAGCTGCTGCTCATCTTCAGCAATTCTGACCCTGCTCATCAGATCACTCCTGAGCTCCTTCAGTCCTGCTACTTCAGCTTGTAAAGCATGGAGGTTATCTTCGAGGTTGCATATGTAACTTGCCTGTCCAGTAGCACAATCCGAGCAACGGGTAATGATGGGATCGAGTGAAAGTGAGATTGAGCAGATATTACCCATACCTGGTTTTGATTGTAGAAGAGTGAGTTCAACAATTTCTGGAAATAGAAGCAAGGAATAAATCAAAGATGCTTATGGAGTTGTATGAAAGTTTGGGACTACAAGGGGGAGAAAAACAAAGACAAACTGTTGGAAGTTCACATGCATTTTTATACCAAAAAAAACAAAAAAGAAAAGATAGTGAATATGATGATAATTACAGTAGAGTGTGTAAAATCATTGACTTGGTGGGAAGACTTGCATTGCACACAGCTGTCTTTTATCCCACTTTATTTGATTTTGACACAATGAGTCCATTGTAAGGCATCTTTTGTGTGCAATGGTTACCATATGCAATTTCTTATTCTATTTTACAACTTGAGCAACATTAATACAACATATTTTAATTAATCATAGTAGGTGTAAAGTTTGTTTAATATAAAAATCAGACATGTTGGGAGCTACCTCTTTCTTTAAAGGCTTCCACTTCAACAAAGATAAAGGAACCTCAATTATTAAGATCCCATCAGAAAAGAAAGACTAAGATGAGCATGTTGGGTAGAAACTCACAACTTGCTTTGCCCTGCATTAGCTTCCCACAGCATTCATGTATGAGATATTCATAAGCACTATCATTGCCACTTAAACAAACATCAGTAAAAAACAGATAACAGTGGAAGATCAAGGTAACTGAATTCATGACCATATATGCCAATGGAAGAATTCAGAAATTGTTTCAGGGGTTATCGTAATCCAATTAAAGACATGGAACCCATATAAAAATTTTTGCTTACACATCTTTGTGAGTATGTAGTTATTAAGCAGTATAGCCACCAACTTATGGCAAAATTTATGCCCTCTGCAGTCATCTGGTTCTCAACCTTCAAAGCAGGTGTCTAGATGCAAAATGCAGAGTAGGTAAGTTGAGCACTATAGACAAAAAAAAAAAAAAAAAGAAAAAGAAAAAGATACGAGGATTTTCACTCATGAGCTTTATGTTACAGTATGATATAATATGATTAAACCATAACTAATTGCATATCCTAATTGTGGGGATGAAAGTTTTGGTCAGATAGTTTTCAGGGACAATTGCTGTCCTTTTCCAACATGGGAAATAATTGAGGTAGTGAGTATTGTCGAGTGCCTTTCAACTTCAATATTCATATTTTACTTCATTATCTATTTAGGAACATAGTTAAATTACTAATTTAAAATTTAAGATAAATGTGTTTCAAACATTTAAATATTTATAATGTTTTAATAACTATAAATAAATATGTGTAATTATTATTATTATTATTATTATTATTATTATTATTATTTAAATAGTTATAATATTAAATGAATAATTACGTGTTTATGTTCAAGACATTATTACTATTCAGAAAGACACCTATTGAAAGATGTCTCTACGAAGAAACATGAAAATTGGAATGAGATTTCATTTGGAAATCATACCAACAAATTCTAATATTCTTTTTTTTATTACTTAATTTTCTAAGATTATTAGATTATTTTATAAAGTATTACTGCAGAAATTCTCTACAGAAATTGAGTTTCTTGTTATTCATTGCTCAGTGTGTAGTGGGCTATTCTCGTCAGTGCAAAACACAAATAGCCATTGGCTTCATCGTATGCTCGATGTTAATTTACTTAGAACTCATTTGCACACCGAAGATAGGTGGGGGGCGAATATAACCTTAAAGATAGTGACTTGATACACGTCTTGGAGTCTTGTCCTATTTCTTCTTTTTTTGTTTGAATTCCGTTTATGCATTCGAGATTTTCTTCACCGGAGATTTGTACTAACAAAATGGGCATAATTTGTTGATTAAAAATATGCTAAAACTATATCACAATTTTGTTTCTAAAATTTTAAAGCTAATATTTATTTAAAGACTTAATATATCATTTAGTATTCTATTTTTCCTCATGATTTTGGTAGCCAAAAATTATAATGTTAACTTTTCTCATGATTTACTGATTACCTACAATGTATTAGTGCATCTTTTTCATTGAGATCATCTTCTAGATATAAAGAACAATACACGAAACAAGATTTCACTTTTTCATCAGCTTATACCCACTTAGTACCAAGTATTTCTCAGAATTATCAGCACACCACACAAGAGAATCAGCAGAAGTGGACACACACTCTTAATTATGACACTGTAATAAAGACCAATATAAATAATAATTTTTTTATACATTTCCTATTACAACTTATGGTATAAATAATAATTTTTTTATACATTTCCTATTACAACTTATGGTCTCTTAAACGTGTGAATAAAAAAATAATTTCTATTTATTTGTACTCAAACTCACATTCTCCTGTTGTTGCCACAATAAGAATATTAATTAAGCTAAGACTTAATCGACAAAAAAAAAAAATGTAAGTTTGCTTTTACTTTTAAATATATTTGATTATACTGAGATATTTATGTATGATAAACCATTAATTTTATTATTGTAACTAAAACATTAATTGATTTTTATGTGAATTTTAATAAATAATGAGAATATTTTTGGAAATAGACGCAAGGAATAAATCAAAAAGATTGAGAATATTTTGATATCTAAGGATTATAACATTATAAAGTTTGAAGTTTTTATGATTTTGTTAATAGAATGAATATTTTAGTGGTATGATCCAATAATGTAATTCACATGTTGGACCTACATCTCTCTTTCTCTTTCAAGGGTTCCACTTTCTTTGGTAGCTTTGGGCAGGGCATTATGGGTGGACAGTATGTCCAATTTGGCGTGCTGATATTTATGACAGATAAAATGATCTTGTCTTTTGTGTGGAAACCATTCCCCTCATTGGCAACTTGCAATCAACCAGTGAATCTGCAATTTTAGAACCTGAATTTTATTCTAAAGTCTGAATTCCGATTTGGCATGCTGAGAGTTATGACAGATGAAAGGAAATTCTTGTCTTTTGTGTGGAAACCACTCCCCTCATTGGCAACTTGCATTATTGAGGAGAACTAAGATCCAATCAAAAAAGGAAAAAGGAACACTAATAGCAGCATGTGTAAGATGTTAGATAGTAACATCTAACATTACTCTGCCACCTTCCTAGCAATTCATCAGCAAATGAAATCCCTGTTCTAGGAATGTAAAGAGAAGTAAAGAACTAAAGCACCTACAGCCTTTGACTTTTGTGTTATCCAAATGGAAGCTAGAGTTCCAATAAAAAGCTTTGCTCACTTACTGATAGGACTGAATCAGTAGCATTCATACAAGCACCATTATTGCCACTTAAACAATGATCAGAAAAGGAAACACAAGAGACAGCATTGGAAGACGAAGGCAATTCAATCGAAGACCATATGTTTAATGATACATATATGACAATAAAATCCTACCTGTTATTTGAATAACTATCGTTATTTGACAACAAAATAGACAGCATTTGTAGTTTACAGAGGTATGAAAAAAAGGAGAAAAGCAATCTGAGTGGATTCATTTTCTCATTCTACATTTTTTCACCACTACTCATCTTCTAAAATGATGAGCGTTTGTCCTTTTGCACTATTGGAGTTTAGTGGGAGTTTCTTCAGCATTGGGCATTTTACAATTGATATTTTCTTCAACCGTGGAAAAGGCAGAGCATGATAGTATATTGTCTTCATTTAAGTGGTTTTATATTTCATTTAATTAAAAATTTTGTTTCTAAAATTTTAAAGCTAGTATATCATTTATTTAATATTCAATTTTTTTCTCATGATTTTAGTACCCAAAAATTACAGTGATAACATTTCTGATACTTATTAACTATAATGTATTAGTGCATCTTTTTCAATGAGATCATCTTCTGGATATAAAGCACAACACACAAAACAAAATTTCACTTTTTCATCAGCTTATACCCATTTAGTACCGAGTATTTCCCAGAATTATTAGCACACCACACGAGAATCCGCAGAAGTGGATACACACTCTTAATTATAACACTATGATAAAGACGCATAAATTATTTGATGAAAATATTACAAAATCAAGTTGAAATTGGGCATAGTATGCTTACCTCTGTACACAATCTTTACCTGTTAATGTTATTTTAGTGTTACAAGAGGGGCTAAATTCAAAATGCAAAGGAAGTAGGAGAAGACTGCCATTTGAGTATTAATCGCAATAACTTGTTTATGAGTATGTAATTCTAGAGAATTCATATACATAATCTCACTTTTAGTAATCGAGTTTGAGTAAAGATGTTCACATATTAAGTCGGGTTCATTTATGATATCGAAACAATGCTTAAGTTGGTTTCTTTTAAAGAAAATTATTAAACAAAAACCAATATAAATAATAATTTTTTTATACATTTCCTATTACTACTTATAGTCTCTTAAGCATGTGAATAAAAAAATAATTTGTATTTATTTGCACTCAAACTCACATTCTCTTATTGTTGCCAGAATAACAATATTAATTGAACCAAGACTTAATCGAAAATAAAAAAAATTAAATTATAAAAATGGGTCAATTCATTTGAAGGAAATAGTCGTGTAAAGCAAAGAACCAATCAGCATGTAATTTAAAGATAGACAAAATAGAACTTAAAGTGAGGTATGCTATGATACAATAATGGCTTTAAGCCTTAATTAATACCAACATTTAGTAGATTACCGATGTTTGAAAGAGGGGAAAAAAGCAATTTGAGTAGATTCGTCCTCCCATTCTACATCTTTCCACCATCCCTCATCTCCTTCAATGATGAGCCTTCGTCCTTTTGCACTATTGGAGCGTCCTTTTGCACTATTGGAGTTTATTTGGAACTTCTTCAGCATTGGGCAATTTAAAATTGTGATTTTCTTCAGCTGCGGAAAAAGTAGAGCATGTTGTGGTGGCTTCTAGAGATGGCTTAGAGCATGTTGTGGTGGCTTCTAGAGATGGCTTGGGTTGCTGTTGAGGTGGTTGCAGAGGTCTCGGTTGGTACGATTGATTATATCGAGGATTACCTCCGTAACTCAAGTTAGGGTGATCCTTCCACCCAGGATTGTAGGTTTTGGAGAAAGGATCATAACGTCTTTGAGGAGGTCCCGGAAAACCTCCAACAGTATCAACATGTGCCATTGAATTGTCGTTAAGGATTGGGCACGAATCCGTCAGATGTTCAGATGTAGCGCAAATTCCACATAGTTGGGTCAGATTCTTTTTCTTTGTAAGCAAACATTGAACAACATTGGTAAGCTTATCCAACTTATCTTCTAAAGATGAAACGTTTACCCCATGAACCCGTCTTGTGGGTTCCGAATTTGGCTGATATTGTCGTGAATTCGCCGCCATGGTGGATATCTGTTCTCTCGCCCTTTGAGGAGTCATATTGACAAGCGCCCCTCCACTAGCAGCATCAATCATTTTCATTTCCATAGGGAGCAATCCCTCGTAGAAATACTGAAGGTGTAACGACCTCAAAAGTATGGATATTGAAAAATGAGTTATCGGGTCTCCATTTTTAGTAAACGGACTCATAAAATATTTATTAAAAATATTTACGAAGTTAGTTGTGTGTTTAATAAGGTTTTATTTAGGTGAATTTGATTTAATTAGAAGTATTTGAGAAAAAGGATTAAATTGAAAAAGGTGCAAAAATTTAATTATAGATTAAAAGAAAGTATAAAGGACTAAAAAGAGAATTATGCCATTTTAAATGTTGAGGCTGAAAAAAAAAATCCTAGATTTTTTTGGTTAGAAACGTGTATATGGATATAGATGTATATAAAGTATATTATTTATTATATTTTATTATTATATATATATATATAGACTAAAGGAAAAAGAATAGAAAGATATAGAAACAGAGAAGCAAAACAGAACAGAGAGCAAACGTGAAGGAAAGAAAGAAAAAAGAAAAGAAAGAAGAAAAAGGAAAAATAGAAAGTTTGAAGCTTGGAGTTTAATTGGTAAGTTAATTTAGTCCTTTTCTTTTAATTTTGATGCTTTATAAGTTTTAGAACAAAGTTTTGATGAATTTAAGTTGAAGTTTTTGAAGTTTTAAAGCTGTTGAATATAGCATATGATGAACAAAAAGATGAATTAGTGGTTTAATTGAAAGAATTTGAAGTTAGAATTGGATAAAGGATTTAATTGTAAAATAAGCTATAAGAAAACTATTTTAGACAGTAGCAGTAGAGTAACTTTGAAAAATCACCAAAAATCGTAGAAGTGGAATTAGAAGTTGAATGAGATATGAAATTAAAGCTTATTGAGTCTAGTTTCATATGAAAGAAACAGGGAAAGCAAAGGAATTCTGTAATTTGAGATATTTATATTTTTGTAAGACTGGTTTAAAGGGATTTCGGGATCCCCTATTCTGAATTTGGAAAATCATAAAAAATTGGAGAAAACTAATTAGGGGCTTAAGTTTATATGCTTAGAATCCTGAATGAGTCTATTTTCAAATAAAATAAATAAGAAGGTCATATGAATTCTGTACAAAGAGTAATTTGATTCGTAGTGAAGAGAGGTCAGAACAGTCAAACAGTAAAATAGGGGAAAATTTAAGAATAATCTGGTATTGATTGGCCATACAAAAAATTCTGGAAAAATTACAGTAAAAAGATATATGAGTCTAGTTTCAAGGAAAATTTACGGTTCTTCATTTGGAGTTCTGTAGCTCTGGAAATAAATAATTTTGTGACTATGACACAAAAGGACAGCTTTGAATAAGTTTATGAGTAAATGATTAAATTGAAATGTGAGCAAAAGTAAGAAAGCATGAGTTTATCATAAAATACATGTTTATTTTATTAAATAGTACAGGAAATTATTTGATTATTTTTAACATATAAATGTTATATGTTTATATGAAATTGAAGAAAAGAAAAGGAAGGAGAGGACCGAATTGAAGGAAAAGGAAAAGAGAAGGTTAAGGAGTGAAGGAAGAAGAATTTATATCACCTCAACCTTTTTTTGTAAGTACTACAAGAATTTTAAATTATTGTTATTTATTTTTGAAATATTTATGTGAATTATTTAAATATATGAGATTCAACTTTAATGCCCGAGTAGACGGAATTTAGAACTACTGGGATATTAGTGGCATGCCATTAAGGAACTTTAGCGCGCTCTCTGATTATTAGCACATTGGTGCTCTCTGTTCACTTGTGCATCATAATGCACCTCTGTATATGTTCCGTATATCCGATGTGTTCTATAAAGTCTACTTTGGGCTAAGAATGTGAAATGAGAACAAAGTGAATTACTGATGTGTTAAGGTAAGATTTATACCTTACAAAAGATAAGTTAAATTTTATTAAAGCAAGGCATAGTTGAAGAAACTTATATGTGAGTCGATATGTAATAATTGAATGAGTTTAAAATATTTTGTTATGATTATTTACTTATTTAATAATTCTTGTGGTGCTTACTAAGCCTTCACCGGCTTAACGCGTTTATTTTAACGCGTAGGTACAATTAGACTAGGAGAGAAGTCCAACTAAAAGATCGTTCATCTCATCACATCCTCAAGGGCTTCAAAAGTAGGTATTGTATTTTGTATTAAAATGGCATGTACATATGTAGTTCAAAGGTGTTCCCATGTGATAGGGACTAGAATGTAGATTCTTGAAATTTTATCTATTTTCAGTTACTTGAAGTATTTTGGTATATATGGAATGAATTAATAAACAATAAATATGTTAGCAAAAATGGTTGGTAAGTTAAAATATTATATACAAATGTTTTAATTAAACAGTATCTGGCCATAATTGTTTTGGCACCAAATGTAATAGTCTTATACCGGGTCTGCATGATTGAACCGGGTATAGGGGTATTACATTTATTGGTATCAGAGCCTAGGTTTTCTGAATTCTTGGGTCGAGTATGAGTCTATTTGTACATGCCATTTTATAAATTGATGTGATGAGATGAGGTTTAGTTATTTAATTGTGTAATTTATGAATATTGTAGAAACTTAAAGATGTCTTATGAAAGAATAAAAGATACCGATTTTGTAATGTATACTGGAATTTATAGAGTTGGTTACCTCTTAGTATAGAAAGAGGAAATGTTAAAGAAAGAAATGTTTTCCAATCGAAATAATTAAGTAAAATGTTACTTATGATGAAACAGAATTTGAAAAGATGTGGATAAATGTCTTATAGTAAGAAATGATAAATGTTATATTATATGAGTATATACATGAATCTAAATTATGAGGCCTTACGATCTCTACCCCCCTTAGTGGTACAGTTATATTTATAGTGAAATTGATAGGAATTATAATGATTTAGTTCAAAAGTGTGGAACTGAAGAATTTAAAGAAAGAAAGATGATGACCCAGCTGAGGCTGAAGAATGGTTAGAGAACAGTCAAAGAATATTTGAAGAATTGCAGTATACAAGAGATGAAAAGTTGGAATGTGCAGTATCTTTATTAAAGGGTGAGGCTTACCAATGGTGGAACATTGTCATGAATATCCATTCTGCAGAGAAAATTAATTGGAATTCCTTTGTATTTGAATTTAAAAGAAATATGTGAGTCAACCTTATCTTGTGAAGAAGAAAAGAGAATTTCTGGATTTGAAGCAGAACCACATGTTTGTTGCTGAATATGAACGTGAATTTATCAGATTTCTTTTCTGAAAATTTGTTTGGGGATACACAGTGCTACTATTAAAGAAAGGAGTCATTTATCAGAAATTGATTTATTCAGATATGGTAACTACAGAATAAGTTAACTGAAATTTCTTTTGAATAATCTTTGTGAGTGAAGTGAATGATATGGGACTATTGATGATTATATATGTTAACGGATTAGTAATGGAATTGTAGAAATATTTGAACACAGCTGCTATAGTTGGGTATTTTACAATGATCTCTTCTGGGTATTCTATATGGGTATTCTAAATGTTCTTTTATCTTCAGAGGTCTATGCAACTGTTCAGATGTGATATTTATTGTGTAGAAAGTTTGGAATCATAACGTTAAAATGGAAGCTCTGGTTGATTCCTGATCGGTACTGCTCTATTTTTCTTTGGATTTTCTAATTGTTTTGTTAGACAGAAGACTTAATGGTTAGATTCATATGAAGTTATTTTCTATTTCTACCGGTTGATATTCTGGTACGTATACGCAATTGGCATTATCTTTATCATAATTGTTTCTAGTAAGGATAAATGGTATTCTTCTTCTAGATTTCCGCTGGAGTATATTCGATTTCTTTATCATTGAATGTGGTTTTTATTCTCGGAAATTCAAGATAGCTTCACATCTGGGATTTCATTATACCACATCTGGGATTTCATTATATTGGTTTTCTTATTATTTTATAGTCTGATCTTATCTATCAAATATGATTCATCTGTGAAGGAGTATTCATTGATAGAAGGTAAATATATATATATTACTGTTATAAATCTTGGTTCGGTTATGGGAGCTCGATGATATGGATCTTAGATTATAGAAGTTGTATTATTATACTGGTTATTATTGAGACTACTCTTGGATTTCTTCTTCTATTTTAAAGTACTATTGAAGTTAAAGTATTGATGGCTTCAGAAACTTGTGGAGATGTACATTCCAGAAATTGTAAGATTTCATGGTATTCCAGTATTAATAATTTCTGATCGAGATTGTAGTTCACTTTGGGGTTCTAAAAACAATTACATGAAATTATTGAGTACTTAACTCGATTTCAGTACAGCTTTTCATTCGCAAATTGATGGATAATTCGAGAGAGAATTGGTTAGATTTAGGAAGAAGATGTACTGGTGGTCAGGTATGAAACGTGATATTTCTGAGTTTGTATCAAGATGTTTGATATGTCAATAGGTCAAAGCAGAACATCAGGTACCTTCGGGGTTACTCCAGCCAATTACTATACCAGAATGGAAATGGGAAAGAATTACTATGGATTTTGTATCGGGGTTACCATTATCTCCGAGGAAAAAAAAGATGCTATTTGGGTGATTGTTGACCGATTGACAAAATCAGCGCACTTTATTCCGGTACGTATGGATTATTCTTTAGATAAACTGGCTAAACTGTATATATCTGAGATTGTCAGGCTACATAGAGTGCATGTCTCTATTATATTGGATATCCCCGATTTACGTCTCGTTTCTGGAATAAATTACAAGAAGCTTTGGGTATTCAGTTGTAGTTCAGTACTACATTTCCTCCTCAGACAGATGGCCAATCTGAGCTTGTAATTCAGGTATTGGAAGATATGCTCCGATGTTGTATACTAGAGTTCGAAGGTAATTGGGAGAGGTATCTACCTTTGATTGAATTTGCTTACAATAATAGTTATCAGTCCAGTATTAAAATGGCTCCGTATGAAGCTTTGTATGGTAGAAAGTGTAGAACACCGTTATATTGGACAGAGCTCAGTGAAAAGAAGATACATGGGGTTGATTTGATCCGGGAAACAGAAGAAAAAGTAAAGGTGATTCGGAATAGATTAAAAGCAGCATTCGACAACAGAAATCAATTGTGGATTTAAAACGTCGGGATATTAAATATTTTGTTGCTGATAAGGTATTTATCAAGGTGTTTATTTGAAAGAAACTATAAGAATTCAGTGTTTCATCTCTTTTTAAGTAAATTTCGAGGACGAAATTTCAAAAGGGGGGGAGAATTGTAACGACCTCAAAAGTATGGATATTGAAAAATGAGTTATCGGGTCTCCATTTTTAGTAAACGGACTCATAAAATATTTATTAAAAATATTTACGAAGTTAGTTGTGTGTTTAATAAGGTTTTATTTAGGTGAATTTGATTTAATTAGAAGTATTTGAGAAAAAGGATTAAATTGAAAAAGGTGCAAAAATTTAATTATAGATTAAAAGAAAGTATAAAGGACTAAAAAGAGAATTATGCCATTTTTAAATGTTGAGGCTGAAAAAAAAAATCCTAGATTTTTTTGGTTAGAAACGTGTATATGGATATAGATGTATATAAAGTATATTATTATTATTATATTTTATTATTATATATATATATATATAGACTAAAGGAAAAAGAATAGAAAGATATAGAAACAGAGAAGCAAAACAGAACAGAGAGCAAACGTGAAGGAAAGAAAGAAAAGAGAAAAGAAAGAAGAAAAAGGAAAAATAGAAAGTTTGAAGCTTGGAGTTTAATTGGTAAGTTAATTTAGTCCTTTTCTTTTAATTTTGATGCTTTATAAGTTTTAGAACAAAGTTTTGATGAATTTAAGTTGAAGTTTTTGAAGTTTTAAAGCTGTTGAATATAGCATATGATGAACAAAAAGATGAATTAGTGGTTTAATTGAAAGAATTTGAAGTTAGAATTGGATAAAGGATTTAATTGTAAAATAAGCTATAAGAAAACTATTTTAGACAGTAGCAGTAGAGTAACTTTGAAAAATCACCAAAAATCGTAGAAGTGGAATTAGAAGTTGAATGAGATATGAAATTAAAGCTTATTGAGTCTAGTTTCATATGAAAGAAACAGGGAAAGCAAAGAAATTCTGTAATTTGAGATATTTATATTTTTGTAAGACTGGTTTAAAGGGATTTCGGGATCCCCTGTTCTGAATTTGGAAAATCATAAAAAATTGGAGAAAACTAATTAGGGGCTTAAGTTTATATGCTTAGAATCCTGAATGAGTCTATTTTCAAATGAAATAAATAAGAAGGTCATATGAATTCTGTACAAAGAGTAATTTGATTCGTAGTGAAGAGAGGTCAGAACAGTCAAACAGTAAAATAGGGGAAAATTTAAGAATAATCTGGTATTGATTGGCCATACCAAAAATTCTGGAAAAATTACAGTAAAAAGATATATGAGTCTAGTTTCAAGGAAAATTTACGGTTCTTCATTTGGAGTTCTGTAGCTCTGGAAATAAATAATTTTGTGACTATGACACAAAAGGACAGCTTTGAATAAGTTTATGAGTAAATGATTAAATTGAAATGTGAGCAAAAGTAAGAAAGCATGAGTTTATCATAAAATACATGTTTATTTTATTAAATAATACAGGAAATTATTTGATTATTTTTAACATATAAATGTTATATGTTTATATGAAATTGAAGAAAAAGAAAAGGAAGGAGAGGACCGAATTGAAGGAAAAGGAAAAGAGAAGGTTAAGGAGTGAAGGAAGAAGAATTTATATCACCTCAACCTTTTTTTGTAAGTACTACAAGAATTTTAAATTATTGTTATTTATTTTTGAAATATTTATGTGAATTATTTAAATATATGAGATTCAGCTTTAATGCCCGAGTAGACGAAATTTAGAACTACTGGGATATTAGTGGCATGCCATTAAGGAACTTTAGCGCGCTCTCTGATTATTAGCACATTGGTGCTCTCTGTTCACTTGTGCATCATAATGCACCTCTGTATATGTTCCGTATATCCGATGTGTTCTATAAAGTCTACTTTGGGCTAAGAATGTGAAATGAGAACAAAGTGAATTACTGATGTGTTAAGGTAAGATTTATACCTTACAAAAGATAAGTTAAATTTTATTAAAGCAAGGCATAGTTGAAGAAACTTATATGTGAGTCGATATGTAATAATTGAATGAGTTTAAAATATTTTGTTATGATTATTTACTTATTTAATAATTCTTGTGGTGCTTACTAAGCCTTCACCGGCTTAACGCGTTTATTTTAACGCGTAGGTACAATTAGACTAGGAGAGAAGTCCAACTAAAAGATCGTTCATCTCATCACATCCTCAAGGGCTTCAAAAGTAGGTATTGTATTTTGTATTAAAATGGCATGTACATATGTAGTTCAAAGGTGTTCCCATGTGATAGGGACTAGAATGTAGATTCTTGAAATTTTATCTATTTTCAGTTACTTGAAGTATTTTGGTATATATGGAATGAATTAATAAACAATAAATATGTTAGCAAAAATGGTTGGTAAGTTAAAATATTATATACAAATGTTTTAATTAAACAGTATCTGGCCATAATTGTTTTGGCACCAAATGTAATAGTCTTATACCGGGTCTGCATGATTGAACCGGGTATAGGGGTATTACAGAAGGAGTGATTGTTCGGTCAACCCGTGTTGAGGGCAACTTGCACATAGTTTTTTGTACTGCTCCCAATAGTCGTAGATCGATTCATTCTCCATCTGGCGAATCCCCACTATGTCCCTCCGAAGTTCAGCTGCTCGTGATGCTGGGAAGAACCTGTCAAGAAAGACACGAGATAAGTCATCCCACGTTGTGATAGAACCGGGGGGTAAGTAAAATAACCATTCTTTTGTTGTATCAACTAAAGAAAAAGGAAAGGCCCGAAGTTTGATTTCATCTTTGGGTACTCCCTGCGGTTTCATGCTTGAGCAGACCATGTGGAATTCTCTCAAGTGGGTGTGCGGATTTTTATTCTTCATGCCTCGAAAGGTGGGCAAAAGGTGAATCAAGCCTGATTTCAGCTCGAACGGGGTTCCTTCGGTTGGATAATTGATGCATAACGGTGTTTGCTCGTTGGGAGCAGCGGCTAGTTGACGAATGGTTCGGTTCGCCATCCTTACTGGTTCACCAAGGTTGCCTTTTGCTTCTTTTGTTTCAAAAAGTGGTTCGGTCTCAGTTCCAACCACTTCGACTTGTTTCCCACGCCGAATTGCCTCTGTACGAATTGCTTCGCTCAATTTTTTGACGTCAGATTCTAGGATCCCTTGTCCTAGTTCAGCTTCTGCTTTACCTGCGCGTTTAAGAGCTTCTGTCTCCTTTCGTCGCGTTCGCGCTGATTTCTCAATTTTTGGGTCGTATTCAAGACTTCCTGATGAAGATCTGGTCATGAAGACGATTAAACAATCGTAAATGTTGCCAGTCCCCAGCAACGGCACCAAAAATTGATGGCTGTCGATTCCACCAATATAAACCTACACCTAGTTGCAAATTTTAGCAGTATAGGGAGTAGGGTCGATCCCACAGAGACTGGTTTTACTGAAAAATTGTCTATCTCTTGACCAGATTAATGTCTGGGCAATTGTCATGCCCGCGACGTTTGGGGGGAGTAAAATGTTAAACCAGAAACAGACACAGAAAATAAAAAAAACGTAAAAAGCAATGGATTAAATAAGAAAATAAATTGAAATAGTCTGAAAAGAAATTGATAAAACTTAGCTCAGCCTCAAGCACGGGTTTTTCTGTCTTTGACCCGATCCTCGAAATTAGATGAACTCGTCTTTTTCGATAAGCTAGTTCTAGCTACCAAGGACGCCTCGGGAACCAATTCTTCCTTGTGTAAATTAGCTATGGAACGTCCTATAACTAACCCTTACTGATCGAACAACCTACGAAACGTTCGTGGTTTAGAACTCCGGCAGCTTTGCGTTCTAGAAGAGCCTAGCTCGAACCAATGCCCTCAAACGTTGGGACATTTAAATCCGGTTACTATTTCCCTTGACGGAACCAAACAGCAATCCCCACTCGGCACGCCAATGTGTTCACGGAAGACTAATTAGACAATCGATCCTTTCGGAATTCCAACTGTACGTCTAGTCGCGCTAACTCAAATGACGTCTTTTTTGACTTAGTATGACTTGACTTTATGAGCTGACGAAGTCATACTCTTAATCCGGAGAAATAATAAGTATCGGAAATCGAGAGTTGAATAGCTTGGGTTCGTAACTCACGGGTTTTTTTTACGGGGTTAATACCGGCTTAAGGCTGAAAGGGGTTTAGTGTGGCATGATTTCACTCATGCTTGAAGGTTGTGGAAGTGTTTGGGTTTTTGTAGAGGATGATGGAAATTGGAAAGGGAAGGGGCTTTGAAGGTAATTAAACCAATTTTGGGAAAACAAACAAAAAGAATTGAAATAAGCAGAATGTTGGACGTTGGCTTGAAAAATAGAATAAAAGAAATCTTATTCAAAATTGAAATAGGAAAAGAGAGAAAAACAACTCCAAATAGGAATAGAAAAAGAGAGAATTGATTGATGATCATCCAATTACAAATAACCCCTATTTATACTAATAGATTTACTAAAAATAGGCTTAATTAAATTAATATAAATCTTAAATAAAAAATAAAAATAAATAAATAAAAATAAAATAAACTAAAAATAGGATTTTCTATTCTTGGCTTTTTACAAAGTCAAATTGCTTGATGAGTCCTTGGCTTCCTCCATCTTTTTAATTTGGCCCAATTTCCATGATTTTCTTTCAATTTAGCCCTTTTCAGCATGTTTCCGATCAATTGCGTCCCTAACAAGAATTAAATCATAAAAATGCAAATTAGCAAGGATTAATTTCATAAATACACCAAATTAAATACAAAAAATTATGCAAAATAATCATGTTATCAGATCGAGTGAAAGTGAGATTGAGAAGATATTACCCATACCTGGTTTTGATTATAGAAGAGCGAGTTCAACAATTTCTGAAAATAGAAGCAAGGAATAAATCAAAGATGCTTATGGAGTTCTATGAAAGTTTGAGACTACAAGGGGGAGAAAAACAAAGACAAATTTTTGGAAGTTCACATGCATTTTGATACCAAAAAAGGAAAAAAAAAAGAAAAAAGAAAAAAGAAAAAATGGTGAATATGATGATAATTACAGTAAAGTGTGTATAATCATTGACTTGGTGGGAAGACTTGCATTGCACACAGCTGTCTTTTATCCCACTTTATTTGATTTTGACACAATAGTCTGTAAGGTATCTTTTGTGAGCAGTCGCTTAGTCATCTAATTATGAAATTTTATTTAATTATAAAAAATTATAAATTGTTACATAATTATTCAATTGTTTTTTTTAGTCAATTAATCTTAGGTTTTTAGGTGTTTTTATTTTTACGTTAATCAACTGATAATTAAATAATACAAAATAAAATAATTGGATGACCGATTTGTAATTTTTCATAGTTGAGTAACAAAAATATTTAATAATAATTAAGTGACAAATTTGTAATTGGATGATAAAAAATATTATATTATATGAAAATAAGATTGAGGTTAAAATAACTATAAATTTCTAAGTCTGCCAATTCAATTCACCATGATTGACGATTAGATTCAAGAAAATGGGAGCCAATTGAGGGAAATGGTTAGTTTTGGGCAGAATCCCAATTCTGTGACTCAGTTAATTATAAATCATTTACTTCCAATTGAACAAGTGTGTTGATTGAATACATTTATAATTTTTTCTTTTCAAAATATCCTTTAAACCATAATTATGATTTATAATTTATAAATCATAATCAGATCATTTATAATTATGGCTAACAAAGCAAGTAGTGAAATGTAGTATACCACATGCACTTCACAATGATGTGACATTTTATCATATCAGCAAATATTTAAAAAATTTAAAATTTCTTTAAAAAAATTTATAATGATTTAACTAATTGCACATTTGTTGAAAATGGGAGGATATTTTATATCAATTATAAATGTATATCCCAATTCTGGTTTAATGAATTCTTGTTTATATATAAATCATTAATTTTGGGTGTTTTAGTTTAATCAAAATAACCAGATCTCCAACTTTTCCTATCAATCCATAACTAATTGCATATCCTAATTGTGGGGATGAAAGTTTTGGTCAGATAGTTTTAAGGGACAGTTGCTGTCCTTTTCCAACATGGGAAATAATTGAGGTTGTGGTAAGTAAATGTAGTGAGGATTGTGGAGTGCCTTTCAACATCAATATTCATATTTTACTTCAACATGTTATCTATTTGGGAACATAGCTAAATTACTAATTTAAAATTTAAGATAAATATGTTGGAAGTTTCACATATTTATAGTATTCCAATAACTATAAATGAATGGGTGTAATTAATCGGGAGTTATATTATTTGATTTTTTGAAAAAGAATTATAACTATTTAAATAATATTATTTGAATAGTTATAATATTAAATAAATAATTATGTGTTTATTTTAAAGGTATTATTATTCAAAAAGGTACCTATTGAAAGATGTCTCTATGAAGAGACATGAAAATTCCTATAAATGGGAAAGAGATTTCATTTGGAAATTACACAAACAAATTCTAATATTCTTTCTTTCATTCATTAATTTTCTAATATTATTAGATTATTCTATAAAGTATTACTGCAGAAATCCTTTATAGAAATTGAATTTCTTGTTATACATTGCTCAGTGTGTAGTGGGCTATTCTCATCAGTGCAATCATTGGCTTCATTGTATCCTCGATGTTAATTTGCTTGGAACTCATTTGCATACCGAAGATAGGTAGGGACGAATATAACCTTAAAGATAGTGACTTGATACACGCCTTGGAGCCTTGTCCTATTTCTTTTTTTTTTGTTTGAGTTCCGTTCGTGTGTTCGGGATTTTCTTCACCGGAGATTTGTTAGGATTCATGATGACTACCACAACACATGAAAGTGGAATACGAAGGGCGTTGGCTTCCAACTTTGTCAAACTTGATCGGTTTGATGGTGGCAATTTTCGACGATGGCAGGCAAAGATGCACTTCTTATTATCAACTTTGAAGATTGCTTATGTTTTAGATACTCCAAGACCTGAAAAGAATGATAACGAATTTGTTGCTGCAACCCGAGAAGGACAAAAATGGGACAATGCTGATTACATGTGCATGGGCCATATATGGAATGATTTATCTGATGGTTTGTTCGACACCTACCAAAACGAGGTCACCGTTAAAGAATTATGGGACAAATTGGAGACAACATACATGACCGAAGATGTTACAAGTAAGAAATTTCTTGTCAGCCATTTCAATAATTGTCAAATGGTTGATGGTCGTTCTGTTATGGAACAATTCCATGATATTGAAAAGATGCTGAATCAATTCAAGTAATATGATATGAAAATAGACAAATTCCCTCCATCTTGGAAAAACTTTAAAAGAAGTCTAAAACATAAGAAAAATGAAATATCTCTTGAGGCTTTGGCAAATCATCTTCGTATTGAAGAGGAATATCGAAAGCAAGATCAAAATCTAAATTCTAAAAATGCCAAAGTGCAAGTTACGGAGGAAGTACAAGCTACTAAACCATTTAAGAGAAAATTCAAACAGACTGATAGAGCACCTAAGTTCAAAAAAAAATAAAAGTGTTTATGCTATCATTGTGGTAAGCTGGGAAATTTCAAGAATGAAGGTCGATTTTTAAAGAAGAAATCATCTTCTAAAGCTAATAATAACGAAAAGTTCGTTGCAATAATATCTGAAATTAATACGGCATAAGATGATAATACATGGTGGATTGATACCGAAGAAACCAAACATGTGTGCAAAGACAAAATCATGTTCACAAAGTTCATACAATATGAAAATGACAATATCTTGAACACGGGATGTAACGACCCAAAATCCGTGGGCACCGGAAAAGTGTGTTGTCGGGCCTCCGTCTTAGTAAATCGAGTTAGTAAATAATTATTAGGAGTAATTATGAGTCTAATAGTGTGTTTAATTAGATTTTTATTTAGTGAATTTAGCTTAATTGAGAGAAATTAGGAAAAAGGACTAAAGTGAATAAAGGGTAAAAGTTGAATTGTAGATTAAAAGAAAATAAAAAGGACTAAAATGGCAAATAGACCATTTAGTATATTTGAGGCGGCATAAGCATAAAAATCTGAGATTTTTATGTGTTAAAATATTATTATTATTATTAGATAATTATGTTAATATAATATTATATTATATAATAAAGTATAGAATAAAGAAAAAGAAAAAAGAAAAGAAGAAAAGAAGCAGAAAGAAGAAAAAGAAAGAAAAAAGGAAAAACTAAAGATTCAAGGTTTTAAGCTTTAAAAGGTAAGTTGATTTAGTCCCTTTCTTTTAATTTTGATACTTTATAAGATTTAGAACAAAGTTTTGATTAATTTAAGTTGAAGATTTTGAAGTTTTAGAGTTTTTGAATATAGCTTATGATGAATAAAATGATGAATTAGTGGTTTAATTGAAAGAATTTGAAGTTAGAATTGGATAAAGGACTTAATTGTAAAACAAGCTATAAGAAAACAGTTTTGGAACAGCAGCAGTAGAGTAAGTTTGAAAATTCACCAAAAATCGTAGAAGTGGAATTAAAAGTTGAGTAAGATATGAAATTAAAGCTTATTGAGTCTATTTTCATATGAAAGAAACAGAGAAAGAAAAGAAATTCTGTATTTTGAGATATTTACATTTTGGTAAGACTGATTCAGAGTGATTTCGAGATCCCCTGTTCTGACTTATAAAAATCATAAAAAATTGTATAAAAATAATTTTGGAACATAATTCATATGGTTAGATTCCTTAATGAGTCTAGTTTTAGAAGAAATAAACTATAACATCATCTGAATTCTATATAAAAAGATAATTAATTTTTAGTGAAGAAGGGTCGGAACTGCCAGACAGCAGAACAGGGGTGAATTTAAAGAATAAACTGTACTAATTGGCTAAATCAAAAATTCTGAAAATTTTATGGCAAGAAGGTATGTGAGTCTAGTTTCATATAAAATTTACGGATCTTAATTTGGAATTCTGTAACTCAAGATATAGATGATTTAGTGACAATGACTCAGGTAGACAACCTAGAAAGAACTTATAAGTAAATAATAGAAATGTGTACAAAGAATGTGGAATGAAGAATAAGGGTAGGAATTGAATAAAATTCAATTATTTATTGTAATTTAATGCTATAATTAATAATGTAAATTGTTATTATTATTGTAGCAAACAAGGAAATCGAGACGTCTAATACGAAGGGGAAGGAAAAAGTGATCGAGGAGTAGCTCGAGAAAATATCGGTTTGTATTATCATAATTCAAGTTATTTATAATTGCATGTTTAATTTCAATGTATGTGTATGAAAAATGAAATTTAGGTAAGTATTGATGTTTGAATTGAATATGACTTGGACTTAATTGATGAATATGTGTTAGTATTGAATTAAAAATATTGATATGAAAGGTATATTGAATTAATTTGTGAAATTAAATTGGAAGTGGTTTGAGATTGAGATTGAGATTGAGATTGAGATTGTATTGATAATATGTATGAATTGAATCCGAATGATTATGATCAGTTGAAAGTGAAAGTGATATGAATATGTGATTTAAATACCCTATTAACTAGTCGGGCTGAGTCGGATATAATTGGCATGCCATAGGATTGGAAGTGTTCTGGGATTCTTCGACCTTGAGTCGATGAGACACTGGGTGTCATATTATTTATTTCGGATAGATTCAATAAGGTACTGGGTACCACTTTACTTCGGCTAGGCCGATGAGACACTGGGTGTCACTATATTGCTTCGAACTATCCGATTAGGCACTGGGTGCCAGTATGGTGTGTTTGGTTGGATCCGAGTATCCGCCAAAGTCCGAGTCATGTTAATAGGGGTAACTATGTGAAATAAGAAAATTATATGAATTTGATTATTTGAACCTCTGAATGAAAGAGATATTGTGATACGAAAATATATGTGATTGAGAGATGAACCAGAGGTTCATGAACAATTGGAATTCTATGAATGAGATATTAATTCAAATATTAAAATTGTTACATTCGAAATATAACAACTTAGTATATTTATATGTATAATGTGTTATTTATCTAAGTATGTTTACGATATTTGATCATTGTTATAAATTGAATTATGATAATACCACTGAGTAATTCCAATACTCAGCGTACGGTTTGTTTTCCGTGCGCAGGTTAGTAGAGTTTCTGACCCGGTCCAGCATCAAATCCAATCCGACTCCAACAAGAGGATTTTGGTGATGAAATTCTTCCTTTTGTTAAGTGGCATGTACTAGATAGTTATATGAATTATGAACATATATATATATATATATATATATACTTAAGTTAAATGCTTTAGTTGTATTTAATGATTATAATATTTTGGATGAGGAAAATGATATAAAGTTATAAAAGATAAATTAGTATTGGTTGTTTTGGTCTGAATTTGCAGGGGGATTTAGGTGAAAATAAGCAGAAATACTGCCGAAATTTTATAAATAAAAGAAAAACTTACGAAGAATTTTCTAGAATGATTGAACAAGTTTCTTTCTACTTTTAATATATGCTTAGGCATTGAAAGTCCAATATAGGTATTTAATTATTAAATTATACTATGAATGCTATTTTATTTGTGAATAATTAGTAAATTGTTTGATATGTCCAGTAATACCTTGTAACCCTGTTCCGGCGACGGTTTAGGGTTAGGAGGTGTTACATTTTTATTGGTATCAGAGCTTATCAGGTTTAGTCGATTCTCGGGCCAATTTGAGCTCGGAAGTGAGTTTAGTAGTACATGCCACTTTTGAATTAAAAATTGAGTCGGGAATTTTGGATGCTGACCTATTTATTTAATTTTGTTTTATAGATTAAAGATGTCTGATAAACACATTGATGATATAAATGAAGAAATGTTCACTGGAGATGAAGAATCATATGATTTAAATGAAACCGAGTCAGCTACACCTAGTGTAAATCCGATCAGAAATCAGCCTCCCAATGTAGAAAGAGAGAACATTAGGGAGAGAGATGAAAAAGGTAGAAATGATTATGATGTAGTAAGGGTTTTAACTGATGCTCTTTAGCGAATAGCGGAGTCTATACCTGCTACCACGTCTGCACCTGTTCCTAGACGGGCCCCTATTAAGGAACTAAAAAAATACGGTGCCACAGAATTTTCGGGTCTGAAAGGAGTTGATCCGTCTGTAGCTGAAAACTGGATGGAAGCAACGAAAAGAATTTTACAGCAGTTAGAATGTACTTCACGAGAAAGCTTGTTATGTGCTGTATCTTTATTACAGGGTGAGGCATATCTATGGTGGGAATCTGTAATCAGACATTTACCGACTGATCAGGTAACGTGGGATCTGTTCCAAAAAGAATTTCAAAAGAAGTATATTGGGGATATGTATATGGAAGACAAGAAACAAGAATTTTTGACGCTTAAACAAGGTGAAATGACAGTAGTGGATTATGAACGGGAATTCTCAAGACTTGGTAGATATGCATCAGAGTTTGTACCAACTGAAGCCGATAGTTGTAAAAGATTCCTACGGGGATTAAGGGATGAAATAAAACTGCAATTGGTGTCCCAGCGAATCACTGAATTTGTTGATTTGATCGAACGGGCCAAGAAGGTAGAGCAAGTCTTGGGACTAGACAAAAATCAGTTGGGAAACGTACAGGAACTATGAGTTTGAATCCTTCATTTAAAAGATCTCGAGATTCTAGAGGTGGATGGAGATCTAATTTCCGAACAGATAGAGGAGACAAAAATTGGGAAAAACAAACTACAGTGTCTACCGGTAGTGTAAGAGGTCCATCTCAGGAAATAAAAATTCCAGATTGTCAGCACTGTGGGAAGAAACATAGAGGAGAATGTTGGAAATTAGCTAGAGGCTGTTTTCGATGTGGTTCTAAAGATCATTTCATTAGAGACTGTCCGGAGACTAATAGTGCTACACCTGTTATATCACAGAGATCGGTATCTACAACTAGAGGCAGAGGATCGACCAGAGGTAGACCAGTATCTAGAGGAGCAGGTACGAGAAGAGGGAGTGATATAGTGACCCAGCAGTCTGAAGCTAGAGTACCAGCCAGAGCTTATGTAGTTAGAGCCCGGGAAGATGGCGATGCACATGATGTTGTAACATGTATATTCTTACTATATTCTGAGCCTGTTTATGCTTTGATTGACCCTGGATCTTCACATTCATATATAAATTTGAAGTTGGTTGAATTGGGAAAATTTGAATCTGAAATGTCTAGTGTAACAATAGAAGTGTCAAGTCCATTAGGGCAAACAGTAATAGTAAATCAAGTATGCCCGAGGTGTCCGTTGAAAATTCAGAATGAAACTTTTCCAGTTGATTTGTTGATTATGCCATTTGGAGATTTTGATATAATATTGGGTATGGATTGGTTGTCTGAACATGGTGTGATATTGGACTGTTATAAGAAGAAATTCAGCATTCGGACTAATGATGGTAACAATATTGAGATCAAGGGGATTCGGAACAGTGGGCCAACACGTATTATCTCAGCAATGAAGGCTAATAAGTTCTTACAGCAGGGTTGTACAGCATATTTAGCTTATGTTATTAATTCAGATTCAGTTAGTAGCCAATGCAGTAAAATTAAAACAGTTTGTGAGTTTCCAGACGTATTTCCTGAAGAGTTACCAGGCTTGCCACCAGACAGAGAAGTTGAATTTGCTATTGAAGTGTATCCGGGTACGAGTCCAATTTCTATGCCTCCATACCGTATGTAGCCCATTGAACTGAAAGAGTTAAAGATACAGTTACAAGATTTGTTAGACCGTGGATTTATTAGACCGAGTATTTCACCATGGGGAGCTCCAGTGCTATTTGTTAAAAAGAAAGATGGCTCGATGCGACTTTGTATTGATTATAGACAGTTAAACAAGGTAACAATCAAGAATAAGTATCCACTTCCCCGTATTGATGATTTATTTGATTAGTTGAAAGGAGCTACGGTATTTTCAAAGATTGATCTCCGATCAGGCTACTATCAGTTACGAGTAAAAGAATGTGATGTATCAAAAACAGCCTTCCGTACGAGATATGGTCACTATGAATTTTTAGTAATGCCATTCGGGTTGACTAACGCCCCAGCTGCTTTTATGGATTTGATGAACCGTATTTTTCAGCCATATTTGGATCAGTTTGTGGTAGTTTTCATTGATGATATACTGGTCTATTCTAAATCAGAGTCAGAATATGATCAACATCTTAGAATTGTACTACAGATATTACGAAAGAAGCAGTTGTATGGAAAGCTTAGTAAATGTGAGTTTTGGTTATCAGAGGTTGTATTTTTGGGGCATATGGTATCAGCAGATGGAATTAGAGTTGATCCGAGAAAAATTGAAGCAATTGTTCAATGGAAAGTACCAAAGAATGTGTCTGAAGTGCGTAGTTTTCTTGGTTTAGCCGGGTATTACAGAAGATTTGTTAATGGATTTTCGAAGATAGCTTTGCCAATGACTAAGTTACTACAGAAAAATGTTCCTTTTATATGGGATGATCAGTGTCAGAAGAGCTTTGATATGTTGAAGCAAATGTTAACCGAGGCACCAGTTTTGACATTACCAGAATCGGGTAAGGATTTTGTATTATACAGTTATGCTTCTTTGAATGGTCTGGGTTGTGTTTTGATGCAGGATGGAAAGGTAATAGCCTATGCATCTAGACAGTTGAAACCACACGAGCGTAATTATCCGACTCATGATTTGGAGTTGGCCGCTATAATTTTTGCATTAAAGATTTGGAGGCATTATCTTTTTGGTGAAAAATATATATACCGATCATAAAAGTCTCAAATATCTTCTATCACAAAAGGAGTTAAATTTGAGACAGAGACGGTGGATCGAGCTTTTGAAAGATTATGATTGTGTCATAGATTATCATCCGGGAAAGGCAAACGTAGTAGCCGATGCACTAAGTAGAAAAGCTGTAATAGAGTTAAGAGCAATGTTTGCACGACTCAGTATCAGTGATGATGGGAGTCTTTTAGCTGAGTTGAGAATTAAGCCGGTAATGTTTGATCAGATCAAATCAGCACAGTTGAAAGATGATAAGTTGTTGAAGAAGAGAGAGATGGTGTTGAGTGGCCCAGTAGAAAATTTCAGTATTGATGATCAAGGTTGTTTGAGATTCCGTAATCGAATCTGTATTCCAGTTACTTCAGAACTTAAAGAGTTGATCCTTCGAGAAACTCATGATAGTTCATTTGCTTTGCACCCTGGAAGTACGAAGATGTATCAGGATTTACGAGAGCTATACTGGTGGCCTGGAATGAAAAGAGATATAGTTGAGTATGTTGGTAAATGTTTGACATGTCAGCGGGTAAAAGCGGAACATCAAGTACCAACAGGTTTACTTCAGCCCATTAATATTCCAGAATGGAAATGGGATCGAATCACAATGGATTTTGTTACAGGATTACCGTTGTCAACAAACAAAAAGAATGCTATCTGGGTGATAGTTGATCGGCTTACTAAGTCTGCTCACTTTATAGCAGTCAGAACTGATTGGTCTCTACAGAAGTTGGCTGAGATCTATATTAGGGAAATAGTGAGACTGCATGGTATTCCTGTATCTATTATTTCAGACCGGGATCCGCGGTTTACATCAAGATTTTGGAGGCAGTTACACGGTTCTCTAGGTACCAGACTTAATTTCAGCACTGCATTTCATCCGCAAACTGACGGGCAATCTGAACGAGTAATTCAAATATTAGAAGATATGCTTCGAGCTTGCATTGTTGATTTTGAATCAGGTTGGGAACGTTATCTACCCTTAGCTGAATTTGTGTATAATAATAGTTTTCAATCAAGTATTCAGATGGCTCCGTATGAAGCATTGTATGGGCGGAGATGTAGATCACCTGTGTGTTGGACCGAATTAAATGAAAGAAAAATAATCGGGCCTGAGTTGATCCAAGAAACAGAAGGAATAGTAAAAAGATACAAGAGAAATTAAAAGTAGCTTTTGATAGACAGAAGTCTTATGCTGATTTGAAACGGCGAGATATTGAATATTCGGTTGGTGACAAGGTATTTCTTAAAGTCTCTCCTTGGAAGAAAGTATTGAGATTTGGCCGGAAAGGGAAGTTAAGTCCTCGTTATATCGGGCCATATGAAATAGTAGAGCGAGTTGGACTAGTAGCTTATCGTCTGGCTTTACCTCCAGAATTACAGAAGATTCATGATGTTTTTCATGTTTCGATGCTTCGAAGATATAGATCAGATCCTTCTCATGTTATCTCTACTGAAACTATTGAGATTCGACCAGATTTGTCTTATGAAGAAGAACCAGTTGAGATTCTAGCACGAGAAATAAAAGAATTAAGAAATAAAAAGGTTCCTCTAGTAAAAGTGTTATGGAGAAGTCATAGTGTGGAAGAAGCAACATGGGAACCTGAAGAAACTATGAGAGCACAGTACCCCCATCTATTTTCAGGTAAATTTCGAGGACGAAATTTATTAAGGGGGGAGAAATGTAACGACCCAAAATCCGTGGGCACCGGAAAAGTGTGTTATCGGGCCTCCGTCTTAGTAAATCGAGTTAGTAAATAATTATTAGGAGTAATTATGAGTCTAATAGTGTGTTTAATTAGATTTTTATTTAGTGAATTTAGCTTAATTGAGAGAAATTAGGAAAAAGGACTAAAGTGAATAAAGGGTAAAAGTTGAATTGTAGATTAAAAGAAAATAAAAAGGACTAAAATGGAAAATAGACCATTTAGTATATTTGAGGCGGCATAAGCATAAAAATCTGAGATTTTTATGTGTTAAATATATTATTATTATTATTAGATAATTATGTTAATATATAATATTATATAATAAAGTAATAGAATAAAAGAAAAAGAAAAGAAGAAAAGAAACAGAGAGCATACGAAGCAGGAAAGAAAGAAGAAAAAGAAAGGAAAAAAGGAAAAACTAAAGATTCAAGGTTTTAAGCTTTAAAAGGTAAGTTGATTTAGTCCTTTTCTTTTAATTTTGATACTTTATAAGATTTAGAACAAAGTTTTGATTAATTTAAGTTGAAGATTTTGAAGTTTTAGAGTTTTTGAATATATCTTATGATGAACAAAATGATGAATTAGTGGTTTAATTGAAAGAATTTGAAGTTAGAATTGGATAAAGGACTTAATTGTAAAACAAGCTATAAGAAAACAGTTTTGGAACAGCAGCAGTAGAGTAAGTTTGAAAATTCACCAAAACTCGTAGAAGTGGAATTAAAAGTTGAGTAAGATATGAAATTAAAGCTTATTGAGCCTATTTTCATATGAAAGAAACAGAGAAAGAAAAGAAATTCTGTATTTTGAGATATTTAGATTTTGGTAAGACTGATTCAGAGTGATTTCGAGATCCCCTGTTCTGACTTGGAAAAATCATCAAAAATTGTATAAAAATAATTTGGGAACATAATTCATATGGTTAGATTCCTTAATGAGTCTAGTTTTAGAAGAAATAAACTATAACATCATCTGAATTCTATATAAAAAGATAATTAATTTTTAGTGAAGAAGGGTCGGAACTGCCAGACAGCAGAACAGGGGTGAATTTAAAGAATAAACTGTACTAATTGGCTAAATCAAAATTCTGAAAATTTTATGGCAAGAAGATATGTGAGTCTAGTTTCATAGAAAATTTACGGATCTTAATTTGGAATTCTGTAACTCAAGATATAGATGATTTAGTGACAATGACTCAGGTAGACAGCCTAGAAAGAACTTATAAGTAAATAATAGAAATGTGTACAAAGAATGTGGAATGAAGAATAAGGGTAGGAATTGAATAAAATTCAATTAATTATTGTAATTTAATGCTATAATTAATAATGTAAATTGTTATTATTATTGTAGCAAACAAGGAAATCGAGACGTCTAATACGAAGGGGAAGGAAAAAGTGATCGAGGAGTAGCTCGAGAAAATATCGGTTTGTATTATCATAATTCAAGTTATTTATAATTGCATGTTTAATTTCAATGTATGTGTATGAAAAATGAAATTTAGGTAAGTATTGATGTTTGAATTGAATATGACTTGGACTTAATTGATGAATATGTGTTAGTATTGAATTAAAAATATTGATATGAAAGGTATATTGAATTAATTTGTGAAATTAAATTGGAAGTGGTTTGAGATTGAGATTGAGATTGAGATTGAGATTGTATTGATAATATGTATGAATTGAATCCGAATGATTATGATCAGTTGAAAGTGAAAGTGATATGAATATGTGATTTAAATACCCTATTAACTAGTCGGGCTGAGTCGGATATAATTGGCATGCCATAGGATTGGAAGTGTTCTGGGATTCTTCGACCTTGAGTCGATGAGACACTGGGTGTCATATTATTTATTTCGGATAGATTCAATAAGGTACTGGGTACCACTTTACTTCGGCTAGGCCGATGAGACACTGGGTGTCACTATATTGCTTCGAACTATCCGATTAGGCACTGGGTGCCAGTATGGTGTGTTTGGTTGGATCCGAGTATCCGCCAAAGTCCGAGTCATGTTAATAGGGGTAACTATGTGAAATAAGAAAATTATATGAATTTGATTATTTGAACCTCTGAATGAAAGAGATATTGTGATACGAAAATATATGTGATTGAGAGATGAACCAGAGGTTCATGAACAATTGGAATTCTATGAATGAGATATTAATTCAAATATTAAAATTGTTACATTCGAAATATAACAACTTAGTATATTTATATGTATAATGTGTTATTTATCTAAGTATGTTTACGATATTTGATCATTGTTATAAATTGAATTATGATAATACCACTGAGTAATTCCAATACTCAGCGTACGGTTTGTTTTCCGTGCGCAGGTTAGTAGAGTTTCTGACCCGGTCCAGCATTCAAATCCAATCCGACTCCAACAAGAGGATTTTGGTGATGAAATTCTTCCTTTTGTTAAGTGGCATGTACTAGATAGTTATATGAATTATGAACATATATATATATATATACTTAAGTTAAATGCTTTAGTTGTATTTAATGATTATAATATTTTGGATGAGGAAAATGATATAAAGTTATAAAAAGATAAATTAGTATTGGTTGTTTTGGTCTGAATTTGCAGGGGGATTTAGGTGAAAATAAGCAGAAATACTGCCGAAATTTTATAAATAAAAGAAAAACTTACGAAGAATTTTCTAGAATGATTGAACAAGTTTCTTTCTACTTTTAATATATGCTTAGGCATTGAAAGTCCAATATAGGTATTTAATTATTAAATTATACTATGAATGCTATTTTATTTGTGAATAATTAGTAAATTGTTTGATATGTCCAGTAATACCTTGTAACCCTGTTCCGGCGACGGTTTAGGGTTAGGGGGTGTTACATTAAATTCTTCCACCGCAGCAATCAAAGGCAAAGGATCTGTTGAACTACAATTCACTTCTAGAAAGGTTTTAACCTTAAATGATGTATATTATGTACCAAAAGTTAAGAAGAATTTAGAGTATGAAAATTTGTTGAATAAATTTGGTTTCAAACTTATTTTTGAGGCAGATAAGTTTATTTTGTCTCCTAAACTTGTGAATAAAAAAATATTTTGTGCTCAAACTCACATTCTCTTGTTGTTGCCACAATAACAATATTAATTGAGCCAAGACTTAATCGACAATAAAAAAAAATAAATTATAAAAATAGGTTAATTCATTTAAAGGAAAAAGTCGTATAAAACAAAGAACCAATAATAGCTTTAAGCCTTAATTAATATCCAACATTTAGTAAATTACCGATGTTTGAAAGAGGGAAAAAAGGCGATTTGAGTAGATTTATCCTCCCATTCTACATCTTTCCACCATCCCTCATCTCCTTCAATGACGAGCCTTCGTCCTTTTACACTATTGGAGTTTAGTGGGTACTTCTTCAGCATTGGGCAATTTAAAATTGTGATTCTCTTTTCAGCTCCGGAAAAAGTAGAGCATGTCCGGATATTGTCTTCATTTTGGGCAGATTATTTAGATGCAAAAACTCTAGCTTAGAAAACAACTTTGAATTTCCCTTTAGCTCAGCGACTTCACTAAGTTTTTCCTCACTGACAATTTCTTCTCAACCTTGGCAATCACTTATAAATAGTCGTTCCAAATGTGGAGCAAAAATTATCCAACTCGCATCCCTCAATTGATTGCAGTCGAATAGGTATATAGATCGAAGGCTATGGAAGCATCCTACACCTTCAATTATGTTACTTGCGATCTTCACTTCTTCAATAACCATATAACCCGAAAGTTCTAAGCTATATAAAAGGCTGCAGATTAGCTAAAGCCAAAATATTCAATGACCTTGAATCTCTAAAACCTTGAAGGCTTACATGTTCAATGGCACAACTAATGCACTTGTTGAACCCTAAAGCTTTTTCTAACTCCGAAGTGCTTGTAAAAGTAATGGTCAACACATTCAAATAGTTTAAATGCTTAAGTTCCTCCAAAACCAATGAACATTGATAGCAACAACCCTCCATTTTCAGTACTTGCATCTTTGAGAAACTGGGTATCAATTGTAGGGTCATTCTCAGACTTGTTTATTTTGTAAGTTTTGCTAAAGCCAAAATATTCAATGACCTTGAATCTCTAAAACCTTGAAGGCTTACATGTTCAATGGCACAACTAATGCACTTGTTGAACCCCAATGCTTTTTCTAACTCCGAAGTGCTTGTAAAAGTAATGGCCAGCACATTCAAATAGTTTAAATGCTTCAGTTCCTCCAAAACCAATGAACATTGATAGCAACACCCCTCCATTTTCAGTACTTGCAACTTCGAGAAACTGGATATCAATTGTAGGGTCATTCTCAGACTTGTTTATTTTGTAAGTTTTGCTTAAATTTGTTCATATTTGTAAACCGCTCATTTTAAACTTAATTAAGTTTACTTTTACTTTTAAATATATTTGATTATACTGAGATATTTTATTATTGTAAATAAAACATTAATTGATTTTTTATGTGAATTTTAATAAATAATGAGAATATTTCTGGAAATAGAAGCAAGGAATAAATCAAAGATGCTTATGGAGTTATATGAAAGATTGAGAATATTTTGGTAAACAAAAACAGAGAGGAAGAAAATTCGCATGTCCACAAAGACTAACTGTTGGAAGTTCACATGTATTTTGGTACCAAAAAATAATTAAAATATAAAATAATCAAAGATGTTTAAAATTGTACATAAATGTTTTATACTTGAAATCTTAATATATCATTTTATACTTAAGTTTGATAAATTTTTTAATACAAAGGCTGCAAATTTGCTAAAGCCAAAATATTCAATGACCTTGAATCTCTAAAACCTTGAAGGCTTACATGTTCAATGGCACAGCTAATGAATTTGTCTTTTGTATGGAAACCATTCCCTGTTGTAATATGGCCTCCACGCACATTCCACTTAAATTTGTTTTTATTCTCTCATGCGTCCACTCATCTCCCATACCTTCCTTATCTCCATGTTCATCCACTTACTTATTATCATTTTATTCCACTATGTTCTATTATTACATTTGTTTTGCCATCTATAAAAGAAGGTGGAAGCAGCACTTGAAAAAGGCATAGGAATTCCACATATTGTTTGTCATGTTTCTCCACATGCGTGTATAAATTGCCATGCATTTTTCAGTTTTTTGTTGTATTGCATTGTCTCCATTGTAATAAGAGAAGGTCAACTCAATTTCTTCTTCTTGCAAAAGCTTGTTCAGATTATTAAACACAAACACTTCTCTATTTTCTTTGCTTTCAATTCTGTTTATATCTCCAAATTTCAATCTCAAAAATTTCTTCATACTTTCTCCAAGTTAATTACTTGGTTAAAAGTTCCAACAATTGGTATCTAGAGCTATATTCTTAGTGGACCTGTTATATTTCAATTTTGAAAACAAATGGCTGCCAATTTTTCACCAGCTGCACCACCAGTCTTCAATGGAGAAGCCTTCCACATATGGCAAGTTAAGATGAAAACTTACCTGCAGGCCTTCGATCTGTGGCAAGTTGTGATCTCAGACGTTGAGCCAGGACCCCTTCGAGCCAATACAACGGTGGCTCAGATAAAACAACATGCTGAAGAAAGGACCAAAAGGCACAAGGCTATGTCATGCATTCAGAACTGTGTGTCTGATGTAATTTTCACCCGAATCATGGCCTGTGAAACACCAAAACAGGCGTGGGACAAACTTAAGGAGGAGTTCCAAGGCACTGAGAGAACCAGGCAACAGCAGCTCTTAAACTTGAGAAGGGACTTTGAAAATTTGAAGATGAAAGAAGAGGAGACAATGAAACAGTACTCAGACAGAATAACGACTGTTGTAAACAGCATAAGGCTCCTAGGTGAGCAGTTCAACGAGGCAAGGATTGTGGAGAAAGTGCTCTCAACACTGCCCGAGAGATATGAAGCCAAGATTTCATCTCTTGAGGACTCGAGAGACCTTGCTAGCATCTCCTTAACTGAGTTAATCAATGCATTATATGCTCAGGAACAAAGGAGAGCCAGCAGACAAGAAGAACACCAAGAAGGTGCCTTCCAAGCCAAAACAAAGCCATCCTCGAGCAATACTGCCTACAAAGGCAAAAAGATATGGAAGAACAGGCCTAAGCCTGATGTTGCAAGAGATGGAAAACAACTTTGCAAGTTTTGCAAAAGACCAAGTTATCCTGAGGTCAAATGCTGGTTCAAGCCAGATGCAATATGCCAGTATTGCAAAAAGAAGGGCCATGTTGAGAAGGTTTGCAAAAACAAAGGCAAACCAACTCAAGCACAATATCAATAGCCAAAAGCTGAGGCTCGAGTAGCTGAGGAGGACAGTGAGTATGAAGAGTAGGTTTTTGCAGTCTCATGCTTGGCTGCAAAGGAAGAAATCAACAAAGGGTGGCTCCTGGATAGTGGTTGCACCAACCATATGACACCAGATGCTTCTATTTTCAAGTCAATAGATAGAAGCTTCAAGGCCAAAGTCAAGGTGGGAAATGGTCATTTCATTAAGGCAGAAGGAAAAGGTGATGTTTTGATACACACACCTACAGGCAACAAACTTGTCTCAAATGTATTGTTGGTGCCTCAGATAGACATAAACTTGCTTAGCATAGCTCAGTTGCTAGACAAGGGCTATATTGTTGTGTTCAAGGGCAAGAACTGCAAGATCATTGATCCATAAGGATCCAAGCTCATGTAAATCAAAATGGTTGATAAAAGTTTTGTTGTTGACTGGACAAACAATTCAAGCTCAGCCTATACAGCTTCGTTTGATGAGCCCAAGCTTTGGTATCAAAGACTTGGGCATGCCAACTTTAAGTTGATGTCCAAGATGATCAATGAAGGTCTAGTTGAAAACTTTATCAACTCTGTGAAAAATAAAGGAGTTTGTGAAGTATGCCAACTAGGAAAGCAGGCAAGGCAACCCTTCCCATCAAATCAAGCTTGGAGAGCATCAGAAAAGCTCCAACTTGTGCACACTGATGTATGTGGTCCTATGAAGACTGAGTCACTCAGTGGGAACAGGTATTTTATCTTGTTCATTGATGACTATTCAAGATATTGCTGGATTTATTTCCTAAAACAAAAATCAGAAGTGGCTCATGTGTTCATGAAGTTTAAAGCACAGGCTGAAAAAGAAACAGGTTGCAAGCTTAAGACACTTAGATCAGACAATGGAGCTGAATATACTTCAGCTCAGTTCCACGCCATATGCACTGATGCTGCATCAAACATCAGTTGACAAATATTTATACTCCTCAGCAGAACGGGGTCAGTGAGAGGAAGAACAGGAGCTTGCTCGATATGGCTAGATGTCTCATGTTTGAGAAGAATGTACCAAAGACTTTATGGGCAGAAGCAGTAAACACTGCAGCCTATTTGCAAAACAGGCTCCCAACCAAAACCTTGGATTATAAAACTCCATTTGAGGCATGGTTCGAGTTCAAGCCTTCACTGGCTCACCTTAGAATCTTTGGTTGTTTATGTTATTCACAGATTCCTGCAGTTAAGAGAAGCAAACTTGATGAAAGATCTCAACCAGGCATACTGGTGGGCTATAGCTCAATCAAAAAGGGCTATATATTTCTTGATCCCTCAACAAACAAAGTCCTAGTGAGCAGGGATATAATCTTTGATGAGAAGGCATGCTGGGACTAGGAAAAGAATGTGTTAGTTGCTACTTCTAAAGAAATCACAATAGGCCAGATTGAATCAGATGGAGAAGGTCCAGAAATGGATTATGATGATGTGCCAGTCAGGGGAACAAGATCTCTAGCAGAAGTCTATGAAAGGGCTCAAGTGGCCATTGTTGAGCCAACTTGTTTTGAATAAGCTCAAGCTCACCAAGGCTGGCAGCAAGCTATGGCCGATGAAATGCATATGATCGAGAAGAATAAAACTTGGGAGCTGGTTGAAAGGCCATCAAATAGAAAGGTTATAGGAGTCAAGTGGGTTTATCGAGCTAAACAAAATGCAGATGGAAGTCTGAATAAGCTAAAAGCTAGGCTGGTTGTGAAAGGATTCAGGCAAAGATATGGGGTTGATTACATGGAGACATTTGCTCCAGTGGCTAGACTCGATACAATAAGACTGCTAGTTGCCTTAGCAGCCCAGATGAATTGGAAAATTCACCTGCTTGATGTGAAATCAGCCTTTCTAAATGGCTTCCTCGAACAAAAAATTTATGTTGACCAACCACAAGGGTTTGAGGTGCCAGGTAAGGAAGATATTGTCTACAAGTTGAACAAAGCCTTGTATGGCTTAGAACAAGCTCTAAGGGCTTGGTACAGCAGAATTGATGGGTACTTGACCATCTTGGGGTTTAACAGAAGCATCAGCGAGCCTACATTGTATGTCAAGAAGGAAGGACTTCAAACACAGCTCATTGTTTCCTTGTATGTTGATGACCTGTTGGTGACAGGAGGAGATGAAGCTGTTCTAGATGATTTCAAGACAAAGATGAAGCAGATGTTTGAAATCACTGACTTGGGGCTAATGACCTACTTTCTAGGCATGGAAGTCACACAAACTCGGACGGGTATATATCTAAGTCAGAAAGCCTTTGCTGTGAAAATTTTAAATAAGTTTTCAATGCAAAACTGTAAAGCAGTAAGCACTGCAGTGGCTATTGGTGAAAAGTTATCAAGCCAAGGTGATTTTAAAGAGGTATGTGAATCATCCTACAGGAGTTTAGTAGGTTGTTTGTTATACTTAGCAACTACTAGACCAGACATAATGTATGCAGTGAGTTTAATTTCTCGATTCATGCATTGTTGTAATGAAAGCCATTATAAAGCTGCTAAAAGAGTCCTTAAATACATCAAAGGGACCCTGAACTATGGCATATCATTTAAAAGAGCTAAGCATTTTGAATTGATTGGCTATACCGACAGTGGTTGAGGTGGTTCAAGTGATGATATGAAAAGTACTTCAGGTTATGCTTTCACTCTTGCTTCGGGCATATTTTGCTAGAGTTTAAAGAAGCAAAGCTTGGTAGCACAATCAACTGCAGAAGCAGAGTATATTGTTGCTGTTGCAGCAGTTAATCAAGCTAAGTGGCTTAGAAAGATCATGGCTGATCTAAATCTCAATCAAAAGAATGCTACAAAGATCTACTGTGATAACAAATCAGCAATAGCAATAGCCAAAAATCCTATCTTCCATGGGAGAACCAAACATTTCAGTATCAAGCTCCATGTTGTTCGAGAAATGGAGCAGGCAAAAGAAATTGAGTTGATTCATTGCAACTCAGAAGATCAAGCTGCTGATATTTTTACAAAAGCCCTCAGCAAAGGAAGATTCTGTAAGTTGAGAGATCAAATAGGTGTTTGCTGCATAGAGACCAAGGAGGAGTGTTGAAATATGGCCTCCACGCACATTCCACTTAAATTTGTTTTTATTCTCTCATGCGTCCACTCATCTCCCATACCTTCCTTATCTCCATGTTCACCCACTTGCTTATTATCATTTTATTCCACTATGTTCTATTATTACATTTGTTTTGCCGTCCATAAAAGAAGGTGGAAGCAACACTTGAAAAAGGCATAGGAATTCCACATATTGTTTGTCATGTTTCTCCACATGCGTGTATAAATTGCCATGCATTTTCAGCTTTTTGTTGTATTGCATTGTCTCCATTGTAATAAGAGAAGGTCAACTCGATTTCTTCTTCTTGCAAAAGCTTGTTCAGATTATTGAACACAAACACTTCTCTATTTTCTTTGCTTTCAATTCTATTTATATCTCCTGTCATAGCCCAAATTTGCCCGGACTAACAAGGCCCACTTACAAACCAAACAAAAAATTAAAAAATAAGCCCAAAAGCAAAAACAGTCCAGAATAGTCCATTTACAAACCAAATTAACCCAACACCAGATAAAAGCCCAAAACAAACAGGCCCAAAAGGCCCACATCTTGAAGGTTTTACAGGAAACCCTAACGAGCGCCGCGCGCGTGCCTTCACGCGCGTCCCTTGGTGCGCCGCAACCTGCCCCCACTTGCCTCTGTCTGCCATCGCCGCTATCTCCACTTGCTCCACTACATTCTCAGCACCTGAAAACATGGGAAAGAGAACAAACAACAGCCAAGCAGACGACAACAGAGAATAAACTTTGTAATTTCTTTTTGGCTATAAAAAGCCATTCGTTTTGTAAAGAGGGGGATCTTTATTTTTGAAAATCAATACAAGAAGAAGACAAGAAAAGCAGCGAAGATCAAACAGAAAGAAATCTCAAGCCAACATTTTGCTTTTTTTTTTCTCTCGAATCACAAACAAATAACAAAAAAATGAAAATCCAAAAACACAACAAATCGATACAAAACCCTCGAAGGTATTTTTGTTTTATTTTAACTTTATTTTTTTCTTTTCGTTTATTCGCAAATATATCCATATATATATATAAATATTTAAAGTATATAAAATAAAATAAAAAGGAAAATAACTTACTTTTGCGGATTCCAGCACCGTGCACGGTGGCCGGCGACAGTCCACGGCGGCCCCCCTCGCCGAAAATCGCACCTACAGAGAAAATGGGAGAAGGGAATTAGGTTTTTTTTTAAAACAGAAAAGAAGTGAAGCAAAAACAAAAAAAAATGACTCATATACTTGACCTAAACGATGCGTTTTGGCACCCCCAGTGCCCAAAACGGCACCGTTTAGGGGGTGACCCGCGCACATGACCCGACCCGACTAGGGGATCCGTGTGTTTTTGCGGAAGGGTCTAATTGCGCATTTGACCCTTCCGCTTTTCTTCGCCTTTCTAATCTGTCCTTTTCATTTTTTGAATTTGGCCCCCACATTTTTCTCTTGTTCCAATTTAGTCTTGAACTAAACGCAACACATGGGAGTTAGGGGGTAATTTCCTTTTTGGTCCCTTTCTTTCTGCGCGCTTGCAAATCAGCCCTCCCCTCTTTATTTTATTTCAAATCGACCCCTAAAATCACGATTTTAACCAATTTGATCCTTTTTTTAGTATTTTATAATTATTATTTACCTTATCCTTGTATTATTATTACTATATTATTATTATTATTATTAGTTACTATTAGTATATTAGTTGTATATATTTACTATCATTATTATTACTATATTATATTTATTTTTATTAACATTATTGTCATTATTATTAGTACTATATATTATCGTATTGTACATATTTCATATTATTATAACTATTTTATTATTACTATACTATTTACTATTATTATTATTATTACTATTATTATTGTTATTATATTTGCTACACTATTATTAGTATTGTATATATTATTGTCACTATCATTACTAATATTTTTTTATTTTTATTTATCGTTATTATTTCTATCTTTTTACTCTTGTTTCATTATTGCATCTTCTTATTATCATGTTTTTGCTAATTTTCTCGCTTTCGTCATTTCATCGTAATCCAATATTCCATCTTTTATTATTTTTTATATTTTTTTAATTCCTGAAAACGAGTTTTCACAAAGGTAAATTCATGAGTTTGGGAATTTAAAACTTCATGATTTGGGGGACTTTTCGTTTGACCGAGCAAATAACCTTTCAAATTTTGTTTCAATTTTCAAATAAGGTGATATTTTGCGTTTGGAAGTTCGAAAAGATCATACCCAATCGTGCTGGGTGTGTTTTCTTTCGCATGATCAAGTGAGCAAATACCCTTTCCCAAATAAAAAAAATATGTGCTTAGAGAATTTTGAAGACGATCTTGAATTCAAGGACTTAGATTGTCGTGTCCAATCGTGCTGGATGTGAAACTCTATTCCTTCGAAACAAGGGAAACTCAATATTCAATCAAATTGTTTAAAAACAATAAAAAGAGCAAGATTTCAAAAATCATTTCAAACTTTTCGACATTAGGACATCGATTAATCAATTTGGTACCAATTTTGGGCGTTGCGAGGGTGCTAATCCTTCCTCGCATGTAACCGACTCCCGAACCTATTTTCTCGAATATTCGTAGACCTAAAAACACTGTTTTAGTAAATCAAATGTTTTATTAAAACAAAGGTGATCTGATCACACCTAGTAAAAAGGTCAGTGGCGACTCCCGTTTTATCCATTTTCAAGGCCCAAGTTCGATTTCCGTTTTGTCAAAAAATGGTTACGACAGCTTGGTGACTCCACTGGGGAACCTTCGAGAGTCAGGCCATAAATTGATTGATTTTTGTCCTTGTGATTGAAGACTTGAAAAGTTGTTTTTTTTACAAAACAAAAAAAAATTATCATGTTTTAATGCATCTGCTTATGTTGTGCCTGCAATACTGTTGAGTCTCATAATACTTACATTTACACTGCATGACCGTTGTGGTCACACCCTTAAGTGGGAGCGAGAAGCTATGCCTTCGTGAGATTTTCACCTCTGCATGGGCTAGGGGATCGCTTCCGGAATACATCCATACATATGGTTTCGTGAGGTTTTCACATCTGCATGGCCATAGGGAAATGTATTCCCCTGAACTGAACTCGATCCGTATGAGCCTATAATGGGTCAGGATTGAGGAATCTGCTGGTTCAGGTACCCTTACTTTAGAACCAAACCACATGTAGAGAGACCTAGGAGCCTACCCTAGATAGAGCCATGCCAAACCCCTAATGGTCACCTGGATAATTGTTATGTGTTTGTTTGTTACTCCTGCGCTAACGTGTTTTATTCTGTTTTGATTGCATTGCATTGCATCATCGAAGAAAGAAGGTGTTGATTAATATTTGATTGCTAAATAGAGGAGCTTCTCATAAGGAAATAAATTTCTTAATAAAATGGATTGTAATGCGGTTGCCCAAATATAGTCCAAGTAAACAACGAGAAGGTTGATAGTCCACAGAAGAATACAAGACTTTGCCCGATGATTCAAGCCAACACAGATTATTTAAGATTCGTCACGTCTCGATTTTATTAAAGAAGCTTATGAGTATCACAGAGGATAAGTGAGCGAAGAGGTACGGCCTGAACTGAGCAACAAGGAGCTAGAAGAGGCATCTATAGAGAACGTCCACGACCATAACAGACAGATATGAAGAAAAAGACCAGTGTTTCCACTTGGACTATGATGATAAAACCGTATACGCAATCCGTTTTATGTAAAGAGCTTTATTTTAGAAAAGTTCTTCTAATGGAATTGAATTTATAATCAGCACCTCTCTTTCTTCTTGCATTCATTTCACGCATTTGCATTGCATTTCATCCATTTGCATACATCACATCATTTGCATCAAAAGGAGTCTAATTGGTTAAAATCGTGACAGAAGTTACCCTGGAAACCGACGAAAACCTACCTATTATACATTACTATAACACTCGTTGTAAGGCAAAAGCGATGGACCAAAGATACGAACAATTTCAGAAAGAGATGCAAGAGCGAATGACAAAGTTTCAGCAAGAAATGAAAGACCAGATGATAGAGGCTCAGCGGAATATGGTGGCCCAAATGACTTTGATGGTGAATGGGATAACGAACAAAGGAAAAGACCTTACAACTAGTACCGAGGAAGAAAGCGAAGGCCATCCCCCAGGATACACTCCACCTCATGGGGGTTGGCCTCAAAGGGAATTTACAGGCCCAGAACAGCCACTTGTACCACCACCTGCCCGTCTAAGGCAAGGAGTATTCGTATCAAACCACAGAGCTAACCCTGCTAACCCTATTGTCCCAGATTTGGATGATCATATGGAACTAGCTAAGTTAAGAATGAAGTATCAGGATGCTCAGGACAAGTACAAGGATCTGGAAGAAAGACTCAGGGCGATAGAGGGAACTAGAGTCTCTTCTGCAATGAGCGCCAAAAAGCTCAATTTGGTTCCCGGTCTGGTCTTGCCTCCAAAATTTAAAGCGCCAGACTTTGAAAAATATGATGGAACAAGGTGTCCAAAGGCGCATCTTACCATGTTTTGTCGAAAAAATGGCTGGTTATGTGGATGAAGACAAGTTGTTAATACACTGCTTTCAAGATAGCTTGATCGAGTCAGCCCTCCGGTGGTATAATCAGCTCGGCAGAGAGAGGATCCAATCATGGGATGACTTAGCTTCAGCATTCTGTGAACAATACAAGCACGTCTTCGATATAGTGCCCGATCGACTAACGCTACAGATGATAGAAAAGAAGCCATCAGAGACTTTTAGACA
This sequence comes from Gossypium australe, assembly GCA_005393395.2. Lineage (NCBI taxonomy): Eukaryota > Viridiplantae > Streptophyta > Magnoliopsida > Malvales > Malvaceae > Gossypium > Gossypium australe. The sequence goes on along the minus strand of CM016614.1, from coordinate 2,040,403 downwards.
ATACGCTCAAAGGTGGAAGGACGTCTCGGTTCAAGTAGAACCCCCACTGACTAAAGCTGAGATAACAGTCCTTTTTATTAACACTTTGAATGCACGGTTTTATGACAAGTTAGTGGGAAATGCCACAAAGGACTTCGCCGATATTGTAACGTCTGGGGAACTTATTGAAAACGGCATCAAGAGTGGAAAAATAGATGCAACAGAAAGTGTCAAAAGGTCAAGCTCAAGAAATATGGAAAATGAAGTGAACAACTTGGGCAAGCGTTCCAAGTCAGTCTCTGCAGGTCAACCCAGGGCTGTAACCACTGGTCATCAGGGATCATCAAGTCAAGAATCTAGTGCAAAGCATCTCCAGTTTACACCAATTCCAATGACATATGGGGAGTTGTATCAAAGCCTGTTTGATGCACATAGGGTGGCTCCTCACTACATGAAGCCAGTGCAACCCCCATACCTCAAATGGTATGACTCGAACGCTCAATGCAAGTATCACGCGGGAATAACGGGTCACTCAACCGATAACTACATCGCATTCAAGAAATTGGTGGAAAGGCTTATTAAAATAGGGGTTTTGAAGTTCGATGAGTCGACCGGGGCAATAATTTGTGATAATTGAAGGAGGGGGTGAGAGAGTCTCAATTCCTTAAAGAAGCTATCAGAAGCCTAGAAATCGAGAAGTCAGAACGCCAATGATACATTCGAAAGAAAAACGGGGGCATAAAGCTTTCCGAAGCCTTACACACTTGGGAGTGTTTTGAACAATAGGACTGTGGAAGAAACCTGCATTTTTAGTTAATCTGGAGTAATATTCAAAACATGCTTGTTGCTTTAAGAGGCAACAAGAGTCCTTTCGTGAAATGGGCTTGTTTCTAGAATTGTTATTTCAATAAAATGCATCTTTATTCTCACTCCCTGCATTTCATACTCTACATCGTTTCATTTTCATATCATACTTTTAATTTTCTACCTTCATGCCCACAATGGGGTCCACAGATATCAATGACATGAGCGACACTGTTACTGACTCCTTTTTAGGGAGATATGTGTCTAGAGGGATCTAAGAACTTGGAAGATGACAGAGAGTGCAACTTATTTCCTAACTGGTTGAGAATGACAGATCCTACCCTACGAAGTGTCAGCGGACAATACGAGCTAACGAGTGAGATGAAGATGGAAGCTTAGCTTGCCGCAGGACAAGGCAAGGAATCATTGAGTTATCTCCAAGAGTTCAAAGATATTTTCGTATGATCGCGCCGGGACTACTAAGGCACGAGTATGCTGTCAAAGCTAAGGAAGTCACAGAAGAAGTCCGTAAGGATATTTGAAGATCATATGCTGGTGGTTCTACCTTGACTAAGCCAATCAAGAGGTTCGAGCTACGGGTCTACCCAGAAAGGAAAAATGCATCAAACGCCAAACCGAGGACAGAACTTATGTGCTTCTTCCTCCTTGTCTACACGTGGGGCAGGGACGTTATTAATCTCCTTAAAAGTTTCTGGTCAACTTCGATTCATTTTTGTGGATGTCGATCTCTTCACTAAGACGGTGAGGGTCGCTTCATATGCCAATATAGTAACAAAAAAGAAAAAAGGATCAAGTGCCATGTCGTGGCAAAAAAAAGGGGCAACAAAATAAAGATTGTTAGGAAGATAACCTAAACTTGTGAATGATTGGCATATAGAAGTTACGTACCCTTTTATGCTCATTAAAAGTCAGCCAGGACCTCTGCTGGGACGACGCGTTTCCAAGGCACGGGCCAAGCTAAAATTGGGTGAGGTGAAACGGATCCCGATATGATCAAGCGAATGTGTAGAGAAGATGTTGAGAGATGTCTGTCACGATCAGATGAAGTGAGTTTTCAACAACAAAAAAAAAGATCGCCTTAGAAATCTTCATGATAGGGCTTTGAAGAAGATCCTTTCCCATGCAACAAGGATTTCAGAAGAAAGAAGATGCCAAGGCAGGAGGGACCTTAGGTAGCAAAGAAGACCTGTTCTAGGGAAACAAGAATATTGTCTGATATAGACGACAAGGACCTGCCCAATTCGGAGAATTCAAAAATTCAAAAAAAAAACACACAAAAAAAAATGAGAAGAAAGAAAAAGAAGAAATGAGAAGCCAAAATGAAAACCCGCGAAGGGCACTCTGAAACCAAAGGTGGGTTTGAGTTGAAAACCCAAAAAGGGCAGCTCAAGTTTTGATAAAAATGGGGCATACAGTAGTCTTGCTACGCTGGGAGTAACAATGAATAGGAATGTTGCGCCTTGGGGCATCGAAAAAGTACTCTGGATCCCCTAAACACATATTGAGATTAGAAAGGTCCTCAAGAAGTTTGAACAGAGAAGCTCAAGCTGCGATATCTGGGGCACCTAGTGTCCATTTTACCCATTTTGAGTCTGCTGTTTTTGTCCTTTCAAAATACACTCTAAATAAATTTGCTTCTTCATTGCATATGCTAGCTTTGATTAACTTGTTTGATTCGAGACATACTCCTAATAAATTCCCACTACATCCATCATTATGGTCCTTTTTTGCATTTTGCATTGAAATAACAAATTGGACTAATAACACTTTCATGAAAGGAGTTTTGCATATTACTCTGGAAACCTCTAAACAATACAAGAGTCTGAAACAGGATTATTGCTTAAGATTCACCAAGCTTAAGGGTTGGAAATATCTGAGTCCAAATTAAGGTTATCACTTCGGATTTTTGTCAAAATGATGACAAGGTACCGCGTCAGTAACACAATCATGGGCGCTGTTAACCCAAGTGCAAAACCAGAATCATTCTCGAAAGAAAATAACATTTCGCATTCATGTGAGCATCACGCATATACATCTGGTTGGGTCACCTAAAGAATGATCGTCGGAAGGAAGCTGATACAGATCCTGTACCTTTGAATAACAAGAGCGTGAGTTGAAGAATAGACAAATCCTATATTTTAGAGTCACAGTGGGATGAATGAAAGATGTCCAAATCTGATACCCCAGGTCACGATGAGATGAACCCCGAAGTTATAGGGGGCATAAGGGTGATATACGAGAAGCGCAGATCAATTGTAAAACTCGAGGACGGGCACGGAACAAGACCTGAGAAAAGTCAAGAAGCGAAACAATGAAGATGGGTCATCATGAGAGTCATAACAGGACAAACCCAAAATGCATAGTCATGTAGGCATAAAAACATTTAAGACAAACATGTGCATATAATGATAACATTACACATGACACATACAGGTACGCCGGTAAAAACAAGAAGTCTTGACGATAACTATACCAAACCAAGGATAAAGAAGGCATCCGAATTCCACCAGATGATACGTTTTCAAGTACTGTCACACGTTGAGGTGTTTTTTAATTTCTGTTTTTCGATTTCTGTTAAAAGCAGATCTTGCCTTCCTAAGCGAAGCTGATCGAAGATACAGATCTTGCCTTCCTAAGCGAAGCTGATCGAAGAGCAGATCTTGCCTTCCTAAGTGAAGCAGATCGAAGATAACAGATCTTGCCTTCCTAAGCGAAGCTAATCGAAGATAACAGATCTTGCATTCCTAAGCGAAGCAAATCGAAAAATAGATTTTGCCTTCCTAAGCAAAGTAGATCGAAAAACAGATCTTGCCTTCCTAAGCGAAGCTAATCGAAGATAGCAGATTTTGCCTTCCCAAGCGAAGCAGACCGAGGTGTTTTTAATTTCTGTCTTTCAATTTCTGTTTGCAAAAGTCAACTCCTCAGGTCGCACGCTGAGGCATTTTCAATTCCTATTGTTTAATTTCTGTTTGCAAAAATCAACTCCTCAGGTCGCACGCTGAGGCATTTCTAATTTCTGTCTTTCAATTTCTGTTTGCAAAAATTAACTCCTCAGGTCGCACACTGAGACATTTTCAATTCCTGTTGTTTAATTTCTGTTTGCAAAAGTCAACTCCTCAGGACGCACGCTAAGGCATTTTTAATTTCAATTTCTGTTTGCAAAAATCAACTCCTCAGGTCGCACGTTGAGGTTGCATGCTGAGGCATTTTTAATTCCTGTTTTTCAATTCTGTTTGCAAAAAACCAACTCCTCAGGTCGCACGCTGAGGTATTTTCAATTTCTGTTTTTCAATTTCTGTTTGAATCAACTCCTCAGGTCGCACGCTGAGGCATTTTTAATTTCTGTTTAAAAAAAATCAACTCAGGTAAGTTGAGCCTCAGGTTGCACGCCGAGGTATTTTCAATTTCTACTTTTCAATTTCTGTGAGTTCAAAAAAAAAACTCATATTATGAGAGTGGGGTTGAGCCTCGGGTCACGCACGGAGGTACTTACAGACGGAAGACTGAAGACTCCTTGAGACAAATTGGACTAAGAAGTTCCAGTGGACAAAGAAGATTGAGCAATAGCAAAATGAAGCTACAGGCCATATCTATCAAAAATAGCATTGGAGTAGACTAAAGATTGAAGCCTCCCCAAAGATAGCAGGGAAGCAGTTTGAAAAGTTTAGACTTATTTCTTCGAAGTCCCGGTAGAGAAGATCAAAGCTACAAATCTCTTTTACCTAAAATCACATCGAAGCCGATCGAGATGCTAGTTACTGTGCTCTGGAAGAAGCAGTGGAAATATTGTCTCTCTGAAGATATAGCGAAACAGAGAAGCAGATCAAAACAACAAGTTACAGTGGAGTTTGAAGCTGTTTGAAGAATACGAGAACCAAAAAAAGTCAAGCCTCAGTGGATCCGAACAAATTTGGCCTTCTTTATGTCTTTGCTCTATTCTCGTTACACGACAATAAGCAAAGAGGGACAGCTGTCATAGCCCAAATTTGCCCGGGCTAACAAGGCCCACTTACAAACCATTCCAAAAAATTAAAAAATAAGCCCAAAAGCAAAAACATTCCAGAATAATCCATTTACAAACCAAATTAACCCAACACCAGATAAAAGCCCAAAACAAATAGGCCCAAAAGGCCCACATCTTGAAGGTTTTACAGGAAACCCTAACGAGCGCCGCTATCTCCACTTGCTCCACTACACTCTCAGCACCTGAAAACATGGGAAAGAGAACAAACAACAGCCAAGCAGACGACAACAGAAAATAAACTTTCTATAAAAAGCCATTCGTTTTGTAAAGAGGGGATCTTTTTTATGAAAATCAATACAAGAAGAAGACAAGAAAAGAATCGAAGATCAAACAGAAAGAAATCTCAAGCCAACTTTTTGCTTTTTTTTCTCTCGAATCACAAACAAATAACAAAAAAACGAAAATCCAAAAACACAACAAATCAATACAAAACCCTCGAAGGTATTTTTGTTTTATTTTAACTTTATTTTTTTCTTTTCGTTTATTCGCAAATATATATCCATATATATATAAATATTTAAAGTATATAAAATAAAAAAAAAGGAAAAGAACTTACTTTTGCGGATTCCGGCACCGTGCACGGTGGCCGGCGACGGTCCATGGCGGCCCCACTCGCCGGAAATCGCACCTACAGAGAAAAGGGGAGAAGGGAATTAGGTTTTTTTTTTTTTAAACAGAAAAGAAGTGAAGCAAAAACAAAAAAAAATGACTCATATACTTGACCTAAACGGTGCGTTTTGGCACCCCCTAGTGCCCAAAACGGCACCGTTTAGGGGTGACCCGCGCGCATGACCCGACCCGGCCAGGGGATCCGCGTGTTTTTGCAGAAGGGTCTAATTGCGCATTTGACCCTTCCGCTTTTCTTCGCCTTTTTAATCTGTCCTTTTCATTTTTTGAATTTGGCCCCCACATTTTTCTCCTGTTCCAATTTAGTCCTGAGCTAAACGCAGCACATGGGAGTTAGGGGGTAATTTCCTTTTTGGTCCCTTTCTTTCTGCGCGCATTGCAAATCAGCCCTCCCCTCTTTATTTTATTTCAAATCGACCCCCAAAATCACGTTTTTATCCAATTTGATCCTTTTTTTTTTAGTATTTTATAATTATTATTATTTACCTTATCCTTGTATTATTATTACTATATTATTATTATTATTATTATTATTTATTATTATTATTATTATTATTATTATTATTATTATTATAAGTTACTATTATTATTATTAGTTACTATTAGTAATATTATTAGTTGTATATATATTTACTATCATTATTATTATTACTATTATTATATTTATTTTATTAACATTATTGTCATTATTATTAGTACTATATATTATCGTATTGTACATATTTCGTATTATTATTACTATTTTATTATTACTATACTATTTACTATTATTATTATTATTATTATTATTATTATTATTATTATTATTATTATTATTATTATTATATTTGCTACACTATTATTAGTGTTGTATATATTATTGTCACTATCATTACTAATATTTTTTTTTATTTATCATTATTATTTCTATCTTTTTACTCTTGTTTCATTATTGCATCTTCTTATTATCATGTTTTTGCTAATTCTCTTGCTTTCGTCGTTTCATCGCAATCCAATATTCCATCTTTTATTATTTTTTATATTTTTTTTTAATTCCTGAAAACGAGTTTTCACAAAGGTAATATTCATGAGTTTGGGAATTCAAAACTTCATGCCCAATCGTGCTGAGTGTGACTTTTCGTTTGACCGAGCAAGTGGATAACCTTTCAAATTTTGTTTCTATTTTCAAATAAGGTGATATTTGTGCGTTTGGAAGTTCGAAAAGATCATGTCCAATCGTGCTGGGTGTGTTTTCTTTCGCATGATCAAGTGAGCAAATACCCTTTCCCAAATAAAAAAAAATATGTGCTTAGAGAATTTTGAAGACGATCTTGAATTCAAGGACTTAGATTGTCGCATCCAATCGTGCTGGATGTGAAACTCTATTCCTTCGAAACAAGGGAAACTCAATATTCAATCAAATTGTTTAAAAACAATAAAAAGAGCAAGATTTCAAAAATCATTTCAAACTTTTCGACATTAGGACATCGATTAATCAATTTGGTACCAATTTTGGGCGTTGCGAGGGTGCTAATCCTTCCTCACATGTAACCGACTCCCGAACCTATTTTCTCGAATATTCGTAGACCTAAAAACACTGTTTTAGTAAATCAAATGTTTTATTAAAACAAAGGTGATCCGATCACACCTAGTAAAAGGTCGGTGGCGACTCCCTTTTTATCCATTTTCAAGGCTCAAGTTCGATTTCCATTTTGTCAAAAAATGGTTACGACATCTCCAAATTTCAATCTCAAAAATTTCTTCATACTTTCTCCAAGTTAATTACTTGGTCAAAAGTTCCAACATTCCCCTCATTGGCAACTTGCAATCAACCAGTGAATCTGCAATTTTAAAACCTGAATTTTATTCTAAAGTCTGAATTCCAATTTGGCATGCTGAGAGTTATTACAAATGAAAGGAAATTCTTGTCTTTTGTGTGGAAACCACTCCCCTCATTGGCAACTTGCATTACTGAGGAGAACTAAGATCCCATCAAAAAAAGAAAAAGGAGTACTAATAGCAGCATGTGTAAGATGTTAGGTATTACTCTGCCACCTTCCTAGCAATTCACCAGCTAATGAAATCCCTGTTCTAGAAATGTAAAGAGAAGTAAAGAACTAAAGCACCAAAAGCCTTGGATACGGGAGCTAGAGTAAGAAAGAAACCTTTTCTCACTTACTGATAGGACTGAATCAGTAGCATTCATACAAGCACCATTATTGCCACTTAAACAATGATTAGAAAAGGAAACACAAGAGACAGCATTGGAAGACGAAGGCAACTCAATCCAAGACCATATGTTTAATGATACATATATGACAATAAAATCCTACTTGTTATTTGAATAACTATCGTTATTTGACAACAAAATAGACAGCATTTGTAGTTTACAGAGGTATGAAAAAAAGGAGAAAAGCAATTTGAATGGATTCATCTTCTCATTCTACATTTTTCCACCACTACTCATCTTCTAAAATGATGAGCGTTTGTATAATGTCAGAGCATGGCAGTATAATGTCAAGGTTGGAAGAACTTGAGAAAGAAGAACTTCAGCTGAAGATGAGTTGAGTAATGCTGCTGAAAGTGATGGTGATGAAGATGAGCGGACTAAAGCTGGTTTTCATAGAAAAAAGCATGAAAGATACAGTTATCTTGATCATGGTCAAAGATATTGAGAGGTAATGTTGGGACTTGGTGCTTTTCAGCTGTTAATACAAATGTATGTTGAATGTGTCACTTATGAAATAGGTGTATGAGTCTGAGTGAAGGAAACAACAACAGCAGTCCAAAGGCAAAGAACCAATTGAAGAGATGTCCAATAAATATAAGAATCAGGATTTAACTAATCAGTTTGCTGTAAGTGATTAAATCTTTGTATGCCTCCTTTGTCTTTTAGCCTTTCTTTGATAATCCTTCTATCTAATTGATAAATGAAGCCTGAATTCTGTATATTAGAAATGCAGTCTACTTGATTGACAGAGGAACCTGTTACCAAAGGTAACTATGATGGTTATGTTTCTGACTTATGCATGTGGTCTCGAGACGGGGAAAGAAATTATGTTATCTACTGATAGATGTGAATATCATTTCGAGTTTGAGTTATAGATCCTTTGTTTTATCTTACTCAGGTGAAATTTCACATGGTCGAATTATACAACAAGACACAAAGACTTCAACTCCTTCAATAAATGCATCAGCTCCTTTCGAAAAGGTAAGTTTGAAGCAGAACCATCACACTGAAATTAGGTAATATTTGAGCTCTGCTCTTTGGGAGAAACAAAAATAGAGAAAACCAACATGATATACTCTCAAATACAAACATTTTATTATAATTTAAAGATATGCAAATTAGAACTTAGAGTGAGGTATGCTATGATACAATAATGGCTTTAAGCCTTAATTACTATCCAACATTTCATAGATTACTGAGGTTTGAAAGAGGGGAGAAAAGCAGTTCGAGTGGATTTATCCTCCCATTCTACATCTTTTCACCACCCCTTCTCTCCTTTAATGATGAGCCTATGTCCTTTTGCACTATTGGAGTTTAGTGGGAGTTTCTTCAGCATTAGGCATTTTACAATTGATATTTTCTTCAACCGGAAAAGACAGAGCATGGTAGTATATTGTCTTCATTTAAGTGGTTTTATATTTTATTTAACTAAAAAATTTGTTTCTAAAATTTTAAAGCTAATATATCATTTAATATTCGATTTTTTTCTCATGATTTTAGTACCCAAAAATTACAGTGATAAAATTTCTGATTCTTATTACCTATAATGTATTAGTGCATCATTTTCAATGAGATCATCTTCTGGATATAAAGAACAATACACAAAATAAGATTTCACTTTTTCATCAGCTTATACTCACTTAGTACCGAGTATTTCCCAGAATTATTAGCACATCACACGAGAATCCGCAGAAGTGGATATACACTCTTAATTATAACACTATGATAAAGACACATAAATTATTTGATCAAAATATTACAAAATCAAGTTGAAATTGGGCATAGTATGCTTACCTGTGTACACAGTCTTTACCTGTTAATGTTATTTTGGTGTTACAAGAGGGGCTAAATTCAAAATGCAAAGGAAGTAGGAGAAGGAGATGTCTAATAACTATACTCATCAAACATTTAACTAATCAGTTTGCTGTAATTTATTAAATTCAGAGACTGCCATTTGAGTATTAATCGCAATAACTTGTTTATGAGTATGTAATTCTAGAGAATTCATATACATAATCTCACTTTTAGTAATCGGGTTTGAGTAAAGGTGTTCACATATTAAGCCGGGCTCATATGATGTCGAAACAATGCTTAATTTGGTTTTTTTAAAGAAAATTATTAAACAAAAACCAATATAAATAATAAAATTTTTTATACATTTCCTATTACTACTTATAGTCTCCTTAACGTGTGAATAAAAAAATAATTTGTATTTATTTGTACTCAAACTCACATTCTCTTGTTGTCACAATAACAATATTAATTGAACCGAGACTTAATCGATAATAAAAAAATTAAATTATAAAAATGGGTTAATTCATTTAAAGGAAAGAGTCGTGTAAAACAAAGAACCAATCTGCATGTAATTTAAGGATAGACAAAATAGAACTTAAAAGTGAGGAATGCTATGATACAATAATGGCTTTAAGCCTTAATTAATACCAACATTTAGTAGATTACCGATGTTTGAAAGAGGGGAAAAAAGCAATTTGAGTAGATTCATCCTCCCATTCTACATCTTTCCACCATCCCTCATCTCCTTCAATGACGAGCCTTCGTCCTTTTGCACTATTGGAGTTTAGTGGGAACTTCTTCAGCATTGGGCAATTTAAAATTGTGATTCTCTTCAGCTGCGGAAAAAGTAGAGCATGTCCGTATATTGTCCTCATTTTGGGCAGATTGTTTAGATGCAAAAACTCTAGCTTAGAAAACAAGTTTGAATTTCCCTTTAGCTCAGCGACTTCACTAAGTTTTTCCTCACTGATAATTTCTTCTAAACCTTGGCAATCACGTATAAATAGTCGTTCCAAATGTGGAGCAAAAATTATCCAACTCGCATCCCTCAATTGATTGCAGTCGAATAGGTATATAGATCGAAGGCTATGGAAGCATCCTACACCTTCAATTATGTTACTTTCGATCTTCACTTCTTCAATAACCATATAACCCGAAAGTTCTAAGCTATATAAAGGCTGCAGATTTGCTAAAGCCAAAATATTCAATGACCTTGAATCTCTAAAACCTTGAAGGCTTACATGTTCAATGGCACAGCTAATGAACTTGTTGAACCCCAAAGCTTTTTCTAACTCCGAAGTGCTTGTAAAAGTAATGGTCAACACATTCAAATAGTTTAAATGCTCCATTTCCTCCAAAACCAATGAACATTGATAGCAACACCCCTCCATTTTCAGTACTTGCAACTTAGAGAAACTGGATATCAATTGTGGGATTATTCTCAGCCTCCTTGTCCGCTCCAAATTCAAATATTTCAGGTTTTTTAGGGCCTTCAATTCGATTGGCAGCTTTCTTATGTGTGTAAATGACAGATTGAGATGCTCTAGTGAATCCAATTTTCCAATTCCAACTGGCAATTCTTTCAAATTCATATTGTGGGACAAGTCTAGAACCCTAAGCATCGGCATGAAATTAAAGAAGTCATTGATGATCACCTTCAAGCGATTCCTCCCAAGAAATAAAGTTTGGAGATTGGGGCATGCCAATATTTCTGTTAGATTTTCAATTAGATTATCCATCACCGACATTCTTATTACCTCTTCCCACTTTTTAGCTTTTGGTTGTTCCTTTAACTGAACACCTGATTTGACAAAAAACTTCTCCTCAGATTCACCAGCACTCAACAAAGCCATGTCGCGAATCACATCGTGCATCTTTATACGATGATTACCTTGTTTCTCCAATAAGCATGCGTCAATAAGAGAACCTATAATGAAATGTCCCCGGTTTCTGGCACTGCTCAAATTGGTATGCTCGTCCAAAAGTCCTTCCCCGATCCAACAATGTATTAGTTCATCTTTTTCGATGGATTTATCCTCTGGATATAAAGAACAATACAGGAAACAAGATTTCACTTTTTCATCAGCTAAACAGTCATAACTGAATTTTAACTTGGGAAACATCTCTTTCCCTACCCCTGGGAACACAGAAGCTGTTGATTGCCTTAAAACTTGAATAGCATATTTCCATTCGTGAGGGGTCTTCTTGGATGCCATGGCCCGCCCAATTGTAATGAGAGCGAGAGGTAGTCCTGCACACTCTTCAACCACCGCTTCAGCTAACTTGCAAATATCTGGATGCATTTGAAGGGTCTCTGATCCAACCTTCTCCTCGAACAGTTTGAAAGCTTCTCCTGGTGGTAAACATTCCACTCTGATATTATTGTCCATGTTCGGTTGCATTTGACAGCACACATCACGACGACGAGTTGTGAAAATGACTTTAGAGCCATTTCCTTGTGTTGGAAGAGGTACCCCAGCTCTTGTGAGATCAAACCATTCCCATATATCATCCAACAACAATGCAAACTTCTTTTTACGTAAGACGTTGAAGATGTCTGCGGCTTTCTCTTCAATAGATTTCCAACCTTCATTAGAGAGGCCTATTCTTTTGGCAACCTCATCCTGGACTCTCTCAATTGGCCGATCTTGCGATGCAACTGCCCAAATTACATGGTAATCATGGGTACTATCATGGAATTTGTTATTGATTTGGTTTAGGAGGGTTGTCTTGCCAACCCCTCCTAAGCCATATATGCCAATAATTCCCACTTGTTCCTTTTGAAGACAGCTCCAAACCTGATTGACATAGGACTCTAAACCCACAGTTGGCTCAGAAGGTCGTTTATTTGCGGAAGGAATTGGTGGCTTGCAGGCCACATCACTGAAATCTCCTTTCTCCTTCATGTCTTTCACCTCTTGGAGTATTCTGGCGATTTGCTTCCCGAACTTGTGGGTGGATCTGGGATGCTTGGAACAACAACCTCCCATACATAGCTTTTCAACATGCTGAGGACTTTGGACAATCAGTTGATCGGCATCGGCTATCACACGATTAGCCCTCTGAAGCCAAAGATCAACTTGGGGTAGCCGCCTAAGTTGCTGCTCATCTTCAGCGACCCTGACCCTGCTCATTAGATACGTCCTTATCGCCTTCAATTCTTCCACTTCATTTTTTAAAGCGTGGAGGTTTTCTTCAAGTTTGCATGTAAAAGAAGCCTTTCCAACAGCAGAATCCCAACAACGGGTAATGATGGTATCGGGTGAAAGTGAGATTGAGAAGATATTACCCATACCAGGTTTTGATTTTAGAAGAGTGAGGTGAACAATTTCTGGAAATAGAAGCAAGGAATAAATCAAAGATGCTTATGGAGTTATATGAAAGATTGAGAATATTTTGGTAAACAAAAACAGAGAGGAAGAAAATTCGCAGGTCAACAAAGACAAACTGTTGGAAGTTCACATGTATTTTGGTACCAAAAAATAATTAAAATATAAAATAATCAAAGATGTTTAAAATTTTACATAAATGTTTGATACTTATTGAAATCTTAATATATTTTGATACCAAAGATTATAACATTATAAAGTTTGAAGTTTTTATGATTTTGTTAAAGTTTTTATGACTTTGTTAGTAGAATGAATATTTTAGTGGTATGATCCAATAAAGTAATTCACATGTTGGACCTACATCTCTCTTTCTCTTTCAAGGGTTCCACTTTCTTTGGTAGCTTTGGGCACGGCATTATGGGTGGACAGTATGTCCAATTTGGCATGCTGATATTTATGACAGATAAAATGATCTTGTCTTTTGTGTGGAAACCATTCCCCTCATTGGCAACTTGCAATCAACCAGTGAATCTGCAATTTTAGAACCTGAATTTTATTCTGAAGTCTGAATTCCGATTTGGCATGCTGAGAGTTATGACAGATGAAAGGAAATTCTTGTCTTTTGTGTGGAAACCACTCCCCTCATTGGCAACTTGCATTATTGAGAACTAAGATCCAATCAAAAAAAGAAAAAGGAACACTAATAGCAGCATGTGTAAGATGTTAGGTAGTAACATCTAACATTACTCTGCCACCTTCCTAGCAATTCATCAGCAAATGAAATCCCTGTTCTAGGAATGTAAAGAGAAGTAAAGAACTAAAGCACCTACAGCCTTTGACTTTTGTGTTATCCAAATGGAAGCTAGAGTTCCAATAAAAAGCTTTGCTCACTTACTGATAGGACTGAATCAGTAGCATTCATACAAGCACCATTATTGCCACTTAACCAATGATCAGAAAAGGAAACACAAGAGACAGCATTGGAAGACGAAGACAACTCAATCCAAGACCATATGTTTAATGATACATATATGACAATAAAATCCTACTTGTTATTTGAATAACTATCGTTATTTGACAACAACATAGACAGCATTTGTAGTTTACAGAGGTATGAAAAAAAGGAGAAAAGTAATTTGAGTGGACTCATCTTCTCATTCTACATTTTTCCACCACTACTCATCTTCTAAAATGATGAGCGTTTGTCCTTTTCCAGTTTCGGAGTTTAGTGGGAGCTTCTTCAACATTCGGCATTCTACAATTGATATTTCCTTCAGCTGTGGGAAAGGTAGAGCATGGCAGTATAATGTCAAGGTTGGAAGAACTTGAGAAAGAAGAACTTCAGCTGAAGATGAGTTGAGTAAAGCTGCTGAAAGTGATGGTGATGAAGATGAGCGGACAAAGCTGGTTTTCATAGAAAAAAACATGAAGGTTACAGTTATCTTGATCATGGTCAAAGATATTGAGAGGTAATGTTGGGACTTGGGGCTTTTCAGCTGTTAATACAAATGTATGTTGAATGTGTCACTTATGAAATAGGTGTATGAATCTGAGTGAAGGAAACAACAACAGCAGTCCAAAGGCAAAGAACCAATTGAAGAGATGTCCAATAATTATAAGAATCAGGATTTAACTAATCTGTTTGCTGTAAATGAAATCTTTGTATGCCTTCTTTGTCTTTTAGCCTTTCTTTGATAATCCTTCTAACCTATTGATAAATGAAGCCTGAAGTCTGTATATTAGAAATGCAGTCTACTTGATTGACAGAGGAACCTGTAACCAAAGGTAACTATGATGGTTATGTTTCTGACTTATGCATGTGGTCTCGAAAAGGGAAAAGAAATTATGTTATCTACTGATAGATGTGAACATCATTTCGAGTTTGATTTATAGATGAGACAATTCCTTTGTTTTATCTTACTCAGGTGAAATTTCACATGGTCGAATTATACAGCAAGACACAAAGACTTCAAGTCCTTCCATAAATGCATCAGCTCCTTTCGAAAAGGTAAGTTTGAAGCAGAACCATCATAATGAAATAAGGTAATATTTGAGCTCTGCTCTTTGGGAGAAACAAAAATAGAGAAAACCAACATGATATACTCTCAAATTCAAACATTTTATTATAATTTAAAGATATGCAAATTAGAACTTACAGTGAGGTATGCTATGATACAATAATGGCTTTAAGCCTTAATTACTATCCAACATTTCATAGATTACTGAGGTTTGAAAGAGGGGAGAAAAACAGTTCGAGTGAATTCATCCTCCCATTCTACATCTTTCCACCACCCCTTCTCTCCTTTAATGATGAGCCTCTGTCCTTTTGCACTATTGGAGTTTAGTGGGAGTTTCTTCAGCATTGGGCATTTTACAATTGATATTTTCTTCAGCTGTGGGAAAGGCAGAGCATGGTAGCATATTGTCTTCATTTTAGGCAGACGACATAGATCCAACTCCTCGAGCCTAGAAAATAAGTTTGTATTTGCCTTCGACACAGTGACTTCATCAAGTTTTTCCTCACTAATAATTTCTTCTAAACTGTTACAACCACGTATAAGTAGTTTTTCCAAATGTGGAGCAAAAATTACCCAACTCACATCCCTCATTTGTTTGCAATAGGTTAGGCCTACATATCGAAGGCTATGGAAGTATCTTGCACCTTCAACTATGTTGCTTTCGATTTTCACTTCTTTCAGATCCATACAATTCGTACATTTTATAGAATATAGGTTCTGCAGATTTGCTAAAGTCAAAATATTCAATGACCTTGAATCTTTGAAATCTAGAAGGCTTACATGTTCAATGGCACAGCTAAAGAACTTGTTGAACCTCGAAGCTTTTTCCAACTCCGAAGCACTTCTAAAAGTAAGAGTCAACACATTCAAATATTTTAAATGCTCCAGTTCCTCCAAAAGCATTGAACATCCATAGCCACATCTCATCATTTTCAGTACTTGCAACTTAGAGAAACTGGATATAAGTTGTTGTGGGATCATTTCTAGATTGCGTGTCCACTCTAGATTCAAATATTTCAGCTTTTCCAGGGCCTTCATTTCGACCGGCAACTTTGTTATTTTTGTGAATGACAGATTGAGATGTTCTAGTGAAACCAACTTTGCAATTCCTACCGGCAACTCTTCCAAATTCGTATTGTCGGACAAGTCTAGAACCCTTAGCATCGGCATAGAATTAAAGAAATCATCCATGATTACCTTCAAATCATTGCTGCCAAGAAACAAAGTTTGGAGATTGGGACATTCCAATATCTCAGTTAGATTTTCAATTTGATTATCCATCAGCGACATTCTTGTTATCTCTTCCCACTTTTCAGCTTCCGGTAGTTCCTTTAACTGAAAACCTGATTTTACCAAAAATTTCTCCTCCTCAAATTCACCAACAATCCACAAAGCCATGTCGCGAACCACATCGTGCATCCTTACACGATCACTAAAACGTACTTTCTCCAATAAGCATGCCTCAATAAGAGAACCTATAATGAAACGTCCCTGGTTTCTGGCAGTGCTTAAATCGGTATGCTCGTCCATAAATCCTTCCCTGATCCAACAATGTATTAGTTCATCTATTTGGATGGGATGATCTTCTGGATATAAAGAACAATACAAGAAACAAGATTTAACTCTTTCACTAGTTAAACAGTCGTAACTGAATTTTAACTTGGGATACATTTCTTTCCCTACCCCTGGGAACACCGAAGCTGTTGATTGCCTTAAAACTTGAATAGCGTATTTCCATTCTTGAGGGGTCTTCTTGGATGCCATGGCCCGCCCAATCGTTGTGAGAGCAAGAGGTAGTCCCGCACACTCTTTAGCCACTTCTTCAGCTAATTTGTGAATATCAGGATGCGTATGAAGGGTTTCTGCTCCAACTTTCTCCTCAAATAGTTTCAAAGCTTGTCCTGGTGATAAACATTTCACTTCGATATCCATGTTCGGTTGCATTTGACAGCACACGTCACGACTACGAGTTGTGAAAATGACTTTAGAGCCATTTTCTTGTGTTGGAAGAGGTACCCCAGCTCCTGTGAGATCAAACCGTTCCCATATATCATCCAACAACAATGCAAACTTCTTTCTACATAATACGTTGAAGATATCTCCAGCTTTCTCATCGCGGCTCTTAGATTCCCAACCTTCATTGGAAAGGCCTATTCTTTTGGCAATCTGATCCTGGACTTTCTCAATTGGCCGATCTTGCGATGCAACCGCCCAAATGACACGGTAATCACCGGTAGTATCATGGAATTTGTTATTGATTTGGTTTAGGAGGGTTGTCTTGCCAACCCCTCCTAAGCCAAATATGCCAATAATCCCCACTTGTTTCTTTTTAAGATAGCTCCAGACCTTGTTCAAATAGAACTCTAAACCCACAGTTGGCTCACTAGGTCTTCCAGTTGATGAAGGAAGTGGTGGCTTGCTGGCCACATCACTGAAATCTTTTTCTTTCTCCTTCTGGTCTTTCACCTCTTGTAGTTTTTTGGCAATTTGCTTCCCGAACTTGATGCTGGACCTAGGATGAGTGGAGCAACAACCTCCTATACATAACTTATTAATTTTTTGACGGCTTTCCAGAATTAGTTGACCAGCATCGTTTATCAGAGTTTCAGCCCTCTGAAGCCAACCCTCGACTTGGTCTAGCGGCTTAAGTTGCTGGTCGTCTTCAGCAATTTTAACCCTTCTCATCAGATCACTCCTGATCGCCTTCAATTCTTCCACTTGAGCTTGTAAAGCATGGAGGTTATCTTCGAGGTTGCATATATAACTTCCCTGTCCAGCAGCACAATCCCAGCAACGGGTAATGATGGAATCGAGTGAAAGTGAGATTGAGAAGATATTACCCATACCTGGTTTTGATTTTAGAAGAGTGAGTTCAACAATTTCAGGAAATAGAAGCAAGGAATAGATCAAAGATGCTTATGGAGTTATATGAAAGAGTGAGAATATTTTGGTAAACAAAAACAGCGAGAAAGAAAGTTCGCATGTAAACAGAGAGAAGCTGTTGGAAGTTTACCATTGACTTGCAACGCACACAGTTCTCTTTGATCCCACTTTCTTTGGTTTTGAAAGTTTTAGTATTACAAATATACTACAATTATTGACACAATGGGTCCATTGTAAGGCATTTTCGGTGTGCACTGAATATAATTTAATTTTTTATGTAAATATAATTAATTAAATTAGTTTAATGTTTTTAACCTACACCTCTCTCTCTTTCAAGGGTTCCACTTTCTTTGGTAGCTTTGGACAGGGCATTATGGGAGGGCATTATGTGTAATAGGTTAGGTACTCTGCCACCTTCCTAGCAATTTATCAGCAAATGAAATCCCTGTTCTAGGAATGAAAAAAAAAGGTAAAGAACTAAAGCACCTACAGCCTTGGACTTTTTTGTTATCCAAATGGAAGCTAGAGTTCCAAAAAAAGCTTTTCTCACTTACTGATATGACTGAATCAGTAGTATTCATACAAGCACCATTATTGCCATCTAAACAACGATCAGAAAAGGAAACACAGGAGACAGCATTGGAAGATGAAGGCAACTAAATTCAAGACCACGTGTTTAATGATAAACCATGCCACAGGATAACACTGCTTATCATAGGCAATTACTCTTCCTTGACTATTTGAAACTGTCACAAACTGTCTGGAACATAGTGCTTCACCATTGGCAATTATGTGCATGAAGATGGTCACTCATGTTTCTGACTTATGGCATGTGGTCTGAAGAAGGGGAAAGAAATTATGTTATCTACTGATAGATGTGAATATCATTTCGAGTTGATTTATATGTGAGACAATTCCTTTATCTTATCTTATTCAGGTGAAATTTCACGTGGGTGAATTATACAAGACACAAAGATTTCAAGTCCTTTGCAGTCATCTGGTTGGTAACCTTGGAAGCCGGTGTGTAGATTCAAAATAAAAAGGAAGTAGGTATGACAAATGGATGTAAAAAATGAGACATTTCAGTACGGTATAATATGATGAAACCATAAGTAATCGCTGATCCTAATTGTGGGGCTAAAGTTTTGTTCAAATGGATTTCAGGGACAGTTTTCATTACTGTCTGAATACCAGGGAATGCAAAGCTTTTCTTTTTCTCCAACTCCTTTTCATGGTTTGTGCAATAATAGCCAAGGTTGTGGTGAGCAAATGTAGTAGTGTTTATTACAACTTGGCATATTATATTCTACACTCTTCTTTTCAAGAATTGCTACTATAACCTATAGTCTCCTAAACCCGTAAATTGAAGGATAATACGCGTTTAAGTGTACTCAAACTTATATCCTCTTGTTGTTGTCACAATAACCGTGGCAATTGAGTTAAAGACTTAATCGGTAGTAATAAAAGCTTTTTAACATGATAAAATTAAAAGATCCATATATATTTAATTTTCCCCCAAAAAATATTTTTTTATTTTTTAATACATTTAAATTTGTAATATCCTAACTCGATAAAATATCTGATGTGATGAGAGTTGTACATCAAATTTTAATTTTTTAACATAATATACTCTTAAATTCAAATATTTTATTTTATGTAAATAAACAAATCATTGTGTAAATAAAAAATCAAGCTGCATGTAATTTAGGGACCGGCAAAATAGAATTTACAGTAAGGTATGCTATGATACAATCAGGGCTTCAAGCCTTAATTAATATCCAACATTTCTTAGAATACATCAGGTTTGAAAGAGGGGAGAAAAGCAAGATTCATCCTCCCATTCTACCTCTTTCCACCACTCCTCCTCTCCTTTAATGACGACCCTTTGTCCTTTTGCACTATTGGAGTTTAGTGGGAGCTTCTTCAACATTGCACATCTTTTAATTCTAATTTCCTTCGGCCGTGGTAAAGGTAGAGCATTTGAGCATATTGTCTTCATTTTAGGCAAACAAATTAGATGCAAAATCTTGAGCTTGGAAAATAAGTTTGTATTTGCCTTCGACTTAGTGACTTCACCAAATTTTTCTTCACTAGTAATTTCTTCTAAACTTTTGCAATTAATTATCACTAAATCTTCCAAATGTGGAGCAATAATTATCCAGCTCGCATCCCTCAATTGATCGCACTTGGAAAGGTATACATATCGAAGGCTATGGAAGAGTCCTACACCTTCAATCTTGTTACTTTCGATCTTCACTTCTTCTAGATTCATACAGCGCAAAATATTCAATGAGCTTGAATCGTTGAAATCTTCAAGCATTAGACGTTCAATGACACAGCTAAAGAACTTTTTGAACCCCAAAACTTTTTCCAACTCCGAAGCGCTTTTAAAAGTAATGGTCAACACATTCAAATATTTCAAATGCTCCATTTCCTCCAAAACCAATGAACATCCATAACCACAAGTCAACATTTTCAGTACTTGCAAGTTGCAACTTAGAGAAATTGGATATCAGTTGTTGGGGGATCATTCTCAGACCGATTGTGAGCTCTAAATTCAAATATTTCAGCTTTGCTAAGGTCTTCAATTCGACTTGCAACTTTCGTATTCCTGTCCATGACAAATTGAGATGTTCTAGTGAAACCAAATTGCTTTGTTTCAATAATTGAAATCATTCAACAATTTTTATGCTTGGCAGTTCCAAAATGCTTTTTTTCAAGCTGACCCTTCTCAAGCACTTCATTTTCAACTTATCTTCAAATGGAGTCTTCTCCTCCTTGGACTCCAAACTTCATCCAGATGACTTAGCCTTCTGCAGTGTGGCTCTCATACTTCATCCAGCAAAAATGCCTTGTTCCTTTGTTCATTATAATCCTCTTTCTTCTTGCATATACAACTTGCGAGTATAATTTGCTTGCCTTCTGTTTGCCATTTTGGCTTGCACCCACTCGAGCTTGCATTTGACAAAATGTTTTCTTTTCAGGTTCACTGGAACTTGAAACTCCTGGTGTGGCTGAAGCAGACAATAAAATGGGTGTATCTGAGGATGATGAATATGCTCGTATAATGTCAAGGTTGGAAGAACTTGAGAAAGAAGAACTTGCAGCTGAAGATAATGAGGAGAATCTTGACGATGAAGATGAAGATGCTAATGCAGTTATAAGTGACGGCAATGAAGATGAATTGACTAAAGCTGCTGAAGGTGATGGTGATGAAGATGAGTTGACTAAAGCTGCTTTTCATAGAAAAAGGGATGAATGTTACAGTTATCTTGATCAAGGTCAAAGATATTCAGAGGTAATGTTGGGACTTGGTGCTTTTTACCTGTTAATACAATTGTATGTTGAATGTGTCACTTATGAAATAGCTGTATCAGTCTCAGTCAAGAAAACAACTACAGCAGTTCAACGGCAAAGAACCAATTGGAGAGATGTCCAATAAATATAAGTCTTAGCATGGAGTTGTTAAGATAATTAAATAATGGTGGAGTTGTTAAGATAATTATGCAATGGTGGAGTTGTTAAGATAAATGTGTAATGGTGGAGTTGTTAAGATAAATGTGTAATGGTGGAGTTGTTAAGATAATTATGTAATGGTGGAGTTGTTAAGATAAATGTGTAATGGTGGAGTTGTTAAGATGTCATTTTCTTAACAAACTATTGTATCTATATATATAATTTCTTATCAATGAAAGTTCATTAAGTTTTCAAGCTATTAAGCTTTGCTCCTTCAAGTTTTCTTCACTTAAATTTCGATTTCTTCTTCTTGTTTTTGTTGTTCACTTTTAATTTTATGTAAATTACATGCACATTGCATATTGAGTTGCTGCCCTTGTTTCAACAATTGGTAATCAGAGCCATCTTCTTTGAGGACCTTACTTGTTGATGTTTTTCGGTGGAAACAAAATTTAAGAAGAAAGAAACCTCCTTGTTGTTGATCCATTACATTGTTGCTGAAAAATGAGCTATACACCACCTCCACCACCTGTGTTTACTGGTGAGAATTATCACATCTGGTCTGTGAAGATGAAGACTCATCTCCTGGCACAAGACTTGTGGAGTGCAATCGAGAGAGATACTGAGCCACCTCCATTGAGAGCCAACCCCACTATTGCTCAGATCAGGCAGCATAGTGAGGATCGAGCCAAGAAGCATAAGGCTATGGCCTGCCTACAGAATGGAGTGTCAAATGTCATTTTCACTCGAATCATGGCCTGTGATTCACCTAAACAAGCATGGGAAAGGCTGAAGGAAGAGTTCATGGGGCTCGGACAAGACAAGGCAGCAACAGGTGATCAACCTTAGAAGGGAGTTTGAGAACTTGAAGATGAAGGAATCAGAGACCATCAAGCAGTACTCTGATAGAATAATGGCAACAGTGAATAACATAAGGCTCCTAGGTGAAGATTTTACTGACAGTAGAGTTGTGGAGAAGGTCATTACCACTCTCCCTGAGAGGTTTGAGTCAAAGATTTCCTCATTGGAAGACTCAAGGGACCTCACAACCATCACCCTATCTGAGTTGGTGAACTCCTTCTATGCACTCGAGCAAAGAAGGGCCACTAGACAGGAAGAGCATCCTGAAGGAGCTTTCCAAGCAAAAGCCAATGATGGCTCGAGTTCAAGTCAGAGACCAAAGAAACCTTGGGCTGACAGAAAGGAAAGATCCAGGAATCAAGCAGAAAGAAGGATGCTTCCACCTTGCAAATATTGCAAGAAGACTAACCACCTAGAGAAGAACTGTTGGAATAGGCCAGACATTCAGTGCAAAAGTTGCAAGAAGTTTGGTCATCATGAAAAGGTTTGTAGAAACAGGGACAAGCCACAAACTGAACAACAAGCTCAAGCCAAGACTGCTGAAGACTTTCCAGCTCAAGAGGAGCATGTTTTCACTGCTTCAAGCTTTGCAACCAAAAGCAAAGCCAAGTGTAGTTGGCTAGTGGATAGTGGCTGCTCACATCACATGTCAACTGATGAGACTTTATTCAAGTAGCTTGACAAGAGCTTCACTTCAAAGATCAAGATAGGCAATGGAAGCTTAATTGAAGCCAAGGGTAGAGGAGATGTGCTGATCAACTCAGGCTCAGGTGACAAGCTAATCACAGATGTGCTTTATGTGCCTGATATAGATCAAAACCTGTTAAGTGTTGGTCAGTTGGTCCAGAAGGGTTATTCATTAGTCTTCAAAAATGATTCATGCATCATTCAAGATTGTTATGCCCAGGAAATTGTCACAATTCCTATGACATACAAATGCTTCATGTTTGATGTAAGTCAGCTTGAAAACAAGGCTTACACAAGCCTAGCTGACAGTGCTGATCTATGGCATAAAAGATTAGGCCATGCCAACTTTAGATCACTTGATTTGATGCACAGACAGAATTTAGTTGAAGACATGACCAAGGTAGAGTCAACAAGTGCTGTTTGTGAGGCATGCCAACTTGGAAAACAAGCCAGGTTGCCCTTTCCAGTCAACAAGGCACAGAGAGCTCGAGAGAGGCTTGAGCTGGTGCATTCTGACATCTGTGGTCCAATGAAGACCCCTTCACTCAATGGCTGTAAGTATTTTGTACTGTTTATTGATGACTTAACCAGATTCTGTTGGGTCTATTTCCTGAAGCAGAAGTCTGATGTGTTCGAGGCCTTCACCAAATTCAAGGCTCAGGCAGAAAATCAGTCAAATTGTAAGATCAAGGCATTGAGGACTGATAATGGGGCTGAGTACTTGTCTGAAAGGTTTCAGAAGTTGTGTGAACAGACTGGGATCCATCACCAATTAACCACTGTGTACACTCCTCAACAAAATGGAGTGTGTGAAAGGAAGAACAGAACTGTAATGGACATGGCCAGATGTTTGATGTTTGAAAGCAAGTTGCCAAGCACCTTTTGGGCTGAGGCTGTCAACATCTCAGTGTACTTGCTCAACAGACTTCCAACACATGCTGTGAAGGATAAGACTCCATTTGAGGCCTGGCATGGACAGAAGCCATCAGTCTCCTACTTGAGAGTGTTTGGATGTGTGGGCTATGTGCATATACCCGCTGAAAGAAGGACCAAGCTCGAGAAGAGGTCTGTTCCAGCTATATTTGTGGGCTACAGCAGCAACAATAAGGGCTATAGGCTTTATGATCCATCAACCAAAAGAATTGTGGTTAGTAGGGATGTCAAGTTTGATGAAGCAAGGACCTAGAACTGGGATGGTTCAAATGCAATACAGCTTGATGAAGACTCAATTAATGGCAGTTTAGAACTGGCTGAACAGGAGCCTAGCAATGCGAATGTGGATGATCTACCTGTAAGGGGCACCAGAACCATTGCTGACATCTACCAGAGATGTAATGTGGCCATAGTGGAACCTTCAAGCTTTGAAGAAGTTGTCAAAGACAAGCAATGGAAGAAAGCTATGGAAGCTGAGCTTGACATGATTCACAAGAATCAAACCTGGGATTTGGTAGACAGACCTATCTAGAAGAAAGTCATTGGTGTCAAGTGGGTGTTTCGAGCCAAATTCAATGTTGATGGTTCATTGAACAAGCACAAGTCCAGGCTTGTAGTAAAAGGGTACAGTCAGCAGTATGGCATCGATTTCATGGATACTTTTGCTCCTGTGGCAAGATTGGATACCATCAAATTGTTGTTTGCTTTGGCTGCTCAAAAACAGTGGAAGATTCACTAGCTGGATGTCAAGTCAGCCTTCTTGAATGGCTACCTTAAGGAGGAGATCTACATCGAGCAACCTGATGGTTTCAAGGTTCTAGGAAATGAAAACAAAGTGTACAGGCTGAGGAAGGCACTTTATGGCCTGAAGCAGGCTCCTCGAGCCTGGTATGACAGGATTGACTCCCACCTGTCTAAGCTCAGATTTGAAAAGAGCTTGAGTGAGCCAACACTTTATGTGAAAAAGTCCAACAAAGAGACTCTGTTGATTGTCTCTATCTATGTGGATGACTTACTGGTGACTGGAAGCAAGGAAGACTTGATTGATGAGTTCAAAACACAAATGCAACATGTGTTTGACATGACTGACTTGGGAGTCATGACTTACTTTCTTGGCATGGAAGTAAATCAAGCCAATCAAAGTATTTTCATTAGCCAACATGCATTTGCTTTGAAAATACTTAACAGATTCAGCATGGAGAATTGCAAGCCAGTGAGCACTCCTATGGCTCAAGGAGAGAAGCTAACAAGCATTGGTGACTATGAAAGAGTTGATGAAAGGGAGTACAGAAGATTGGTTGGCTGCTTACTTTATCTGATAGCAACTAGACCAGATCTAATGCATGCTGTTAGTTTGCTTTCAAGATTTATGCATTGTTGCAATATAATGCATTTTAAAGCTGCCAAGAGAGTGCTTCGATACATCAAGGGGACATTGAGCTACAGAGTCAAGTTCAAGAGAGAAAATGAGTTTAAATTGGTTGGTTTCTCGGATAGTGACTGGGCTGGATCTTCTGAAGACATGAAAAGTACCTCAGGCTACTTCTTTAGCCTTGGTTCGAGTATGTTTTGTTGGTGCTCGAAGAAGCAATCAACTGTTGCCCAGTCGACAGCTGAAGCTGAGTATATTGCAGCAGCAGCAGCAGTGAACCAAGCCATTTGGCTTAGAAAGTTGCTAAAAGATCTCAATGAGGAGCAACTTGAACCTACTGAAATTCTTGTTGACAACCAGTCAGCAGTTGCCATTGCCAAGAATCCGGTTTTCCATGGGAAAACTAAGCATTTTAAGATTAAATTGCATTTTGTTCGAGAGGCTGAACAATCCAAGGAAGTCAGTCTCTTGCACTGCAGTTCACAAGACCAATTGGCTGACATTCTAACCAAACCACTTGGTACATTGAGGTTTGAGCATTTGAGAAGCAACATTGGTGTTTGTTGCATACAGACCAAGGAGGAGTGTCAAGAGTTGGCCTGTTATTCAACAAAGAACTAGTAGCAACAAAGGCAGCATCTTAGCATGGAGTTGTTAAGATAATTAAATAATGGTGGAGTTGTTAAGATAATTATGCAATGGTGGAGTTGTTAAGATAAATGTGTAATGGTGGAGTTGTTAAGATAATTATGTAATGGTGGAGTTGTTAAGATAAATGTGTAATGGTGGAGTTGTTAAGATGTCATTTTCTTAACCAACTATTGTATCTATATATATAATTTCTTATCAATGAAAGTTCATTAAGTTTTCAAGCTATTAAGCTTTGCTCCTTCAAGTTTTCTTCACTTAAGTTTCGGTTTCTTCTTCTTGTTTTTGTTGTTCACTTTTAATTTTATGTAAATTACATGCACATTGCATATTGAGTTGCTGCCCTTGTTTCAACAATAAGCATCAAGATTTAACTAATCAGTTCGCTGTAAGTGATTAAATCTTTGTATGCCTTCTTTGTCTTTTAGCCTTTCTTTGATAATCCTTCTAACTTATTGATAAATGAATCCTGAAGTCTGATTTCTGTATATCTTAAATGCAGTCTACTGGATTGACAGAGGAACCTGTTACCAAAGGTAACTATGATGGTTATGTTTCTGACTTATGCATGTGTCAATCATGTAAACTCAAGGAGGGGAAAGATATTATGTTATCTACTGATAGATGTGAATATCATTTCGAGTTTGATTTATAGATGAGGCAATTCCTTTATTTTATCTTATTCAGGTGAAATTTCACATGGTCGAATCATACAATCCTTCCATAAATGCCTCTGCTCCTTTCGAGAAGGTAAGTTTGAAGCAGAACCATCATAATGAAATAAGGTAGCTGTAGCTTATATTTGAGCTCTGCTCTTTGGGAGAAGGAAAAATAGAGAAAACCAACATGATATCATTCATGTTATTTCAGAATAGATCTTTGGATGACATCAATGACCTTATATCAAGCCTTGTCCTCTCTATATTGTATTAACAAATGCAAGATCACCAATGAGAGGGCTGCTAACCATCTTTTTTGGCATATCATATTCTCCACTCTTCGCTTCCTAATTTAATCATATAACCAATTATCTTTGCAGAAACATCATAAAAAATATTATATGTTAATTTTTGTAGTAGCATTCAATATAATCATAAAAATCTTAAAATGTTAGTAATATGTATTAATGAATTTTAATATACAAATATTGAAATATTCTAGCATTTATATTACGTCACTCAATATAACTCTCAATATTTAGTATCTAATCTTACATGATAAGTTCTTTATTTATTGAAATTATGCTTATGAAGCACCTCTTCTTATGATAATGTATATTTTGAATGAAAGTAATTTATATTTAAACTTCAATGTTCTCTTTTTAAAATTCCAAATTTATAATTAACACATTTATAGTATATTCTTCTATAAGAAAAATTATCTCATTTTTAAATATACAGAATAGGAAAATTTTTAATTTTACTATAATTATCAAAATTTTTAGTTATAGAATTAAAAGAAAATAATGTGATGTGTTGAGAGTTATACTTCAAATTATAATTCATTAACATAATATATTCTCAAATTCAAACATTTTATTTTTATATAAAGAAAAACGTCTTTGTGTACAACAAAATATCAAACTACATGTAATTCAGGGATAAACAAAATACAACTTACAATGAGGTATGTTATCATACAATTATGATTTTAAGCCTTAATTAATATCTAATAAAGTTTGAAAGTGGGGAGAAAAACAATTTTAGTGGATTCATCCTCCCATTCTACATCTTTCCACCATCCATCCTCTCCTTCAATGACCAGCCTCTGTCCTTTTGCACTATTGGAGTTAAGTGGGAGCTTCTTCAACATTCTGCATTTTACAATTTTGATTCTCTTCAGCTGCGGGAAAGGCAGAGCATGATGGTATATACTCTTTAGATTGGGCAGATTACTTAGATACAAAATCTCGAGTTTAGAAAACAAGTTTGAATTTCCTTTTAGCTCAGCGACTTCACCAAGTTTTTCTGCACTGATGACTTTTTCGAAACCTCTGCATGCCAATATATGTAGTTGTTCCAAATGTGGAGCAAAAGTTACCCAACTCACATCCCTCAAACCATAGCATAGGGATACGTGTACAAATCGAAGGCTATAGAAGCATCCTGCACCTTCAATTATGTTACGTTCGATCTTCACTTCCTCTAGATCTGTACACCTCGCGAGTCTTAAAGTACATAGATGCTGCAAATTTGCCAAAACCATAATAGTCAATGATCTTGAATCTCTGAAATTTTCAAGGCTTACAGATTCAATGGCACAGTTAAAGGACATATTGAACCTCAAAACTTTTTCCAACTCCGAAGCGCTTCTAAAACTAATGGTCAACACATTCAAATATTTTAAATGCTCCATTTCCTCTAAAACCAATAAACTTCCATAGCCACATCTCTCCATTTTCAGTACTTGCAACTTGGAGAGACTGGATATCCATTGTTGTGGGATCATTTTTAGATCATTTGTCCACTCCAGATTCAAATATTTCATCTTTGCTAGGGTCTTCAATTCGACTGGCAACTTTTTTATTCGTGTAAATGACAGATTGAGATGTTCTAGTGAAACCAACTTTGCAATTCCAACCGGTAATTCTTCCAAATACTCATTGTTGGACAAGTCTAGAACCCTTAGCATCGGCAAAGAATTAAAGAAATCATCCATGATTACCTTCAAACGATTTCTCCCAAGAAACAAAGTTTGGAGATTGGGACATCCCAATATCTCAGTTAGATTTTCAATTTGATTATCCATCAGCGACATTCTTGTTACCTCTTCCCAGTTTTTAGCTTTCGGTTGTGCCTTTAACTGAACACCCGATTTTACAAAAAACTTCTCCTTCTCATATTCACCAGCAATCCACAAAGCCATGTCGCGAATCACATCGTGCATCTTTACACGATGATTACCTTCTTTCTCCAATAAGCATGCGTCAATAAGAGAACCTATAATGAAATGTCCCTGGTTTCTGGCACTGCTCCAATTGATATGCTCGTCCAAAAGTCCTTCCCCGACCCAACAATCTACTAGTTCGTCTTTTTTGATGGGATGATCTTCTGGATATAAAGAACAATACAAGAAACAAGATCTGAACCTTTCATCTGGTAAACAGTCATAACTGAATTTTAACTTGGGATACATCTCTTTCCCTACCCCTGGCAACACAGAGGCTGCTGATTGCCTTAAAACTTCAATAGCATATTCCCATTCTCGAGGGGTCTTCTTGGATGCCATGGCTCGCCCAACTGTAATGAGAGCGAGAGGTAGCCCTGCACACTCTTCAACCACCGCTTCAGCTAACTTGCAAGTATCTGGATGCATTCGAAGTGTTTCTGATCCAACCTTCTCCTCGAACAGTCTGAAAGCTTCTCCTGGTGGTAAACGTTCCACTCTGATATTATTATCCATGTTCGGTTGCATTTGACAGCACACGTCAAAACGACGAGTTGTAAAAATGACTTTAGAGCCATTTTCTTGAGTTGGAAGAGGTACCCCAGCTCTAGTGAGATCAAACCATTCCCATATATCATCCAACAACAGAGCAAACTTCTTTTTACATAATACCTTGAAGATGTCTTCAGCTTTCTCATCAAGGCTCTTAAATTTCCAACCTTCATTGGAAAGGCCTATTCTTTTGGCAATCTCATCCTGGACTCTCTCAATTGGCTGATCTTGTGATGCAATTGCCCAAATGACCTGGTAATCATGGGTAGTATCATGGAATTTGTTATTGATTTGGTTTAGGAGGGTTGTCTTGCCAACCCCTCCTAAGCCATATATGCCAATAATTCCCACTTGTTCCTTTTGAAGACAGCTCCAGACCTTTTCCAAATAGGACTCTAAACCCACAGTTGGCTCACTAGGTCTTTCAGTTGCTGAAGGAAGTGGTGGCTTACTGGCCACATCACTGAAATCTCCTTTCCCCTTCAGGTGTTTTACCTTTTGGAGTATTCTGGCGATTTGCTTCCCGAACCTGTGGGTGGACCTGGGCTGCCTGGAACAACAACCTCCCATATATAACTTTTCAACATGCTGAGGACTTTCCTGAATCAATTGATCAGCATCGGTTATCAGAGTTTCAGCCCTCTGAAGCCAACCCTCAACTTGGTCTAGCCGCTTAAGTTGCTGCTCGTCTTCAGCAATTTTAACCCTTCTCATCAGATCACTCCTGAGCTCCTTCAGTTCTGCTAGTTCAGTTTGTAAAGCATGGAGGTTATCTTCGAGGTTGCATATATAACTTGCCTGTCCAGTAGCACAATCCCAGCAACGGGTAGTGATGGTATCGAGTGAAAGTGAGATTGAGAAGATATTACCCATTCCTGGTTTTTGTTTTAGAAGAGTGAGTTGAATAATTTCTGGAAATGGAAGCAAGAAATAAATCAAAGATGCTTATGGAGTTATATGAAAGATTGAGAATATAAGGGAGGGGGGGGGGGACAGAGAAACTGTTGGAAGTTCAGATGATGCCAAAAAAAATAATAAAAAGATGATAGTGAATATGATGAAAACGTGTGTAGATGTGAAAATCATTGACTTGATTTGCTGGTGGGAAGACAGGCAATTTCTTACTTTAATTTAGAGATAGTTGGT
This sequence comes from Gossypium australe, assembly GCA_005393395.2. Classification (NCBI taxonomy): domain Eukaryota; kingdom Viridiplantae; phylum Streptophyta; class Magnoliopsida; order Malvales; family Malvaceae; genus Gossypium; species Gossypium australe. Next base: position 2,010,174 of record CM016614.1, on the reverse strand, counting down.
GTAAAGTTGGTATATTATAAAATTCAGCATGTTGGGTCAACTTCCTAAGATAAAGGAACCTCAATTATACAGATCCCATCATGAAAGAATGAGTAAGATGAGCCTGTTGGGTAGAAAAGCAATAATTTAATATAGAAAAGCATGTTGGGTCAACTTGCTAATAATTCATCAAACACAAATATAGAAAAGCAATAATTTAAAGCTCCAACAGCCTTCCAAAGGGATGTTTTCAATTATTAAATTAAGGATTGACTTCAATAAAATTATTTATATCTATAAATATGGTTTTAATAAAAATATTTTTTCAAAACTGTTTTAAATTTAAAAATATATATAAAAACAAGTATTTAAAATGAAAAAAAATTATATATTGTATTAAATTTAAGTGGTTTTATATTTTTTTAATTAAAAAATTGTTTCTAAAGTTTTAAAACTAATATTTATTTAAAGGCTCAATATATCTTTTGGTACTCGAGTTTGATAATTTTTTCTAATATGATACATATATTTGACAAAAGTTATATATTTTGGTATCTAAAGGTAACAATGTGAACTTTTTAATGTTTAATTCAAGTCTTATGATTGATTTGATGAAAGCTAATTATTAATATAATGTTTGAATTTTTCTTCGAGGTTGCATATATATAACTTGCCTGTCCAGTAGCACAATCCCAACAACAGGTAATGATGGTATCGAGTGAAAGTGAGATTGAGAAGATATTACCCATGCCTGGTTTTTATTTTAGAAGAGTGAGTTGAATAATTTCTGGAAATGGAAGCAAGAAATAAATCAAAGATGCTTATGGAGTTATGTGAAAGATTGAGAATATTGGGGGGGGGGGGGGACAGAGAGAAACTGTTGGATATTCAGATGATGCCAAATATATACATATAATAATAAAAAGATGATAGTGAATATGATGAAAACGTGTGTAGATGTGAAAATCATTCAGTTGATTTGCTGGTGGGAAGACAGGCAATTTCTTACTTCAATTTACAACATTAATACAACATATTTTAATTTAGTCATAGAAGGTGTAAAGTTGGTTTTTTATAAAAATCAGCGTATTTTTATTAAGATGAGCATGTTAGGTAGAAACATTAAATAGTACTCTCATACAACTCCCTAATAATTCATCAAACACAAATATAAAAAAACAATAATTAAAATCATTCAACAATTTTTAAGTTTGGCAGTCCCAAAATGCTTTGTTTGAAGCTGACCCTGCTCAAGCACTTCATTTTCAACTTATCTTCAAATGGAGTCTTCTCCTCCTTGGACTCCAAACTTCTTCCGGATGACTTGGCCTTCTGCAGTGTGGCTCTCATACTCCATCCAGCAAAAATAACTTGCCCTGATGACTTAGCCTTCTGCTGTGTGGCTCTCATACTTCATCCTGCAAAAATGCCTTATTCCTTTGTTCATTATAATCCTCTTTCTTCTTGCATATACAGCTTGCGAGTATAGTTCGAGCTTGCATTTGACAAAATGTTTTCTTTCAAGTTCACTGGAACTTTTTATAAATATAACTTTTTACATACTTTTTTCATCAAAAGTGTACCAGAGATTACTAAACTGTCTTAAAAGAAAGCTGCAAAAGAGCAAACAAAAAAACCCAGGGAATATTATAGAAGCCTTGGCATCGACAACGATTATCCTATGAACTAAACCAATTATACCCCAATCGTAATCCATACAATTAAACAAAAAAAACACCAACAACCTATGCCATTAAAGTCATGAATCCTAGTTAGCTTTCGGATTGGTGTTTCTAAATACCTTTTGCTTCAAGATTTGTAGAAGAAGACTTACATATATGCAAGTTAAAATTTGCTGTAATGCTTTCAACTTTAATCCCTATGGGGCATCAGTTCATGGCCAACCTCAATATAATCTTTCATCAGCTGTGGAAATGCACAAAAGAAACACAACCAAACAAAAATAAATAAGTTAAAAGCTAAAATATATAATTCCAAAAGTAGGTAAAAATAATCAAGTCCAAAATATTAGGAGTCATATTGCATTTTACCTTTTTACAAAAAATAAAAAGGAGCAAATCAATTTTTATATGTTAAATCAAAGAAGAAATCAGTCCTTTCTGGCAAGGCTACAAATGCATACAGACCAATTTTTAACAATAGAAATAGATAAAATTTTTCACAGAATATCAATTTACTTTTTTATCTAAAGTAGAGGAGCTAATTTGTCATTTTCTAAGAAAAATGAACAAAATGCAATTCGATTCCTAGTAAGTGTAATGGCCTAAATTCAAGGTTATCGGAACAATGGTTTCGTAACCATAAATCTGATTTAAAGAGAAATTTATTTTAATATTTTTGCATGGATATTTATATGATAGGAAAATCGTATTAAAATATCGATAGAAAAATTTTACCGATTTAGTGGTTAGTTAGAAAAAGGAATTATTGAAGGAATTGGGTAAAAACAAGGTATCGAGACCTTGATCTCATAAAATTGAGTTGGAAATATTTTTATAAATATTTATAAAATGTTAGTAATGTGGTATTAAAATTTCGTTAGAAAATTTTAACGTTTGAGTATGTAATTAAATGAAAAGGACTAAATTGTAACAAATGCAAAATTATGAAAAATGATTAAATAGTTTAAATGATAAAAGAAAGAGGGATTAAAAGGAAAATAGACCCAAGGTCTATTTGGGCTGGACGGCAAGGAGAATTAAGGGCAAAATTAGAATATTGCAAAATTTACTTACTAAAGCTAGGACTAAAGTGGAATTATCTAGATTTCTCTTTATTTTTCTGCATTCTCATCAGCAAAAACACCATAGAAGGGTTTCCTTAAGCTGGTTTTTCATATTTTTACTGCAAGTAAGTTAATCCTTGCCTATTTCTTGAAATTTTTGTGTTTTTAAGACTTTTACAACTAGGTCCTACTATTAAATTCATTAGTTTTTGATTTCATGGATGAAATTGAAAGTTACCATGGTTGAGTTCTGTAAGTTTATGATGAAGTAGCATGAAATTTAAGCTTTAAATTGTTTATGAGATGATTTTATTAGGTAATTCCAATAGAAATTGATTTTTAGGATCTAAATTGTGAAAATATTGGGAATTAAAGTCTATTACTGAAATTCTGATTTCCAAAGGTTATAAAGTAGTTTAAAGTGATAGAATAAAGTTTTAATTGAGAGAAATCAGCTCAATTGAGAAGTTAATTGAGCAGGGATGAAATTATCATTTATTGAAAGCTTAGGGGGAAAATTGGTAATAAATAGTTTGCACTAAAACAGTTTTGGACAGCAGCAGTAGATTAACTTTGAAAAATCACCATAAATTGTAGAAATCGAATTAGAAGATGAACAAAATATGAAATTAAAGCTTATTGAGTCTAGTTTCTCATAGAAGAAACAGTATAAGCAATAGATATGTAAATCACGAGATATAATAAATTTTGTGAGACAAGGTCAGAATGAATTTGGGTTCCCCTGTTTTAACTTTAGAAAATCATCAAAAATTGGATAAAAATAATTATGGGCTTAAATTTATATTTTTAGAATTTTTAATGAGTCTATTTTCAATATAAATAAACGGGAACATCATCCGAATCCTGTATGAAGAGATAATCATTTTTTAGTGAAGCAGGGTCAGAACTGTCAAACAGCAGAACAGGGGTGACTTTAAAGAATAAACTGTACTTATTGGCTAAACCAAAAATTCTGAAAATTTTATGGGAAGAAGATATGTGAGTCTAGTTTTAGGGAAAATTAGCGGATCTAAATTTGAAGTTCTGTAGCTCAAGATAAAAAATAATTTAGTGACTATGACTCAAGTAGACAATTTTGAATGAACTAAAAATAATAATAGAATTATAGAAAATGGTACATGTGAACATGAAATGTATTGAATTGATGATTGAATTTATTCATTTAGATCCGGAAAACTCAAATACGAAGCTAGATCGAGGAAAGGAAAAAGTCCCGGGTTAGTAGATTTTATATACGAACTAGTATCGAGGTAAGTTCATGTAACTTGAATTATATTCTTAAATGCTTGAAATATATGTTATTGATGTGAATATAATTTGAATGTTCATTGTATGAAAATTAATGAAACTTTGATATATTTGGTAAAAAGGGGAAGAAATCCCGGTTGAATGAAAGGAAAATTCGATGGATCTCTGAAAATGAATTGACGGTAAAAAGGATCTAGCCCGGACGGGTGATCCTATCATGATATAGCCCTCCCGAAGAATATGTGGAAAATGGATTTAGCCCGGACGGGTAATCCGAATTAGGGTCTGAATTTAGCCTGGACTGGTAATTCAGATCCAAGCTCATTAGAGTAATTGTCGTTGCAGGGGATTTAGCCTGGACTGGTAATCCCGAGAATACTCTATGAGTTTATATTACAGGGGATTTAGCCTGGACTGGTAATCCCGCTGTAAAGATGAGGTTCACGGGAGTGTGCTCTCTGAAATAGAAATGTGCGCACATGAATATGAATTGGCGGACCCGAATTTGTACACTAAAAGTGTACCTATGAAAATCCATCAAAAATTCCAAGAAATTCAACGGGATAAATATGGAAAAAGAATAAGGGAATGGGAAATCATGGTAGGATGAGTTCATCAATCATGGTATATATTACTAATACATGGAAATTATTGGACTAACTTGAAAGTTGAGTTTGTGCATGTTAGGGTAATAGTGCATTGAATGGATATATGAATGTTTATTGCATTGCATTGAAAATATTAGGTAAGTATAATTCTTGTTATATGGGCTTACTAAGCACAAAGTGCTTACCCTGTTTCCTTTTCCTCTGTTTTGTAGTGTTAAGAGCTCGGAGATCGGATTCAGTAGGAGATACATCACACTTGTAACGGCCTAATTTTCAGTGGTTTCAGAAATGGTGATATGAGTTCACTAAATCCGACAGGTAAGATTGAGTAAGATAGTAATTTAATATTTATGAGTCAAGTGAGAATTTAGAAGAATTTTTGGATAGGTGAATTTAGTGAATTAAAAGAATTTATTAGGTCAAATGGGTCAAAAACGAGGTATCGAGACCTTGAATTTGAAAACGATCCATAAATATTTTTAGAAATATTTATGGAGTGTTATTAAGTTAGTATTAAAGTTTGGTTGAGAAATTTAAATGTTTGGATAGTCAATTAAATAAAAAGGACTAAATTGTAACAAATGCAAAATTGCTAGAAGAACTAAATAGCTCAAGTGTTAAAATAAAAAGGATTTAAAGAGAAATTAAATCTAAAGGTGAAAAGGCTGGACGGCAAGGGGAAGAAAATCATCACAAAGATAAGGGAAATAAGGGCAAAATTGGAAATTTAATAATTTTAACATGTATAATAAAGATAAAATTGAAAAAACCTAGAGATATCTTCACATTATCTCAGCCAAAACACCATAGGAGTTCTGGAGAAAGCTGGTTATTCATATCTTTACATCATGTGAGTTTGATTCTTGCTTTTTCTTGATAATTTTTATGTTTTTATGACTTTTACAACTAGATCCACTTACAGAATTCGTTAGTTTTTGATTTAGCGGGTAAAATTAAAAGTTACCCTTGCTGAGAAATGGGAGTTTATGATGAATTATTATGAAATTTAAATTCTAATTTCATATTAAAGGTGGTTTTATTAAATGATTTTGATAGGAAATGATATTTAGGACCTAATTGTGAAAAAGTTGTGAATTAGAGGTTGGTGTTGAAATTCAGAATATCAAAGGTTGTGAAATAGTTTGTAATGATAGAATAAAATGTTTATTGAGAAAAATTAGTTCAATTGATGGCTGAATTGAGCAGGGACTAAATTGTAAAAACTGTAAATTTTGGGGTAAAAGTGCAATCTCGAAATTTGAAGAGCATAATTTATGAAGTGAAATAGAAATGAAATATATGCTAATGAGTGAAAATATTTTACATTATAGATCAAGAAACCAAAGAAGAAAGAGGAAAAGAAAAAGTTGCAGAGTAGTCCCTAAATTTCAAAATCTTCTACAAATCAGCCGGGTAAGTTCATATGGTTGAATTTATATGTTTATTTCTGAAGGATTGTGTGATATAATGTGCTGTTAAATATGAATTTGCTGTGGAATTATGAAAATTATGATAAAATGAAAGAATAAAGGCGATAATTCAAATTAGGAAAAACGCAGAATTGAGTACGTTGTATCGTGACATGTGATGAATTGACGGATAAGACCATGGTTAATCCATGGCAAAGAATGAAATGTAGGTATGGTATCATCCATACTGAGTTGTGAAATGTAGGTATGGTATCATCCATACCGAGTTGTGAAATGTAGGTATGGTATTAACCATACTGAGTTAAGAAATGTAGGTATGGTATCATCCATACTGAGTTGTGAAACGTGGCATTAAACAACGACGTACTCAAATTCGTAAGACGTTTCCTAATTTGATAAAAAGTAATATAAAATGAGTGAACCAAATGGAAGAGATTGAGTAGTTATTAATGTTGAGCTCAACTATGTGAAGTATTTTAACAATGGTTGTGAATGGCAGGGAATTTTAGTAAATGTTTTGTTATTGTTTTGGAAATATTATGTGTGGTAAGTTACTTTTAAACCAATGAACTTACTAAGCTTCATTAAGCTTACTTGTGCGTGTTTGATATTTTTATGTAGATTGATTTAAAGAGAAGTTGGTAGATCGGATCATCACAGCAAAGCTCACTATCCAGATCAATTCCGGTAGATTTTGTTTTATGTTTAAAGATTTATATGGCATGTATAGAGTTTAAATGAGATGGAGTAAAGATGTTATAAACTAGTTAACAATATTTTGCAATGAAACAGTTTTTAAATTACAGCAGTGACGTGATTGTGAAAAATCACCAAAAATAGAAGAAATGGAATTAGGAAGTGAATAAGATATATAATTAAATCTTATTGAGTCTATTTTCATATAAAATAAGCATAACAAACAAATTATTCTTAGGTTTGGAGATATTTGAATTTTTATGAGACTAGTTCAAAATGATTACGTGATCCCCTGTTCTGTTTTTGAAAAATAATTAGAAATTGTATAAAAATAATTGTGGGATATAGTTTATATTCATGGAATCCTTAATGAGTCTATTTTCAAATGAAATAAATAAGGTCATATGAATTCTGTACAAAGAGTAATTTGATTCATAGCGAGGAGAGGTCAGAACAGTCGAACAGTAAAACAGGGGAAACTTTGACGAATAAACTGTACTAATTGGCCAAATGAAAAATTCTGGAAAAATTAAAGTAAAAAGATATATGAGTCTAGTTTCAGAGAAAATTAACGGATCTTAATTTGGAGTTCCGTAGCTCCAGATAAAAATAATTTAGTGACTATGATGCAGATGGACAGTTTTAAATTTTATGCTGAATTAGTAGTTAAGATTAGTAATGCCTCGTGCTCGACTCCGGCAACGGTCTCGGGTAAGGGGTGTTACAACACTATCAGCCTCAAGATTTCGGTATATAAAAAAACTTTATTTTGGAAATCAATGGCATGTATAAAGTATAAGCTAATAAAGTAATGTTAATATAAAATGAATGTAAGGTCAGCCATTGGTATGGCTAGCAAACATTGGCTTGGTATGTGTTGATGTTATCTTATAAATATGCATGAATCTATTTTGAAAATATGTTGAATTGGATTGGTTGATGTGGATTGGTCTCGGTTTAAAATTTGCAGGGAAGGTTAGATATTTATAAAGGGGCTATATAAAAAAAATCGTAAACTTCGGTAATGCCTTGTACCCTATTCTGACAACGAATACGGGTAGGGGGTGTTACAGTAAGACGCATCCATGGTACTTTTATTCCTTAAAATACCTTTCAATCCTTAAAGTCAAATCTGAAAACAAAGTGATTGTAAACAACTTCTTTTGACGCTATTGCTGTAGCAGTAGGAGCATTCTTTGGTGCTAATAGAATAGAAATAGTTAGATTCTTAAAATTGAATAATAAACAAAAAGCTTTGGAAATGGGACTATAAGTTGAAATTTTAGAAGAATCTTACAGACTAAATGAATGCCTTTTTCGTCCAGTTTAATATCAGCACGACCATCTTTGACTAGAAATAATAATGCAAATATGTTTTCCACTGTTTGTGCAAAAGAGATCCTGTTTACTACCAACTGTTCGAGCCTCACGATTCTGTGTTTCCTTAGAATGTCAAACATGGTTGCCATATTGATATCTGTATTTGTCTTCTTCTTTATATCCGTATCATCAACCTGCAATAATTTTGACCAAAAGAAATGAACTATATGAGATGAATGTAAAAACTAAAAAGGTTGTGTTTTTATGTGTTACACTTTGCTGTATGTCGCCATTATGCTTGGAAGCCCTAACTAGGTCAATCATCATGCACGGAGACCTCACCTTACCAAATGATACAAGATTATAGACACATGTGCTTAACATGATATACACGTGACCCTTATGTACATCAGCCTACAATAATTTTGACCAAAAGAAATGAACTATATGAGATGAATGTAAAAACTAAAAAGGTTGTGTTTTTATGTGTTACACTTTGTAGTATGTCGCCATTATGCTTGGAAGACCTAACTAGGTCAATCATCATGCACGGAGACCTCACCTTACCAAATGATACAAGATTATGGACACATGTGCTTAACATGATATAACGTGACCCTTATGTACACGCCTGTCCCAAAAGACTTAATGGTTACATATAAACTTTCCCTATGACCTAGTAAAAGAACTAACATTCTCAACACAAGGAAAACACAAGAGAAAGGGGGAGTTCCTCTCCTCTTCCTCTTGAATCCATCAAGAGCTCCCATAGTCAGGAACACCTCCAACCCCCATTCATCTATAAGGCTCTTGGTCTCCGGGTGAACCATCGTCAACCATCAAACCCATGTTTTTTCAGCTCTTGTTTATTTCTAAAGCATCTATGTATGACACTTATGTATGACTCTCAAAGAATCTTCAAAGTAAATGGAAAAACTTAGAGAAACATGAAGATGTCTATGTTAGACGATATTCGTAACATTCACAACCGAGCACAACACTCACATCCGAATTCTTCTTAACATAGTTATACAAGAATGTCAGTGCTAAAGCGATTACCATTAAAGACCAAGCTCCACCGATATTTTACATGAAATGCCAAACAAAGAATGAAAAACTACATGAACCATCTTTCTTCAAATAAAGCAAGCTTCTTTAGCGATTATTGTAATGAACAAAGATTATACACCTCAAACAAACAATTCATACCCCTGCAGGCTGCTCGTTTTCTACCAGTCTTGCGCATTTTCGTCTGGCTTTCCTTTGCTTCATTTGTGTATCCATAGGCCTAATCCTGAAATAATGAAAACAATAAATACATACAACTATGGAAAAACTATAAAGTGCAAATTCATAATATCACATTTGCTATACATGATACGACATCCACGACTGCTCCTCGAAGCATCTGAAAATTCGATCCCAATCTTCTTCCAATCTATCAAGGTTCTGCAGTCCGGTCTACTGCTTTGTTTCGCAAAGTCTCTAACAAAAGAGTCGACAAAATCCGATATCGTAATCCCATTGCCGTTTGTTGCTTTGACAGAGGTAAGCAATGTATTTGTGATGTCCAAAAGGGCCTCAGCATCAGCAATTTGTTTTCTAGGTTTCAGAACTGGAAATTTTACAAATCAATGAAAAAACAGAGGAAAACTAAAAACTAAGATTCGGCGAACTAGATATCGTAAAGATAATAGAAAATGCAGAGGACGGTACCGAATTGATGTAAGCTCTCTAAGTCATTAACAATCGACTTGAATTTACCAGAATCGATACTAGAAAGATCATCTCTTTCATCTGCGAACAAAATTACAACACATTAGAAATATATATTCAGCAAATAAAGAAACTAAAGATCAGAATCAAATTACTTTTTTTCCTTTATTTTCATTTGAACTAAACGCTTACCGTTTACTATCTATATACTATTGGCAGCAGCCCATTCTTTGAAAAGTCAAAATGGGGGCTGTAAAAAGTATAGTAAGTGGGAATAAGTTAGGCATATTTGAAATTTGGCATGGGATAATTGCAATTTTGGTCCCTATTTGAATAGGTACTTTGCAAGATTGATCCCTGGACCTCAACTATAAATAGGCCTAACCATTTCTCATTTTCTTCATCTCAACATTTGCCATTCTCTACTTAAGGCATTGTTCGCTCTCCCTAATTGTAAATTTTCACTTGTATTTTTGGAGTGAAATATATTTGGTAGTGCCCGAGGACGTAGGCGAAATTTGCCGAACCTCGTTAAAATTCTGGTGTTCTTTATTATTTATTTTTCATATCTTGTGAGTGTGATTGTAGTTATTTATTGTGCTATTAAATTACGATAGAAGATATTCTGGCTAGGAAAGATCTGGTACTTAAGTGATCCTCGTGATCTACCTCTCTTTCCTGGGAATTGAACTCAGTGTGATTTTTCAGTACAATAATTATACTCTTTTACACGCTTCCGCACAACAATTGGTACCAGAGCTAGATTCGTACTTGGGGAGTACGATCGTTTGTGGCACTATTCACGTATACGGTACTGTTCACGTATACAGTAGTTGGGATTGAGGAGAAAAATGGCACAGGCATCGTCATCAGCAAGGACTACGGTGACCAATGCAAAATTTGAAGTAGAGAAATTTGATGGTACTAATAATTTTGGTATGTGGCAATGTGAGATCCTGGATGTCTTATGCCAGCAAGAGCTAGATATAGCCCTTGAAGTAAAACCTGACAATATGGATGACAAGGAGTGGGCCAAGATTAACAGACAAGCTTGTGGTACAATTCGTCTATGTTTGGCCAAAGAGCAGAAGTACTCTGTCATGAGAGAGACATCAGCGAGGAAATTGTGGGATACATTGAAAGAAAAGCTTCTAACGAAAAGCCTTGAAAACATGCTTTATATGAAAAAGAAACTTTTTCAATTCACGTATGCACCCGGTATGTCGATGAATGACCATGTGAACTCATTCAATAAAATTTTAGCAGACTTGCTAAATTTGAATGAGAAATTTGGAGACGAAGACAAGGCATTATTGTTGTTGAATTCCCTTCTTGATGAATATGATCATATTATCACCACATTGCTTCATGGGAAGGATACAATCACATTTGATGCAGTCTGTAGTGCGTTGTATAGATCTGAGACTCGAAAGAAAGATAAAAGAGATCACAGAGATACAACTGCAGAAGTCTTAATAGCAAGAGGTCGTTCAAGCAGCAGCAAACCTGGTAGAAGGGGAAAGTCCAAAGGGAGACCCGCCAAAGATGAGTGTGCCTTTTTTCGTGAGAAAGGGCATTGGAAAAAGAATTGTCCTAAGTTACAAAAGGGCAAGGCTATTTCTAATGCATGTGTAGCGGAGCATGATGAGGAGTCAGACTTTAGTTTGGTTGGTATGGCAATGGCATGCCATACTGATGAATGGATTTTGGATTCGGGATGCACTTACCATATGTGTCCTAATAAAGACTGGTTTTCTAGTATTAAAGAGCTAGAAGGTGGAGTTGTTCTTATGGGCAATGACAGTGCTTGTAAGATAATGGGAGTAGGTACAATCCAATTGAAGAATCAGGACGGCTCAATCTAAGTCTTGACTGATGTTCGCTACGTACCTAGCTTGAAGAAAAATCCCATCTCATTAGGGGCCTTAGAATCTAAAGAGCTCATAATCACTTTGAGAGATGGATTACTAAAGGTAGCAGCTGGGAATTTGATGGTGATGGAAGGCACAAGGAGAAATAACTTGTACTTTTTAAATAGAAGTACAATTATTGGATCAACATCAACAGTTTCTACGAAAGATGCAAATTCAGAGGTTACCAGGTTATGGCATATGCGATTGGGACATGCTGGTGAAAAAGCTTTGCAAACTTTGGCGAAGCAAGGCTTGTTGAAAGATGCAAATTTTTGCAAATTGGAATTCTGTGAACATTGTGTTCTGGGCAAGCAGACGAGGGTAAAGTTTGGTTCAGCAATTCACAATACGAAAGGAATTTTGGACTACGTTCACAGTGATGTGTGCAGACCTACCAAAGCGGCTTCTTTGGGAGGTATGCACTATTTTGTTACTTTTGTTGATGATTATTCAAGAAAAGTATGGGTGTATCTAATGAAAAGAAAAAGTGAAGTATTGGATGCATTTCTGAAATGGAAGAAGATGGTGGAAACTCAGACTGGTCGAAAGGTCAAACGAATTCGATCAGATAATGGTACTGAGTACAAAAATGATCCATTTCTACAAGTATGTCAAGATGAGGGCATCGTGCGTCACTTCACTGTTCGGGATACACCACAGCAGAATGGGGTGGCAGAACGCATGAATCGAACTATACTGGAGAAAGTTCGATGTATGTTGTCCAATGCTGGATTGGGTAAGGAATTTTGGGCTGAGGCAGTTACATATGCATGCCATCTAATTAACCGTTTGCCACCAGCTGCAATAAATGGAAAAAATTCTATAGAGATGTGGACTGGTAAATCTGCTACTGATTATGATTCTTTACATGTTTTTGGCTCCACTGCATATTATCATGTAAAAGAATCGAAGTTAGACCCAAGAGCAAAGAAAGCATTATTCTTGGGTATAACTAGTGGAGTAAAAGGATACCGTCTCTGGTGTCCTGATACAAGGAAGATTGTCTTTAGCAGAGATGTGACTTTTGATGAATCAACCATGTTAAAGGATTCACAAAAGGATGACAAAACCAGTAGTACTTTGCAGTAGGTGGAGCTTGAAAAGGTTAATAATGATCCAGCTAATATTGAAAGAACAGATGATGAAGAGGTTCCGACCCAAGAACTTCTACAGCAACAAGATTCAATTGCATATAGGAGGCCAAGAAGAGAGATTCGAAAGCCTGCTCGCTTTAATGATATAATGGCCTATGCACTTCCAATTGCAGATGATGATGCTCTTTCTACTTACACAGAAGCAATAAGTAACCCTGATGGTGTAAAGTGGAAGCAAGCAATGAATGAAGAAATGCAGTCTCTTCATCAAAATAGGACTTGGGAGTTGATGACACTGCCCAAGGGAAAGAAGGCAATTGGATGCAAATGGGTATATGCAAAGAAGGAAGGATTTCCTAGTAAAAATGAAATTCGGTACAAGGCTAGATTGGTAGCAAAGGGTTACGCTCAAAAAGAAGTAATAGACTACAATGAAGTGTTTTCTCCAGTTGTGAAGCATTCGTCTATTCAGATTTTTCTAGTCTTGGTTGCGCAATATGATCTTGAACTAGTTCAGCTTGATGTGAAAACCGCATTTTTACACGGTGATTTGGAAGAGGAAATTTATATGACTCAGCCAGATGGATTCAAGGTTGCTGGTAAAGAAAACTGGGTTTGCAAACTGACAAAGTCGCTTTATGGATTGAAGCAATCTCCGAGGCAGTGGTACAAGCGATTTGATCAGTTCATGAAAGGGCAAAAGTACACAAGAAGTAAATTTGACCATTGCGTGTATTTCCAGAAGCTACAAGAAGAAACTTTCATATACTTGCTCTTATATGTTGATGATATACTAATAGCACTAAGAACAAAGTTGAGATTGAGAGATTGAAGACTCAACTCAATCTCGAGTTTGAGATGAAGATCTTGGTGAAGCTAAGAAGATTCTTGGCATGGAAATATGTAGAAATTGAGCCCATGGCAAGTTAGCTTGTTCCAGAAGTAGTATTTGAAGAAGGTACTACAGCAGTTTGGCATGAACGAGCAGACAAAACCTGTAAGTACCCCGTTGGCTTCTCATTTCAAGCTTTCTGCACAACTATCTCCTTCGTCGAATACGGAACGAGAATACATGTTGCAAGTTCCGTAGTAGCTTGATGTATGCAATGGTGTGTACAAGACCCGACATTTCACAAGCAGTTAATGTAGTGAGCAGGTATATGCATAATCCTGGAAAAGGACATTGGGAAGCTATGAAATGGATTCTACGGTATATTCAAAAGACCGTGGATTTTGGATTACTGTTCGAGCAGGATAATACACTTGGTGAAGGTGTTATTGGGTACGTTGATTCTGACTATGCCGGTGATTTGGATAAACGAAGATCAACCACTGGTTACGTGTTTACACTTGTTGGAGGACCAATCAGTTGGAAGTCTACACTACAGTCTACAGTTGCATTGTCAACTACAGAAGCCGAATACATGGCTGTAACAGAGGCTCTAAAGGAGCCTATTTGGTTACAAGGTATGGCTAAAACCTTGGGATTGGTTCAGGAGCATATTAATGTGTATTGTGATAGTCAAAGTGCTATTCATTTAGCAAAGAATCAAGTCTATCATGCACGTACAAAGCATATCGACGTACGATTTCATTTTGTGCGGGAAATTATTGATGAAGGGAAGATTCGCCTTCAGAAGATTAAGACTGCAGATAATCCCGCATATATGATGACCAAGGTGGAAACAGCAACCAAATTCGAACATTGTTTGAACTTGATCAATATACTGCAAATTTAACAGTTGAAGAAGGCACTATCAAGCATTGTTGGCAAAGGCAGAAAAAATTGTGTGAAGATAAGATTATTCTAATCAAATCTTCAAGGTGGAGATTATTGGTAGCAGCCTATTCTTTGAAAAGTCAAAGATGGGGGCTGTAAAAAGTATAGTAAGTGGGAAGAAGTTAGGCACATTTGAAATTTGGCATGGGATAATTGCAATTTTGGTCCCTATTTGAATAGGTACTTTGCAAGATTGATCCCTGAACCTCAACTATAAATAGGCCTAACTATTTCTCATTTTCTTCATCCCAACATTTGCCATTCTCTACTTAAGGCATTGTTCTCTCTCCCTATTTGTAAATTTTCACTTGTATTTTTGGAGTGAAATATATTTGGTAGTGCCTGAGGACGTAGGCGAAATTTGCCGAACCTCGTTAAAATTCTGGTGTTCTTTATTATTTATTTTTCATATCTTGGGAGTGTGATTGTAGTTATTTATTGTGCTATTAAATTACGATAGAGGGATATTCTGGCTAGGAAAGATCTGGTACTTAAGTGATCCTTGTGATCCACCTCTCTTTCCTGAGAATTGAACTCAGTGTGATTTTTCAGTATAATAATTATACTCTTTTACACGCTTCCGCACAACATATACAAATTTAAAATATATTCAAAAAAATTAACGGCGCTTTTTCTATTTCAAGAAAAAAAAAGCCTACATTCAAAAAAGAATATGCTCACAAATAAAGTAAAAAAAAAAAAACTCCATTTATTTCTCGCTCATTTTCTTGCGATCCAAACAGAAACAATAAAACTCCGAAACAAAGACAAACAGTAAATGAATATTACCGAAAATAAGATTCTTAACGGCGAGATAACGAGTACGAAGAGTTCTACGATCAGTGACATGCTGATAGCTGGGATCATTAGCTTCAGAATCACTATCTATTTCATGTTTTACGGTCAGAAGCATAGTTTTTTCACTTTCTGTCATTGTGGAGATTAATAACAATAACAACGAGTGGCAATCAAAAGAAAAAGAAAGAACAGTTTAGATTGTAAAAAGAGAACCCTAGATTAGAATGATTATGAAATAGGTGAGAGATTGCGTGCGTGAGAAGTTTTAGAGATTTGAAATACAAAGAGTCCTATTTTGAGTTGATTACGTTTTATCAGAGTTTTTTTTTTTGCAGGTAATTAATACCTGAATATTTAAAATGAATAAAAGTGATTTAATTTTGAGTTTTTGGAGGCAATTAATACCTGGATTTTATTTTTTTAAAATGTGATTTAGTGATGGACGGTTGGGATTTTTTCTAAAAGTTTAAATATTTATTCTGGCGATTTGCTTCCCGAACCTGTGGGTGGACCTGGGCTGCCTGGAATAACAACCTCCCATACATAACTTTTCACCATGCTGAGGACTTTCCTGAATCAATTGATCAGCATCGGTTATCAGAGTTCCAGCCCTCTGAAGCCAACCCTCAACTTGGTCTAGCCGCTTAAGTTGCTGCTCGTCTTCAGCAATTTTAACCCTTCTCATCAGGTCACTCCTGAGCTCCTTCAGTTCTGCTAGTTCAGTTTGTAAAGCATGGAAGTTATCTTCGAGGTTGCATTTATAACTTGCCTGTCCAGTAGCACAATCCCAGCAACGGGTAATGATGGTATCGAGTGAAAGTGATATTCCCATGCCTGGTTTTTATTTTAGAAGAGTGAGTTGAATAAGTTCTGGAAATGGAAGCAAGGAATAAATCGAAGATGCTTATGGAGTTATATGAAAGATAGAGAATATAAGAGGGGGGGGGGGACAGAGAGAAACTGTTGGAAGTTCAGATGATGCCAAAAATATATATAAAAAATAATAAAAAGATGATAGTGAAAATGATGAAAATGTGTGTAGATGTGAAAATCATTGACTTGATTTCCTGGTGGGAAGCAGGCAATTTCTTACTTTAATTTAGAGATATATAGTTGGTATAAAGTTGGTATATTATAAAAATCAGCATGTTGGGTCAACTTCCTAAGATAAAGGAACCTCAATTATACAGATCCCATCAAAAAAGAAACAGAATGAGTAACATGAGCATGTTGGGTAGAAAGATGTGAAATTATTTAATATACACTAAAATGTGTACATATGTAATTTTTATGTTTACAAATTACTCACGGGTTGGAATATATGTGTAATTTTTTTTTTTAAATATTGAATTGGATTCAACAATTATAACCTTTAAATTATGAAAAATCCTTCGAGATTGTATGATGGATTTGTTTTTAAAACTATCTCATTTTATTGGACTTTATTAGTATATTACCTTTACTATTTTGTAGCTTCTGGTTTTAAGTAGTTGCATTGTATTCAATCACTAATATCTTAATAAGCTTAAACACTTGCATGTATTAGAGGCTTGCATAGGATTTGTACGAGAGCATATCAAGAGTAGTTTATTTGTTCATTGTAGAGTTATTTGTGTAAGTATAATTGAAATGCGTTTAATATTTACAGTTTAAATTCTCATAGGAGGATTTAGAAGTGAGTATTATATGCTTTTAAGTACAAATATGAGGACTGTACACTGATAACATGATTATTTTGCATAATTTCTTGTATTTAATTAGGTATATTTTTGAATTAATCCCTACTAATTTATGTTTTTATGATTTAATTCTTGTCAGGGACGCAATTGATCAAAAACATGCTGAAAAGGGCTAAATAGATAGAAAATCATGGAAATGGGGCCAAATAAAAAAGATGGAGGAAGCCGAGGACTCATCAAGCAATTTGACTTTGTAAAAAGCCAAGAAAAGAAAATTCTATTTTTAGTTTTTTATTTAAGATTTATATTAATTTAGTTAAGCCTATTTTTAGTAAATCCATTAGTATAAATAGGGGTTAAATGTAATTGGAAAATCATCAATCAATTCTCTCTTTTCCTATTTCAATTTTGAGTTGTTTTTCTCTCTTTTCCTATTTCAATTTAGAATAGGATTTCTTTTGTTTTTTTTCTCCTTCAAGCATGAGTGAAATCATGCCACACTAAACCCCTTTCAGCCTTAAGCCGGTATTAACCCCGTCAAAAATCCGTGAGTTACGAACCCGAGCTATTCAACTCCCGATTTCTGATACTTATTATTTCTTCGGATTAAGAGTATGACTTCGTCAACTCACAAAGTCAAGTCATGCTAAGTCATGCTAAGTCAAAAAAGACGTCGTTTGAGTTAGTGCGGCTGACGTACAGTTGGAATTCCGAAAGGATCGATTGTCTAATTGGTCTTTCGTGAACACATTGGCGTGCCAAGTGGGGATTGTTGTTTGGTTCCGTCAAGGGAAGTAGTAATCGAATTTAAGTGTCCCAACGTTTGAGGGCATTGGTTCGAGCTAGGCTCTTCTAGAACGCAAAGCTGCCGAAGTTCTAAACCACAAACGTTTCGTATGTTGTTCGATCGGTAAGGGTTAGTTATAGGACGTTCCATAACTAATTTACACAAGGAAGAGTTGGTGTCCGAGGCGTCCTTGGTAGCTATAACTAGCTTATCGGAAAAGACGAGTTCATCTAATTTCGAGGATCAGGTCAAAGACGGAAAAACCCGTGCTTGAGGCTGAGCTAAGTTTTATCGATTTCTTTTTAGATTATTTTAATTTTATTTTCCTATTTAGTCTGTTGCTTTTTTACGTTTTTATTTTCTGTGTTTATTTTAGGTTTAATATTTTAATATCCCCCCAAACATCGCGGGCACGACAACTGCCCAGACATTAATCTAGTTGAGATAGAAACAATTATTAGTAAACCCAGTCTCTGTGGGATCGACCCTACTCCCTATACTGCTTAAATTTGCAAATTAGGTGTAGATTTATATTGGTGGAATCGACAGCCATCAATTTTGGCGCCGTTGCCAGGGACTGGCAACACTTACGATTGTTTAATCGTCTTCATGACCAGATCTTCATCAGGAAGTCTCGAATACGACCCAGAGATCGAGAAATCAGCGCGAGCGCGACGAAAGGAGACAGAAGCTCTTAAACGCGCAGGTAAAGCAGAAGCTGAACTAGGACAAGGGATCCTAGAATCCGACGTCAAAAAATTGAGCAAAGCAATTCGTACAGAGGCAATTCGACGTGGAAAGCAAGTCGAAGTGGTTGGAACTGAGACCGAACCACTTCTTGAAACAAAAGAAAAAAAAGGCAACCTCGGTGAACCAGAAAGGATGGCAGACCGAACCATTCGTTAACTAGCCGCTGCTCCCAACGAGCAAACACCATTATGCATCAATTATCCAACCGGAGGAACCCCGTTTGATCTGAAATCAGGCTTGATTTACCTTTTGCCCACCTTTCGAGGCCTGAAGAATGAAAATCCTCACACCCACTTGAGAGAATTCCACATGGTCTGCTCAAGCATGAAACCGCAGGGAGTACCCGAAGATGAAATCAAACTTCGGGCCTTTCCTTTTTCTTTATTTGATACAGTAAAAGAATGGTTATTTTACTTACCTCCCGGTTCGATCACAACGTGGGATGACTTATCTCGTGTTTTTCTTGACAGCTTCTTCCCAGCTTCACGAGCAGCCGAACTTCGGAGGGACATAGTGGGAATTCGCCAAACGGAGAATGAATCGCTCTACGACTATTGGGAGCGATACAAAAAACTATGTGCAAGTTGTCCTCAACACGGGTTGACTGAATAGTCACTCCTTCAGTATTTCTATGAGGGATTGCTCCCTATTAAAATGAAAATGATCGATGCTGCTAGTGGAGGGGCGCTTGTCAATATGACTCCTCAAAAGGTGAGAGAACTGATATCTACCATGGCGGCGAATTCGCAACAATATCGACCGAACTCGGAACCCACAAGACGGGTTCATGGGGTAAACGTTTCATCTTTAGAAGATAAGTTGGATAAGCTTACCAATGTTGTTCAATCTTTACTTACAGAGAAAAAGAGCCTGACCCAACTGTGCGGAATTTGCGCTACATCTGAACATCCAACGGATTCGTGCCCAATCCTTAACGACAATTCAATGGCAGATGTTGATGCTGTCGGAGGTTTTCCGGGACCTCCTTAAAGATGTTATGGTCCTTTCTCCAACACCTACAATCCTGGGTGGAAGGATCACCCCAACTTGAGTTACGGAGGTAATCCCCGATATAATCAATCATACCAACCGAGACCTCTGCAACCACCACAACAACAACCCAAGCTAAGCATATCTCTAGAAGCTATTGTGGAAAGACTTGCTGCTGATGCTGCAAAATACCAACAGAGGACAGACGCATCAATACAAGAGTTGACCAATCAGGTTAGTAAACTCTCGATGGCAGTTAATTGTTTGGAATCTCAAGGTAAATTACCTTCCTAGACAGAGCTGAATCCTCGACAGAATGCAAGCGCAATAACTCTTCGTAGCGGAAAGGTCCTAGAAACAGTGCCAACCAAAAGTCGTGGGTAAGACAATGAACGAGAAAGGCAAGTGATGGATCCAACAGCTAGGCCGGAGTCAGAAATTCAGAAACCAATTGTGATGCCACCTCCTTTTCCAGGGAGGCTTGCAAAAGATAAGAAAGAAGAGGAGGAAAAAGAAATCCTCAAGACATTCAAGAAGGTGGAGGTAAATATCCCTTTACTCGACGCTATCAAAAAAATTCCTCATTATGCGAAATTCCTTAAAGAATTATGTTCTAGCAAGAGAAGGTTGATAGGTAACGAAAGAGTAAGTGTTGGAGAAAATGTCTCAGCAATACTGCAAAAGAAAGTTCCTCCCAAATACAAGGACCAAGGTATGTTTGCTATTTCTTGTGAGATAGGTAATGTAGGCATTAAGAAAGCCATGTGTGATTTAGGGGCTTCAATTAATTTTATGCCTTATTCTACTTATAAGTTGATTAACGCGGGTCCTTTAAAAGAGACAGGATTAATAATCCAGTTGGCGGACAGGTCAGTCGTCTATCCTGAAGGGCTGCTTGAAGACGTCCTTGTTAAAGTTAACGAATTAGTTTTCCCTGCAGATTTCTACATTATTAATATGGAAGATGATAACTCAACTAATTCGTCTGACATTTTGCTTGGAAGACCATTCTTGAGTACCGCACGAACAAAAATTGACGTTTGGAGTGGAACACTCACCATGGAATTTGATGGCGAAGTGGTTAGGTTTAATGTTTATGAGGATATGGGACATCCCAATGATAAATTACAAACTGTGCCTTGCAGGAATGCTGATCTTGAGGTTAAGCAAGATGAATTATCGATAATTCAAAAACCAGTACGTGAAGCTGTCATGAAAGCCTCGAAGTTAGAGCTGAAATCATTTCTAGAACGTACGAGTATTCCGACAGAGAAAAATGCAAACTGGAATGAAAAAGCTCAAAGACTCCTCAATCCACTAATGATAGAGGAAACTGGGAAGGGCTTCAAAGATAGTGGAAAAAGGTCGAAACCTTTTTGCAATGACATCCAAGTGCACAAGATGGAGAAATTAATTTTCAATAAGCCAAACGGATACCAACAAATGTAACACCCCCTACCTGTATTCGTTGTCAGAATAAGGTACGAGGCATTACCAGAGTTTACAATTTTTTTTTTAAAACCGAGACCAGTCTAATTCAACATATTTTCAAGATAATTCATGCATATTTATAAGATAACTTAAACACATAAGCCATACCAATGGCTGACCTTACATTCATTTCATATTAACATCTACTTTATTAGCTTATACATGCCATTGATTTCCAAAATAAAGTTTCTTTATATACCGAAATCTTGGGGTTGATAGTGTGATGTGTCTCCCACCGAATCCGACCTCCGAGCTCTTAATACTACAAAATAGGGAAAAGGAAACAGAGTAAGCACTTTGTGCTTAGTAAGCCCATGTAACAAGAATTATACTTACCTAACATTTTCAATATAATGTAATAACCATTTATATATCCATTCAATGCATTATTACCTTAACATGCACAAACTCAACATTCAAGTTAGTCCAATAATTTTCATGTATCATTAATATGTACAATGATTGATAAGCTCATCAATACCATGATTTCCATTTCCTTGTTATTTTTCCATATTTATCCCGTTGAATTTCTCGGAATTTCGATGGATTTTCAGAGGTACACTTTAGTGTACAAATTCGAGTCCGTCAATTCATATTCATGTGCGCACATTTCCATTTCAGAGAGCACACTCCCGCGAACCTCATCCTTACAGCGGGATTACCAGTCCAGGCTAAATCCCCTACAACGACAATTACTCTAATGAGCTTGGATCTGAATTACCAGTCCAGGCTAAATTCAGACCCTAATTCGGATTACCTGTCCGGGCTAAATCCATTTTCCACATATTCTTCGGGAGGGCTATATCAGGATAGGATCACCTGTCCGGCTAGATCCTTTTTACCGTCAATTCCTTTTCAGAGATCCATCGAATTTTCCTTTCATTCAACCGGGATTTCTTTCCCTTTTTATCAAAAATATCAATATTGCATAAATTTTCATACAATGAACATTCAAATTATATTCACAACAATAACATACATTTCAACATTTAAGAATATAATTCAAGTTACACGAACTTACCTCGATATTAGTTCGTTTATAAAATCTACTAATCCGGGACTTTTTCCTTTCCTCGATCTAGCTTCGTATTTAAGTTTTCCGGATCTAAATAAATAAATTCAATCATCAATTCAATACATTTCATGTTCACATGTAGCATTTTCTATAATTCTATTATTATTTTTAACTTATTCAAAGCTGTCTACTTGAGTCACAGTCACTAAATTATTTATTTCTCGAGCTACAGAGCTCCAAATGAAGAACCGTTAATTTTCCTTGAAACTAGACTCACATTGATTTATACCATAAAATTTCCAGAATTTTTATCCCAGCCAATTAGTACAATTTATTCATCAAATTTGCCCCTATTCTGCTGTCTGGCAGTTCTGACTCTTCTTCACTAAAAATTAATGATCTCTTCATACAGAAATTAGATGGTGTTCTCGTCTATTTCTATAGAAAATAGACTCATTCAGGATTCTAAACATATAAATTTAAGCCCCTAATTATTTTTCTTCAATTTTTGATGATTTTCTAAAGTCAAAACAGGGGAACCCGAATTCATTCTGACCTTGTCTCACAAAACCTATTATATCTCATGATTTACAATTCTATTCTTACAAAGTTTCTTCCATAAGAAACTAGACTCAATAAGATTTAATTTCATATTTTTTCCATCTTCTAATTCAACTTCTACAATTTATGGTGATTTTTCAAAGTTAGACTACTGCTGCTGTCAAAAACTGTTTTAGTGCAAGCTGGTTATTACCATTTTTCCCCTAAACTTTCAATGAATGATAATTTCGTCCCTGCTCAATTAACCTCTCAATTGAGCTTATTTTTCTCAATTAACACTTTATTATATCACTTTAAACTACTTTATAACCTTTGGAAATCATAATTTCAGTAATAGACTTTAATTCCAAACACTTTCATAATTAGGTCCCAAAAATCAATTTCTATTGAAATTACCTAATAAAATCATCTCTTAAACGAATTAAGGCTTAAATTTCATGCTATTTCATCATAAACTTACATAAACCAACCATGGTGGCTTTCAATTTCATCCATGAAGTCAAAGACTAATGAATTTAATGATAGGACCTAGTTGTAAAAGTCTTTAAAAACACAAAATTACAAGAAATAGGCAAGGATTCACTTACTTGGTGCAAAAATTATGATATACCAGCTTAGATACCCCTCCTATGGCGTTTTTTGCTGATGAGAGTGAAGAAAAATGAAGAGATTTCTAGATATCCCTATTTAGTCCTAGTTTTATTTAGCAATTTTGTTATTTTCCCATTTTACCCTTATTTCTCCTTATTTTCTTGCTGATTTCATACCTTTGCCGTCCAGCCCAATTAGACCTTGGGTCTATTTTCCTTTTAAGCCCTCTTTCTTTTATCATTTAAACTATTTAATCATTTTTCATAATTTTGTATTTGTTACAATTTAGTCCTTTTCATTTAATTACATACTCAAACGTTAAAATTTTCTAATGAAATTTTAATACCACATTACTAACATTTTATAAATATTTATAAAAATATTTCCTACTCAATTTTATGAGATCAAGGTCTCGATACCTTGTTTTTACCCAATTCCTTCAATAATTCCTTTTTCTAACTAACCACTAAATCGGTAAAATTTTTCTATCGATATTTTAATACGATTTTCCTATCATATAAATATTCATGCAAAAATATTAAAATAAATTTCTCTTTAAATCAGATTTATGGTTACGAAACCATTGTTCCGATAACCTTGAATTTAGGCCATTACAACTCTCCCCCCCTTTTAAGGATTTTCGTCCTCGAAAATCTTACCAGTAAAGAGGTTTGGATATTGTTTCCTCATTGCCTCCTCCGGTTCCCATGTCGCTTCCTCAATCCCGTGCTTTTGCCACAATACTTTCACCAAATTTATTTTTTTATTTCTAAGCTCCTTTGTTTCCCATGCCAATATTTTGACCGGTTCTTCATTGTAAGTCATATCTGGCCGAATCTCCACTTCTGTCGGAGAAATAACATGTGAAGGATCTGACCGATATCGTCGTAGCATAGACACATGAAAAACATTATGGATTCTATCAAGTTCTGGTGGCAATGCCAACCGATAAGCGACCGGTCCAATTCTTTCTATGATCTCATATGGCCCGATAAATCTTGGACTCAATTTACCCTTTCGACCGAACCGGAGAACTTTCTTCCAAGGAGACACTTTCAGAAATACCTTGTCACCGACCTGAAATTCAATCTCTTTTCGTTTAAGATCGGCATATGATTTTTGGCGATCGGAAGCTGCTTTTAAACTATCCCGAATAACCTTCACTTTTTCTTCTGTTTCCCGGATTAAATCAACCCCATGTATCTTCTTTTCACTGAGCTCTGTCCAATATAATGGTGTTCTACATTTTCTACCATACAAAGCTTCATATGGAGCCATTTTAATACTGGACTGATAACTGTTATTGTAAGCAAATTCAATCAAAGGTAGATATCTCTCCCAATTACCTTCAAACTCTAGTATACAACATCGGAGCATATCTTCCAATACCTGAATCACACGCTCAGATTGGCCATCTGTCTGAGGATGAAATGCAGTGCTGAAATACAACTGAGTACCCAAGGCTTCTTGCAATTTGTCCCAGAAACGAGACGTAAACCGAGGATCCCTATCTGATATAATGGAGACAGGCACTCCATGTAGCCTGATAATCTCAGATGTGTACAGTTCAGCCAGTTTATCTAAAGAATAATCCATACATACCGGAATAAAGTGCGCTGACTTTGTCAATCGATCAACAATCACCCAAATAGCATCTTTTTTCCTCGGAGACAACGGTAACCCCGATACAAAATCCATAGTGATTCTTTCCCATTTCCATTCCGGTATAGTAATTGGCTGAAGTAACCCCGAAGGTACCTGATGTTCAGCTTTAACTTGCTGACATATTAAACATCTTGATACAAACTCAGAAATATCACGTTTCATACCTGGCCACCAGTACGTCTTCTTCAAATCATTATACATTTTATTACTTCCCGGATGTACAGACATAATACCACTATGAGCCTCGTGTAAAATCTTCTGTATGAGCTCTGAATTCTTGGGTACACATACCCTATCTCTGAATAATAAACAACCATCAATCCCCACTTGAAATTCAGAATCAGTACCTGACTCACATTGTGCCCGTTTAACCTGCAACTTTTCATCATTCTTCTGAGCTAACGACGTTAAACAAAAGCGCTTTTTGGGAGGCAACCCAAATTTCTTTCCATTTATTTAATTGTAAGTTTTAGTAAGATTTAGGGTGTAAATAAATAAATTTTTTAATTCGGTTAATTTGATGTTTTCAGGAATCCATCACCGTCGCAGCACTCATCGCCGTCGCCATCGCACTACCATCACCGACGCCATTGCACCTCCGTCGCCGCTTTCCACCCTATTTGCTATAAGGTTAAGGTATGGCAATGGGTATATGCATGTCTAGGATTGGATCTAGGGAGAGCTTGGTACTTAAGCGGTCTTAATGGCTCACCTCCTCTTCTCTGGTATCCTACCTGGTGCATAGTATCTATTCGCTTTGGCCAACGAGGACTTGATAACGGGCCAATGTGATCCTCAGTAGGCGGTTCTTGCAAAATCGTTACCCCCAACATCGACAAAATCATTGAAGGCACACATGGGGAGTACTCTGAACTTTTCATTTTGTTAATTTGAGCTGCTGATTTTCTTTTCTTTTCCTAGCTATAATATGCACATGCTTGAGGACAAGCTTAGAATAAGTAGGGGGATGAATATATATGAATATAGTAAGTATGCATGGATGGTTGATTGGTTCTTGCTGCATGTTTCTCTTTTGCATATGTTCAATCTTGCATTGAATTCATTCAACAGTTTATTTGACATTGAGCCTATAATCTCATACTTAGTCAACTTGGACAATTGGATAAAAATTTTTTTTTTTAAATGCTCAAGTATATAGATTAATCGACACTTGTGTTTTAAGGTTGATGTATGTAGCTAGATTTTCATGAATTGATTGATTGAAAAAAATATTTGCTTGTGCATGAAAAAAAAAAGGGGGAAATGAAAAAAATGAAAAAAAATGAAAATTAAATAAATAAAGGCTCAAGTTATGAGTGAAAGTCTCGAAAATGTGACCGAATTGAGTAACCGGGGTAAGGTGCTTGGGTTGTCATCTCATCTCGCGTAAAAAGGTTCGAGTGACGAGTCGATGGCTTAATAACATTCCGCTAACAGAGCCCAATAATAAAGACTGCTCGAACTGAGTAGCCGGGATAGGGTGCTTGGGTTGTCATCCTAGTTCGTGTAAAAAGGTTTGACCATGTCTAGTTTATTTTTCTAAAAAGAATATTAATAATGCCTTGCAATTTACTGGATTCAAACTCTTTTTAATAAAATTATCTAGTTCACATATGTCGAATTTTATGACACTTGTCTTGTTGATTAAACTATATGATCTGAGCATTTATTAAATTATTTTTGCCTATGTTGTCTACATTGAGTACGGATGCAGAAAAGAGGCTCGGGTCTTAATAAATTGTGGAATTAATTTTAATGTTTGAACGAACAACATGCTTGAGGGCAAGCATGAGCTAAGTAGGGGGATTTGATAACATGATTATTTTGCATAATTTCTTGTATTTAATTCGGTATATTTTTGAATTACTCCCTACTAATTTATGTTTTTTATGATTTAATTCTTGTCAGGGACGCAATTGATCAAAAACATGCTGAAAAGGGCTAAATAGATAGAAAATCATGGAAATGGGGCCAAATAAAAAAGATGGAGGAAGCCAAGGACTCATCAAGCAATTTGACTTTGTAAAAAGCCAAGAATAGAAAATTCTATTTTTAGTTTTTTATTTATTTTTATTTTTTATTTTTATTTTTATTTAAGATTTTATATTAATTTAGTTAAGCCTATTTTTAGTAAATCCATTAGTATAAATAGGGGTTAAATGTAATTGGAAAATCATCAATCAATTCTCTCTTTTCCTATTTCAATTTTGAGTTGTTTTTCTCTCTTTTCCTATTTCAATTTAGAATAGGATTTCTTTTGTTTTTTTTCTCCTTCAAGCATGAGTGAAATCATGCCACACTAAACCCCTTTCAGCCTTAAGCCAGTATTAACCCCGTCAAAAACCCGTGAGTTACGAACCCGAGCTATTCAACTCCCGATTTCTGAAACTTATTATTTCTCCGAATTAAGAGTATGACTTCGTCAACTCACAAAGTCAAGTCATGCTAAGTCAAAAAAGACGCCGTTTGAGTTAGTGCGGCTAGACGTACAGTTGGAATTCCGAAAGGATCGATTGTCTAATTGGTCTTCCGTGAACACATTGGCGTGCCAAGTGGGGATTGCTGTTTGGTTCCATCAAGGGAAGTAGTAACCGGATTTAAATGTCCCAACGTTTGAGGGCATTGGTTCGAGCTAGGCTCTTCTTGTAGTGACCCGATAGTCGAGTAACCGAAAAATATATTTTCGGTCTCCGTTTTCATAAAACTGAATCGTAAATATTTACTAAAAATATTTACGAAGCTAGTTGTGCGCCTAATTGGGTTTTATTTAAGTGAATTTGACTTAATTAGAAGATTTTGGGAAAAGGGATTAGATTGTAATAGGTGTAAAAGTTTAATTAAAGATTAAAGAAAATAAAAAGGACTAAAAAGATAATTATGCCATTTTTAAATGTTGAGGCGGCATAAGTATAAAAATCCTAAGATTTTTATGTGATAAAATATATTATTATTAGATAATTATGTTAATAATATAATATTATATAAAAAGGTAAAGAATAAAAGAGAAGAAACAGAGAAGAAAACGAAACAGAGAGCAGGGGAAAGAAAGAAAAAGAGAGAAAAGAAAGAAGAAAAGGGAAAATTAAAAGTTTGAAGCTTGGAAGTTTAATAGGTAAGTCAATTTAGCCCTTTTCTTTTAATTTTGATGCTTTATAAGTTTTAGAACAAAGTTTTGATGAATTTAAGTTGAAGTTTTTGAAGTTTTAAAGTTGTTGAATATAGCATATGATGAATAAAATGATGAATTAGTGGTTTAATTGAAAGAATTTGAAGTTAGAATTGGATAAAGGACTTAATTGCAAAACAAGCTATAAGAAAACAGTTTTGGAACAGCAGCAGTAGAGTAAGTTTGAAAATTCACCAAAAATCGTAGAAGAGGAATTAGAAGTTGAGTGAGATATGAAATTAAAGCTTATTGAGTCTATTTTCATATGAAAGAAACAGGGAAAGCAAATAAATTCTGTAGTTTGAGATATTTAGACTTTGGTGAGACTAGTTCAGGGTGATTTCGAAATCCCCTGTTCTGACTTTGTAAAATCATAAAAAATTGGAGAAAAATAGTTAGGGGCTTAAATTTATATGTTAGAATCCTGAATGAGTCTATTTTTAATAGAAATAAACGAGAACATCATCTGAATTCTGTATGAAGAGATAATTAATTTTTAGTGAAGAAGGGTCAGAACTGCCAGACAGCAGAATAGGGGTGACTTTGATGAATAAACTGTACTAATTGGATAAGCTAAAAATTTTGAAAATTTTATGGTATGAATATATGTGAGTCTAGTTTCAGGAAAAATTTACAGTTCTTCATTTGGAGTTATGTAGCTCTGGAAATAAATAATTTTGTGACTATGGCACAAAAGGACAGCTTTGAATAAGTTTATGAGTAAACTATTAAATTGAAATGTGAGCAAAAGTAAGAAAGGATGAATTTATCATAAAATACATGTTTATTTTATTAAATAGTACAGGAAATTATTTGATTATTTTTAACATATAAATGTTATGTGTTTATATGAAATTGAAGAAAAAGAAAAGGAAGGAGAGGACCGAATCGAAGGAAAAGGAAAAGAGAAGGTTAAGGAGTGAAGGAAGAAGAACTTATATCACCTCAATCTTTTGTTGTAAGTATTACAAGAATTTTAAATTATTGTTATTTATCTTTTTTTGAAATATTTATGTAAATTATTTAAATATATGAGATTCAGCTTTAATGCCCAAGTAGACGAAATTTAGAACTACTGGGATATTAGTGGCATGCCATTAAGGAACTTTAGCGCGCGCTCTGATATTAGCACGTTGGTGCTCTCTGATTATTAGCACATTGGTGCTCTCCGATTATTAGCACGTCAGTGCTCTCTGTTCACTTGTGCATCATAATGCACCTCTGTATTTGTTCCGTATATCCGGTGTGTTCTAGGAAGTCTACTTTGGGCTAATATTGTGAAATGAGAATAAAAGTGAATTACTGATGTGTTAAGGTAAGTTTTATACCTTACAAAAGATAAGTTAAATTTACTTAAAGCAATGCATAGTTGAAGAGACTTATATGTGAGTAAATACACAATAATTGATTGAGTTAAAATATTCTGTTATAATTGCTTATTTAATTATTCTTGTAGTGCTTACTAAGCCTTCACCGGCTTAACGCGTTTGTTTTTAACGCGTAGGTACAAATAGACTAGAAGAGAAGTCCAACTAGAAGATCTCTCATCTCATCACATCCTCAAGGACTTCAAAAGTAGGTACTATATTTTGTATTAAAATGGCATGTACATATGTAGTTCAAAGGTATTCCCATGTGATAAGGACTAAAATGTAGACTCTTGAAATTCTATCTATTTTGAGTTACTTGAAGTATTTTTGGTATATATGAAATGAATTAGTAAACAATAAATATATTTGTAAAAAATGGTTGGTATGTTAAAATATTACATACAAATGTTTTTAATTAAATAGTATCTAGCCATAACCGTTTTGGCACCAAATGTAATAGTCTTATACCGGGTTTGAATGATTAAACCGGGTATAGGGGTATTACACTTCTAGAACGCAAAGCTGCCGAAGTTCTAAACCACGAACGTTTCGTAGGTTGTTCGATCGGTAAGGGTTAGTTATAGGACGTTCCATAACTAATTTACACAAGGAAGAGTTGGTGTCCGAGGCGTCCTTGGTAGCTATAACTAGCTTATCGGAAAAGACGAGTTCATCTCATTTCGAGGATCAGGTTAAAGACGGAAAAACCCGCGCTTGAGGCTGAGCTAAGTTTTATCGATTTTTTTTCAGGTTATTTTAATTTTATTTTCCTATTTAGTCTGTTGCTTTTTTACGTTTTTATTTTCTGTGTTTATTTCAGGTTTAATATTTTACTATCCCCCCCCAAACATCGCGGGCACGACAACTGCCCAGACATTAATCTGGTCGAGATAGAAACAATTATCAGTAAATCCAGTCTCTGTGGGATCGACCCTACTCCCTATACTGCTTAAATTTGCAAATTAGGTGTAGGTTTATATTGGTGGAATCGACAGCCATCATATACTTGAAAAATAATTCAAACAGAATAGCCTCAACTAATATCCAGATCAAACCTCCAACCGTTCTGGCAAACAGAACAAGACAAGTTCCACCAGCCAGATATATGTTTGTGATTGTATCATCCTAGTCTTGATCTTCTTTCTGCTTCAGCAAAGTTACCAACAATAAAGGAATAGCAGACAATAAAGCCTTCTTAGGAATACCAGAATGGGAAGGTCCAGAGTCACCACTTTCAGGACTCTCAAGCTCCTGAAGTTCAATCTCTTCACCACAGACACAGCTCCAGAACTCAATTGCTTTGGAGAGCTAAAGTCTCTTCATCTCCCTTTACAGCATTTGATGTAAACTGAATAGGGTTTGCATGTAAGGCTCATCTCATTCTCAAAATTGATCTCTTCAAAAGCTCCAAAGGTATTATTGTTGGAAATGGCCAACCATGCTGCTGTTATATTTTGGTTAAGTGCATGCAGCTTGCACATTGGACCAGCAGCAGCTTTGAAAGCAGAAGCAGCATTGGAGCAGAACCGTGTGCAGCAGCTAGTTCAGTTCATTTTGTTCCTATGTAACTTTGTTTAGTTACTTTGTAATGTGTTCACAAAGTTAGTAGGATTAGAATTTGATTTGAAATTGATATAGAAGCTGATATGTCAGCTTGCTTTTGTGTATTTCATAAGTTAGTATTTGGTAAACTTAGTGGGGGCAGTTAAGTCATTAGGTAACTCTCAACTTTGCTTTGTAACTCTTGTATATATTCATTTTTAATGAAATGGAGAAAATGAGCAAACATGAGCTATCAGACATAGCTCCCTTGCTGCACATTTGTGAGCAAGTAAATTGTTTCTTGCTGCCTTGTTCTCTGTTCTGTTTTCTTCCTCTGCTTTGTTTTATTTTTGTTGCTGTCAAAAATCCCAACAATTATACAGAGCCTTGGTTGCTGCAACCTGAACTTGAGGACCATGTTCGGCTAGCTACATCACTTGAAAAGCTGCACTGAGAAAAGCATTAACTACATCCTGAGCAAGGTTGTAATGAGATATCTCTTCACAAGCCAAAACCCTAATGAGAGAAATAATCAAACAAATAAAGTAGGGGTGTACCTTATAAAAACTCAATATTATTGCTTTGATTGTGATGTAGCTCCTTGCTTAGCTTACTAACATTTGCAGCAATGCACAATAGCACTTAAAATCAAGGCCCAATGGTGCCCCTTATACAAAGAACTGAAAATGAAACAGATAATCCATCGAATACATGGGAATCATTAAAGGTGCAACATATAAGAAAATCTAAGCAAGACATGGAATATCAAGTCTCGATGCTCATACAGATGCTGGTGGCATAATCTTACTCTTTCAAGCCGCCAACCAAGGTTGGCATGGATTGATGTTACCCCATTGCGTCATTCAATTGTAATTAACCTCGGGGATCAGCTAGAGACACGCAACTCAAATTTCAACCTGAATTAAGTGGACGGGGTTGGAGGGAAAAAAAAACTAAATTACGAGTTGGACCGGTCCAATTCGTATCTATCACTAGAAAAATTGGTAAGGTGACACTTTGTCCCTAAATTTGAATTTTTTTTTTTAAATTTAGTTCCTAATTTTGTTGGTAGCATTAGTCATTGACAAATTTACCCAATTTTGATCATGTGATGACTTGATAATTTGAGATTGTGTTACATCATCACCTAAAAATTATAATTTTAAAAAAAATTTAGGTGATAATGTGATATAATCTCAAAATGTTAAGTCATCACATGGACCAAAACACATTGCTAAGTTTAAGTACTAACATGGACAAAAAAAATTCAGAGATTAAATTGAAAAAAGTTATCAAGTTCAAGAATTAAATAGTGTATTATCACTATTGATTAATATAAATAAAAGGGTTCAACTAACCGAATTGGTTTTGGTTGAGTCCATTTTGATTTTAAACCTTTTGAATATTTTGGATTCAAAAGATTTCAAATTTGATTTGTTGTTCGCGTCATTTTACATTCGTCCCTAAATTTAGAATTCTCAACCCCGTTAGAATGTCAAGTCAATAAATTTAACGTGAAATTTTTAACAATGCTAATAGCTGCAGTTAAATCTTTAAAATTGAAAAATAAAAACACTAAATTTTTAAAAATAAAAATTTAAAAACCTATTTCTAGATATACTTAAATGTAACCCTTAAATTTTAATTCTATCACTCAGCCAAAAAAAAAAACGATTAACACTCGTTTTGGGTTGGATCAAGAACAATACTTATTTTTATCCATGCAATTTATTGAATTTAAAGTATAATTTGTGAAAGTTATGAATTTAATTCCTATATATTAATTTCATTATCTTTAATTCTAGTACTTTTCAAATTTAAAATTTCAATCCTTGTCAAACGACAACTATTAAATTCTACTGTTTCCGAAATATAATGCACCGAACATATTATCCTATGTATAATATCATGTCAACTTATTATCCACAAATATTAATCACTAAAAATATAATTAATGGATTAATTATATCATTTGCATCAACGCTAAAATTTCAAAAATTATATCGGATTCACAATAATCCAATTGGAGAATACTTATCAGCTCTACAATTAAATTTAACCAAATGGAATTAACTGATATGATTTGGATGCTGAAATTGACCAATTCAAAAAGTAGAGAAACTAAAAATGATCAAGTTTCGATATTTGCAAAAGTAACAGGACTAATAGCAAATTTTAACCATTTTTAATCTTTGAAAATATTAGAAGGAAATTGCACCAGCTAGGAATCGAACCCAGAGAGTCTGCATTCTACCACTACACCACCGGTGCTTATTGTCTAATCGGCGGTTAAAATACTTTTGGCTATGTACAAGGATAAACACTGTTGCTAACAAAATAAGGTCTGACCAAATTTTAGCCCTTTCTAATCTCTATAATTTTATAGAATTTAGTTATTGTATTTTATTAAATTTGAAATTTTAATCCGTTTATTAATATATGTTTAAATTACCATTCTAATTGCTTCAATCAGTTTTGTAGTCTAATTTAATCGGTTTTAAACAGTTCGTAAATCAAGCAATCTAGTCCTTTTCTCCATACATATATGTAAACAATATAATTTTAAACAAAACTCGATTTCTTTAACATAAAATTTTTTTTTTATAAATATAACTTTTACATACATTTTTCATCAAAAGTATACCAGAGATTACTAAACTTTCTTAAAAGAAAGCTGCAAAAGAGAAAACAAAAAAACCCAGGAAATATTATAGAAGCCTTGGCATGGACAACGATTATCCTATGAACTAAACCAATTATGCCCCAATTGTAAGCCATACAATTAAACAAAAACAACACCAACAACCTATGCCATTAAAGTCATGAATCCTAGTTAGCTTTCAGATTGGTGTTTCTAAACACCTTTTCAGTCAAGATTTGTAGAAGAATACTTACATATATGCAAGTTAAAATTGCTGTAATGCTTTCAACTTTAATCCCTATGGGGCATCAGTTCATGGCCAACCTCAATATAATCTTTCATCAGCTGTGGAAATGCAGAAAAGAAACACAACCAAACAAAAATGAATAAGTTAAAAGCTAAAATATATAAATCCAAAAGTAGGTAAAAGTAATCTAGTCCCATATATTAGGAGTCATATTACATTTCACCTTTTTATTAAAAAAAAAAAGAAGCAAATCAATTTTTATATGTTAAGTCAAAGAACAAATCAGTCCTTTCTGGCAAGGCTACAAATGCACATAGAACAATTTTTAACAATAGAAATAGATGCAATTTTTAACAGAAAATCAATTTACTTTTTTATCTAAAGTAGAAGAGCTAATTTATCATCTTCCAAGTAAAATGAGCAAAATGCAATTCGACTCCAAGTAAGACGCACCATGGTACTTTTATTCCCAAAAATACCTTCCAATCCTTAAAGTCAAATCTGAAAACAAAGTGATTGTAAACAACTTCTTTTGACGCTATTGCTGTAGCAGTAGGAGCATTCTTTGGTGCTAATAGAATAGAAATAGTTAGATTCTTAAAATTGAATAATAAACAAAAAGCTTTGGAAATGGGACTATAAGTTGAAATTTTAGAAGAATCTTACAGACTAAATGAATGCCTTTTTCGTCCAGTTTAATATCAGCACGACCATCTTTGACTAGAAATGATAATGCAAATATGTTTTCCACTGTTTGTGCAAAAGAGTTCCTGTTTAATACCAACTGTTCGAGCCTCACGATTCTGTGTTTCCTTAGAATGTCAAACATGGTTGCCATATTGATATCTGTATTTGTCTTATTCTTTATATCCGTATCATCAACCTGCAATAATTTTGACCAAAAGAAATGAACTATATGAGATGAATGTAAAAACTAAAAAGGTTGTGTTTTTATGTGTTACACTTTGTTGTATGTAAAAACTTTCCCTATGACCAAGTAAAAGAACTAACATTCTCAACACAAGGAAAACCCAAGAGAAGGGGGGAGTTCCTCTCCTCTTCCTCTTGGAATCCATCAAGAGCTCCCATAGTCAGGAACACCTCCAACCCCATTCATCTATAAGGCCCTTGGTCTCCGGGTGAACCATCGTCAACCATCAAACCCATGTTTTTTCAGCTCTTGTTTATTTCTAAAGCATCTATGTATGACACTTATGTATGACTCTCAAAGAATCTTCCAAGTAAATGGAAAAACTTAGAGAAACATGAAGATGCCTGTGTTAGACGATATTCGTAACATTCACAACCGAGCACAACACTCGCATCCAAATTCTTCTTAACATAGTTACACAAGAATGTCAGTGCTAAAGTGATTACCATTAAAGACCAAGCTCCACCAATATTTTACATGAAATGCCAACAAAGAATGAAAAACTACATGAACGATCTTTCTACAAATAAAGCAAGCTTCTTTAGCGATTATTGTATGAACAAAGATTATACACCACAAACAACAATTCATACCTCTGCAGGCTGCTCGTTTTCTACCAGTCTTGCGCGTTTTCGTCTGCCTTTCCTTTGCTTCATTTGTGTATCCATAGGCCCAATCCTGAATTAATGAAAACAATAAATACATACAACTATGGAAAAACTATAAAGTGCAAAATCATAATATCACATTTGCTATACATGGTACGACATCCACGACTGCTCCTCGAAGCATCTGAAAATTCGATCCCAATCTTCTTCCAATCTATCAAGGTTCTGCCGTCCGGTCTACTACTTTGTTTCGCAAAGTCTCTAACAAGAGAGTCGATAAAATCCGATATCGTAATCCCATCGCCGTTTGTTGCTTTGACAGAGGTAAGCAATGTGTTTGTGATGTCCAAAAGGGCCTCAGCATCAGCGATTTGTTCTCTAGGTTTCAGAACTGGAAATTTTACAAATCAATGAAAAACAGAGGAAAACTAAAAACTAAGATTCGGCGAACTAGATATCGTAAAGATAATAGAAAATGCAGAGGACAATACCGAATTGATGTAAGCTCTCTAAGTCATTAACAATCGACTTGAATTTAGCAGAATCGATACTAGAAAGATCATCTCTTTCATCTGCGAACAAAATTACAACACATCAGAAATATATATTCAGCAAATAAAGAAACTAAAGATCAGAATCAAATTACTTTTTTTCCTTTATTTTCATTTGAACTAAACGCTTAACCGTTTACCATATATATACAAATTTAAAATATATTCAAAAAAAAAATTTAACCGCGATTTTTCCATTTCAAGAAAAAAAAGCCTACATTCAAAAAAGAATATGCTTACAAATAAAGTAAAAAAAAAAATTACTCCATTTATTTCTCGCTCATTTTCTTGCGATCCAAACAGAAACAACAAAACTCCGAAACAAAGACAAACAGTAAATGAATATTACCGAAAATAAGATTCTTAACGGCGAGATAACGAGTACGAAGAGTTCTACGATCAGTGACATGCTGATAGTTGGGATCATTAGCTTCAGAATCACTATCTATTTCATGTTTTACGGTCAGAAGCATAGTTTTTTCACTTTCTGTCATTGTGGAGATTAATAACAATAACAACGAGTGGCAATCAAAAGAAAAAGAAAGAACAGTTTAGATTGTAAAAAGAGAACCCTAGATTAGAATGATTATGAAATAGGTGAGAGATTGCGTGCGTGAGAAGTTTTAAAGATTTGAAATACAAAGAGCCGTATTTTGAGTTGATTACTTTTTATCAGAGCTTTTTTGGCAGGTAATTAATACCTGAATTTTTAAAATGAATAAAAGTGATTTAATTTTGAGTTTTTGGAGGTAATTAATACCCGAATTTTATTATTATTTTTAAATTTAATTTAGTGATGGACGGTTGGGATTTTTTTCTAAAAGTTTAATGTAATAATTATAAATTAAAATATATAAACAAAATCTTAATCTCGTTTATGAAGTTAATTTGTATATCGAATAATTACAAATCTTGAGAACAAATTGTTTTCGAAGAAATATATTGTAATTTTGTTCAAATATTTAATGTGTTTGAACTTTACGGGACTTAAATTTGGGTCTTACAGTACGTAATTGTGATGTGTATGAAATGTGTAGATTTTATCGGTTCTTCATTTGTTGTGTTTTTTTATTGATTTGATTCTTAACTTTAATTGTACTTATATTGTGCTTGTAAATGTACTATAGAAACTTTTAAAAATATCATTTCATTTATTTTAGGCATAATAATAAATTGAGATCTCAATGTTTATATAGCTAAATTTGACTACTAATTTTTCAAAAAAAAAATCAAATTGCTTTTCTTTAATATAGATGATGACTAAAACATTATTTTTTTTTTAAAGATGTTAGGAGAGACAACCCTTGTAGTAGTCCACGTGTTTTTCATTGTAGGAGCCCAAATTTACTTGGGCCCAATGCCAAAAATTAAAACCAAACAAAAATATAAAAACCAATAAATTAAAAGTCCATTTAACAGTTTCTTTTTACAAGGCCCAAATAAGTCCAACAAACCTAACCCCTACCTGATTAGTGGCCCAAAAACAAAGACCCTTAGCCCAAACCAAACCCTAGAAACGAAAATCTGAAACTCTAGCCAGCTAGGGTGCGCCGCAGACTGCTCCAGCCGCCGTACACCTCCACGTCACCACGCGCGCCGCACGCCTCCGTACTACGATGGCCGTACCTGCAAAAAAAGGACAATAGCAAACAACAACAGCAATAACAGAGAGGAGCAGAGAAAACAAAAAAAAAAAAACAATTGTCTTTTCATTTTTATTTCCGATTTCGACTTTCGGCCTTTAAAAACAAAGAAAGCCATTGTAACCTTTTTTTTACGAATGAATACACAAGAAAATACAAAAAAAATAAAAGAAATTAGATTCAAGGAAAAAGGTTTTCGACTCTTTTTCTTTTCTTTTCGCACTGTTGCTTTCCTTCATTTTTTTTGATTTTTTTTAAAGTCGAGTTTTAATAAAAAGAAAGGGAGGGACACACCTTCGTTAATAGATCGCTGGAGTCTTCTCCTCCTTCGTCGAAATCGGGGTTTCTGGAGAGGATGTCGGCGTCGAAATGGATCTATTGCGCGAATCTGGGTTCTAAGGTGTACCCCGACGCATCACCAATCACCATTTCTGGTGGAACAATGGCGTTTGAGTGGGAATCCCTTGCGGCGGCTGAGAATAGAAGCAAAAGGGATTTAAGTTTTTGCTTTCTATTTTCAAAATGGCTGAATACTGATGCTTTAGGGTTTTTTTTTTTTTTTTTTTGGTTTTATATATAGTCTGAAACGGCACCGCTTGGAGCCTGATTCATTGGCACCAAAACGGCGCCGTGTTGGCCAATATCCAATGACCCGCGCGTCGACACGAATCCGCCCTCAGGATCCGCGCATTTCTGAAAATTAGGATATTTATGTGATTGGTCCTCCCTGTTTCGCGATGATTTGATTAAGTCCTTTTTGTTGTTTCTTTTGTTTATTGCTATTTTTACCTTGGATTTGTGCGCCTTTTCGATTTAGTCCAGATTGAACGCCGCGTTTTGGTTAACTGAAATATTTGCCAGACTAGTCCCTAACTATTTGATCACATTTTAATCTAGTCCTTAACTCTGTTTAGATTTTTATAAAACAGCCTGTTAATTTTATTCTTATTTCAATTAAGTATTTTTTTTTAGTTTATAAAATTTATTCATCATTTATTTGTAGAAATTGTTTTAACAAATTATTTTGAACTCTTTTATTAATTTTACAATGTTTTAATTTGTTTTAAACTTTCATTTATATATATTTTTTATTTTATTGTATAAATATTTGATCTTAAAATATTCTTTTATATGCCTCTTTGTTTTAATAATTTGCATAACTTTTAACTTAATTACTCTTATATACTATTATTTTACATATATACATAAATAATTTATATTAAAATTACCTCATTTTATGTATATATTATTAGTTTTATATAATTTTATGTATGTATTTCTTTTAAAATCTATATGTATATATTTCATTTTAAACCTAAATATATAATTGTTATTTTAAAGATCTTATTTTAAATTATGTTTTATTTATTCCCAACACCTCCCTACATTATTATTTTTATGTGCATATGTTATTCATACTATGTCTCGCTTTTAAATCTTTTTGTATATCACGTATTTAAATTAGGCTTTGAATTTCTTTTAGATTTGTTATTCATAAGATTTTAAATATTATCGTTTTAAACATGATATGTTGTGAAATTATCGATGTTGTATATTTCAAATTGTATGTGCTTATGGTTATCTTTGTTATTCGTTTGTGCAAATTCGTATTCATGCATTATAATTCCATATTATATTTTGCTTTTCATTATCGAATAGTGATCGAATAAAATACATTTTGAGCCAATTTTAAAATTGCGTATTTGATTTTTTTTTTAAATAAGGCAATATTTGTGTGTTTGGAGATTCGGAGAATTGCGCCCTAACGTACTGGGTGTGATTTTTTTTCGTTTGACCCAAACAACCAAATATTCTTTTAATTGCGTGTTTTGAAAATCAAAGATTATCTCGGCATCGAAGAATAAATGTGTCATGCCCTAACGTATTGGATGTGATGTTTTTTATTCCTTTGGAACGAATGAATCTTGAGATTCAATTCAAAATTAATTAACATTCTTTAAAAAGAACCATACCTTAAACATTTTCAAGTTTTCAACAAAAGACATTAGCTAATCAACTTGGTACCAATTTTGGGCGTTGCGAGGATGCTAACCCTTCCTCGCACGTAACCGACTCCCGAATCCGTTTTCTTCTGGAAATTCGTAGACCAAAATTAATTTATTTTAAAAATAAAACAAAATGTTTTATAGTTGACCTGATCACACCTAAACAATAAGGATTGGAGGCGACTCCATATTTTTAAAGTCGATCCCCGTTTTTCAAACTCGATCGAAAAAAATGGTTTCGACATTCATACTAACATTACACTATTTATCTTATATGCTACGTCAATAAATAATTTAAAATTTAAAAAATATTTAAAAAATAAATTCAAAAAATAAAAGGTTCACAAATTAAAAAAAAAACACCATAAAGTACATGTAGATTGTTATGTAGGCTATCATATTTAAAATTTTAATATTTTACTCTATTTTCATTAATAAAAAATCAATTCGACTTTTTTTCAAAATACTAATGGTTAATTTTAACTCTTTTTAAAATGTTGAAGGTTAAAGTTAGAAAAAAGAAAAAGAATAAGAGTTAAAATGATAAAAAAATATAAACATTAAGGACTGAATTTGATATTATATCTTTGTTTTATTCATTTTAATTTTAATTTTAATTTTAATGCAGTTTCATTTTATTTTTATTTTTATTTTTTTGTCTTTCTTTCACTTTAAGCTGAATCGGGCTTAAGCCCAATATGAGAAATTACGCCCATGTTTGCTTTGGAAATGCAAATTAGCAGGCCCATTTGACCCAAAACGGGAAGAACAAAAATATAAGAACTTACCTTATTAGGTCAAACCGAGTTTCGGAGCTCGATTCGACCGTCCAAAACATTAGGTTTAGATTTGAGAAAGCTAAACGTTTATTATAGAAGGACGCAGGTTTAAGTTCGTTGAACCGTGTTATTCTCTTATTTATGGATTAAATAGGGACTATAAATAATGTTAGGCATTATGTTAAAAAGAATATATATGAATGAAAAGTGGAGTATGGTGATGACAACTCAAGACAGCGAAAGAGAGACAAAGAAGTAAGGACCAAGTTGTCTTCTTACGCGATATAATTTTCAAAATTAAGTAAATTTATGCTGAGGTATATATATATATATTATTTACTTAAATTCAAATATGATATCGAATTATTAATCTAATTATCTAAATTTAATTCAATTTGATTAAAAAAATAATTTTTAAAAATATGATGCCATCCGATTGGATCACATTTGACTTGGTCATGAAGAATATTTCAACAAGTGGAAAAGTTGTTTAGACTGCTGAGCTTCTAGGAAGCTAAGAAGATTCTACAAGTTGTAAAGGGCTTAAAATTTCCGACAAAGAAACCAGTTATTACAAGTTGTTAGAAATTAAAGCTACAAAAAGGGGTTAATATAATTTTACTTCCTGAATTTGTTAATTAGATTCATTTTAGTACTTATATTTTTTTCACATCGGTATCTAAATTTAGCAACTAGGTCTATTTCGGCTCTTAAACTTGACAAATATAGAAATTTGAAGATGTGGTATGATATCAAAGTGTTACGTTGTCAAATCTTAATGGATTGAAATCAATGACCAAATTGAATCTAATTACTAAAATTAGATACCAAAATGAATCTAATTATCAAATTTAAGGGTTAAAAGTACTATTAACCCAATCAAAATATATGCTAATAAAACATTCCTGGGACTGGTCGGAATTCAAATCGTTATGTTCCAAAAGTGGGTCTCTTACAATAATAAACTTTGAAAAAGAACACAACTGTCATTCTCGTCCAAGACATACGTTTACTCGAAGCATACCAAATGATTGGACCACTTTCCAATCACGTGCATTACACGGCCCAACAATATGATGCCAAGTCCCCTAAATTGCCCTATCTTTGCTCCGATTGCGCTTGGTATTCCCCGTTAACTAGTCTACTCAATCTTATTAAGGTCAAATTATAGTTTTGGTCCCTCCATTATACTCAAATATGATATTTAATCTTTTTTTTTAAATTTATTATAATTTAATCACTCTGCTTTTATAATGTTATAAATTAGTTCAAATAAGTAACACCATTAACTATTTATATTAAAATATCAATGTAGATTTTTTTAAAAGAACATCGATTTCTTGTCATCATTTTAATTAAAACTCTCTTTCTAGTAGTTGAAGGTTAAGAGCTTTAGTATTTTAGCCTCTACGTTTAAGGTTTGAGCGTGTCAATCAAAATAGTTAAAAAGTATTAACTATTTGGATTAATTAAAAATATTCATAAAATTAGTGATCAAATTATGTCAAATTAAAATACAAATACTAGCCAACCGAGTCATCGTTGTAATAATAAAAAGAACTTGCATCCATTTCAAGTTTTGATTGACACCAAATTCAAGGATCAAATTCTCTAACAACCCTAAACCTACCTTGATAAAAGAAAAAAAATTATTGACACCAAATCGTTAATTAATAGAATTAATTATTTAGATTAATTAATAACATTATAAAAAATAAATTCATCATGCCAACTTAAAATAATAATAGTGAAAAGAATTTGCATGGATTTTAATCTTGGTTGACACCAAATCCAGGGATCAAATCCTCGTGCAACTCTTATCCCTATTCTAATAAAAGAAAAAGGATAGAGACTAAATCTTAAGTTAACCATTTAATTTGGTAAAACTGCTATGGAGTAAAATTGTTTTTTTTTTCACATTTTTTAAGAAATGAACAAATTATTTTACGTAGTTCAGATTAAAAAGTAAATTGATTTTCTCAATCTATTTTAACCATTAAAAAGTGATATAATTAATGAAATAATAAAAGAGTTATACGTGATAAAAGTTATTTTTTAATAATAAAAATGAATGAAAATTTTAGTATATGTAATATTTTTTTTTATTAAAAGGTGACGGATACTTTTATTAACAAAATCTCTGCTTTCGTTTTTTTCCAGCTCTACAAGGAAGAAAAACCGATCCAAAACAAAAAATCAAAGCTCAAGCCACCGTAAAACACCAAAAAAACCCAAACATGGATCAACAACAACACGAAGAACAACCACCCACATCTCCGACATCATCATCATCGTACACCATGTTCTTGAAAATCATGAGCAAAAGAAGAACATGGGTATTCCTCTTCGTATTAGTTTACGCTATCCTTTTAGATTCTTCATGGAATTTCCTCAAATCCATACTTTCTTGGTACCACCAAAACCAAGCCCGGTATCAATCACCCGGTTGGCCTGCCCTGTACGCTTCCGTCCTTCTCGGTGGGGTTTTTGGGTTGATTTCTATGGCTGCGGCGGTGGCTGTGGCGGTGCCGGCTACTATGGTGACGTGGATAACGGTGGTCGTTTTGCTTGCTTTCTTTGGGAAACCAAAACGGACTTTGGTGGCTGAAGGGAAGAAGATTACTAGAGAGATCGCCGGCTCCGTTTTGAAGACTTTGTTGACGGAAGGGAACGTCGTGGCTGTTGTTTGTGCCGTTTTCGGTTACTATGTACTTGTGAGGAACAACAATGAATGATTTAATTCTTTTTGGGTTAATATATTGTTTGTTATCTAAGTTTGCTTTAGTATTCAATTTAGTACCTGAGCTCT
Organism: Gossypium australe; assembly: GCA_005393395.2. Lineage (NCBI taxonomy): Eukaryota > Viridiplantae > Streptophyta > Magnoliopsida > Malvales > Malvaceae > Gossypium > Gossypium australe. The sequence goes on along the minus strand of CM016614.1, from coordinate 1,967,003 downwards.
TTCTATCCCAATTTATTTCCTGATTTTGACTTCAATGTTCACTTTAGTACATAAGTTATTTGTCCCAGTTAAGTACCTAAATTTAACTTCAATGTTTCACTTTAGTACTTGAGTTTTCTTTTTATTCCAATTAAGTACTTATGTATTTTAGGTAAAAGTGCCATGGAGGCATTTGTACTAGGAGGCAATTTGCATTTTATCCTCTTTACTCAAAAAATGGACAAAGTAGTCATTATATGTCAGACCAAAGAGTAAAATAATATTTTTTGTTTAAAATTTCATCTATTTCTACTATTAAAAATTGATGTAGTTGGCGAAATAACCATGCAATTAACGTGGCATGACACATGTACCTCATGTTAATGTATAGAGATCAATTTTTAACAGTAAAAATGGATAGCATTTTTAATAGAAGAGCTAATTTGCTCTTTGATCTAAAGTACGGGGACTAATTTGTCCATTTTTTAAGTGGAGAGGGCAAAATGCAATAGACTCTTAGTACAAGGGCCTCCATAATATTTTTACTACATTCTTTTATTATAGTACACGTGTCAAACATTCATTTGGCATGACGTGGTTTGGTCTATGTATCAAATTGAACATTGAAGCGTAACTCATGTGCTAAATTGGGACAAAAACGTTTAGGTACCTAACTAAACACTAAAATTAAACTCAAGTACCAACTGATATATTAACCATTTTTATATATATAAAAGTAGGATACATCCATTTATGGAACATGAAATTTGTGTAAAGTAGAAATCTAAATGAAATAGGAAATTAAGTTATTTGTCACATCAAGTGTGGCTAAATGGAGCTAAATGATTAAATTGTTAATTGTTTAAAGGAATTGAAAACCTTATTTTGGGAAAGTTATCCACTTTGGTCCTTGCTAAGATAATTGTTTGGTTTTCTCCATTTGTAAAATCTTATCTTAGTTTCTCACTTCATTGGTTATGAAATTGAAAGGTAATTTACATTCTTTAGTGTATGAATACATTAGTGAAATGAAATTAACTTCGGTTTATTTATTGTGTTTAAATTTGATATTTAATTTATATGTATCCTAATTTAATATAATTTGATTTTATTATTTCGGTTCGTATATTCGTGGCATTCAAAATTGTATCATAAAAAAAATAACTATAGAAAAGAAGAGGAAATAGAGCTTTCAATTGTTGTAGGTAGTGCAAACAGAAAAAGCCATATAGTATTGATTTTAAAAGTCCAATAAATTAAATAAACACTTTTGAATAGTTTAATGACTAAACTGTAACTTTTTTTAGTTAAACGACTAAAATAAAAATTTACCCATTATTTAATGACTAATGATATAGTTTACTCGTATTAATATTGTATTAATTAAGAACTCTCAACAACATTGGGTGTTGATAATACTCTAGAATGACATATTTTTATGTGCTAATTGTACATTTATTTTGAGTATGATTCTACTAATTTGGACTATTTATGGTCTTTTATCTTGTAGGGACTAAATTGGAGGCAATTAAGGGCCAAAAATGTGAAATTAAAGATAAAAATGGACCAATGTGCAACAAAGGGAAAAGATGGTGCCAAAAGTGCAAACATGGAGGACAAAAGGATTGAAATGCAAAAAGAAGAGACTTTGCTTTATTAGACTCTATTTTAATTATATTAGGATAATTAATATTAGGATAATTATTGAGGATTATTTAATTTCTTTATTTATCTTTGATTAATTGTAATTATCTTTAGGAGTTTGAGTAGGACTAGTCCATCTATCTTAGCACTATAAATAGGGGATGAAGTGACTCATTTTGGGTTCATCTTTTCTGTAAACTCTCTCCCTAAAAATCTTTGTTCTTTCCATATTTTTCTTTAATAAAATTTCCTTTTCTATTTTTATAATTATTTTCTTTTACATCTCATCCATGAGCCACTAAAATCCATCTAGCCAAAGGTTGCCAAAAATCCCCCAAAAGGGTTCTTGAGGTTTAGAATCCGTACTTAGCCATCTCAACGGGGTATTCATCGTTTCTCCGCATTACGGGGCTGACGCTTCCGTCCATGTCCCTTAAGAAGTGATCTTTTCAACGTGTGCAAGGAACGACCGCTTTGTATATTTTGAGAAGGTTGCTCAGTCGGTTCGTTAGCTTACTGCGTCAGAGTTGGCGAGCCCAAGAGACAAAATGGCGTGGGATTCGTCATTGAGAAACGTTGATCTAGCATAAGATAATCCCACAAGAGAAGTTGTTGGCTAGAGTCAGGTTCCACCAAATCGAAATCTAAATCCTTAGAGTTGGTGGTTGTAGGCGTCCTCTTCCACTATAACTGGCTTATTCGGATTGAGAAGGATCATCTAAAAGCCAATGATTGAACCCAATGCGGATCGAGGCAACTGGAGGCTGAAATCTCTCCACATAAGAAACTTTTTTCTAAACCCTTTCTTTTTATTTTCCTCATTTTATTTCTCGTAATTTATTCTCGTAATTTCAATTCGTCTTAAATTCTATTTTTTTTATTTTTCCAGATCGAAAATTATTTAATTCTGTTTTTTTATTTATTTTTCAGGAACGCAGGTTTTCTTCGGCACGATTCTGCCTAGGATTTCGACAAACAAGCATTTGTATAATCCAATCCTTGTGGATTCGACCCTACTTCTCATTTACTGCTATTTTCATTATTTTGCAGAGAGTAGGATATATTTGGTGCTTTCAACGACGCATCAGGTGTTCACTCTAATAACTCACATTGTGGGTTCAAATCACAAGGGTAACCTTGTGGTATTTGAGTTAGTAGTGATTTGCTGCTACTAAAGGAACGTGAGTCAATTATAAATATATAAAAAACAATATCGTGTTGATTAGATTATTTTGCTAGCCTAACCGCCAACTTATTTCAAGAGCAGCTTGAATATAATGTGTTAAAAAAACAAATAGTAAAAAGCTAAGCGCGACTTGAACTCATGTCCGTTTGTATTGATAACAATACTTACACCAATTGAGTTAAGACTTAATTAATTTAAATTAATCAGGAATTTTAATTATCGACCCTAAAAACTATTTTTTATTTTACAAAATATAAATAATTAAAAGTATATTAAATTAATTTTTTTTATTATCAGATCTGAAAATATAAAAATCAATAATCAACCAAAATAATCTAGGCCCAACCTAGTTGATTGAGTTGATGTAATCGATTTTCTCGACTTTACTTTCTCGCAATAGATACAACGAACCCGATGGTAACGGCCGCATAGTAGCTTTGCCTCCTGCTTCCCTTCGTTAAAATAATTTTCCAAGTACACTTTTATTATTTGGTTAATTAAATCGTACCGATTTAAATTGTGATTTGAGATAAATTTTAATTTGATTTTAAATATAAAATTATAATTCATTCATATTTCTACTTTCAAAGTTAAATTATTGTAATGCACAAATAAACAAGTGGATAATTAAAATATATCTAAAATTATCTCATAATAAATTTAAATAGGAATCATAAGTATTAACACTTGAAATTAGTAAAACTCGTATTAAATATGAAAGTCTAATTGTAAGCACTCGTGCTTAACATTGTTTATTTTTTAAACACATAACATTTAAGCTATTCATTAGGGATGATAAAAAAACCTCGAATCAAACGTGTACTGACCCAACCTAATCTGTTGGGGTTATTTTTCTTTTTTGAAAAATCGAGTTTGATGTGGATTGAGTCGAATCAAGTGAAAATAAAAAAAAAAGTTAAATTAGGGTCGAGTTTGCGATAAATCCACCATGCCTAATCCAATATATTTACAAAAAAGCCCCTATTCCAATATATATTTGTTTATATATGCATATATATATATATATATATATATATATATTAAGTTTTTAAGTCCAAACCAAAACAAAAAAAATAATCTTATTTACTTCAAAATAAAAAAAAACAGAAGAATTAAATTAAATTCAGGTTAGAGTCGAATCTCATATTAAATTACAAGTTTGATTTCAAGACTAATTGTTTTTAAGAGTCTAAGGTTGGGTTGGGGTTGGGGTTGGCAAAATTCCGCCATACTATTTATACAATAAGTAATTTGATCAATGTGTTTTAGGTCATATCCAAATTACATTTACATCCCTAATTGTCTCTGAAGTCGGGATTCATCTGGATGCTGGACCGGAACCTTTGGCTTCTACTGACCTGCGCACGAAAACAACCGTACGCTGAGTATGCCTATACTCAGTGGTATTACCGTAATTCAAACTATAGTTACAAATAATAATGTATAAAATATAAATATCAAACATATAATAATTTATTAATATATACTAATTCATACTTTAACTTTCAAATTTTCAACAATAACAATTAATCAAATTTATATCACATATCATCAAACTGAATTCAATCATCTAATGAACCTTTGGATCATGTCTTTCATTTTCAGTCTCCATACATTTCACAATTTCAACTTTCTCATTTCTTCAATAAATCAATCGGTTAATTTCATTCGTTTTATCATTTCATTTGCTTACCCCTATTAACAAGACTCGGACCTTGGCGGATACACGGATTCCAGCCAAACACACCGAAATAATCCAACCAAACACACCAGAATAATCCACCCAAACACACCATAAAGGCACTCAGTGCCTCTTCGGATAGTCCGAAGAAATATAGAGATTTCAGTGTCTCCTTGGCCAAGACGAAAAATCCCCAAATTCTTTCAATCATATGGCATGCCAACTATATCTGACTCAGCCCGACTAGTTAATAGGGTATTCAATTTTCATATTTCAATTCAATTACTTTCTCATATTTTCCATTCAAATCATTCTCAATTTAATTACAATTCAATTCAATACAATTTTCCACTTTCCAATCAATATACTATCAAATATCTATACATAATCATACTTCATCTCAATTTCATTCACTTCAATATTGATACTTACCTTAAAATTTTACTTACCATACACATAAATTTAAATATAACATTTAATAAATAGTAGTTTGAATTATAGTAATACAAACCGTGATTTTCTCGAGTTTACTCTTCGATAATCTTCTTTTCCCTTCTGTGTCGATGCCTATAATTCTTTGCTAGCTACGAAAATTAAAATAATTTATACTATTAATACAACACTAATTTATATTAAATAATTGAATTTCAATTCAATTTCTACCTAAATTTCAATTTGATCCTAACTAAATTCACTTACTTTTCTATCTCAATTCATACCTTATTTCTACTTAATTTTCTACCAAATTCAACTTAACTATCTAATGTTCACCATAAAAAACTAATTTCAAATTTCTTTCAATTTAGTCCTTCTAACACAAAACTTATAGCTTACTTTACAGCTTAATCCTTTTATCAGTTCTAACTAGAAATTCTATCAATTAAACCCTAATTCATCAATTTGTTCCACACGAATTATGTTCAAAAACCTAAGAACTTTCAAAATTTTAACATAAATTCAACAAAACTTTATTTAAAGCTTCTAAAATATCAAAATTAAAAGAAAATGACTTTTACCAAATTAAAACTTAAAGCCTAGAACCCTAGTTTTTCCTTCTATTTTTCTCTCTTTCTTTCTTTTTCCTTCCCCTGTTTCGAATGGTCTCTGTCTATTTTCTTCTTTGTTTCTTTTATTCTTTTCCTTTATGTATTAGTTAATAAAATTAATAACAATAATAATATTTAATTCATAAATATTTTTTTACTTAAATTATAAGTAATTATATATTTATTTTACAATTTGTACAAATATTTTTATTACATATGTACATATCCATCACCATAAACTTGTCATCACTTTAATTTATTTTACAATATAATATTATAATTTAATTAATATAAATTATATTATCTAATAAAATAATAATATTAATTATAATTTATTAAGATATTATATAATTAAATTTATTCATTATCTAAGATTTTTATGAAGTAATTACCGCCTCAAATTCTTAAATAGGCTTAATTCCTATTTGGCCCCTTTTATTTTCTCTTAATCTATAAATCAAAATTTATCCCTTATTCAATTTAATCTTTTTTACTAATTACTCTTAATTAGACTAAATTTACCTAATCAAAACCTAATTAAACACATCACTAGACTCGTAGATATTTCTAGTAATTATTTACGAACCCATTTCGCTAAGATGGTGGCCCGATAATGTACTTTTCCGATATCCGTAAATTTCAGGTCATTACATAAAAGACTCGATTAATGCAGTACTGACACTGTTAGGACTTGATCACAACATCTTGAAATTAAAGGACCAATTTGGAATCTCAGTGCTAGTTTAAGGACTTTTAGTGAAATTAACCCTTATAATTTAAAAAAAATTGTTATACTGGTAAATGGTAATCCTTGAAATAAAATCACGTACGGATTTCTCGCTCTAAATATTTTATTTCATTCTTTTTTATGGGACGATACTTCGATCTCTCTAAAGCGACTCAAGCAAGCGCAGGTTATATTCCTTTTCCCTCATTTTCAAAAAAACAAACAAAATCTTGATTGTTTTTTTGGACTTTGCGTGCTTTTTTGTTTAATTTTAAGTGTATTTTTTAGTAGATCGAACCTTGTTTCGCTGTTTTTGATCAATGTGTTGTTTTTTTATTTTTCTTTTGATTTTCGGTTTTTGATCGGAATTCTATGTTTTTCTGTTTGTTTGTCACTATCTCGTTTACTAACTTAGCTTCTCATGCAATTCTTAAAGAGTATTATATCATAATGGATTCTTTTTAAGTCTCTGTTTGGTTGATAGGAAAATTCTAGAATTATATGAAAAAAGAAATGCAAATAAGTATATCACGCGTTGAGAAAATGATTTCTACTTCGATTTTGTTTTATTATTCTGTTTTGCGCGTTCTATTTCGTGCAATGCTTCATCGTATCCATGTTATGTTACTCGTACTCAGATTTGTATATATGTATATGCATCTGATAATAATATGTTCAAAGAATTACAACATTCGATGTTAAAGAACAAGAAATTAGCTTCTTCGTTTTCGTTCTGTTTTTGGTTTAAGTGATTCTATTTTATGCATTAGCGATTTAGCTTATCATAGCTTAGTTTCCTTTTTTTTTTTTTTGGGAATGTTTAGTATTTTTTTTCTCCATTTTAGTACCCAAAAAGACTAAAGTAGAAACTTCTTGTTATGCTTTAAGTCTAGCATTACATAAGCAGCGTTTGTGGTTCATGTTTTTAAGTATCTGTTTTACCTTTGTTCTCCAGAGCAGTTGAATTGTTGCACAGCTACATATATAGGAATTAATTAGAGCATCTCCCATACTTAAATGTATACATGAATAGAGTAAGCTTATGGTGCTGTTATGTTTCCCGACGCGACTGTTATTTTTGTAGTTCGATTTGTTTGCTGAGGAAACGATCTTGTTGTTAGGTACTTCTTTGTGATGAAATGGATATCAAAGAAATTGAAAATCCGACGATGGTTTCGGTCGGTTCTGAGAAAACCAGCATGGACAGCAAGGGAAAGAATATAATATGCTATGATAAGAAGTGGGAAGACCAATTGGAGGTGTTTGGTTGCAACTTTTGAAAGCAACATGCTACCTTAGCAGTTAGCATTGCTTTTTATTTATATATCATCAAGTTCCCTTTAATTGAATTTACTTCCCCTTTTTTTCAGGATACTTCAGGCAGTGATCATGGAAATACTGTTAGTTTAGCAGGGTCCGAAGATAATTATGAGTTTGACTTGTCATATAATTATGATGATGGGGATTATGATGACTACACTGATGATGTTTCTGATGATTGCGATAATCATGAATACTTATATGAAGATGATTACTGGATTATGCAATCTCATTTTGATAATGTGGATCTTTCTCCGGGGCTAGAGGCTTCACTTAACTTGTTGAAAGACTCTTCTTTAATTGAAGATATGCAACAACAACTCAAGGCTGTCGCGGCTTCCTTTAATCTACTTGGAATCAAGAAGGAAGCAATATTAGATGTTAATGATGGACTGAAGTCAGCTTCTACCAGTACTGTAATGGTCCCAAGGGAGTCAGGGTTTGAACAGAAAGAAAGAAATGAAGAACATATAATGCAAAATTTTCGAAGTTTTAAACATTTTGATGTTGTGGATGTTTTCTCAAGCCATCGTTACCACAACTTGACCTCATCCGGACAGACGGTGAGGTTGCATCTTGTTTCTATGTTATGCTAAATTGTCATTACTTATATAATTTGATCTTTGCACTTATTGAATAGTATCCAAAGGAGTATGCAAAGCGAATTCAAGAGGAGTGGAAAATTCTGGAGAGTGGCTTACCAGGTGAGTTCTTATGAATGTGTTTGTGATATATGGTGTCTTTGTGATACTAACTGATATAGAATCAATTCTTAACTATCAAAAGTCCAAAACTGTGCAAGTTCCTAAGCTGAACGACATTTTAACGTTATGCATCTAAAACTTTGTAGGATGGCTTCTTGTTATTCCCTTCCCTTTTGAAAATGCGTTCTATGATTATAAAAGTTAGAAAATTACTACTTTTTGCTTCTATCTCCTGGTAATATTTTGTTTAAAATGACTCGCCCGCTTTCTCCGTGCTTCCACAGAAACAATATATGTGAGAGTTTGTGAAGCAAATATGGGTCTTTTAAGAGCTGTCATTATGGGACCTTCTGGTACTCCATACCATGATGGCCTTTTCTTCTTTGATTGTTTCTTCCCTCCAAAATATCCTAATGAGCCACCGGTATGTTCATTTTGCATACATTGTGTTTTTCCCAACAATGCACATATTAGGGTATTAAAACGTACATGCGCATTTTAGCATGTCTAATGTATATCCGGAATTTCTGATCAGATGGTTTATTACTATTCCGGCGGTCTCCGGTTAAATCCAAATTTGTATAGCTGTGGTAAAGTATGCCTAAGCCTTTTGGGCACTTGGCATGGTGAAGAGACTGAGATGTGGGTTCCAGGCCAATCAACCATGCTACAAGTTTTGGTTTCCATACAAGCCCTGGTTCTGAATGCTAAACCCTTCTTTAACGAGCCTGGTTTCGAGATTTCGTATGTTGGGGCCGAAGGTGAAAAGAGGTCCAGGAAGTACAATGAGGATGCATTTGCTCTATCCTTGAAGACAATGATTTACACTCTAAGAAGACCGCCGCAGGTATCATTTCATTTCATTTCAGTTCAGTTCAGTTCACTTCATGAAGTTTGTTTATCTGGGATTCTATTGTCATCCCCTTCACGGAGTTTGAATGCTGGCGATCAATCTATTTGTTTCAAACAAGCATTTACACTGTTTGTTTATCTGGATTGCTCTGTTTTTCCATTTTCCAATTAGCTGAAGTGACGCAAAATCAGGTTTTCCTTGTATGCACGGTGTTATGTAAATTTTACATACATTCTGCTCTAATTAGAACCATGTTTCCCGAAACAGCATTTCGAGGACTTTGTCGCCGGTCATTTTCGCACCCGTGCACGTGACATTATCATGGCTTGTGAAGCATATAAAGAGGGTGCTGCTATCGGCTCCGTTCTGGTTAAAGATTGCGTACCGGACCCTAATAAAACCGAAAACAGTAGCTCCGGGAGATTTAAAAGAACAATGACGAAGATGATCGATGCAATGGTGAAGGTGTTTGTGGAAAACGGGTCAACCTACGAGCAGTTTCTGAATTCAAGTACCTGATATCATTCGGAGACGGTTAAAGTCATCGTGAAAGGTTAGTGTTAGAACAGATTAGCTTTTTTTCCAACTGCTTTGATGAATACATTTTTTTTAATGAACCTTTGGTGCATTCTTTTGCTAGTTCGTGCAGTAATAACGAGTCCTTTGTGATTCCTGTAGGTTTATAACTCAGTTGAATTATGAAAAGGTTCTTGTTTTTGGTAAATAGAATTTCATTAATAATGTAGTATTAAGTTGAAATGACATGCATACTTTCGACAAGTTCATGGAGGTTACGGATTTGAGAATACGGGTGTAATCTGAGTTAGAATCTAAATAGTGGTTAGGTCAAGTTTTACTTGAAATTTGAGGCTTGATATTTGATTTGAGCTCAATCGAATATTAATTTCTAAGCTTGAGTTTGGCTTTAGACTTAATCCAGCTACTCGAGTTTGGTTAAATTTTTTTTTTCAAGCTCAAGCTCATTTGTACTTTAATTCGTTCTATATAATATGGGTAAAAATGTAATTTAATGATATATAAATATTAAAAGTTTGATTAAGCTCGTGAGTTGTTCGAATTGAGTGTTGCGATGCTTGAATTCGACTTGATTGATAGCTCAAGTTACACAAGCTTGACTCGATAATTATTAAATTGAATTTAAAATTTTCAAGTCAAACTTAAATAACTTACGAGTACCGATACTGTTACCCCCTTAAAATGAGTAAATTAGTCAAAAATGTATTTTTCGTTTTGGAATTCTTGCTTTTATTTATAATATTTGCTACTAATAGAATCTCTAACTGAGAGATGGTATCATCATTGGTGTCAGTATCGTATCAGTATTGATTTTCTGTATCGGTATTGTATCCTATTGGCTGTGCATGTCTATATGTATGGTTTCAAGTTTAAATCTGTATCAAGTAGCTTAATTTTTTTGGTTTTTGTAAAAAATTCTGTGTTTCGATGTGCTTTTGTTTGTTTCATTCAATACCATCCTATATGGGTATGCACCAACCACCCACTACTTGATTTTGATATTTTAATTCAGTTTTTAAAATGTATTATACTTTTATAATTACATTTTAAAAAATAAAATATAATTTTTACATTAAGTTATTGGATTAATTAATAATTTTAAAATTTAAAATTTATATTAATTAATAAGTTATTTCATGTCTATATGAAAATTATTTAAAAGATCTAATTATGCTCTCGATTTTTGTATTCTTTGAAATTTTAAAGATTAGTCTCTTTAATTTTAATTTTTGAATTTAATTTTTATAGATTTTATTAAATTTAAATATGTGTTATCAAAAACTTTTATTAAATTTGAGTTTATGTTATTATAAAACTCCATTAACGGTGTTATTAAATGGATTTCGATTTTCAAATTAGATAAATAGAGAGATTAGAATTAGAATAAATTGGAGGAAATAAAAATTGAAGGACTGATCAATATATCTATAGGCTATATATATAAAAGTAATGTAAAAAAACGCTTCTCCTTTTGATAATTCTCATTGGTTTTCCTTTTAGGACATGGCTTTCCTCCATTTTTAATGGGTATGTTTCCTTTTCTTATATTATTAATAAAACATTAATTTCAATTTTGATCCATGTAAAAATAAATTTACGTTTAAATTTAAGATTTTATCTTTATATATATTGTGTAATTTGAGATATTATTCATCATATCCATTTATTCATAATGTGTTCATTGCATATCGTGTTACTTTTTAATTATTTATCTGTTGCATTTATGTCATGTATTAATTTATTTAATGTTATGCATAACTTGTTACCATAATTCAATTTAGAGAAAATTCTGTTTCTGTGTGTTTATGACCCTTAATAATTTGATTATGAAATATTTATATATTTTATCATAGTAATTATATGCAAATAAAATTATTTTATTTCTTGTTTATTATTGATTTTAAAATTATATTACGAAAGAATTGATCCACAAATTAAAATTATATCACCTCATATTTTTTAATCTCAATTTATCTCATATTTTACTAACTTAATTTAATTTCAAATTTAATTTTCATAAATTATTAAAATTAAAAAAAATAATATTTTAATTGACAATGATTCAGTATAATTAAAATAAAATTTTTAATTATTTATTTAAATCCTCTAATGTACTTACAAGTTGCAACCCAAGTCAAGTGAAGGAATTTGCTATTTAATTTTGGAATCAACAAAATTGCTTTCACCACTATCTTTTATATTATCTACGTATAAAAGACAACTTTATTTAATTAATTAAGATTAATTAAAAATTAATGCTAAGAGCTTACTTATAGTTACGGTGAATGACTTTCAACTGACTATATGTCATTTGATGTGGTTAAATTTATATTAATTTTAATTAAATTAATCATTTAATTACAATTGGTGAAAAGAAAAAAGTGATTGAAATTGTTAAAGAAAATGGATTCACCCCTTCCATCATTTCAAAGAACCAAATTCCATAAATGATTGAAATTAACAGTTAATATTTAATTATTCAAATTTCAATTAACCACGATTATAAAATTTAAATAGTTAATTCCACTATAAACATCTTTAAATTATGATTCTTATTTTAAATTTTATAAAATTCTAATTATATTATCAAATTATCAATTTTATATCAATAATATCATTTTAAATGAGACATTAGATTTTACGTGGTAATATTTTGCTTTATGTTTAGTTTTTAATTTTAAAAGTTACGTGATAATATTTTACTTTTCTTTAAAATTTTTATTTTAAATTATATTACATAAAATTTTATATGTCATTTAATGGTCAAATTAACGGTTTAAAAATAGAATGATCACGTAATTAATATAATACTAATTATTTAGAGATATAATTAAAACGTAGAAAATCATAGATTAGTAGTGATTGGTGCAATTAACTCAAATTAAAACACATTATTATTGTATTAAATACTGCAGAAAATTGGGTTATTAGCTTTGTAATGTTATGTAAAGTTAATTAAAAACTGATTAGCTGTATCAAGTCTTATCTACAACAAATTAAATGGGATAGGCTAAGGTCTACTGTTATTTTGTGTAGGAAATGGACCGACATATTGATTAAATTAAATAATGGGATAATATATAATATGGTTAACGTTATCTTAAGTTACGGTTCAACTTTATTGCATCAAACATGGGCAGGACCTGCTAGTAGACTAATATAAAAAAGATAATTTAGAGTAAAATATCATATTTATAGTGGACTAACTACTGCAGTAGAAATTAGGAGTGTAATTGAGTTGAATCGAGTTTTAATGTTGATAAGTTTGAGTATAAATTCGATTTGAAATTTGAAATTTGATATTTGATTTGAGCTTGATCGATCATATATTTTTAAGATCGAATTTGACTCGAGATATAATCGAGTTACTTGAACTTGATTGAGTGTGTCTTTGGATGGACCGTGCGTTTACATCCGGTAAGGTTAAAAACAGCAGTAGCAGTGCGATTAATTATTGTAGCTATGAGATAAAATATTTCACCGCACCACAACCATTGCCCATCCAAAGGCACACTAAACTTGTTTATCAATATTCGTATTCAAGCTTGAGCTTGATCTCAACTTGATAATTAAGTCGAGTATTATTAACCTTAAATTAAGCGAATAATTACTAAATTGAGTTTGAGTTTTTTGGCTTAATGGTAAGAGCATTATGTTATACGCATTAGAGCCTGAGTTCGATCCCAAACAACTTCATTTTTCTCTCCAATTATATATAAAAAGGACTAAATCCATAATATCATTTTCAAGTGAATTAATTAGAGAAAAGGTAGAGGTTAGGGTAGATTAATCGCTTCAAAATTAATTAAGATTTTAAATTTTTTGTTGGACTTTTTTTTTTGTTAGACTTGATAATGATTTATAGTGTTGTTTATATTATACAGGGTGAGTAAGTAATTTGAAGTTATTAATTTTTTTTATACAATTAAAGTTATAAATTTTGATATGTTAATCATTTATTGTTTTAATAAATTCTCTTATTCATATCATTTATCAATGTTATTGTGTAAAAAAGGAAGAAAATATGTTATTTGAAGATTTATTCAAGTATTAGGCTACTAATTTTTGACTTGATATATTTAGGTATAAAAATTTGAACTTAATTTGAAAAAAAAAAACAAGTTACTTACATTCACTCGATTAAGTTTTTAGTCACTGAAAATGAGTTCAATGACACGGTTTATCATCGATCATCGTTCATTGTTTTAGCTTAAGGCCGCGTAAGGTCTGAGCACGTGACATCTAGATTCATTTATTTTTACTCTAATTATAATAAAAATGGGTAACCTACACCTAAATGTCACTAAACTATTTATAAGTTTATGTTTTGCTCACTCAACTTTAAAAAGTTACAAAACGGACATTGATCGAATAATTCAACGACTTAAATGAAAACTTTTGAATAATTCAGTGACCTTTTTGTAACTTTTCAAAGTTGAATAACCAAAACGTAAACTAACCAATAATTTAGTGACATTGAATGTAGTTTACCTTAAAAAATTAGTATTGATTAAAAAAAAATCATAAACAAATTTACAAGTTACTCGAGTCAAGCATTATACTCAAATTCAATTAGCTCAATCAATTTAATAATAGTTGAACCAAACTCAAGGGTTTTAAAGACTAAATAATTTAGACACTCTAAACCATTAAAACCCCTAAGGTTTTATTTTTCGATTTAAAAATACTTTTCAGCTTAAACCATAATTTTAAACAAAATAGATTGATAAGCAAGCATATTTAATTTAAATTTAGATTTTAACCTTAAGCTAAAATTTTTAATTTTTGTAAAAGTATTTTTAATGAAATTACCTTTTTATCTTTCATTTATTTTTTTTATTTAAAATATCATGCTTAAAGTAAACATTTTATCTTTTTAAAAACATCTTTTGACAATACTGGTTAATATTATTAAAATTTTCAGAATAATTTTTAACTTTGATAGTAAACAGTATTATGTTATTTGACTTCGCAATTTAAAATAAAACGATAATAGCGATATCAATTGAGTAAAGATTTTAGAATTATATTGATGGTTGAATTGACATGTCATCGATTCATCGATCCAACCGGTTCAATTAAATAATAAAAAATAAAAAATATTCGATTCAATTAATTCAATTGTATGATTCAATCAATTTTTTGTACACTTTAATCTATTCATACCTATTTAATTAATCTAATAATTTTCTCAAAATTAAAGTTTTGATTAATTTGTAATTCAATTAACCTAATAGACCGATCCAATCGAGTTAAAACAGATTGCAATTGAATTTATTCAGAAAATAGGAAAATAATTGTCACTATCCAACAAAACTATTCAAACGCAACGCGAAGGTTGAGTAATCCAATCTGTTCACGAAAGTTCTAGAAGCAATATTGGGTTGAACGCCATGTGGCAACTCAAATGATGCGTTGGGCTGTCAAACACTTGGGAGGGCATACTTGTCTTTTTAAAAGCTCTAGAAGTTCGTACCCGAACGCGGAAATGTCTTCTAGAAACAAAACCTTTAGTTGAATTTGAAGTTTGCTTCTTTGTTTCTAGAAAAATAGTAAATTATTATTTTGCCCACTAAGTGATCGAAAGGGACTGCCTATTTCTGCTTATTCTAAAAGCTGTGGGGACGTCGGACCATTTGAATGTAGATTCGTTTATACGTGATTAGTATAAAAATAGTAGTGGCGATAAGATTAGATATTATAACGTGAGATAAAAAGAAAGTTAAACACATCCCATTAAAAATAAACGTTTATTCAAAGGGACCTTAGAAGATTCAACACGTACTTTATTCTTGTGTCCTAACACCATACATTTATGTCATATTTGAGGTCAACCTAGTGAGTATTAGACTTGATCATGAATCGAGTCGAGTTAAATTTGAGTCAGGTAGATATAAAATTTTATGTTTATTTTCTAAGTTTGGGTTTGGTTAGAAAAATAAACTTAAAATTTTATACAAATTTGACCTAGATTAAAAATGCTAAACTCGAATCTGATTCGACCTGCTTGTATTAATTTTTTATATAATTCTTTTTAAATATATAATACGTCATATACACTAAAAATATTAAAATAAATATTTTCTAATAAATTAAAAATACATTAAATACATATAAATAATATTTTAATCAATATGATAAAAATATCAAATTAATTCAAAAATTTATAAAATTTAACTATTAAAATACAACTAGTCCAACTTTGATTTTTTCTTATGGAATTCTTATCTTGAAGAGCTTTCCAGCACCTTGTATTTTGACCTATTGATAAATTGGAGGAGCTCTAGTAAATTGTAATTTATGTATGAACATATTGGACTTACATTTTAAGTAATATAAACAATTTTTAATAAAATTTTATTATTAATAAATTTAACATTCATTTATTAAAATCAAGTAATCTAATTGAGATACTATATATAGCACATTAAATTTGACTCATTCACACGTTGGGTATAATTACCATGTGGTTAGTTAAGAAAAATATTGTGGGTTATATCAAAATATGGGCCACTTCAAATATTTTTTTAAAACATTATTGTAAGATTGGACCTAAAATTATACTTTTAATAATATAATTTGGTACATAGTGGCACCATATGTTTTGATATGATGGCAACATCCACATAATCTAACAAAAATTCCTAAATTGATTGCATCATGTTTGTTTTGTTTTAATTGTCATTTTGTCACACTTTTTTGAATATGAGAAATATTATAAACATGCATTATCTTATAAGGTTTTTCTACACATTAGTAATAAGGGATAAGCATAACACGGTTCGAACTCATGCCAGATAGATATATGATAAAAGCTTTAGCTACCGTTCTATTCAAATCAAACACTTAAACTAGTAGAAACCATACAATATTATTAAAGTTAATTCATTCGTTCGGAAACCTTAACTTATGACAATTAAGTCATGAAGATTATTGGTGTGATAAGGGTAATTAAGTTCGATTGGCTTAGGCATTTTTGTCAATGTAGGAGGATGTAAGTTCGAGTGCGTTGAAGCGGGGTTGGAGAAAGATTATCTGTAATTCTAAGCATTATATAAAAAAAACATGATCAAAACCTATATGAGATTGTTTAAAAAAAATTAATGCTTTAAGTAAGAAAAGCTAACGGATAAAGAGAAAATATATTATTTTAGTGGTTTATATATTAAAAAGGTCAATAAACTATAATAATTTATTTATATAAGTCCTTATAGTTCGTAGAAAGAATCTTTATAGTTAGATGTCAATTTTTTATGACATGAAATTGAAATTGACAAAAATTATATGTAAATTATTTGTTTATTTGTATAATCATATATGTAAAAAAATTTACCTTTTTATTTTATCATAAATCTATGGATGAGATTCAATATGAAATTTATGACTAAATGTATCATATTAAAACTATTTTAATTTTTTTTTGAAAAATGCAAAATTTAAAATTATTTTAGATTTTATTATATTGTAATAGTTTTAATATTGAGACATTCATATTGAATGTGTTATTTTTTTTGTCTAATTATAGTCAAATTCAATATAATTATATTTAATAAAAATTTTGACATATTAACAAATTTTACGTAAATTTTAAAAAATGTGTTCATATACATTATTTTTCGTGTCATTTCATATTAAACATCTTGATTATTTTACTATGTTCTTTTATTGTATAAGCTCATTACAATTCAAATATAGCACGCTCGTAGCCGTGAGGGAGAGCCTAGAGTGTGTGTAGATCCTCCCGCATTATAAAGTTTAGAGAGGTATATAAGGTTAAATACTACGAGCCATGTGTCGTCTGCTAATTGGTAGACTTGTCATTTAGTGGTTCCGTTGTTAGATCAATTATATGACTTGATGTGATTAGGTTGCTGAAAATGCAAATGACAAGTGGCATCCATCTTGTGAGAGTGATTGAGTAACGTGTCCTTGAGTCCAATCAAAGTGATATCACTGGCGAGGTGGTCTTGAGTTCGATGAGGTAAACTTTCCTAATGAGATAACTCATGACGAAATCTAACTATAGTATCTTTTAACAAAGGTAAGTAAATATATGTTTGAACATATTGGACTTCTTTTTTTAGTAATATAAACAATTTTTTAATACAAATTCAACATTTAATACTTATTTTTTAAAATTTTATTAAATTTAGTTAACCTAGTTGAGATTGTTTAGTAATATATGACTCATTAAATTTGACTCATTCCCACTTGGGACATAACTAGCAAATGGCTAGTTAAGAAAAGTAGTATAGATATGGCATGATGTGCCAAATATGTGACTTCACATGATTATCAAAGCAATATTGTAAGAGTGGACCAAAAACTATACACTTGACAATGTAATTTGGAACATAGTGGCAACATATGTTTGTTTTAATTGTCATTTTGGTACACTTTTAAACATTAGATATACAATATGCGTATATATATTATCTTACAAGTTTGGATTTTATGTAATAATTTAATTTTATAAACAAAATTGAGAAATTGACATGATTTCTCACAATAGGCCACTTGCCATTGAACGAGTGGAAATTATCCAAAAAAAAAAGTGAATCATGTATGCCACTTGTCTATGAAATGTTCCATGAAATCATGGGATTTGGGAAAAGTCTCCAAGTCCTTAGCCATATTATTGCATCAGTTTAATAGACTTTTAAAAAATAAAAGGCGGTAATGTGGGTATACATATGAAAGGTTAAATGCTTTATTAAGCCTTATACTATGCATAAGTTGCAAATTTAGTCCTTATGCTCTAATTTGGTTGATTTTAGTTCGTGTACTTTTTAGATTTTGAATTTTCAATCATGACCTAAAACAATAGCAATTAGATCCATTAGGTCAAATTCTATTTATTTGTTCCATACTTTATATTAGTTGTGAATTTAGTTTTTATTCTCCAATTTGATCAATTTTAGTCTTGTACTTTTCTAATTTTGAAGTTCGATCTAAATTCAAACTATAACCGTTAAATACATTAACTATAATGTTTATGCGAATATTATATGAAAATATCATGTTGATATTGTGATAATATGTTTACCACATAAGATTTTGGAAACATCATAATTTAACTTAATGAATTTTACCGCTATAATTTAGTAAGAATTGAAATTTTAAAATTCGAAAAAGTACAAAAATTAAAAAAGGACCAAATTAGAATATAAGGATCAACTCCACAACATATGCATAGCACAAAGACTAATAGAAAATTTTAACTATATATATATATATATATATATATTACAAGGTCTAAGACCTAATGTTGATATGAAGGTCTAATTTTGTTTTTATCCTTAAAAAGTTAACCTTAATCTCACATTGGCTAGAAAACGCTCCTATGTTCACACTTACCCTATAAATAAGTATAAATTTTTTCACATTTTTTTATTAAAAAGTTATTTAAGTCTACGTTGACTACTAGAGAGCACTCCCACATTTCACACTTACCTTATATAAGTGACAATTTTTTCACTATTTTCATTAAAAAGTTCATTTTAATCCCAAATTGACTATATAATACTTTCATAGCACACTTCTTTCTTAAAAAATTAATTTTAATCCCACATTGACTAGAGAATGCTCCCATAACTCACTTCTTCACTATTTTCATTAGAAATTAATTTTAATCCTTTAAAAAGTTAAATTTAATCCTACATTGGCTAGAGAACACCTCATACTCGCACTTATCCTATAAATAAGTTTTAATTTCTTCACTATTTTTATTAAAAAGTTAATTTTATTCTTAAATTGACCAGAGAACACTCCGATATCTATAAACAAGTGTCAATTACTCACTATAATGCCAATTTCTTTACTATTTCATAAGCTTTTTACAGTTTACTTTGAAGAAATTCATGAGAGAGAGCTTATAGTTAAAAGTTATTTATATATTATTTATATAAATGGTGATGATTCTAATACAATACTAATACTAAGATTTTGCAAATAAATGGTAGTGATTCCGATACAATGCTCTAATATGAATTAATTAAATATTTATATGTGTAAATATTTTATATTTAAAAAATATGAATTAATTAAATGTATCTTTTAATTTAAATTCAATAAACCCGTACATCTTGTATTAATTAAAGGTGCATTAATTGTTTTATAATTATAACCAATATCATCAACACATGTTAAACAATTTAAATTTACTTATTAAATAACTTATTACTAGATTCAAATTTTGACAGATTTCCGTATTGCACTGATAAAAAATCTAGTAATATTATAAACAACACTTAATTAATATTGCAAACATAATATATGAAAATGACAAATAAAATAAAATAAAAAGTTATATACATCATCTCAATTATATATCATATTTGAAATATCCAAAGATCTTAAAGTTTTCTATTCAATTAAAAAAATTAAGTAGTTATAAGGTCTAATTTGCATATGATGCAATACTAAGAATTAATTAAGTACTCCTTATAAATGTATAATTTTAAAAAATATCATTAATAGGATGTTAATTAAAAAAAGGTGGTGGCCAAATTCAAATACAACTGATATTTAGAAATTTGATAAAATTAAGTTGTCTAAAATATTATTAGCATAAATATTTATATTTTTATATTACCATCAGGGGGCTGGATTTTTCTCAATATCAATGGTGCCGTTCAATTGGAATTAGGATGTGCATTCGCTGGGGGAGTTATGCGAGATGAGAATGGTGATTGGATCTCTGGTTATAACCGATTTCTAGGGACATGCTTGGTTTTTGATGTAGAACTTTGGGGCATTTTAGATGGTCTAAAACTCGCCCAACGAAGAGGCCATGATAAGGTGGTTATTTAATCGGATAGTCTGGAAGTTGTTTAAAGCCACACATGAAGGTACTTCGAAGACTTCAAATTATGCTATGATAATAAGAATACACAACATATTATCTCAAGAAGGTCAATGAATATTAAAACATATTTCTAGGGAGTATAATCAAAGCACGGATTATATAACCAAATTGGCTTTCACAAATACGACGAATCTTCATCTGTTTGAGATCCCTCCAAAGAAAGCGTTAGACTTTCTCGTTGCAGACAATGAAAGAGGGTTTTATATCCCTCAATATTTTTCCATGTAGATTCGTTTTAATTCACCAATATATATATATATATATATATATATAACTTTTCATTGAATTTAATATCACCAATCAAGTCATATCAACTAACTTAATTAATTAACTAAAAAATTAAATATTTTTATAAATAAAATAATGCTATTAAATAAATGCAAATATATATATTTTTTCATATTTCAATAATCATTAATTAATGCATGTATATATATATATATATATATTTCCATTTTTGTCTCATTTGATTTAATATAGCTTTTGAAATAATATAATTACTCTTATTTTCATAAATGTTGATGTTTCACCAGCTTTACTTCTTTTTTGTATTATCATTTTTTAAATTTATTATTATAAAATAATATTATAAGTAACATAATTTTAATATAGACACACTAAATATAAAATATTAATACATGTGTAATATAAGGGAAACATAAAATTATAATATTAATAATTTCTAGATATTTTATATATGTAGAAGTATTTACATATTATATATTATATATATATATATATATATATATTTAAATTTATGTTTCTCGGAGGTAAAAGTGATATGATAGTTTTTTACTATATTTAAGATTGGACTTTGATCCGTTTACTAAAAACAATAAATAGACTGGTCATGTCTGTTAGATGAATGAACAAAACAGTACTTTAGTTAAAATTATGTTGTTTAAATACTTATTTTGGCCTTTTATAAGTTAATATTTTATTTAAAGCAAATTGGCGATGTTACACTATTTTTGTCTTATGTGTCATATCAATAAAAAAATTTTATAAAAAAAGTTTTTAAAAATAAAAAAATGTTATAATTTCAAAATTTATAAAAAATTTCTTCAAAATTAAAAAAAATAAAAATTTTAAAATGTTATATACAATTTTTTTTAGAAATGCAAAAGAATTGTAATTTAAAAAAAATCAAAACTTAAAAATCTCAAAAAATATGAAAAATAAAAAAAATCTTTATTTTTTTTAGTAAAATTAATGACACCAAACTTCTCCAAATTATGAGTTAAATTTTAAAAAAATAATCTTTAGACATTTAAACATTTTAATAATTGAAATAAATTATAATATTTAAAAACAAGGTTTGTGATTTTATTTGCTTATCGAGAATCTCACGTGAAGATCAAATTTCCTCTTCTTTTTTTCACTAGAGTGGGGTTTAATAAATAAAATAATTGTAAACATGAAGTTATTTTAAAACAGCATGGGGCAAATTGAATAATAATATAAAAATTAAATGTTAAATTTATTATTATGCTTGATATATAAAACACCTAAATAAGCACGATATAATTTGAACTATAGTAAAAGGACTGTTATGATACTTCTATCATATATTTTTAGGATAAATATCAAATATATAAATCAACCTTAATTCAATGTGCAATTTGAATATGGACTTTGATTTGGTGCAATTATACACATAAAATTTAAATTATGGTTCATATGCATACATGAAACTTTGATTTTGATTCAACTATACACAGTTAAAGAAATGAATACAAATATTTATTTTCATTTTGGATAATTGTTTGTATATGTAACATATCTACGTAAAATGGTGCTAATTCGATAAGTTTATTAGTGATTTGTGATAATTGAATCAAATAAAAAATTTATATATAAAATTACACGAAACCAAAGTTCACGAATAATTTTAATATTTTTTTTGTTGTTATATTCACCATTTATGAGCCATTATAGCCATATGGTCCTTATTGCATGGGCCACCCAACACATTTGCTCTTTATAGATTCTAATCATATTTACTCTTTTTGACACAATGTCTAGAGTTACTCATAGCCCCTTCCTAACTCATAAATAAGAAGATAATGCGCTTCAGCGCACACAAACCCAAGTCCTCCTGCATTGGCAATAATAACTATACCAATCAAACTAAAATTTAATCGATATTATTTACTTAAAACTTATATTCTCTTGATTCTATCAAAAATTATTTTAATCTAAATTATATCTTATGTTTATTTTATATTATATAATTTTTTATAATTATCAATCATAAATAAATATTTTCTAAAAAAATTCAAGAGAATATTTTATGGAATATTTATACAATTCAAAATCGTGACTAATTAATTTCTACCGCAATTATTGAGTGTGAATATGCACCTCAAGTTTTGAGCTACGACTAAATGCATGGTTGCAAATGATAAGATTAGTATCCCACTTTAAAAGCCTTGAATTCTAATTTCTGTCATTTTTTATTCTATATTTTTTATAATTTTAGGCTTAATACGTAGAACAAATCTCGACTTCTAAAAATGATACATTTATTAGATTAAAAAGTCGATACAAATGTTACGATTCACGATAACTTTAGAATATTAATCAGAATTTTTAATAATGTTATCTGTTTAGACTAATGAATGATATTATATATAGATAAACTAAATTATGGTAAAGTCAAATACAAGAATTAAATCATAAAATTTGAATATAACAGAGGACCACAACTAGAATTATTTCACTCAAACTCTTGTTTAATGAGGCTACGACATTTAAATCTTAAGCATTCAGGTTCAAGCCTCACCCTCCGTAAATCATACCAAATATAGGTCATGTCCAGATTTAATTTAGTATAAATCCTACCACGTGTTCAAGCGTAGATTCACCCTTACACATGTAGCTCATGTCCGAAATTATTGTTATCTCTACCCAATTTGTGTTTTGCTATAGTGATCCAAATGCATTAATTTCATAATTATATGTATACACTCAAAATTTTAAACAAAAAATTCAGTTACATAAACATTCAGGAGTCAATACAATTAGGCCAAAGGATTGGGTTCCACCCATTGTAACACATATTATATATATATATATATATATATATATATATAACACGTAATATAGTTGAATTCCAAATGTGATTGAAGAAATCAAACATTGTTGATGTTATCAAATTTTATTTCGTTGGCATCTCATGATGTATTCTAACATGCACTCATTCTGAAATGCCATAATCATGAAAATTTCTTAGTCCAATTTTGACTGATTTATTGGATTTGTACTAAAAGTTGTAACTCTAGAAACGTAAAGAAAGGAAAACGACGACGTTGAAAAGTAATTGTATCATCCTTTTCAAACCAATTGGGAGGGGAATCGTAATCAGCCATCGACAAAGTGGGGTAATTGATTTGTACATTTTCTATAAATAAATTATTATATGATTAAAGGTTTGTTTTTTTACTATGTACTAAAGATCATGAGCTTAGGTAGGGTTGGATTTGTTTAAGGGTGGGATTATTGATAAGATTTTGTAAATTTAGTTTGATTTAAGGGTTTAATAAGTTGAGCTAAATTCGAGGACAGATAGAAATTCAAGACATAATTAAGTTATTTAAATTCGAGTTTATTCATAGTTAAGTTCTTTCTATGTAATGGTAAAAATATAATTTTATAATATAAAATGATATTAAAATGAATAGTTGGTACTCAAATCTAATTTGATCTCAACTAAGTAATTGCTAGATCAAATTCGAGTTTTTTTCTAGGTTTAACTTGGAAAACTTATAAACACCGATGTTTCATTTACACCGTAGTTTGGCTCATATTAACCATAGTTGTTTAAACCGAATTGACCTGTCAAATCAAGAATCGGTTAAGGTACTAATTTTTACTTTTATGAATTTTTTAATGATTCATTTAATTGAACCGTAAGAAATTGGTTGGACTGGTCAAAATCGTGACAAGACCAGTTCAACGACCAATCCAATTCTAAAAACATTAAAATTAACCATTACGAAGCACCATTAGGTTGAGAACCAAAATAATATTCAAATCTGACCATGCATGATAAATCTAGAGAACAGGATGGGAACGTAAAACTTAAATTAGAATAAAATTTAGCAAAATACATAAAAATATTAATATAATAAAATAGGTTGATCCAAGTGGAATTTAAGTAAAAAAAGATGGTAAAAATTGAATTGTTATCCAATTCACGAGGAATTCAAGAACTTGTGGACTCTAAGACCAAATTATCAAATATGTGTCAAAGCTATTTACAAATCGATGAAAATAAATAAAATTTATTACAACATAAAAAAAATTATCACATGTATTTAAATAAAAATAAATAAATAAAGATATTTAAAAAATTTCATTTATGAAATTAAAAAAATCCTTATATTATTAAATAGTACACGTGTCTTGCTCTTTGCCTTGGAATCTTATTTGGGTTTTCTCAAATCTAGTCAAAGTTTAGTGATAAAAATTGTTATTATTAAAATTAAAATTAAAATTAAAATTCAGATATATATATTACAATTTAAGTATCAATTAATTAATTATTTAAATTAATTGAGATTAAAATTTAAAAAAATTAAATTCAAAATTTCAATTGTCACATTTTATTGGAACGGAGGAAGTATATATATAAATCTTTTTAATGTATTAAATTATTATTTAACTTACGAGTGTAAATTTTTAGTTAAAAATCAGATTTTTTAAAAATAATTTTATAATAATATTAAAACATATTTTAAATTATGATGTTTACATTAGTTTAATAGATAAAATGTTGATGTGTTAAGTAAAGACTTTATCCACTTGTCATTATTTTAAATATGCCACTCAAGATTTTTAAAAAAAAATCTTGTAATATAATATATGTATATGATTTGATCAAATTTAATTCTCGTATTATTTGAATTTTGAATTTTTAATCTTAAACAATAGGAGTCAAATATATTATGTTAAATTCTACTATCAATTTCGTACTATACATAAGTTGTAGGATTAATTATTGTTTTTCAATTCTATCATTTTTAGTCTCTATAGTTTTCAAATTTTCAAATTTTAGTCGAGTAACTATTAAATTCATTGACTGAAATAGTTTGACTTTTTAATGTTTTTATACAAAAACAATAAGTTGGCATAACATTACAAATGTAATAATATGAATGTCGCGTAAGATTTGAAAATAGCAGCATTTAACTTAACAAATTTAATGATAAATGCTTGGGTCAAGACATGCAAGTTGAAATTCGAAAAATACAGAGATTATATCATTGACCAAATTAGACTATAATGACTAAATTCACAACTTATACATAGTACAGAGAGTAATAACATAATTTGATCCAAAAAATTAGAAATAATACTTTTAAAAAAACAATAATTAGATAAGGTTTGTTGATATGTTGGATCAATGGAAGTAAATGAGAAGGGAAGATAGTCCTAGTCCAGAAGTACAGAAGAAGAAGGTCCTTCCTTTGGGATGTCTGTCGCCTTTTATTATATAGGGTCAAACCCCGGGTCGAGTTGTTTTTATTATAAGTATATAACAAGGTTATAATACGATAAAAAATCCTTGTGCCATTCGTATATTTGGAATTCAAACACCTACTTTATTCAAGAATTTTAGTCACTCTACTTTTTAAATTTAAAATGCAATTTAATTGTTAACGCCTTTATACCAAGTAAATAATTTTTTTAAAAAATTTCAAAATGTTATTCCAACGAATTTAATAAAATAATCTTTATGCTGTGAACATTTGGATTTAAATTGTAAAATCTGAAAAAATAAATAGACTAAATTCTAAATATATGAAAAGTAGAGGGTCTTGAAGGGTTTTTTACTGAAATGGGGTGGAAAAAAATAAAAAATACCAAAATGGGATGGGATTTCAGTTATTTACCGAAATGGGGTAACCAGGGTGGTCACGCCACTCCCATAGGCGGCACCACCCTGTGTCAGCCTTCACCTGCAACAAAAACAGTTAGAACAGTGAGGCATGCAGGGAAAAGAAGAAAAAAACAGTGGAAAGCCGACACCACCTTCTTCTTCTTCTTCTTCTTTTGCTTCTTTTTCTGCTGCTTCTGCTTCTTCTTTCTTTCTTCTTCCTCTTTCTTTTTCCAACGCCACCACCTTCTTCTCCTTCTTCTTCTTCTGCTTCTTTTTCTGCTGCTTCTGCTTCTGCTTCTACTGCTTTGCTTTGCTTCACATTTCGGGGGGTGAATTATCTGCTATTGGTGCCGCCTCTGCAAGGCCATTGTCCTGGCTTTGGTGCCGCCTCTAGCAGTCCATTGTCCAGGCGGTGCCGCCTATGGCAGTCCATTGTTCAGGTTCTGTCGACTGACACCAGGGTGGTGCCGCCTATGAGAGTGGCGTGATCAAGCTGGTTACCCCATTTCGGTAAATAATCAAAATCCTATTCCATTTTGAATTTTTTTAATTTTTCTACCCCATTTCAGTAAAAAAACCGGGTCTTGAAGCTTATTTTAGCCATAAAATAAAAAAGGAAACAAATTTTTAATTTATTATTTGACTTTAAGACTTTAATTTATTTTATAGTAATGTCATGACATCAACTTATTTAGAAATTTAATGCAGCATAAATTATTATTTTGCTGTACTTTGGTTTATTTTGGAAGTATTTTCTCGTTTGTCTCTATAAAAAGCAGAGCCGGTTACCGCCCTCGTTCCCACACAGCTTAATTACAGTTCACCACATTTTCCTCTCAGATTGTTTTAAAAAAAGAAAAAAGAAGAGCTCTCTTGTTAATCAAGCTCACGTAAAAAAGACTTGAGAACCAGCTGGTAAGTTTATAGTCGATCGTTGTTTGAATTTTTTTGGTGATGGATCGTTGTTTAATAGTCGGGTTATGCAAGTTCGTTTTATCAAATTTAGATAGATTTGTAGTGATTACGAGCGTCGAAATTGTTCTATCTGCTCTGCTAATCTTCGCTTTTGAATTTCTTTTTTTTTTTTTTTGTGATGGATCGTTGTTTTATAGTCGAATTATGAAAGTTCGTTTGATCGAATTTCGATAGCTTTGGAGTGATTACGAGCGTCGAAAATCGTTCTCTCTTCTCTGCTTACCTTCGCTTTTGAATTTTTTTTTTTTGGTGATGGATGGTTGTTTTATAGCCGAATTATGAAGTTCGTTTGATCGAATTTCGATAACTTGGAAGTGGTTACCAGCGTTCGAAGTTGTTCTCTCTTCTCTGCTAATCTTCGATTTTTGTTTGTTCTGTTGTAATTTTCGAGTCCTTTTTTGATCTCCAAAGCCGAATGAGATTTCTTCTTTTGTTTGTTTGTTTTCATGGCTGAACTGAGTCGTTTTTGAATTTTGTTCTCTGAAAGTAGCAATAATAGGTAAGATGAAAATTAGAGATGATAACGAAGGTTCAAAATAATTGATAATGTTAAGAATATTTAATTTAATATTTTAAAATTTTATTCACTCAATATATATATAAAATTTCATGCTGAGAGCAGATCATAGAAACTAGAAAGCTGTTAGATCTGTGCGTTGTCTGGCTTTGGATTTTGAAATTCTAGTAAATTTCGGTTTGATTTAAAATTAAATAATTTAAATATATGGAATAAATATTAACATAAGGATATTTTTTAAAATATTTATTTTTTAACAATAAAATGAATTACATAAACACTTTTTTATGCTGCTTTTATGTATAAATTTGGTTTATATAATAATTGAGTATTAGCTTGTTGATATTATTGTTAGTGTTAATTTAGAAATTAGAACTACTCTAACTTACTTAAACATCTAATATCCTTTGAATTAAGGGTTAGAGTGAGATTTTTTAAACCATTTAATAGATCATACAGGTCTATATCTAACCATGTTTTTTGCATACCTCTTGATTGTATTTCATTTGGATATGGTTGGTTGTGGTGACGCTTTTAATGAAATAAATGTTTTTTTTGTTTTTTGTTTTTAGATACAATTTCTTATACCTACATGAAGTCAACATCAGTTGCTGGTCTTATTTGGCCTTCTTTTAATTATTATTATATTTATGTTTATTAGACTTTAATGGTAATTCACTATTTTGGGGATTGTTGAACTTTGAAGTTTCAACCACAGAATAGTGGGTTTTTTTTTTTTTTGCAAATTTCCAAAATATATAGGGATTCAAGTTAACTGAAACATTTCCACATTTAGTACTTTTGAGTTGTAATGAAGATGTTTATGATGTTAATTGCAGATCATGGCCAATGAGCGCTACATCGAAGAGGCCGAAGTTCGAAACTGTTTATTAGAAAGCAAAAATTCCATGGAGAAGTGGGTGAATTCACCGGAAACAGTCACGGGTTCGGACGATAATCCCTCAGCCGGTTTTGACTGCAACATTTGCCTCGATACTGTGCAAGATCCGGTGGTGACGCTATGCGGTCACCTATATTGTTGGCCTTGTATTTACAAATGGCTTCATTGTCAATCCATATCCACCGAAAGCCATGACCAAAAACAGCCGCAATGCCCCGTTTGTAAGGCCGAAGTTTCGGCTTCGACAATCGTACCACTTTATGGTCGGGGCCGGACGAGTATGGCATCAAGAGGCAAGGCTCCCCAACTTGGCATAGTCATTCCAAAGAGACCTGTTGGTCCTGATTTTGGCACACCAAGATCACCTAATAGTGCCACTAGTCCACAATTTACACATCAAATACATCACCATCACCATGGCTATTCATATCAACCACAAGTGTACAACTATCCATCTTCCCCAATGCTTAGTCCCGGTGGCACAACAATGAATGTGCCGGATCCAGTGACCCGAATATTTGGTGAAATGGTATATGCAAGGGTATTTGGGGAGTCAATTACGAACTTATATGCGTATCCGAATTCATACAATCTTACTGGGAGTACCCCTAGGATCAGAAGGCACCTAAAGCAAGCGGATAAGGCACTAAACAGAATAAGCTTTTTCCTCTTCTGTTGCTTAATCATATGCCTTCTTTTATTTTGATCTATTCAGTTAACAGATCGTTAATATACCCCTACATGTATAGATACAAATTTCACCAGATGTACCAATTAGCATAGGAGATGTTGCATCTCCTATGTTACGATATAATATTATATATGAAATTATAAATTTTGATCGATATGATATGAGTTTTCTTCCAAAATTTAAATTTAATAGTCTTAATTCATTGACCAAAATATTTACGTAATAACATATAACTTGATTCATAACTTGAACTTACCCATAGAATAGTTAATCAATGACGAAGTTTTGATGCATCAATCTAACGAACTGTATTTGCTTTCAATTTTAATTGCAACCGTTACCTATATTACTCAACTTTAAGTATGAGTGTCAGATACAGTAATGTATTCGATACGTGTATGATTAACTGATATCTCTATATCTATCTATATGTTGTACACAGTATCGAGTGCGAATATTTGATAAAAAAAATAAGAATTCTAGCAATCCGAATCCAATATATATTCGAGCGCAGGTGAAGCCAAAAAAATTATACCATTAAACTATCAAATTAGGAGAGTTGGTGGAAAATGGTGATGGGATTAGGTAGTGGCTGCTGAAGGTTGCATTTTCAATACTGTGAAGGGGTCAATATTAAAGAAGCTTGCTAGAAGAGAGGTCATCCTTGTATGTATAAAATATCAGAAATTATAAAATAAAATATTACAATTTGAAATAAGAAAAAAAAATGAAGAATATTCAAACAGGGTATATTATATCACATCAGATAAAGAAAGGTATTACTTTCTGGAATGGATTTTACTGCAATCAATTATGATGAATATAAATAGTAATGAGGGTGAAAGTAACAAAATCTCAATTATGAGTTTGTGTTACAATTATTGTTGACTTCTATTTAGATTTTCTCAAGGGTAGAGATTCTTGTCTAATTTCGAAAGTTCGTCTAAAAATAAAAAGGGTTTTAGACGAAAATATTAGGTATAAATATAATAATAAATTCTGACCCTACTTCTATTTTCTGGGATCACTTGGCTTTCAAAAATCTAGTTAAATTGCCTTTTTTTGGATGGAAATATTGATTAGACTGTTAAAATTTTAATGGCAATGACATTATACATTATATTTCATGTGACACACACTGTTACGTATTTCAACCAAATTAAATATATGCATATCAAACTTCTCAAAAAAAATTAAAAAAAAAACTATCCACATTAGTAATGAAGTAGACGTGGATTGCAACACTAATACAAAATTCACTCAATTTTTCAATAAAAAAATTTAACTAAATTTTAAATATTGATAGTTACCGAGACAAAACAAAATCCAATATTTAAATATTAAAATAATAACTTACCCAATCAAATTTTAGTTGAAACCTTTTTTTTTAGGGTAACCCTAGATGAAATCAAATATAGGAACTTGGGACCATTAGAAGGAGACATTTTGGGTCAATTTTCTTGCACATAAAGTTGGTGTATATTAAGGAGAACTCTCTCTCAATTGAGCTTGAAGCTTAATAGAGAGCAAATGATCAATTATGGAAATACCCCATCATATTCTATCCCTTTCACATAATTTGGATTTGTTCTAAAAACCTTATCTCCTAATCAACATGATTGAGTTCTCCATCACACCTAAATTTAAAAATCTTGGTTGGATTTTGACATGGATGCCCCACCATTGACTTTGAAAGCATTCTAATTGTCGAAACCTCTTTTTTAAAATCGACCTTTTTATTTTGAAAACGAAAATAGGAGTCGCCATCAATCTTTTTTTATGAGGTGTGATCGGATCACTTCGTAATTTAATCATTTTAATAAAATATTTTGATTTACTAAAACAACGATTTTAGTCTGTGAAATTCGTGAAAACAGGTTTGGGATTCGGTTACGTACGAGGAAGGATTAGCACCATCAAAACGCCCAAAATTGGTACCTAATTGATCAATTAATGCCTTAATGTCAAAATTTTGAAAACTTAAATATTTTTTGCAATATGATCCCTCTTTTTATTAATGTTAGTTTTTTTAACGCTTGAATAAATTGAAATGAATGTCAAAGACCCTCTCGTCTCGAGATAACAAATGTCACATCCCGTAAGTTAGGACACGACATTTTGAACCCTCGAGAATGAGCTCGCCTTTAAATTTTTATTTATTTAAATTCATATATTTTAATTTTAAAAGGATATTTGGCTATTTAAGTTCAACGAGAGAATCAAAGCCCCGTAAGTTAGGGTACGATTTCTCGAATCTCCCAAATATGAAACATTGCCTTATTTTGTAAATTTCCCCTTTTTTACGAATAAATACAAGCGTAAATTTTTTAAAACGATGTGTATTTATCTTATCTGGGGTATAGTATATAAAAAAGGGCAAATTATATTCAAACATAATGTATGATGTAGTGATGATGAGATAATATATAATGGCTATATGGGTAGAATATTAGAATGATATTTAATAAATAAATAAGGAAATATTATAATAATACTAATGTAATTACAATAATAATAATAATAATGATCAAATCATAATAATAATAAAATAAATAAGGTAATTTAAAACAAGTAAAATAATAATAATAATAATGAAAGATGCTTAATAATGAATGTAAATATAAATAATACGTAATATGTAAAAAATATAAATAAATAACGAGCGAAAAATGTACAAATATAAATAACGAGTGAAAAATATACAAATATAAGTAACATAAATTTTAAAATAAAAAGTAAGACAATAATAAATAAATAATAATAAAATGCATGAAAGGCTAAAATTGTCACAATAAATAATAATAATAATAATAATAATAATAATAATAATAATAATAATAATAATAATAATAATAATAATAATAGAAATTTTCATGAAAGGCTAAGATTAAATAAATAAGGGACTGAATCGAAATTTAAATAAAATTGCAAGTATAAATCATAATAAAATAAATAAATTAAATAGTAAAACAAAATAAAGGACCGAAGTGAAATGCGCGAAAAGGAAGAGGGACTAACTAGAAAATCATCCCCTTACCCTCTAAACACATAGTTCTGGGGGACTAAAATAAAAAAAAATTAAGAGGATAAATATAAAAGAATGAAAAATACTGGATCGCAAACTAATTAAAAAGTAAAAAGCAGAAGGGCTAAAAGTGCAATTAGACCCTTCCGCAAAAACACGCGGATCCTGAAGTTGAGCGGGTCGGGTTTCGGTCGTTTTGGCCTCTGAAATTAACTTTCAAAACAACGCCGTTTTGACAAGCTATATAAGTTGGTTTTTTGACAAAAAAAATCATTTAGCCTTTGTTTGAAAAAAAAAAATTCTGAAAACCTCTCAAACTCTCTCTTCCCTTCTCCAGGCTCCGGCCATTACTCCGACGCCAGACCACCGTGGCTGCCGTCTACGGTGGTCGAAAAAATTAAAAATTTCCCTTTTGGTTATTTCGGCTTCGCGAGTCCGAATCTAGGGTCGGTTTTTTTAGAAGCTAGCCAAAAAATGACCAAAAGGCAAAGAACCCTTCGGCTTCCGAAGGCAGAAAACGAACACCATGTGAGTTTTTATTTTATTTTATTTTATTTTTTGTATATATAATAATAGATTCAAAGAAAGAAAAATAAAAAGAGATCACCTTTGAAATTTTTGATTGCTTTGGTTTTTTTTTCTGATTTTCCAAAAAAAAAAAGCCTTCTTACAATCTATTTTTTTAGGCTTTTTATAGTCGTTTTACAATGTTATTCTACTGTTTATTTTCCTATTTCGCTATTGTTTCGTGCTGTCCTCTCTTTCTCTTCTTTTGCAGGTGCTGGGGAGGTCAACGGAGTTGGAAAGCTATTCTGGTGCAAGGCTGAGCAAAGGGGGTCAGGCCTCGGGACGAGGCGCGGGCGGTGCGCCCGAGGAGGAGCGACGCACATGGGAGCTAGGGTTTCTAATTTTTCTGAAAATGTTTGAGTGTTGTGGGCTAGGGCTGATTTGGTTTTGGGCTGGTATTTGTAAATTGGGCTTGGACTGTTTCATTATTTGTTGTTATTTTTATTTATTGGGTCTGTTTAGGGCCCGGGCAAATTCTGTTTAGGGCCCGGGCAAATTGGGCCTATTACACTAATTATATCTAAACCCTTTGTTAACTTAAAATTAAAGGAGTTGATATGCTAGTTGGGACCTGCTGAAAATTGAGTTAATTTTTGTATGTAAAGTTATTTTATAAAGATGACTTTTATATAAAGTTAGAGTGAATATTTGGTATATTGATACTGCATTTTGTTAATTCTACAAGTAGAGATATAGATTTGTCACGTGCCCCCTTTTTTTATATATTTATTTTTTAAAATTTATTTTACTATATCCTATATGCACTCGTCATTAACCCAAGCAGTGTACCAAATATTTTCCCATAAAATTATATTGTAAAACAACATAATCATATAAAAAGATATGGAATTGAAAGATGCATCTGTTTTTATCTATTTGAACAACTATTTTATTAGTCAGTATCACTATTTTTGCTTGGAGAGGTCAATTGCAGCAATTAAGAGCCAGTTCTCCATTGCTGTTGCGGTTGAAAAGTGGTTTCCAAAAGTATTTTTAGAAAAAAAAATATTTTCGAAAAATGTGTTGGAAAAGTTTTGTGATAAAATGTAATTTGTGAATTTTTAGTTTTCTGTTGCTGTAAAAATCAGAAGCTAAAAACACCTAAATTTTAACTTTTGTGTTTGGGTGGAAAAACACGCCTTTTTCACTATAATTTTAACCTTAAAAGTCAAGTATTCTTTATTACTTTTACGGTAAAAAAGTATTTTTAAAACCTCAAACACTATGAAAAACGAGACCTAAGATTGACATATGATAGAATTAGTTGGAAATCCATCCAAGTTGTGCTAGAATTATGGACTTCAATGTGACCTAGAATTATGGACTTCAATGTGACCTGGATTGATCTTATAATGCAATGTATTTCCACTATCTCCTACCAAGTGCTTTTTAATGGTAGTCTCACCAAACAAAATTTATTAAATTTGGGTGACTAAAATAAAAATGTTGTTAATGGAAGTGCCTAATTTACATGTAAATAATTAATAATTACTGACTTTAGATTTGTTCAAGGATTAAATTATTTGTGTAAACTTATTAAAGTAAGATGACTAAAATGAGTGCTCAATAACATTGAATTAATGATGGGTGATCAAACTGAAAACTTATTAAAATTGGGTGACTAAAATGAAAATGCTTGTTAATGCAAGTGCCCAATTTTCATTTTTTTATTTTCAATGCCCAAAATGAAAATTTATGAAAGTTGGATAACCAACTTTGTAGTTTACCCTAAAGTTTATTCATATCATACATTACCAAAAACCCTTGTGAGGATGAGTTTTGCTTTATATCAGCCAAAGGCCCACTACAAAACTAGGCCCAATGCCCTATTTCAGTCCACCACTAAGAAGAGGTCATATTATTTTATTTTTATCACACGTTTGATAATTTGTAATAAAATTTGTTTGATAGAATTTTTTTTATATAAAAAGTGAAAAATAATGAATAAGCAGTAATTTAAATTTTTTTTAATATTATGTTATCTTTTAAAGAGTTTTTACCTTTAAAACTTGAGTTTAATTAATTAAAATTACATGAAACGTTTTACAAAAATAAGGACAAAATTTTTTAAAAAAATCATTAGCTAAAATTTAAATTTATTAAATAATTAATTATATTTCTTATTAAATAATTAATTATATTTCTTACTTAATTTTAAGTAATATACTAAACATATTTTAGAATTTAATTTTAGCATCCACATTTACTTCATAAAAATATATAAAAATTAAACCAACAAGTGTTGGATGCAATAGTAATGTATATTGCACTCTCAATGAAAGGATTCAGGTTTGAACATTGGTAAATACATTGTTGGGATGAGCAACTATGAACCTCGAATATGGACTGTTAAATGCATATGAAGTATATCAAAAAATATATATTATTCACATTAATGATAAAATATACATAAATTGTCACATGGACTATCATTCAATGTTATTAAAATTTTAGCAGTTCAATAAACTTTTCATCCAAAAAAAAGTGCTATATTACTAAATTTGAAAAGTTGAAGGCTAAAATGATAAATAAATAAAAAAGAATTAAAACACCGAATAAGTAAATGGTAGAGCTAATTTTTCTTTGTATCAATTAATAATTAAAAGTTTTTATTAAAAGATATTTAATTGTAGTTTGACTAATTTTTTTAATCTTAAAAAAAGAGTAATTTTATTTTTAGTATATAATTCGGATCTAAGATTTTTGTGCTGAGGTTTTCTCAGGTCTAAGTGTTCTCGAGTTTGAATTTTTACAAGTTGGAATTTTTTTTAGGTTTGAGTTTTTCGAGTTTGGTTTTTCGACTTTTTAGTTAAATAGTGTTTGAACAAGTTTAAGTTTGTGTTTTATTGGGTTGGGTTCTTAGTCTTGGACTCATTTTGCCACTTTGGAATTAATTTTGGGTCAGGTCGATTTTATTTTTAAAATGTTTGATGTTTTAGTTCGGATTCAAGTAATTTTAAATATAAATTATTTTGGGTTCAAGTTGGATCACTTTTGGTTTGAGTCATTTCAATTTTGAATTCTTTTAAATTTGGGTTAGTAGAATGGATTAGAATTACAAATTTTTATGATAAAATTAAGTTTAAGTTTAGGTTGATTAAATTGAGTCAACTTCGACTTTAATTTGAGTTCGAGTCAAAATTTACAAGCATAGCCTATATCATTTTAAAGTAGTTAATCGTATTTATATTGCATTGATTTAATATTATATCAATATATATATATATATATATATATATATATATATATATATATATATAACAATTTTATTATAGGTTCTCCTTAATCCTTAAATAAGAGGATAATGCGCTTCAGCGCATTCGAACCCACATCCTCTTGTATT
This sequence comes from Gossypium australe, assembly GCA_005393395.2. NCBI lineage: Eukaryota > Viridiplantae > Streptophyta > Magnoliopsida > Malvales > Malvaceae > Gossypium > Gossypium australe. Next base: position 1,930,556 of record CM016614.1, on the reverse strand, counting down.
GACAACAATACACAAAGCAATCAAACTAAGACTCAATCAACATCAATTTGTATAATTAGTTAATAGATATGTATCAATTAATATAGATTGATATATATAAGTTTAGATTCTTTTATTATTATTTTAATCTCCCTATTTCGTTTGAAAAAAAATTAATTCCAAATGTTTTTTCATCTTAATTTTTTTATATTAATAAATAAATTTTGTTCATTAGGTTACCCCATTAAATTTACTAATAACACTTTTTAAAATTCATATGATTAAATATTTATATTTGATGCAAAAATCATCATTGATTTTTTTTAATTTCAATTATTTTCTATTTTTCTCTTAAAATTAAAAAAGAATTACTTTAAATAATATATATTTATCTATAGAGGGACTTTAAATAAATAAAATTAAACTTACCATAATTATTAAATTTCATCAATAAAAAAGAATCAACATAAAGTTTTTTAGAATACTAGCATTAAATAAAAATCACGAGGGACTAAAATAAAATATATAAGAATATTTAAAAAAGGAAATGAAGATAATACAATTAAATTGGAAGTGGTGCTAATAATAATAATCTAAAATATCTTTATAAATTAAATAATATAAAAGTTGGCCTAACGCAAAACGAGGAATCAAAATAAATTATATTAAAAGATAATTAAATTAAATTAAAGAAATCACCAAATCAATAAAAAATTAAACTTACTATAATTAATACCAATTAAATTTAATATAATATTGTACGAAGCCCCCACACATTTTAATTTTAAACATATAAAATTTAAAAAGATTCTAACCTTTTTATTTATTTATTTTGTCCTAGTGCTGTGTAAAAATATCTCCTTAAAAAGACAAAAAAAAAAATAATGTCCATAAATCAGCTCCAATAATAAAAATAATTATATGCTCATACCAAATCCAAAATTTTTAATTCTTTGTTACCCCTTCAAGGCACTTATATTATTATCAAATTAAATTAATTGTATGATTAATATTTTAAAAAGTTATTATTGATTCAATATCTTTTATCTTATTAATTAGGATTTAAACCTCCGACCCATGACCCTATTACGAGAGGACAACAAAAGGAGCCCGACCGCTAGGCAAGTCTATAGACTCAGCTCGCAAGAACCTTGTGCGAGTTCATGGGGTAGGATCGCAGGTATAGCTCGCAAAACCAGCCCGCGGGAAAAGGTTATAGACCCAACTCGCCGAGACCTAGGGAAGTTCACAGTCTCACTTCACATGTGCCCAAAGAATGCGCAAAAAGTGTCACGTGCTCCACAGGCCATCTAGACATGTGCCTAGTAGCTACAGAGCTCACCCAGAACGTTAGTCACAGGAGTAGAAAGGACCGTGTGCTCCGTAGACACGTGCCTAGCAAGCCTGGAGTTTGCAGAGAATGTCAGTACTGGAGACAGCAGAGTTAAGACAAAATAGTGGGACCTTATCATGAGTTGTAATAATACCAATAGCAACATGTATAAATACACTAATACTCATATCAATAAGACACAAGTAAAATACTACTCAATAATATATTTTTCAATATATTTAATGTTTGAAATTTATTAAAATAAACCTAAACTTTCATGTGAATGATTGTAAAAAAAAAAATACAATGATTAAATTAAAACAAATATTAAATTTCGAATTACTCTAATATTTCCAACGAAAAAAATCGTTTGATGCATAATATATATAAATAAGACAAAATATATGTTTGGTGAAGTATGGTATTGGTTAAAAGAAGGTCTAATTTTGATTTTAGTCCTTCTACTATGTTAAATTTGATATTTAATTATTTTACTTTAATTTATTGTAATTTAACTCTCTACTTTTTATAATTTATCATCAAATCTAATTTGATAACACAAAATATGAAAGATTGACTCTCTTTTGCTTTTTTTGTGGCCGTCTGGGTCATAGTGATTCCTTTTGCGAATCAAAAATGGAGTTAGGGGTTGAAATTAAAGAGATGGGTTGGGATTTGTCATTACATGCACAATCAAGAAGAGCCCAAACGATGAATAGCGTTTGGCTAAGAGAAGATGGTGAAGCTGTAGGGGTTACCAACGCAACTGATTCTTCTAAAAGGCATGGAAGATGGGATGGAGTTAGAAGATCTGGAACTATTGATCCTATCTTAGGTTTTAATCTTGAGGGTAGAAATGCTTGCCCAAGGATAGAGACAGAAAACATGCTAAAGGGTCAAAGTCAGATGGTGATGGACCATGATTGTAACGACCCAAAATCCATGGGCACCGAAAAAGTGTGTTATCGGGCCTCCGTCTTAGTAAACCGAGTTAGTAAATAGTTATTAGGAGTAATTATGAGTCTAATAGTGTGTTTAATTAGATTTTTATTTAGTGAACTTAGCTTAATTTAAAGTAATTAGGAAAAAGGATCAAATTGAATAAGGAGTAAAAGTCTAATTGTAAATTAAAAGAAAATAAAAAGGATCAAAATGGCAAATATGCCATTTAGCATAAGTTGAGGCGGCATACATGTATAAAAATCTGAGATTTTTATGTATTAAAATATATTATTAATATTAGATAACTATATTAATATAATATTATATTATAAAATAAAGTAAATGAAATAATAAAAAGAAATAAAGAAGAACAGAAAAGAACAGAGAAGGTTTCGAAACAGGGGAAAGGAAAGAAAGAAAGAAAAAGAAAAGGGAAAATTGAGGTTTGAAAGCTTGGAGTTTAATTAGGTAAGTCAATCAAGTTCTATTCTCTTAATTTGATGTTTTAGAAGCTTTAAAGCAAGATTTTGATGAAACTAAGTTGATATTTTGAGAGTTTATTGGTTTTCAAGTATAGTTGATGTTGAAGAAAAAGATGAATTAGAGACTAAATTGAATGAAATTTAAGTTAGAATTAGTAGAAGGATTAAATTATAAAGTAAGCTATAAGTTTTGTGTATAGGGATTAATTTGGAAGAAATTATGAATTAGGGTTTTTTATGAAAATTATATAATCAAGTTGAATATGGAAGGAATTTAAGTAGAATCAAAGTATGAATTAAGTTAAGAAAATAAGTAAACTTAATTAGGATTAAATTGTAAAATGAGTTACACTGAAACAGTTTTGGACAGCAGCAGTAGAGCAACTTTGAAAATTCACCAAAAATCGTAGAAGTGGAATTAGAAGTTGAGTGGGATATGAAATTAAAGCTTATTGAGTCTATTTTCATATGAAAGAAATAGAGAAAACAAATAAGTTCTGTATTATGAGATATTTAAATTTTAGTGAAACTGGTTCAGGGTGATTTCGGGTTCCCCTGTTCTGACTTGGAAAAATCATTAAAAATTGTATAAAAATAATTTGGGAACATAATTTAGATGGTTAGATTTATTAATGAGTCTATTTTTATAATAAACAAACTAGAACATCATTTGAATTCTGCATAAAAATATAATTAAATTTTAGCAAAGAGTGGTCGGAACTGTCAGACAACAGAATAGGGGTGATTTCAAAGAATAAACTGTACTTATTGGCTAAACCAAAAATTCTGAAAATTTTATGGCAAGAATATATGTGAGTATAGTTTCATATAAAATTTACGGATCTTAATTCGGAATTCTGTAACTCAAGATATAGATAATTTAGTGACAATGACTCAGGTAGACAGCTTTAAAAGAACTTATAAGTAAATAATAGAATTGTGTATAAAGAATGTAGAATGAAGAGGAAGAGTAGAAATTGAATAAAATTCATTATTTATTGAAATTTAATGCTGTAATTAATAATGTAAATTATTATTATTTTTGTAGCTAATAAGGAAAAAGAGGCATCGGCATCCAAAGGAAAAGAAAAGATCGCTGAGGAGTAAACGTGTATTTCGGGTTTGTATTACTATAACTCAAACTATTTATTAAATGTATATTGTATTTATAATATATGTTATGGGGTAATTAAGACAAGGTAAGTAATAATATTTGAAATTTAGTAAGAATATGTGTGAATATTGAATTATATGTGAACCAATATAATAGATTTTTGAATTGATCAAGTTTTTGAAATTGTTGTGGAAATGAATTCGAAATTGGAAAAGTAAAATAACGCCCTATTAACTTGTCGGACTAGATTTGATACAAATGGCATGCCATTGGATTTGTGATGTGATGAGGAGATTTGTAGCTCGGTGGAGAAGATAATTCTGTTATATATACTTCGGTTTATCCGAAGGGGCATTCAATGCCTTACTGGTGTGTTTGGGAGGTTATATTATACTGGTGTGTTATGGAGGATTTATATTACTTTGGTGTGATAGGGTTGGATATTCTGGTGTGATTGGGTTGGATACTCTGGTGTGTTTGGGTGGAATCCGCGTATCTATCAGAGTCCGAGTATTGTTAATAGGGTAAATAATTGAAATGAAATTTTGGAAATGAGATTGATTGATTTGACTCTATTGAAAGATATGAGAAAGAATGGATGAGTTAAATTATGGATTGAATTAGTATATGAAAATGAAATGTGAATTTAAGATTTATGAAGTGATATATAATTATGTATAATTAGTTTTAATGATTTATAAAGCTTATGGTTGATGTTTGTAATTTATTAATGTTAAATAGTTTGCTTTATGGTAATACCACTGAGTGTATGTATACTCAGCGTACGGTTGTTTCCGTGCGCAGGTTGTAGAAGTCAATACTGAACCAGCATCCGAAGCCAGACCCGACTTCAGCAAACTTTTGGTGATGTATATTTCCTTTTGATAATGTGGCATGTACGTAGGTTGTGTAAATGGTTAAAAATGTTAGTATTATCAGTTTAAGGATTATAATGAAGAAGTATATTTATTTTAATCTAACCAATAATTTTGATAAATTTAAATTGATATTATATTGATTGAGTTTGATTAGAAGGTATTTAGAATAGAAAATGAATATATGAAATGAATTGGTTATAATTGAAATGAATACGGTTTAATTTACAGGGGGTTTTATATAATAATAAGCAGAAATGCTGCCAAAATTTATATTAAACAAAATTTATATTTGCAAATTGTCTGATATGTCCGGTAATGCCTCGTAACCCTGTTCCGGCGATGGTTCGGGGTTAGGGGTGTTACAATGATTTGGAGGATGAGGTGGTTGTAGGGGAAGAGGGGAAGAAAAGAGCTAGAGGAGACATTGAAGAGAATAATTATGTGGAAGGTAGAAACAGGAAACTGTTAGTTGGAAATCATCAATTATCGGCGGCTGCCAGGAGGCAAGCCGACCGGTCGCAATGAAAATACTAAGTTGAAACGTCCGAGGTCTGGGGAATCATCAGGCAGTTCGAAGACTTCGGCATTCGCTGAAGTTACAACCCCCAAGTAGTCTTCTTTATGGAGACAAAAATCAACAAGTTCAAGATGGAGAAAGTTAGACAAAGATGTGGGTATCAGTTTGGTATTGATGTTGATTCTATGGGCTCGAGAGGTGGTCTTAGCTTAGCATGGAGTGGGGATGTTAGCATAGTTTTACAAAGCTTTTCTCATCGTCATATTGATGTAATTAGTGAAGAAGATGGAGGGAAGAAATGGAGATTAACAGGGTTTTATGGATCTCCGTACACAAATGATAGAGAGGAAACTTGGAATCTATTAAGAAGATTACGTAATCAGGGTGAGTATCCATGGTTGGTTTGTGGTGATTTTAATGAAATATTATATAGTTTTGAAAAGAAATGGGGCTTACCTAGAGAAGAAAGAAAAATGGAAGAATTTCGACAAGTGTTAGATGATTGTCAATTGGCAGATTTGGGTTACTCAGGGAACTAGTTTACTTGGGAGAGGGGTAATCTACAGGAGACAAACATTCAAGAAAGGCTGGATAGAGGAGTTTGTAACACCCCCTACCCGTATTCGTTGTCAGAATAAGGTACGGGGCATTACCGGAGTTTACAATTTTTTTATTTTTTATTTTTTTATTTTTTTTTTTGAAACCGAAACCATTCTAATTCATCATATTTTCAAAATAAAATTCATGCATATTTATAAGATAACTTTAACAGATAAGCCATACCAATGGCTGACCTTACATTCATTTCATACTAACATTTATTTTATTAGCTTATACATGCCATTCATTTCCAAAATAAGTTTCTTAAAATACCGAAATACTGGGGTTGATAGTGTGATGAGTCTCCCACCGATCCGACCTCCGAGCTCTTAACACTACAAAACAGGGAAAAAGGAAATAGGGTAAGCACTTTGTGCTTAGTAAGCCCATGTAACAAGAATTATACTTACCTAGTATAATCAATATAAGCAATAAACATTCGTATACTCACTCAATGCATTATTTCCCTAGTAATTCACAAACTCAACATCCAAGTTAGTCCATTAATTTTCATCTATCAATAGTATACACGCCATGATTGATGAGCTCATCAATGTCAAGATTTCCGTTTCCTTGTTATTTTTCCATATTTATCCCGTTAAATTACTCGGAATTTCGATGGATTTTCAGAGGTACACTTTAGTGTACAAATCCGGGTCCGTCAATTCATATTCATGTGCGCACATTTTCATTTCAGAGAGCACACTCCCGCGAACCTCATCTTTACAGTGGGATTACCAATCCAGGCTAAATCCCCTGTAATATAAACTCATAGAGTATTGTCGGGATTACCAGTCCAGGCTAAATCCCCTGCAACGACAATTACTCTAATGAGCTTGGATCTGAATTACCAGTCCAGGCTAAATTCAGACCCTAATTCGGATTACCCGTCCGGGCTAAATCCATTTTCCACATATTCTTCGGGAGGGCTATATCAGGATAGGATCACCCGTCCGGGCTAGATCCTTTTTTTACCGTCAATTCCTTTTCAGAGATCCATCGAATTTTCCTTTCATTCAACCGGGATTTTTTTCCCTTTTTATCAAATATACCAATGTTTCATCAAATTTCATACAATGGACATTCAAATTATATTCACATCAATAACATACATTTCAAACATTTAAGAATATAATTCAAGTTACATGAACTTACCTTGATACTAGTTCGTTTATAAAATCTACTAATCCGGGACTTTTCCTTTCCTCGATCTAGCTTTGTATTTGAGTTTTCCGGATCTAAATAAATAAATCCAATCATCAATTCAATACATTTCATGTTCACATGTAGCATTTTCTATAATTCTATTATTATTTTTAGCTTATTCAAAGCTGTCTACTTGAGTCACAGTCACTAAATTATTTATTTCTCGAGCTACAGAGCTCCAAATGAAGAATCGTTAATTTTCCCTGAAACTAGACTCACATATCTTCTTCTCATAAAATTTTCAGAATTTTTGGTATGGCCAATCAATACCAGATTATTCTTAAAGTTTCCCCTGTTTCACTGTTTGACTGTTCTGACCTCTCTTCACTACGAATCAAATTACTCTTCATACAGAATTCATATGACCTTCTTATTTATTTCATTTGAAAATAGACTCATTAAGGACTCTAAAAATATAAAGTTAAGCCCCTAATTATTTTTCTCCAATTTTTTATGATTTTTCAAAGTCAGAACAGGGGATCCCGAAATCCCTCTGAACCAGTCTTACAAAAATATAAATATCTCAAATTACAGAATTCCTTTGCTTTCCATGTTTCTTTCATATGAAAATAGACTCAATAAGCTTTAATTTCATATCTCATTCAACTTCTAATTCCACTTCTACGAATTTTAGTGATTTTTCAAACTTACTCTACTGCTGCTGTCCAAAACAGTTTTGTTATAGCTTATTTTTTTTCAATTAAATCCTTTACCCAATTCTAACTTCAAATTCTTTCAATTAAACCACTAATTCATCATTTTATTCATCATATGCTATATTCAAAAACTCTGAAACTTCAAAAATTTCAACTTAAATTCATCAAAACTTTGTTCTAAAACTTATAAAGCATCAAAATTAAAAGAAAAAGGACTAAATTAACTTACCAAATTAAACTCCAAGCTTCAAACTTTTAATTTTCCCTTTTCTTCTTTCTTTTCTCTTTTTCTTTCTTCTTTCACATTTGCTCTCTGTTTCTTTTCTGTTTCTATCTCTCTTGTTTTTTTCTCTTTTCTTTATATATATATATATAATAATAATAATATATATAATATAATATAATAAATATAATAAACTAAAAATCTCAGATTTTTCTTCAATTCACCGCCTCAATCTAGACAAAATGGCTTAATTGCCATTTTGGTCCTTTATACTTTCTTTTAATCTATAATTAAACTTTTACTTTCATTTCAATTTAGTCCTTTCCATTTAATTACCTACCCAAACGTTAAAATTTTCTAACGAAAGTTTAATACCGCATTACTAACATTTTATAAATATTTATAAAAATATTTCCTATCATATAAAGACTCATGCAAACATATTGAAATAAATTTCTATTTAAATCGGATTTATGGTTGCGAAACCATTATTCCGATAATCTTGAATTTAGGCCATTACAGAGTTGGTACAGAGGGATGGAGATCATTATTCCCAGATTTTATTATTCAACATCTCCCATATTCTTTCTCAGATCACTGTCCACTTCTTATAAATACAGAATTTAGAGCCAGACGGCAACGAGGAAAAAGTTTTATGCTTGAAGCTTGGTGGGTCCTAGAAGATACTTGTTTTGAGGAAGTTAGAATGAGCTGGGGTGTTTCTACAGGGGATCTTCTGAACAAACTGGAAATTCTAAAAGGAGATTTGAGGAAATGGGCGATCCAGATTCGACGAGATAGAAAATTGGAAAAAAAAAAAAATTCTAACAGCTAAATTGGCATCACTTCTTGAAGCGGATAGATACGATGAAAATCTGGCAGATATTATTGATACAAAGATACATCTGAATATGGAGATTGATAAGGATGAAAGCTACTGGGAGCAGAGGGCTAGAATAAATTGGCTGAAACTTGGTGATAGGAACATGTCTTTTTTTCACAAGCAAGCGACACAAAGGAAGAAATGGAATTTGATTTAGAAGCTGCAGTCGATGATGGAAGGGAGACAATGGAGAGTAAGGAAATAGAGGAGATTTCACGATCATATTTTTGTAAAGCTTTTTTCTGTTGAAAGTCAATTTAATACTGATAGAATATTATCAGGAATTGAAACATGAGTTTCGGAAGAAGATAATTTTAAATTGAAGGCCAGATACACAAAGGAGGAGATATAGACAGCGTTGTCAGAAATGGGTCCTACAAAAGCCCCAGGGGAAGACGGTTTACCAGCCATATTTTATCAAAAATATTGGCCGATCATTGGGGAAGATGTCTCAAACTACTGCCTTCAATAGTTGAACAATGATATGGACTTACGCTCGATTAATAAGACAAATATTGTGCTGTTACCAAAAGCTCCAAATCCTTCTATTATTTCTCAATTCAAGCCTATTAGTTTATGCAATGTGATTTATAAGTTAATAGCTAGAGTGATAGCTAATCGGCTTTGGGTAGTGTTGCATAAATGCACTGATTCTGCGCAAAGTGCCTTTGTTCCAGGGAGGTTGATCACTGATAATGTGTTACTTGCTTATGAAATTCCGCACACTTCAAAAAAATAAGAAGGCTGGGAGAAAAGGGCTCATGGCGGTGAAGTTAGATATGAGTAAGGCATATGACAGGGTGGATTGGAATTTTGTGGAGAGAGTAATGAAAAAGATGGGCTTTGATATGGGATGGGTTGACATGGTATTGAAATGTGTATCTTCAGTTTTTTATTCTGTGGTTTTCAACGGAATTGTAAGTGAAAGTTTCCTTCCAACTCGTGGTCTTAGACAAGGGGATCCTTTAAGCCTGTTTTTATTCTTATTTTGTGAAGAAGGACTCTCTAGTTTGATGAGGCTGGCGAAAGCAGGAAACATTCTTAAAGGGGTCAAAGCGAGTCGCAGTGGGCCAGCTATCTCTCATTTACTGTTCGCAGATGACTGTATTCTGTTTGCAGAAGCTACAGAGAGAGGTGCAATTTCTTTGAAACAGATTTTGATGGAGTATGAGACGAATTCAAGTCAATGTGTTAATTACGATAAATCGTCAGTTTTCTTTAGCACCAACACTCAAGAAAGGGAAAGAATAGCAGTTTCACGGGTTCTGGCTGTTAGGAGATCAAATGACATTGAAAGGTATCTGGGGCTCCCTAGTATGGTGGGAAGGAAGAAGTGATCGTCTTTTCAAAACCTGAAAGATCGATTTAAACAAAGAATAGACAATTGGAGTATTCGGTTTTTATCACAATGGGGAAAAGAAGTCTTTATTAAAGCTGTTCTTCAAGCTATTCCTACGTTCTCGATGGTATGCTTTTTACTCCCTAAAACTCTTTGTATGGATTTGGAAGGAATAATAGCGAAGTTCTGGTGGCAAAAAAGTCTAAATAGAAAGGGTATCCATTGGTGCGCTTGGAAAGATTTATGTCTTTTAAAGGAAGATGGTGGTCTTGGCTTTCAAAATTTTGCGAATGTTAATGTTGCGTTACTAGCAAAACAGGGTTGGCGTCTCATTAATTATCCAGATTCGTTATTAGCGCGAGTATTAAAAGCAAAGTATTATCCTAACTCGAATTTTTCTGAAGCTCGGTTAGGAAATTTACCTTCACTTACCTGGAGAAGTGTCTAGGCTGCGAAAGGGCTCATCGATAAAGGAATGTACTGGAGAGTCGGGAAGGGGGATAAAATTTCCATTTGGGATGATTTATGGATTTCGGGAAAGGAGGCAGATAGGATTCCGAATCAAAATAGCAATGAAAACATTAAGTTAGTCTTGGATCTAATTGATGCCACTAGTCGAAGTTGAAAATCTGAGATGATAAGAAGTACCTTTACCGGTGATATAACGGGAAAAATTTTGCAGATCCCTCTTGCGGAGTTAGCTCATGAAGATTTGCAAGTACGGCGTGAGGAATTGACAGGGAATTCTCCTTTAGGAGTGTCTATAAACTATTACAAGATTCTAGCCAGGATCCTAATGATATTAATTTACAAACTGTGACAAAGAATTTCTACAGGAAACTTTGGAAACTAGATATCCCAAAAAAAATTCAGATTACAATCCCGTCTTTGGTGAATCTCAAGAGCAAGAGGGTGGTCACCGATGCTCAATGCCCCAGATGTCGCCAAGCAGAGGAAGATGGAAGGCACATTTTTCAACATTGTCCTGCAACAACCGAGATTTGGAGTCACTTATAGTTAAACTGGGTGTTAAATCACACTGATCTAGGTATGTGGGACTGGCTTACATAGATTTTTGAGAAAGGGTGTAAGGAACAGATTCGGCTATTCAGTTGCGGACTTTGGTTCATCTGGTTTAATAGAAATTCGCTACTGTATGAAAAGAATCCTCTATCAGGTGCGAAAATAGTCAGAAAGATCAATAGCTACGTCTCAGAATTGGACGCAGTAAGAGGCGAAAATAGTATACCTCGGTTTGCTGAAGGATCTCATCAAATACCCAATAGGGGTAGGGCAATGATTCAGTTCGACGCGGCCTTTGACAGTCGAACACTTAAATCGGCTTCTGGCCTACTGGTCAGAGATAAAAATGGGGAGATTTTGGCTTCGAAGGCAGTCATCCACTCCAATATCGCAACCCCATTCACGGCGGAGGCATATGTAGGGTTGCAAGCAACAAAGATAGGAGTCATGATGAATTTAAACAAAGTGATGATTATGGGAGACTCAAAAACAGTTATCAAGAAATGTCAGAGCAAAAATATAGACAGATCGGTCATCGGAGCTATTATCAGAGACATTCACAGCCATTCAAGTAAATATCAAGAGATCGAGTTTACTTTTGTTCCCAAATCAGAGAATCGTTATGCTCACACCATTGTGAAAGATGCTTTAAGAAGAGATGAGAGTTATTACCTGGTGGGGGGTCTCCTCGATCGAGTGCGTCAAGTGGTGGATCTTAACTAGCAAAGTTCTTAGAATAGTTGGAAGAAGGTCATGAAAGGGGAAGAGAAGTTGTGGTAGTCCTTAAGAGGACGGGAAGTTACAGTACTCGACACAAATGAAAGAAGGCTGAGATGGTGAGCTGAAGGGGATGTGAATGGAATCGGAGAGGACAGGAAAAGAAATGAAAGTAGGCTGAAGGAGAGCGTTGAAGGGGTTGGCGATGGAATCGGAAAAGGCAGGTGAAGGATTGATTAGGAGATTGGAAAAACAGGGAGCTGTACAAACTGGTAGCAAACATTAATTATGGCCTGGGGAAACCGCTACATTTACTGCTGGGTCTATGGATTTGAACGGTCATTGCGCAAAGGGTGGGATGCAGTTGTTATTGATTTGACTGGATTTAAAGTTTATTTATAATTTCTGGTTTATTTCGGTTTGGTTCTAGGCGATTGTTTTCTTTATTAGTTCCGTTAGGCTTCTATTGGTTTTGCTTTAGGTTGTTTCTTTCTTTGTTTTCGCTTGGGCTAAAGCCTAATTGGTTTTGTTCCTTTGTTTCTCTTCTTTTAATAAAAAAGTCCAGTTAGATTTTGTTAAAAAAAAAATTGATAACACAATTAGTTGTTGCGGTCAAAGTGATAACACAAATTTTCATGAATTTATTATTTTAAAAAACACTATCAATTATTGATTAATATTATTAACACTTCAATAACGATAGTTAGCAATATTATCATTTCAAAGCTACTAATAACGTTATAAAAATAAATGAACCAAATTATATTATAATTAGATGTTAGAAAATATGGACTTCATTACTAAAAATATGGGCTTGTAAATCACTCGAGTTCGAATTGAAAAAAATCGAACTTGATTTGATAATTATAGAGCCAAACTCCTACTATTAATCCAGCAGGATTTGAGCCTAGTAATACTCGACTCAAATAACTTGTGAGCCTTATTGACTTTTCATGTTTTTATATTATTAAATCATGCAATTACCTTTAATACATATTATTAACCATAAATTGATAAACGAGCTTAATCTAATTCAAGCTCGAGTAGCTTGATTATATATTGAGTTGAGCTCACGCTTAAAAATAACTGTCCAATCAATCTTGAGATTAGAATTTCGAGTTGGGCTTAGCTCGGCTCGATTACACCCCACAATGAGTTCAACATTATCATGTCATAGATACATGAATATCCAAGTTCGAATTACACATATATAATTGTCATATGCAGTATTCTAACCTCATTATGCGAAGTTGTCATGTGTAAATTTTTGTCTGATTATTTATCTATACCGCTTTATATTAAATTAATTCTACTTTGTAATTGCTTCAACATGGATCATATTGTAATTATATTATATTTATACACGTAAACTCTCCTAAACAAAAAGTATTTTCAAAAAGAAAAGAAAAACATTATCGTGCCGTCGCAAATAAGAAATAGTAAAGATGATTTCATGGGCCGGTGAATGGTCCCCATCTTTCTCCATCATTTCCCTTCCCCCATTCACTCATTCCCCAATGTCCAAAAAAAAAAAAAAATTACCTTTGAATCTTTTAACTAATTAATTAATTAATTGACTGATTAATGTTAATCATTAAGATTAAGATATTATAAACATGGTTTATGCTTATAAGCCTTTTTGTCTCTTTCTTAATCACTCTTAGAGCTTTCGGCTCATTAGTTAACTGTACTTCTCTGAGTTTTAACTATTATATAAATTTAGTCGATTAAGTTTTAATAATCTCGACTTGTATGAGTATTATCAATAACATAGAAAGAAGTGAGATCGAGTGTGTTGAAGCGCATTATTCTTCTATTTATGAATTGGGAAGCAGCTATAAATAATTATTCAAAAATATTATTATATAAATTGATAAAACTGGAAAGTCTTTTTTAATTATTTTACAAAACACTGGATTTTTAAAATAATAAATAAAATTAAAAGTTTTGAATATTTTAATTAGGTCCAACAATCAAAATCCTCCTTTTAATTGGTTTGAAGTATTTGACATTTCATAGCTCAATAACAGATTCCCTGGTGAAGCACTTACCTATAAATAAAATATTAATATTAACGTAAAATATCTTTTAATATTTTATTTTTTATTAGTAAAGTACGTAGGTAGGTTTTGTTTTAAAAAAACAATAACGAAGTCTATGTTTTAAATACTCGCTTGAGTCTCATTATGCACAATTATGTACGTGTAGGTCTTTAGTCCCACTTAGAATGTTTGTTACGGGTGGATTTGTATGGTTCTTGCTAGTTTTTCATACGTTGTGTTTTGTTCTAATTAATTTTACTTTGTAATTAGTTGAAAATATGTTTGTACATGTATTTGTATTTAACGAAACTTTCAAAGGGTGATTCAATCAATAAAGTTTTAAAATTGTTGGCAAAAATTAAAACTCTAGATCTTTGAGTATCTAAATTCAAGTTTCGTTACGCACAATTGTCTTGAATAAATTTTATTCAATTCTCGACCATTTTTATTATATAATTCTTAAACTTCATGTTACTATTTTATATATCATTATATTATTGTTATTATTTTATTATACATATAAAAAAAACTACTAAGAAAGGTAAATGGTGCAAAATGTGGTTACTATTACAAGAAAAATAAAAAAAGACAAAGATGAATTTTAAGGAAACTCCATGTTTTTGAGCATTAAAATAAAGCTCACAATGGATTTTTGGACCAATTGAGAAAAGGAGATCACCAAACTGTCCCCTAATGCCCTAATTGGATTCAATAAACTACATAACCAACATTACATCAACAGACCAAAACAAAAAACAAAAAAAAAAAAAAAAGAAAGAAAAAAAGAAGAGAGAACTAAATATGGTTGTTTATTTGATACTAACTGACACTAAAAACATGCTGTAATAACCAAACCATGAATGCATAATAGCAAATCACTGCTAAAAGAAAGTTTGGAAAATATGTCAAACTTTTCTTTTGCAGGTTTCATGTAAATGGAGAAGAAAATGGAGAATCACACACACGTGTGTGTATTGAATCATTGGAAAGAAATAAAGTGGGCAAATGGTTGGTTTTTGGTGAAGAATCTGCTAAAACCAGTGGCTGATTTCATCAAAAAAAATCTGCAGCCAGTGATTGGAAATGACAATAAAGATGGTATGAAAATTCGACATCGGGAGATTTTCAGACCGGAGCAGTTCAAAGTGGATGGTTTTAAGAATCATGATCTTTCCAAAAGAAGGATTTCATGGGACAAGAAGAGGAGGAAGATGGAGAAGAAGTGTCACCGAATTGGTGATGATTTTGATTAGGGAAAGGGAGATTTGAAGGTAAAAGTAAGTTGTTTGAGGTGTCTAAATCATCCCAAACTGGACTCCCTGGACCCCAACCTTCTTGTATTACATTGAACCAAGCCTCGGACATGTCTCCCCACACTAGTTCTTGAGAACCCGAACCCGAACCAGACCCTTCAGCTGCCATCTGCACCTCGTCGCTGGCTGTTGCCTCACTAGACCCTAACCCCGAATCGCTATCGGGGTTATTATCTCCTTGAGATGGTGGTGGCATCGCTTCCATTTCGGTTGACTGCGAATTAGGCTCTTTTGGCTCGTCTTGTGGCGGAACTGTTGAGCTTGGGCCTGGGGATGTATCTTTATCTTTGTTGAGGAAAAGTTCAGGGAAGTTGAGCCTTGCATTCTCTCCTCTCAACTTGAACGCCTCGCGGTCATAGGCTAACGCGGCATCTTCGGCTGTGTCGAATGTGCCGAGCCAGAGACGAGTTCGGTTTCGAGGGAGACGAATCTCGGCTACCCATTTGCCCCAATGCCTTTGCCTTACACCTCGGTAAAGCTTGGTTGTATTTATAGGCTGCAATGGTGGCCTATATAATTGTCTACCGTCTTGTCCCAACCGGCTCATCATCATCATCCTCCTTCTCGGACTCAATGTATCACTCCAATATTGAAGAAGTTGCTGTTGTGACGGCTGCGGAAGTTGTGGAGGCGGTACCGGAGATGATTCTCCAGCGAAAAACGGCCGGTAAACAAAACCATGTTGCTGCTGCTGCTGCTGCTGCTGGGGACTAAATGAAATCATTTGTTGCTGACTTTGCGGCAACGGCTGGAACATCGGATGAGGAAAGTAAACAGGATTCTGAGTCCCGTCAAAAGCGAAAGGGAAAACCATTCTTGAAGAAGGCAAAGAAGCATTCGATGAAGAAGAAGAAGAAGGTAAAGAAAGAGTTAATGATGGCGAACTAGAAGGTAACGAAGACGACTGGTCCGCCATTGAAGCAATTGATCGAACAGGTTCTTGACGTTGAGTAATCTTCTTATTAGGCCTTTGCGACATGGAAGCTTCACCAAAAACTGGCTTCCATTGTCGCTTCTCGAACCCAAAATCAAGCTCGTTCCCTTTCTCAACCTCCCAATCTTGCACATCACCAACACCCTTGTTGAATTCACCTCTGTTTTCAGCAGCAGCCATTGGTAAAATAAATACTTTAAACAGCTACTGAAAATCGCTCGCTCGCTCTCTCTGTCGAAAAACACAAAAACTTTCAATAAACCCCAAAAGCTCAAAATCAAACAACCCAGATTCAAATAAGGTCAAGTTTCAAAAAAAGAGAAAGACCCAAAGTTAGAATCTGGAAACTGAATTCAACAGTTAATAATATGGAATTTATTGAAAAGATTCGGATTCGAATTCATGATCTTTGACCCCATACCAAAAACAGAGAGAGCGAGCTTTTTTTACTTCGATTATGCAACGAGAAAATCCAAAACGGGTGTTGAAGGTGCTGGTTTTTTGTTTTTGTTTGATGAAGCAAATCCAGAGGTTTTTGGAGTGGAGTGTTGAGGGAAAGCTATGAAATTAGAAGAAAATTTGTGAAAAAAAAAAAAACAGGGGAGGGAGCTCTGTTTTTTTAGAGAAACGTAGAAGAAAATGCAGGGGAGATAGAGGGACCTTATAATAAGAGAGAGAAGTGGGAGAATTTTCTTTTTTTTGGTGGTTTAATTTTTGTTTGGACCCACACGGGGTTGGATCGGTCTTTTCCAGTTTCTTAGCTTCCACACTAATTTTTATTCTAACTATTATAAATATTAAATTAATATATCCGATCAATCACGATGTAAAATTAAATTTGCATAAAAGAAAGTACGAGTAATTAAAAAAAGGGTAAAATCTACGTATGACATGCATATACATATTATAAAATTCAATTTTAAGTACTTAAAGACTCGAAACCTCCGCATTAACTAATAAGTTAAAGTCTTGTTGATGCTTCCAATCTAATTCTTTTATTCTATATATATTTGATAAGAAATTCGATATTATTTTGAGTAAAATATCAAGTTTGAAGTGTGAGAGTTTACTCCTATTTAATATTCTAGTAAAATGTGATTATGAGGTAAATGAAACATTTATCTTCACAAATTACTTGAGTTTGATTAAAAATGATTATCAAGTCGAGTTCGAGCTTAATAATATTCCGCTTGAATAGTTTGCAAAATTTATCAAGCCTTTTATTTTTATTAATAAGCCACGTTATTGCTCTTAATATATTATGAACATCAAATTTAATTATTAAACGAATTTAAATTTGAGTACAAAAATTGATATACGAGCTTTATTAAACTCAAGCTAAATTAAGTATTGAGCTGAATTTTATGTTATTTTATTTCTTAAATTTTAAACATCTAATTTTTATATAATATTTAATTATAATAATTTCCGAAAGAATATGGTGCGTGCGTGAGAATAACGAGGATACCAAATATAGTTACGCAAAGTGGGTGTTACCGTACACTGTCGTGGCAGGTTATGGTTTAAAAGTAGGTGGTGGACGGTGGGTTTCGACACGACTAATGGCGCGTCACGCCGTCGCATGCGCGCGGCTTATTGACTCACGTAATAATGCCTTGCCTTGCCTTGCCTTTCCGTTTTAAATGCCGGGCCTGGGTGTCCAAAGTCAAAGCCGATTCCAACATGTGATAATTAAAATCCCTTCAGCATCCAAAGGTGCCTTCCTTAATCCGTAAAAATTGTATACTATTTGTCATCAATGATTATCGGACCAAGAACAGGTGATCTAACCAATTCAAACATTAATCCGATTTTAAAAACATCGGCTGTAAGTAAATGTATTCATAAGCTAAGTTAAATTTAAGTATGGTATTAGCACATTTTATATTTGTCTAAACTTGACTTAGTTTTTATTTTAAACTTGGTTAATTTTTTTGCCAAAACCCATTTTTCGGGTTTAATATTTTTGTTCAAATCTTTTTAAATTTTAGATAAACCTTTAGACTTGAACGATTAACCCGACCTTTAAATAAATTTAATTGCAATTTACAACATTTCATGTGGACTTTTACAAACATATACTATTTATTTAGGACAATATTTTTTTTTAAATTAAGTTTTTTCATTGGGATAAGGTAAGTTATTCATGGAATTAATAAAGCAAAGGTACAAAGAAGAATGAAGATATATATGAACAGTTCATCGGGGAACACCAAAAAGTTACTAAAGCAAAGGCCAAAGGGTGTTTGATGCTACTTGAATTTCTTGGGTGTTTCCAAGTTATTGAACAGACATGGCATTGTGACGGCCGGAGAAGACTGTTGGAGACGACATCGATGTCGGCAGTGGTTAGTGTTGTGAAAGGGAGAAGAGAGAAAAAGGAATGGGGAGAAAGAAGAGAAGGAAAAGAGAAAAAAAGGAAAGTAAAAAGAATAAATTTGTTCAAAAGAAAAAAAATATATCAGGACTAATTGTACAATTTGACCTAAAATCTTATGGAGCATGAGCTTGTCCTAAAGTTACAAGGTTCAAAGACATGCATGGTGATCCATATGATTTTATTTTAAGACATAATTATCCGTATTTAATTCCTTATTTTATAATATTATTTTTTTAAATATATCAACTTTAGCGAAAGTGTTTAATAAAAATAACAATGTTTAAGTTAAAGTAGAGGTGTTCATGGGCCGGGCTCAAAAAATGGGCCTAAATTTTTTCTCAAGCTCGACCTATATAAAAATGTTAAAACCCGGGCCCAGTCTAGCCCGCCCGTATTAAATTTTTATATTATTTTATATAATTTTTAAATATATATAATACATCAAAAATACTAAAAAATCAAAATAAATATTTCCCAATAAATCGAAAATAAATTTTAAAAAAATATGTAGACTTAAATAACACTAAGATAGACGTAACTTAACAAGCAAATACCTCTAAAATAATAATAAAATTAACAAATACCTTTAAAATAATAACAAAATTAACAATAAAATAAGTTTTATACAATATTCAATCAATATAACAACAAAATAGTAGCAACATAATAGTAATATGATAGCAAAATAGGGAGAAAACAACAAGAAAATAACATTCAAAAATAAAAAAATAGCAGATTTTTTGTCATTTAGTGAATTCGGGCCGGGCTAGGCCCGGGCCAAAAATACATTACCCGAGGCCCGACCCATTTTTTAAACGGGCCTTATTTTTTGTCCAAACCCATTTTTCGGGCTTATATTTTGCCCAAACCCTCTCAAATTTCGGTCGGGCCTTTGGGCCGGGCCGAGTCGCCCGACCCATGAACACCTCTAAGCTAAAGTAGGTAATTATAGTTAACAAGAAATTATACCCTACAGTTTGCCTTTGGGCCGGGCCGAGTCGCCCGACCCATGAACACCTCTAAGCTAAAGTAGGTAATTATAGTTAACAAGAAATTATACCCTACAGTTTTAATTTTCTAATTGTTAAATATTATTCCAATTTATCAGAATTTGGAATTTTAGTTTATGACGGCTCTTTTTCCAGTAAATTTATCGAGATACTAATAAAACGACTCATGTCTTAGCTAATACAACTTTATTACATGGAGATCATGTTGTTTGAAAATTTTTATCTTGTTTCATTTCTTTTATGCTCTAATAAGCTACTTTCTATTATTTTTGAATAGGGGCGAATCTAGGGGGGCTGGCATGGGCCCGGCCCCTCCTAAAATGTAAAATTATATTTAGGCCGTTATAATTTTTTAAAAAATTTAAATTAGTAAAGGTAAAATTACACTTCGGCCCCCTCTAAAATTATAAAAGTTCGATTTAATCTTTTACAAAATATAAAGATATAAACTATAAAAAAAATTAAAATTTTATCATGCCCCCCTAAAAAATTTTCCTGGCTTCACCCCTGTTTTTGAAGCCGAAAAAACTAGGTTCGGGTATTGGGGAGAGTGGCTTTAGGTTTTATTTTTGCTTTTATTTGGTTTTTGTTTAATTTTTAATAATTAATTTTAAAAATTTTATATTTATGATTTTTAGGGTTAATCCATTAGGTTGGTCTGGTCCTACCATGAATTTTATTATTTAGGGTACGGCGGCATTTAGTCAACATGCTTTGACCAATCAAAACCGACCAAATCAGTTTTGGGGGCAACTTTCGTCTTCTATTTCTATTACAAAAGTTTTAGATATTTTCAATTTTTTATTTCATGCATATCAAATCAATTATAATTTATTATAATAAATATTGATTTTTTTTATCCATATGATATACGAGTTAATTATACGGGTTAATTAAATTATTTTTTAATTTTAAAAATATAACGTTTATCAAATAATATTATTAAGAAATTAAAACAGGATAATGTATACTTGGTATTAGATTGATTGAAATTAATTTTTTTTACAGAAAATAAAAAATAAAATAATACACTAAATATTAGTTTTCATGTTTTATAGATTATGATTATAAACACTTGTGCGTGTATTATTTGTACTTTAAAACAAGAAAAGAAAGATCGTGACTAGAATAATCCAAAGATTAAATAATATTAATATAAATTTTTATTTTTATTATTCTATTTTTTATTCCAATTAAAGTATCATAAATTATTTTTAATCAAATTTTTAAAATTATATTTATATTAAAAAAAATGAATGAATGAAATGATAATCGTGAGGGTCGTCCCCGTTTTGTCGTCAATATAACGGTGTCTTCGAAAGTCGGTGCAAATCGGATAGTGTCGGTGGTTCAACCAATAGCGGCTTTCCACGTCATCACTCTGCTTTTTTTTTCCTATACAAAAATATCTTGTTCTATTTATTATTATTATTATTATTATTATTATTATTATTATCATCATCATTATTTATTACTTGGAGGCCAAGCTTATTCCACAAAGGACATACTCATTTGCCTATCGCAAGTTTTCCTTTAATCACATTCATTATGCCCAAATCATTCATGATTATCCTTAATCTCGCAATTTTTTTATATGTATTATGAATAAAATAAAGGGTAAACTACTCTCAAAGTCGCCGAATTATTAATAAGTTTACGTTTTGATCACTTAACTTCAAAAAATTACAAAATAGTCATTGAACTATTCGAAAGTTTTTATTTAAATTGGATATTAAGTTTTTTTTTAATTTGACTAGTGAGCTCGAAATGACGATTCAATGATTGGTATAATGGATCAGTACCCATCGTTGAGCAGAAGAACATACCTTAGATATTAATCGACCTGACGGATAATTATAAAGATCAAAGAAGAAAGTTTGTAAATTCGTGAAGTTTTAAAGTTGTTTCATTAAAAAAACTAAACTGTAGAAAAGAAAGGGAATGTCAACTTTTGATTGGTATACGCGAACAGAGGTCAAACAGTAGTGATTTTAACAATCTAGTGATTTAAATGAAGACTTTCAAATAATCCAATCACCATTTTATAACTTTTTAAAGTTAAGTGATTAAAGCATAAACTTACTAATAATTTAGTGATTTTAAGTGTAATTTACCCTTTTTATTTTTTAGTATTTGGTAGTCACATTAATTAATCCTGATTAATTAATCTCGACTAAATTTGAAGTTGAGCCAGGTTGAACCTACTTTTACTCACTCTCCCTCTTTGTTAAATTGCAATTATATCGACAATTCTAATCAAAATCAATATTAAACATTAAACTGAATAACTAATTCAACTATTAACTAAACTCTAACTAACTAACTGTAATCGAAAAAAGTTTAGAGAAAAACTCACGCAGAATTACGAAACTAAAATATAAGATATCAAATTTTACAAAACTTCAATATTACCATTGAACCAATTCCATGTCACCATTTTGTGAATAGTGGGTACATGTTTATCTTATTAAAATTTGTTTGTGAAATGTAAAATTTTTACTTCTTGGTTTTAGTTTAGATGAAATTAGATAAAAGTCAATTTTTTTTTTTTGCTAAGTTTAGTTCGAGTTAGTTTTAAATTCAACTTCTTCAAGTTCAAGTTTTTTAAATCAGGTCATTATGCGTTTAAATAATTTTGGGTTTCAAACACTTCAAGATTGAGTCATTTCGAATTATTTATTAGTTTCATTTCAATTTTGGGTCATTTTTTATTCAAGTCATTTCGAATTTGAATCAATTTATATTTGAATCGAATAGGGTTAAGCTCTCGGTTAAATCTAATTAAATCATATTTGAATATGGATTAATCAAATCAAATCTTTTAGGACAATATTTTCAACACTTTTTAAACCACTTTTCTTTGTTTATTGACAACTTGTTTATAGCTGGACCAAATCAATCAATTGGACCGATTAGAATGGGAATCGATCGATATACTTATCCAGACAAAATAACCGAATCAACTTATAAGCAAACTACTCGGAATAGTTAAAAAAATTGAGTAAAAACCCGGTAATTGAACATGTTTATAAATTTCTTAAAATTTTTAATTTTATTATTTTTAATTAACTAATTAACTATTGTTAGATCAATAATCAAATAAATTAAACTAGAAATCAATAATCTAATCGATTTTACCACCAATATATTTTTAAAAACATTTCAGCAACAAAATTACCTAACAAAGATGTCATCCAATTCAACAAATTAAAGACAAAATAAGAAAATTTCAAAATAGAAAACATAAAATACAAAAATAAGCAACAATTTGTCAAACCGTCCCTAAAGATTCCAAACAAATTCCTCGGCACGTCGGGATCAAAAAAAAAAAAAAAATTCCTCGACACGTGGCGAATCCATTGAGGTTAAACTTTTTTATGAGTTTTTTTTTTTTCTGTATCTATCTCCAAAATAAGTAATATTTTTTTTTTCAATTGACTCCCTACATCTTTGTCTTTGCTCTTTCGACACAGATTTTTGTGGACAACAACACAACATGCAGGGAATATAAGATTACAATTAAATGTCAGAAAATTCCAAGTGCTGTTTGGACACCAAATTGAAAACATCATGCACAAATGTGTCCCAAAATTATATGGCTTTTTTCTTACATATTTTCATTCACACCATTCCTCTTATTTGCTTTGACAAAAGGAGGCAGCAATGCCTCTTTTCATTGATTTATTTTCCATTTTGTTTTGAGATATTGGAAAAAAAAAGATAAAGCAACATTTAGCTTCTGAATTCGGCATCTTTTTTCAATTTGGTCCATGTGATTATATGGTAGTATGAGATTGTGCCATTTAATCTCATAATGCCATATCATCACATGAATCAAAATTGAAAAAAATTCTCAAATTGAAAGACTAATATGAACAAAAAAAAAATTTAAAGACTAAATTAAAAAAATTATCAAATTCAAGAACTAAATATTATATTATCCGAAAAATGGATTTAAGGGGGCTTTTGTGCCGACCAACTGATTATTGGCTTGATTAATACTATCGTTGTTCAATAATTTGAAGACTATGAACTCGAGCACACTTAAACGTATTATATCCTTTAATTTAATTAAAGTGCCATGCATGCCCACCAAATTGAACCATTATATATGAAATTACGACCGAAAACCTTTGTACTTCATAACTTGTGAGGTCTTTAAAAAAAAAAAAAAACTAATTGGTTTATAGTAATTTTTTAGTTGAAGTAAAATATTGAAACTGGTCTTATAACAAAATATTTACAAAATAAGCAAGGTAAGATCAATCTATAGTCTACTCCATGTTGTATGAAGGAAACTATTATGGTAGACAAATCGGTTGAGTCTTAACTCGATTGGTATGAGTGTTGTTGTCGATGCAGGAGGACGTGGGTTCAAGTGCATAGAAGCGCATTATCTTTCTATTTATGTGTCAAAAAGAGCAGATATGTTCTAGACTTTTAACGAGATTGTTCAAAAAAAAAAAAAAAACTATTACCATAAACAAGGGTGTAGCCAAAAGGTGGTAGGAAGGAATTTGCGCCTTGGCCAAATGGTCAAATTGCTCTTTAGGCCCTCCCCAAATGGTCAAATGTAAGATTGATCTATAATCTTTCTAACTTTTGATTAAATGAAATTATTATAATTTTAATTTTTAGAAAAAACTAATAATTCAGTTTAAGCTTTTTTTTAATATAAAACTGATCATTTTCGAAAACTGTAAATTGACCCTACGTTCTTAACGCCTAAGATTAGACTGTTTTCAGTTAAGGGCATAGATATGTTCCGAATAGCGTATATGCCTTTTAATCATTTTAAAATTTTATAATGGTCCTTAAAATCTATGATTCTTTTTTACCCAAATAAATTTTTGACTTCGCTTTTGTTTATGATACACTTGATGCCGTTAGATGTGCCTTCAAAAATCATTAAAATTTGTGAAACCTAGAGGCTCGAAGACGAAAATGGCATCACATGCTTCCACCAGTGGTGTCTAGCTAAAAACTTCCAATGAAAACCCTACACGAAAGCTGTCTGTTTTCCATATAATGAAAAATTCTTAAGGTAGGAAAGATCCAACGGAAGGAATAATATTTTTGCCTTTTTAAGTTTCACCATGAAATCAAATGTGAGCTTCCTATAGTGGACGAATAATATGGTTAAGAAAATGTGGGGTTGACGCGTAACGTTGACATTTTGACCCCTTAACATATTGGTATTTTGACTATTGATAGAAAATCAAAAGTACAATTTGTATACAAATTCTCACAAATCTCGAAAATTGACATTTGAGAAAAGAACCCAAATTTAAAATGATTTTGAACAAGTAATTTAGAAAGATGTAAATTTGAAGTGACTTTAATGAAGTGATTCGAATCAGAAACTATCGGATCACAAAACAATTCGAGTTTGAAGCGACCGAAACTCGTAAAAATCTTAACCCTAAATTACTTATACTTAAAACAATCTAAATCTAAAATAATTAAATATAAAAAACAAAAAAGTAAAGAGATTCGATGAAAAAAAGTAGTGGAGCATGTGGTCACAAAGAATTAAATGATAGCTTAGTTCAATGATTTATTATTAGTATTGTTATTATTATTATTATTTTTTTTTTTTTTGTAAATTTTCATGTATTTGACTCTTTGTATCACCATCGTAAACATATGAGATAAGCTTAGAATAGGTCAATCTTTGATAGACCCTAATGGCATGTAAGCTCTTTGATTAGTTGAATGGGCAAATTGTATAAGAGGTCCTTGTACTATACGATTTCTTATAGATTTAGTTTCTTTATTATAATTTGATGTTCTTAATCTTTTATTTCTCAAAATGTGGTCTTGAGATTAATTTTTTTGTCCATCAAGTATTTTCATGTGGCATTTTTGTGTGTGTAGTTAGACAAATATATACAATTTCCCCATTTTTGTCTTTTTTAAATGTGTAAAAAAAATTATCCTACAGTACAAAATTGCCAATATGCGCCGATTGAGTTTTAGCTCGATTGGCATGAGGATGATTGTCAATGCAGGATGACATGGATTCGAGTGCGTTGAAGCACATTATCCTCCTACTTATGGGTTGGGGAGGAACTATAGGTAGTTCTAGGCATTGTGTCAAAAAGAGCAAATACCATCATAATTTATAATGAGATTATTCAAAAAAAATGTCAATATGCATATATCACAGATTTTAAAAAAGGTTAAAATATACCATAAATCCCTGTACTCTTCAAAATTTTAAAATTTAGTCATTGTACTTTTATTTTTATAATTTTAGTCTCTCTATTTTCAGATTTCAAAATTCAAGTCCAACTATTAACACTATTAATTTTTTTTTATTAAATTTGTTGGGGTGACATTTTGAAAAAACAAAAAAACTCACCTAGTAGCCATGTAACTAAAAAAAATTAATAGTGTTAACAGTTGGATTTGAATTTTAAAATTTGAAAAATAAATGAACTAAATTCCTAAAAATAAAAGTATAGAGGTTAAATTCTAAATTTTTAAAGAGTACAAAAATTTATGACGTATTTTAACCTTTAAAAAATAAGTTACGTTAAATTATTTAATGGAACTAAATGAAAAAAGAAGAAGCACATTTTGAAAAAAGAAAGAAAAATAAATAAAATTATAATATAGGGATTTAATCTAAAAAAATACAAAATATGAGGACTTTCTATGACATTTGACCCACATGAATTTTAATTTTGATTTATAAGTTTCCAAGGGTTCTCTCTGAATAAGTAAGCTTTTTAAAGTAAAAAACAGATAATGTTGCACACATAAATATCTTCTTTGTTACATAAATATATTTAATGATCCTTGTGTTTATCGTTTTAAATGTGATTTGAGTTGACTATTAGGATTTTGTCCCTTTTTTTTAATTTATAGAAAATAAATATATCTATTTTAATTTTTTTTATAATCCAACACGAATAAATTTTAAAAATAAAAATAAAATTGTAATTTTCAAATATTTGTTAACATAATTAGTGGTGAGCACGCGGAGAATTAAAAACATGACCATTGATGTGAAGGACACTCTATACCGATTTATTATTTATATATATAAATTATTAATCTATTATTTAAAAATTACATACTTTTGACCATCTTATTTAATCTTCGCTATGTGTGCCTCCCAATTTCGAAAATATTTATAATATAATTTTTAGAGTTTGTAGTTTTTCCTTCAATAATATCGTCTTTAGTATTCAAGGGCAGATTGTAATAGTGGTGAAGAGAGATTTTCCCCATTTTTAGAGAATATTTAATTTTATTTTAAAATTTTTTACTTAAACTCTCGAAATAATTAGATATTTTCAATTTTAGTTCCAATTTTGGTCATTGTTAGGTCTTACTATTATACCTAACATTTACCAATGAACTTAAACTCATTTTTAATTAAGTAATTAAGCTTAATCAATAAGTTTGTCGTAGCTTAAACTCAACTCCACTTAGGTGTTTGAATTGGTCAAATAAATATAAAAATTGGACCTTATATTTATAATATTGAAAAGAAAGTCAACCCCACAAATAGGTTGAGAAAGTGTTTGTCTTAGATGGCAACATTACCATGATCATAATCTTCCATTTTATAATTTTATTTATTTATGGAATAATGATAATTTTATTTAATTATTTGTGTTTAATGCCTTTGATTATATATAGATAGAAGGATTATTTCATTGCCAACACAAGTCAAAATGAATAACATTTATTCTTAGATAATATTAAATATTTAAATAGAATCATATCAATTTAATCCTAATTTTAGCGCGGTAAGAATATTTAGAGTTGAATTTATGCATATAAATATTAAATGGAGAAAATGTTATTAGACCACATTGTACAATGGCTGAAAATTCGATGACCAAAATAAAAACACACGAAGAGTTTGGTGCTTAATTAGGGAATTTACCCAATTAAATTTTAAATAATAGGTCTAGGTTCCTAAAAATATCTTAAGGATGTATAAATTTTCTAATATAAAATTATATACTATACTAAGTTAGTGCATATCTGATTTGACTTGGCTTATTAAACAACCTTTTGTTAATAAGGACAAAATCAAAGTGTTTGACTCTCATTTTTTGTTTTAAATGTAGTTTTAAGTGGAAAGTCTATTCAGATTTGTAGAAGATCTGAATTCCCGATTAAATATTAGATCGGTGCGTATTAGTATTGTTATTAGTGTAAAAAGATATGAGTTCAAACATGTTGAAATGTGTTTATCCTCTTATTTAAGGATTAAGATGGATTATGGATAGTTTTAAGCCTTTTGTATAAAAAAAAAGTTTAATGTGTATTAAAAAAAATCATACTTTGATCTCTCAAAAAATTATAATTCAACTCCGATCCCTCTTAAAAGAATTTCTAGATTCACCATTAGTTATCGAATTAGTTTATATCCTCAAATTTAATCATTTTTAGTCCATATATTTTTAGAATTTTGAAATTTTAGCCATTACTTAATGGTAGTTGTTAAATCTATTAACTAAAATGTCATGACATTTTCGTGAGTATTATTCGAAAATAACAAACTGGCATGATAATACACGTGTGATAATATGTTTGCCTTATAAGACTTTGGAAACATTATAATTTAACTAACCGAATCTAACGGCTAACATTTGGGTCTTGATTGAAATTATAGAATTTGAAAAAGCACACAAATTAAAAATGACCAAATCATAGTACATAAAAACAAAATTCACAACTTATGGATAGTTCGGGAACATCTTGTAGAATTAACCCATGTTTTTTACACGATTAAAATAGACCATAGGTCTCTGTAATACATGTACTTCTATTTTTAGGAATTTAGTCTTTTCACTTTTAGATTTCAAAACTTAGGTCCAATTATTATTATTATTTTGTTAAATTTTTGGTTTGATATTTTGAAATAAAAAAATACTCACTTGGTAGTAATATAACAAAAAAAATGACATTGTAATGAACTTAAATTTAACAGTGTTGAAAGTTGGACCTAAATTTTGAAATCTAAAAAGTAGAAGGACTAAATCTCTAGAATAAAGTATAGGGACCAATTTTTAAATTAATGAAGAGTATAAGGACTTATGGCATATTTTAACCTTTTTCACATT
The DNA here is from genome assembly GCA_005393395.2 of Gossypium australe. Taxonomy (NCBI): domain Eukaryota; kingdom Viridiplantae; phylum Streptophyta; class Magnoliopsida; order Malvales; family Malvaceae; genus Gossypium; species Gossypium australe. The sequence continues at coordinate 1,901,896 of CM016614.1, read as the reverse complement.
AATCTCTTGATTTGGATCAATGTTTACATTGGGTTGGTCTCAATCCCATGAAGCCCAAATCTAGTGCCCAATTGGGTTCTAGTTTTGCCCAATTGAGTCCATGAGCAACAAAACATTGATGACAATCACATATTGGACCGACCCTCTCAGTGCCGAATTTATTAGGTGCAATATTTAATAAGCTTACACCAAAATAAATGAAGTCCCAAGATGCTCACAATCATCCATTTATTGTTATATGCATTCGGCTATGAAATTCAGTATTGGACTGACCCTCTTTCATGTGACCCTTTTTTTTACGTACTCTTTTGCCTGATTTGCTTCAATACTTTAGGATGTCAATGGTGCGGGACGAAATAGTATTTTTATTTACTTTAATTCGACTCGATTTTTGTATTAATATATTCGAATTTGTCTTAACTTTTGTGTTAATATAATCCTGTCCTTAAAAAAAGGTTTATATGATCCTGTCCTGAAAAAAAAAATTATGATTAAAATATATATATGGGAGTTTTTATATAAATTTGTCTTGACTTAACTAGGGTTGTAATTGAGCTCGATTTGAAATTTATTGTTCGAAGCTCAGCTCAACTTTAATCAAATATTGTTATCTAAGTTTGAGCTCAACTTGTTTACATCATTTATATATTCAAGTTGAAGCTCAAACTTGTTCCATAATACAAAGTTTCACGAGTAAAGTAGTAATTTAATATTAAAATATTAAAAAAATATATATAAATAAATAAATTCAATTAAACCCAAAAACTATTCAAATTAAAACTTAGCTTATTCAATAACTCGAGTTCGTCTCAACAATAATTCAAATAATTTAAAAAAAATCGATTCAAACTCAAATAGTTTACAAGTGGAAATATCTGATTTACCCTAAAAAATCCATCCTGATGCCAACCAAAACCCAACAAATTTGAGATTATTTTTGCCACCCCTAATCAATGCTCTCCTCATCTCGCCCTTTAAATATGTTCATCCACTTTCACTATTTTCCATCACCACTTCATCTATAATACCACATGAAAGAAGCCATGAAAATACCTGCTGTTACCATCGCTGCCATCGCCATTATTCTCTTCTGCTACATTCCAGTTATGGCGTCCGCAAGGCACGTAAAGGCGCCGCCACACGGAGATCATAACAAACATTACGAGGGGCACGACTCTCGGACAAGCACAAGACAAGGGTCAATGTTAGGGTCGAAAATGGTTAGTAATAAACTTGTTGATTCGAACTGGGGAACAAGGTCGTTGCCGAAACGAAAACGAGCCGACACGTTGAAGATCTCCGGATCAAGCTTGCCGGATTGCTCGCACGCGTGCATGTCGTGCACGCCGTGCCGACTAGTTATAGTGAGCTTTGTGTGTTCTTCATTGGAAGAGGCTGAAACTTGTCCCATGGCTTACAAGTGCATGTGCAACCATAAGTCTTATCCTGTTCCATGAAATTACTTAGATCATCTGTTTTTTTTTTTTTTTTTGGGGTAAATTACACCAAGACCAGTAAACTATTAGTAAGTTCACGTTTTGTTCACTTAATTTTACAAAGTTACAAAATAGTTGATTAACTATTAGAAGGTCATACAACATTAATTTTAACAATCCAGTGACTTGAATAAAAACTTTCGAGAGTTCAACAACCATTTTGTAATTTTCTGAAATTGAATGATCAAAACGTAAACTTACTAACAGTTTAATAATTTTAGATGTAGTTGACTTCTTTTTTTATTATAAATTTAGGTTTTTTTAGTTGCAATAATTACCTTGTAACGTAAATTTACTTGCAACCAATAACGTTTATTCATAATTTTTTTTCTTTTTATGCATTGTAAGTTAATTTTCATGAATTTTGATTAATATTAATTAATTAATTATTATTGGAAATTAAATCCATTTTTTAGTGGTCTAAATGGTTGGATCACTGATCCTATTCTTAAAGCATTAATGAATAATTTTATTAATTCTTGCATTTTTTTATAGAGTATACTTCAAAAATGAGTATAATAGTCTTTAAATTTGAGAAAATTTAGCAAAATTTTCACTTTTATAACCATTGATTAAATTATGAAATTAATTTAAAATACGACATAACATGTTTAACTAACGAAATCAAATTGAATAAAATGTAACTGTTCGAAGTTTTTAAGCTGTAATGCATAAATTAGAAATGTCACATCATATTTTAAGTTAATGATGCATCATTTAATTATAAATTTCTTAAAATTAACCATTTTTTAAATGTTACAAAAATGATCATTTTACTAATTTTTTAATATACTAAGATTTTTTTGCTCATCTTAAAAAAACCATAAAGCATCCTTAAACTAATAATAGGAATATATTCAATAAGGACTCACACATGATTTATGCAGGGTTGAGTCGTACCTGAAACATCAAAGTCCCCAAACCTCAGCTTTTGACAACATTACCAAAGCCTTATTACTATTTATGTATTCACGTTTATGTTGATATTAATTTTTGGGATAAAACATTTAATCCTTGAACTTGACAAGTTTTCACAACTCAGTCTTTAAAAAAATTTTTGATCCATGTTACTCTCAGAACTTGACAAGTTTTCTCAATTTTGTTTTGTGTGATGACGTGACATTCTGAAACTGTACCACTTTATCACTTAAAAAGTTATAAGAAAAATCTAAATAATGGTGAGAAAAGTTGTCAAGTTCAAAGACCAAATTGAAAAAAATCGCAAAGTTCAGGGCTAAATGTTGCCATATCTCATATTATATGATACAGTCGGGTCTCATATGATCCATGTAAGCTTGCCACAGGCTGTATACGGTACCCGACCCGAGTGCTACGATGAAGGCAAGTAATCAGGGAACAGAATGGCTTAAAATTGCCACATCAGGACAGACAAAAACAACAAATTCCCAACTCCATCCCTCAACGACCCAAATTTTTGTTATTTTTTTTTCTCTTTATGCAAAAAAAATCCACCCAATGAAGATAAAAAACATGCTGTCATTGTTCACCTTCCCTATCTCTTCCTTTCCCTCCTTTTCTTCAACTAGGCCTTTCAAGGTACCAACTTTTATTCCCCAACACATGCAATAACAACAGGTATAGATACCTTTTTTTTTTTTTTTCAAAGTTTTCATCTTTATTGATTTTCCCTTAATGCAATTACATTTTCTTTTCGGGGTTGCAAATAAAAAGTTCCTTTTTTTTGGGTATCTTTGTATTTTGTGTTCTTATTGGATTGATTCATTTGTTACCCATTTCTTCGATCTTTCTTTTTTGTTTAAAAGAATGCGTTTGAGAAAAATGTTAAATTTATTGAATTATTTAAAATTAGGATTGAATTGATATAATGTATAAGTATTTAGGATTAAATATATTATTATACCAGTTAGAAACCGATCATATCACGGAATGACTAAATCAGAAATGATGTAAAAAGTAACGAAATTGAAATTTTTTATAGCTTAGTAATCGAAATGGAAATACGCTAATAATCAAGTCATTAACGGAATAACGGATCCAAAAATTCCTTTCTTTCCTTTTCCTTTTTTCCCTAGGTATCTTTGAATTTTGTGTTTATTTGATTGTTTCATTTGTTATTCATTTTCTTCATTCCTTCTTTTTGGTTTAAAATAATGTGAAAATTTTAATCTTTGTATGTATGTATGTATGTATGTTTGTAAATCTCTAATTTGATCAATTGTTGTCATTGCAAGGCAATTTAATTGAATGGTACCTGTTAGCTTAATCTGTGTTTGCTTTTCTCTTTGTAAATTGTAATCTTTCAATTGAATCAGCTCATCATAATAAATATTAGGTTAAAATATCCTGTTAATCCCTTTATTTGCTTTAAACTTAATTTTTCAATTTAAAAATCACAGCCCAATCATAACATTGTTAATATTTTCCGTTAAAATTTGTCGAACATATTGGTTAGGCTATCCTCATATGATGTATTTTCCGTTAAAATTTGTCGAACATATTGGTTAGGCTATCCTCATATGATGTAGCATACGATTGGCGGAAAATAAATATGTATAATTGACAAATTTTGATGACAACAATAATAATTGGATTAGGACCTTTAAAAGAAAAAATTTGGTGGATTGGATTTTTACCTTTTATTGTAAGAAAACTATTTAGTACTGAATGGTGGGGTGAAAATCCGCATGTAGGTTGATGTGGACGAAGTTTACGGACATTGTACAAGTTGAAATGGACATATGGTTCGACTCATGACTATATCACGGTTGACTCACAATTTTTAGTAAGTCGAATTTCTTGATGATTTCTTGTTTTCTTTTTCGGCATTCCTCTTTAGAGTTCGTGAAATTACGAGGATCTTGATTGCCTTTGTATGTATGTTTTAAAACATAAGTTTGTTCAAGATGTTTAAATATATACCATATGTAGCCAAGCATAGGGAAAACAATGGTAAACCTTGATGTCTCGTGAAACCGGTTGAATAGGCTTTTATACCGATAGATCATTGGCATTTCTGAATATTTCTGATCGATCTTTTTGTTGTTGTAGCTAATTCTATGGCTGGATCACGATCTTGGATAGGAGGGGTTCTTAATCGGTTAAGCAATAAGCGTAGCGACAAGTTTCTCGACTACCCTTTGACACCTATTCAGGTAATCTCGAATGTTCACTCAAAATACTTGGACTGACTTCGATAATATACGTTTGCTACTTATATATATATATATACATGTACGTGTGTATACATTTAGTTTCTTTAATTTCTCAATAGGAACAAAGACTTCAAAAGCTTCAAAAACGAATACAAATACCCTTCGATGAGACTCGTCCTGATCATCAGGTACTTTATTCAAAAAGCTTAAATAGTTACACTTTCGTGTAGTTGGTTTTAATATCGTATAAGTCGAATAGTTGATCGTATAAAATTTTCGGTGTAACAGGAAGCTCTCAGAGAATTGTGGCACATTGCATTTCCTAATGTTGCTCTAAAAGGATTAGTCTCGGAACAGTGGAAAGAAATGGGATGGCAAGGCCCTAATCCATCCACTGATTTTCGGTACGATTCTTTCGATTCGATTCGATTTTTTCCGAATTTGCAATATCTAAATTTTATGTTATCTAAAAGTGAAAACTTCTCCCCTTAGGGCTTGTGGTTTTATCTCACTGGAAAACTTGCTGTTTTACGGTCGAACATATCCGGTAATCCTTCCGTTTCTCTTCTTTTTTATGTGTTTAGATTTCCGCAAGAGAATCGGATTATATACTAATAAAAACACAAAATGAAGGCATCTTTTCGTAGGGTTTTACTTAAACAAGACGGAACTCGAGCAACATGGGAATACCCTTTCGCCGTTGCCGGCATCAATATATCTTTTATGTTGATTCAGATGTTGGATTTATATTCAGGTTCGTCGGAAAATATTATCTATTTTTCGTCGACATGTTCCGTTACATTCCTTAGCCGTTCCGTAATCTATGCTCCTTTTTTGCAGAAAAACCAAGTAATCTCCCCGGATTCAATTTCGTGAAACTATTAGGAGGTAAGGGAACCGTTGATTCCAGTCATTTTCGATCGAGCATTGTTGTTCTGTTTATTCAATCTCGTGATTATATATGAAATTGCAGAAGACGAAGAAGCCTTCGATGTACTATATTGTACAGCTTTTGAAATGGTCGAGGCGCAGTGGCTCGAGATGCGAGCTTCCTACATGGAATTCAATGTACGCATCCCCATGTTCATGTTTCGATAAATTTTCCGAATTTCCTTTGTTAACCACCGTTATTCAGGTTATATCGAGCCCGTTATCCCGGAAAAACATTTCTTTCTCGGGTGGAAAAAGCTCTGAATACATTGCTTTGAATCGTAATTATCATTTTTCTGCAGAAGGTTTTACAAGCAACGAGCTCGCAGCTGGAGAGAGAACTGTGTTCGGATAATGTTCGCAGAATACAGGATTTATCGGCATACAGCTTGTTATACCAGTAGCTCCGGCTTCGGCCGGAGAGGCCAAATTCACCCGAATGACACGGGGATGTTTCAAATCTAACGGCTAGTAATTGACTTGAAAATTTATGTTATTCTTATCCTAGGGCTCGTTTTCCGACCGAGATTCGTACCGTATATCGGACACCACCGGAGCTTAAACCGATAAGGCCTTGAAGGCATCCCTTCGACAATCAACCTAGGATAGTAATGGTCTCAAGTTACACAAATAATTTGCCATTTTTACTTATTTTTTTATATATATTTTTAAAACAAATTCATTGAAGTTGTTATTTATTTGCCAATTGAGATATGGGATTTAAAGTGATTTTTAATAAGAAAAATTAGGTAAATCGTAAATTCGTGTAGTGTTCATAGTGTTATGATAAAGTTTAAATGTTATGTAGATTTTGTTTGCTTTCGTGCCCTGTTTATTCATTATATTTTACGAAAATTAATAAATTAATCAAATCGAGTAACTATTGTTAAAAGTTATATAAGGTAAGCTACAATAATAGTTATCCAGCTATAAGTAAAATTTTTTTGTCATTTAATTAATTTTTTTTTTTGTCATTCAACTGTTCAATTTTATCTTTTTTGATCACTAGTGAGTAGGGGTGTGCAAAATTCGGGTAAAACCGAAAAAATTCGGTTAATCGGTCGGTTAACCGAATTTTTTTGGTCGGGGTCGGTTAATTATTTTGTGATTTTTCGGTTAATGGTTAGTTCGGTTCGAAACCGGTCAGTTAACCAAAATTTTTCGGTTTAACAGAAAAAATTAATAAATAAAATTATAATATATGAATAGGCCCACTATTCACCTAAACTCAATCCAAACTCAAACATCCAACCCAACCCAATCATAAAAATTCTAAAACTAAAACTAAAATTATGTAATCTTTTTAATTATGTAGTAATTTATTTTGGGTAATTCGATTAATTCGGTTAATTTGGCTAATTCGGTTAATTTTTAACCAAAAATAAAAAAACATATAATTTTCAGTTAATTTGGTTAACCGACCGAATTAACTGAAAAAATTTCAGTTCGGTTAACTGTTAAAAATTTTGAAAGGTCGGTTAATTCGGTTAATGTTATTTCGGGTCAGTTAACCGACTGAACACCCCTACTAGCGGGTAAAGATTGGCAGTTTTTAAATTGGTATAATAGCAATTTTAACTCTCAACATTTATAAATTATGTCAATTTGGTCTTGATGCTAAAAAAATAACCTTCAAAATTTACACGTTATGTAAATTGATCTCTCTTTTTGTAGCTTTGCTTTTTTTTTTCTTTGTAACATTGAGTTTTAATTTTAAAAGAATGAGAAAATATTAAAATTATTACTTGGATTTTGTTTGTGTTTCAATTTTTTTGTATATTTTCAATCAAATTTAGCTAATAATTTGTTTTGGTTTTTTAGATGAAAGTGTCACAAAGAAAAGCAAATATATATATATATATATATATATATATAAAAGGACCAAATTACACATGTAAATATTGAGGGTTCCTTTTTTAGAATTAAGACTAAATTGATATAATGTATAATTTTTAAGGATTAAAGTTACTATAATATTAATTTTAAAACTTGTGCACTGTTAAAATTGAATAATTAAGTAATAATTAAATGACTAAAAAAATTGCTAATAATTGGATTAAAGTAACTAATTAAAAATTTAAAATACATAGCCCCCCACCCCAATGATTCTGTAAAGTCAATTGGTAACTTGATATTTACAATTAGCTATACAAAATTCAATTATTTTAAAAATTAAAAAAAAAAAATCTTACAAAATGTTTTAAGATCTTTCAAAATAAAATAAAATTAAAATTAAAATTAAAAAACATGTTTAAGATGGATTGTCTTAAAATCAACTTTAGACATTTTTAATTTCAAACCATAAATTATAAAACATGAAACATGTTCATTACATTGTTAATTCATTGTATTTGGGTAGCCAATTAACCTGCCTTGATGAAAAACAATTAAATCATGGGTAGGTCCAACATTGTAATCTATCCTATTCTAACCTTTTAAGTCAAGTTTCAAGTTTCAATGTCTAGAATTACCTATAGTTCTTCTCTAACTTTTAAATAGGAGGATAATGCGTTTCGGCGCACTCAAACTCACGTTCTCCCGCACCGATAGATGCCAATCGAATTATAACCACAAATCTCTAACAGTTATTCGAACATAACCTCAAATCAACAAAAAAGAAATCGGTATTTGCTATAAAGAAATTGTGGAAAAACTATTGAGAACATTTTCATTAGCTTTATACTAAGGTTAAAAGAAAACATATCATACAGTCCAGAAAAAAAAAAAGAAAAAAAAAAGGTTCAAAAGCTTAAAAGAGCCTCACACTAACTCTCAAATCCCACCCATTTCTTTACAACAAAAGCCCACAAACTTGAAAAAAGAACATCTACTAAAAGCATGGCCTAAAACTGGGGTTTTCTAACAAGTGCTCAAAAGCATCCCCATAACTAAAGATTCTAACAACCCAAAATGTTTTTTTTTCTCTCCTCCTTTTTTTTGGCTTTTGATGATAAATGAGCGATGAGTGAACTTTTTTCCATGATTATTAGGGATGTAAAGGGCTTTTTTAGCCAGGTCGAATACCCGAGAAATAGTTGAAGTCATGGTGTTGAACGCTCAGTTGCTTTAGCCACGAATCGGCAACACTCAAAAGTGACAATAGCCTTTCTTGGTCCCCTCCTCCACAACCGGAGGAGGACAACCACACGTCCCCTTGCATCTTGTAAGTTGCTAACCCAAACGGCGGAAGAGAGATGTTGCCCTCTTTTTCCTTTTGATTCTTTTCGGCTAGCTTGATGTCATCCTCGGGATCGATTTCTAAAATCGACCAAGAATAAAGAATATCACTAAACAAGCACATATATATACACACACACAGACACACATCTATATGCGTATGGAGTGAAAAATTACCTTGGAAAGAAGAAGATAGTGTATGATAAGTGAGGAAGCATGTGGACAAGTCCTTTATAGTCCTTCCCATTGGAATATGATAAATCGGGTACCTAACAAGCAAAGAATAACCGTAACCCGATGTTAATTACGAGTACATTTCCGACATAGGTATATTCAAGTTTTTGAAGTTATTCTATGTAATTAGAGGATCTTCAAAGGATCATATCTCCATAACTAAGAAAACGATGCAAATAAAAAAGTCAAAGTCTACTAGGTTCATAAAGGGTGTTTAGGGTTTTGAGATTCAAATACCGACACATATAACCTTTTTTTTCTAAATGAAGAATTCAAACAACATAGATAAGAAACGTAAAGTTCAATATATACCAAGAAACTGCCATCCAACTAGCCGGAGAAAGATTGACGCTCCTCAACGACATTAAACCGGGGTATCTTCGAGATAATCCATTAATCTAATAACAAAAAGAAAGTGTCAAATGGAATCTACCAATGCTTTTCGTACACTATAAAGCAATGATCTCAACTCGATTCTATATCGAACATACACGTATTATAATTCGATTCGATTCAAATAAAACTAAATCAAATACTACAATTCGAATCAGATTTCAAACTTTCAGATACCTTATCCATGAGTGGAACTCGTCCGTAAGGCGTCGATGTCTCGAAATATTGAAAGTAAAGGTACCCCAAACGATTATTCAAATGACAAACACTATCTTGATCGGAACCACCATCCTCGGAGGAGCAACAACCATCCCACCGCCACAATTTATCACTTTCACTGTCATCAGTACTCCATGAATCACTAAAACAATCACCATCACCAGATTCTATCTCTTCCCTGCAACAAACAAAACACCATTTTTGCTCAAACAAACACATCAAAAAGACAAAAAGAAAAAGAAAAAAAAGAGACAAATCTGGTTTTTTTATTACCTTAAATTGCTTGTAAAGATTTGAATTGCAGACAAATAAGGAACATAATATTGAACCAAGGTTTCATTGTCGTTTAAGACAATAGGAACGCCAACACCATAAGCACTCCATTCATCATAACAATCCCATAAATCATTTAATGTGAAATATTCAACCTTTTCTCTTTCCCATGGATGCCATAATCGATTCAAGCTCCCAAATTCACTCTGTAATTAAAAAAATAAGCAAAAATGTTCCAAAAAAAAGAATAAAAACACACTGAATTTAGTTTACCTTAGGGAGGAATTGAGATCTAACAGTGGGAGTTGTGCATTGAAGGAAGCAATCGAGATTGGATTGCTTTGCAACAGAGTCCAAAATCATGGTTTTTTGGACAAGAAAGACAGAGACACGACAAGAAAAAGCACAGGGAGTTTGGTGGTGTTGTTTTTTTGGTTTTTTTTTTTTTTTTTAACTTGGTGTTGATGAACAGTAGAAGAAATCAAAGGGAGAAAAAGCAGAGCGAGATTGACGTGATTTTAGGTAATGTGAATTTTGACGAGAAATTTCCTAATTTCTGACGTTTGGACAGCAAAATTTAAGGGGAAAAATGGAAAAACTGAAGAGAGAAAGTGAAGAATCTTGTTTGTAAGTTGACAACTTTTTTTTAATTCAAAACATTTTTTCGGTCCCAGCTGGATTTTGAAGATTACACTTTTCTCGGGAAAATTTTAAGGAAAAACGAGAAACGAAAACTGAAAGGGGATTCAATTAAACACGTTTTTCAGAAAGAAAAATTCGAGTCTTGCTCTGTTTTGATCGACGATGAAGAAACAAATAGTGGATCTTTACCTTTCAAAACACAATAATTTCAAGCCCAAGTTAAGAAACGAAAACAAAAGAAAGCCCGAGAAAACAAGAGAAACTTATGGAAATTTTTCTTTTTTTCTTATTTTTTATGATCGAAGGCAGGGAAATTTTAAAGATTTCTTGGTTTCAACAAAAACCCATGATTTCAAACGTTTAGGTCTTTTCAACGAGAGCAATTTTCTAACTGAAATGAAAAGAAATTTTTCAACTTTCCCGGGAAAATAAACAGAGCACAGAAAGAGAAAAAATAACTGGGAAGAACAGAGTATCAAATTGGAAGAACAGAAGTTTAATTTCAAAGAAAGAAATATAAGCAGTAATGTGAATTAGAAATATAATGAAAGGCAACGGATTTTTTGAGCATTTCTTTATTGATTTATTTATGGACACTCATCTGTCTCTCTCACTCTCAGCTGAATCCCAGAATTTGAAAGATTGCACAGTGCACTTTTTGGGTTAATTTGTTATTTTGTCCCTGTACTACGCATAGTTATGGATTTAGTCCCTTATTTTAATTTCGTATTTTTTGTATTCATAATTTGGTCATTTTTAGTGTTTTTATATTTCAAATTTTGAAAAATCCAGTTCTGGTGAAACGACAATTAAATCCTTTAACTTCCGCTATTTTTAAAACTTTGAACGACAAGAATATTATTTAAGTAAAAGAACCATGAGGCCCCTGTAGTAAAATTTAACTTATATTTTGTCTCTTTTACTCAAAAAATAGATAAATTAATTTTTATACATCAAATCTAAGAGCAAATTAGTCCTTTCGGATAAAAATTCATTTCATTTCTATTGTTAAAAATTGGCATGATTAATAGAATAAACATATAGATACATGTGGCATGCCACATGTACCTCATTCCAACGTACAATGGCCAGTTTTTAACAGTAGAAATGAATTAAATTTTCAATAGAGGGACCAATTTGCTCTTTGATCTAATGTATAATGATTAATTTACTCAATTTTTGAGTAAATACGATAAAATGTAATCCAACTCTTAGTACGAGACATTCATAGTACTTTTATCTATTATTTACAACTTTATTCATAATAGAGGACTAAAAACAGAATTTAACCAAATAAATTTAATTACGGGTTTGGATTTAATTTTTATATTTCAAACATCACAATGATTAAAATTTGATAAATTCGAAAAAAGTATAGAGAAAGTAAAATATAAATATTAAATTTATAATTTAGAAATAGCAGAATTTATTGTTCTGTATATTTTAATATTTTAATATTTTATGTCTTCTCTTTTTTGGATTTTAGTGAATTAAAAAGTCAGACAAAAATAATTGAAACTTATGCAAGATTCCAAGGACGAATTCGAGTTTTCACATTCAGCCAATATTTTGACAAATCTTTATATTTTTGTAAAAATGGTAATTTTATCAATTTTAGTTTTTTACTTTTTAAATTTATTAATTTTAGTCATTGTACTTTTTAAATTTTAAAATTTTAGTCCTAATCCAATCGGTAACAGTTAAATCTATTTGGTTAAAATCAATTATTAATACTATATTATGTGTATATTTGTAAATTTAGTCTATATTCTCTAATTAGATTATTCTAAGTTTATCTACTTTTCAAATTTTGAAAATGTATTGACACAAGTTACTATTATTAATCCGTTAACTGAATGTTTAGTGAATTATATGTGGAAATAATAAACTAACATGGTATTACACATATGATAATATGTTTATCACATCAAATTTTGGAAATAAGAGAACTTAACTTAACGAATTTAATAATTATCGTTTATTGAGGATGCAATTTTAAAATTTAAAAAGTATATAAACTAAATCCATAACTTTCACAAAATATAAGGACTAATAGCATAATTTAACCATTTTATCATTCACCCTTTTATTTAAGTATTTTCCTTGAAAATTTTTGAAAAATAATAATTTCAAGTGTGCCTTTATTTTAATAGATCAAAAATTAAAAAATATATATTAGTATTTAATATATTGATAATATACTTTTATACCATAAAAAAACTTCAAAAATCTTTTAATTATTTTTTAAACAGTAAAACGAACTACTCGGTCAGCCGAGTTAGGTTCGAGCTTGAAATTTTTTAAAAACCGAACCTAGCCATAAATTTATGGTTATTCTGGATAAAGCCAATTTCTACTTTATTAATTAAAAAAATATTAATAAAAGACAAACAAACGTGGAACACATGCATGATATCCACGACAAATTACAGTGTACAACTGACAAGGACAGCAAACACATGTTACGGTCTCGTGCTAATGGTTTTTTAAAATTATATTTTAATGTAAAGAATTTTTTAAAAATAAATAAACATAATAATCCTTTTCAAACCGACCAAGTCAAAACAATCTAATCCAATTATTTACTTAATATTTTTTCCAAAGATTTCTCTAGTGTTTAATAATTAATTTTTCGTGTTTGATAGATCTATTAATAGAGTAAACACTAGTCACGAGTCACAAATTTTAAAATTATTCTATATTTAAAATGATGATCGAATTCTCAACTACAAGTTAAGATAAATGAGACTCTTATCATTTGAATTAATAATTTTTTAACCTTTTAATATTTAAAAGAAAAATCTCATTATATTATTTTATTAATTTTGCTCATTATTCTTTTATTTATTAAAATTTAAAATATTAGTAAGTATATATATTTGTTTGTGAATTAAAATAATTGGTTGTATAGATTGTTCCATTCAAAGATTCAGTTGATTGATATGGAAAATAATTATTTTTTAGTAAATTATCAAATTATTAAATTATTTTAGTGGAGGTCCTTAAGCTTACAATATGATAAAATTCAGTTAAGTTATATTTTGCTGTTTTTATACATTTGTACGGTTAAAAATTGATGTAATTGTCAGAATAATCAAACATTAACACGTGGCATGTCATGTATGCTTTATGTTGATATATAATGACTAATTTTTAATAGTAAAAATATATTAATTTTTTAATAGAAGAACCAGCTTATTCCATAATCTAATGTACATGGATTAATTTATCCATTTTTTGAATAGAGAGAACAAAATACAATCCGACTCTCAATATAAAAACCTTCAATTTCAAAGATAAGATAATTATTCAAATACTTATTTTTTAAAATAATTAATATTAATATGATGAGATTTTTTTTTAAAATTTTTATATCATATTTAATAAAAGATAATATGATTACAAATTACAAATTCAAAGATTAAACACGTGTTTAATATAATATTAAAGAACAAGTTTACCATCATTCTACCTATGTTCATTATTAATATTTTTGAAATAATATATTTATTATTAAATAAATTTTAAAATAAAATGTTTTTTAACAAAATTTAGTACTATAAAGTGTTTGATTGCGTTGGTGTCACTCTCAATCAAGTTCTAATTCAGTTGTAAAATTACCAAAAGCTCGATATTTTTATAAAGCAACAAATATAATATTGTGGGTATCTTTGATTTTTGACATAAAAAATTACGTGCAAATGATGAGATTTGAACCCAATATCTTAAAATCTTTTTTCTATTGATTTTTTACCATTTTAACCAAAAGCGCATTTGCTTTTTAGGCAAAAAGACCTCTCTAGTCCTTCTCAATTTCAATATTAAGTAAATTGATCTCTCTCAAAAAAACTAAAACAATTTAATCTTATTAATTTAAAAAATGAGCAACTAAAGTCAATTAATCACAACATTAGTGTTTTTCGTCAATTTTATATATTTTATTGGTATAATAACAAATTTAATGCTCAAAGTTTACACATTTTGTTAATTCTATCTTGATTTAACAAATTTAACCCAAAATATTTACACATTATGTCAATTTCATATTGATTAACAAATTTAGCTCGCAACACTTACATTCTGACAACATTTACGCAAAATATATAAACATCAAGGTCTAAGCTTGTTATTATACTAATCAAAATTATGCACAATTGATAATAAAAAAAACATAATGTCGTGATTAATTGTTCTTAGTTGCTCACTTTCAAAATTGACAAAGACTAAATTGCTCCAATTTTTTTAAAAGGGACCAATTTGCTTAATATTGAAATTGAAAATGACTAGATAGATATTTTTACCTATATATATAAATTTATAAATATATGACATTTGGTATTTGAACTTAACATGTTTTCCTAATCTGGTACCTGAACTTGACTCTTTTTCTTAATTTGGTACTTAATCTTTATTTTTGTTTGATTTGGTACTTGCAATTGTCAAACATTTTATGAGGTAGCAAATATATGACAAATTACTCCAATATACTAACAATGTTTTTTTTATGAGGTAGCAAAAATAATCAATGTACGACCGACATGTCACAGATGATATGATTTTTTTTATATGTTCAAATTCTTTTAGTTTTGATTAATTAATTAACTAATTTATTTATTTATTGAAAATAATGAATTTATTTTAATTTCGGTTTTTAAAACTCTTTTTTCTTATTTAATATTAATTCGCTGAGCATAGATCAATATTTATTTCTTTAACATGAATTTCCTCTAATACTGACAATATTTTTGTAGCATAACAAAAAAAAATTTAACACCATTAGTGTTTTGTGTAATTTATATAATATTTAATAAATTTAGGTACCAAATTGAAAAAAAAAAGCTTAGTTACCAAATTAGGAAAAAATGCCAAACTAGGAACCAAAAAAATTAGGTACCAAACTAGGAAAAAATGTCAAATTCAAGTATCAAATTAAGTAAAAAAAAGTTTATATACCAAATTAAAAAAATTTAAAATTCAGATACCAAATTTTATATTGACCCTTATAATATATATAACCACTTGCCCCCCAACCCTTTCCTTCTTCGATTTATTGTCTAACTGTATCAAACGTTGAAAGAAAATGTTTGATAGAAATTAGGTTGTATTAATTGATGAATCCATTTAATATTTGTCAAAATGTATTAGCAAATTGAAGAATGAATTAATAAATCATTAATTTTTTTTAAATAAACTTTGATCATATTTGTTTTTTTATACAATATTTAAAATTATTCATAACTCGTTTTTAACTCATAAATTGGAAAATAATACATCTCAACGTACTCGAACACATTTTTTTTTTACATTAATAACAATACCCATAGTAATCGAGAAAAACTTAATCGCGAATAAATCAATAAAATTGATTCAATTAATAAAAAGAACCACTGGTAAGTTCGAATGGCCACATCTCAAACAGTCAAAAGTTAGGTGACAATTGTGATATATTAAATTTGATTTAATAATTTTAGACATGAACAGAAATTGGGTAAATTATATTTAAGATCACTAAATTATTAATAAATTTATGTTTTGGTTTTTTTAACTTTAAAAACTTATAAAATAATCATTAAACTATTTGAAAGTTTTTATTTAAGTCATTGAGTTATTAAAATTATTGTTGTATGATCGTTTTTGTTCTCACCGCCTACATCAATCAAAAGCTCTCCTTCCACTTCTCTTAACAATTTAATTTTTTTTTATGGAACAACTTTGAACGTTACAAACCTTCGAACTAAAATCCAAACAACTTTCGTCTTCGATCTTTGACACTAACCATCAAATCGACTTGGGTCTAAGGTATGTTCTTCCATTGATCGATGGGTACTGATACACCGTACCAGTCGTCAAATTGACACTTGGAGCATACCAATCGAACTGTTTAAAATATAAAAATAGATAGACTAAATTCTAAAATATAAAAGTACAGAGATCAAATTTTAAATTTATGAAAAGTATAGAGACGTGTGACATATTATATATATGGGGATGCTACAACATTATTATTAAGACTCATTGTTAATATTTAAGTAATTAGAATTCAAATTCTGTTGATACCGAAAATGTATTAAGGTGAAATATCTAAAATAAAATAAATATTATTATGAAAAGGGTTTTATTATTTTTTTATTCAAATATTTTATTATTTTCCCTTTTAAGGTATGGGTGTGTTTGGATACATTCATTGGCCCCTTTGCATTAAAAGTCAAAACACTTAATCTTCTAGTAGAACTCTATGCATTGGTATGTGGCCCCCAAAATGAAAATTTTTATTTAAATTTTTATAATTTATAAAATTTTAAATTAGTAATAATAAAATTACACTTTGATTCTTTAAAGATAATAAAAATTTGATTTAATATTTTAAAATTATAAAAATATAGACTATTAAAATGATGAAATTATACTTTTACTACCGTAAAAATATACAATTTAATTTTAACCCCTCAAAAAAATTTCTAACTTCGTGATTAACTCCATGGTTTTTATTTTATTGCAGTCAGGACTCCATGATTAATTAATTAGTAAATATGGAAAGTTTTCAATAAATTTCCTTTTTTAAGTACAATGATTATCTAATAAGGCATAGAAAGGTATTATGGTGAAATATCAAAAATCAAATGAATATTATTATGCAAAAGGTTTTAATATTTTTCTTTTTTATTCAAATATTTTATTATTTGTCTCTTTAATGTAGGGGTGGGGTTATTTTATTTATTATTTTTCTTTTTTTATTAAAATATTTTATTATCTTTCCTTTTTAAAGTTATGGGTGGGTTTTAATATATACATTTATTGGCCCCTTTGCATTAAAAGTCAAACACTAGTAGGGACTCCATGATTAATTAATTAGTAATTATGGCTTTTAACAAATTTCCTTTTTTAGTAATTTAAAATAATATATATTATTAATATTTATATCAAAAAGTAACCAATAATTAACCTTACTTTTAAGTTCATCCACACAATGTGTTTTTGAAAAATATTTTAAAATATATAAATAAAAATATAATTCTTTTTAATGCTTCAACATGCTCAATTTATGATTCCAACAAGTAAATTGAAATATTATTATCTTCAATTATTAATAATTTAACAAAAGCAATAACATTTTTTTTTCCAAATTACAAGTATAATAAATACAAGTACAAAATACACTTAAGAATATTTATAATCAGAATCAACAATTATAGAGTATGATCAAGTCGATAAATTAAACCGAACCTAAATTAAAATAAATACGGATGAGACCTACATATGGTAGG
The DNA here is from genome assembly GCA_005393395.2 of Gossypium australe. NCBI lineage: Eukaryota > Viridiplantae > Streptophyta > Magnoliopsida > Malvales > Malvaceae > Gossypium > Gossypium australe. The sequence goes on along the minus strand of CM016614.1, from coordinate 1,884,133 downwards.
ACTTAAACAAAAATAAAAATAGAATAAATCGAAACGGTAGGACTTGAATAAAAATACATATCACATATCAAGTATCCAAGTTCGAATCTCATCATATGTATTTGTCGTGTGTAGGTGTATTGCCCCAAAATTTTGAGTGTTTCGTATGGGATTGTTCCAATTACTAACAAAATTATTGGAACAATCCCATCAATATAGTTGACATGATAGGCAAGGTAGCATGAAAACATAGTTGTATGTTTAAAAAGAAATATTAATTGGTTGTTATAATGAGTAAGTTGAAATGGGATATTATATGTGTATAATGGTATGACTGACTTCATAATGTGAATGTATGTTAGATTCATGATGCTATGTGTTCAAAGAATAGGACAAGCAAAAGAGCTTTGTAAAATGGAAACCATGAGTATCTATGAAGGTTATAATTATGCATAATAGGACTTAATTGTAAATACTCACTTGGTTCTTGTGCCCATGTAAACTTGGTAGAAAAGTAAGAATACAGTTGGAATGCCAATTAGAATCATATGCACCTTTATGTACGGGTTATTATAGAGTTGGAGCTATATCATGTCCTTCGATGGTTTAACATTTGTTGCGAATCATCGGATGTACACCATCTTTTCGGAGACTATCTTGGTGTGGTGTAGTGATGTACATGATGCCTTTGGGCTTTGCATTTTTATGTCTTGGTGTAGTGTAATTCTATGCTCTTACAAGCATTCTTGTGGTGGTGGATTCCCGTGTATCCAAGTCCATCTTACTAATGTTACATTGGGCGAAAAGTTTTATACATATATGTTTTTAAATGATGCGAATGAATAGGAAATGTTTGAGATGTGAACTTGAGTGACAGATTAATGATTATTTATGCCTACTACGTTCTATGTATAATGAAAGTTGAAATTGTTGACATGTTTATAAGCTCTCATGCTTAATTTGCCATATGTGTTAGTTCTAATTGTTGTTAGCATTGTTTATTTTTCTTATGGCATTTGGTATGCTCACCTCCAACAAAGTAAGTATAGTGAATTCCATTTAAACTTACTAAGCATTAATTGTTTACGCACCGTTGTTTTTGCGCGTAGATTGTTGATTTGGAAACTCTTGAAGCCTAGCTCAATTCAAGACATTACATTATCATCAAGACTAGCAAGAGTATGAAAGTGACATATTTTTAGTTGTGGCATGTAATAGTATGTCTACATAGTAAATATGTTAATTTCATATTACTTGGTCCTTGAATTGAAAGTTATTTAAATTTGAGCTTGCAAACTTCACTTGTTATTTTATTATCTTATTCTTCTTTTGGTAAATCGATGATGTGCATGGTTACTTATCTTTGGAGATTGTAAATTGCAAATTTAAAGTGTTTTATAGTGACTTTTGTACATATTTAAGTGACTTTTAAGCATGTGCTAGATGTATCATGAATAAAGGGACTTACGAAAACATTTTGAAGTGTTTTGGGCATACTCAATAAGTCAAGTCGTGTAATGACCAAAAATTCACGGGCACTGGAAAAGCGAGTTATAAGGCCTCTGTCTTAGTGAACCGAGTTCGTAAATATTTATTAGGAATATTTGTGAGGCTAGTTGTGTGTTTAATTAGGCTTTAATTAAGTGAATTTAGCTTAATTAAGAGAAATTAGGAAAAAGGGCTAAATTGAATAAGGAGTAAAAGTAGAATTATAGATTAATAAAAAGAAAGAGGGACCAAAATGGAAAATATACCATTCACCATAAATGAGGCCGCAAATGTTATAGGAATTTTCATGGCTCTTCATAAAGACATATTTCAATAGGTGACTTTCTGAATAATAATATCTTTAAAATAAGCACATAATTATTTATTTAATATTATAACTATTCAAATAATATTATTTAAATAGTTATAATTCTTTTTCAAAAAATCAAATAATATAACTCTTGATTAATTACATACATTCATTTATAGTTATTGAAATACTATAAATATGTGAAACTTCCAACATATTTATATTAAATTTTAAATTAGTAATTTAACAATGTTCCCAAATAGATAACATGTTGAAGTAAAATATGAATATTGAAGTTGAAAGGCACTCCACAATCCTCACTACATTTACTTACCACAACCTCAATTATTTCCCATGTTGGAAAAGGACAGCAACTGTCCCTCAAAACTATCTGACCAAAACTTTCATCCCCACAATTAGGATATGCAATTAGTTATGGTTTAATCATATTATATCATATTGTAACATAAAGCTCATGAGTGAAAATCCTCGTATCGTTTTTTTTGGTCTATAGTGCTCAACTTACCTCCTCTGCATTTTGAATCTAGACACCTGCTTTGAAGGTTGAGAACCAGATGACTGCAGAGGGCATAAATTTTGCCATAAGTTGGTGCCTATACTACTTAATAACTACATACAAAGATGTGTAAGCAAAAATTTTTATATGGGTTCCATGTCTTTAATAGGATTATGATAACCCCTGAAACAATTTCTGAATTCTTCCATTGGCATATATGGTCATGAATTCAGTTACCTTGATCTTCCACTGTTATCTGTTTTTTGCTGATGTTTGTTTAAGTGGCAATGATAGTGCTTGTGAATATCTCATACATGAATGCTGTGGGAAGCTAATGCAGGGCAAAGCAAGTTGTGAGTTTCTACCCAACATGCTCATCTTAGTACTCTTTCTTTTCTGATGGGATCTTAATAATTGAGGTCCTTTATCTTTGTTGAAGTGGAAGCCTTACAATGGACCACTGCACACAAAAGATGCCTTACAATGGACCCATTGTGTCAAGACCAAATAAAGTGGGATAAAAGACAGCTGTGTGCAATGCAAGTCTTCCCACCAAGTCAATGATTTTACACACTTTACTGTAATTATCATCATCTTCACTATCTTTTCTTTTTTTCCTTTTTTTCTTTTTTTTGGTATCAAAATGCATGTAAACTTCCAACAGTTTTTGTTTTTCTCCCCCTTGTAGTCTCAAAATTTCATAGAACTCCATAAGCATCTTTGATTATTCCTTGCTTCTATTTCCAGAAATTGTTGAACTCACTCTTCTACAATCAAAACCAGGTATGGGTAATATCTTCTCAATCTCACTTTCACTAGATCCCATCATTACCCGTTGCCCGGATTGTGCTACTGGACAGGCAAGTTATATATGCAACCTCGAAGATAACCGCCATGCTTTACAAACTGAACTAGCAGGACTGAAGGAGCTCAGGAGTGATCTGATGAGAAGGGTTAAAATTGCTGAAGACGAGCAGCAACTTAAGCGGCTAGACCAAGTTGAGGGTTGGCTTCAGAGGGCTGAAACTCTGATAACCGATGCTGATCAATTGATTCAGGAAAGTCCTCAGCACGTTGAAAAGTTATGTATGGGAGGTTGTTGCTCCACTCATCCTAGGTCCAGCATCAAGTTCGGGAAGAAAATTGCCAAAAAACTCCAAGAGGTGAAAGACCAGAAGGAGAATGGAGATTTCAGTGATGTGGCCAGTAAGCCACCACTTCCTTCAGCAACTGAAAGACCTAGTGAGCCAACTGTGGGTTTGGAGTCCAATTTCAACAAGTTCTGGAGCTGTCTTCAAAAGGAACAAGTGGGAATTATTGGCATATATGGCTTAGGAGGGGTTGGCAAGACAACCCTCCTAAACAAAATCAATAACAAATTCCATGATACTACCCATGATTACCAGGTCATTTGGGCAGTTGCATCACAAGATCGGCCAATTGAGAGAGTCCAGGATGAGATTGCCAAAAGAATAGGCCTTTCCAGTGAAGGTTGGAAATCTAAGAGCCTTGATGAGAAAGCTGAAGACATCTTCAAGGTATTATGTAAAAAGAAGTTTGCTTTGTTGTTGGATGATATATGGGAATGGTTTGATCTCACAAGAGCTGGGGTACCTCTTCCAACTAAAGAAAATGGCTCTAAAGTCATTTTTACAACTCGTCGTCTTGACGTGTGCTGTCAAATGCAACCGAACATGGATAATAATATCAGAGTGGAATGTTTACCACCAGGAGCAGCTTTCAGACTGTTCGAGGAGAAGGTTGGATCAGAAACCCTTCGAATACATCCAGATATTTGCAAGTTAGCTGAAGCGGTGGTTGAAGAGTGTGCAGGGCTACCTCTCGCTCTCATTACAGTTGGGCGAGCCATGGCATCCAAGAAGACCCCTCGAGAATGGGAATAGGCTATTGAAGTTTTAAGGCAATCAGCAGCTTCTGTGTTGCCAGGGGTAGGGAAAGAGATGTATCCCAAGTTAAAATTCAGTTATGACTGTTTACCTGATGAAAGGTTCAGATCTTGTTTCTTGTATTGTTCTTTATATCCAGAAGATTATCACATTGAAAAAGACGGACTAGTAAATTGTTGGATCGGGGAAGGACTTTTGGACGAGCATACCAATTTGAGCAGTGCCAGAAACCAGGGACATTTCATTATAGGTTCTCTTATTGACGCATGCTTATTGGAGAAAGGACGTCGTAATGATCATGTAAAGATGCACGATGTGATTCGCGACATGGCTTTGTGGATTGCTGGTGAATCTGAGAAGGAGAAGTTTTTTGTAAAATCAGGTGTTCAGTTAAAGGAACAACCGAAAGCTAAAAAGTGGGAAGAGGTAACAAGAATGTCGCTCATGCGTAATCAAATTGAAAATCTAACTGAGATATTGGAATGTCCCAATCTCCAAACTTTGTTTCTTGGCGGCAATGATTTGAAGGTTATCATGGATGATTTCTTTAATTTCATGCCGATGCTAAGGGTTCTGGATTTGTCCTATAATAAGTGTTTGGAAGAGTTACCGGTTGGAATTGCAACGTTGGTTTCACTAGAACATCTCAATCTGTCATTTACAGGAATAAGAAAATTGCCAGAGGAATTGAAGGCCCTAGCAAAGATGAAATATTTGAATCTGGAGTGGACACTGGATCTAGAAATGATCCCACAACAATTGATATCCAGTTTCTCCAAGTTGCAAGTATTGAAAATGCGGAGATGTGGCTATGGAAGTTTATTGGTATTGGAGGAAACGGAGCATTTAAAATATTTGAATGTGTTGACCATTAACTATAGAAGCTCTTTGGAGTTGGAAAAAGCTTCGAGGTTCAACAAGTCATTTAGTTGTGCCGTTGAAGTTGCAAGCCTTCTAGATTTCAGAGGATCATTGACTATTATGGCTTTGGCAAATATGCAGCATCTACGTACTTTAACACTCTGGAGGTGTATGGATCTAGAGGAAGTGAAGATCGAACGTAATATAATCGAAGGTGCAGGATGCTTCCATAGCCTTCGAGCTGTATCCGTATACCAATGCAATCATTTGAGGGATGTGAGTTGGGTAACTTTTGCTCCACATTTGGAAGAACTATTTATATCATATTGCAAAGGTTTAGAAGAAATCATTAGTGAAGAAAAACTTGGTGAAGTCGCTGAGCTAAAAGGAAATTCAAACTTATTTTCTAAGCTCGAGACTTTGTTTCTACATAATCTGCCCAAACTAAAGATTATATACCATCATGCTCTGCGTTTCCCACAGCTGAAGCGAATCACAATTTTGAATTGCACAATGTTAAAGAAGCTCCCACTAAACTCCAATAGTGCAAAAGGACAGAGGCTGGTCATTCAAGGAGAGGATGGATGGTGGAAAGATGTAGAATGGGAGGATGAATCCACTAAAATTGTTTTTCTCCCCACTTTCAAACCTCGTATATTGTAAGAAATGTTGGATATTAATTAAGGCTTAAAACCATTATTGTATGATAACATACCTCATTGCAAGTTCTATTTTGTTTATCACTGAATTACATGTAGTTTGATTTTTTGTTTTACACAAAGATGTTTTCCTTTATATAAAATAAAATGTTTGAATTAGAGAATATATTATGTTAATGAATTATAATTTGAAGTATAATTCTCAACGCATCACATCATTTTCTTTTAATTCTATAACTAAAAATTTTGATAATTATAGTAAAATTAAAAATTTTCCAATTCTGTATATTTAAAAATGAGATAATTTTTCTTATAGAAGAATATATTATAATTATAAATTTGGAATTTTAAAAGGGAAAATTTAAGTTTAAATATAATTTACTTTCATTCAAAATACATGTTATCATAATTATTATTAAATCTAAGATTTTTATTGTTTAATTATTATTAAATTATAATGTATAAAATTATTTTATTATATGGTAATTTATATTAGTTATAAATTAAAAATATTATATTATATGAATAAATCAAAAATTTGCCAAATGGATGGTGATGATATTGTACAATTGTAAAAAAATATATGTACATTTGTAATACTTATATTTAATTAGTAGATAGATATTTATTATTTAAAAAGATATTTAATAATTAAATATAGTAAGATTTTGGTTGATAATAAATTATGATTTTGCCAAGTGTATGGTAAAGATATAATACAATGTATTAATTTAAGTATGTACATTTGTAATATTTTTATTTAATTAGTAAATAGACATTTTATTATTAAATTAATTAATAAAATATTTATGAGATAAATAATTATATAATGAAATTTTTTGTGATAAATAAATCATATGGTGACAATCGTAGGGTGATGATAGTGTACAAATGTACAAAGAAGTATGTATACAAATATATTATTTATAATTTGTATTAAATAGATTTTTATTAATTAAATAATTATATCATAAGATTTAATTGTGATAAACAAATTAATTAAAGATGAGTGTAAATATATAATTGTCCAATTGTAAAATAAGTATTTATTATTAAATAGATTTTTATTATAATAATAATAATTATTATTACTATTACTATTAACTAAATATATATATATATATATATATATAATAAAAAGAAACAAAGAAACAAAGAAAAGAAAGAAAAAGGGGGAACTAGGGAATTGAAGCTTGAAGTTTAATTGCTAACAAAGAGCTCAAAGCATCGGTATCGAAAGGAAAAGAAAAAGTTATCGAGGAGTAATCGTGGAATCAAGGTTTGTATTACTATAATTCAAATCTATTTATTATTAATTGTTATATTTTAATAAAAATGCATGGTAGATAAATTTAGGAAAGTAATTGAAATAATGATATTGATTTGAATGAAATTGATTTAAAAATGTTTATGGCTATTGAACTTGAGACTGATACTGAACTGAATTATGAAATACTGAATATTGTTTTGAGTACTGAATTGAATTGTGAAGTTACTGAATATTGTTATGTGTACTGCATTGAACTGTGAAATTATTGAAGTAATGAATTACTGCAATAATATGAAACTGATTGAAATAAGGAAATTATAATTGATACTGAACTAAGATGGAGATTGTACTGAAAAGTGAATTAAATACCCTATTAACTAGTTGGGCTAGTCGGATATAGTTGGTATGCCATAGGATATGGAAGAGTACGGGTTTTTGCCGGCTTACTGACCAGGCACTTTTGTGCCGACTACTGTTACTGTTACCGATTCGACACTTTGTGTATCGAATACTGTTACAGATTCAACACTTTGTGTGTTGAATACTGTTACTGTTACTACTACCATTACTTATTATTGTTTAGGTACTGTGTACCGTTAAGGCACAATGTGTCGTATTGGTGTGTTTGGGTTGGAATCCATGTATCCGTCAAAGTCCGGGTTTGTTAATTGGGTGAATAACTAAAATAAGGAAATTAAATAAAATTTGATTGATCGTACTATTAAAAATATGAGAAAGTGAAATTATGAATTGAAATTGAGATATCGAAATAAGAAGTGAAAATAGAATGAATTGGAAATAATGAAATAGTGTATGAGTTAATTGAATATAATCTTATGAATTAATTATAATTATTTTTATTGAAAAATATTGGTTTAAATAATTATTGAAAGACTAATGTTGTAAGGTTTTAGATGAGGAATAGAATATGTTATTGAATTAGGATATAGAAATGAAAAATATGAAATAATAATTTTACGAAATGGTTATTGATGAAATGCATGAATGATTTATTGAAGGTAAAATAGTGGTAAAATTTAATGTGTATATATTATTTTTACCTTAAGTATTTGAATTATAGTAATACCATTGGGTGTATGCTCAGCGTACGGTTTGTTTCCGTGCGGAGATTAGGTACAGAATTTTTTTAGAGTCGAATTTGAGATTGCAAGCTTTCATCTCGTCACATCTTCAAGCAACAATAGGGTATGTTTTAAAATTTTGAATAAAATGGCATGTACTTAGGCAAAATTAAGTATGTCCCAAATAGTAGTAATGGGTTTAAATTTATTATCTATCCGTTTTTATGTTCAAATAAAATAGTAATTAGCCAAGAATTACTTTGGCACCAAATGTAATATTCCTATATCAGGTTCCTTAAGTCAAACATGGTATAGGGGTGTCGTAGAGTCGCGACGTCATGACCTCGTCACTTGACGTCGTGACATTGCATATCCCACATTGTGACCTTGCTACTCAGTAAACCACATCGCACGTCACGCCACTGTATGACTTTGCACTAATTCAAGTCATTTTGACTTTTCGGGACTCGTTTTGAGTCCTGAACACCTATTCAACTTCACATCAATTCTAAATGTTTTTAAATTGATTCTAAAAATTTCAAATTTTCTAAATCATATCTTAATTATTTTAAAAAATGAATTAAACCCTAAATCCTTAATTAAAATTAAGATTTCCTACTGGTACTTACTTCAGTGGCATCTCCCATCCGTACCGATCATTTGAAAAGGGAAAGAAGTGTTACAATAGGTCTCTAGTCCCATCATGTTTAGGTTTTGTACAATTTTTCGTCCATTTATGCTTCATTCTAATTTAATTCTACTTCGTAAACTCTTGAACTTGCATTTGCTATTGTATGTTTGTGATTGAATGATAATTTGTACTTGTAAAATCTAAAAAAAAAAATGTATTTTTACATAAAAAATCTAATATGTAATTTCATAAAAATCTAACGGACTAAATATTAAATCTACCTTTTTTTTTGGAGAGCCAAACCCACTACCTACTTTTTTTGTTCCTTCGTTCCTAATTGAAATAATATCTAAAATACGACAAGATTTAAATCAGAATCGATTTGAAACTAATTGAAGTATAATTTAGGTAAGATTAAGGTCGAACTTGAATGATTAAAATCTAAAGAAGTAGTATTTGTGCCGTTATGATTAAGTAAAAGTTGGTGAACCAATAAGTGATTGGGTGCCACATTGCGGGTTTTTTACCAAATTAGTACCAAAAAAATTTAAAATATCCAAAATTGGGTCCTCTTTTCAAAAATTACGAAAATGGTACATTTGACTTGGTTGAGCCTCTGTGAGAGGCGGCACAGGTGGAGGGGGTGCCAGAGGCGGCATCGGTGGAGTGGCTGTCAGAGGCGACACAGCTTAAAAGCTACTGAAAAAAATTTAAAGATTGAGGGACCTATTATGTAATATTTCCAGTTCTGAGAAAAGGAAAGGAAAGGGTGAGGCGCGCGGCATCAAAATTTAAATTTGAGTAATTGCCTTCTAAGCCCTCCCTATTTATTATTTTCTTTTTATTCTCCTTCAACTCACTATATTGTGTTTAAACAAGCTATTAATCTTTTTTTGTAATTAAATAAGCCCTTTACTTATAGTTTTTACTCATAAAAGTCTATTTTAATATTAAGTTAAATATATATTTTTTTATTTAATAAATTATTTTCATCAAATTTACATCAACATAAGATATAAATTAATTTATTTTTTTAAAATAGCTTTAATTTAATATTAAAATAGGCTTTTAATATTAATGTTAAAAAAAACAATTACAAATTCAATGATCAAAGACATGTTTGCTAGTATAAAATATAAATTCATTACTACTTTACCTATATTTATTATTAAATAAATTTTGAAAGGAAATATTTTTAACATAATTTTTTTTTTCACTCACATCCTATGTAAGGCAAAATCTAGTATATATAATATGTTAATGAAAAAATTATTCCATAGATTATTACTAGTATTTAAAAACTCTATAATAAATGTGCAATAACTACAAATAATAATAAAAAATTTTTTAAAAAGGACATGTGTCCATATTTAAACGAATAAAAATTTTCTACTAATAATATATCAAATTCTAGCAATTTATTAAATTGGATTATAATTAGACTACTAGTGGAAAATAATCGCAAATAATGTTAAGACGATGATCACATGTATCTATTGAAATATATTTAAAATTATAAAAAAAATAAATTAGACATATAATACATCTTAATCTTGTTTATCAACTTTGATAAATATTTTTTAATATTTATATTATAGAATAGTATATTAAATTTTTATAAAATATAAAATAAAATAATAAAACATAATATATTATAAACTTGAAAATGAGTTAGACTAGATTGCGCTTGAGCTTTGATTATTGGAATCCAAACTCAACTCATATTTTAAATGAGCCTAATTTATTTTATCTATGCTCATTTTCTGAATTTAATATTTTGTTCAAACCTAACAAATTTCAAATGAATATTTAGATTTGAGTGAATAATCTTACCCATATGAACAATACAATTAATTGAATGCTCAATATATAGTTATAAATAAATAAGAATTTATCTTATTAAAGATGACAAAACTAATTTCAATATCAATATTAAATTAAATATATTTTTTTATTTAATAAATTATTTTCATCAAATTTACATCAACATAAGATATAAAATAGTTTTTTTTTAAATAGCTTCAATTTAATATTAAAATAGGCTTTTATGAGTAAAAGTAATAAGTAAATGACTTATTTAATTACAAAAATAGATTAATGGCTTATTTAAACACAATATAGTGAGTTGAAGCGGAATAAAAAGAAAATAATAAATAGGGAGGGCTTAGAAGGTAATTATTCAAATTTAAATTTTGATGTCGCGCGCCTCACCCTTTCCTTTCCTTTTCTCAGAACTGGAAATATTACATAATAGGTCCCTCGATCTTTAAATTTTTTTCAGCAGCTTTTAAGTTGTGCCGCCTCTGACAGCCCCTCCACCCACCGGTGCCGCCTCTGGCAGACCCTCCACCCACCTGTGCCGCCTCTCACAGAGGCTCAACCAAGTCAAATGTACCATTTTCGTAATTTTTGAAAAGGGGACCCCATTTTGGATATTTTAAATTTTTTTGGTACTAATTTGGTAAAAAACCCCCACATTGCACTCCAAAAGGGAGAACATGGGTTCAAGTCTTGAAAATAACATTGTTCGGAGGGCTAACCACGAACCCTAGACATAAACAATAAAACGAAAATGTATAATATCAAAAGAAATCAAAATTAAGATGATGATTAAACCAAACATCTCATTTATCCCATAAATGTTTCAAGCACTAATATCTTCTTTAGCTCCATTCTTTACATTTTTTTTCGGAATTATAAGTAAATATTAATGACGGATTCTGGTATTAAGTTTTAAAAGTATTATTAATTATAAAATTTCTCAAGAGATTTAATTAAAATTTTCAAAATTTATGGGACTTAATTAGAATTTCTAATATTTTTAATTCAAATAATTTAGCATCATTAATTTTATATTTTTAGTAAGTGATAACAATGTGAATAAATGCTAATAGATTCACAAAAATCAACATCACCTTTACCCGCAATAATTAATAGTACTATTAATTTGAACATACTAATAAAATAAAATTGTGTCAAACTAAAATAGATTAGCTAAACCTAAAAGGACTAAAACAGGAATTAGACCCTTCATAAACGAAAGAAATGGGCCTAACTGCCCATCCATGTTTGGGTTGGATCTATTCATATCAAGAAATAACACTAAAATCAAAATGGGTTTTTGTAATTAATTCAAAGCAAATCGACAGAAATTAGCTAATAAATAAGTCAGTTTAGTCGATCTTTTTGGATTTATTTTATTGGCATAATGATATTTTCTGCCCAAAAAAAATCATTTTAGCTCTTCATTTAATTTTTCGTTTTTTTAGCTCTTAAATTTGTAATTTTTTTGTCAAATCACCCCAAAATGAATGGAAAAATTATCATTTATTACCTTTGATGACGTGGCATACATATGGATTGCCATGTGGATAGCATATTATCATTTAATTAAATTTTAAAAAATTAATTAAATGCTAACACGTTATCCATGTGTACGCCACATCAGCAAAGTTATAAAACATTAACTTTTTCCTCCATTATGAGGTGATTTGACAGAAAAGGCAAGTAAAGGCTAAAAAATGCGGAAAATTAAATGAAAAGTTGAAATAATTTTTTTGACTCTTAAATTAGACAATAATTTTTTCATCCATGTTTGTAATATATTATAGGCGTAAAGATAAATTTAGCTCTTAACTTTTACATCTTTTATCTGATTTTTTTTTAGTTAAATTTGACCCTTAATCTTTTTTAAAAATAGTTTAATTTGACTACCAATCTATAAAAAAGAGCTGAATTGTTGGCTTTCAACAAAAATATTGACTAAAACATTAAAAAAATTTAAAAAATGACAACCAACGTGACAATTCACGTGTATTTCTTACTAATATTTTTGAATTTTTTTATTTTCATAAATTTTAAATTATTTATTGTTGTGCCATATACAAATGATGTTATGTCAATATAAAGTACACGTGCTCGATTTTTCACACCAACATCGTTAAAAAAATTATTGTATTAGTCAACATTTTCATTAAAATGGTGATTTGATTTTTTTTTTTTAAAAAGTTAACGGTCAGATTTAGCTAAAAAAGGGGTAAGGGTTAAATTGACAAAGTATGTATAAAATCAAATCAAAATTTCATATATAAAATCGTACAAAATCAAAGTTTACGAATGATATTACACTTTGGATCAAACCTCATGTATAATTTTGATATTTATTTCATTATATAATTTATAACACATAAAAATTAAATCTATAATATATATAATATTATAATGTAAACACTAAAAACATGTTAAGATGATTATATGTAAAAATTCAATAAATGACAAAATAAAAAATATTAAACATTAAATTAAAAATAATATAACTATATATTTTTAAAATTGAAAAATAACATGGATAGTTCCAAAATAGACTTGGGTTAGCAATTCAAAAAATAGATGGACTTGTGTAAAATTTCAAGGCCATATTTCAGGTCACGCGAAGCTTGGACAAGCTTAGAATATGTTAATATTATACTTAAGTCTAACTCAAATTCGACCTGCAGAATCGGATGCACCACTAATCAAAATTGATGTCAACTAAATACTCAAATATAATTGTGATGGGTAAAGTACATGAGAACTCCCTACATTATTGGGTTTGGATCAAATTAATCCATTTATTATTAAATGGATCAATTTAGACAATATACTATTAAAAAAATCAAATAAGTCCAAATTGTAATATAGTTAAGATTTACCATATAAAAAATGTCTCAAATTTTTTTTAAATTGCAGTTTAATTTTAAACAAAATATTTCATTTATATAATGATAAAAACTTTAAAAATATTAACTTCGTTAAACAATAAATTATATATTTTAAATAGTAAATATTAACTCCATTATAATGTGGCTTAATTTGATTTTTTTTTAATAATTCATGAATTAAATTAATCCATTTAATATTAAAGGGACTAATTTGATCATATCCCTATAGTAGAGGTACCTCTGATATTCATTGAGCTAACTGTGATGACAATTTATATTTTTCAGCATTGAATTACAATAATATCATCATTTTTGTTCATAATTTACAAACTGAATCACCAATTTGCAAATTTGCAATCTCAAACTCAATAAAACTCAATAACTATTTTAAGCCGTTAAAATCTCGAAAGTTTTAAGCAGCAAATCAACATGTGTGTTGATCCATTTCATCATCTTCCTCGCAACAAAGCTTTCTCGGCGGTATCCATCTCTTCAAGAATCCTCGCCTTTCTCTTCGCCGGAATAGGCGCCGTCGGCCCAAAGCTAATATAATGTCCCGAGACAGCATTCAATGCCGAATAAATCTCACGAAACGAAGCTCGACCCAGCAAAGCTTTCTCCCTCCTGTACTTAGCCACCCAACTGTTCGACGTGTCTCTAAGCTCCGCCACCGCGGTGGCGACGTTAGGGTCGTTTTTGTCCATGCTGATGGTGTTCCTCACTTTGTTGATGACATCGGAGGTCTCTTTTACGTACTCCTCGTCCTCGGCTGCGAATGCCGGTGGTGGTGTCACTGGTAGAAGCGATGAAAGAGATAGTGTTGCGGTGGTGACGGCGGAAAGAGACAAGAAGTGGCGGCGTGAAGGATGGTTGTGGTTTTGGTGCGGCAGAGGAGAGGGTGGTAGGGCGGCGGAGGTGGGGAGGAGGGGTTGGAGCTTGGGGGTAGGGGTTAGTAGCGATGGGGAAGCCATGGTTTTTGGGGGAGAAAGGGAAATTTGTGTATTTGGTGCATGTAAAGGAGAAGTGGGTTAGTGCCACGTGGGCTTATCACCTTATCTAAAAATGAGTTTTAGTGGTTGAAATGGTTCAATGATATCTCATATAGATTTTACCAATGTCCAAAGTGGCATATAGATTTTGAGTCTTTAATTTCATGCAAGTGTTCCAAGTCTTAACCACAAGTTGAAGTCTTGATTCAACTTTAATTTTGTTTACTTAATAATTATTGATTTTGATTAATAATATTGATATGGTAATTATGAGACTTTTAAAATTTAATCCTTATAGCCGATTGAATCTTAATTTAGTTGGCGCCAAATTCGTTGCTAGTATAAGAGGATGTGCGCATTATTCTCATATTTAAAGGTTGAGGAGGGACTATGGATAGCTTTAAACATTGTATCAAAAAAAAAACCAAAAAACTATATATTGATTGTACTGAATTTGAGCTTAAAAATACTCAGCTCGAACAACTCACTAGTCTTATCAACCTTTTTTTACTTTTTAATATATATTTTAAATATCTTATATTATTAAGTTACATTATTACCCTTAATATATATTATTAATCTTAAGCTTAATTATTAAGTCAAACTCGAGCTAAAAAATTAATATTCAATTGAGCCGAAGTATCAAGCTCTGAATTTTAAGTCGAGCTTAAGCTTAACAACATTCAAACTTGACTCAGTTCAATTACACCCTGATTTGAACTCATATTTTTACCAATCTAATATCTTTCTTTATTGAGCACACCAATAACTATCATAGTAATTTTTACAAACAAATTATGATTAAACAATCATAACTCAAAAAGAGAGAGAAAATTTTCGTATGATAAAAGATTCAAATTTAGATTAATTGGATATCACTTTAAAAGCTAAGAGTGAATATATTAAATTATCTTTTCAAAAGTCGCCCATCAATACAAATTCCTACATTAGCATAAATAGAAATTGGATTCTAAGATTGCAATAAAATAAACATAAAACTTGTTTGTTGTTGTTATATTTTATAGTTAACGGTTTAACTATAAGCTGTACTTCGAAACCTTTTAACAGCGTAAAGATCAAGGATTTTAAGTAATGTCTGGTCATTAGTGCACCTTGGTGTCTTAAATTGGCTGAGTGCCGCCCCATTCCCTATGAAATAATCCAAAATCTTCTTAAAAGTACCTCTTTCAACGATACAAAGCTCCAAAGGTCCGATCGAGTTGGTCCGTCTTGACACGACGTAGCCGGGGTCGACAAATGAGGCATCCATTTCACGACAACACTCACAAAGGACCCGTTCCTCAACTTCACCTTTGATCTCCCAATAGATCACGTAGTGGCCAGGTTGATGCGTTAGTTTAGCATGGCTCGTGAAATCGACTAGCTCGGCTCGGTGTTTGCTTAGCAGTTGGGAACCTCTTTCGACCACTAATTGAAGGTCTTTCTCGGTGTTTTTGTCGATGTTAACGACTAGTAATAGCTTTCTCCTACATATGAATTTTAGTTTTGGGGTTTCGTTGTGAAATCCACTCACTTCTACCACGTCTCCGAGTCTATATCTGTAAAGCCCTGCCGATTAATACATAGTAAACAAGATTATGATTCGTGAAAAAAATGAGTTTATATGAAATTGTCAAATAAAACACGATTATGATTTGAGACAATGTTTAGAACTACCCATAGCTCTCTCCAACCCATAAATAGAAGGACAATGTGCTTCAACATACTCGAATCCACACCCTCCTATATTGACAACAATACTCATATCAATCGAACTAAGACTTAATCGGCAAAAATATATATTTTTTAAATGAAGGCATAAAGGAGTGGGATAAATTTGTTTTCTTAAAAAAAAAATTATAAATATGTAGACATTAAAAATTAAAATAATCAATAATATGTAATATGACGAGATAAAATGAGAATCATGGATATACCCAACATACATATAGGGTCATTGGTTGAGATTTAATGTTTATATAGAAGCAAGATATTCAGTTCTCGATTCAACGGGTTCAATTTATTAAATAAGATTATCCAACTATTTTGAAAATTTTAAAATCATACATAAGTAATAATTAAGGAAAAAATTATTAAAAAAATGAAGAAATTGAACCAACATATAAGGAAATGCCCATTTTTATTTAAAATGTTGAAAAAAAAATCAGTTTTCATTTCTCAATCTCACTAAAATAATTAAAAATATATAAACTTACTAAAAAACACTGAAATTAATCTGAACAAATTGGTGTCTAGTTAAAAATTATATTTTTTTATTAATTTATATATTTTACATATGATATGCTGGAAAATGTCAATCTTGTAACAGAAAACAAATTCAGATATTAATTAGGGTACCAATAGAGAGACAAAGGGAGGAAGGCAAGCAAAGGCCTGACCCTCGTAGAATGAGAAATTGCCTTTTAAGTTCTAAAAATTTATAAAATCTTAAATCAATATTGTTTTCTAAAATGTTAGAATTTCAATGTAGCCTTTTAAAAACTATAAAAATATAAGTCAATTCAATAGTGAAATTGCATTTTAACTCTCATAAAAATATATAATTTAATCTCGATCCTTCTAAAAAAGATTTCTAACTTCGGCCCTAACTTCGGCCCTAAGTACCAATTACATGCTTTTGAGTAAGTTGAGGGGGCAAAATATATATTAACCCTTAAATAAATATATTAAAAAATAAAAGAACTTACCAGTAAAAGTAGTGAGAACAATCTCGTATTCTTGCCCAACCTTGACTTGGGAAAGTGGAACCGGGTCATCTTCAATGAAATCAACACTACCCGAACCCGAATATTGATCTTGTCTATAAAGAGGAATAAACTCGAAATACGAAAATGTGGGCATTACAGCAAAAGTGACCTTTTCGGGTTCCAAAGATGGATCCAAATTCACCCCGATCCAACTCTCCGTCGACCCGTATTCGGCACTCACCAATGGCAACGAACCACAATAATGCCTTAGTTTCTTCAAGTAATGTTGCATGGATCCGGTCATTATAGAGTAAACGTATTTAGCATTGGGCCAAAGTTTAGGTACCAAACCGAACCAATCCGAGCCTTGTAAACCCTCGCAAATAGCTTCAATCCTCGAGGCTAAAATTGGGTTCGGTTCGATTATGTCCAACACGGCTTTCCGCATCTTCGGCAACGTTATTTTATTGCTAACATTGCCTTCTTTGATGTCTTTGCATATATCTTCCCACTGTTCTTCGAACGAGGAGAAGGCTTGGACGATACTGTAAGCGAAAGTCGAGGTAATGCACTCAACCTCTTTGTGAAAGAAGAGGCCGAGTAAGAGGTGACAATACGTTGTTTGTTTGTAGTCCCCACTCGAGATCACCTCGTGGGGACTACAAGTGAACAGCTTTGTTTTCTCTTGTTTGATTCTAAATTCTTCACTGGCAAAATAGTGTGTCGTTGCCGTTCCAGCCATTAGTCCTCCTCCTGTTTTGAACCTTTTGCTACTGTATATGAACTCTAAGATCCTTCCTTTGCTTCGTGTTGGGTACACCCTGTAAAACACATAACGAATGTTATCGTAATCAATTATAATGATAATATCAAGTCGTCCCCAAGTAGGGATTTAATGGAAAGAGGTTAAGGGAGGACCTTGATCTATATGCTGCTGCTAATCGGAAGATCTGCAAAGTTGTCTCCGAGCTATGACGGGTAAATGGTATGAACTTTTGTCGACCTTCGGTGGTACCGGAGCTGCAAACGAGAAACGTAAGTAAATTTAATACGAAAAAAATCATCTGCAAAATATGGAGGAGTAAATTTTGAAATATACTCATTTTTTGGGTAATAAAAGAAGGTTCCAAAGGACAGAAAGTACATTCATGACATTAAATGAAATAAAGTCTTTGTACCAAACTCTCTTACCATCATTATTGTAAGGCAACCTTGATTAATACTTTTAGAGAAGACTAAAAAAATCCCCAACCTCCACTAGATTAATTCGAATCTAAATTTGTTTCAATTTGATTTAACCAACCTCAACTAGGTTAACTCGAATCTAAATTTGTTTCAATTTGATTTAATCATAAAAAATTAACAACTTGAAACAGTTCAATCCAAACTTACACGAAGATGAAACTACACAAACCAAAAACGATATAAACCTGAAACAGACCAAACTTGACTAAATGAAAACATAAGCACAAGAACCACAAATTTATATAATTTCACTAAAAGGAAGATGCCATGAAATCTCTACCTCTCTTTTGAACACAAAGCTAATACCATGTTTTAAGAAACTGAATTTGTTTCAAGATTATCTTAAAGATATAACATGGACATAAAAAAAAGCAGATATAGATACCTTTACAATACACTTTAAGACAAGGGTCATGAATGTAAGCCATGTTTTGTCCCAAAGCTGAACAATGACCTTACCTTAGAGAGAGAGTGGTAATAGGATGTTGGGTAAGAATAGGAGAAGTGTCCCCATCTGCAATTCGTTGAATAAAAGGCTCTAAATCTTCATGGGAAGCTAAAGGTACCAAAGAAGTGTAAAGCGATTCCATTTCACATGCATCCATCTCTCGAATATCCAAATCCTTGTCCCCGAACCATTTCTTTAAGTACTCGACGCCGCGGTTTAACTCGAGGATCTGGCGAAGGGTTTCTCTTTGAACCGTGGCGACGTTGGTCGATATGGTGTCGAACCAACGGATAATGTCGTGATCATTGGAGCGACCATTGCCATTGCCATTGCTATCTTCAGCTTCCATAAAGGGAAAGAAACGGAACGAAAAGAAAGGTAGCAAGTAAATATTAAATGAAAATGTTGGGTGTTATGGCAACTTGAAGAAATAATAATAATAATAATAATAAAAAAAAAAAAAAACTTTGGCATGGTGGTTATTATATTATTAGGGTAAATTACACTCAATGTCACTAAATTATTAGTAACTTTATATTTTAGTCACTTAATTTTAAAACGTTACAAAATGATCACTGAATTATCAGAAAGTTTTCATTTAAGTCAAGAAACTATTCAAAAGTTTTTATTTATGCCATTGACTTGTTAAGTTTTTTTTTTTGTTTTTCTTTAAGTTCGATTAGTGAGCTACAATGATTCAATAATCGATACTATGGATCAGTATATATTAGTAAGTAGAAGACATATCTTAGATCAAAGCTGATCTGACGATCAATATCAGAGATTCGGTTTGTAGATTTTATTCAAAGCTATTTAATGAAAAAAAATTGAATTGTACAAGAGAAAGGGAATGAGAACTTTTGATTGATGCAAACAGTACAAACAAGAGAATGTCATATAACGACGATTTTAACAGCCTAATAACTTAAACGAAAATTATTTTTCTAATTTTTGAAATTAAATAATTAAAATATAAACATATTGATAATTTAGTGATAATCTGTAATTTAACTTTATTATTATTGAAGCACCATGGTTGAAGTGTTCGATGGGTTCTCGACCACAATTGATGGGGGTGTTGTCATTTTCGGAGAGAGATTGGATTCTTTGAGGGTACACCTAGTAATTTAGAAGGGGACCATAGACCATAGACTATATACTATACAGTCAATCGGCTCCGAGAAATTGGCACCATGCATGCCCATCTTTAATGATTTTTTTCTCATATTTTAATTTAAATTCAGCTCGACGACTTATCCACGAGTTAATTAAGTCGAAAGTTTTGTGTTCATAAATTTTCAAATTTAAGTCTCATTATGGGTCTTTTGTTCACCATATGCATATATTATGTGTGAGTTTTGTCCGAATTGATCCGGTTCTTCATCCCTTATGCATTATACTAGTTAGATTCTATATTTTAATTATCCTAATGTACATATATTATATTTGCACTACTAAAACTTTTGAAAAACATCCAACTCGATTTAAATTTAAAAACTTTTAAAAATTAACAATTCAAACTTGACTTTAATCCGAAATTTACTTAAACTTAAAACGATTGAAGCTGAAAATAATTTAAACTTAAATTAAGTTAAACATGGTTTAAAACAACTTAAACATGAAATAATCTGAATAAATAAATTTAAAAATGTCTATAACCTAAATTTATCTAAATTTATAATGACCCAATTCGAAGTTGTTTATTTTATAGTCAAAATTACTTTTAAAAAATATTCTTCATATTTTCCCAACTCGACTTGGACGGTCTCAAATTCATTACTAAAATTAGTATGGAATATATATAAATATATCCACACGTATTATACAATGAAAAGCAAGTTTCATGATAGGACTCTATGTGACAAAATAATATTTGAAATTTGTTGAAACATAAATAATATTTATAATTTTTTTTATTATAAAGTAAGTTTTTTTTCTTAATAATAATAAACTAATTAATTACAAGTGTTTGTGGATTGGGTTGAGCTAGGTTCGAGTCATGTTTGTGCTTGGCATTAATATCATATATAGTTATCCAAGCCCAAGTCGATCTAAAATACGAGTCTCAAATGTTGTTCGAGTCTAATTATATTTGCAAATGATTAACCCAAGCTCGTTTAATTCTACTCATATTATCTTTTACTTTTGGGTAAACTACATTAATAGTCACCCAATTATAATTTTATTTTTTTACCACTTAATTATGAAAAATTAAAAAATAATTTTTCAAACTATTTAATTTATTATTTTTAAATAGATTTTATTTTCCAAAATTATTTTTTATATATTTTTAAATTTCGAGCCAACCATTGAATTTAAAATGAATTTTTGTTGATGGACCAAATTGTTTGCTTTTGATGATTCCCTGTCTATTCGTTATAAGGTTGGAGTCTCATGGAGGTAAATTTACTTTAGGAAACAAAATCGACAAAATACAATGTCAATTTTCAATATTCATGGATTTGACATTTTTATAATAATTGTGTTGTTTGTTGCATTAAAGTCATATTTAAGAAAATAATTTTGATTTGTAAAATTAATATATTAAATGATAGGGACAAATCAATATTTAGTTCTTAAATTTAGTATTCTTTTCACTTTGGTCCTTGAATTTTTTTTGGTTTACATCAGTCTCGAAATTTAACTGCTTTTCTCAATTTAATTTTTAAACTTGGGTTCCGTTAAAATATAATGATATGACAGTATGAGATTATGACATGCTATTACCTAAAAGAAATTTCTTTCAAAAAAATATAATTTTTAGTTTTTGTATTTTTTAATTTTATATAATTAAGAAAAAAAAACAAGTGATGATGTTTCAAGGGGTTAGGAGGGCCACAACCCCCTAAAATAAAAATATTCAATTTTGGCAATACATGATAAAATTTTACTTTGACCCTCAAAAAATGATAAAATTTTGATTTACTTCTTAAAAAAGTTATAAAGATACAAACTATTAAAATGATGAAATTACATTTTAACTCTCAAAAAATTATACAATTAAAATTTGTCCTCAAAATAAATCATTCCACTCTTGTTTAAAGTGCCACATCAACACACTTTAATGAAATCAAAGTTTAGGATTAAATTAAAAACAGTTTCTTGTTCACATTAGTCTCGAAACTTAGCAGTTTTTCACAAATTAACTCTTAAATTTAGATTCTGTTAAAGTGCGATGACATGAAACTATGAGATTGTGTTATATTATCACCTGAAAATTTTTAATTTTTAAAAAATTTATATATTTTTTAATATTATTTAGATTCTATATAATTTTAAAAAATGATGATGTTGTATGCTCTTAAAGTGTCACATCATACTTCAATGAAATTTAAATTTAGGGACTAAATTAAAAAAATTACAAAATTTATATATTAAATACTGCTTTTATCCCTAAATAAAATATCAATTTTAATTTGTACATTATATTAAATTATTTTACAAATATTTATCGTATATTGTTTGTATTGTATGGTATTTATGATTAGACAACTATCTCATTGGGGATTGTCTTTCTATCCTATCTATCAAAGGATGGTCCATTGATAAGTGGCTGAGGTGAGTGACGGTGGCACCCAAGGTGCAGTCTCTATCTTACAGGTTCACCATAATGGTTTCTACAGCTGTTTGTGTGTTTGGCTCAAACTTCAAGGTTGTAGGTCCATCACCTATGATGCACTTGCCGAAATAGGGTTTTCATAAACATAATACTAAAAAATTAATTAATTACGAAAATTGAATGAATCAAATTAATTATGAAAGAGTATTATCTTTCATTTTTTTCGGTGTGGTTTGATTGGTTGGCAATATTATTTTTTTAAAAAATAATTTTTTATTGATGTCGTTTGATACATTGACAACATCGAAGTAAAATATGGTAAACTAAAACATTTAAGAACTTGATATAAAATTTCTCTCTTTTTAGATTGGTTGTTGTAAAAAAAGACGTTTAGGATGCACACACCAAATACGTATTAAGGGATAACTGCATCATAAATCTTTTCTTGTTTATTATTTTCTTTTTAAAGTACTTTGATTTTTTAAAATAAACCCTTCATTGCATATTATTTTCTTTTTAAAATCACGTAGTAAATAATATTTTTATCGGTAAATGTTAAACTTATTTGATTGTTTTTAAACCCTCTCAATTATAATCGTTTGAATCTAGTCCCTCTATTATAATGACCAGATTAAATTAGTTCTCTCAATTATTAAATCAATTTAATCCTCACCGTTAAAAACAATAAAATAAGTTCAACATTTACCGATAAAAATATCGTTTACTACATGGTTTTAAAAAGAAAACAATAAGCAAGCAAGGGTTTATTTTTAAAAAATTAAAGTACCTTAAAAAGAAAATAATAAATAAGGGTTTATGAAACATATTTGGTGCCACCACTCGCGACACCCTTAAGTTTTTCTTCACAACATCCAATCTAAAAGAGGAAAGTTTTATATTAGGGCCCTGAATGTTTTGGTTCATTATACTTCAGTTTGGTGCCACTAACTAGTCAGGCAACACTAAAAAATATAGTAGAAAACACTCCATTTTTGTAATTAATCTATTTTCCATACTATTTTCATAATTAATTATTTTTTAGTATTATTTTTATAGCAAAACCCGACATAATATAATTACTAGATTACGATAGATTCGATGTAAACAAATATATTTACTAAAAATTAATATAAAAACTATAATGTTTTAGATTCAAATCATATTATACGTATATATTTTTTTATTTTTTATATAAAAAGATGTAAAAAGATAAAAATATTCTCAAAATAATATACTTCGAATGCACATAGTACATTCGTGAGACAACTAGTACGTTGCCAACAAACTTCCATCGAGATACTATTACTTAAGTCTTCGAAAACATTGAAACGTCACTATTAGGTGGGCCATTTATATTGATAGGACAATCATCTTTTATCATCTACATATTTTACAACATCATATCACTCAACTATATCTGTAAGTTTTTTGGAGAGACTAATGAAAAAGACTAATGAACTTTAAACTCTAAATCCTAAACTTTAAATTTTAAAACCCTAAAACCCTAAACTCAGGGGCGAAGTCAGGGGGTTGGCATGGGCCCCGGCCCCCTTAAAATGTAAAATTACTATTTAGGCTCTTAGAATTTTTTAAAAATTTTAAATTAGTAAAGGTAAAATTACACTTTGGCCCCAACTAAAATTATAAAAATTCAATTTAATCATTTACAAATTATAAATATATAAACTATAAAAAATTAAAATTTTATCTAACCCCTTAAAAAATTGTTCTAACTTCGCCCTACCGAAGGCTGATATGTGCATCCATAAATGTGTTCATATATAAACTCATCCCACCCCTGTGAGAAGCAAAATAGGCAGTCCATACTTTTCCAATTTCCCTCTTCAGTCTCTTTACTACTCCAATAGGAACACCTAATCCCTAAACTCGACGACCTCCACCCACATGAGTGAACTAGCCTTGCATCCACCCCGTCCATTCCACCTACAGACTTTTTGTATCAACAAATTTAATTTGTAAAACAATAATGATTTAATCATTATTCAATTAAGTTGATTTCTAATTAACTCATAATATTAATCACTAAAGGCTTAATATATAATATAGATACAATACTTTTAGGGATACGACAGAAGAAAGATAAACAAATAAAATATAAGCATAAATTATTAACGTTAAATCAATTAATTGATTTATATTATGTATATTTTATTATATATTATTAATATGTTAACAATATTATACATAAATCGATCAATGTGGTTGAATTTTGATAACGAATAATAACTAACAAAAATATATACTTGAGACTTTAATTGATTTAATAAGAAAAATCGAATTAAGCGAAATTTATTTAATCGAATGGTTCTAATAACTTATATAGGGTTGAGCATTCGATCGAGTCGAGTTGAACCGAGTAAAAAATTTCGAGTTAGTCGAATTGACGAATACTATTTTAACAACCAAACTCAATTTGAATTTTTTTCAAATCGAATTGAATCGAGTCAAAAAATTTCGAGCTAAGTTGAGTTAAGTTAGCGAATCCTATTATTTATACTCAATGTTGCATTTACATGGTTCAATTATTTAACTAGTGGACAAAGTACAATATTATTTAACTACATAAACAATATAATAATTTTACCTTTTAACTTAATCAGTAAATTTTTATCAAAATAACGTACTTTTACTTTTTAATTTAATAATTTTGACTTTTAACTTTAGAAAAGGTAAAAATTTATCAAAACAACGTAATTTTGCCTTTTCTTATTCAGATTTTCAGATAACTCAAATTGTGTAATTCATATATAAATTAAACCGAAAATTTTGATTTTTTTATTTGAGTTGATCCGAATAATTCGACCAACTCGAATAACTCAAATTATTTAATTTAAATTTTAAATATTTTATTAAATTGAATCGAAATTTTATGTCCTCTAAACTCATATATGTAGATTTTAAGGGACTTATGATATCCTCCATCTAGAATCCTCGCGTTAGACTTTAATCAATCATTGTAAGGGAAATGGGGTATGAAATAATTATGTGAAGTCACTTTCATTGGGAACATGTTATATATTTAGGGTTTTTCTTTTAAAAAATAATTATTTATTATACATTAAATATAACAAATAAATGTTAAAGTGCAAGTTGAAGTCAAGAATTATCCTAAATTCAAGTTTGATTTTTATAAATTTAGATAGACTTAAAAGGGTTAGAGAGTATTTCAATTAATGAGAATATTTAATCCGAATTCAAACTAAAATGATATAACCCAAATTTAAAAGTTTCGTCCAAGGTTTGATTTTTATGGGTTTGGATCGGACTTAAAGGGTTAGGAGAGTATTCCAATTAATGGGAATGTTTAATTCGAATTTAAGCCAGTTCGATCTGACCTAAATTCAAAAATCTCTTGCCTAAGATTTGATTTTTTATGGGTTGAGCTTAGCAAGTTCAAAAAGTATTCCAACTTATAGACAAATCTAATTTCGTGGTACCTTTTTTTTCTTTTTGAAAGCTTACAAGTATAGTACAAACAAAATACAAATACAAATATAAATACATGCTCGAGTAGCCGCAAAGTGAAAAATCAAACTATTATAGTACAAACAAACTAAGGACTAGAATAATTCAAACTAAAATCGACTAACTAGATTAAAACTCATACACGATGACAACATATAATCAGACTTGAATACGTCACTTATAATTTACATGTGATAGGTCTTAAACTTAAGTGTTCAAGACCCAAAACTTTTACCTTTGCCAATAAGTTGTGCAATTTTGAACTATGGCCTCACATAACTATTTTTATACAATCATTTTTCTTATTTGTATTCCTTTTCCCTTTTTGTGTGTGTATGATGAACATCTTATTCAATACATTTTACCATCTATGAAGAAAGAGGCGAAGTTAGAAAATTTGAGGGGCCAAAATTAAATTGTATATTTTAATGAGAGTTAAAATGCAATTTTATCATTTTAATAGTTTATATATTTATAATTTTTAAATGAATCAATTAAAAATTTATTACTTTTAGAAAGTTAAAGTATAATTTTACCATATAATAATTTGAAATTTTATAAATTTTAAAAGATTAGAAGTGAAAATTTTCATTTTAGGAAACTGAGACCCTCGCTAACCCCCTTGGCATTGCTTTTAGATGAAGACTAACTCTTTCTAAATTCATATTTATCTTCTGTTAGGATCATCCCGATTAAGAAACGAACAAGTAAAAATAGTACAAGAAATTGAGAAATTGAACACACAAATTTAACGTAGAAAAACTCCTCCAAAGAGGATAAAAAACCACGGGCAAAGATAATTTTACTATAATGGCAACAGAATGAAGAGTACAAAAGATGGAGATAAAAAACTAAACCCCGAAAACCCGAAAATAAAGAACCCTCAAAACGTAAACACAAAATTCTCTAAATGTGTTATGAGTTCTAATATCTAATGGGTGTTTATTCTAAGGTTGTAAAAGAGCCTATTTGTAGGCTAAATCCATAGGTCAAATAATAATAAAATAATCTAAACTAATCAGTGTTTGATTGAAACAAATAAACAGAGTTTAACTAGAAGATTACTTCTCGAATTTGACTGAAATAGGAGTCATAATTAACATCTTCTTCTTTTTTTAACAATATCATTTCTAAAATTCAAATTGATATTCTCTTAAATATAAATGATTTCTCATTTCAATATCCAACAAAATAACCAAAAGAAAGAAAAGACAAGAAGAAGAAATAAATAATAATAAATAAGGCAAAAATGATATTTTTGTCCAGTTTTGATTATAAAACGACATTATTGATCTTGATTTTTTAAGCATATGGAAAATAGGGATCAAATGAAATAACTACGATTACTAATTTTCTTTTCTGGAGATTTAGTGAGAGGATTTGGACATCAATGAAAAGTAACCATTTTGTCTCTGTCGAAAAAAAAAAATATAAGTGGTGCTCAAAATTCGAATTCTTTTCCATGTTTTTTTTCCTGAATTTAAACAGATATTATTAAATTTAAAACTTTATTACAGAATCTAAAATAGATCTTAATGGATAGAAAGTTGACATAACTGGTAACAAAGGAAATCCAAGAGGAGATGATTGGGATATTTCAAGATTAGTCTGAGGTCGGGCTATCGTTTGTACTTAAAAAGTGATGATGGTTCACACAGTAAGAAATATCGAGACTCATTAAATTAGAAGGATATATAAGTTGAGTGTTGACTATACGGAAATAGATTATCATATGTCTTCTTTTATTATTGTTGTCTAGCTTTGGTGATAAAATTAGGTATTTATAGAGGGATGTTGGCGGGTTCCAACATGAAACACTATTTCATGGGTGTAAATAATAGAATGATGAACCTAAATTTAGGGACACTGTTGGAGTCAATGTGAGATGACTGGGCAGACGTTGTCAAGCCTGAGAATGTGATATCGTGTGAAACTTTGATGAAAAAAAATTTAATGTGTCACACATGTCACATGTATATAGAGGTTTTCATCGGTTGAGCCGAGCCGAGTCGAGTTCAGGCCAGGATTAAATATGATGTCAATATATTTTATTCTGGCTCATGTTCAGTCTAACTTAAAATATGGAGCTAAAATTTTGACGAAACTCCTTCATATTTGTAAATAGCTAACCCAAGCTCATTTTAAACCCGTTCATATAATTTTTATTTGAATTTTAAAAAAATTATATTAATTTTAATGTAATATTTAATATTTTTTTCATTTATTAAAATTTTATATTACGATCTTAACAATTTTTAAAATATTTACATTATAATATTACATATTACTATAGATTTAGTTTTTATTTGTTATAAAGTATACAATATATGAAAATAACAAAATATATTATATTATAAATATAGAAAGTGGGTCAAGTTAAGTTCAAGCCTTGAATGTTCAAGCCCAACCCATATTTTAAGATGTCATAAATTTTTTTGTTCAAACATATTTTTCAGACCTAATATTTTTACCCTCATTGTCCCAAATTTCAGACGACCCTTCGAGTTTAGGTGGATAACCCGATTCATGAACAGGTCGACATACATAATGAGCTTGTCATTTAACGTGATGGGATCACTTTTGGAAGACAAAAAATCTACCATATTTTTTTTCTAAATAATCTAAAAAGTAGATATGCTCATGGGCCAAGTGGCCCATCCTAAGGGCTCGCTCGAAAAGTGAGAGGATTTAGACAGAAATATAAGCCCGAAAATGGGCCCGTCTCATGTAAGACATTTTTTACCCCAGCCCGACCTAGCCCGGATTCACTAAATGACAAAAAAATATTCTTATTTTTGTTATTTTAATGATATTTTCTTCTTATTTTCTCCCTATTTTGCTACCACTTCACTATTATGTTGCTACTATTTTGTTGTTATTGTTTGGATATTGTATATCACTTGTTTTATTGTTAATTTTGTTATTATTTTAGAGACATTTTCTTGTTAAATTACATCTATCTTAGTATTATTTAAATATACATATTTTTAAAATTTTATTTTTAATTTATTCGGAAATATTTATTTTTAGTATTTTTGATATTATATATATTTAAAAATTATGTAAAAATAATATAATATAAAAAAATTTAATATGGGCAGGCCAAATTGGGCCCGGGTTTTAGCATTTTTATTTGAGCCGGGCTTGTACAAAATTTCAGGCTGAACCCTGATCTAACAAATGGGCCTAAATTCTTGCTTGGACTTGGCCCAACCCAGCCCATTATCACCTCTACTAAAAACCATCATATTTTTTAAAATAATAATTTAATTTACTATATTTTTATAATAAAATACTAATTGGGCCTAAATATGACGTGAATAAGCTAACCAAGCCCATTATCAACTCTTATTTAAACCTCAGCCGCGGCCCGCCAATTTCTCCCTCGTTATATATTTTTCCTTCCATATTTTCTCTTCAAACAAACAGTCTCCATTTCCAAAAATAATCCAAATCCAATAAATTCCTCTCTCATTTTCACATCATTTTCACATCATTTTCAGTCTTAGTAATTTCATCTTCGTGATTCCATGAATCGTTTCGATTCTAGCCCTTTCGATGAGGATGAGGTGAATCCTTTCTCGGTAAGTTCGTTCTGTACTCACGTTTTTTTTTGGTATCCGTACCTGATTTTTCCATAAATGGAAAACGCCTTTGATCGTGGATTTGAATTCTTGAATTTCTGTTTCCTTTTTTTTTTTTTGCGATGTTTTCGTTGATTTGGGTCATTGATCGGCTTAAGTATTAGATCTGTTTCATTGCCGATACCAGTGACGTGCGTTCCATAATGTAGCTTTAGTAACAATGTTGATTTTGATTTTCTTTTTTATTACATTTCTTGACAAATGAGAAGCTATGAATCGAAAGAAACTGAATATTAGATACCAATATTGTCATCTTATGAGATGTATCTTTTTAAACATAGACAAGATCATTTGAATTTAGGACTGGTTTTTTTTTCTTACGATTGTCATTTTTTTTTTAGATATATAGCTTTTAAAACTTTGACAAGTTAATATGAATTTAAAAAATAAGAACAAGAAGATAAATGATTATGGTATATGGCTTCTTCTTTTGTTTTTCCCCTGGTGAATACTGTGTAGTGTGTACTTGTTCCCATTAGCTTATACCTTGCTTTCATTGTGAAATATTTATATCTGCTAATGTTTCTTGCACTGTAATTATTTGACTGTGTCTATTGTGACTTGCTTACTTTTTTTTATCCATGTATGAAGTTTTGCATACAAGTTTCTTTCGGTAAAATTCTCTTTCCTGTCCTTCTCAATTTTGATATTGAGCAAATTGATCCCCCTCAAAAAAATCAGAGCAATTTTATCTCTATCAATTTAGAAAGTAAGCAACTAAGGATAGTTAATCACTACATTAATAATTTCTTGTTAATTTTACATCATTTTAATTGATATAATAATAAATTTAGCCATTGATGTTTACATGTATTGTCAATTTGGTCTTGATTTACAAAAAAAAAAAACCCAACAAATTTGGCCTCCACATTTAAACAAATGTGGTCGGCTAATTTGTTAAATCAAGACCAAAATAATAGAATGCGTAAACTTTGAGGGTTAAATTTGTTATTATACCAATCAAAATTTTGTACAATTGACGGAACATATTAATGTGGTGATTAATTGTCCTTAGTTGCTCACTTTCGAAATTGACAGGGATTAAATTGCTCCGATTTTTTTAGAGGGACCAATTTGCTCAATATCAAAATTGAGAGGGGCTAAAAAAAAGTCATTTTACCGTTGTTTTTCTGCTTGCATAATTTAGTGACACTTGCAAGTGCTAACTATCTTGATTGTGTTGCTTTTATTTTTTATTTTTTTAAAATTAGAATCAAGGTACTGCTTCATCAAGGCTTTCACCCCTTCCTCCTGAACCATATGACCGTGGTGCAACGATAGATATTCCTCTTGATTCTGTCAAGGTAATCTTAAAACTTTCTAGATATTCAATTGTCTACGATGCATGGTTCTAAACATTAAGTAAAAGACTCCTTTCTGCCATTATTGTCTCATCAATCGTAGAGTTTAAAAGAAAAGGAGAAGGAACTTCAAGCAAGAGAGGCTGAACTGAGAAGGCGAGAACAGGTGATTTGTTGTTGGTACTTCCAATTCATTATTTGAGGTTTTCGGTGTCAATGTTGATATGTTCCTCCTTTCGTATTGCAGTTTCAATTTTATATATTTGCAAAACAATCAAATTACTGGCACCTTGGCATTAAAAATCAAAATCATGTTTTTCAGTATCAAATTTTACTCTATACTTTAATTTATTCCTAATGCTTGTAGAATATATTTGGTTCTGAATTATTTTCCTTTTTAATTTTGAATAAATTCTATAGCAATTCTTAAATGTGAATTTAGAAATTAATTTATATAAATTTCATTTATCATTGTAGTGAAAAATACATTTTAAAACTAAATAAAAAATTTTGACCCAAATCAAAAATTTAACTTTTGCTTTCGGTTGAAACTACTTCCATATCTTTATCAAAAAAGTTCAACATATCATATTTAAAATAGATATTTTATTATTTAAAAAAATAAACATTTTATTTTTTTAAAAACACTTTTTTGATAACAATAATAAATGTCAAAATTTTCAAATGCTTTTTTTAGATACTTTTTAACTTTGATGATAAATTGGTGCGTAGAGTGATTTCACAATTCCATCTAAAATAAAATTTCCTCATAGTGAGTGTCATCTTTAATATTATGCAGGAATTGAAAAGAAAGGAAGATGCAATCGCACGATGTGGGTTTTTATTTTGTTTATTATAGATGACTTAACAAGCTTCAGATACCAATCTGATTTTGCAATATATTCCTTTGTCTTCTCCTTGGCAGCTGGAATAATCATAGAGGACAAAAATTGGCCACCATTTTATCCTATTATTCATCATAACATTGCAAAAGAAATACCAATCCACCTTCAAAATGTGCAGTATGTTGCTTTCTCAACATTGTTAGGTGAGTTAAGATCAAGGCCATTTTGTTTATTTTTTAAGTGTGTCCCTGTTTGGATTGTGCTATTAGTTCAGTTTCTCTTTCTCTGCTCTGTTTATTTCTCTCATATCTTGAAAACGTCTGAAAGCTATATTGTTATGGTGCTCTACTTTTGAGCCATAAGTCCGTAAAAAGACCTGTTCAGTTACTGATCAATTTCAAAATTGAGTAAATTGGTCATTTTAAAAAAATCAAAATAATTTAATTCTGTCAATTTTGAAAGTGAACAACTAAAGACAATTAATCATGACATTAATATTTTTCATCAATTGTAAATAATTTTGATTAGTATAATAAATTTAGCCTTAAAAATTTACACATTTTTATCAATTTGGTCATAATTTAATAAATTTATCATGCAACATCCGTGTAAATGTGTAAATGTTAAGGCTGAATTTATTATTGTACCAATTAAAATTATGTACAATTAAAAAAAGATATTAACATTGTAATTAGTTATCTTTACTTGCTTACTTTCGAAAAATTAAATTACTTCAATTTTTTTAAAAAGACTAATTTATTTAATTTAAAAATTGAGAGACACCGTAAAGAAATTTTTACCTTATAAGTCCCTAAATTTATTTGTATGTTTACAGGTTTGGTTGCATGTCTTACATGGAACATAATAGCTGTCACTGCCGCCTGGATCAAATGTGAAGGTGGATTTCAAAAGTTATTGATTTTAGTACTTTAAAATTACTGTTCATTTGGTGTACTTACTCATATTAGGAAAGTATACTCATTCCAGGTCCAGCAATTTGGTTTCTTGCCATCATTTATTTATTATGTGGGGTTCCTGGTGCCTATTATTTGTGGTATCGCCCTCTTTATCGTGCCATGAGGTACTACTTTTTTGGTTATTCTATATTTACGCTAAAAGTTAAAGATAGGCCAATCTCTCTGGTATTCATAGATTTCAAACTTTTTTTTTTTAATATTTAATCTCTTTACTTTTTTTAATTTAAAATTGTTAATTTTTTAAATTTATTATTATAATATTTTAAAATTAAAATATGTCATAAATTTATGTACTCTTTACAAATTTAAAATTTTATTCTTATACTTTTACTTTTAGATTTTTTTTTTGTTAATTTTATTTGTGTGACATTTTGAAATTAAAAAGAAATAATCACTTCGTAGTTATGTAACTAAAAAAATTATATTGTTGTAATAAACCTAAATTTAATTAAACTTAAATTTTAAAATATGAGAAGTTAATGGCCTAATTTATAAATTTAAGAAGAGTACATAAAATTCTAGTATATTATAACCCAAAAAAACACTATTATCATGTATCAAACGAATAAAATAACATTGTGAGCTGAATTTTAACTGTTGTTATATAGTTATTTTCCTGTTCTCACACTATCCCAACCATGCACCACCGAAATTCAGCTTCAACAATGTAGCTGAGTTTGAACTGTTCTTATATAGTTATATTCCTGCTCCTTTACAGGACTGATAGTGCATTAAAATTCGGGTGGTTTTTCATATTTTACATTGTAAACTTACTGCTTTCTCACTGTAATTTTCATTTTTTTTAGTAATTAAAGATATATCGGAAAGCTCCTCATTTCTAACTCTTCTCATCTACCTTGTAGTTGCATATCTTCTTTTGCATCTTTGCTACAATTGCTCCTCCATTTCTTTTCAAGGGAAAGTCTATTGCGTAAGTCTATTTGATTTTATCATTCAAGTAGTACAGCTTTATTATTGATAAATGTATCATGGAAGTTTTTGTAATAAAAGTTTTATTTTTTATTCAAAAAGTGAGTAAATTAATCATTATACGTTAGCAAATTGATTATTCTATTAAAAATTACATCCATTTGTATTGTTAAAAATTGATCTTTGCATATCGACATGAGGTATACGTGGCACTCTAGTGTAATTGTCTGATTACTCTATCAATCATATCAATTTTTAATAGTAAAAATAAATAAATAAATTTAACTTAAAAATTTTAATTTAATATACAGAAATTAATTTGCTCTTTTTTTATTATTTTTTTTTTTGTAAAGAGGATAAACTGTTGTCTAAATCCTAATACAAGATTTCCACTATACTCTTACCTTGTATTTGATTATTTGTAGTTATATTTTACTAATGTCTTTATGGCGTAATTCTTTATACAGAGGTATTTTGCCTGCAATAGATCTTTTCGGCATTGATGCTGCGGTAGGGGTAAGTTTCTTGCCATTACAATGCTATAATTTACTTCACGGGAGCCTGACTTTACTATGTATCCTCCTATCGAATTATACTAAAACAATGTCAAATTGTGCTATTAATCACTATATTATGCTTACAGTATGGATTTAGTCCTTATACTTTAGTTTGGTCAATTTTAATATTTGTATTTTTTAAGTGGGTCAATATTTTTTTGATACATTGCCTACTATCTATAACATGCTCCCTCCAAACCCTTAAATTAGAGAGAAAAACACGTTGAAGTGTGCTTAAATCCACGTCTTTGTTGTTGTAATATAACTAAGGTTCAATTATTTGAATCAGTTAATTTTAATTTCTATACTTTTTCAAATTTTCAAATTTCATTATTGACCCAAATTGTAGCTATTAAATCTAATGAAGTCAAATTTTGATATTAGTCTTGTACTATACATAAGTTATTGATTTAGTCTTAGTTCTTCAATTGATCGTTTTTAATCTCTATACTTTTTGAATTTTGAAATTTGAATTATAACTCAAACTATAGTCATTAAATTCAAATTTTTAAATACTGAAATAGGAAGTTGACATGATGTTATGCATACAATAAAATTAATGTTGTATAAAATTTTTGAAATAGCAGAATTTAATTAATGGTATAATTGTTACAATTTGAGTTTGGACTAAAATTCTAATTTTAAAAAGAATAGAAACTAAGAATGATCAAATATACAATGACTAAAACCAAAACTTATGCATAATATAAGGACTAATACTAGAATATGACCTTTGCATGTTTCTCCTTCACTAATCATCACATCTCTGTAAAATGCTTGACATGTTCATGCTTTAGACTTGCAGATATTCTACTTTATCGGCTGTGCATTCTTTTTCGTCGAATCATTGCTCAGTCTGTGGGTTATTCAGGTTCAGTAACCCCCCCTTCTTTCATCATCTTTTCCTTTAAACTACTACTCTTCTTCGCTTATTCACTCGGTTTTCTCTTTCAAATCCCGCAGCAAGTTTACATGTATTTCCGAGGTAGCGGTAAAGCTGCTGAAATAAAGCGCGAGGCTGTAACTAAATCCATGATGGCAGCACTATGATTCCGATTACAGGTTGACTCAAATCTTTTTCCCCTACCATTCGTTCATTCTTTTTTTCGTTTCTTGCCTATATTCATTTTCATTGATATGTTCTTTGAACATAATATTTTCTCAATGCATTAATATTGCTTTTTGTCCATATTTAATGGCTATATATATGAATCATATATATGCTTGATCTCTGCTTCTCTCCATAGGATTTGTAGAATTGTAGGTTACATTACACAAATTTTAGAAACAAAAAAATTTGAGAGTTAGGAGTTATTTGGTAAATGGTTGAAAGAATTAAATCCATTAAAAATTAATATTTTTAATGATTTTTTTTAAAAAAATATGTTTGATAATGTAAAAATAATAATTTGATAGAATTTTTTCTATAAAGTAGTTTGAAAAATGATAAATAGACTTAATATAAAACTTTTTCAAATTTTTTATTTTATTTATTTTAATATTATATTATCTTATAAAAACTTAACAATTAAAATTTAATTTTTTTAAATAAAGTGAAATATATAAAACTAAGAATAAAATATAGAATATAAATTTTATATAATTTAAAATCTATATTTATCAAATAAAGTAATTATATTTCGCAACTAATTTTGAATAAAATTTTAATTTTATCACGTAAATTTAGTACTTAAATTTTTAATATTTATTTTTCGATTATTGAATTTATCAAACTAACTTAATTTTTTTGGGGTTGTAAACTTGAATAAAAATTAGTAGGTTGCAAGATCATTTGTATGATGAAACAATAATATATTTGATAATTGAATCTTAAGGTCTAAGTTTATGTGAAAAAGAAATATTAGTTTACTATATATTAAATATGTCACATTTAAGTGGATTAAATTCAGTTCAAACGAACGAAACCTATTCAAGGCCTATATTATTATGATAGTTGGAATCAATTCTATCAATTAGTATGTATCGTTTAAATTTTAAATTAATATCTAATGAGTTATGTTTTATTTTATTTTATTTTGATCATTTTAAGTGTATCATTTTATTTCAGCCAATATTAACTTATAATATATATATCAGCTCATATAGACTCATATAATATTTTGATATTTTAAAATATTTTTAAATTTTTTATCTTAATCAGTTTTGTGTTTATAATTACATCAAACTTTCTATAATTATGATAAACAATAAATAGCTAATGAAACATGTGGGAGCGTTCCTTTTTTCTTCTTTCTTTTCTCAAGTACTCTTCCAAAAATGTGTGAACATGTGAATAAAAATTTGTGCTACCATTGAAAATATATACATATATTCTAGAAATATCCATTATGCATTAATACATTATTAATTCAACACCCTTGCATTACATCACTAAATTAATAACACCCCTTGAATAATATAACACAAATAGAGCTATCAGGGTGGTTGAATGTTGATAGTTGAGATATGTGAGATTCACATTTTAAATTATGGACATTTGGCATTTAGTTTTACCTCTTCATTTATTTTTCTTGGTCCAAGATTTGTAAATAATTATCAATTTGTCAATTTTTTTTTTTAATTTCAATGATCTAAGTATAAGGCATTAATTCTCTCTATACATGCATGTATGTATCAATTATCCAATAACCATTACAAAATTATAGTCAACAATTGTTTCCTATTGTGTTTTTACATTACACAATGTTGACGTAATGGTTATGGCAAATTTATCTATTTTCAGATTTATTTAAAGGTTATTCTTGACAAATATTTAAGTTTTCTTTTCAATAAATATGATTTTATCGTATAATTTGAATAGAAGTTATATACATCAACGAGTGATAATTTAAGTTAAGTTTTAAATTTGAATCTTGTGAATGAAAAAACTAGCATTGAGAGAGCTTTACTCTTATTTAGTGATTTGATTCAACTCCGACTTAGATTTAATTAGGATCCAATGTGATTATCTAGTGCCAAAAAAATCTAGATCCAAAATGATAATATATATTGATTTGTCGCAACTATTTCATATAATTTTTTTAAAAAAAATTATTACTATGAAAAAGTTAAATATTTGCTTATAAATCAAAATTTCAATGGATAAATTATACTCAAGGTCACTAAACTATTAGTAAATTTATGTTTTGATCACTCAACTTTAAAAAGTTGCAAAATAGTCACTAAACTATTTAAAATTTTCATTTAATTTACCCAACTATTTGAATGTTTTTAGTTAATTCATTGAGTTGTTACAGTTTTTTATTTTTAAAATTTGGCTAGCGAGCTTCAAGTGATGGTTCAACGATTGGTACGGTGGATCAATACCCATTGACTAGTAGAAGAACATACTTTAGGTCTAAGTCGATCTGATGATCAATGTCGACCATACAACAACAACTCTAACAGTACAATGATTTAAATAAAAATTTCTGAACAATTCAGTGACCAAAATGTAAAATTACTCATAATTTAGTAACCTTAAGTGTAGTTTACCCAATTTTAATTCTCAACTTTTTAAAATAAAATAAAATTTCTTGATTTTGTCCAACATGAACCGAACTTAAGAAAAATTCCAAAAAGTATAGTTGAATGCTTATATTATCCAACTTTGACCTATAATGTTTGCATGTAGACATATTCAACTTAATGTGGCCTCAATTAAATTTGTCAATGTCAAAAAATCAAACTTGTATTTGTCTGGTTACATAAGCTTAATTAATTACGAATAGAAAACCTTAGACAAGTTTTACACATTTGGCTGGCGATTTTCCTTTTGTCTGTCAACATATAGGACCCATATCCAGCTACTGAGAAACCCACATGGCCCATTTTTTCTCACTTAAACTTCGAACAGCTCTTTGAACTTGTATTAATGTAATAAAAAGCTAGATGAATTATTCAATAATTACTGACGAAAAAATAGTGTTAGAAAATACTTTATTTAAAGATTCAATTTTATTCGAATTTGGATTTAATCATAGCTCATCAAAGTTTGGATTTATCCGCAATTTAAAATTTTTTTTCTCTTTAAAAGATTAACTTAATTCGAATTCAGATTTAATCACAACTCATTAAATCTTAAATTTCTCCCATAATCTCCCTAAATTAATAATGAAATTACAAATATAATATGCACCACATATTTTTTTTATTTTAAAAACTCATTCCTATTATTGAGGTACGAGTTTTATACTATTATACAGGTTTTTGTTCGATTATGCTTTGTATTGGTTTGATTTTTTTTATAGTTGCTCAAACATATATTTATATTTTTAGATTATATTTTTAATATATGATTTTTATTTTTATTAATTTTATTTATTTGTTGATTGATCGATGGTTTAACCATTCAAATCAATTGAATCGGGAATAAACATTAAGACATTGGTAAAACATTTTTTTTGAACACTAATCTCATTAAAAGTTTCTTATCATATCTGTTCTTTTTAATATAATGTCTAAAACTACTCATGGTTCCTCCCTAACCCTTAAATAAGAGAATAATGTGCTTCAGCGCACTTAAAACCACGTTCTCCTATATTAGCAACAATGCCAATGCCAATCAAGCGAATACTCAGTCGGCTTGGTTAATTTTTTTTATCTAATCTCTTTCCTTATTTAATCAATTAACCTTAAAAAGTAGCGATTAAACAATGTTATCTATGATTCACATACTTTCAACTTGAATTTTTCCAACTCAAAATGATGTTTTTAGGTCGAAATCAAAGTATCCACCACATACAGTAATGATTAATTCTCTCGTTGCTGATACTCTTTAAAGAGATAAACAACTAGTCATAAATTTTCTACTTTCCAAAGATACTAGAGGAATGGTTGAATCCAATATAATTATTAGATATAGAAAAGTATCTAAAAACAAATCTTTCACCCATATACCAAAGTTGCTCGACTTTTAACCCTCAAACACAAATATATATACAACTGAGCCCTTTCTCTCAATCTTTATCTTTAAAAGACCAAACTCCAACAAGTCCTGAACGGTGTTGGTTTTTTTCTTTTTTCTAAGTTCCAACTGTTATTCAAAGCGCACACACAGTTTTTCATTCACTGCAAAAAAAAAAAAAAAAAAAAAAAGCCATGGTGTTCTTTTGTTTCCTCGTTGATCAGACAAAGAAAGTGAGCACTACTAAGCCGGCGGCGGGGATTTGTTCACGGTGTGGCGGAGGAGCACGTGTCGCCGATATGAAAACTTCCACCAGATTTTGTTACGTCCCATTTTACAAGAAATCTTGGAGAGCCATTATTTGTACATTTTGTGGAGCAATCCTTCGATCTTATCGTTAATTTCATACAAGTCCCTTAATCTCACTACATCCCCTCCCTTTTTGCTCCTTTTTTTTTTTTTCTTGTTCATCTTCTTCTTTGGGAAAAAAATCTAACAGTTTAAGCTTTAGTTGGAGATGTTCATAATTGTCTATGAACTCTTTTTAACTTGTTTATTTCAATGAATTATTTCCTCCTTTAGCTTATCTAATGTATTCCTTTTTTGGTGATCTTTAAAGATCAGCTTTAAAAAAATGGTGGATATGATAATTTATTTTCTTTATTATCTTTAATGTCGGTTTTACAGATCTTAAAATATTAAGATTCATGGTTATCCTATTAATAAAATTATTTTTAGGGTTTGAATGTATATCTTCAAAAGTATATAATGTGCCTTAATATTGCAATAAACATGGGTTACGATGAGTTAAATGATAACGAAGGATGGGTTTGTTATAAGTTTGTGAAGTATAATACGGAAATTAATTAATACTTTAAATCTAGGTTAAATTCTGCTATATAAGTTCATGTTGAGTTATGTATATGTGGTGGATTTTGTTCTTGTATTTTAATTTGGTTATTTTTAATTAATATATTTTTCGAAGTTTGAAATTTTAATATTGATCAAATGATAGTTATTAAATTCATTAAGTTTACTATTTCTAAAACCTGATGCTTCAAATATATTATCGCATGTGTAATGTCGTTATTTTTACGTAAAAAAACCCTAGTTAATAGATTTAACCTCTCTTGTTTGTGCCAAGGTTGGAAATGAACATGAACTAAATCTATAATTTTATGCATAGTAAAAGACTAATAATAGAATTTAACCAATTCGTACATATATTCAAATAAACTACATGAGTTAGGTGAGATGGTAAGGATCTCTTCTATCTTAATAGTGGTCGAGGGTTTAATCCTCGTCCTGAGTATGAAGCAGCTTTAAAACTCGTAGCTAGCATCTACCCTTTAATGAGCCTACAAAATGCATAAAATTAATTACTGGGCTCGCTTCGATAGATAAAACCAACGGCCTGGTGCATTATTTAAAACAATAATGATGTTAGAAGAGATTTTAGCTACGATGAGTTAATTTGACATTAATTTTAGCAACTACCATCTATGCTATTAGTAGGTAACATTTGTTGTTGTGTTGGAATTGCAATTTCGTAATATTTTAATTCATATACTATTTTTTTTATGTGATTGACCAAATAAAATATCAACAAAAAACATTAAATTGCTATTACTATAGTATTATACGAATTTAGTTTATGTTTTTTAATTTGATTTTTTTTTTGCCTTTATATTTTTTAAGTTTTGAAATTTTAATATTGACTCAAATGATTGCCGTTCAATTCCTTAACTAAAACGATATAATTTTTTGTGGATCATTATATAGAAATAGCAAACCGACATGATATTACATATATATGCAACAACACGTTTGTGACAAGAAAAAAATAGAAAAAAAAGCAAAATTCATTTTGACGAATTTAACTCCTATTATTTGATCAATACTAAAATTTTAAAAAGTATAAAGACTAACTAAATTAGAGTGTAAGGATTAAATTTATAATTTACACATAAACAGGTAAACAGGGACTAATAGTAATTTTGTCCATTTTTTAATCTAACCCTTTTCATCTCAAAATTTTATATATTTTCCTAGCTGTTGAAGCAGTAAATATAGCACTTAAAGCTGTAGAAAATTAAATATGGTGCAGGAGAAAAGCAACAGAAATAATTAAATACATATAAGAAAAACTCAAAAATAAAATAAAATCAAATCAAATCTATATAGTACGAAATGGAAATAAATACGTTAAATTTAAGTGAGAAGGAAAAAAAGTACATCCATGTATGTTGAAATATACAGCTAATGACAGTGCCACAATGCGTATTTTACAGCTTTCAAATCATTTATTGGGATGGCTTTCGGCACCCCCCCCCCCCCAATTTATTTGGCTTGCATGTCCTAGGTGAATCCTTACCCATTAAAATATATTTTTATTATTTATTTAATTTATGATTTCACCATTTTTAAAAGGATTTGACGAATTTATTTTTCTTTTTTTTAGAGGGTCAAAATGAAATTTTACCATATATTAATTTAAAATTTTATTTTAAGAAGGGACTAAATTGAATGTTTTTCCTTTTTGGTCTTGGCTACCTTTCCCTCAAATTCGCCTTTGTTTAAGGGTCCCTTTGGATGGACGGTGTGTTTATCTGAGATTAGTGTAGAAATAACATTGGCTATGAGATTGAATTATAGTGTAAGACAAAAAAAATATTTAAGCGTACCGCACTGGAGATAAACACACATCCAAAAGAATTCTAAGTCGATACTTAACATAAACCATCGAGGTTTGCAAAGTAGTATCGATGCGAAGGGTCGCTTACTTGGCCTTAGCTTCGGTGGCGATGGAAACATCGTTGCTAACTCAAAACAATATGTGAGAAAACCTAGAAAAAAATCAGATAAAAGATAGTCATCATGAAAACACCAAAGACCACAGCCATCAAAATAAACCTCAAGCCAAAATCTTTTTTTTTTTTTTAAAATAAATCATCTCGTGCCAAAAAAGAAATTATCGATGATTAATCATAGACTTATCCATAAATTAAATTATTCTCTTGGAATATAAGGGGTTATATAAAATAAAGCCTAAAAAATAAACTTCGGGCTTATTTTTTATTCGGGCCAAATCTTGAGTCAAATTTTAGCCCCAAGCCCAGCCCATCCACAACTTACATTTCAAGAGTGTTGTTGCTCATACTGTCAAGTGTTTGATTTCAACCTTTTTATTAGTGTTTGTATTTTAACCTTTATTATTTTCATAGTAAATAAATGAAGACGTGTGCTTAGTTTTTTTCTTTGTAATCATTGTATAAATTGCCTGCTTTAAAAACAGGCTGGACTCAAGCAAAGAAAATATCTATAGACACTTTGTCTAGATTCGATTCGACCTATGAATAAATCTAATCGATGAACGGAACAACAAGGACAACAAAAGTGGATGGTGGTTGACTTTCCAACATGTTGGGCCACCAAAACATCATCGATGCAATGAAAAACAATTTCTGATAAACCCGCATCATGGATCTATGTGCAAGATAACAAAACTCGAAAAAGGAAGGTATGAAAAATACCTTCAATCAATTTGAGTAGACGAAATAGAGCCTAGTAGGAAGCTCTCGATGCAAAGGTTGAATTGTGATTACAACTTTTCACTCCAACCTCTATAGTATCCACCCGATGAATATAAACGTAGTTACAGTTTGACCCATGATTTTTAAATATGCTTCATTCCACATTTGCGTTGGAATTTAGTGCCTAAGCTAATAACAAACCTTATAGATCAAAGATTAAGTCTCAAAAAGACCATTGAATCAATTATCAAGCAATCTCAAGTATGCATCCCTCCAACCCTGTTTTCAAGATCAAACCTACATGACCCTCTAATCGTAACTGATTTGAAGAAAAGAATCGAAAGATTCATTCATAAACTATATAACTAAATTTTATAAATAAAGTTCTTTAATTTGTTCCACTTTTACATTTCTTATTTTCAACTCAAAATTTTTGGTGTACATGCACAAACGGAATTACGATTACAATCAGTATTTCTATGTGACATCAAACTGTTACAATGTACAAATAAATAGACTAATAATCAAAATATACTTCAACTTAAATTAAAATAATATCTAAACAAAACTTACAAATAATAAAAATTAAATCATAATAAAATATAACTTAAAAATTCGTACATGATATTTATACATAATAAGACTCGACCTTAAATGTTCTGGATAACTAACTCAAATTCTATATATATATATATATATATATATATATGCAAATTCATGCCAATGCACACGATGGTTGGTGCAGTCAAGTTTTCTTTTTGGAACAAATTAAACAAAGAAAAACTGTTAAGAAATCAAACTTTAAAATTTTGGTCTAGTTTTGAGTTTTAATTATTTTAAATTTAGGATCGATTTTTTTATTTGGTTAATTTCGATTCAATTTATTTCAAGTTTGAATTGTTTTTAATTCAAGTTATTCTAGTTGTTAGTTGGGTTTTTAGGTCATTTTGGTTTCGAGGTTATTTCGAGTTCAGATCTAGAATTTGTGTAATTCCGAGTTCAACTCATTTTGATTCGGATAACTTTTAGGTTTATGTTAAATAGATTCGAATTATTGACTTTTTTATGATTAAATCAAATCGGATCAAATTCATATTAATTGGATTAAATTTAGGGTACGAGTTAACATTGACAAATCTAAATCTAGTGTGAAGAAAAAAAATTAGATTTCTCGATTTAAGATTTAATGTATTTTGGCACATTATCCATATTATTATAATTTGTGTGATAGAGTTCGATATAATGAGTTGAGTGACATCAATTGGGTATTTTAAT
The DNA here is from genome assembly GCA_005393395.2 of Gossypium australe. NCBI lineage: Eukaryota > Viridiplantae > Streptophyta > Magnoliopsida > Malvales > Malvaceae > Gossypium > Gossypium australe. The sequence goes on along the minus strand of CM016614.1, from coordinate 1,840,326 downwards.
TATTTAGGTGTTTGAATTCTTAAAAAATTATCCACTCAATATAACTAAATTTAGATTTTTTTTAAAGAGGGATCGAAATTAGATTATAAAATTTTGAAAGATCAAAATATAATTATATGAGGTTGTATTAATTTATGACTTCATCATTTTCATAAAGGATTAGACAATTTTTTTTCATTTTTGGGAAATCAAAGTACAATTTTACCATTTATAAATTTATAATTATTATTAATAATCAATTAAAAATTATTAAACCTTTTCAATTTTTTTAAAATAATTAACTTAAATATCATTAAAATATTTTGACCCTCATCATCGTGGATATCAGGCATTTTAATAGTTACAATATAATATAATTTATATAAAATTTAACATTTAATCTCATTTTCTTTTCATTTTACATTAATGTAATGTTTATATCATAATTTTTTTAAAGAAATTAATCAAACATAATTTCAGATGATTATATCTCATTTTTATTAAATATTTCTTATATTTATAATTTATTTAATATTAAAACTATTTAAAAAAATTATTAAATAACAAAAAATTGTTCAAAACCAAAAGAGGATAAAAACATGGTCCGCACTCAACGGTGTTATGTAAGAAAACAGCGATTTTTGGGACCGACAAACGTCTTTTTAAGTTCTTAATAATCCCCAGTCGCAAATAGCCGCGTTATCTGGTAATTAGTTCGAGAGTTGTTGAAAATTGAAACTCACGCGCAATAGGAAAGCGTACAAGTGCGGTATATGCGAATAATCTTTACTTTAATTAACTAAAGCATTAAATCCATGTTTTTTTGCCATCAATTAAAGAAAAAGTATCAAATCAAAGCTAAAGTAATGAAAATAGGATTATTTGCATCTAAGTCTTTAAACTATCGCTTAAATTTTAAATTGGTCTCTAAATTTTAAATTATTTCAAATTGTTAGTTTAACTGTCAATTTAAGCGTTAAATGTTTGTTCAAATATGATGTGAAGCATATTTTAAACATGTTAATCAATTTTTAAACACATGTACTTACCACACGAGAATTTAATTTGATAATGTGTTTTATATATACATCACATCAAATTTGAGTGATATTTAATATCCAAACTAACAACTACATTGACAGAATGATTTGATTGATACAAATGATACTTTGGGACTCAATTATAATGTTTTGACATTTGAGAAAAAATTAGAATCTAGATTGTAATTTGAGAGTATCCTATGGAATTATTCCTTTAAAATATTAATTTATATTTCTCATTAGCGTTAGGATACCATTTGGCACCCGAGTTTAACTTTGATATCCATTTTGATACTTGAGATTTTTTGTTTTAAAATGGTACACGAGTTTGATTTCTAATGAATATTTGACACGCGTACTTTAGTAAAAAAATAGTTACTTCATTGGGACAAAAGAAAATTTAAGTGAACATTGAAGCTAAACTCAAGTGCTTAACTATGATAAGAAAAAACTCAAATTTCAAATTGAAAAAGAGGAAGCTCAAGTATCAAATTGAAAAATTAGTTCAAACTCAGATACTAAATTAAAAAAAAAACACTTAAGTAACGGGTTGAACATTGAAAATTAAACTCAAGTGCTTATTTGGGACAAGAAAAAAGAATGAAGTATCAAATTAACAAAAACTCTGTATTAATTTAAACATTGAAACCAAACTTAGTTACTAAACTCGGACAACAGTTTTATGTACTAAATTGAACATTAAAACCAAACTCAAGTATGATATAGAATATTAACCCTTCACCTTATATCAATCAAATTAGTAAAAAATTTGAATTCTTCTGTTCCTCATTGAATGCATTTCATTTTTCGTTTTCTGTACATTTGTATAAAATTAAAGCTTTCACTACCTCTCACGACGTGTATTTTAAGCATCTGATAGCTTACATTCTAAGTGTATTATTTTCAAAATTTTCATTATCATATTTCTGGGTTTAATTGGTAATCAGATCTAGTGCCAAAAACCAAATCCATTTGTTCAAACTTTTTTCTTGATTTAAATTTTTTTTTGGAGATGTCGGTTACTATTCCATACTGTATTTGCTTGTAAATTAGCTTCTTTGACCAAACTTTTACTTGAATTTCGATTATGGAATTTGGGGTTTTTGCTTAAAACCCATTTTTTATAGTGAATTTAGGGTTCTTTAGCTAACATTTTGATTACCCCAAAATGAAAAAACTATATAAGAAACTAGTTTTTATGAGAAACCCGTTGTCAAGGCATTCAAACAGAGTGTTCAATGATAGCAAATGGATAATCCCATTTCTTGCCAGCTTACTTGTGTCAATTACATTGATTTTCTCTGCCATTTTTTGGGTTTTCAAAGCTCCTTATGATAGAGATCATCATCAGTTACCGATTGACATTTTTTCCTTTGCTAAAACAGAGGTTTCTAATGGGTACTTTGTAGAATCTAGTTTAAACAAAGTATTGAACACCAATAGTTCTTCTTTTGAACTACCTAGGCTAGCTTATCTTATTTCAGGGACTAAAGGGGATAGTCATAGAATGATGAGGACTTTACAGGTTATTTATCATCCTAGGAATCAATATGTTTTGCATTTAGACCTCGAGGCTCCGCCGAGGGAACGGCTGGAGTTGGCGAATGCGGTGAAGAACGATCCGACATTCGCTGTAGTTGAAAATGTACGTGTAATGGCACAGTCGAATTTGGTTACTTATAAAGGTCCGACTATGATCGCTTCGACCCTTCAAGCGATCGCGATTTTGTTGAAGGAGAGCTTGGATTGGGATTGGTTTATCAATTTGAGTGCCTCGGATTATCCGCTTGTGACTCAAGATGGTTTGTATCATTTTCATTATCAATGCTATGTTTGATCTTATGGTTATCTATAGGTTTAATGTAAATGCGTGTTGCTATGCTTGTAGATGAATATTGGTACATGTATATGTATATGTACAGTTTAGAGCAGTTTGAATATCAATAAGGTTGATTATGCATGCTTGTTTCCGGATTCTATAGAAGTTATAACACGACATCTATACCTTCATGTATATGTATATGTATATGTATATGTATTGTTTAGAGCAGTTTGAATATCAATAAGGTTGATTATGCATGCTTGTTTCCGGATTCTATGGGAGAAGTTATAACATGGCATTGATAGTTCAGAGTAAGATTTTAAGTAGTGTGGAAATTTGTAGCTTATGCTCTAATGAATATTATTCCAAGGGTGTTCAATCGATTGTCTAATAAATTTTGGGTTTCAATGGAACTTTTTGATCTATCCCTCGATATGTTTCTAATAGCAAAGAAGAAAAAGGGTTTTTATGGTTTCCTTCGATGTTCACTCTTTGTTAATAACACTACCGGTTGTATCTAGTATGCGAATTCTGATTGGAGATAAAATATTTATTTGTCCAATGTGGCTTCTGTAGTTCTGCTTAATCAACGTAATCAAATGATATATATACATATATTAATTCTGTATGCATCATAGGCTATGTCTTCGGATATTAAGTTTCATTGTTATATTCCCTTTTCGATATTATGATATGAATATCTTGTTGATTTGTGGATTGGTTTTCGAAATTTAGAGGTCTGTTAAAATGGGTTCATTTTTTTGCCCTGTTTGCTGAAGGATAGCCTGTATGTGTTTCGGTTTTGCAGATCTGTTGCATGTTTTCTCCAATTTGTCAAGAAATCTCAATTTCATCGAACATATGCAGATTACTGGTTGGAAATTGTATGAATACCTAGTGACACTCGCTACTCATTAATTTCTTCTATGCCATAGTGTCCCTAGTTTCCATGTTTAATTATGTGGTTTCACAGAAACCAGAGGGCCAGACCGATTATTGTTGATCCTGGCCTTTACTTGTCCAAAAAATCTGATATTGCTTGGACCACACAACGTCGATCACTGCCCACGTCTTTCAAGTTGTTTACAGGTTGGTTATTTTTTCTACTTTGTTAAGCACACCGTACCTGAGGCTTTCTCTAATGATGGGTATATTGCTTGCTTGCCACTTTTTGTTTTCTTAAGGGTCATAATGTATTTATAGGTAAAAGTACAATAGAGACCTTTGTACTAGGAGTTAGATTGTATTTTACCCTCTCTGCTAAAAAATGGTCAAATTATTCCCTGTACGTTACATTAAAAGAGCAAATTGGTCCTTTTTGTTAAAACTTCATTCATTTGTATAGTTAAAAACTGACATAGTTGATGGAATAACCAGATAGTAACACGTGGCATGCCACGTGTACCTCATGTTGACGTACAAGGATCGGTTTTTAACGGTGAAAATGGATGAAATTTTTAATAGAATGACTGTTTGCAATTTGATTTAATGTAAAAGGACTAATTTGCTATTTTTTTAGTTGAGGGGGCAAAATGCAATCCGCATGGGTTTATATTAATTGGTGTTATCTCGAAATCCCGAACGTAATGCATTTATGTTGATTGGTTGTTTCCATGTTCGTTTTCCATTTTTCCATTCAGGTTCCGCGTGGGTAGCGCTTACACGAACCTTTGCCGAGTATTGTATATGGGGATGGGATAACTTCCCACGAACCATCCTAATGTATTACACGAACTTCATTTCCTCCCCAGAAGGCTATTTCCACACTGTTATTTGCAACACCAATGAATTTCGCAGCACTGCGATAAGCCACGATCTCCACTACATAGCTTGGGACACCCCTCCGAAGCAACATCCGATCTCATTGTCGATGAAAGACTTCGACAAAATGGTAAAAAGCAATGCACCCTTTGCTCGGAAGTTCCATAAGAATGATCCAGTGTTGGATAAAATCGATAAAGAGCTTCTGGGTCGCACAGGCCGTTTTGCACCCGGAGCATGGTGTATAGGTAGTTCAGAACGTGGAGCTGACCCGTGTTCTGTACGAGGCGATGATTCTGTGTTTAGACCAGGCCCCGGTGCTGAGAGGCTGCAACGGCTCGTAAACACACTACTATCGGAAGAATTCCGGAAAAAGCAGTGTTCATGATAGTGGTTTAGAGTTAGATCAGATGAACCCCGAAGTGTAAATGACTATATATACATATACATCATACTTCATAGATCACATAATTTCTATAAGGCTGGTGGGATTTTGTTTGGTAACGTACAAAAATGAATGATCAATTGTTATAACGTGGTTATATGTAATTTTATTGAACCCGAATCAAATTTAGAAGAATTTTATATTTGAATTTTTTTTTCATTATAAGAAAATTATTAAATTACAGTTTTGATCCTTCTACCATGCTTATATTTGGAATTTGGTTTTTATATTGTAATTTGACAATTTGATATTTTACTTTTACAATGACATTAGTTAATTCAAACAGTTAATATTTGAACTATTTCAATTAAAATGTTGTAGCGAATTTCGTTTAAAATACATGGGGCAAATTCAGAAATTTCTTTTCAGTAGATTAGAATTGAATTATAAACTTTTAAGAGGAAAAATATAACATATTCTCGAACTCATTTTTTTTTTTTAATTTCACTCTTATAGAGTAGATTGTTTGTGGGTCGAGTTACCTAACCAAGCTCAAAGCTTGCCCAAAATTTGATAAGGTTTAGGCAAAAATATTAAGCTAAAAAATTATGATTAGGTAAAAGATTAGGTCTATTTAAAATATGGGTCAAGCTTAGGCTTGAACATTTAAGGCCCGAGCTCAACCTAGTCGGGCTTATTTTTTTAATTTTGTAATGTTTATATGTGATCTAATTTATAAAACATAAAAATTAAATTTATAAACATTAAAAAATAATTAAAATAACTATATATAAAATGATAATAAGTACAAAATATACAAAATAATTAAATATTAAATATTAAATTAAAAATAATATAAATATATTTTTTTATTTTTTAAAAAGAATACTATAACACTTTAACTGTTTATAAATGTAAACAAGTTTAGGGAAAAAATATAAACTCATATGTTGGGTCGAACCAAACTTGAACAAAATATAAAATGTGTTAATATCATTGTTAAGTCTAGCTTACTCAAACTAAAGTCGGATTAAATCGAAACCCATCGGTTAGGTTTATTTACCATCTTGACCCTTTTTTTCCCTCGGTTTCACTAAAACGATTCGTTTTAAGGAAATTAGAGTTTGGGCCTTTTTCTTTTGTCCCTGAAAATAATACGATAGGATACGAACATTCTCCGGTTGATCTCTTTTCTACACAATTCAGGTACTATATATTTATGCTTAATTAATCAGTTTTTTCAAGCATTTCAGTGCAAGTTCGCCGGCGAAAAAATCAACGGCGGAGGAAAGTGTGGTGACGGCGACGGTGAACAATGGATCAAGGTAGAGAAGTGTTCACAGTAGATCTCCTCGAGAGATATGCGACGAAAGGCCGCGGCGTGATTACGTGTATGGCAGCTGGAAATGATGTAATTGTTATAGGAACAAGTAAAGGTTGGATTATTAGACATGATTTCGGTGTTGGAGATTCTAATGGTATAGCCTCCTCCTTTTGCTTTATTTTGCTTCTTTTTATCGATCAATGCTCAATAATTTGAATTTAATTATACAAACTTTTAGTTCTCAGCTAAGTACAGTGCCTATTTTTGAAATTCTAAGCTAGTTTTAATTGAAGTTGAACTGATTGAACTTAGCTTAAGGTATCAAATTGAATCATGGCGGATGAGAGGTTAAGAACTGATTTCTTGGCTATGTAGTGCCTATTTTTTTGAAACTCTAGACTAGTTTTAACTGAACTTAGCTTAAAGTTAATTGAAATTGAACTGATTGAACTTAGCTTAAGGTATCAAATTCAGTCATGGCGAATGGGAAGTTAAGAACTGATTTGGTGGCTATGCCGTGCCTAATTTTTGAAATTCTAGGCTAGTTCTAACGAACTTAGCTTAAGGTATCAAATTGATTCATGGCGAGTGAGAGGTTAAGAACTGATTTGTTGGCGCATGTATATGATGGATGCATGTTGTAAATTTTCTTCTACCATTTGGAATTTTAGATATTGATCTCTCTGCTGGTCGACCTGGGGAACAATCGATCCATAGAGTTTTTGTTGATCCTGGGGGTAGTCATTGTATTGCCACTGTGGTGGGCAGTGGAGGTGCTGATACATTCTACACTCATGCAAAGTGGACCAAACCTCGTGTATTAAGCAGACTGAAAGGTCTAGTTGTCAATGCTGTTGCCTGGAATAGGCAACAGATAACTGAAGGTAATTTTGTTTTTTGGCCATTGCTTAGTTTTTTAAAAGCAAACTTTGGGCATATGATTTGGTTATGCTATTGTGTTCTTAACTTCTTTTTTGATGCAGCTTCTACAAGGGAAGTCATTCTTGGTACAGAGAATGGTCAACTGTATGAAATTGCTGTAGATGAGAAGGACAAGAGGGAAAAGTATATAAAGCCTTTATTTGAATTAGCAGAGCTTCCAGAAGCTATCATGGGTTTGCAGGTACACTTTTTGCGTCATTCTTTTAGGAATTGGCTTTAGATTACCTCTTGGTTTTTCATTTTAAGAACCTTTGTTCTGATATAGATGTTCTACTTGAACATTACCTTGTGAAAGCAACAAGAGACTCATCTTTCTTCAGCTAAAAAATTTAGAAAAATAATAAAAAATGTCTCTTTGGATGGTCAAAGTTCTAATGATCTGTTTATTTGTCTGTGTAACTGTGCATCATAAATCTTCTGTTGGCTTGGGTAGCAGTATTATTTTCTGCTAGGCAATTTATGATGAAATCGTTGGAATATGTTGCTGCTTAAGATTGGTTCTCATCTCTCGATAATTTTGAAGGGATTTTTCGTTCATGGAACAGTCAGGGAAGTTGACATTCGTACTCTTTTTTTTTCTTCTTAAACTGACGTTGGTGCTTTGTACAGATGGAGACAGCTATCATGAGCAACGGATCTAGATATTATGTGATGGCTGTTACTCCCACAAGACTTTATTCTTTTACTGGAATTGGAACACTAGAAGTAAGCTGAGCTCTAATTCCTGTTTCTTCTGTTTAAAGTTTTGAAAGTGATTGTCTACAAAGGAACATGTTAATATTTTCCCTGTGGTTGTTTGCCATTATTCTGCTGCTGCTTCTATTTATAGATGGATATCCCTTTTGTCCTCTCTATTTGTTTATTAATCGGTTGAACAAGACTCTATTCATCCCAAGATATACCATTTCTTTTACCTACCTAGTATGCTATCAGAGAGCTAGTTTTTATCTGCAATTATATTTCTCCTAAACAGTTATTTAGATAATTTCTCATTTAAATGCCTAAAAATGTTCATAATTTCTTTTATTTTCCTGAACTTTTTCTTACTTTGAGGTTCTCTTACGGTTTTGCATAGCCTTCTGTCTAGCTTAGTGCAATATATCATGGAAATATGTTATTTATTTATTTAATCAATTTTTGCGTTGCTAGACTGTTTTTGCCAGCTACTTGAATCGTGCTGTGCATTTCATGGAACTTCCTGGTGAAATACCAAACAGGCAAGTTTCTTTTTCATGATGATATTTTTTTATTATTTCATCTCCTCAGAAGATAGAACAGAATCTTGTGTTTACAGAACTTTATTGAAAAGCATGTTAAGCTTATTCTTTGTGGTTAACACAATAATTTCTTTTTTTATTGGTTGAGAATTACTACCTGCCCCTTTTAAAATGTGTGTGTGTGTGTGTGTGTTAAAGTTATGGTGCTTTCTGAATATGAAGGTTTACTGCTGCCATTTTATCCTTTTAGTGATCTGCATTTCTTTATCAAGCAAAGAAGAGCTATTCATTTTGCATGGCTGTCTGGAGCTGGCATCTATCATGGCAGCCTAAATTTTGGAGCACAACATAGGTAAAGATTTAAATACTCGACTTTCTTTTCTTTTTTCAACCATCTATTTACACACTTGTATTTATTAATTTTCTATTCCTTCCTTCTCCAAAATTAAGTTCATATTTGGTACTTCAGTTCCTGCTAGCTTTTGAGTATATTGTAGGATGCATTTCATTTTATTTCACCTAACCATATAATGCATTTGAACTTGTTATATCAAATGATTTTTTTAATGTATGTGTTCATTGTGGATGTTTTGATATAGTTCTCCAAATGGTGATCAGAACTTTGTGGAGAACAAGGCTCTTCTGGACTATGCAAAGTTGTCTAATGGCGCAGAAGTAGTCAAACCCAGTTCCATGGCAGTGTCTGAATTTCACTTTTTGCTTCTTATTGGGAATAAGGTTAAGGTGTGTTGTTATAAGCACTTGTTTCGTATTTTTTCTGCTGATGTTGTCTGGCATTGTTCTGGATTCAGTTACATCTATCCTTGTAGTGGATTTTCTAATGAGTAGGAGACATTCTAAAGGCCCCCTTTAAGTTATGTTTTGAAGGATCTTGGAATCAGATTTGTAATTTGTTAGTATTTATTTAGGATTGTTTAATTTGCTTCTTTCTCTGTTCCTTTAGCTTTTACAATCGTGTGACCTTTGTTCCTAAATGCTGCATAGGTTGTAAACAGAATAAGTGAGCAAATTATAGAGGAACTTCAGTTTGATCAGGTGTCAGACTCTAGTTCAAGAGGAATTATTGGACTATGTAGCGATGCAACTGCAGGGTTGTTCTATGCATACGATCAGAACTCTATCTTTCAGGTTTGTATCTCCCAATTAACTTCATCTTCTGTTTTGGAACAAACTATATTAGGCTAAACTTCTGTCTTCCGGATTGAAAACATCTTCTAGGTTTCTGTCAATGATGAAGGACGAGATATGTGGAAGGTCTATCTAGATATGAAAGAGTATGCTGCAGCTTTAGCTAATTCTCGTGATCCGCTCCAGAGAGACCAAGTATATTTAGTTCAGGTCCTGTCTAGCTTACATTTTGTCTGTCAAGTAATGGCTCTTTTGGTTAGGCATGTAGTTTTGTAATGCAAAGATTACATGACCTGCCATTCCTAGGTTGAAGATTTCTGTGTAGACATTCTTGTTATCATTGTAATTGTCTATGATGGGGGTACTTTTTATGCAGGCTGAAGCTGCATTCAGCTCCAGGGACTTCCTCAGGGCAGCATCTTTTTATGCAAAAGTGAATTCCCTCTTTCTTCATATTGTTTTATTTATGTATCTTATTTATCACCTTAGATGATTCGTTCTCCGTTAATTTTGTACATCCTCATATAGCATATGTGTGCATATTGCTCTGTTTTTCATGTGAAGGAAATTTTTATAACTTATAACTGTGCTTTGCAGATTAACTATATATTATCATTTGAGGAGATCACTTTGAAGTTTATCAGTGTCAACGAGCAGGCAAGTGATGGATCCTTAATTTGATTTTTATCTATTTTAATTTTGCCCCTTCTTCGAGTAGTGTGCTATTCTTCGAATAGTCTGAGGCTTCTGCTTTTTTAGAACCCAGTCTTAGATTTTATGCCAGTAATACTTGTTCTCTTTTATCTCTTAGCCTTTTTTCGGCAAGTTGCTTTAAGTTTTTTATGAGATCTTTAGCACTGTGCTAGAAAAATTCATGACTAATTCGAGAAAAGAATTCTAACAATTGAAAATATCAGATCTTAATCTATGAATGAATCTCATTTCAAAGATTGAAATTATTTGGTAGCCATGATAAATTGGATCACCCCATTTCCTCATTCTGTTCCTTTTTTTCAGAAGAAACCAATTTAGAATCTACCTTTATTTCTTTAGTTCTTGAACTGATTATGTTTTCAATATCTGTGAGGGCATTGTAGAAACTTAATCAAGTTAATTTTACATTTGATTATACAATACTATGTTTGCTGCAACCTGAGGCAGGAATTTTTATCAGCGCAGAAGTATAAATTTGCTGAGCTGATTGATTTTTATTCTTTAATATGATAACACTTTTGATTGCCTAATTGACAATTATCTTGAATCTGCATGCCCATGCACGAAACAGAACCCAACTAAAGATTCCATAGATTCAAGTTTTTCAGTATGAATATGATAATGCAAGGCAACATTTCTCCATTATACTTGCCATGCGTTTGTGTTTGACATTCATTGACAAACTAATATGTGCTCTGCTTGCAGGATGCTTTGAGAACTTTCTTGTTACGAAAGCTTGACAATCTTTCAAAGGATGACAAATGCCAAATAACAATGATTTCCACATGGGCCACAGAACTGTACCTGGACAAGGTTTCAATTTTTTCCATGCATTACTAGTAGATACATAACTAATTATCATCATTGTTTCTTTCTTTGCCTCCTTTGATATGCTTGTGGTTTTATAAAACTGAAATGTGTGGTTGGCAACAGGTTAGAAGTCTAGATGCTAGGTTGTAACATTGACACTTCTTTTTTTTTTTTTTTTTTGTTGTTGTTCAACATAACATGATACTTCTTACTGCGTCAGATGTGACTTTGAATTATTTTCTTAAACATTCCTAGAATGATAATAAATAAAGGCTACATGAGATAAGTGCCCAACATCAATGTTTTATCTTTGTCATTTTCAGTCCATTTTCTGCATTTCATCAATTTGTTCCATCCTTAGGTCATTTACCATCCTCATATTCTTCCATTTATATCTAAAGCTAACAAAAAACAGTATTAGCCAATTATCTTTTGGTCTTGAACGTGGTTAGCGATGGGCATAAAAACTTGAAGCAAGTTTGAAAATGCATCTACTTTTTGGGAAATGAATATTGTTCATTACTTTCCTTGTGGAGTGCATTGTTATAGATGACTAAATTCTCACTAGAAGCAAGAAAATCATGAATTTCTAGTCATCTCTAATGCTTGGTTTTGCATTTCAACATTTTAGATAAATCGGCTTCTTTTAGAAGATGACACAGCTTTGGTGAATCGTAATTCTGAATATCAATCAATCATTAAAGAATTCCGTGCTTTCCTTAGTGACTGCAAAGATGTTTTGGATGAGGTGACTACAATGAGACTTCTAGAGAGGTAATACTCTGTAACTAATCTTTCATGGTTTCATAATATTATGTTTTACATTTGTTCCATCTTAATGGATATAGATTTAATTGTCTAAAGTGTTACCGTAGGAAGATAAAAGATCTGTCACATTAGCTTAAGGTCAAAACTTTGATGTAGAGTTTATCTTTTGGGCTTCCATTCAACAATTAAGGTCTATCTTGTGTGAAAATATGACACTAAAAATAATTCTTTTAGTCTGAACATGAAACTGTATTGAATCTTTCAAAGCACAACCGAAGTAAGTTTAATTCCCATATTTGGCCAGCAATAACATTGGATTACTTCTCGGGTGCTCTCCACATAAAAGGCATTTTCATATCATAAAGTCCATAAAGCAGGAGAACTTAAAAAAATTATGTTCTACTCAAGTGGAATTGCAATCCTTAGAATTAAGGTCTTTGCAAGCATTTATTGTGCCAAATGAACAAAAGAAAACGAACAAATTCTCAGGACTTGAGGTTTTTCTTGGACTCTGGTCGTTAGAACTGAAATGTTCGATGATTTTGTTTGGGCTAACGGTCCTGTCTTTTGCTTCAATATTGTCTCAGTAATGTCTGTTTTACTTGCTGCAGTCTCTAAGTTCTTTTATCAGCTAACCCTTTTAGTATTGAAGCATTACCAACAATAATAATTTCCTTTTGCAGCTATGGAAGAGTTGAAGAACTAGTATATTTCGCTAGTCTGAAGGAACAACATGAAATTGTTATTCATTACTATATTCAGGTTTTAGGTCATTCTTTTCTTATTGTCATCGGAACATTCTGCTGCTTTTCCTCATTCATTTGATCTACAATTTCTCTTTCCTTATGCTGCCATTTATTTATTTAATTTTTTAAGGGCATGGGGGAGGGGAAGCTTAATGCTTTTGGGTTTGCTTGTCCAAGCCTTAAGTTTATTATAGGGTGTGTTATTCTGATACGGAAAATTTTTATTTACTCTTCATCATTCTGATGGATAATTGACTCATTTCCTTCATTCTTTTTTCTTTTCTATTTGTGGCTTATTAAGTAATAGAAGAAAGGATTTAACATATTAGTCATTCATTGATTAAGATTAAAAGGAATGAACCTTTTTTGACTTTTTATAATTAATATTTAGTTAAATTTTTTTTACCTTGTTCTATTCTTTATTTGAACCTTATAGCTGTTCTTTGTTTTTTTTCCTTTTCCTTTAGCAAGGAGAAGCAAAGAAAGCATTGGAAGTGCTTCGGAAACCTGCTGTTCCAATAGATCTTCAGGTAAAAATCAAGTTCCCAATGTCCTTTCCATCACATTCTGCTGGTTGGTTAGCAGGTCCTTGTATTATTTTCTTCATTTTTTATGTGACTGAGTTTCTCATTCAGTTTTATCCTATACAGGTAGTTTTTCTTTTCTCTTTGTAATTACATACGACCTCTCATTTCTCTTTCATTCTTATTGAAAACATGGTATTGGACATTGCAGTACAAGTTTGCCCCAGATCTTATTACTCTTGATGCTTATGAGACTGTGGAGTTTTGGATGGCCTCAAACAACCTGAATCCAAGGAAACTTATTCCTGCAATGATGCGTTATTCAAGTGAACCTCATGCAAAGTAATGCTCTCCCTATATTTGCTTATTTAGTCATTCATGTCTTTTATTGATCTTGAATGATTTCTTATAGCAACTTTGTGCAACATGCAGGAACGAAACCCATGAAGTAATTAAATACTTGGAATTCTGTGTTCATCATTTGCATAATGAGGATCCAGGAATCCACAACTTGTTGCTCTCTTTGTATGCTAAGCAGGTGAAGTTGGTTGGTTTAGAATTTAAACGCTTTACTCCTTTAAATTTACAATGGAGTGTACATAAGATGGCATGTTAGTAAATAAAAAATCTTCTTGGACCCTCATCTAACTACTTGAGCTTTAGTTTTTAAGTGGTTGTGGAAAGATCAAACATACAATGATTTCAAAGTATGTCTAATCTGCTCCATTTTGTACATCTAAATGCTTTTTTACAATCATGGATATTCTAGGTTGAGAATATGTGTTTGCCTTGTCGACTTTATTATAGTGTGGTTTTCTTTTATATTTTATGTAGGAAGATGATAGTTCCCTTTTACGTTTCCTACAATGCAAATTTGGAAAAGGGCAAGAGAATGGGCCTGATTTCTTTTATGATCCTAAGTATGCACTGCGCCTCTGCCTCAAAGAAAAACGAATGCGTGCCTGTGTTCATATATATAGCATGATGTCAATGCATGAGGAAGCTGTTGCTCTTGCTCTGCAGGTAATATTTCTGTCAATGCATCTGAGAGCCTCTTGATAACAATTTTTTCTCATACCATTTATATTGGAACTTGTGTTATTAATTTGAGAATTTGATTTAGAAAGAAATAGCACATGCTAATAAAATTCATTCGGGAATTAGGGACATTGGCTCCTATTAATACTTAAGACATGTTAGGCATGTCACTCTCTGTCTCCACCTTATACTTGCTCATGTCTTTAGACTTTTGGGGGTATGGATTTATTATTATTACTATAAAAATAGAGAATTACAAAGCATTCTATGGGAACTTTTTGGTGGGAAAAGTTCTTTTTGGTGTTATTTAGGTAAATAAGGTAATTGTCTACCTGTGTTCAGGAAAATTTTTAGTTGAATGTAAAAGTCTTTAAATCCGTGATATCTAGAAGCTGCTTCACGCTGTTAGAAATGGTTTTTCTGATGCAAAGATCACATGCAAACCTTAGCTCAAATTTATCTATTGTAGGATTCTAAGTAACCTGTTTGTTGAGCATGATTTGCTGTCAATTTTAAAGGTGTGGAGCGTGTACTATAAAGGATAATCATAAGTGGACTATTCAATATGGCCATCTTTGCATATATTTTTGGGATTTTCTCGAGGCATGTTGCATGGGACAGACATGGGGTACCCACGTTTAACTATCATCATATAATTTGCCTTCAAATAAATATTTTCAACTTAAACATGTCATTTGACTGTACAATGCATAATGGAAGCATCTTTGATCAAACATAATTTATCCGGATTTTACATCACATTAGTATTTATTATATTTTTGGTTCTCTAGATTGATCCCGAGCTAGCAATGGCTGAAGCTGACAAGGTTGAAGACGATGAAGACTTGAGGAAGAAGCTTTGGTTAATGGTTGCCAAGCACGTCATCGAGCAGGAAAGGGGTACTAAAAGAGAGAATATAAGAAAGGCAATAGCCTTTCTCAAGGAAACAGATGGCCTATTAAAGATTGAGGACATATTGCCATTCTTCCCTGACTTTGCCTTAATTGATGACTTCAAGGTAGGATTTCGGCTTGTGATTTTTCTTTATTTCTTTGTAGAGACGATACTATCATTTGGAAATACCTCTTTCTCTAACCTCACAACAGGTTAGGTAGGAACAACATAAACACCCAGGGTTTAATACCATGTTAAGCATCCAACCTAAAACCAATTGGTAATAGGTGAAGGGGCTCAATTTGAAATAACACCACAGGAAACCCAAGATTTATTTGGGATAATGCCGTTTAACAAATTTTATTTTATGCATGTATGTAGGAGGCAATTTGCTCCTCACTGGATGATTACAACAAGCAAATCGAGCAACTGAAGCAGGAGATGAATGATGCAACACATGGTGCAGACAACATTAGAAATGATATTAGTGCATTAGCTCAAAGATATGTTGTGATTGATCGCGATGAGGATTGTGGGGTAATTGATCATCCTAATGTTTATTTTTTTATTCCAATATCTTAAACGGATTATGCAGCTAAACCTTTCATGCTTGATTCAGTCTGCTATGGCACTCTGCATACTATTATAGAGTGTGCACATATAGAGGGCTGCTTGCTTTTACCTTATCATCTAGTTCTAGCACAGATTTTTGGGTGCCAGTGAATATTAATTTTATTGACAATATCCTAGCTGATGTTTTAATTTATATTAATGTTGGCAATGTTATAAATTATCAGAAAACTCCTACTCCTCAACCTATGAATTGAATAGCCCATGATTAGTCAACTTCATCTGAATTATCAGGTCTGTAGGCGTAAAATTTTGGCCATTGGCGGGGATTACAGAATGGCTAGCGGGTATACAGCTGTAGGATCAATGGCACCTTTCTATGTCTTTCCATGTGGACATGCTTTCCATTCCCACTGCCTGATTGCTCACGTGACCCGTTGCACCAATGAATCTCAAGTAAGTTGGTTGCCTTTCATTCTTTCAGTTCTCATATGCTAATGTTCCGCATCTTGGCTGAAAGGTCACAATTTCTGGATAGTTTCTTTCTTCTTGGCCTTGGTAAACTTTTTACGACATTTATGGTAGCAGTCCTCTAAGAGTAAAACATCTGTGGCAGGCGGAATATATTCTGGATTTGCAGAAGCAACTAACTTTACTTGGTAGCGAAGTTCGAAGGGAATCAAATGGCGGTTTGACAAATGAAGCCATTACTAGCGTCAGCCCTGCCGATAAGGTACATCACTTCCGTCCTGCGTAAAGTTCCAAATTGCCATATTAGTAGACAAAACTCAGTAGTCTAATTTGAGATCTCTGTTTGGTTCGTGGACAGCTCCGATCACAATTAGATGATGCAGTGGCCAGTGAATGCCCATTTTGTGGCGAGTTAATGATTCGTGAAATCTCTTTGCCTTTCATCATGCCGGAGGAAGCCCAGCAGGTCGCTTCATGGGAGATAAAACCGCAAAACCTCGGAAACCAAAGAAGCTTTTCTTTGCATGTATGATTGGATTATGTATGTCCAACGATACATCCCTGTCCATCTGCAACGAGCCCACGCTACGGCTATTCGTGTAGAGTTTTGTGAGTCTTCTCTCTCTATTTTCTTTTACCTTCCTGCATCAGTTGAGTTTCGATGAATGGTTGCTTATTCATGCAATTTATCCATATTTCTGGGTTTCATCGTTTGCATTTCTTCCCATGGCCCTTTCTTTTCTGCGAGTGTAATCAGCCAATGTTTGTTACTGTGATATGGACCATGAAATTTGAGTGTTTCGTGCTATTTTCTTATGTTATAATATTATATATTTATACTTAAATTGACACATTATATTCAGATTTCATTTGATAAATTAAACATGAAATTATATAAATTCACAATTTATGTTAAACTTCTTTTATTAATAAAATCATAAAAAAATTTAAATCTAATAATATTAATAATTAACTTTTTCTCAAAATCAATTTTAAAATCCGAATTAAACATAATTTGAATAGGATATTTTAATATCAATACGTGTTCTCATGCGAAAGTAAAGCAAATTAATATCTACATTTATAAATGTAATTAAATTATATGATAATTGGTTTGTACATCCTCGGTCGTAAATATTAACTTTATAATATTTTTTTGTATTATTAGTTTTTGCTTAAATCATTAATGAATTGAAAAGATAATGTAATTATAAAAATATCAATATTAATTTATCATAAATGTAATTAATAATATTAATAATTTGTAAAGGTTATTTATATTGCATATAATAAAATTCGATGCCCAATGATCTACATAGATATTACACATAAAAGGTGGATAAGTGTATTTTCAGTAAGAATTTTTAAAATGAAAATTATAAAAATCAAAATGATTTTGGTTATTATATTAAAATAAATTGTTTTAAGTCTTGAATTTTATATTTATCTTATTTTATTAAAATAAAAATATCTATTCTTTTTCGTGTAATGCAAGTATTAGGATTTTAGATTTTTTTTTAAGGAGAAAGTTGGAATGGAAAACAAAATTTAAGGTTATTAAGATTAACTATTTTAGATGTTAGGCATTTGTTTTTCTTGATTGAAAAATACTTATCTTAAAATTTTTTATTATAATTTTTTAAATTAAAAGAATAAATATGTAATACTCAAATTAATTAATCTTAATAATTTAATTTTTTCTTCCTATTCCATTTTTTTTTCTAAAAAAACTGTATTTGCAAAGATCAAATATATCATTTTAATTATCATAGTTCTCATTTTAAAAAAATTCACTTTATTTTAAAGAAACAAAAATCCATTTGAATAATATATTTGATCTATTTCATGTGGGATAATAATTAAATTTACTAGTTAAAAAAATTAAAATTACTTTTTTATTTAAAACTTAAAAGATTATATTCGATTTAAATTGTAATTTCCGAGTTTAAAAAAAAAAGTAGAAATTGATGAACCATGCAAATCGATTAACTTAAGCTGCCCTCTCTAATTGCAGTAGATTTAACCTACACTGACTGAATCCTGAAAACAAACACACTAAAAACTTATTTAAATGACAATTAGATAATCATATTTACAGAAATTGATCTTAAAAAAAATTAATTACAATGCTTTTTTCCCCAATTCGATTTCATAATTTCCGCTGATTCTCAATACCCTAAAACTCGAAATTTCTCCTCTCTTTTTTATTTACATCTCTCCCAGACACCCGTCAGTCCAAATTTCCGTTTTTTTAGGGTTGCGAAATCGAAAAAAAAAAGCCGAAGAACAAGTCAAAATCCTCATCCTTGACCCCAACAATTAAGATACATGACTCGACGGATCGACTCATCGGCTTGGCCGTCACGGTTCCCTACCACGCCGGTTAGATCCGAACCGGAAATAGGCCGGAGATTCGAAGATTCTCCGTCGAAGGGCCTCCTTTGGCCCCTTTGGAGAAACTTGATGCCTGATTTCCAGTTTTGACCTTGGCTTTCACCGTGACCTTGTACCATCGCCATGCTCGTCGCCATCCAAACCCGATTCAGGTAACTCATTGGATCGGTGTTTTTTTTTTTATTTCCTTTAATAAGCCTTTTATATGCTGTTTCTAAAAAAGAAGAAATGGATGAAGGAAGGCAGCTATGACACGGGGTCTTTATTTATAGAAGAGTAAAGGATAAGTGGTTTTATAAAACCGGATAGCGGTTTTTATCTTTTTTATTTTTATTTTAAAAAAAGTGGCTTTTACCTTTTATCATTGCTAATGTCCAAACGAGATTTTATCACGATAAAAATAAAATAAACTCCTTCACGCGGTTCACAACCTGATTATCTCTCGCCTTATCTTAATTAAACGGGGTAATAACACCAAACACCCTCAAGCTATGGATTTTAAATTAGTCCCTAAACTTTAAAACAATCTAATTACAGTAAAAACTAAAATTAAAATAAACTAAAAAAGAAAAGAAAAGTG
Organism: Gossypium australe; assembly: GCA_005393395.2. Taxonomy (NCBI): domain Eukaryota; kingdom Viridiplantae; phylum Streptophyta; class Magnoliopsida; order Malvales; family Malvaceae; genus Gossypium; species Gossypium australe. The sequence continues at coordinate 1,821,197 of CM016614.1, read as the reverse complement.
TGTGAATGATAAAACTTTTGAGATTTTCACTACATCTATTTTGCCTACATTCATTTTTTTTTTAATTTTCATTTTAAATTATGGTACATAAGATCTGACGTGCCATTTAACGATTAAATTATTTATTTTAGTAATGGAATGATCTAATTGATATAACTTTGATAGTTTGAGGACCAAATTGGAAAGAAAGTCATAGTTTGAGAATGCATTGGGAAATTAATTCTAATTAAATAGGTAAAAGTACTTCTCAAGTCCTTTTATTATAAGGGCATGATCAAATTAGTCCCTGCAGTAGTAAATCATCAATTTAATCACTATACTATTAAAAAATAAAACAGGACTAAATTGTAATAGAGTTAATATTGAAGGTTAAAATGGCATAAAATTATTATTTTTCATTTATAGTTTAACTCTACATAAAAGATTTCATAATATTAACTATGTTAATGATAAATCACATTTTTTTAACAATGAGTGTGAGCTCTGTACAAATTTGGACTTATTTGATTATTTAAATAAGTATAAAGGTTAAATTGATCCATTTAATAACAGAGTAATTAATTTGATCCAATCCTTATAATAGAGGGACCTACCAGGTATATTCATCTATTTAAATATGAATGGCTTAATTTCTTTGGTTAAAATACGGTTTAAGTCCCTGCATTTTTCGTACCTTTGGAAGTTAATCATTTACTTTTATTTCAATGAATTTAATTTCTCTACTATTTAGATTTAAAATTGCGAGCCCAAATGTTATCTCATAAAATTTTTTTATTAAATTTATATTCATTACAATGTCATTTTTTAGTTATTAGGGAAGTATTTTATTCCAAAGTGTTAAGCGAATAAATTTAAAAAAGAATTTTAATGATGTCAACAATCAAACTTGAATTTAGAATTTGAAAGTATGATTTTTTTTTTGGAAATAAAAATATGAGATTAAATTTCGCATATACAATGAGTATAAAGACCTATAACATATTTTAACTTTTAAAATATTAATAGTATATATGTACTGAAAGTATCTTAATTTTTAATGTTTTAAAAATATTTTTATAAATTAATAAAATTGTCACATTAATAAAATTAAAATTTTAATAATTTAATCAACTTTTTCATCTAAAAAAAATGTAATTTAATGCCAATTGAGTATTAGATTGATTGACATGGGCGCTGGTGTTAATGCAAGAAGATGCGGGTTTAAGTGCGTTAAAACACATTATCCTCCTATTTATGAGTTAGGGAGAGACTATATCTAATTCTAGACATTGTGTTAAAAAGGTATCAAAATTTATAATAAGATTATTAAAAAAATACAATTTAACAAAAATTTAAATATTAAAAGTTTTTTTAACACAATGCCTAAAATTAACTATAACCTCTCCCCTAGGACCCCGACACATAAATTAGAGGATAATTGCGCTTTAGCATACTTAAATCTATGTCTTTCTATATTAATAATAATACACATGTCAATTGGCTAATAGACCAATTTAAATATTAAAATTAAAAAAAAACATTAATTAATCAAAGATAAGTTTCCACCTTCTTGGAAAGTAGGTTTTAATTATTGTAGTTTAAAATGGAAACGTATTGGTCATTTATTTTATCACGAGATATCGGGAGAAAATGACAAGGTATCGCCCAAAAAAAATATAAAAATAAATAAATAAAAAGAAAGAAACAGATGGCGTGCTTATCTTCGAAACCCAAACATTGATAGCCGATAATACTCAGCCAATAAGCCAATATTGTAATTTTCCACTTTCCTATTCAACGCGGGTCCCACTTAACATTAATTTTTATTTTTTTCCTCTTTTGTCTTGGGGGGTATTGTTGTCCTTTTATTACAAGAGTGTGGACTAAAATCAACACGTGTTGCTCTCTCCTCGTGACATGGTAAGGGTGTCACGTGATCTTCCTGTCCCCCCCCTCTCCCCGCTACTCAATTATTGTACCCCCTCTCTATCTTTTTTTTGTTTGTTTGGTTTTCTTTAAATATAATTAAATGAAAGATTTTTAAATTATAATAAATATTTTATTAAAAGCTGCAAGTGTTTAGGTGTACAATTATATATAATTAAGTTAAAGGACATGCGATTAGTTTTTTATTTTCCCAGATACCCAATCTATTATCTTATTAATCTTAATCAAACTTTAATCGATTCATTTTTCCCATCACTTTCTTTTTGCCAAAAAACTTACATTGAAATTTTTGGTCATGGTGGGTCCCTAAAAAAGGGCATTTTAGTAGGATAATTATGATTTATTTTATATAATTAAAAGAATAATATCGATAAATTATTTTATGAACTATTCCTATCACATCATTCATGGTCTTTTTTCAATTATTTAATGATATTTCAATTATTTTTTTTCCATATTATTGATACATAATTTTGATTATTTTTATTCCAAATTTAAAACTCTAAACTCAGATTCATGAACTTCAATCTATAAACCCTAAACCATGTTTGAGGTTTAAGATTTGAGTTTGGAGTTTGAGATTTAGGGTTATAGGTATGAGATTCAGGTAAAAGAATATCAAAATTATGTATTAATGACATGAAAAAAATTGTTAAAATATTATTAAATAATTAAAAATAAAGCAAAACCCTAGTCCTTATGAATGTAATTTTCATACAAGAATAAAAAAGGTGAAATGTTCCTTTCATCATCCAATTTTTCTCAAGTCTTTTTAAGTCCTCCATATGTAACTTTTATTTTAAATGTCTTGAAATTGCCATTTGTGGCCCATGGCTTCCACCAATCTCCATTCTTTACTTATTAACCTCAACATTTCAACATCATTCATGTTAGGTCCACATCTTCACAACTTGCAATTTTCATCATTTTTATTTTATTTTTATATAAGTTCAATTAGTTGAACACTCTTTCACAGCTATGCCTATGGTGAGTGAAACTAGTTTTTTATTTGTTTTATTGTTTAAAGTATTACTATTTTTGTAAAAAATAAATAAATTTGAATAATCTTATTTTAGATTCTGACCATATATGTTATTTTCAACATAATATCTAAAACAACCTATAACCCCTCCCCAACCCATAAATGGGAGGATAATACGTTTCAGTGTACTTGAACCCATGTCCTCCTACATTGGTAATAATGCCAATAAAAATCGGGCTATGACTAAATTAATTATAAAAAATAATTTAAACCAAAACAAAATAATAACAACTTTAATTCTTTGATATATCTTTCAAACCACATTTCAAATATAAGTCGAGTAAAATTAACATTTAGTTTATTGCTTATTCGAAATATTATATTTATAACAACTGAATAAAACATGTTATTAAATAATTTTTTACATTTGGTAAATCAAACAACAAAAATTTTACATTTTTATAAAAAAAATTTGAATAAAGGTATATAACATACCCGATAATTAACACTGACAATGACTTCTCTTCTAAAAAAATTCCTATGTTGCACTAGGGGGAGTGTTTCGAAATCAAGTTGGAGACTGGTTACTTGGCTTTGCAATGATAATTGGTAAATCGGGAGTTTTTCAAACCGAGACAAGGCAATCTATGAGAGACTTTCTATTGCGTAGAAAGAAAGGTTCAGACAGGTTGAAGTGGAAAGTGACAATGTCATTCCGATTAATACTATCAGCAATAGTTACGCAGTGAATAATAGCCTTTCAAAAATACGATTCATGCAGTCTTTGAATGATATTTAATAAATTCAAACCAAAATTCAAAGAGTCAATGGACGAGATTACGAGCAACTTCATTGATTGATCTAGAAATATAATGAGAAAAAAAAAATCAAAACCAACACAAAATTCATGACTTTCCTTAAAATTTGGCCATACAAAGACAAGTCCAAAGCCAAAGTTTTGCTATTAAGCCTAGAAATCAGAGCATAACACTCGTCCTCGATAATAAGCGGATGGAAAACAAGATCTGTAGGCAAAGAGAGGGTTGAAGGCATGGGGCACAAGACGGGCACAACCAGCTTGCACCACGCCTTCTGAGTCACACGCAATCACACCGCAAGCTCATCTCCACTCGATTGATCGACAAACAAGATTCACACTTAGCTTGAACACATCTTCGCTACGTGCTTCCCGGTAGGACAGATTGTCTGAATGTTGAGTTGGATGTTGGAGGGGCAAAGCTTAAAATTTTATTTTAAAATACTTAAACTAAATTGTTTATTTTCAGAAGGGTTAAAATGGTAATTTCTCATTTAGGTAAAAAGAAGCTTAAATTGAATATTTCCATTTTTTTTTGACTGCCTAAGAAAAGCAAATCCCTCTCTTCGTTTCTTGTCGGTGAGTAAATAGTGATTAGAGCTAATCATGGACTGAAGTTGGGTATCATCTTTTAGGTTCGAGTTTGATCTGACTTGAAAATTAGATTTAAAATTTTGTTTAAATTCGGTTTAGATAAAAATATTAAAATTCGAATCCGGTCTGGCCCGCCAATATTAAAAAAATATATTTTTATTTTTATATAAAAACAAATTTAAAATATAATACATCAAATACACTAAAAACTTAAAAATAAATGTTTTTCAACAAATTAAAAATAAATTAAAAACAAGTATTTAATATTTATGCTTAAATAATACTAATATTGGTGGAACTTAGCAAGGAAATACTTCTAAAATAGTAGCAAAATTAACAATAAAATAAGAGTTATATAATATCCAAATAATAATAACAAAATAATAACAATATAATAGCAAAACGACAATAAAATAATCACAAAACAACACCAAAATAGTGGAAACAATAGCAATTTTTTTATTATTACAAATTTGAGCGTGTTGAATCATGCCAAAAAAGCTTACCCAATGTTCAACTCGTTTAGAAAATGAATCTCATTTTTTGCCCAGACCCACATTTCAGACATATATTTTTACTCAAATTCTCACTTTTTGGCTTGACCATGATGAATTCTAGACTCTCAATAATAACCTCTCTACCGTCCTCTCAAGCTATTAAAAAGCCATCATATAAAGCCCCCCAAAGAAAACCAATAATAAAAACAAATAAATGGGCCATCAAGCCTGTAAAAAATTAAAACCCCAATGTCATACTATATGTCCAAAATTAAAATCCAGTCCAATTAAAGAAATCAAGTCAATAGGACTTAAGGCACGTAAAATGGTGCTAAGTAATTTGTACCCCGACAAAATTCGGTGTCTACAATAAGCATCTGTATTAACTTGAAATCGAACATAATTGCTTGAACAACTCTATTGCTATTACTCACTCCATATATGGTTCGCTCATCTAAAATTGAGTTATCATGGGATAATCAGAAATCAATTAGATTTTAGTCTAAAATATTGGCATTTTATTATTAATATATCATTTGATACATGAGTTTGGCTTAAACGATTTATTTGGTATTTGCTTTATTTTGTTTTAGTTAGTGCTTAAGTTAATTTTAATGTTCATTTTGATACGTAAACCAGACAACATTATGTGACATAATGCATATTTGAACACTGTGTTCTAATAAAAAATATAAGTACTTAAATAGGACAAAAGAAAATTTTAAATACCAAATTGAACATTAAAATTATACTTAATTGAGAGAGAAAAACTCTTAAGTATCAAATTGAATATTAAAACTGAATTCAGGTACCTAATAGTATATTAGCCCATATATATACATACAATTGCTCTATCTTAGTAGTTGGGTCCCCAACAACTTGAGTACATAATTGTGCTAAGTGATTCTTCTGATTGATAGTTGTCTCTCCTCTTTGTTAGCATACCCGAAGAACTCGTCTCCACCGCTGCAACAATGGCTGCAAAAACCCAGGCTTGCTTTTCCAATCCATTAAAAGAGAGAGATTTGAGTGAAAAATAAATAAAAACTTTAGGGTTTGAGAAAAAAATTAGATGAACGAAAGCCTACATTTATGCATGAAAATGAGGAGGGAAAACAAGCAGTTTCATTTGTTTTTAGTTTCAGGCTTTCAGCCCATAATATATGTAAAAAAGGTCATTGCTTTCCTTTTTAGAACATGCAATGCAAATTTTATACAACAATGGGTAAATAAATTAATACAATATGTAATTTCATCATTTTAATAATTTATATTTTATAATTAAAATATTTATTTTAAAACAAAATACATCAAATAATTTAAAGAAAAATAACCTATTCAAAGGTTGGACTATGGGTCCAATTTTAACGACTTATACCATATAAAAATATTTATATAAATATATATTTATAATTTTATATATCATCCAATAATGGCATGAGTTGTATAAATAGAGATATATGTTGAAGGGAAAAGCATAGAAATTTCAGGGGTAAAACCGTGCTAAGTAATTTGTACGGCCTATTTCTAATTTTATTTATAAAAATGGGCCAAATTTTTTATTATTTGTCGGAAAATGTCAATTTTGAGAAAAACGCTTCCATGTCAGCGTAATTTTAGGAGAAATTTCAACAAAACGCGTCCCTAGAGGAGTTTTTTGTCACATCAGCACAAATCGCGCCCTCATATGTGACAAAAAGCTCCTCTAGGAACGCGTTTTAGCCCGTATTTTTTTTTCCAAAAAAAATCTATTCTCGAATTAAATTTTAAAAAAGGTCATTTTTTAAATAATATAAAAATAGACCAATTTTTTTAAAAATTTACGAGAATAAACCTTTATAAAGGCTCAAAGTAATAACACCATTTTTTTTAAAGTGTCACCAATTAATATAGAAATAAATCTTATAAAGCAAATCTTTATATAGACTCAAAGTCTCATTTTCCTTGTTTTTTTAAGCAATGTGAGATATGAGATATGTGTATATATAAACTCATGAATAGGTTTGCAGCTTGTTACTAAACAATGTGTGATTCCTTCCTCTTTTAACTAACAACATGAAATTAAATGCTACACTATATTTTATATTTTTTTTACAAACAATTTCTATTTTTTTAATATTTTGTTAACATTTTCTCATATTATAAAATTATCTTTTGAAATCTTTAATCTTGTTGCATTTTAGAATTGTTAACATATACAAAAGAACTATTAAAAAAAAAAGAGAACAAAATGCACATATAAAACTTGTACATGCAATAATCTTCTATTCAATTTTAAATGTTTGAAGTTAATATCAATGCAATTTTAATTTTTAAAATAATTTTCCATTATTTAAATTAGAAGTTATACTTTTAATTTTTATTTATTTATTTTATTTTATATTATGAATGTTTGATTAATAAATAAATGGTAAGTATTTGGTACTCAAATAGTATTTTTTTTATAATTTTAAAAAAATTGATATATCTTTTTAAATATTTATTTATTTTTAATATTTTACTATACTCATTAATTTTTTTAATTCCAATTTTAATTTAATTTTCATCACCTGATGAATGTCGATAAATTTATTTCAGATATTTTTTGACTAGATAGATAATCTATTTAAACATAGTATATAATTATGTTAAATAAGTTTTTTTATAGAAATATATAATATACATAAAATATAATAATTATTTTTCATATTTTATATCTAGATTAAATTACATTAGTAGTCACTTAACTATAATTTTTTAGCTATCGAATTATAAAAACTTACAAAATGATCACTCAACTATTAGTAATTTTTTAAATATTTATTTTTAATATTTTACCATACTAATTTTATATTTTATAATTTTTTTACTTATAGCGTTTAAAAGTTTTATTTATAATGTAACAATGTTAACTTTTTGTAAAAAAAATTTAAACTCTAAGTAAAAAAAATCAAATATAGTGTAACCTTTAATCTCATGTTGTTAGTTAAAAGATAAATGAATCTCATATTATTTAGGAACAAACTACAAAACTATTCATGAGTCTATATATACACATATCTCATTTCCACATTGCTAAAAAAAATAGTGTTGCCACTTTGAGCATTTATAAAGGTTTATTTTCGTAAATTTTTCTTTAAAAAAAGTCTATTTTTATAATATTTAAAAAAATAACTTGTTTTGAAAATTAATTCAAAAATAATTTTTTTTTAGAAAAAAAACATGGGTTAAAACGCAATCCATTAAAAGCCAAGGCTTGCTTTTCCAATCCATTAAAAGAGAGAGATTATAGTGAAAAATAAATAAAAACCTTAGGGTTTGAGAAAAAAATTAGATGAACGAAAGCCTATATTTATGCATGAAAATGAGGAGGGAAAACAAGCAGTTTCATTTGTCTTTAGTTTCAGCCCATAATAAATGTAAAAAAGGTCATTGCTTTTCTTTTTAGAACATGCAATGCAAAATCTATACAACAATGGTTAAGTAATTTATTATATTTTTACGATAGTAAATATGTAGTTTTATCATTTATAATTTATTTTTATAATTAAAATATTTGTTTTAAAACAAAATACATCAAATAATTTAAAGAAAAATAACCTATTCAAAGGTTCAACGACGGGTCCAATTTTAACGACTTATACAATATAAAAATATTTATATAAATATATATATTTATAATTTTATATCATTCAATAATGGCATGAGTTGTATAAATAGAGATATATGTTGAAGGGAAAAGCAGAGAAATTTCCGTTTATTTATTCAATTATATTGGCATCTTGTAATAACTTTTTTCTAATCTTGTAATAACTTTTTTCTAACTTTGTATTTGATGTATTTCAACTGCGAGCTACCAAAACAAATATTATTGATTTTCTTTTTTTTTTCTTTTTTTTTTTTGGACCAAAACCATATAATTCTTCAAACATTCAAACTAGGATAAAGATGATTTAGTTAAAGCGGTGATAACATAAATTAAATTATATATAAATAGTATAAATTTTACATTTTTTTTATGTTTATTTAGAATTTAACACAAAATTCCATTACATTTTTTATATATCAAGTATATATGAATAATATTTTATGTATATTTAGTTTAATAAAAAACTTTATAAATATATTCAGAATATTGTCACTTAACTCGACCACTAATCGATTAATCGAATTGTCAACATCCCATTTACGTGGAACTGAAGTAACAAGAAGGAAGCCCTCCCAAGCCACCATTTCCGAGTGGACCATCAATCTTATATTCAAACAATCATTCAAAGCACTAGCATAAGCATCTTGAATGGTAGAGATTGTAATCACATAAGTTTTAGGTGAAATAATAAATTGGGCTTTATTTAAAAAATATATATATATATATATATATATTAAATGTAATATAATAAAGTTAAAATTTTTTTTAAGACCCTAAGAGATGAAAGATTTATAGTAAAAATTGAAAGTATTTAATTAATCTATTTTAATCTGATTTTTTTTTTTACATTAAAAACTAAAAAGTTATTTTTTTTGGACCCTTCTAATCTTGAACCTTAAACGACTACACTCTCAAATAACCACTAGCGTCGAGCCTGATAACATCAAAGCTGGTCCTCGATGATATAAAGAACCAAAACACACATACCAATTAAATGCCCGTTCAAAATCCCAAAGGTGACCAATCACAAAACCATATTTATTATCGACTAAAACATTAGAACCAATCAACTATCATCAATAGAAAAGTGAGCAAGTAGAATATGCTTTTGGAAAGGTTCAAATTGCACGTTTTTCATGTATCAAGGGGGTCAAGGCGCGTTTGAAAGTGACTGTTCCTTGTATCCAAGGTTCAAATTGCACGTTTTTCATGTATCAAGGGGGTCAAGGCGCGTTTGAAAGTGACTGTTCCTTGTATCCATTCGATTCGAATGTATTTTGGCTAAAGAAAAGAGATAAGTAAAATTCTGATAACAAATTCTGTTAAACCGTGAAGTGAAATTGATTAGGGATCATTTAAAGAAAATACTGATAGACAAAAATTCTTAGTAAATCTTAAGAAAAAGATACTAGATATAGTGTAGAAGAAATAAATTATATGATTAAAGTATAACAAGAAAGAAAATTGATTTGATATGATTAATTAGTGGATGTTATTATTTTTATGACACAAAGGAACTAAATCAAAAAGTTATGAAAGTTTACAAGAAAATATTTGATAAACAAAGAATGAAGTAGAAAGCGCAAAATGATATTATGCGAACAAAAGTGTAGAGTAGAAAGAACTGTGAATATGATCGAAACGAAAAGAGCTGAAAGGATAAAGAGATAATAAAATTAATGGTTAGGAACAACTAAGGAAATTTCGAGAACGAAATATATTTTAAGGAGGCCCCAGAACCCCTTGGTCGAAGATACTATGAGATAGATTTTTAGTGAAATAAGATATAAAGAAAGTAAATGACAAGGGATGTTAGAGGAAAATGAAATAAGAAGTATGTTTTTAAATATTAATTTGAGCTAGGGACTAAATCATAAAAAATATGAAAAGTTATGTGGTCTATGTGTAAATATTTAACATGAAGGGGTTAAAGTGTAAATATGAAAAAAGTTGAAGGGTCAATAGTGAAAATATATTAAGGGTGGAAGGGTCTAGAAAATAAGGAAAATGAATTAATAAGAACCAAATTGAATAAGTGAAAGAAATATGAGGGACTAAATCACAATTTTACTAAATTAAGTGATAATTCAATGATGAAATTTTGAAACATCATAAAAGGCAAAATGGTCAGCTAGCAAGAAAGAGAAGTCTAGAAGGTAATTATCATGTTGATGATATTTAATGAATAAAATAATATTTTATAAATATTTTATTACTTTAATACTAGTATAAAAAGGGAGAAAGATGAAAAAAAAAATATCACGTTCGTGGAAGAGGAGAAGGAGAGAAAATTTTGCTTTCTTTGCAATTTAGTCCTTCTCCATGAAATTTCACTTTTTCATCCAATCGAAACGAAAAGAGCTGAAAGGATAAAGAGATAATAAAATTAATGGTTAGGAACAACTAAGGAAATTTCGAGAACGAAATATTTTAAGGAGGCCCCAGAACCCCTTGGTCGAAGATACTATGAGATAGATTTTTAGTGAATAAGATATAAAGAAAGTAAATGACAAGGGATGTTAGAGGAAAATGAAATAAGAAGTATGTTTTTAAATTAATTTGAGCTAGGGACTAAATCATAAAAAATATGAAAGTTATGTGGTCTATGTGTAAATATTTAACATGAAGGGGTTAAAGTGTAAATATGAAAAAGTTGAAGGGTCAATAGTGAAAATATATTAAGGGTGGAAGGGTCTAGAAAATAAGGAAAATGAATTAATAAGAACCAAATTGAATAAGTGAAAGAAATATGAGGGACTAATCACAATTTTACTAAATTAAGTGATAATTCAATGATGAAATTTTGAACATCATAAAAGGCAAAATGGTCAGCTAGCAAGAAAGAGAAGTCTAGAAGGTAATTATCATGTTGATGATATTTAATGAATAATAATATTTTTAAATATTTTATTACTTTAATACTAGTAAAAAAGGGAGAAAGATGAAAAAAAAATATCACGTTCGTGGAAGAGGAGAAGGAGAGAAAATTTTGCTTTCTTTGCAATTTAGTCCTTCTCCATGAAATTTCACTTTTTCATCCAATTCTTTTAAAAATTTCCATAATCACCCAAAAGAAGAAGTGAAGTAGAAACACTAGAGAGTTAGAATACTATCTTGGAGGTAAGAAATTATAATTTGAAGCGAAGAAAGTGAAGAGATTAAAAATACAAGTACTTCAAGAAATTTATTTGATTTTATTTTATTTTTGGTATAAATTATGTTAAATAGTTGAATGAGATATGTTTGTGCAAATATTATGCTTGAAATTAATTTAGTATGTTGAAGTAGTAGGAAGAATAACCAAATTGTAAAGTAAATAGAGTAAGTTATGTGAAGACGAATATTGAAATGAGAATACAAATGATGCATGATGAAATAATGATTACATCAAAAGTGATGGTGTGATGAAAATTTCCAAGTTAACTTGAATTTATGATAACGGGGGCTAAATTGTAAAGTGTATAAAAGTTTATGATTTAAATAAAGTATTGTGAGAAAGGGTCTAAATGATGTGTTAGAGGTTAAATTACAAGGTGATATTAAAGTGAAATTATATTGAATGATGAAGTTTCATGATGTTAAGGACTAAATTGTAAAATTGTAAAATTTATAATTGAAATAAGAGAAGTTATAATAAATTATATATTAATGATATGTGAGTTTTAGGGATTAAACTAAATAATAATCAAAATTTTAATAAATATGTGTAATTAGATGAAAAATAGTGCAAAAGAGCCATGAAAAAGGAAATGTTCAACTAAAACACTTTCTAGACAACAATAGTGACTTGACTTTGAAAATTCACAAAAAATTGTAGAAATTGAATTAGAGGATGAATCAAATATGAAATTAAAGTTTAATGAGTCTAGTTTTGCATAGAAGAATCCGTGAAAACAATGGAATTATAGATTGTGAGATATAATAATTTATGTGAGACAATGTCAGAATGATTCATTAACAATTGTTAAAAGAAAATGTTTAGGTAATGAAATTTACTTGCCTAAAAGCTTAATGGGTCTATTTTCAAGGGAAACAAACGGCAACATAATACGAAATTTTTACTAAAAGATAATTAATTTTTAGTGAAGAAGAATCAAAGCTGCCTAGTAGTAGAACAAGGGAAAGTTTAAAAAATAAACTGGATTAATTAGAAATTCTGAAAATTTCATGGTAAAAAGAGATTTGAGTCTAGTTTCAAAAACATCAAGCGGATCTTAATTTCGAAGTTTTTAGCTTAAAATATAGATAATTTAGTGACTATAACACAAATGGACAAATTTGTATGAACATATAAGTAAATAGTGAGATTATAGTTAATGTTACAGATAGACATATTATACTAAGAGCTAAATATTCTAATATATATATACATAAAGGACGAGGAAAAAAATGGTAGATGAATTTGAAATGTTATAAAATGGTTGTAAGGCCCAATTTTGGCCCGGGCTAAACAGTCCCAAACTAAAAAACAATTAACAGTCTTTTTTTACAACCTAGACCCAATTTTAAAACCAAACCCGAAGCCCAAATTATATAGGCCCAAAGCCTAAACCTAAAGAAAAAATATAGAAAACCCTAGCTAGGTGCGCCGCCGCCGCCACGTCAACAGTTCTTCCCACGCACGTCGTACCTCCGCAGTAAACTCCACGTCCCCCCGTACCTGCAAAAAAGCAAGGACAAATAGCACAGAGAAAAAAGAAAAAAAACATTGTATTTTTTTATATATTATTCAGCTATAAAAATCGAACACAAAGCCTCTGTATATTTTTACACAAACACACGAAATAAAGTACAAAAAAAAAGGAGAAAGTTGAAAGATACAGATTCAAAAGGTGATTTTTTTTATGTCTTCAATCTTTTATGTTTCATAAAATTTAAATAAATAATAAAATTTACCCATCATTTTGTCTCCTCTTTCCGTCGAGTGTTGCCGGCGTTCGAACACCCAAGAACTTATAGGGGTTCTGATGAGGTTTCGAAAGGCAGTGATGGGGGAAGTTGTTTTATTTTTGCATATCATCCTTTTTTTTTATTTAAAATAAAAACCGATTTGAAGTTTTTTTTTTTACGAGAAAGGGAAAAGGTCGAAAGGGTGAAGGAAACCCAATTTTTCGTGCAACGCTGACCACCGACTTTGGCGGAGCCACGGTGGGGACTCACTGGAGCTCGGCCGAACTTTGGATCGGAGCCAGAGAGGAAAATAGGGATTTTTGAAAAAAAAAATTAAAAGGGGGTGACAGAATGAAATTTAAAAAAAAAAAAAGACTTTTATAGCCTGGTAAAACGGCAGCGTTGTAGAAGTGTCTGATTGGCCCCAAAACGACGTCGTTTTGGGGAGGAAACCGAGACCCGACCAGATTAGCCCTCAGGATCCGCGTGTTTTCGTTAAATGGGTTATTTACAACCCTGATCCTTTCGCATTTCTCTTCTTTTAATTTAGTCCTCTTTTATTATTTTTTATTTTTTAAATTTGACCACAGAATTTTGTTTGGTTTTCAATCGAGTCTCTGACCCACTGATGCGCTAGAAAATGGACACGTGTCCAGGGATTTTTTTTCCCCATTTGGCCCTCTGCTCATTCGTTTCTTTTCATTTTGGTCCTTCTTTGTTTATTTTATTATAGTTTTTGTAACACCCCTAACCCGTATCCGTCACCGGAGTAGGGTTACGAAACATCACCGAAGCAAATACAACTTAAAACAGACATTTTTTTTTCATTTCATGTACTCATACTATGCTTACCAAACACAACTAGCAGATATATTTTGAAACATTTAAACAGAGTCATTTGCATATTCAGTCAATACAAAATTTCATATCACAATAATAAAACTAAAACCATTCACATCATATCTGACACCTATCTTAAATCTATAACATAATCAATCATCATTTTATTTATGTCTCAATAAATAAACATCACTTTTAAAACTATATACTCTAATATGCAACATAACCAATTCACATATGTCTCATCATTTCAATACATCTTATCTCAATTATCATTGCACTTTATAACCAAATTTTATAACTACATGTTATAGACATAATAATAATAATAATAACCTAAATGTAACATCCTAAATTAGGGCTTGTGCGTTTGGAGCATAACCCAAGTGTTAATAGGCTTTGAGAGTGGTTTGGATGTGTTTTGAGGGTTTTTAGAACTCTGGGTTTAAAATGGGATGTGTTGGAAAGTTTTGAAATTTTAAGTGTAAAAAAGGGAATTGGGCTATGGAGGCCTTAAGTAAAATTTCAGGAGTCATAGACATGAAAGTTAGATTGGTAAAGTGGCTTGGGGCCGCCACTTAGGGCCTTGGTGCACGACGTCATGGGCTGGGAGGAAGGGAGGTGGTTCGAGTTGCAAGGGAAGCAAAAAGGAGAATTTATGTTTTTGCGTCAAGAAGGCGCCCGGCTAAGGATGTCTTAAAAGAAATTTGGGGTGGTACATGTCACAAAAAAAGCGCCTGGGTGAGGTGGTTGGGACGCTTGCAGCCAAGGGAGCTTCTCGAGGACTCGCGTTCGAGTCCTGAGGGTCGCGCATGAGGCGTTTTATTTTTGTTTTTAGCGTTAAAACAAGGGAGCATGCGAGGGAGTGTTTAAAAGAAGGTGTGACAGGTTTATGTCATGAAATGATCAATGGCCGAGTGGCAGAAGGCAAGGAGATATTTCCTCAGGTCTCAGGTTCGAGACTTTGGGGGCGCACCTGGGGGTTTTGTTTTTATTTTAAGCCGGCGTGGGATCGTGGCTGCATGGGCGCATGAAGCAATGCATGAAGGCGTGTTGCTTTTATTTTTTTTTATTTCTCTGCTGCAAGTATGGGATTGTTGTTATTGTATTTTATGTTATTATTTTATGTTTTTTAAAAGATGGGGATTTATTGTATGTTTTATGGTGATTGAGGATGGAATTATCACATGTGGGAGGAGTATGGCCGAATGGAGGTTTCTCTTTTGGGGAGTATGGTCGGCCTTGAGTTTGGGGAGGCATGGCCGAAACTTTTTGTTTGGTTTTCATGCCATTTTGTCTTGGTTGAAAGTGAGAGTGAGAGCAAGGTTGAGCTCGGTTTTGAAGTAGCAAGGGAGGTGCCGAATGCTTCTTTTAATAGGCACCCCTCCCTTTTTGTCCTTCTCTTTTAGTTGCTTGCCAAAATTCCTTTCCATTCTTTTAAAAGCCGAAAGCCTTTGTCATTAAGTGTTTTAGCCGAACCTATTAGTCATTATTCTCTCCCTTTCTTCCTTGCTTGTTCATTCGGAATCACCGCTTACCCCAAAAACTATCCTCTCTTCCATTATTGGTTACCATAGTCGAATGTTCTAGCATCATTGGGAAAGCCTTAAAGCCGAAGCAGTTAGTCGGGATCCATTCTCTCTTAACCTCTTCAAGCATCGTTTAAGGGTATCCTAGCAATCGGTTTAGGTTCTCTTACTTTTAAGTGTGCCGAATCAAGGATTAAGCCTTGGTTTAGGGATGGCCGATTATGCTTGTGCCATGATATGTGTTTTTGTGAAGATAGCCAACATTAAGGAGCGTTTAAGGAGAAGCTTCGGGATTTTGAACATCAAGGTATGGTAGTATGTACCATTCGGCAATCAAGGGCCATTATTCATGGATTTTTGTGCTAGCCGGTTTTAACATATGGTATATGTAGGGATTTCGACTACTCAAAGATCTAGTACCAGTTCTCGGGTTTCAGTGAGGTAAGTGGTTGTTGACTTTCGGCCTTAGGCCACATTTTGGGTATAAATGGTTAACCGATTCTGTCTATGGTGATTTGGGAATTTCGACAGTGGTAATCAAGGGCTTCGGGATTCGAGATCCAATTTCAGTAGGTATGACAAGTTGTGAACATTTGGTTAAGATTTTGTATATTGGTGATTAACGGGACTTTCTGATTAAGATTATACTGATGGATGCAAATATCAGTCAAGAAGGAAAAGGGAAGGTCCCTATTCCGAAGTTTAAGAAACGATCTGTCTCGGCAGTGCGAGATTGGCCGCCGGGGTGTGGGCCAGCGTCCGAACAGCAAAGTAGGCAGATAGTCGTAGTGTCGCTTAGTGATAGCATCGAGATTGAGGGCATAACGCTGCTAGTAATCAGGTGTGTAGTTAGCCTACTGTTTTCCGGGATTTATGTGATATTTGCATGTGTTATGTGTTTATTAATAAATGCTGTGATAAATGTGAAATAGATACCCTTAAAGGGGTATGTCGATAATCTGGTAAGTACCAAACCTATTGATATGTGATTATTAATATGAATATGTGTTATGACTATGCTTGATGAACATGC
The DNA here is from genome assembly GCA_005393395.2 of Gossypium australe. Taxonomy (NCBI): domain Eukaryota; kingdom Viridiplantae; phylum Streptophyta; class Magnoliopsida; order Malvales; family Malvaceae; genus Gossypium; species Gossypium australe. The sequence goes on along the minus strand of CM016614.1, from coordinate 1,804,461 downwards.
TCATGCATCATTATATTATATCATTATTTATGTTACATGTGCATGGGTGGGATATGATATGAAAGAAGGTACGGGTGTACTTCGAGTACGTGGTTTGATGTTAGCCTTGTGCTACATCGTGGATTGACGTTGACTCAGGTCACGTTGTGGATTAATTGCGATTAAGTTCGCGTGGCTTGATGAGTAGCTCTGTGCCTCATCGTGGTTGATATCGGCTATGTGCCATATCGTGGTTGATGAGTGACTGTGTGTCCCATCGTGGTTTTGGTGTTAGCTACGGCTACATCGTGGGTTGGCGCTGACTGAGGTAGTGTTGTGGATTTTTGTGCTTAATTGCACGTGGACGGCATTGATTTCCTTCTTGGAGTGAAAAGGAGAGGGTGATTTGATAATCCCCTAGTGTGTGGTAGGCTGGATACGGGGGTGTGTAGAGGATGGACCCTAGGTTTGGGTTGGGTACACTTTGCATAATTACATCTGATATGTGAATTAATGTGAAAATGGGCCAAGCCCAGTATGTGAATGTGGATTTGAATAAGAAATGGGCTAAGCCCAGTATGTGGAAATTATGTGGTTAATTACCTTGTTACTTGATACGAGATTTGAATATGGGCCAAGCCCAGAATGTGATAATATGTGAATATGATAATTATTATCTGATTTATGGGTTATATTGTGGTATAACATGTGGGTGGAATTCAGTGGTTTAATTACACACTGAGTCCGTGTGATTCACCCAATTTTTTTTAAAACATCGCAGGTGATATGGTTTTTGGACCGGGTTGGAATGGATACAAAGGTGGCCATGCAGAAGATGTTTTCATTATATTTTGCATTTTAATATTAAGTATTTATATTTTCAATATTTTGGATTAAGTGGTTAATGTAAGAAGGCCCATTAAAGTATTTAAGCATTTTTATTAAGTATCTTTATTACTATGTTTTATTATGAATGGACAACTTAAATATTGATTGCAAATGATTTTCTTTCCTTAAGTATGTATAATAAAGTTTTGAACCCGGTGTTTCCATAATAAATTAGTTTTTACTTAGAATATTTCAAGTCACGAAAATGTTTTATTAAAGGAAACAAATTTTTAACGGTTTTTATTATTAAGTAAGAATATTTTTGAAAGTGTTCCATAGTGGCATTTCAAATTCGGTCGTAGTGAATAGGCCGGGTTTGGGGTGCTACAGTTTGGTATCAGAGCCCGGTTCAAAACTCAGCTTTGAGGTTTTGGGCCCGAAAACAGTTTTCAAAAGTGGGCTTTTCAAAATATGGACTTTTATTTCAGGTTTATTCTGGCATGGCACTTGTACCTCCGACCCGAAGTCCACCGGTAAGTACCTCTGACTATTGAGGTGATTTGAATATGTTAACAGTATAGGCTAAATGGGCTCGTAGATTAGTGAACTAGGACCTGTTGAACCCTAGGACTAGTCTACTCAAACACATGCATTGAAACACCCTAAACCCGGCCCACGCGCCTCGACCAGATCTGGTATGTTCCTCGAATAAAAACTGTTCAAGTTCATTGAAAATTTTTAAATGATTTTTTTTTCTAATTAAAATCATATGAATTTATGTGTCAAAACATTTAGGGTTTATTTAAGTAAAACATTTAGTCTTTAATTTGATAGAAAGTTCGTAATATAAAAAAAAATTCAAAGTGCATGCAGAAATAAAGTTCATACTAAAATAAAAATAGTTTTAGGTACTTAAATAAAAATAAAATGTCCAAATAAAGTAATTCCTTGCTGAGCATGGACACCATTAAGCTCCTACTGACCCGGTCCTTTATTGATCATCACCTGAAAAATGTTATTCCCACAACGGGGTGAGTCAACGGACTCAATGTGTACACAAACACTAGGTCCAAATAGATTCAAGCATATCAAGTCATACGCATTCATATCAAAATATACAATTAATAATGCATTCCCAAGCCCAAGCCTAGTTACCAACCGCTACACATCACCCGTACCAACCGACACACCGTGGGGACTACTAAGTCAACCCTCCATCCGGTACACACCATCCCGAACATATTCCCAAGTAAGATCCTCAGCTGTAACACCATCCCGAACTGTGAGCCACCATTGGTACGCTTCATCGCGTAGTAGTGCCACCATTCCTTTCAGTTTTTCCTCAGGGGTCAAATCCAACTCATCCATAATACGCTCGGTCGCCTCCAACCAGTACTCAGCCGTACTGGGTGCCACACCAGATACTCCACGAAGCACTTCAGCTCCATTAGCTCGGAGCCGCTCAGGTACAGATTTCCGAGCTCCCACGTTTCCACCCGCGCCAGCCACCATTTCAAGAACTCGCAGCACAGCCTGCGATACAGCATCATCCCCTGTCTGATCTTACCACTCAACACCAACAGCTGGAGGTGGCGGTAGCGGTGGTACCTCATTCTCAGACCCTTGACCCGATCTAACGGGTTCTGATTCCGTCATTCTGCCTCTACTTCGTCCACGACGACCACGTTCTCTAGAACTCATATCTAACGTTGCGCTTTAATCAGATTAAGAAATTTTATGAATTAGTCCTTGTTTCACTGATTATTCGCGAAGAATTTTATGGAAATAGCTTAATAGAGATTCTTTCGATCATTCAAAGTTTCAAGTTTTCTATCCTAATTCACAGAAAAGCATATCCATTCCATAATATCTCCCATACACATTCACTCTTCGGACATTTCTGTCCGTTCCTATCCCAGGGGTATTTTCGTTATTTGTCCTACAGGGGTATTTTGGTAAATAATCGGGGTCAATTTGAAAATTTACAAAAGTCACTTCGAAATTTTCCAAACTCATGGGTATTTTGTAAGAAAAATTTTCCAAATCACAGGTATGGCCAAATTTTCGGAAAGTAGGGTCATTTTGGTAATTTTGGTAAACTAGGGGTAATTTCGTAATTTTCCAAATCAGGGCATTTTGGACTTTCGCAAAATAGGATTTTAAATACTTTTACAAAATAAGGAAATTTTATTGAAATCGGGGGTGATATGGTAGATTTTGAAACCAAGGGCATTTTCGTAATTTTGCAAATACGGGTATTTTAGTGATTCTCAAAAATCAAGAAATATTTCAAAAAAATTTTATGGAATAGCTTTTATAAATCAAAAGGGTAATTTAGTAGTTTTGAAATTAAGGTTTCCATAAAAATACGGCTAGTCCCTTTCGGGTTTTAGTTAGGGGTTTAGCCTATGAATAAGTCCTCTTGGTTAGGGTGAACCGAAGCTACGCACCAGGTAGGATTCGAGTGGAGAGGAGGTGAGTCACGCAGACTGCTTAAATACCAAGCTCCCACTGAATACCAATCCTAGACATGCGCATAATGGTTGCCACACCCTAGCTCGGCGACTTAATCACAGGTTTGTTTAATTAGGCATTTAAGTCTTATGTAATTGTTGGGGTAACTAGTCCTAGGGTTCAAGTACCTATCATACTATTCTACGTTCCATTCTATTTCTACCCTTCTACTCATCATAATATAAATCACACAAAGGATATGGGTACTTACCTAGTGGACTTCGGGTCGGAGACTTAGGTGCCATGCCAGAAAACCTACTTAAAACTTTCTAAAAATTCATTTGGGCCTTAATTTTGAAAACGTTTTGGGCCTTAACCCAAGGCCGAGAGTTTAAAAAAACTTGAGCTCTGATACCAAGCTGAAACACCCCAAACCCGGCCCACGAGCCTCGACCAGATCTGGTATGTTCCTCGAATAAAAACTGTTCAAGTTCATTGAAAATTTTTAAATGATTTTTTTTTCTAATTAAAATCATATGAATTTATGTGTCAAAACATTTAGGGTTTATTTAAGTAAAACATTTAGTCTTTAATTTGATAGAAAGTTCGTAATATAAAAAAAAATTCAAAGTGCATGCAGAAATAAAGTTCATACTAAGGCCTTATTACATCAAAACAAACCCAAATAGTTTTAGGTACTTAAATAAAAATAAAATGTCCAAATAAAGTTATTCCTTGCTGAGCATGGACACCATTAAGCTCCTGCTGACCCGGTCCTTTACTGATCATCACCTGAAAAATGTTATTCCCACAACGGGGTGAGTCAACGGACTCAATGTGTACACAAACACTAGGTCCAAATAGATTCAAGCATATCAAGTCATACGCATTCATATCAAAATATAATTCCCAAGCCCAAGCCTAGTTACCAACCGCTACACATCACCCGTACCAACCGACACACCGTGGGGACTACTAAGTCAACCCTCCATCCGCTACACACCATCGAAGGCAGTCGCTGCAGTCGACGTGCTCATCGCCCTTATAAAAGTCGTGGCATGGCCACCAGATTAAATAATTGTGACCGAAGTCACCACATTCAGATATCGTGGTCTTAGATCACCACACTCACTTCCCCTTTTTCATATAACCCGAATGCCCCATTTCACACATATCATGCATATCATGCCTTAATTCACATTCTTATCACTTTTCACATGTTAAAATATAACATATATTCATAATCCTAGTAGGAGTAGGAAACATACCTTAGTACTTTGTACCATGGCATGGTACCTTAGCCATATTTTTCACATTCTTATAAACACTTATATATTAAAACATAGCCTTAAATCGATTAGGATTTTAGTGTGGGGTACACACCTGATTTACTTAAAGCTTTTAATCCAAGTCCCAAAAATCCGATCTAAAACCTTAGATCTCAAATCCCGAAATTAATTCCTTGGCTATGGAGATGTCGATATGCCTATACAGTACATGTTAGATTTAATCCAACGTTAAAACACAATGGAATGGCCTATGGCCGAACCTTATAGTTACCTACCTTGTGGATATTCAAATCCCAAAAGATCACTTCTCCAAATGATAGCTACAAGAATCCTCAAAGACCCCTTTCAAAGTTCGGTCAAAAGAATAAAAAAAAGGATTAGTTTCCATAGCGTCGACTTAATTGAAGGCATAGAGAAGAAGATCAACAACAAAGAGTTCCTTACCCCACTATTAGAACCGATCGAATAGCTTGCAACAAAAGATCAACCTCACCCCTCTCTGACTACTAAGAGATTCGGCCACAGAAGGAAAGGTGATTCGGCTATGACGTCTAGAGGAAGAAGGATTGGTAATAGGAAGAAAAGATTGGAGCCTTGAATAGTTTCGGTTTGGTTAATTTGAGAAGAAACAAATGGAATGGGATGAGAGAAACAAATTTCGACGAAAAGAAAATGAATGAAGAAAAGAATACCCAAAATGGTACTCCTTCCTATTTATAACCCCTTATTTCTTTCCTATATTCTCTCCATACCTCTCTTTCAAAATAATTTAAATAAACCCAACATTAAAAAAATAATAAGAATAATAATAATAATAAGAATAATCTATCACATCATCCCTTATCTTCCCATTTAAAAAAAACTAAAGCCACCATTATCATTTATCTATACTAAATAAATCTCCACTTATTCAAAATAAAATAAAAACAAAACCCCATTCATCTACGATCTCCATATTTAAAACAAATAAAACAAAATACCTAATTATCTACCCACTTAAAATAATAAAATAAATCCCACTTATTCAAAAAAAAAAAAACAAAACCCCATTCATCCACTATCTCCATATTTAAAACAAATAAAACAAAATACTTAATTATCTACCCACTTAAAATAATAAAATAAATCCCCACTTATTCAAAATAAAATAAAAACAAAACCCCATTCATCCACTATTTCCATATTTAAAACAAATAAAACAAAATACCTAATTATCTACCCTCTTAAAATAATAAAATAAATCCCCAATTATTCAAAATAAAATAATTAACCCCCATACATCCACCTTGACGTCACATGCCAAAAAAAATAAAACACACTCCTTGTTGCCCAAGTGATTCGAACCTGAGTCCTCCTGAAGCCCCTTTGACGCAAACGCCCCAAGCCACCTTGCTGCTGATTCTTTTGTGTCATCAACTCCCCATAATTTCTTTTAAAGCCTCCTTATCTAGTTTCCCATTTTAGACTTAAAATCTGAAAATTTTTCTAAGGCATTTCCTATTATTCTAAAGTTCACAAACATTCATAAATACACATTCACAACACACACAAGCATGCTATTTCATATAATTAAGCATAAATGCATATGCCCATTTTCAGGATATTACATGCATAAGGCTTGAGTGCAACTGAAACTTTGTGTGATCGAAAGAACCACTTTTAGAACTTTTTCTCATAAAACTGTTCGCGGTTAAATAGTGGAACAAAAGTACTAATGCATAAAAATTTTTAATCAGATTAAATCGCGACGCTAGAAATAAGTTCTAGGGGACGTGGTCGTCAGGGGCGCGGTAGAGGTAGAATGGTAGTATCGGAACCGGTAGGGTCTGGCCATGGGTTAGAAAATGAAGTGCCACCGCCAGCAGTGGGCGCGGAGGATCGAGATCAGATAGGAGAAGATGATGCAGTATCGCGAGCTATGCTACTAGTGCTAGAACGTGTGGCAGGAGCTAGTACGAGAAATGGAGCTCGGAAGTCAGTATCGGAAAGGCTTAGGTCGAACAGAGCCGAAGTTTTGAGAGGAGTGTCGGGAGTAGCTCCGAATGTAGCGGAGTATTGGTTGGAGGCAGTCGAGAGAATCATGGACGATTTGGACTGTACTCCTGAGGAAAAGCTGAAAGGTGCTGTCTCGTTGCTCCGAGATGAAGCTTATCGATGGTGGCTCACTGTCAAGCAATGTGTTCCGGCAGATCGAGTGGATTGGGAATATTTTAAGCTTAAGTTTGAAGGAAAGTACGTAGGAGCCAGTTACTTGGACTCGCAAAGGAATGCGTTTCTTAACTTGGTACAAGGATGTATGTTGGTAGCGGAGTATGAAGCAGAATTTGTGCGGTTAAGTCAGTACGCCAAAGGGATCGTGGCTACTGATTACGAAAGGTGTGTCCGGTTCGAAGATGGGCTACGAGACGAGTTGCGAGAGTTGATTGCTCCGCACAGAGAAAGGGACTTTGCTGTTCTAGTGGAGAAAGCTCGGATCGCTGAAGAAGTTAAGAGGGCTGTAAGAGAGAACCGAGATAAGAATAGGAACGGGAATAAGAGAAGTTTTGGACCGTCAGCATCGTTTGAAGATGTTCGGAAAAGACCAAGGATCGAGAATTCGGTATGTGTACCTATGCCAGTTGCTGAGAATCGGAGTCGTTTATATGCCTAGTGTGGAAGAGCTCATGTAGGAGAATGTTGGGGAAAGAGTAATGCATGTTTCCGTTGTGGATCTAAAGCTCATTTGGTTAAGAAATGTCCTCGAGTGATGGATAGGGCTCGAGGTCAAGGACGTGGAACCCCAAGAAGAGGTGCTGAAGGTTCAGATGCAAGATGAGATAGCGGGTATGCTCCCTAATTCTGGAATCTCTTTATTGCCTGGATGAGATAGTTCGTGTTTGTATGCTAGCGAAGTGTATGGAACCTTGAATACGAATCTTGAGACAGTATCTAAGGAATGTGTTAGTTTTGTTAGGATCAGAGTGCGCAGCATAAGCGTAGTATGGTGAGTTGAAATGTATGATTTTTTTCGTTAGTAAGTAATTTCGAGGACGAAATTATTTTTAAGGGAGGTAGAATTGTAACATCCTAAATTAGGGGTTGTGCGTTTGGAGCATAACCCAAGTGTTAATAGGCTTTGAGAGTGGTTTGGATGTGTTTTGAGGGTTTTTAGAACTCTGGGTTTAAAATGGGATGTGTTGGAAATTTTTGAAATTCTAAGTGTAAAAAGGGGAATTGGGCTATGGAGGCCTTAAGTAAAATTTTAGGAGTCATAGACATGAAAGTCAGATTGGTAAAGTGGCTTGGGGCCGCCACTTAGGGCCTTGGTGCACGACATCATGGGCTGGGAGGAAGGGAGGTGGTTCGAGTTGCAAGGGAAGCAAAAAGGAGAATTTATGTTTTTGCGTCAAGAAGGCGCCCGGCTAAGGATGTCTTAAAAGAAATTCGGGGTGGTACATGTCACAAAAAAAGCGCCTGGGTGAGGTGGTTGGGACGCTTGCAGCCAAGGGAGCTTCTCGAGGACCCGCGTTCGAGTCTTGGGGGTCGCGCATGAGGCGTTTTATTTTTGTTTTTAGCGTTAAAACAAGGGAGCATGCGAGGGAGTGTTTAAAAGAAGGTGTGACGGGTTTATGTCACGAAATGATCAATGGCCGAGTGGCAGAAGGCGAGGAGATATTTCCTCAGGTCTCGGGTTCGAGACTTTGGGGGCGCACCTGGGGGTTTTGTTTTTATTTTAGGTCGGCGTGGGATCGTGGCTGCATGGGCGCATGATGCAATGCATGAAGGCATGTTGCTTTTATTTTTTTTTTATTTCTCAGCTGCAAGTATGGGATTGTTGTTATTTTATTTTATGTTATTATTTTATGTTATTGGAAGGTGTAAGAGATGGGAGAATGGATTAATAATATTGTTGTGTATGGGGAGTTTTATTTTTATTTGTTGATTGGAAGTATGGGGTAGTAGTTATATTATTATTATTATTATTATTATTTTATGCATAGGACGATGGGGTTGTTTTATTTTATTGTGTTTTATTTTTTTAATGCATGGAAGATGGGATTAAAAGATGGGGATATTATTAAGTAATGTTTTATGGTGATTGAGGATGGAATTATCACATGGGGGAGGAGTATGGCCGAATGGAGGTTTCTCTTTTGGGGAGTATGGTCGGCCTTGAGTTTGGGGAGGCATGGCAGAAACTTTTTGTTTGGTTTTCATGCCATTTTTTCTTGGCCGAAAGTGAGAGTGAGAGCAAGGTTGAGCTCAGTTTTGAAGTAGCAAGGGAGGTGCCGAATGCTTCTTTTAATAGGCACCCCTCCCTTTTTGTCCTTCTCTTTTAGTTGCTTGCCAAAATTCCTTTCCATTCTTTTGAAAGCCGAAAGCCTTTGTCATTAAGTGTTTTAGCCGAACCTATTAGTCATTATTCTCTCCTTTTCTTCCTTGCTTGTTCATTCGGAATCACCGCTTACCCCAAAAACTATCCTCTCTTCCATTATTGGTCACCATAGCCGAATGTTCTAGCATCATTGGGAAAGCCTTAAAGCAGAAGCAGTTAGCCGGGATCCATTCTCTCTTAACCTCTTCAAACATCGTTTAAGGGTAAGTGTTTTCTATCCTAGCAATCGCTTTAGGTTCTCTTACTTTTAAGTGTGTCGAATCAAGGATTAAGCCTTGGTTTAGGGATGGCCGATTATGCTTGTGCCATGATATGTGTTTTTGTGAAGGTAGCCAACATTATGGAGCGTTTAAGGAGAAGCTTCGGAATTTTGAACATCAAGGTATGGTAGTATGTACCATTCGGCAATCAAGGGCCATTATTCATGGATTTTTGTGCTAGCCGATTTTAACATATGGTATATGTAGGGATTTCGACTACTCAAAGATCTAGTATCAGTTCTCGGATTTCAGTGAGGTAAGTGGTTGTTGACTTTCGGCCTTAGGCCACATTTTGGGTATAAATGGTTGACCGATTCTGTCTATGGTGATTTGGGAATTTTGACAGTGGTAATCAAGGGCTTCGAGATTCGAGATCCTATTTCAGTAGGTATGACAAGTTGTGAACATTTGGTTAAGATTTTGTATATTGGTGATTAACGGGACTTTCTGATTAAGATTATACTGATGGATGCAAATATCAGTCAAGAAGGAAAAGGGAAGGTCCCTATTCCGAAGTTTAAGAAACGATCTGTCTCGGCAGTGCGAGATTGGCCGCCGGGGTGTGGGCCAGCGTCCGAACAGCAAAGTAGGCAGATAGCCGTAGTGTCGCTTAGTGATAGCATCGAGATTGAGGGCATAACGCTGCTAGTAATCAGGTGTGTAGTTAGCCTACTGTTTTTCGGGATTTATGTGATATTTGCATGTGTTATGTGTTTATTAATAAATGCAGTGATAAATGTGAAATAGATACCCTTAAAGGGGTATGTCGATAATCTGGTAAGTACCAAACCTATTGATATGTGATTATTAATATGAATATGTGTTATGACTATGCTTGATGAACATGCTCATGCATCATTATATTATATCATTATTTATGTTACATGTGCATGGGTGGGATATGATATGAAAGAAGGTACGGGTGTACTTCGAGTACGTGGTTTGATGTTAGCCTTGTGCTACATCGTGGATTGACGTTGACTGAGGTCACATTGTGGATTAATTGCGATTAAGTTCGCGTGGCTTGATGAGTAGCTCTGTGCCTCATCGTGGTTGATATCGGCTATGTGCCATATCGTGGTTGATGAGTGACTGTGTGTCCCATCGTGGCTTTGGTGTTAGCTACGGCTACATCGTGGATTGGCGCTGACTGAGGTCGCGTTGTGGGTTTTTGTGCTTAATTGCACGTGGACAGCATTGATTGCCTTCTTGGAGTGAAAAGGAGAGGGTGATTTGATAATCCCCTGGTGTGTGGTAGGCTGGATACGGGGGTGTGTAGAGGATGGACCCTAGGTTTGGGTTGGGTACACTTTGCATAATTACATCTGATATGTGAATTAATGTGAAAATGGGCCAAGCCCAGTATGTGAATGTGGATTTGAATAAGAAATGGGCTAAGCCCAGTATGTGGAAATTATGTGGTTAATTACCTTGTTACTTGATACGAGATTTGAATATGGGCCAAGCCCAGAATGTGATAATATGTGAATATGATAATTATTATCTGATTTATGGGTTATATTGTGGTATAACATGTGGGTGGAATTCAATGGTTTAATTACACACTGAGTCCGTGTGACTCACCCAATTTTTTTTAAAACATCGCAGGTGATATGATTTTTGGACCGGGTTGGAGTGGATACAAAGGTGGCCATGCAGAAGATGTTTTCATTATATTATGCATTTTAATATTAAGTATTTATATTTTCAGTATTTTGGATTAAGTGGTTAATGTAAGAAGGCCCATTAAAGTATTTAAGCATTTTTATTAAGTATCTTTATTACTATGTTTTATTATGAATGGACAACTTAAATATTGATTGCAAATGATTTTCTTTCCTTAAGTATGTATAATAAAGTTTTGAACCCGGTGTTTCCATAATAAATTAGTTTTTACTTAGAATATTTCAAGTCACGAAAATGTTTTATTAAAGGAAACAAATTTTTAACGGTTTTTATTATTAAGTAAGAATATTTTTGAAAGTGTTCTGCAGTGGCATTTCAAATTCGGTCGTATTGAATAGGCCGGGTTTGGGGTGCTACACTAAAAGTCGATTTTACCATATGTCAAAAGCCATAAAACCAATCTTTACCTATCAATATATATATATATATATACCATATCCGGATTTATATCTTAACAAGCCAAAATACGCTACCTATAGATATATAATATCTTAACATGACAATGAATTAATGACCATATATACCAATCATAATCCACACCTCAAATCAAATACATTATAAGTAATTATTTATTTCAAATCACAATATTGCTGAATACATAGATACTTTAACTTTACCATTTCAACTTTAATTATCAAGATTTAATGACCAATATGAACACATACCCTATTAATATACATTCAGTTCAAACCTATATATCAACTAAACTAATCCATCAAACATACATAACCAAAATATAAATATCAACCACATAATCAAATTCATTTTATCTAGTTTTAGAACATAATACAAGCATACCTATCATGAACATATACTTAACCAAATATGCATATGTATAAACCCATTCACAATAACCATTGCAAACCATCAGCAAAAATAGCAAGTCATTTTCAACAAGAAACCCATTTTCGCATGTCTATTAATTACATACATAGGTACTCAATTCATATTCAACCTTTTTTTAAGCTATACATGCCATATATTCGAAATTAATATAACCAAAATACCAAAGTAAGCTGTCGATAGTGTGATAAGTCTTGCTGACGATCCCCGAGCTCGTAACGAATCCAAAATCTATAAAATAGAAACCGACAAAGATACACAAAGTAAGCTATTTAAGCTTAGTAAGTCAATAGCAAAGTAATATCAACCAACTTAGCAATATAAAATATACAAAGTTATATCAAGTAAATAATTATACACAATCACAAATAATTACTTAAATTTCAATATCAAAGTCACACAATATACTATTTGGCCGATTACACATAATTGAAGCTTTTACACTATTCACATGTTTACATATTCACTTCCGAATAAATATAATGGATATTTATAACTTATCTTTCACTTCTTAACACAGATATAAAATACGTACCTGAGTTCTTTTAATTCAAATATCACATTGGCCTTCACTTACACATGCCTGTTGAACCATTCGAAATTAAAAAGGATACGCGGATAGTCGGAAGCTCGTACAATGCCAACGTCCCAGACGTGGTCTTACATGTAATCACATATCGATGCCACTGTCCCAGACAGGGTCTTACACGTTAACACAAATCGATGCCAACATCCCAGACGTGGTCTTACTCGGTAACACATAACAGATATCCTATGTCATGACATATGTATCCTATCTATTCCTAAGGTTCGTACGGGGCTTACGGATGTCGAATCTCGGTCGAATTAAGCTCGGAATTTAATTAATTATACATACCCACATTCGACCATAAGCAAAATAAATTCAAATAATTTAATTCAGTTCATAACTAGTACATATTCATTGTTATATCAACATTTAAATGCTAATTGACTTACCTCGGACGTCGACGACTGTGAAATCGGCTATTCAACCACTTTTGTCTTTCCCCAATCCAAATCCGATCTCTTTAATTTTTGATCTAAACATATTCAAATTAAACTTATTTAAACACCAATACACTCAATTTAGCCTAAAAACACATAAATGGGTAAATTACAATTTTGCCCCTAACATTTTACACTTTTTACAATTTAGTCCTTTTTGCACAAAACACAAATTACACAAAATTTTACCACACTTCTTTAGGGCCGAATATTCATAGCATTATTACAAGCCCATACATTTCATTCATTTTTCATTTTAGTCCCTTAAAAATTTATTTTCGTAATTTAGTCCTAATTACTCAATTTCATCAAAAATTCAAAGACAAAACTTGTTAATCTAACACATATAATTCATATTTCATCATCAAACATCAAAAACCACAAGGTACCATCAATGGCAAAACACAAAATCATCATCAAATTCAAAAATTATGACATAGACTTTGAAAATAACTTAGCAACGATCTCAAAAACGTAAAAATTATCAAAAACCGAGTAAAATACATACCTTAATTTAGCTCAACAATAGCCGAATACTCTAGCTCTCTTATTTCTTTTTCTATTCCTTAGTTTCGGCACTAAAAGATGAGTATGGCTTCCTTTAATGTTTTGTTTTATTATATTAACCTTATATTATAATACATATATTATTTTAACCTTTATAAATAATATAAAAAAAAACTATATAATATAAACATAATGTAAATGCCGTCCACTATCTTTATTAATGGTAAAATTGCAACATAAATCCTCCATATTAAAAAGACAACAACAATTCGGCACTCTCACAACTAACCATTAAATTTTTATTTTACGCGATTAAATCCTTTTATTTAATCGGACACCTAAACGACAAAATTAAGACACGAAAATTTAACACAAAAAAATTCACACATAATAAATACGAAAAATAATTTTAAAATATTTTTTAGACTCGGATTTGTGGTCCCGAAACCACTTTTCCGATTAGAGTCAAAATTAGGCTGTTACAGTTTTTACCTTTAATTTCATTTTTGTCCTGATTTAGTCCCAAATCTGTTTGATTTCAATTTATTTTCACAAATTTGCTATTTATTCATTTATTTTAAACCTTTTTCTCATGTATTATTTATTTTAAAATGTTTTATTATTATTTATTTTAAGTTTTCCACATATTATGCATTTTAAACTATTTCAAACTATTATCTATTTTAAATTTTTATATTATTTGTTTTTAAACTGTCATATATATTATTTATTTTGAATTGTCTTATTTTATATATTATTTGTTTTACACTGTTTTATATATTATTTATTTTAAATTGTCTTATATACTATTTATTTTAAATTGTCTTATATGTTATTTATTTTAAAATTTTATATATTATTTATTTTAAATTGTTTTATATATTTGATTTGATTTTTTTAAATTATTATTCAATTGGTAATCAAACCCTTATAAATCTTAACTTGTTTATATATTTATTTGTCATCTCTTTAATCCCTTTTTTTTAGTTTTTTTGTCTTTTTTTTTTTTTTGAATTTCAAAATTGGCTCTTTAACTTTTATATATTGTGGCATTTTCTCTACCTTTATTATTATTATTATTATTACTACTATTATTATTTTCGTTGTTGGTATTTGTATTGTTATTATTATTATTTTCACCATTATTCTTTTTTTCATTATTAATGTTGTTAAAATATGGGTATTGTTGTTATGTTTTATTATCATTATTTTCATGCTTTATTAGTTTGTCAAATTTATATCGCATTATCATTCGTCCAATATGAGATTTTTACGCCTTAGCCATATTTGAATAAACTACACATATATTATTTTTAAATATTTCATCAACTTTTACCCAAATTCATAAAAAGGAAAATTTAAAAAAAATCGGTAATATTTCGCATTTTGGAGATTCGAGAAATCGTACCCTAACTTACAGGGTTTCGATTTTCTCATTAAATTTAAATAGCCAAATATTCTTTTAATTTTTTTAAAATACGCGAGTTTTAAATAAAAATTAAAATGCAAGCTTATTTTTTAGGGTTCAAATGTCGTATCCTAACTTACGGGATGTGGCATATTGTTATCGCAGGACGAGTGGGCCTTTGATGCTCGTTTCAATTTATTCAGTCGTCTCTTTTAAGTAACATTAATAAAAAAGGATCGTATTTTAAATTCTTTTCGAGTTTTCAACTTTCAACATTAAGACATTAATTAATCAACTAGGTACCAATTTTGGGCGTTACGAGGGTGTTAATCCTTTCTCGTGCACAACTGACTCCCGAACCCGTTTTTCTAAATTTCTAGGCCAAAATGCTGTTTTAATAAATCAAATCTATTATTAAAATGATCGAATTACGAGGTGACCCGATCACACCTCATCAAAAAAATATTGGTGGCGACTCCTATTTTTTATTTTCATTTTTAATCAAAGTCGACCCCGTTTTTCAAAAAAAAAAAGTTTTCGACAATGGTTATAAGTGATGGAATGATTAATGCATGTGAGAATGTTTAAACTAATTGATAAAATAATAAGTGAATAATTGTTAATTAATGTGATTTCGGAATATTGGCTAAAACTTTATGAAGAATTAAATTAATTGGTACAATTCAGAAATAAATATGAAACATATATAAAGTAGGTAAACTACATTAGAAAGTGCAAGTCCTCCAATAGACTTATTTGTAAAACTTTTTTATAGCTTAACCCGACGACCGAGTCGAATATGAGGTGTTACGTAATCAAATATTTAAAATAAATCAAGACAACTTAACAAGAAGCAAAGAGTCAAATGGTTGGAGAAAAATGCTACTAATAACAACTAGCTACCTCCTATCTCGCCTAAGCATCATTGCTTCGGGGACTTTTACAAGAGATATATTGAAAAACCCCTTAAACGATATCAATGTCTTTTTCATTTGGTCCCTCCGTGAACAAGAGTATAAAATATATATTGGAAAACCCCTTAAACGATAGCAATGTTTTTTCCATTTGGTTCCTTTAAAGCGAAGTCTATGAACAAGAGTACAAAGATATGTTGAAAAACCCCTTAAACGATATCAATAGTTTTTCTAATTTGGTCCCTTAGAGTCAAGTCCGTGAACATCTTATGTCAACGTCCACCACCCTACCATTACACCTAAATTAGTGAAAGGGACAACCCATAGCCTTCTTCTCCCCGACCTCACGTGTTATATATCCTAGCTACCATTGATACCCTTCACGATTTAAACCACCAACAGCTAGTCACTCCCCATTTTCGTGTTATTAAATTTGATTAACAGATCGAGTTAATTGCATCATACATTCTTAAATTATAATCTTTATTTTAAATTGAATCCTAAACTTTAAAATATTTTAATTACATCTTCAAACTATCGAGATTATATCAATAAAATTATTTTATTACTAAAATCATAAATTTAACCGTTAATAAGATGTCAAATTTTACGTGACATAGTTTAAAATGAAAATTGAAAAGATATATGTTATAAAAATCTTGGTTTGAGGTTTTCGAAGCTTTCACAAAAATTTTATCGTTCACTCTCTTTTTTCCAATTTTACTTTATTTTTAATTTTTAATTTTATAAGCTGCGCGACAAAAATTATACTTTTTTTAAAATTTTTATTTTAAATTATGTTACATAAAATTTGACATGTCATTTAATTATTAAATTGATGGTTTTAACAATGGAAGGAAATGATTGATAAGATATCAATAATTTTAAAATATAATTAGAAAAATTTTGAATTTCGAAAAACATTTTATGAGAGTTTAAGTGGGTTAGGGGAATGAGAGTTTAAGTGAGTTAGGTAAATGATTCTGGTTTTGATAGTTAGATTTGAAATGAGTAGATATGAGGAATAAAAAACGTGTCGATATGAATTATAGTATTTCTTTTAAGAAATGTACGTGGTACAATATAAATGAGCATTTATAAGTAATTAAAAACAAGATATCGATTGTGTGGTTTCGATTCACATGCACCCCACCGTTTATCTAAACTCATCATTAGTTTTATTGACATGGGTATTGTTGTTAATACAAGAGTACGTGGATTCCAGTGCGCTGAAGTGCATTATCTTCCTATTTATGGGTTAGGGAGAGGCTATGTGTATTTTTAGGAATTATCTTAAAAAGAGCAGATATAATATTAACATATAATGAGATTGTTCAAAAAAAATGATATGATATTAATGAGTTAAGTATACGGGGAAAGATCGAAAGAGAGTGTTTTATTTTTTATTAATTTTGATTAACAAAGTAAATCTATGCTATTTGTGAGAGTTTAAAATCTTAACAGTTTTAGTGAATATTAGATTTTGTCCCACTCATATATGGGTAAAAGAAATATATTATATATTAAAAATATTTTTTAAAATTTATTTAATAATAAATATAGGTGGGGTGATAATAAATTTATATTTTAATACTATTGAAAGAAATAAAAAGTGACATCATAGTAACATTAATCTATAGTTTATCTATAATATATATTAACACGAGTTTGATTTTTGTTTTTATTTACTTCACAAGGTATTTACCGAAGCAAGTCTAGTAACTAATTCTCCGCATTCGGCAGGCCCATTAAGGGAGTAAATGCTAGCCACAAATTTTGTTTGAGAAACTTTTTAACTAACGAGAATACTTTTTATTTTCCATCATAGTATTAAATTCACATTTAAAAAGTTAAAGTAAAATAGAAATTGTGATAATTATGCATTTAGAAGTAATTATAATTTAATTAAAGTTATGATTATTATATACATTTAAAATATTTTAATTTAATTTACAATTACTAGTTAAAAATATTGTGTTAATTTTAAAATTGAATTATTACTTGAATAAAACTCTAAGTATAAAATATAGGAAAAATAGTTATGATAATTATAAATTAAATTAAACTTATTAGTTAAAAATTTTGATCTAAAAAATGTGCTAATTTTATTGATGTAAATAAAAATTATTACAGAATTCTAAGCATCTCAATTATCACTTGATTAATATATTAGAGCTAATTATGTTACGTTATTTTGCATTAATTACATAAAGTAAAATTATATTGTATGTTATTGATGATTTGAAAATTTTCTATTATAATATTCGAATTGATAAGTTATTATATTTTAATTATATTTAAATAAAAAAATTAATTAAATATTAAATGCGTAAAAGCACATGCAACGCATACGACATTAGAAATTTCTTTTTTTTTTTGATATTATTTATATCTATGTTACAGTCTATGTTCAGGGTTCGTAGTTGTCTCTCCTAATAATATCATCTTTAAAGTTCGAACCTAAGTCATTCCCTTAGTAATACAATGTGTATTACCATTGACCTCAACTACTTATTGGTTGGAAGTTAGTATATATAAAAGCATGAATTTTGAGAAATTTTTGAACTAACGATCATACCTTCCATCATATTACTAAATTCACATTTAAAAGAAATAAAATAAAATAGAAGGTATGATAATTTTAAATTTTAAATTAATTATAAATTTAATATAAAATTTAAAATAGGATTATTATTTGAATATAAGTATAAAATATAGGGAAACAAATGGTGATGTTTATAATCATAGTTATATTCAATCATTTAAATAAAAAAATATTATTATAAAATAATTACTGTAATTAAAAATATAATATTAAAAATTTAAATAATTATTAAATGCGTAAAATATTAATTTGACCTCTAATAGCTATCTGATTCATCCTGTCGGATCGGTGGATTTGGTTCGGATAAGATTGCCTCTAACAACACAGAATTGAACCCGTTTCTCCGCGTTTTCTTCACATTTAAAATTGACCACTTATCAACTACCTCTACATTAAATCAACATAAGTGGCTGACTTTTACTATAAGAGGGAGCATCCATTTAAATAGAAAGATAATAAGTTTGAGTGTACTTGAAGACAACTTCGACGTCAGTTTTTTTTTCTATATAACCTTAGACTATAAGCCCTTTATCACTATCTCTTTCTTTCGGGATTTTTGGAGTTATTATTAGTAGTAGTAGTTTTTAATAATTATTATTATGGGTAGAATTGAATCTAACTTGGCCAACACACCCCATTTCAATCCCTTAAACCCTCAAGAGTTTAGAAAACAAGCTCATGAAATGGTGGATTTCATTGCTGATTATTATCAAAATATCGAGAGCTACCCAGTTTTAAGTCAGGTACAACCAGGCTACCTCCGGGCTAACTTGCCGCAAAACGCACCGTCTCAGCCTGAATCCCTTGAAACGATCCTTGAAGACGTTAAAAACCAGATAATCCCAGGGATGACGCATTGGTTAAGCCCTAATTTCTTTGCTTTTTTTCCTTCAACTGTTAGCACTGCTGGTTTCCTTGGTGAAATGCTTTGTACTTGCTTTAACTCCGTTGGTTTCAACTGGATTGCTTCGCCGGCGGCGACTGAGTTGGAAATGGTGGTCATCGATTGGCTGGCTGACATGCTGAAGCTACCCAAGTCGTTCATGTTTCAAGGTACTGGCGGTGGCGTTATCCAGAACACCACCAGTGAAGCTATTCTCGTTACGCTAATTGCGGCGAGGGACAAAGCTCTTGATGTCGACGGCTCCGGCAACTTGAACAAGCTTGTCGTTTATGCTTCCGACCAAACTCATTCCACATTTGCTAAAGCTTGTAAGATGGTCGGCATTTCTCCTCGGAACATAAGGTTGATTCCGACGACGATCGACGCCGGTTTCTCTTTATCTCCCATTCAGCTTAAGGCCGCCGTCGAAGCAGACGTGGCGGATGGGTTGGTCCCACTTTATCTTTGTGTCACCCTAGGGACCACTTCCACCACGGCTGTTGATCCAATCGAACTGCTCGCTGGAGTGGCGAAGGAACATGGCATGTGGGTTCACGTGGATGCTGCTTACGCCGGAAGTGCATGTATATGCCCGGAGTTCCGCCATCACCTTAATGGGGTAGAACGAGTTGATTCGTTGAGTTTGAGTCCCCACAAGTGGCTACTCAGTGGCTTAGATTGTTGCTGCTTGTGGGTCAAAAACCCCACCGCACTCGTCAAAGCTCTAAGCACCAACCCGGAATACTTGAGAAACAAACAAAGCGAATCGGATTCCGTCGTCGATTTCAAGGACTGGCAAGTCGGTACCGGCCGGCGGTTCAAGTCATTAAGATTATGGCTCATTTTTCGAGCCTACGGTGTCGTCAACTTACAAGGTCACATCCGGTCCGACGTAGGGATGGCCAAGATATTCGAGGAGTTTGTAAGATCCGATCCGAGGTTCGAGATTGTGGTGCCAAGAGAGTTCGGGCTGGTGTGTTTCCGATTGAACCCGGATGAAACTTTCGGGTTGGATTACACAGAACTGTTGAACCGGAAGTTGTTGGATTGGGTCAATTCGACTGGTCGGGTTTATATGACTCATACGAAAGTCGGTGGAATATATGTCCTGAGATTTGCTGTAGGCGCCACATTGACGGGCGACAACCACGTTGTTGCTGCATGGAAGTTGATCAAGGAAGGAGCTGATGCATTGCTGAAGACTGTTTGATTGCCTCACTCCCACCGTAGCAAGTGTAGACGTGCTTTAGTATTTGGAAATGTCATTAATAAGGCTAAATATGCCATAACTTGCAAGTATTTAGAATTTAATTTTTCTAATTTATCCAAATTTAATTTTTAAAATTAAATACACTCTAAATTTATTGGTATAACATCTTAAAATATAATAATAATAATAATAACAATAATAATAATAATAATAATAATAATATTCATGTTGCAATGAACCTAACTTTGATAAAGAATTTTAACAATATTCATAATTAATTTTTTTTTTAAAATCTAAATGTAAATAACTAAATTTCTTAAATTAAAAATAAAAAAACTAAATTTTAAATGTAAAAAATATAATATTCGACAATAATATATTTATTTAACTATATTTAACAATAATATATATTTGACTATATTTACAAATGCTTAAACAAATATAATCTTTGTGGGTATAAATATAATACAGTTACAAGTATAGATATGTTCGAACAATTATAGAGTAGAACACTAATAAGTATTAGGTGTACTTTCAAAAGGAAAAATCAAAATCTAATCTTAAAGATGATATTATTGTGAAAATGAGTTACGAATCTCGAAAAAATTAATCTTCATAAAAAGTAAAACGAACATGAAAATATAAAGCATAAATAGACAAAGAATCAGAATATAACCAATAAAACTCTCACATAACAACTGTGTTTTGGTGTATTCCATTTTCCTTTTTTGACCAAACCATGAACTTAAAACGTTTCAAACTAGGATAGAGATGATTTCATTGAAGCGGTGATAAAAATAATAAATTAACATAAGATTATTTTGAGACATAATATGATATAACATAGGTAGATAAATATAAGGTATAATGATGGTAATTTTTTTAGTGTTTAATGTAGATTTTAAGATTGATTTTATGAAAGTTAATTTTTTATATTATTAGGTTTGTATTTTTTATAATTTTGTTGATAGAATAAATTTAATGTTAATTATGAATTTATTTAGTTTTATATTTACTTTGTCGATGAATATGATTTGATACGGATTTTATAATTTATTTTATGAAAATTATTAGCTAGTATTATTTGTTAATTACGAATTTTCATCAATCCAATTTTAAAATCTGAATTAAACACGAAAAATTTAAACAATTAATGTATAACTTTTATCGAATACAAATATAAATACTACATTAAAAAGTAAATTATATGTTAAAGTCTTATTTAATAATTACGAGGTAAAGTTGAGCAAGATAGCTTTAACGAATGGCTTCGAATTTATGATCCCTATTTAAAGCTACTGTTAATCATTAAGTGCCTTACGTCCTTCTTTGATTGGTGATGATTGAATAATAACATGAACAGTTCCACATTAATCTCAATGTGCAGTGGTGGGGGAGCCAAGGGGCCGGACTCTATTTTTTTTTTAATAATTTAAAAATCTTAAATTAATAATAATAAAATTACATTTTGGTCCATTAAAAATATAAAATTTAATTTAATTTTTAAAAGAATTATAAAGATATAAATTATTAAAATAATAAAATTATATTTTTACTATCATAAAAATATACAATTTAATTTCGTCCCAAATAATTAAGAAAAGATATAGTATGTTATTTAGCCATTAAGGAGGGATTTGCATGATATTTCTCCCCTTTAACAGTTAAATTTAAATATATATATTTAAAAATATATAAAACAAAATGTAAAAGCAATAATATAAATTAAATTATTAATATGTTAAAATTTAATATATATAAACAATGCATTAAAAATAATTATAACATAAAAAATAACATAAGCACAATACAAATAATATGAATGGTTTTGTATTATATCCATCCTTTTATATACATAGTTTATTTTTACTTGGAATTTCTCCTCGACCCTTAAATAAAAAATACATTGTTAAGCGTCCTTAAACTATCCCCTGATTGTTGTAATAACAACGATGCCAACAAAGTTAAAGCAGAATTGGTTATAACTACTCTTTTATATATATATATATATATATATATATATATACACGTTAATTTGATGGCAAATTCTTTTTTTAAGACTATTGAATTTCGAAGGATAATACGTAACCTTGTATTAAAATTAGTAAATAAAACTTTTAGAGGAGGAGTTAGATCTATTTATAGCTTGGGTTAAATCACGGCTAAATTTTGAAAAGAATTTAAGTTTAAATATGTTTTTGGCTTGATCTATCCAAAAAATCCATTTCACTATTTTAAAAAATTAAAAATATATTTTATATTAATATTTTTATAATTAAATTTATTTTTTAAAATTATTATTTAATTTACTCAAGACAAAAAACCTTGTTAAAACTCAGCCTATAGATAATTCTATGTGAAGGGTACTAGAATCACATGGAAATTAAAGAAAATTTTTAGATCTAGTAGTACTATTATCAGTAAAAGTATCACAAAGATTCTTGGTATTATTCCTTGGATTAGATCTAGTAGTACTATTATCAGTAAAAGTATCGCAAAAATTCTTGGTATTATTCCTTGGATTCCGTTTTAGTTTCTTTATTGAAAAATGGGTAAATTAATCTTTGTGCATTAGATGAGCGAGCAAAACAGTCCCTCTGATAAAATTTGGTGTTTATATATAAAAAGTATGATGACAAATTTAGCCTTCAACCTTAACACATTTATTCAATTTGACCTACTAAACTAGAACTTTTTGAAACTAGTAAAATTAAAGGGTCAAAAAAGTCCTTAGTAATAAATTTTAAAAATCATTTAAGCCTTTTTAAAAATTTAAAATTATTTGAAAATCATAAAAGTTATAAAAATAATTTTATAATTTTATTGAAAAAATAACAATACCGACCCATTAAAATCTAATGGTCGTAAGATTTAAAAAAAAAAATTGACCCTACTGTTTTATTGGATAATATTGTTATTTTTTAATAAAAATATTTATAATTTTATCATTACGGAATTTTTATATAAATATAAATTAATAGAAGTTATTGATTTTGTCCTATACTCAATGGAATCTTTAGAAAAGAGATCCTTTTAATTCGAAATATTGAACAATCCTGCTTCTATTTTGTAGCTTACAATATTTTTTTTATACTCTTAATTATAGTATTATTTATAAGATCAACCATTTACCTTTATTTATTAATAAACCATTATATAAATCCAAGTCTCAGATATGATTCTTCATCATATCACATTGTAATTCCTTTAGGAATAATCTTAAAAGTAGTTTATGACGTATTGACGTACATATAAATTCACGAGCTATAAACTAAATGGTCAAATTTTAATTTATATCCCTCTACTATACTTAAATTTAAAATTTAGCCCTATAATTTAATAACTGATAGAATTTAGTCTTTTACTTTTATAATGTCATTAGTTAATCTCAAAAACAATTTTTCCAACCTATCATATTGATCACATGAATATTTTGTGTTGGAAATGATGTTTTTAAGAAAAATCAAAGACAATAACCAGAATGGTTAATGCTAGTAACTATTTGAATTCACTAATGACATTATAAAAATAAATAACTAAATTATGTTAAATTAAAATATAGGAACCAGATTATAAATTTGTTGAGGGGAGATCGACTTCTTTCGAAGAAGTTTTCAAGGTCTTGTTCATCTGAAGTTGATGAACCAATCAACAAGTTGGAATTGCCCTTGAGTCGCACCGGAGTCCTGTCTCCAGACTCCGTCGATAGCACAAGATGGAGGTGGGATTCTCGAATCAAGAGCACCACGTCGAATTGGACCATGCACCGTGCACTTGGTAGTATAAATGCCCTTATATTCCATATAAGGGGCAAGGGTTCAAACCCTATCAAGCGCACGACCCACAAGCCCCTTTGGTAGGTGGTTGTGTGTGATGCATGGCACAAATCAAACCTTCAGCTTGGGCTCTTGATAGAGTCAAGAGACAAAATCTTAACTCAGGGACAATACCGATCTGTTGATGGATGGTTCTGAATGAATGACACTTTGAAGATCTCTTAAGAAAAAGTCAACCTCCACTTAATAAAATTTAAACATAGTGAAGGGATCAAAACTATAATTTGACCATATTAAATCCCTATATACGATACTTGATATTAGAAGCTGAAGGGTTCAAGATGATCGTAGAAACCGAAGGGTGATAAGATTTCTCCATCAAGAAGATCAAATTCAAAGCCTGCGGATGCACCCATCGTCGGCAAATCGTCCAACAAAATGTCTGACAGAAATGGTTCGGACCAAAAATCAGAAACAGAGTCAGCTTTGGTCGATTCAACTGAGCTATCTGTAGTGGTGAAGGGGCTTTGTGTATTGGTTGATAATGGTGGTGGTGGTGAGCTTTCGAGGATCAATGGCGGAATTATGGGGTTTATTTGAAGATGATCGTCGTTTAGGTTTTTATTGTTGGTGTATTTGTCGTGTAATTTCGTGGTTGATGGCTTATGTTTAACGTGCTTCTTGAGATTTGTGTGCCAATGATTCTTTATTTCATTGTCTGTTCTTCCTGGTAACATGGCAGCAATGACTGACCACCTGCATATTGTGAAAAAAATAATGTAATTCATAGGTAAAATTACCATGGAGGTCCTATATTAAGAATGAGATTGTATTTTGCCTCCTATACTAAAAAAATAGACAAATTAGTCTTTGTACATTAGTTCAAATAGTAAATTGGTCATTTCTGTAAAAAGTTTCATCCATTCTGTTGTTAAAAATTGGTGTGTCTGACAAAATAACTAAAGAAATATATATGGCGTGCCATATATATCTCATGCTTACATACAATAACCGATTTTAACAGTAAAAATGGATGCATTTTTAACAGATGACCAATTTGCTCTTTGATCTAACATACCAGAACTAATTTGAACATTTTTTTTTAGTAGAGGAGGTAAAATGTAATCCGACTCCCGATACAATGGTCTCTATGGTACTTTTACCATCATGCATGTTACCGCCTGGAACTTAAACTAATTAATTTAAAATTTCAAGTGATGACATGGTACAACATTAAACAGCCGTAGTATCATCAGAATTTTATAGAAATTCTAGTGTTAAATTGGAAAAAACAGATAAGTTCATGCACTAAGTTAGACCAAAAAGTATATATAAATAAACTTAGTTACCAAATTTTGGAACTAAAAATTACATTATTAGAATTGCTTGACGAGTTAAGATCTCTATCATTAATTACTTTTATTTATTATTACTTACAAATTTAACCATCATTTATAAAGTTGACATCGTTATTGAGAACGTGGATTTGAACGCACTTAAACACGTACTACTCACTGATTTATAGATTGAAGGAATTATAATAGTAATTGGAATTGGAATTGTATAAAAAAATCATTAATTTATATATATTTTTTAAGAAAGGTAATAAGTTGAATTTATATTTGTGTTTTAGGGAATATATATTTCACAAATGTTACATGATTATCGTTTTCAAGAAGGCTTTAAACTATATTCTAAACTAGAGTTGTCTATGGGTAGAGTCGAGTCAAGTAATAAATTTAGGCCCATTTTCTAGGTTTGGACTCATCCCGGCTCAAAAAATGGGCCTAAAATTTTTCTAAGCCAAATCTAGATAAAAATACTAAAATTCAGCCCGACCCGCATTAAAAAATTTTCTATTATTTTTTATATAAAAATATATTTAAAAAATATAATACATCAAATGCACTAAAAACATTAAAATAACTGTTTCCTAACAAATAGAAAAAAAAATTAAATAGCACTAAAATAAATGCAACTTAGCAAGCAAATACCTCTAAAATAGAAGCAAAATTATTAATAAAACAAGAGTTATACAATATCCAAAAAATAACAACAGCATAATAGTTAAATGATAGCAAAACAATTAAAACATAGTGGCAAAACA
The DNA here is from genome assembly GCA_005393395.2 of Gossypium australe. Lineage (NCBI taxonomy): Eukaryota > Viridiplantae > Streptophyta > Magnoliopsida > Malvales > Malvaceae > Gossypium > Gossypium australe. Next base: position 1,778,311 of record CM016614.1, on the reverse strand, counting down.
TTAAAAAAAATAACTTTTTTTTTTTTACAAATTCAGGCAGCCCCGACTATTTAGAAAACGGGCCTTATTTTTTTTGTCCAAATCTATTTTTCGGACCTATATTGCATGTTACATTATTATAGTTTTTAAGAAGGATTTAAACTATATTCTAAACTCACCTTTAATTCTAGATTGGTTTTTAAGGTTTTTTTTTTAAATGTTCTTAAACTATTAATTTTGTTCTTAAACTATATTTTTTGGGGTAAAATGAAACAAAATTATAGCTTAGGGGCTACTTTAACCAAAAAAAAATTATTTTTATGAAAATTCATTGTAATGGTTTGTTGTTGTTATTCTTAAATTCGAACTTAATAATTGTATTACCTGTTTCCCAGAGATTCGTGAAAAGTGATGATAGTCTCATCTTCTTCCTTGGTGAAGTTCCCCCTCTTGAGGTTTGGCCTTAAATAATTCATCCATCGAAGCCTGCAACTCTTCCCGCACCTCGCCAGACCTGAAACAGTACCAACTATCCATGCATGCAGACATCTTGAAAAGAAGGAGATAATTCCACCAAACATCCCTAAACTTTAAAATGTTTAAATTGTGTCCTCAAAGTATTAGTATCCTATCAATCAAGACTTTTTTATTAGTCTACCTTTCTATTTAGACGTTAAGTGTAAATTCAAATTTGATATGAAGCATATTTAAAACACTTGGATTAAATTGTGGTACGTATGTACCTGCTCCATAGATAGCTTAGATCAATTAGATCTCTCTTTTTAACACGACGTCATATCCAAGATATATATGAAGTAGGTACACACGTGTTTACAATTTGACCCACGTTTCATAAATATGCTTCACATCAAATTTAAGTTGACAAGGATCTAATTAATATGATAATGATACTTTGTGGACTCAATTAGAATATTTTATAGTTTGAAAACCAATCTAAAATTCGAGTCATAGTTTGAGGATGTAGGATGCAATTAACCCGAAATAAATGCCTTGAACTATTAGCTTATAACCATTTCAATCTAAAGAAATGCTACTCTAGTCCCTAGAGAAATGATGAATTGCTGGTGCAAAGATAAAATTACATTTTGATTCCTAAAAATTTATAATTCAATTCTTAATCCCTTTGTAAAACAGTGGAATATTAATCCAGTCCCTCTATGTAAGTTACATAAAATTACATTTTTTGACCCTCCAAAAACGACAGAAGTATAAGTTTAATCCCTCTATAAACTATAAAGCTGTAAGTTAGGTAAAATCACATTTTGACCCTCTCAAAAATTTATAATTTAGTCCTAACCCCCTTCCTGTTTCGATCAATCATTATCGTTTTTATAAAAAAAACTTGAGGTGTTTTAGGGTTTCTATAGAATATTGTGTTTTTTACCTGCAAACTTGGGGAGTTGACGCCAATTCCAGCAGCCATATCTGGTAACATAAGCTGTTAGCTTTCTATCTTCCTCCGCCGTCCAGGTTCCTTGCCTCAGCCCGCTCTTATCACAGCAAGGTTTCTTTACCATGTTTTCCTTCAACTCACTGAGTCACTCACTCACCCACCGTCGACTCACTCTCTGGTTCAGCTTCCTTGCGATCAAAGCTATTTGTATACTCTTTAGTCTTTAGCCATGCATGTGCCCTTTTAGACCAAAGAGAGCAACACGTTTTACTTGTACTGATTAAAATATTGCGATTATTGTTTTCAGTTTCTTTTATTTATTATTATTCTGTTGTTGTGTTTCTAAATATTCTCATTTGTAACACAGTAAAATTATTTATAAAAATCAGAATGAATTTATGCTTTATCCATGAATCAAATGATTGTATATTATTAAAATCGAAGTTTATGTAATTTCAATTTTAGGGTTTTGGCATTTAGTCTCTTAAGCTCATCTCTATTCACGGAGAAATTATTTTATGAACTGTTTTCACCGTATCATCTATGGTTCTGTTCAATTAGAAGAGGATAATTATCTTTTTTTTCCACATCATATATACATTTGGACTAAACTTCCAAGTCGAAGATGATGTGTCTTCTTTTAATTGGGCGGGACCAATATGATGTGGTGGAAATAGTTCATGAGATAATTTCTCCTACTCGAGGGCAAAGTTAGAAATTTATTTTAGGAGACAGAGAAATATCATCAATTTTTTGAGATCAAAATGTAATTTTATAATTATATTAATTTGTAATTTCATAAACTTCAAAAGGACTAAAAGACACATTTACTATTTTTGAGTGGGCTAAGGCCACTGCTTGCCTTCCTTATCTATGCCCTTGTCCCCGCCACCAACTACATCAAGGAACAGATACACATAGGTGGATGTGACATTAAGTTTTGGAGGTACCGAACTAAAATTTTTTTAAAAAATGAAGGTTTTAATTAGAATTTTCAAAAATTTTGGTCTGTTCAAAATTTTTGGAGGTTTAATGAAAATTAGCAAAAATATTGAAGTGTTTAATTGAATTTTTTTTAAAATTCAAGTTTAAATCAGAACTTTCAAAAAAATTGAGAGACTTAATTAAAATTTTCAAAACTTTGGAGGGCCAAGGCCCCTCTAGGTCTTAATGACCGTCCACCCCTGCCAATTTAGAACATTGAGATTTTTAAAACAAGCAGAAGTATCATTCACGTTTAGTTGATCATGATCTTTAATTGATCTCTCTGGTTGATTCTGTATAAATAATTTGATATGAACCAAAACAAAAGTATTAAACTTTTTGATGATATATCATAATCTGATTCATTTGCAATCAGGGGCAAAGCCAGGGGGCTGGAATGGGCCCCGACCCTGCCCCCAAAATGTAAAATTACTATTTAGGCCCTTAGAATTTTTTAAAAATTTTAAATTAGTAAAGGTAAAATTACACTTTGCCCCCCTAAAATTATAAAAATTCAATTTAATCCTTTACAAATTATAAAGATATAAACTACAAAAATTTAAAATTTTATCCGAGCCCCCCTAAAAAATTGTTCTGGCTTCGCCCATGTTTGCAATGCATAAAATTATATACTATTAACAGGATGAAACCTCGAAGATTAAATTAAATTTCTTTTAAGAGTCAAAGTACGATTTTATCATTGTATTAATTTATAATACATCACGGATTTTTAAAGGATTATATTGCAATTTTACCTTTTTCGAGAGGGCCAACGTCTCTACATGTCCTCTCCCTGTCAGCACATCAAATATAAATCCGTTATGAAAATATCAATACAATATTGTTAATTATATTTAATTCGCTAATATCTACGTACAAACTTACACATTAACAGTGAATTATGTGAGTTTAAGTAATTATGTACACTTTTTTAAAATAAAAATTCATAATATTGAATAAAATTTTATTGTCACGTTTAGCATCAGTCAATGGAAGTGATTTTTGCTGAGGTTTGCTGTTTGTTAATTACAAATAACAGCTTTATTTTTTTTTATCCATATGTTTATTTATCAATTAATTATTTAATTGTAGTGTTATAATCTGCATTTGATGATGTTAATGAAAGTAATTCAACGTCTTTAATGATAAACCAAAAGACGTTCTAGAAAGAAATTAATGCTTAAAAACAGGTTGAATTTCAAAGATGATCTAATCAATACTTTTGAAGTATTTTTTTTATCATAATAGTAATTCAAGTTGAATTCAATTAAATTAGAATGTACCAAAATTGAATAAATTTTTTTACGAGGGGTTAAGGTATAATTTTATCATTATACTTATTTATATTTTCATAAATTTTAAAGGAGTTAAAAGGGAAAATTTACCATGCAGAGGCGAATCTAGAAATTCTTTTAAAGAGGGATGGTCAAAACATAATTTTATTATTTATTAATTTATAATTTCATCATTTTTAAGGGACTAAAAATAATTTTTTATTTATTTTTGAGGGTCAAAGTGCAATTAATTTTTACTAATTTATACATATAAATTATTAAACTAATAATTTTTAGGTCAATAATTTAACAATAATGTCTAGCAATATCTCACAATTGGATTAACTTCTTAATTTTCGTAAAAGTATGAGAATCAAATTCTAACAAATTAAAGTAGAGGGACTAAGTTTTAATTTTTGTAAAGTAAAAGGTTGAAACTCGTGATTAAATTTTTTCCATAAAAATAAATTTAATATTTCTTTAAAATTAATCATTCGAGAAAGGAACAAATTATGAACAAATATAAGATGGAAAATTTTTTTCATCATAAGACATTAATAACAATATTATAATTTTGTGTGTCCAAATATTTATTTTTCTACCACATTTTTCGCGTGTAAAATAAAACATCAATTTAATTGTAAAATAATTATTTAACCTTCATTTAGTCAACAAATTATTATATTTTAGACAAGTAAAAGAAGAACCAACATGCAATAGTCGGCTCCTTTGTCTTTTTTCTTTTAATTAATACTAAAATTTAATTAATTAATGGAAATAAACCTAAGAAATATTATAAGTTGTACTATGGATTTTAATAATTAATTAATATGACCAATGGGACAAAAACTAGTCTAACAAACAGAGTGAACGCATGTCCCAATCATGTAAGAGAAAATGCCAAATAATAAATGGCTAATGTTCACATTTATTTATTTTATTCTTATTTTCATATCGATCAAAATCCATTGAATGACAGAACAACTGCGAACAATAATAAAATAAAAATAAAATTATTTTCATAAATCCATTATATATATTGTTTAAGGTAGGGACGGAGCCCAATAATAAACTCTCCACATTCTGCAGGCCCATTAAGGGGTAGACACTAGTCACGAGTTTTAAAGTTACTTCATACTCAGGGTGAGGATCGAACCCTTAACTACTGATGAAGGTAGGAGAAACCTTTACCATCTCACCTAACTCCTGTTATTTAAATCGGTTATAATTTTGTTTGTATAGTTTTTAATAAAAGCACAAAAAAAAACTTAATATAAGTGTGTCATTTGATATAAAAACTCTACATGAATTATTTAAGAAAAATATAAAATATAAAATATGAATTTTAAATTTGAATTTTATTATATACAAATTATTTTTAAAAATGAATAATATTTGATGTACCGTTGGTGCATAAGTCTCGTGCACTATCAATGGATAATAATACGACATGTCATTATTAAATTAAACAAAAAAATATGAAAGACTTGTAAATAAATACTAATATTTTTATTTAAATGTAATTAAGCATTAATCGTTAGTATTATAAATAAATATTAATAATTCTTGGATTTAGGGTCTTGAGTTTAAGGGTCTAAAGTGGGTGGGTTTAAGGTTTTGACAATTATTTATAATTAATTTATGTTTAAATAAAGTTATTAGTATTTATTTATAAGTCTTTCACTGTTTTTTTTTTATTTAATGATGACGTTTATGTTATTATACGTTGATGATGCATGAAACATATGTATCGACAATACATCAAATATTATCCCTTTAAAAAAAATTATGAAATAAATACATATTATCTATCAAAAGCAAAGAAAGAGGGTGGAGTAGTTAGTAAAAAAAGATTAATCTAACTTTTAGTCCCTCAATTTGATTATTAGGTCCACTTTGGTACCTATATTTTCTTTGTCCATTTTGGTATTTGAATTTGACAGTTACGTCTATTTTTGCCCTTGAAATAGGCAAATATAGAAGTTTAATGACGTGACACAATCTCGGAGTGTCACGTTGTCAAGTTGTGATGAAATCCAAATTCAAATACTACAATAGACCTTGTTGCCAAACTCATGTACCAAAGTGAACTTAATTAACAAGTTCAAAGACTAATAGCTATATTAACCCAAAAACTAAATAAAACCAGAACCAAATGGACTATGAATAGTTCGGTTGGGAATTAATGTCAATCAAATAAGCCACAACTATGGTCTATGGGCCCATACCCTAACACCCTTAAATTATTTTTAATGTTTATATAAATTATTATTATATATTTAATTTTATGTTATATAAATCATATATATTTAATATATATTTTGATAGCCAAAAGTATGTTAACTTTTTATTGTTGAAATCGGGGTTTTAGTATTGATTTGAAGAAACTTAATTGCTAATATTATTAGGTTTGAATTTTTCATGATTTTGTTAATAAAATAAATTTAGTGTTAATTGCGAATTTCTTTAATTTTTCAAATACAATCCGATACATGTAATTTAATTCGGGTTTTAAGGTTGGTTTGATGAAAGTTAAGAATCTAATTATGAACTTTCCTCAAATCAACTCTAAAACTCGAATTAAACACTTAAAAAATTAATATTGTTATCTTCAGATACCAAAATATACAAATTTTATCAAATACATGTACCACATTAAAAAACAACAACAACACAAATACTACATTAAACTTAAGTAGCAAATTATGCATTAAGCTAAGTATATATATGAAATCCAAAGCCTAATAATAGCTTACTAAAGTATAAAAGTGGATGGGACTTGGGCTTAGACTCAGCCCATTGGGTTATTCAGCTGGGAATTTATCTCAACCAAATATACTTATTTTATTAATAGGGGTATAATTGAGTCGAATCGGAGCCGCTAAGATGTATTTGTAGAATAAATTTTTAAAATTAATAATTTTTTTAAAATTTCAGTGTGGTTATTTTTTTTTTATAAATATTTATATATTTTTTTAAATATTTATTAAAAATTTATATGAAAATTAATGAATGTGTTTTGATTGAATTCGTAAACATAAAATTTATTATTTATAATACCTTTGGTTGAAATATCATTATGTGTAAATTTATTTATATATATATATATATATAAACAAAAACACCCTCATAGTATAAAACATACTTTGTAAAAAATGGTTTTTTGATCAATTTTCAATTGAATGAGATCCGATTGATAGGTAAGAGCAACTTAATCAAGGACTTTATTAAAATAGAAATAGAGATATATATATGGGTGAAAGTACCTATGAAGTCCTTCTACTATACGAATTGGAGCAAATAGCCCATTTACTATTAAATTGATCAATTTAATCCATGTACTATTAAAAAGAATTAAATAAGAATAAACGGAACAAAGTTAACATTTATTGTATAAAATGACATGGATTTTTTTTATTTGTAGTTCAACTCCAGACAAAATATTTCATTTACTAAATAATAAAAAATTTTCAAAATATAATTATGTTAAGCAGTAAATGTTAAGTGTTAACTGGACGTGGTCATGAGCCAGACCACTCGCTCAGGTTTGAAGGCCCACTCGAAAAGTGAGAGGGTTTGGGTAAAAATATAGACCCGAAAAATAGAATTTGACAAAAAATAATGCCCATTTTCTAAATGGCTTAGGCCTCGGGTAATATTTTTTTGGCCTGGGCTCGACCCGAATTTGCCTAAATTTTTTTCCACTGTTGTTTGTTGTTATTTTGTTGTTATATTGCTACTATTTTGTTGTTATTATTTGGATATTATATAACTCTTGTTTTATTATTAATTTTGCTCTTGCTAAGTTGCAACTATCTCAGTGTTATTTAAGTAAAACAATTTTTTTAATACATTTTCAATTTGTTAGAAAACATTTATTTTAATGTTTGTAGTGTATATGATGTATTATATTTTTAAAGTTTCCTTTTATATAAAAAATTAACATAGACGAGTCGAGTCAAACTAAGTTTAACATTTTTTATTTGGGTCAGACTTAAACAAAAATTAAAACTCATTTTTCAGGCTAAACTAAACCTAAAAACAGACCTAAAATTTTATATTGGCCCGGCCTGGCTCATGGGAAAATTTGGTGTTAACTATGTTGAAATTTCACCTTATATAATACTTTTCAATAGTATAATAACTAAATACATTTGAAGAATTTTTTGAAACTTTCTTGCTCAGGTGGCACCTCAAAAGCTCTCAACCTCAGTGGATAATTACAAAGTTTTATTATTCTCAACTCCACCAACCAAACTCATAATTGCAAAATTTGCAACCTCTTGTTTGATATCATCAAGAAAAACCCAAACACTTGACACCCTAATCTATGCCTTTTCCCCTCTCCAATTCCAACTCTCACTTCTCAATCCTTCTTTCACTTTGAATGTATCTAATATTGTAATTATAATGCCCCATCAATCAAGCTGTCTTAATCTAGTGATTACACATAGAAATTTTATTATTTAATTTTTTTCTATATTAATATTTATTGAACATAAGATAAGATAAATTTGGACAATATTCACACATGATGGAATTTAAATCCATAATAATTTAAGAGAAAATATAAGTATGATACTTGAGCGTGTTGAGATTCAAACCCGAGCCATCAAGATCTAAGTACTATGTCATTACTAAAAAGTCAAAACATAGTAAAAATCTATCCTAAAACTAGGTGATAGTAATAATAATAATAAAAAAACTAGATATGAAAAGGGTTAATATAACTTTTAGTCTTTGAGCTTTGCAATTAGGTTTATTTTGGTACTTATGTTTTTTTGGTACACTTTAATACTTAAACTTCGCAACTAGGACCATTTCGGTCATTGAATTTGGACTCCATCCAATTTTGATGGCATGACACAATCTCAAAGTGCCATGCCATCAAATTTTTACATTTACTAAGTCTGGGAGAAAAAATGGACTTAATTGCCAAGTTTAAGTATCAAAGTGGACCAAAAAAACATATAAAAATATCAAAATGAATCTAATTTCCAAATTTAGACTAAATATCATATTAACCCAAACTATAACTATGGATATAAAATAACAAGAGTGAGTTCCACCAAACATCCTCAAAATGACTCACATTCTAAATTAATCTCTTACATCGTAAACTATCGAGGTTATGTCAATTAAGTCCTTCAGTTATTAAAATCATTAATTTAACTATTAAATCACATGTTAAATCTTAAGTGACATAATTTAAAATGAAAATTTTAAAAATATTAGTTTTGAGGTTTTCAAATCTTTTAAAACAGTTTTATCATTCACTCTTTATTTTCTTTTTTCTTTTTTCAATTTTACTTTATTTTTAGTGTTTACTTTTAAAAGTTATGTGACAATGTTTTTTTTTTTTTTTAAATTTCGTTTTAAATTTAACTGTATAAGATTTGATAATGATTTTAATAACGAAAAAGCTTGATTGATATAATAGGATGTAATAAAAATGTTTTAAAATTTAATGACCAATTTGAAACAAGGGTCATAATTTAGGGATCCCTAATGCAATTAACTCAAATAACAATGATAGGAATTTTAAATTAGCATTGGAAATAACTCACAATAAAGGCACAAAGCCGGCTCTTATAAACTGCCTAAACAATTAAAGACATGCCGAAACCCATTATAATGATCCACACACAGCAAGTGAGTTCCATTAAAAAGAAACCAAGAAACAATGAAGAACCTCTCGAGGAACAAGTTTTTGCTTTGTTTTAGACCCGTCGTCGATATGGACATCATGCGCCTCGAACCCAAACCCGCCGCCGCCGTCGTCGTTAACCGTCCCGCCTTTGCGTGCGTCGCCGGCGTTCAAAGCAAGGAGGATTTTTCGAAGCCTTCGACGGCGAACTCCTCCGTTTCCGATGAGGAAAACTCGATCGCTGTTCATAGTGGGGGAAAGAAAACGCTTTCCAAAGTGATCAAAGCTGTTGTTTTCGAAACAGTATTGGTTCGTTTCTTCTTTCCATTTATTTCTTCTTTATTCTTTTTTTTTTTTCATTGTTTGAGGAGGTCTAGTTCTGAATTTAATACCTCTTGTTTTACAAAATTGACATGTTAGTCCCTATTGTTATACTTTATAAAAAGTAGGGTAAACTACATTTGTAGTCCTCAATTATACTTTTTTTTTCTTTTTTTTCTGTCACCCAACTATCAAAAGTTAAAAAATATCACTTAATTATTCAATTTATCTATTTTAGTCACTCAACTATCTTAAGTTTTTGGGTGTTTTCATGGTTACTTAGATAATTGGTACCAAAAAAGATAAATTTGAATAGCTGGAAGGTTATTTTGTAATTTTTCATAAATGAGTAATAAAAAATTATATTAATAGTTAGGTGATAATTTTGTAAATGAGTTACTGAAAAAAAAATTATAGTTAAATAACTTATTTTTTTAAAGAACCCCATTTTAAATCATAAATTTTTGAGAGAAATAAAATTTTAAATTCTTTTAAGAAATTAAATTATAAACTTTTAATTTTGTGGAAGCAAAAACTGAATGTTTAAACTTTAGGGGATAAAATAATATTTTATTGTTGGATTAACCTAAAATTTTGAAAATTTTAAAAGGATTAAAGTGGAAATTTTTGTTTCGATACTCTCCTTAAAATCATTAAATTAATTTTAAATGGTAAAATTGTTTTTAAGTGCTTTTGAAAATATGAAAATTAATATAATGGTAAAATTGTTTTTTGACCTTCCAAAAATTTAAAACTTTTTTCTGCCTTCGCCTTCATTGCTGAATTATTGATATTTATATTAATGATTTAACGATCCAATTAAACTAATTTCTCGATTTTCATAATTCCGGATAATAAACTTATTCATAAATATTATGTTTTTTTCCTTCTTTTTATCATATTAACAGGCTCACAGGGTTCGAGATAGAAAAAGAAACAATGAATCCAAAAACAGAGTATTGACTGGAAAGCTAATTCAATCCACAACATCATCATCATCGTCATCATCTTCTTCTTCTTCTTCTTCATCACCCTTAACACCAAACACAATACAGAAAACAGAGACGAAACATCAACAAAGCGGCTGCAACGAATCGAAACCGAAACAAGAAAGGATCGATAAGGGTTTTTCGTGTTCAAAAAACAGAGCCATGTCTCTGTTCTTGATTTGTTTGGCAATGACGATTTTCTGGGGAAAATTGGTTGCTATAATTTTGACATCAATTTGGCTTTACTTTCTCCATCATAATGGGGTTGATGCAAAAATGGGAACCATTAAAAGAAGGGGTGAAAAGGAGTCAGAAGAAGAAGAAGAAAAGGTGGTCATTAATGGAAGCAAAAACAGGGAGAGGGTATTAAATTTTGGGGGTTGAAAATTTTCGTTTTCGTGTATGATGGAATGATGATCTGTGTAATTTTATCTGATTATTTTAATAGATAAAGTTCAAATCAGTTTCCTGCTTAGTGATCTTTTTGTTTTGTAGTTTTTTTTAGGGGTTGGGTGAGGGTAGATTTCGGGATATTTATGACGGTTCACTCAATGGGTAAGGAGCCGTAGTAAGCAACAGTGATAAGAACAAGAAAAGAAAGAAAGGTAGGGAAAGAGAAGAGAGTTGTTTGGTTTCTATTGTCCGTGGCCCTTGAAAAGGGTCATCTAGTCATTCCTAAGACGTCACGTACCATTCTCGTATATTTCTTGGAATTCAATCGACTTATAGATGTTTTGTTCTCGTGGATTTTAGTTGTCTAGTCAGGACAATAGATATAGTGCCTATAGTGTGTGTACACGGGAGGTTATGGGTTACAATGCCCCGAGACTCGCGCGTTTCGGACTCATATAGTCAGAATTCTCCAACTCGCATGATGTTGTTGGTCTAGGGTGTTGTTCCACGTGATGTGTAGGACATGGTGCTAGCTCGCAAGGTATAGGTTCAATAGAAGTTGAAAACAATACAAAATAAAAAGATAGGTCGCAGTTATTCTGCCCACTACTAATTAAGCAATGTTTTAGGATGATGTTAAAGTATTTCTTTTAATCATTTTATTACACTTTAAAAACAAACCATATCATATACACAAGTGTAAGAGTTTTTTTTACTCCATTAATAATGTACAAAATAATAATCCCTATATATATATATAGATTTCTAAACCATATTGACTTGCATTTTTTTATTTATCTCTTTTGCTTCTTAACCGTAAATTTAAATAGCAATCACTATGGCCGATTAAACTTTAATTCGATTGGCGTGGGTATTGTTATCAATGTAGGAGGATGAGAGTTCGAGTGCGCTGAAATGCATTATCCTTCTATTTATGAGTTAGGGAGGAGTTATGGTAGGTCTAGACATTATGTCAAAAAGAACAGATATAACCAGAACTTATAATGAGATTGTTCAAAAAAACAATAGCAATCATTGTGAGGCTTTGATAAATTTACAAAAATATTAGTAAGTTTACGTTTTGGTCACTCGATTTCAAAAAGTTACTAAATTGTCACTAAACTATTAAAACCGCTGTACAAATTTGAACATCACGAATCTGCAAACCAAAATTCCAATAACTTTCTTTTTCGACCTTTGACATTGATCGTCAGACAGATCAACTTGAATTTAAGGTATGTTCTTCTACTCGTCGATGGGTACTAATCTACCATATCGACCTTTGAATTGTTGCTTAGAACTCCTAGCCAAACTTTAAAGAAGAAAAAAAGAAACCTTAACAGCCTAGTAACTTAAATAAAAGCTTTTAAATAGGTTAATGATTTAAATAAAAACTTTCGAATAGTTCAGTGACTATTTTATAATTTTTTAAAACTAAATGACCAAAACGTAGACTTACTAATAATTTAATGACCTTAGGTGTAATTTACTCATATTTGTTTACATTCTAGATATAAATATACACTAAAATCACATATAAATGAACATTATACACTAAAATAACATCCATGGAGATTGATGTATTTTAACATTCATATAAAAAAAAAAGAAGTAAGAAGTGTCAATTGAGTTTTAACTCGATTAACATTGATATTACTGCTAGTGCATGAGGACGTGGGTTTATGTGCGTTGAAGTACGTTATTCTCCTATTTAAGAGTTAGAGGGGAATTATGAATAATTCTAAATATTATATAAAAAAGAACAGATATGATAAAAATCTATAATAATATTAGTGTTTAAAAAAACGACAAAAATGAATAAAAAAAATTGTATTCCTGTCCCGTTGACACAATTTAACAAGTGTCAACGTCACAATTTAAAAGACTGTTTCCATATAAATTTAAATGTAATAAATAATGTTGGGCATGCCACCAAACTGCTAGGCAAGCACCACAAGAAACTTCGAAAAAGAAAAAAGTACCTTTAAATAATGTGAGTGTTACATTCTTAGAGCATTGAATCTATATGGAAAAAACAAAACATGTTAACATTAGGGAACCTTCTAACTTTCTTTCCTTCTTTCTATTTCTAGTTTTATAGATTATCCTCATTACATCAAATATAAATACAAATGTAATTACTTTCTTCAATTATTCATGACTTATTGGACCGAATCGATTGGTTGTACCAAAAAAATTAATTAAGGTATTAGTCTAAGAAGCGACAAAAAGTCGGTTGATTTATAAATCGATAAAAATCAATTGATTCAGATTAAAAAAATAGAACAAAACAGATTTTACAGTTTTAAATTTTTTGAATTTTTAATAATTTATTTGCTTTAAACCAAACCAGCCAATTAAGTTCGGTCAAATAAAAAATTAATAGTCTAACTATAATTACATAATATAAAAGTAATATACCATAAATTTATATAGCCTCGCTTTTCTTTTCGTGCAAGCTTATTTTTTTAGGTTTAATTTTTTTATTCAAATAAATTTAAATAAGGAACAAAAATCTGAATTTAGAGATTAATTATGTCCTGCTATTTTTGTATTCTTGTGCAAATTAGATACACGTATCTATTTTTATATAAAAAGGGTTATAATTTTAATCTTTCTATTTTTTATTTTGGAATAAAATAATTTGGATGTGAAACCCTTTTTTTTTCCCTTAAAATAAAAAGAAATTTCTGATAATAAGTTAGGTGGTATCCCAAGCAAAGGATCCCATGTTTGTTGTCAATGGCACTTGCCCATCGAAATTTTATTTATATAAAAGAAATAATATTATTAATAATAATAATTCTTTTTAGCCTTTTGATTACTGTATTAATAAATTATATTAGTTGATAAAAAAATAAAAAGGAAAAAGATAGAATGAAAAAGAGGAGGAAATATGTAATAGCCTAAATTTTCAGTGGTGTCGGAATAGTGATTCGAGGTCACTAAATCCGACAAGTGAGTAGAAAATATTATTAATTTAGTGAGTATAAGTTAAATGTGAAGTTAAAAAATAAATAAATAATAATAATAATAATTAGAATCGAAAACGAGGTATCGAGACCTCGGAGATTTTTAATCTAGCCATAAATGTTTTATAAATATTTATGGAGTGTTAATAAGTTAGTATTAAAGTTTCGTCAAGAAATTTTAAAGTTCCGATAGTTAATTGAACAAAAAGGACTAAGTTGTAATAAATGTAAAGTTATGAGAAATGATTAATAGCTTAAATGATAAAAGAAAGAGGGCTTAAAAAGCAAATAGACCCAAGGTGTATTTGGGCTGGACGGCAAGGGCATGCAACCAGAGAAAATAAGGAGAAATAAGGGTAAAATTGGAATATTGCAAAATTTACTTAATAAAACTAGGACTAAAGTTTCTATGACTATGTGCTGGAAGTATATGATGATTTAGCATGGAATTATAACTTTAAATGGTTTATATGCTGATTTTATTGAAAGAATTGAATAGAAAGTGAATGTTTGGGACCTAATTTTAAAAGAATTTGAAGTTAGGGTTTTTATGTGGAAATTCTGAAATCCAATAGGTTTGAAATAACTCATAATGATTAGGTAAAGTATTAATTTACAAAAATTAGCTTAATTGAAGGGTAATTGGTCAAGGACTGAATTGTATGAACTCTGAAATTTGGGGCAAAATGGAAATCAACACTTTGCACTGAAACAGTTTTGGACAGCAGCAGTAGTCTAACTTTGAAAAATCACCAAAAATTTTAGAAATCGAATTAGAGGATGAATAAAATATGAAATTAAAGCTTATTGAGTCTAGTTTCTTATAGAAGAAACGGTGTAAGCAATAGATTTGTAAATCATGAGATATAATAGGTTTTATGAGACAAGGTCAGGATGATTTCGGGTTCCCCTGTTCTGACTTTGAAAAATCATCAAAAATTGTATAAAAATAATTTGGGTCTTAAATTTATATCATTAAAATCCTGAGTAATATATTTTCAATAGAAATAAACGTTAACATCATCCGAATCCTGTAAAAGGAGATAATTAATTTTTAGTGAAGATGGGTCGGAACTGTCAGACAGCAGAACATGGGTGACTTTAAAGAATAAACTGTACTTATTGGCCAAACCAAAAATTCTAAAAATTTTATGGTAAGAAGATATGCGAGTCTAGTTTCAAGGAAAATTAACGGATCTTAATTTGGAGTTCTGTAGCTCAAGATAAAAATAATTTAGTGACTGTGACACGGATGGACAGCTTGAATATCCATACAAGTAAATAGTTAAATTATAGACCATGTTACTTATATGTGGGTTGTAATCCTTAAGGATATGAAATAGAGTAAAGGTGAAATCAATACTGATAAGTGAATGATTTTACAATGATAGATCAAGAACCCGAAGCAAGTCGAGGAAAAGAAAAAGTAGCTGAATAGTCCCTGAATTTTCTCAAATTCTGCAAATCGACTCAGGTAAGTTCATATGGCTGAAATTTAATGATTAAATGTAAATCCTATGAATTATATCATGTATGATGAGATATATTTGTTGATAAGTTAAGGATAAAATGACAATGCGAAAAGTGATTAAATGATCAAATTGAGCAGAACATCGGATTTGAGTACTTCTGATCAGTGGCAAGTGAAAGTGAAAAGTGGTAGCTTCGGCTACCTGATCAGTGAAAAGTGGTAGCTTCGGCTACCTGATCAGTGAAAAGTGGTAGTTTCGGCTACCTGATCAGTGAAAAGTGGTAGCTTCAGCTACCTGATCAGTGAAAAGTGGTAGCTTCGGCTACCTGATCAGTGAAAAGTGGTAGTTTCGGCTACCTGATCAGTGAAAAGTGGTAGCTTCGGCTACCTGATCAGTGAAAAGTGGAAGTGAAGTACTCAATTTTCCGTAACCGTTCCCTAATTTGATTAAGAATGGTAAGTGACAAAAAGGGCCCAAAAGAGTTAAAGTAAATGGATAAATGGTAGTGAGATTATACGAAAGCACTCACCAAATTGTGGTTGATAGGTGAACTTAGTAATTGTACATAATGTATAAGTGTATGAATGTTTGGTAAGATTTATATTTTATGCCTATGAACTTACTAAGTTTCTATAAACTTACTTGAGTGTATTCAATGTCTCATGTAGATTGACGTGTAAATATACGGAGGATCGGATCAACATTGAGGATCACACTATCAAGATTATCTCCGGTAGCTTTTGTAAATTTCCTTTTTGATTTATATGGCATGTATATGTTTGATGATTATATAAATACTAAAACTTGTTTAATGAGTATGTATTAAAGTAAACTGTGATAAATATGCTAAATAATATAATTATAGTAGAAGTATGATTTGGTATCAAATTGGATTGAAATGGACAGGATTGTTTGGTTTTAAAATTTCAGGGAAGATTAGATATTTATAAAAGGGCTATATTGAATTCATAATAAAAATAGTATTAACTCGTTAAACTTAGGTAATGCCTCATACCCTATTCCGGTAACGAATACGGATAGGGGGTGTTACAATATAAAAGAAATTAAATAAAGCTGGAAAGCCATCATCTTTCTGAAAAGAAATTAAAAATATAATAAAATTATTTTTTAAATGGTATAAAATTATTACTAAAGAGAATTACATAGGATTACTTTTAGTCCACAGTTTCAAAGTTGGCAGATTTGGCAATATGCTGATTACTAATTATACTAAGAAAAATATCAATAAATGTTTAGTGATTGATATTCAAAGAAAAAACTATTTTGAAATTTGATATTCTCTGAATCTGTGGGTCGTGAGTTAAAATTTAAATAAAAATAACCATTTCAACAGAATTTATTAATTTCCATTAAATTATTTCGGTTTTTTTATATATTTACGATAAACATATGACTGACCATACCAATTTTTTACAGTATAAATAAATGAAATTTTTAATAGAAAAGATAAATTTCCTTTTTGATTTAACGTATAATGACTAATTCGATCAATTTTTTAAGCATTTTGGATAAAATGCAATCTAATTACTAATATAGGGGACTCCATTATACTTTTACCAACAATGGTAATTGCAAGAATCACCAATAGTCATTGCAAGAGCATTTCCCCAAGTGGAAGTGATGGAACCTGCATGAATCTCTAATGGTGATTCGGCGTCCCGTAACCATCGATACATGTTTTGCGAAATCGTGGCAGTGTTTACATGCCCGGAGATTCTTGAAAATGACGATTGGAACATCGTTTGGTACCGATATTAGCCCAAATGCTATGGCAAGTCTCTCGCTATGCTCCATTAGCAGCTGTTTCCGTTCGGGCAAACCAAATAACACATCCTCTTCGGTTAGATGGACGCTTTCGACATCCTTAACAGAACAGTTTAATTCTTTCAACTTTCTGTAAATGTCATCGGTCCGAGGATGGTGTTTATCGCCCACTACGAACCGATGCACCTTACCCTTAACAGTAATCCAGCTACAACTAAGTTCCTTTTTCAACTTTCTTGCACCCATCACGCTTCGTACACCAGCTGCTTCGTCCCATTTTCCGTGCGAACCATATAGGTTAAACATCAAAATGTAACCCGCAGTATTATCAGGGTCCAGCTGAAGTAGATTTTCGGCTGCGATTTCCCCAAGTTCGAGATTCCGGTGGATCCAACACCCACCCAACAAGCATTTCCAGCTCATTGCATCAGGTTCAAAGGGCATATTCTTAACCAATTCATATGCCTCCTGAAGCAACCCAGCACGAGCGTATGCATCAACCATACAATCATAATGATCAATAGTCGGATCCACACCATATTCACGGCTCATTGACTCTAAATACAGCTTAGCTTCCGTAACCAAACCAGAATGACTACAAGCGGTTAAAACCCCAATGAACGTAACTTCATTCGGTCTTGCGGTTGAGCTCTGCATCCTCCTGAAAAGCTTTAAGGCTTCAGAAGCATTGCCGTGATAAGCATGACCGCATATTATCGCGGTCCAAGCCACGGTATCGGGTTCATCTATAGACTCGAAGGCTTGATTCGCATAATCCAACCTACCACATTTCGAATAGAAAGTAATCATTGCACTCTCTCCATGAACATATGAAACTAAACCCCTTTTTATTGCATCTGCATGAGCTTGAGCTCCCATGTTATAATCTGCAAGAGCTGAACATGCTTGGATTATGCTAGTATATATAAATGAATTCATAGCCATATCTTTGAGCCTTAATGATCTAAAAATCTGCAATGATTTCTCAAATTCACCAATTTGGCAATAGCCAGTTATTATAGCACTCCATGAAGCATCATTCGGTTCGGATATCCTCTTGAAAGCACAACGAGCCGAATCAAAACACGAGCATTTGATGTATAGATCGACAACAGGAGTTCCCACGGAAACATTGGATTCCAACCCGAGTTTAACAATGTAACCATGGATTTGCCTCCCTAAGCTCAGATACTCCAACCCGGAACACGCTTTGAGAGTGATTGAAAACACGAACTGGTCCATTTCAACACCTTCCTTTAACATTCTAATAAACAATGCCAATGCATCTTTCTGTTTGCCAGCTCGGGTGTATCCCATCATCAATCCTGTCCAAGCCACGGCGTTAGTTTCGACCATTTGATCGAAAACGAGCTTAGCCCTTTGTAGCTGCCTGCATTTCACGTACATATTGGAGATTGCTGTGATCACAGAAACATTGGTGCTTAACCCAGTTCTTATAACGAGAGAATGAAGCTGTTCCCCAATCTCCAACACAGAAGGATCTGATAGACTCTTCAAGAGGTTGGTGAAAACGGTGGAATTCAATCCAATTCCCAACTCAATCATTCGAGTACATAACCGAAAAGCTTCCTTTAACCTTCCTTTCTCTGAGTAACCAGAAATAAGTATACCCCAAGACGCCACATCTTTTTCAAGCATTTCATCGAACAGTTTCTCGGCATCCCGAAAGCTCTCACAGGCACAATACATTTTCAAAACACAATTCTCGAGGTACCTAGATGGGTTCCCCAAACGCCGGTGAATCAATCTGCCGTCCGATAAAGAAGCCATTTTGCCGCAGGCTTCGAGAAGTGATTCGTAGGAATGGGGGTTGACGAGAACGCCGGCTTCGTCCATTTGTTTGAGGAAATCACGAGCCTCTTTGAGTTTCCCTTGCTTAGACAATGAAACCAAGTGCAGGTTCTCGAGCTGACCCTGCTGTTGTTGGCCATGGGGGATTTTAAATGAAGAAGAGGTGCTTTTGAGAGATACCGATGAAGGTATTCGAGCAAAGCGAGATGCTGCTGCTGTTTGCGAAGGAACGGAAGGCGGCAAGGAAGGGCTGGCCATGTAAATTTTTTCCCCAGAAAATTTCAGTTTAAGCCCAACAAATTTGTACATTGAGAGAGTTGGTGTTCTTTTGGTTTAATTTGAATCCAGTCCTTTTACTCTTCTAATTATTGAAATTTAGTCTCTCTTGTTTTAATTTTAAAATTTTAAACATTTGTTTGATTTAAAAATTAAAGTCGGATGCATTTGGTTCGTCAAATGTATCATTAAAACTCATAATCTCACATTTTAGAATAATATTTGTTTGGATTCTATACATTTCGGCCAACCATTAATATCAAATTACCAAATAGTATCAAGATTCCGGAATACAGAATGTACTTAGGTCGTAATATTAAATTTTGGATAAATTTTCTTTTTCTTTTTCTTTTTATCAATTTTCCATTTAATTTTATTAATTTAGCCTAATTAAAAATAAAAATCTATATTTTTCTTAGACTGCATACTTTAAAATTGTAATTATTATATTTAATATAATTTTTTATTTATTGATATATTAATTATGATTATCATTATTATTTATAAATTATTGTTGTGATCCAATCACTTTTCATATATTATTATTATGATTATTATTTATAAATTTATTTCAACATCATATATTTACTTAGTAGTATATCTAAAGATGTTAAAAAAAAACAAATTATATAACAATGACAAATTTGGAGAGGGTTCGTAATTAAAATTTTATACTGACTCGACATTCATGGTGTCGAGATAAATAACTTTAAAAGAAGGCATAATGTTAAATTTATCATTAACATTTACATCTTTTATTATTTTGACACATATTCTTTTTTTTTTAGCTGAATTTGACCATTAATATTTTAAAAATAAATTAAATTACTTTTTAAAACAAAAATGTTAACTAAATTATTATTTTTTTAGCGATGTTGGCATGACAACTACTGTAATAATCATATAAGCTGCAATGTCAACAAATAAGTTATAAAATTATAAAAATTTCATAATTAAAAAAAAAGCATGGGCTATATATAATCATCATGTGGGTTGTAATGATAAAGAAAAATAACATTTTTGTCAATATTTCTATTAAAAAATATAATTGGACTATTTTTGAAAAGTTGATGGTAAAATTTGATTTTTTTTTATAGTTGAGGGCCAAATTTAACTTAAAAATGAATAAATGTTAAATTGATAAAATATTTAAACATTAAGGGTTAAAATTGATATTATACCCAAAAAAACTTATATCAAGATTTTCCAATGCTTGTCTTTATCCTTACCCTTTATAAGATTTTTGAAATAGCAAAACTATAACTTAATAAATTTAATAATTATAATTTGTGAAATTTTAAAATGCAGAGATTTAAAATGATTAAATTGAAGTATATGACTAAATTTATAATTTACACATATTGCGTGTACTAATAGTAAAATTTAACCATTTCATATGCTACTGTTCTTTTAAAAGTGTAGTTAAACTAAAGTTCTGGTCAAATTTTGGGCTGTTATTTGGGCTTTTGAGTATGAGGCCCAATGGTTTAATAATAATTTTATATGACAATTAGATATAATAATTAATTATAACTTAATAAGCAAAATTCAAAGCACCATCAACCATGGTAGTCGTCATCGAAATTATTCCTAACCGATGCTAAGTTGTTTATATTCCGCTTTAGTCCAAATTTAAGTCTATTTCGATCATTTTGATGTGTTTCAGTTTATTTTAGTTAATATTAATTTGGACAATTTAATATAAAATTTTGATATTTAAAATATTTTGTTATCTTAATCATTTTAATTTTTATATAATTACATTTAAAAATAAAATAAAATATTAAATTGAGTTATTGAATCTAATTAATAATTTAAATTTTATATTTATTTATATGAATATAATTGAGATATATTTGCATGTAGATATAATTTATTAAGAAATTAAAAAAATTAGACTATAAATATATTTAAAAATATTTAAAAATATAAATAGAATCAAAGATGCATATCAATACCAAAATAAAAAGGGTGCAAGTCTATCATCAAAGTCTGATATTTTTGTTAAATTATTTTATATAATGAATGTATTTGAGAGGTCCTTTTATTATAAAAATTTGATTAAATTAATACATTTATTATTAAACAGATCGGTTTAGTTCTTATACTATTAAAAATAATTAAATAATATCGAACAAGAATAGAGTTTTCTTTTATTGTATAAAAAATGACATTTACTACTTAACAGAGTCAATATATTTAAAATTTTTATAGTTTTGTAAATAAAATCTTTTGTTTAAAATTTAACTGTAATTGAAAAATAATTTAACTGTAATACTACTTATCTCTGTTTTAATTTGAACTTTTTTCTTTAATAGTATAATAACTAAATTAATTTATTTAATAATAGAAGGATAAATGTAGTAAACACTCATCCAATATGCAGATAGTCTTCCATTGATTTATTTAATTTTTTTATATTTTAATAAAATTTAATAATATATGTTTCATCATGGAATATTAAATGTAATCTATGATCAAAGCATTTTAGTTAATAATATTCCCACGATTAATAGAGCATAAAAGAATAGCTATCCCTTTTCCCATCAACTTGCAGAAACTTTAGTAGTAATGAGATAAGAAGATAAACTCATGTAAACTAACCAATTAAAATGATTTCCTTTTGAAAAACAATATTATAAAAAACTTAAAGAGTAACTAAAGAAGAAAAAAAAAAGTGAAGGATGGCAGTTCCCACGGTGCTTAAGTTAAGAAAGAGCAATTTTTGGTTTTAATTGGAAAATTTTGATTTTTTTCGAGTTCAACTTAATCGGGTGAGGTGGGTTAGTTGATTTTAATCTCGATTTAATCAGTTAATTCAATCGATTATCATTTCTTAAATTTTAAAATTGACCCGATAGAAAAATTGATTTATTTTATATTGTTTTAAAGTTGTTTAAATTATTTTATATTTTATGACATATAATAGATACATAATCAGATAAACCTAACATTATAACCCAAGGTTGGTTAACCAAAGAAACAGACCGAATTAAAGCCGATTTGGTTTGGTCGTTTTTTCAACTAAAGTCGGTCAAGTTGATTTTCATATGTTAGAGTCAGTTAAGCTAGTTCGAAAAAATTGACCGAGCCGACTAACTAAATTGATTGCTTTCCCCTAAATTAAGTGTTGGGAATTGCTAGAGGCAGAGAAGAAGTAAGTATGAAGCATTAAGAAACTATCTTAAGGCCAATGACGGGTATTTATGTGTGAGAGTGACCATCTATTAACCAGGGGTGAAGCAAAAAAAAAATTTTAGGGCGCCGAAATTAAATTGTAATTTTTACGATAATAAAAATGCAATTTCACCATTTTAGTAGCCTATATCTTTATAATTTTTAAATGATTAAATCAAAATTTTATCATTTTTTAAGGGGGGCAAAGTGTAATTTTACATTTACTAATTTAAAATTTTTAAAAAATTAAAGGACTTAAATGAAAAAAATTCATTTCAAACGGGGTCAAGATCCTTATCAACTCCACTTAGTTACGCCCCTATTCTTAACCCTAGGCCTTGACACGTGTTTAGTGTTGGTTTTGTCATGCTTAACTACCCAGAGAACATAATAGCCTTATAGATAGTCGATCCACACGTGTGATCCATGCAAAGAAAGGTTTAACACCTATTTTTACCGAGGTAAATTAAATGTACTGTATGTGTCGTCAAAAATAAAAATAAATCGACAATTCAATTTGGTTTGAAAAGCTGGCGATTAAATTAAAAAAAATTAAAATTGAAAGCTAAATTTAATTAAAAAAGAATAAAGATCAAATTAATAAAAAAATATTAAGGGTGAAATTTGATATTATGCGAAGAAATAATAAAGGAAATTGAATTAAATCATGGCCGGCGAAATTGCGTGAGAACATTGAGCTCTACTAACGGGAATCTTTCGGCTCATCATCTTTCATCTGTCACCAAAGCAATGATAATTTATATATTTTTCTTAATAATAATAATACTTATTTTTAATAAAAATATAAAAATAAATATTAATTTCCATGACGTCATTGGTTGACAAAAGTTAACCAGTACAGTGCGTTTGGAGACAAGTCCTTGGAAGAATTCTAAATCGGGCATGAGGCATACCGTTTGCTTATATCATGGGTTAAAAAATAATAATTTTTATTAACATTTTTAAACCTCTTAGATTTTTTTTAAATTTTAAATTAGTAAAGGTAAAATTACATTTGGCCCTCCTAAAATTATAAAAATTTAATTTAATCCTTTACAAATTATAAAGATATAAACTATAAAAAATTAAAATTTTATTCGGCCCCCCTAAAAAATTATTTTGGCTTCGCCCCTGTTTTAAAATATGTAAATATATATTTTTTAAATTATTTATTTAATAGGCATAATGACCTATTTGACTTTCTAGCTTTATACAAAAAGTCATTTAGATCTCAATTTAATTTTTTTTATTTTTTTAACATTTAAATTTACATTGTTTGTCAAATAACTAAAAAATTGATGAAAAAGTTAAGGTATATTCACTTTGTTAACATGACATACATGTAAATTGTCACGTCAACAATTAATTAATTTTTTAAAATTAAAAAATTTAAAAAAATATAAAAATTATTCAAAAAATAAAAAAATTATAATTTTTTTATTTTTAAAAAATTAATTAATTACCAACATAGTATACACTCGCCATGTGGATGCCAACCATATATTAACTTTACATATATTTTGAGGTAATTTAACAAATAATGTCTGTTCAAATGCTAAAAGATGTAAAAATTAAATAGAAAATTAAAATAATTTTTTTGTTAAAATATTAAAAAAAGACACTTATATCTCAACAATTATACAATCTCAATCAAACCTACCACCCTTTTAGTCAAAATTTAAAATGATAAAAATGTATTAAATTAAATACAATTATTATTGATTGGGTCTTAATTCAATTGGTATTATAGCTATTTTAATTAGAGACGTGGCATTTGATATCTTCGAATTTACAAATTAAAGAATTTATAAGTAATTTATATGATAGTATTTTGTTGGTCTTTATTTTCATTGGACCATTGTGACTTATTTTAAAGATTTTAGATTTTTTTTGTACAAATGCGTATTATTGTCTATAGTTTTCTCTCCACTCTTAGATAAAAGGATAAATACGTCTTAATGCACTCAAACCCACATCCTTCTGTATTGACAACAATGATAATACCAACCAAAATAATAATTTAACCAAAATTTTTCTAATTTTTAACCGAAGTTATAGTGTAATGCCATTGTTAGCCTTTTTTTTAAAAACCCAAATGATAAAATTATAGTTTGTTTATAAAAAATGCTAGAATTTTAATTTAATCATTTTGAAAATTATAAAAATATAAGTTAATATAAAGACAAAATTGTATTCTTTTTGAAAGCCTCCCAAAAAACCGGAATATTTTGTAAACCTTTCATAATTTTGGAATATTTTTGTCAATTCTCATTAAGCTTTAAATTTTTTTGAAAGTTTTAATCAAGTCTATCAAAATTTTTAAATATTCTCACTAAATCCTCTAAATTTTTTGAAATTTTTAGTTAGACCCTTCAAATCTTTATTCCAAGTTCCGTCAATAGATTACCCCTATGCAAAGTGGTTAGACGAAACATTGGTGATTTTAATTAATGATAAACCCAACAAAATTATTTATTTAATTATTTTTTGAAATAGAAAATTTAAGCTTAACAACATCAAAATTTCACTTGAAATAAAATAATTATTCCAAACTAGATTTGATTTTACAAAAAGTCAAGATAATTATTTTTTTTAAAGTTCCCAACATTTAATATTTGTCACAAGTCATATTCAACTCAACGCTTTCGTTTTTTATTTTTTGCTTGAATTTCCATCCCCTTCCAACATCAAAGCTGAGAAAAACATAATCCTTAAAAGGTTAAATATTGATATAGTCCCTATATTATATGTAAGTTATAGATTTAAACCTCACTTTAATTTTTGTCCTTTAGAAATTTTAAAATTTTATTGTTTATCGAACAATAGCTGTTAAATTCATTAATTCTATTATTTTCAAAATTTGATATGACAGACATATTATCATGTGTAAATGTCAAGTCGACTTATTATTTTCACATATTAATCACAAAAAAGGTAGTTAATGAATTGAATAGTTTTGGTTTTCATCAATATTGAATTTCTGAAATTTGAAAAATTTAGAGACTAAAATCGTTTCAATTGGAAAATATTGATTAAATCTTCAACTTCACTTATAGTACAAAATTAATAACAGAATTTAATCAAACAACTTTAACGGCTACCATTTGAATCAAGATTGAAAAATTTAAATTCGAAAAGTATAGGAATTAAAATTGTCCAATGCAAAAAGTAAATAAATTAAAAAAAACTATAATGATTAAATTCATAACTTATGATAGTATAGGGACTAAGAATAGAATTGGACCTTACTTATTTTTAAAAAAAATCCCATATAATTTGGCATTCAAATTTAGTTTTCTTTTTGGCACGGAAAAAGAAATACATTCCATGGAATTGGACCCCTCTGAAAACTCCAACTGGCTCCTTGATTATGGCATACCTGATTTCCCGCCTCCAGCTGCCGCCTTCGCATGGCCTTGTCAATCTACTCTCAATGCTCCCTCTAATGTCAGGTTTGAAAATTTTCCGTTTGGTTGCCGAGAAAGTTAACTAGAAAATACTGAAACCGTTAACGAATTAGTTATGGCGGCAAGTTTCTTTCAGTTTTTTTTAGATGCAGTTTTGGTGTAAAACTGTTTCCTTTTTTAATTCATTGGTTCAAGATCGATAGATTTCTCTCTCTCTCTCTCTCTCTCTCTCTCTCTTTTTTAAATTGAAGCAATAATTTCAAAAGTTGCTATAAAAAAATAGTTGATATATTGTGAAAGAATATTATTTATTTATTTTTTTTAGATTCAAATTTCTAAGTAAATGATTTTTCACTGAGGATGAGTAGCGATAAGATTCCTTTTATGACAAGGCATCGTTTGATATCACTGCTATTTTTGATTGTTCAGTGCTACAGTTGATTGCTCCTTTGCT
Organism: Gossypium australe; assembly: GCA_005393395.2. NCBI lineage: Eukaryota > Viridiplantae > Streptophyta > Magnoliopsida > Malvales > Malvaceae > Gossypium > Gossypium australe. The sequence goes on along the minus strand of CM016614.1, from coordinate 1,751,955 downwards.
GATTCAGATTGCTTGAAGGATGTTGTCTCTAGGAAAAGGTGTTAATTCCAGTTTCCTGTAGACTTTGAACTCTATTACGATTAGGATTATTGTTTAATTTTGAACTACATGATGATGATCTACAGGTTGAAATCGGAATCATGCGGTGGATCCGGATCGAAAGCATGCCGGGAGAAATTGCGGAGGGATAGATTGAATGATAGGCATGAATTGATCATCTTTTCCTTTTAATTATTTGTATTTGATCTTCTGGCAAAAATAGCATGGAAGTTTCTGTATTAGGAATTTGATTGCATTTTGTTCATTTTACTCAAATTAATCTTTATATGATAGATCAAATAATAAGCTGGTCATTCTATTAACAATTTCATCTATTTCTATTAGTCAAATTTGATTCTGCATGTCGGCACAAGGTATACTTGACATGTGGAACTGTCTGATTATTTCTTTAACCACGTAATGAATAAAATTTTTAACAGAATAGACTAACTTACTCTTTTATCTAATGTATAGGGATTAATTTGTTTATTTTTTAGTGAAAGCCAAAATGCAATCTGACTTTATTAGAGGCCTCCATAGTACTTTTGCTGATGTTTTCCAATGTTCTTGGTCTGTTGTTTCTAACTTCAGAGTTGGTTAAATATTTGTCAAGGTTCTTGGAACTGGGTGCCGTTTTGGAGCCTGAAAGGCCAATGAAAGCAGATAAGGTTGCTATTTTGTGTGATGCTGTAAGAATGGTGCATCAGTTACGCAGTGAAGCTCAAAGATTGAAAGAATCTAATGAGGAGTTGCAAGCAAAAATTAAAGAGCTGAAGGTAAAAAGCTCGTTTCTCGAAAAACGAAAATCGGATAGAGTTTATTTAATTTACCATCATCAAATGCTAAGAGCATGATAGTCATTGATTTGCATTTTCTAAGTGAATGATTAACATGCTTGCGTGGGATTCGGGTTATGACCGTTTTTTGCACATTACTCGGTGGGTTGTTAATCATTGCAGGCTGAGAAGAACGAACTTCGAGACGACAAGCAGAGGCTGAAAGCAGACAAGGAGCAATTGGAGCAGCAAGTCAAAGCCATGAGTGCACAGCCAGGCTTCTTGACGCAGCCCCCTTCAATATCTGCTGCATTAGCTGCTCAAAAGCAAGCTGCTGGAAACAAGTTGATGCCTGTCATCGGATTTCCAAGTCTGGCCATGTGGCAATTCATGCCACCTGCTGCAGTCGATACATCACAGGATCACGTTCTTCGCCCTCCAGTCGCATAATATGAAGCTTGTTGATTGATGGTTTGGCTCTTGTCACCGGTCTCTTTATGATTGTTGCTTGTTTTACTTATTGCTGTCATGATCTTTGGTCTATTGTTATAATGTTATGTGTGAATGTGAGATTGTCGAGTAGCCGGATATTCTATCACGAAAACCGGAACTTTTGATGGGTTTCCGCTACTCAAAATGTAAAATACAATAAAATATATATACATGAGCTGTAATACTGGTTTATACATAGTCTTGCCATCAGTTACAGTTTCATGTGTTTTGGAATGTTTTCCCTTACTATAATATATACCAATGTTGTCATTGTTTGTTGCTTTATATTGATCATAAGTTGGATTTAACTGCAGCTAGTTGTGTGTGTCCATATATATTGCTATGAACCCATTTCACAAATAAGCCATACTATTTAGTATTACAAAGTAGGGAACCTGAATTGGTCAGATCTGGACTATTTCAACCAATATAAATTTGATTCACTCAATTGATAAGTCTTAATATGAAGTTGTAGACTTGGAATCATGGTGAAGTAAGCAACTTTGTGTTAAGTGTTGGAATCAAATAATAAAATTTTGAGGGGTCAAAATACAATTTCAAATTTTCTCCTAAGATAGCTCGTATAAATTTTTAGGTTTGAGACTGATCATGTGTAACACATATAGTGCATCTTACTAGACATCTTTCGAGATACTTTCACTTTGTAAACTATTCGTTTATTTAAACATTCGAACTCTCGATAAAATTAAAATACAAAACTCACCACTAAAAATAAAAATAAGAAAGAGTTCAAATAAACAAGATTGCTTACTCTCAAATTATTTCGAAAGCAAACAAAACTAAAAAAAAAAAAAAAATTGGAACGGACTCGTGGATTGAGTAAATTAAATATTTGTAACTTGTATGAAAATTGATGTTAGGATTGGTGACTTAAAATGCAAAACACCTAAAAATAGATTATGATTTGGCGAATTAACTTTTATTATTTCCATTCTGATTTTTAATTTTTTAATTTAATTTTAATATTTAAATTATCATTTCCGTTCTAATAAAAAAAATTGACAATAAAAACGTGACATATAACACATTTTTATTGAATGTAAGTAACTTTTAAAGGTAAAACAATACAAAAATTATATTTCAAGTAGCAAAGTGAAAAAATAAATATATTTCAAAACTATTTTTTATTTTGCTTATTGATGAAATGTTCTATTGTATTTTTTTATCAACTAATTATTTTATTTAATAAATAATTTATATTTTAAATGAATTATCCTATTCATTTAGTTGAACCAATGACTTGAAAGTCGTATTCCAAATCCCTAAATGAGAACCATTCTTTTATATAATTTAAGCTAAAATATTCTTATTCTTGCTATATTTAAAATTTAGCGTTTTTTATTTTTCGGATTAAAAAATAAGTTTAATTCGTTAAATTTTTTTTATTAAATTTGTTATAGTACTAGTGATAATTTTGCTTTTTAATTTCAAATTTTCGTATCAATGAATTTTAAAAAGGAAAATAACAGTGTATAAGATTAAATTCCTAAAAATAAATGTAAAGTGACTAAATTCTAAATGTATGGAGCAGGGACTTTGAATTTAGTCCTTAAACTATTTGTATATTTAGAATTTAGTCCATTTACTTTTATTACTAAGAATTTTGTCTCATTACTTTTTAAATTTCAAAATTCGAATCTAATTATTAACACTATTAAATTTTTTCTATTAAATTTATTGGCCATAACATTTTGAAAAAAAAAAAAAACTTACTTGGAACTCATGCAATAAAAAAAAAAGACATAATGAACTTGAATTTAACAAAATTTTTTTAATGAAGTTAATAACTCAACTTACATTTTTCAAATTAAAAAAAAAGACTAAATCCCAAATGCGTGAAAAGTGCAGGGACTTAAAGTATATTTTAACCTAATTTTAACTTATAATTTAATAATAAATAAATGCATGCACATATTTTCATTTTCTAAATAAATAAATTTTAAAAAAACAATCTGACATTAAAGATGGAAATTAAGCAGGATTAATGGTATAAACAAAGAAAGATACAGAGAAATTAATTAAAACATTTCTGATTTTCACAATTTCAGGTCCAGGGAACACGTTTATGAAAGTGAACCAATTGCTCTTTTATAATTTTCACAACAATATTTCTTTTAAATGTACCCATTTTTTTGCTTCAATTTCCTCCTCGTAATTCACTCAAAAACAAACACAGCTTCTGATTCGGGATTTTTTGAGATCCCAAAAGAGAAAAGTCAAAATTTCAATCTTTGCACAATATTCAAAGTAATTATTGTTTGATAGTAATAATTTTTTTTTCTTTGAAGCAGAAAAAAAAGAGAAACTAAAAAGAAAAAACTTTCCTAGAGAATTTTTTTTTCCAGTTTACATCTTCCCTAGAAACAAACGGGTAGATTTCTTCCTGCTTTTTAGGAACTGGGTATTTCTGGGTTTTTCATTTGCTTTTGTTTCTTTTTTGATTTTGGGCTGCGTTTGAACTCCCTTTATACAGGTACATTCATTGCAGGGAATTTCTATAGGTAAGGCAAAATTTCTTTTTATATGATTTCCTTTTAATTGATTCCCTTTTAGATTCTATTTATTATATGTGAATGTGAATTATATGCTTTGATGCTTGTTGTGTAGTTGGCTAATAGTTGGGTGAAAAATTGTAGGAATAGATGTTTATTGATTTAATGTGTCTGTTTTTATATGTGTAAGGTTTTATGAATTTGATATTTTGCTGCATTACAATATACCCAATTTTTATTTGGAACCAAGGTATCCGTTTTACTCTCCATAGAGACTAATCCTTTCGAGAGGTTTCGTGGCTGTCCCTCCCTAAATATACGCAATATATACTAACTAAACATCTCACTGTAAGAATGTATGCTTAACTTGTTCTTGGAAGAAATGTTGAAGTTAAAACTTAGATTTAAGATCCTTAAATGGCATGCTGGTGTCTGTTGATTATTCAAGTAATGCTTCTTTATATGTTTTTGTTTCAATGTTATTTATGCCAGAACACTAGGTTAGCTGGAGTGGGTTTAATAGCTTTACCATCTTCTACATACACCTATGTTCGGAGGTCAGGTTGCTGCTCCTATCAATAGTCCGCATTTAAGGAGGTCCGGTAGCAGAGCAGTGGTATCTGATTTAGGTATAAGAACTCTATAAGAACATTATCATTGGAAATTAAAAGTTATTGTTGATTTAGTTTTGCTGCTTAGATCTAATATATTGTAGAATAATTGTCAGGTGCCGAATTGGGAAATGGTGTGGAGAATAGTTATGTGCATCCATTGGAGATAAATGGATCGAAGAATGCAAGTATACCATTGGTTACTGCTGCAATTGTGCCTTCGCCTACATTATTATGGAGATTCAAGGTTTGTTTTCAATGATATTGTTGCTGTGTTTATTGTCCATTTACTTTCTTTTAATAAATATAAAGTAGTTAAACTCAAAGAAAAACGAATTTCTCAGTTGTAACTTGTATCTTTTAGTTATTTCTCAACCTTCTGGAATCCTAATCTATTTAGATATCCAGGTACTATTGTTCTTACTCTGGGGTTTCATCTGTGGGAAGGTTAGTCTTATTTTATATTCAAGTTGTTTCAAGCTATACAGTTCATATTTGATGTTAATAATGGTTATAACAAAGGCCTACAAGATTCAATCATGTTGCTTACAAGTTCTCATCATGTATGCCAAAATATTGCAGACTGGATGGCAATCCGTAATGAGAATGAGTGCAGACTTACGGGACCTATTTCTATATGAGGCATTTTTGTATTATAATCCTCTTCTTCTGGTGGTTAGTTAAAATTTTATGATATATAAAAAAATTTAAGTTATACTAATTTTTTCGATATGAGTGCAATTTTATGTTGTGTGTTTAAGGACTTGTAAGAGATTATTCTTCTTGTTTTGATATTACAGACTACAATGGTATGGCTTTGGGGAATCAATTTATGGGTCTTTTCTCGGTCGAATATCAATTATGCCAAAATTTTTGATCTCGATCAGAATCATCTCACTCATAGAGAAATATGGAAGGTAATTGAATTTCCCAGTCAGATCTTTTAATCAGGTTGCCTAATATGTACCGGTGGCTCATTATGATATACTATATAGATAAACTATACTTGGTTGCCTTGTTTCTTGTCTTGTTCTTCAGCTAATGATATACTATATGGCTGGCAATGGCTGCTATTTATTTCTAATACTCGATTGAATTTCGTCCTGGTCTGGAACCTATACTTTCTTTAGTATGATTTCAATATGTTTGAAGTTTGTGTAGCTGATGTATTATTTTGAGGGATCCATTTATAATGTTATCTTTAGCTTCAAGCTTTGTAAATGTGTATCAGGAATATAACATTGAACTTTTGAAGGAATTGTTCCATTTTCTTCTTTTGTTTTCTTAGTTTTCTTTTTTATCTTGAAATATCTACATAATGCTCGATGGTCTACTGGTACAATCATTGCTAATAGTGCTTGGTAATTTTCCTCAAATAAAATAACTCTCTCTACGATTGTTGTAATTTCAGTGCGCTACATGGATGACTATTGTTGTTCCGACCAGTATGACAGCATATCTTTATCTCTACTCTAATGGAGAAGTATCATTGGCTGCCTCCCAACCAGTGTAATAGATGCATCCTTTCTTTTTTTATTTTATTATTATTTTTATTTTTTATATGCTCTTATTCCCAGCTTGAATGACGAGTTGATTATAATTTTAACATTTTCAGCATGAAAAGTAAATTGCAATATTGCTTTCTTTCCACTCCCTTTACCATCATCACTAAATTTTACATGTTTTCTACTTCAGGTGCTTCTGTATTTTGCAGTCGTGATGCTTTTAATATTCCCTTTTGACATTTTTTATTTTTCATCCCGATACTACTTGCTAAGGGTTCTTTGGCGAATAGTTCTTCCATTACAGGTCTGATCATTATCTCTATGGACGTGTTTGATAATTTTGCTACTATCAATAACTTAATGATTTGTTCATTCTCATGGCATTTTCTTACACATTAGATTTACTTTGTCAATACTTTGAGAAACTGAACAAGTAATAATGTGATGAAGTTTATGTTGTATCTCTTTTTGGAAGAAAGTGATTAGTCATATCAAGATTATCTTTCTTGATGTTTTATTGATCTTTGCTTCGTGGTTTTTCTTCAAAGAAAAGGATCATGGCATTTTTTAGTGTCCATTTCCATGTTTGCGACTTAAATTCTTACAAGAACTTTGCAAAAGGGCCTGTATATTAACTTTTACATGGCCAATCCTGTACTTTAACTTGGGCGACGATCTTTGGCTGGACCTAATCTTGTGGAGTTACCTGATACTGCTCAAATTTTATGTGTGAACTATGTTAATCTTTGTACCCAGGAAAATATATCCTCATTGTAATGTAGTGATGCATATTTATGAACATCATGAACTAAATATCCTCCATCCTTGGCCTTAATGTTGGACCATGCATCTCCAAACTACAACTGAAATGGGGGCACATTCTTTTTTATATTTTATTTCTTGCTTTGACACCATGTGTATATGCTGTATTCTAATCTTAAGTTGATATGGTGAATGCAGGCTATAACTTTTTCTGACTTCTTCTTGGCTGATATTTTGACCTCCATGGCAAAGGTATGAGTCAGGCTGTTTATACTGATATTACTTTTTCATTGTCATTTTATCAATCTATGTTGAGCAGTCTTTTGAAATCGAAAATTTTATTGCCTTTTCTGATATATTTTCTTACAAGTAAAACCATAAATTTTGAGTACAATGATGCAATATGATACATACTGTGGACCTGCTTGTAGTGATTAAAGGCTTGATATGTTGTTATTGTTGTTGTAGTTGTATTTTCTAATAAAATGATGACCACACCTTTGAAATTTCTTTCATTCCATTGATTTTTTGTTCCCGTATGGTTAGGGGCAAAGCTAGAAATTTCATTTTTTTTTTTGGGGGGGGGGGAGGGGGCTAGAACCGAATTAAAAAAATTTTGAGATCAAAATGTAATTTTATCATATATTAATTTATAATTCCATCTTTCTTGAAGGGACTAAATATAATTTTATAATATTTGGGGGGGCCAAAGTGCAATTTTACCATAGATCAATTTGTAATTTTGTTCTTTCTAAAGGGACTGAATTGAATTTTTTTTGTGGGGGGGGGGGGGGAGCAAGGCCCCTGCTAGCCCCCCTGGCATCGCCTCTTCATATAGTCAGTGCTTTAGGTATAACCTGTGTTACTCAGACTTGACACGAGTATGTGTTCGACATGAACTTGTTCAATTTTTTCCATGATTTCCATGTATTTGGATGGTCGAGGATTATATCCACACAGCCATGTTTGGATAAATGTCAGAAATGGGTGTTGGACGTGGGTAATTCAAGAAAAATGAAGGGTCAAAGCAACATGGGATATAACTATATAATGACTTATCTTGTAAGCTTGAATTAATAAATTTTCAATGGGACACATGACTGGTGTTACTGTATACAGAGGATGGTAGCAAATATATAGTAACTCTGCTTTTGGATATTTAATGGTTTTAAACTTTGTGCAGGTGTTTTCTGATATAGAACGGTCCGTCTGTAGAATGGTCCATCGACAGGTTTGTATATCAGTTTTGAACTTTAATGATGCTTCATTTGTATTGATAAAAGTTACATGTACTGGAGCCTTTAAAATCATGGTTGACCTACCTTTAGATTTGACTCTGAAAAAGATCTTTGTGTGAGTTTCTTGAAGTTCAGCCCTCTTGTCTCAATCTCATCATTTTACGAAACTAACCGAAATATAGAGCACGGATTTGATTGTTCTAAGACATACTAGTTCCTAGATATTTATGGGGACCATCTGGAATCGTACATGGTTTCTTTTGGTTTTATGAAGCATGGAAATAAAGTGCAGAAATAACCTGAATTATCCTTTTCTTTCTTTTTGAAAAATTTGTTATCGAACTCTCGAAATGAAAACATGATCATAGTAGTATTCTTACTTGTATGTTCTCTTCAATTAACTCCCATGGTTTTCTTCTATTGTCTTGAGAGATGTTTTTATGCATGCAGGTTGCCACCATTGCATGGTTTGAAGCTGATTCTGTCTGTGGCAGTCACTCTGTTGCAATCCCTTTAGTTCTTGTTTTGCCTTATCTTTTCCGATTTTTCCAATGTCTTCGACAGTATAGGGATATCGGTGAAAGATCAGCACTTTTAAATGGTACGTCTCTTGATACCTTTCCGAGTAAGATTCTTAAAAATATTCCCCCTTCATCACCTGCTTTCCTCCATTTGTCAATTTTACTTTTGGTTTTGACTCGTTTTACTTTTAGTAAGTATCGAGTGGGTTAATTGTGGACCTGTCAAGCCTATATGAGTTTAATGCACTTGAATAACTTGTGGTGATAACTATGTTCTCCAGGTTTGAGCCATGTCAGAAATGGATACAACACTGGCACACTGTGGCTTGAGCCATGTTCATGCTCTCTAGGTTTTTTTTGGTACTGTATAATTAGGGGGTTAGTACTCAGTACTCACACAGGGTAGGGACTTACCCACACACACACCCGCGTGCACACACACACTATGTCCAAAGGGAGCTGCCCAAATAAAAGCATACCACTTTCTCCTCCAAAGGCTCGAACCCAGGTGGGTTCTATGTGTGAACAGCCCTTGGCCACCAGGCCAAACACGGGAGTTCTTTCAACCTTGACAAGTTTTGTTTCCTTCATTTTGCTAACATAGTTATGTAAACCGGAATCATGACATCTTCAACTTGTTAAATGAATATTATATCGAGTTTGAGTATTGTGTTCTCAGCTCAGAAATTTGCACAAGCACTATCCTAGGTTTCAGTTTCTCCCCTAATGGTTAATGAAATCTATGTCACTTATATTTGAGTTTTGAGTATCAGATACGGGTATGTGTTAGATGCTGATATTTTTAACCTTCTTTTTAGAAGTTTTTCCATATATTCAGAAGGTTCTTAGGAGGTCATATATCAATACCTATGTCTGGATGTGAATCAGACATGGGGTCCGAATGGGCTCGTCTAGAAAAATGAAAGTATAACTCCCCAAGGAAAGCAGATAAAATACCATTCAAGCTATATCCTTTTGTGGTAGTGTATTAAAGTCGGTTTTGTTGCTTCGGTATCATAATATCTTCATTTTCTTGTGTACAGCATTAAAATATTCGACAGCAGTACCTGTGATTTTCCTTTCTGCCCTTAAATACCATGTCTTACCCGAAAGCTGGACTAATTTTTATCGCCCACTCTGGCTTCTTTCAAGTGTTTTGAACTCATTGTACTCGTTTTATTGGGATGTAGCACGAGATTGGGATTTCAGGTACGTAAAATACTCTTTAGATTTTTTGGATATGGATACTTGAAGAAAAATGAAGAATCAGAACAACATAGATTTGCTTAATCGTAAAGTCATCTTATTGATTTGGTTATCAACATTTTTCTTTTCTTGCTAGCAGCTTCGCTCGTATGTTCAAGTTCAATAAATCCCATCTCTACTCGCACCTTTTACATGGACGAACATGGGTAAGTTATTACTACACCGTTAAAGCACTAAACTCAGAGCAATTTTTTTATTGACTTATCTTGCTTCGAGTCTTCATTTTTGTCCGGAACTCGTATCTAGCACATAGGTATGGGGATATGATCTTCAAGGATTTCCAAATATATTGAAAAAGTTTGACCATATTCATGTCAAACGCATATCTGTATCCGAAATTCAAATCGAGTATGTATCTAACATTTGCCCCGAGTTTAAATAACATAGGTTCAAATTATTGGCACTACAAGCTTGCATCTATCCTGCCCTAACCCGGGATATTTCAGGTTCGGATGGTCCAGGGTTGAGAGAGATATCTTCATTTTTCTGTTTTGGTTTGGCTTCTAAAACTCGAAATAAATTCGAGTTTCAGGTCAGAGACGTCTGTCTTGATCTATTCTCATCCCTACTCATGTTTGCGGAATTTGCAGGTATACTTTTGGGTGCTCGCAAGCAACTTGATCCTACGATGCACGTGGACATACAAACTGTCGGCTCATCTCCGTAATAACTACCTTACGGTGTTCACCATTGCTGCCTTGGAGATATTCCGGCGATTCCAATGGATTTTCTTCCGCGTTGAAAACGAGTGGAATAAAATCAACTCCAGGCCAAATATGCAGCTCTCCGTGAATGAACCAAGCGATGATGAAGTCAAATTACTTTCTTCTTCAGCTGGTGGTTACAATGTATAAACTGTTCGAATCATTTTGTCGACAGATTCATGGAGGTTTATCTCCTTAATTTTTTTCTCCAAAAACGAAGGTTTAATCATTCAATTTTATAGTTCTATATATTTATATATATTGATCATATTTGTTGGGTTAAATTTTTTATTAGTCTTTATACTTTGCGAAAACTGTGAATTTAGTCCTTATATTTTTTGAAATTTGAAAATCTTGACCCAAACGGTAACATTTAAATTTTTTGCTTAAATTCAATTTCTGGTCTTGTACTATGCGTAGAGTTATAGATATGGTCCATATTCTCAAATTAAATCACACTAAGTTTATATACTTTTTGAATTTTGAAATTTTCGTCTTGAATAAATTTGTCATCACTATCCTATTAACTAGATTTTTAGTGAGTAAAATGTAGAAATAATAAATTGGCATGACATTTCATATATGATAATATGTTTGGTGCATTAGATTTTGGAAATAGTAGAGGTTAACTTAATTAATTTAACAATTGTCATTTGGTGAGGAATGGAAATTTAAAATTTGAAAGTACAAAAGATTAAAAAAATGATCAAATTAAAATATAAGGATTAAATCTATAACTTTTACAAAGTATAAGGATTAATAGCAAAAATAACCTATTTGTTAAGGATCCAACCTTGAGGTCAAGTATGCCTCTGGTGAGAGTTTTATTTTTTTGACTATCGTGTTCATAGAGTGAAAGCATCTCGTATGGTATATCATAAAAAGAACGATGTATGTTATGCATAGTTAAATTAAACTTGAATCATATTCTATAACCATTTAATATCTCGATAAGATCAAAAGAGAAAACTCTTGTCAAGAATAATACCTAAACCGCTAAGGATTCGATCCTCAACGGGGAGAGATTAGGGATTGCAATGTAGCAAAATGTTAATGAATGTTTGTTCTATTAAATATTTTAAAGGTTAATTTATACCTTCAGTCCCTGAAGTTTGAAATTTATTTTTTATACTAAAAAACATAAAAAAAACATTTTTTTTATATTTTCGATTTAAAATTTTTAATTTTATCAACATGGTTAATAGTTTACATCGAAAATTATCATTAATACATTGTTGCAAACGTATTTGCACAAGTAAAATATTTATGAATTCAATGTAGAGATTAAATCTCTATTTTTTATAAATCATATTAAATTAGTTAGATATATAAATTTAAAATTATACAAATATTTTTTATTTTTAATGATGTAAAAAATTATTTATACAATTTCAAGGAGTGGAATATATATAGAAAAAATTAACTAAAGCACAAGTGGAATGTTAAAATATTTTAAATATATGGATTTAAAGGTGTTGAAGCAATTTTACCTTTTTATTTACATGTTAGAGAGGCGTTATGGATAGTATAGGTATTATATAAAAAATTATATTTTATATCCAAAGAAATGAATCCAATTAATATACTCAAGAAATAAAAAGAAAAAAAAAACTTTATTAGTAAATTGAATCTTGAGCTATATCTAGATTCTCAAATTAGTCCTTAAAATTTTTAAATAAAAAGTAATAACTAAATTATCAAATTTATCTCCTATTATAAAAAAAATTGTAATTTTTGTAAAATGGAGCAAAATTGGTACTTAATAAATTATATACCATGTTTGTAAAAAACTTTAAGGACCAATATGAGAATTGTATTATAGTTCAGGGGCTATTTTAGAATAAAGCAAAAAATGAAATAAGAGTTAGAGCACGCACCTTAGTACCAAGTTCATCCCCGCACATGATTTTCTGGCGCCGTCAAATATAAATTCAGTTAGTCAAGTTTCGTGGCGGCGGTAAGCGCCATAGCGGCAGCGAAGCAAAGGAATGGAACTCATTTGCCCTATCGATCAACGCTGCTCTCATCAAATCGCTGCTCTTCTGCGGCCGCCGTCTCCTCCCATCGTCCAGGCAACCACCCCCCTCTTCCCTTCCATTTTTCTCTCTATTTTTTTTTCCTTATTCTTTTTCTAGCTTATTCAGCTAAGTCCATTCCTTTTAACTTCATTCAAATGCAGGAGTATTTCGACCAGCTTATCTCGAAACGCAAGTGCCAAGGCATCAAAGTGAAACAAAACGGCGACTTCGGAAAAGGTACAATTTTTTTGAATTTTTGAATTTTCGTTTTCATTAATTGGATTTTATTTTTGAAGTTATAATTGAGTAATTTTTTCCATAGGTGTGTTTGCCGAAACTGATTTTGAAGAAGAACAACTTATTTTTAAGGATGAAATGCTTGTTGGAGTCCAGCATCCTTCAAACAAGGTCATTTTGATAATATTCATTATTTTCCTCTTTTTTTTTGTCTTTAATTCATGTTTAATGGCTTACATTTTATTGTTTTTCCAAAATTTCAGATTGATTGTTTAGTTTGTAGTTATTGTTTCAAATTTATTGGATCAATAGAGAAACAAATAGGGCGAAAACTGTATCTGAAAAGACTAGGAATAGGAAATTCTTCACATAATGGATGTCAAAGCAATTCATCTGATGATGAAGAAGACGATCATTATGTTCAGAATCACCATAGTTCCAAAAATGGAGCTTCTAGCAGTTCTGGTAGTACTATTCCTTTGCCTATGATGGCTGTCGAGTCGTTAATGAATGGTGAATTAGCATTGCCTTACTCCAACAAGTTTCCCTTACCTTCTGTTGTTTCATGCCTTGGCGGATGTGAAGAAGCTTTCTATTGTAGGTAAGTTAGAGTTGAGACTTTCTTTGTGTCACTAAAAATTTCTTTTAATCTTTTTGAACTAAAATTTCTTTTTCTTTGAATGGTGTAGTAAATCATGCGCAGAGACTGATTGGGAATCGTCTCATTGCTTACTTTGTACCGGGGAGAAATCAGAGTCTTGTTCTAGAAAGGCACTTTTAAAATTCATACAACATGCCAATGGTAAATCTTTGACATCATATGATATTAATATTAACGAACTTCTCATTTGCTTGTGTTTGTTATTTTTACCTTCTATTTTTTACTCATTATTATTATTTTCTTAACTTTCTCAGAAACAAATGATATTTTCCTCCTTGCTGCCAAGGTACTAAAAACTGTTAACTTCTCCGTTCTAGCTTTAGTTTTTTGTGTGCATCATTTATACTTGATTTAGTTCTTTCATTGGACTTTTGGAACTAAGTAATGTGCCTGTTATGTTCACTTTATCTTGATTGTCATCGGAAATATGTCCTTGCGGTTCCATTTTTCAGGCAATTTCTTTCACCATATTAAGGTATAGGAAGTTGAAAGCATCTCATATGAGCGAACAAGAGAAGCCTGCACCTAGTATATTAGGAACTGATCTATCCTTACTTTTGGAGGCCTGGAAGCCAATATCAATTGGACATAAGAGAAGGTAAATATCATTGACATCGTTTCCTATATAATGCCTAGGAATAGATTTTGGCTGGTTTTGATACCTTGGATCTATAATATCAGGAATAAGCATTCCCCACAATCAGGTTTCTGAAATTTTAAACTCTACATTGAATAGTTGTCAACTCTAGAGCTTGATAAATGTTAGATTACATTATGGTTTGTTATGTAGCTAGTTTATTGCAATTCAATATCTGAATGCTTTATCTTTCTGTAGGGAAATAAAAGTTTAGTGTCGGATTGGAAGGTATTTTGATACTTGGATCACTGATTTTTTTTTTTTTTTTTTTTCCATAGGTGGTGGGACTGTATTGCCTTGCCGGATGACATTGATGCATCGGATGAAGCCACATTTAGGAGGGAAATACAGGAGCTTGCATTCACAGTAAGATTTCCTTGTATAGGTGGTACATGTAACATGCAAAGACTACACAGAGCTAGTAGTCCTTTTAATTATTTCTTCTCTTTAAATTCATACCTTGACTGGTTGTTTTAAACATTTTCAGTCACTTCAGCTCCTCAAGGAAGCCATTTTTGACAAGGAATGTGAGCTATGTATCTTCTGTGAGCATCAATGCAATAGATGTAGTTATTTTCTTAGCAATGTTGCTCTTACTTAATTGAAGTTTCTAAACTTAAGTCCTTAACCTTATCAAGTATTCTCCCTTGAAATCTATGGGCATATTATCGGCATGTTCGAGCTCAATAATCTGTAAGGTCCATTGCACCTGTTTTACTTTTTTGTACCGCAGAGTTTGTGCATTGTAAGAATGATGAGCATTTATGATTTCCCTTAACATGCATCGCATGGCATGTTAATCGTATTTCTAAATTTGCTTGAGGCTTTCAAGTAGTGATTTGGAGTTCCATTTGTAACAGTGATCTGGTTGTAGCATCTCCGGTGGAAGATTACTTTTTGTACATCGATGATCTTCCATATCCTGAAAAGGTTAGAAGTCACTCCCTTTGATTGCATGATACTTTATGTTTTTGGATTATGAATATCTGGTGTCATTCATTGCAGAAAGAAGCTGAGAAAATTACACAACCATATCTAGATGCACTTGGTGAGGATTATTCCAATTGTTGCCAAGGTATAACCCTCTTTAAGATACTAAATAATGACTGTCGGTTTCTTAAGCTTTCTGTTATGTGGATAGGGTTCATTTTTAGTTGAATTCTATTGGTTCTTGTCCTTGATGCACACAAGCTATGTTGCTTTGACTTTTCATTTATTGGAGTATCAATGTCTGGCACCCATGTCCGATGTATACTTGGATAACGGTATGAGAATATAGCCCTCTAAAGTGTCCTCCAAGCACATGGAAAACACAAAAAATTGAACATACATATCTGGCACATATACCAATATCCGAAACACACACTCAAGTCCAAGTAACATAACATCAAAGTAATTCCTTCCTAAGGTTATATGTATCCCGGCCTATTTGTAGAAATTGCTGCACTACATATTATTTATTTCTGTCATCCATCTATATTCTATAGTCATATATAGTGACTAATTATCCTCTTTTGAAATTTTTTTTAGGTACTGCATTCTTTCCTTTGCAAAGCTGCATGAACCATTCTTGTTGTCCTAATGCAAAAGCATTCAAAAGAGAAGAGGTACATTCGTGCTATAATAATGTAATAGATAAGTAGATTGTACTCATTCTAGTTCTTCGTGAACAAATAGGTTAGTTTATTATTCTTTAACACATATACAGCATCCTCTTTGCGTCATAGTTGTAGCTTTATGTACATGATGTCCAAAGATGCTGTTTAATGTATAGTTTTTACACAGAGCGTTTATTTCCTTCTTTTTTTTTTTTTTTTTTTTTTTGTAAGAAATAGCTTCATTGGTCATCTTTCAATTCCAGGATAGAGATGGCCAAGCGACAATTATTGCCCTCCGGCCTATTTGCAATGGAGAGGAGGTAAATATTTCTGTTGCGCATCTTGTTAATTAAAGAGTTAGCTGTAAAATCCTAATGAAAACCAAAACCTACATGGATGGCAATTTTAGGTGACCATTTCATACATAGATGAGGACCTTTCATTTGAAGAGAGACAAGCATTGCTTGCGGATTACGGTTTTAGATGCAGGTGCCCCAGGTGTTTAGATGAAGAACCCTAGACCCTAAATTGCCACTGAAGTGGTTGTTTCATAGCATTTGGAAACATAAACCAGAAACATCTCTATGAGAAATATTAAATGTTAGTACAAGAAGCTATGGAAGGAGCTGTTCCCGCTTTGGATCTCTATGCCATTAGATTGCAGATTCATTAGCCTGCTCAGAGGTCAACTCGAGGTGTGATCAGATTTTCTCTTTTTCCTTTAATTTATTTAATTTAAGATGAAAGTACTATTATGGGTATAATTAGCCACTTAATTTTTCTTCTACCATCCTTATTAATTCTTGTGTGCGATATGTTACTTTTCGTTGTGGTGTCAGAAACAGTTTTGTATTCTCTTCCCACTGAGACCATAATTTGTGTCTGGTTCAAGTGTTTTTTCGTGTCTGATATTTTATATTTATATGAAATCATATAAATTTTGATTTTGATATGTTAGTTTGTATTAAGTCATTTTGCATATTCGTTTTATTTTTCTTATTCCGTGCTTTTTGTGTGTGTTAATTACTTGTGTAATCATATCATGCCAATATTTTGGGGTGTAGTTTCTCATAGCATAACAGCCTAGTATGGGTATAATGAATATATATTCGAATAACTATAATTAGAATTTGTTCAAGGGAGGTCGACTTTGTCAAGAGAAGTTTGTTCCATTGGGAGCTGATGGATCCTAACCAAGTTGATATTGTCTCCATCGAGAGTTTTGTCTCTTAACTATGCCGAGAGCACAAGTGCTTGAAAAGGTGACGGTGAGAGGTTTATAGAACAGATGCGACTCACCAACCAAAGAAATCTCATATTTGTAGGCATACAACACATTGCTCAGTAAAAATGCTACTAATTTGTCACTTGGGCTCAATTGGTAGCATACTTAACAATGCCCTATATGTCGTGGGGCAGGGGTTTGAGGCGCTTGCGCTTCAACTTTGTTAACCTGTCACTTCTTTAGACACTCAGATTTTCGGTAAAGTCAAGAGACAAAATTTTTATTAGAGTCAATATCGAACAAGGGGTTACAGATTTTGACCATTTTAAAAGTATTTTTTTAGATTTGATATACACATGATGAGATTTAAGTCCGAGATTTAAGTCCGAATTAAATGTAGAAGTTATAAATAATAAATAGGCATGATGTGATTCAAAATCTTGGATTGATTGACAATATTTTAATTTCTCGTAAAGTAGTTTTGAAATGGAGGTGAATGATTTAATACGTTAAGATTATAATTAAAATAATTGTAAATATTTAGTCTATTAGACTATCAATCAGTCAGCATTTAAAGTGAAAATAAAATCTATGCCACTTATTTTTTTTATTAATAATTAGTCAGGTCAAAGTAAATTAGCTTTGTATAAGAAAATTAAGAAAGGTTGATAAATTCAAACAGGAATTGCTCTAAAAGATAGGTTTAACATTATTCACTATCATATTCGTTTTCATTATGAATTTGTCAAATTAATTTATTCTATTTTAATTGGCAGTCTAATTTTCCATTTAAAAAAAAAAAGTAGTCTCTTAGAACATGCCGGCTAGTTTAGTGTTATAAGTAATAAATTAGACTTGATTCAATAAATCTGAGTTTAAATTTATTTAATTTGATTTGATCATAAAAAAAAATAAAATTTAAAATAATTCAAATAAAAGCTTAAAGTGATTAGAATTTAAAATATTCAATCTCATAATGACTTGATTTTGAAAACCAAGTTTAAAACCTACTTAATCCAGATCAAACTTGAAGTTATTTCGACTTGAAAATACTTTAAATTCATAATTATCATATTTCAAAAATTTTTAAAATTATTTCACTCGATTCAAATTAACCAAAAAATATATAATTCCTACATTGTGATTTTGGATTTTGTTGTTGGAGTTATGTTTAGAAGAAAATTACATAAATTAATATATTTTTTGAGCTAGGTAAAGTTTTCAACAACTTTATATTTTTATATATATTATTATTATTGTCCCATATAGTATTCACGTATTAATTATTTTTAAAAAATTATCACATTATATTTTTGCATTATTTCATACGTGTATAACGCGTTAAAGTCTGTGTCTCTTACACTTAAAAAAAAGCTGATAAAGACCCGATGATTATAGTCTATGTTTACCGAGAATTTCCCAGGAAATTTGTACTTAAATCTATATTTATGGGTTAATATACTATTTAGTATCTATATTTAGCTTTAATATTCAATTTGATACCTGAGTGTTATTAATGATTTTTTTTTGTCTCAATTAAGTGCTTATGTTTTTTTTTTTATTAGATCACACAAGTAAAATATTTATTGAGCCACATGATGTTGTTTAGTTTGGATCTAAATTGAGACAAAAAAATTTAGATACCAAATTGAATATTGATGCCAAATATAAGTACTAAATAGTATATTAATCCTCTTTTAAGTTTCCATCAATTCACGTTATATAGATCACCTTAAACATGAACTGAACCAAAAATGCAGGTGAATTCTACCAGAAAACTATCATCAAATCATTCTTTTTACCTCACCAATGCAATTTCTCATCTCATTGACACTAAATTTCCTTATATTTTCTTCACTTCTTTCTTCAATCTACGCCAATTTTGCCGATGAACAAAGGTATAACATCTGTACCAACGCAGCTAATTACACCAACGGATCCTTATACAGCCGAAACATAAACGCCACTCTATTTTCCCTCACAAATGCTTCCCTCACTGGCTTTGCCACCACCACGATCGGCCTCGACCCTGATACCGTCTTCGGGCTCGTCCAATGCCGACCCGACGTTGCCGGAAATGATTGCCGAGCATGTATCAACACTGCATCTGATGAAATCACTCGGTTTTGTCCCAACAAGAAACAAGCTATGATCGGATATGATAATTGCTCGTTAAGGTATTCGGATTTTCGATTCTTTTCGACGGCAACTAATGATCCGATCGTTTACTATGAAAACACAATGGACGTAAATGATTCTGATCTTTTTGGCAAACAGTTGGCGAGCTTGTTTCAAAATTTATCAGTATCTGCGGCAGCTAATGATACGAAATTTGCTGTGGGTGCTATTGATTACTCGTTGTTTAGTGATATTTATGGTATGGTTCAGTGTAGTAGAGATTTGACCAAAAATGATTGCTTGAGTTGTTTGCAAGCGATCATTGGGTTTATACCACAATGTTGTGATAAAAAACAAGGTGCTCGGATTTTTACAATGAGTTGTAGTCTTAGGTTTGAGTTATATGCATTTTTTCAGACGTCGTCCCCGCCGATTTCGGGGATGTTGTCTCCGCCACCACCGCTGCCTGTCTCTACTGATGAGCCAAGTTCGGTTCCAACCAGTTCTTCTGATGGTAAGTTTTTGTTATTAATGAATAAATTAATTATTGAAATCAAATAAATCCTTTTTTACTTACGTAACTATGTAATCAAAATAACTAGACAGATACACATAACATGCCATGTGTACCTTAGTGTGACGTACAGTAAAAATAGATGAAATTTTTTACAAAAAAGATCAATTTGCTCTTTGATCTAACATGCAGGGACTAATTTGCCTTTTTTTTTTTTTTTGAGTAAAGGAGAAAAATATAATCTAACTCCTAATACAATGGCCTCCATGATACTTTTACCATTTAATGTCTTATTGAGTAGAGACTTCGATAGAAGTTTAGGAAGTCGCTTGTTGTTAGGAGATGGTAAATATCTCTACACGTTAGTACTGTTTTTGGTAAGGGTTGTCTTCTGACACTTTCGAAATTTGAGTGCATGAAGAGACATTAAGTTCATATATTAATATGTTCATATATTAAAATTTTCAAAAATTTTAAGTCTCATGATATATTTTTCAAAAAAATTAGGGTTTAATTAAAATTTTCAACAAATTTCAAGGGAAATAAAGTTTTCCAAAAATTTGGGAGGGCCAAGGCCATCCTTGACCTCCATTATGATCTACCTCTTATTACGTATGGTAGCACTCTCACCCATAACTCCTATATGTTATAGGACATAGATTTCAGTTCCGGCACATGATTCGTCTTATGAAACACTCGATAAAATGTTGAATTCATCGTTCTCTTCAAGCAATTGGGTCTCAACCAAGACAGAAGACAAAACCTTCTCGAGAGACAATACTGACATGTTGAATGATTTATTGGCTTCTAATAAACAATACATCATAAACTTCCTCTAATAGAGTCGGCTCTCCTCAAAATGTTTGATTCTCATAAAGTCATAAACTCATAAACTCAATTCATTGGTCATCATTGAAATTTTTTTCATTTCCTTTAATCACCGTATGTGTTTAATAGATCGAGTGATAATAAACTTATCTTTTAAGAAAAATTTCAAGTTCGAGTTGAATAAATAAATCTCATTTTCTAATTCGATTTTAGATTTAACCCCAACACTTATGATTTTCAGGAAAGAAAAGTGGTTTGAAACCCATAGTTATTGTGGTTGTATCCATGGCGTCGGTTTCATTGCTGGTGATACTCATAGTTGGTTGTTGCTACTTTTGGAGAAAGGCCAAGAACACTGCAGCTGGTACGTACTATAGTTCATGCTTAATTAGATTTATTTTTAAAAAGTTTTATACATTCGGAGGATAAACGTTATTTATTTATAAATGTGTTTGATACAAGTTTAAATTATGAAAAATTATAAAATAATTACTAAATTATTTAAAAATTTTTATTTAAGTCACTTTAACTCCTCGAATGTTTTTATTTAAATCATTGGGTGGTTAATTTTTTTTAAAAAATCTTGACTAACGAATTTTAAGTGACGATTCAATGATTAGTATTCATTGAATAGTAGAATAATATACATTAGTTTCAAGTTGATCTGATAGTCTAGTGTTGGAAATCGAAGAAAAAAATTGTTTAAATTTTGATTCGCAAATTTGTGACGTTATTTCGGTTGGTGCAGACGATATGAATAGAGAAAATTATATAACGGTGATTTTAACATCTCCGTGAAAAATTTTGAAAAATTTTATAATATTTTTAGTTTACTCAAACAGAAAAGGCCAAGTCTATGTTTTTCCCTCGCTCAAGATTAGCTTAAACCAAAACCAAACTAAGGAATCTCAATATGCTCACAAAAAAGGAAATTCAAAAATTATATTCTTCAATATTTATCTTAGAAACTCAAGCCGATTACGAGAAAACCATGGAATCTCTCTTGATTGGACTCGACACTCTTAAAACCGCAACGGCGAACTTCTCCGATGAAAACAAACTCGGCCAAGGCGGTTTCGGTCCAGTTTACAAGGTATTTATTTCAAAAATAGTACATTTCTACTTAAATTTTTTAAAATACATAAGTGAATATAATGATAAAATTATAATCAGGGAAAACTATTAGATGGGCGAGAAATTGCGGTAAAAAGGCTATCGAGCAACTCTGGACAAGGTCTCGCAGAGCTTAAAACGGAGGTAATGTTGGTGGCAAAATTGCTGCATCGAAATTTGGTAAAGCTGTTGGGCTTTTGTTTGGAAGAAGAAGAGAAGCTTCTTGTTTATGAATACCTACCCAATGGAAGCTTGGACAAGATTTTATTTGGTCAGTATATATCATTTTAATTTGATTTCCGCTGATGTATAATACTGTGTTCTAAATATGCTCCACATTAGATCTGAAACATAAGAATTCGAGTAAAACAATATTGATGCTTTAAATACGCAATTAAAATGTCTTGTATTTTAGGATCAATTTAGAGACATCAAATATAATTATTGCATTATATATTCGAGTTCGAATCCTATCCATTATCCACATAACTAAAGCTACTTAGGATAGATAATTTGGTTATCTCGATTTGTTATCCACGAAAGAAAATAAACTTAAAATATAGATATTTAAGAGTCAATATCCATATATATCCGAGAGCCAATAAAGCAGATCTAATATTATCAAATATCCATTTCGTATTATTTATTGTCATCTTGTGCTCGTTGCAATAATATTTGTTACATTCGTAGTCACGATATCATCTTATTTTTCTGATCAAAATTTGATACTTGAATGAAATACACATACAGATCAGGGCAAAAGGTTGAGACTAGGATGGGAAAGAAGGTACAAAATAATTGTTGGGATTGCAAGAGGGCTACTTTATCTGCATGAAGATTCTCAATTGAGGATTATACACAGGGATTTAAAAGCTAGTAATATTTTGTTAGATGAGCAAATGAATCCTAAAATTTCTGATTTCGGTTTAGCAAAACTGTTCGGTGAAAGTGAAACTCAAGGGAATACGAATCGGATTGCTGGAACTTAGTAAGTTTTCCCATTATTTTATGCTTAAAATATAGGGTTTATAAGATTCGGCAGAACTGAGATACACTAGCACTTCTAATATTTTATGCTTAGAATACATAGTTTACATGGATCTATGCTTTTTTTTTTTTTATATTAGAAGTGTTGATGTGTCTCAACTCCGTTGAGCGTCCTATGAGTTTATAAACTAAGCGATACATCACATAAGTCGACATCACATAAGTCGACAGATATTGTCCTAGGTCGGGATTTTGTCTTCCGAATCTACAGAAAGCCTTAGTGTATTCACTAAGTGGGAGTTTCTTAGAGCGTCTAAATAATAAAAACCATGAAAAACTAAAGAGTTCATTTGGACCCGACCAGAAACAATACATAATTTGTGTTATGTACCATTCGACTAGTAAACTCATAAAACTCTCAATAGAATCAAGTTACATCAACAAAAAACCTTTGCTAGCAAATGCGTAGTATTATCCAAAAATTTGCAGTTAAGCAATGTTATATCTTGATTTAAGTTGTTCATTGTATATGCAGTGGGTATATGGCTCCGGAATATGCTAAGCACGGATTATTTTCAATCAAATCTGATGTGTATAGCTTTGGAGTGTTAGTTCTGGAAATCGTAACCGGTCAAAAAAATTCTTCCTTCCGCAATTTAACCAACCTTCTAAGCCACGTAAGTGCTTCCTTTTCTTCTATATTACGGGTTATTAAACCTTATCTAAACTTGATCCAACTTGATTTTATTATAAAAGTCAACACTCAAAATTTGTTCAATTAGAATCCAAACAAACTCAATCCAAAATCAAAATAACCCAAACTCGAAACAACTTGAACGGATCAAAACTCGAAATGAGTCGAACTTGTAGTGTCCCGACCCATAAATATGAGCCCAACTTGAATGACCTGAAGAAAAAGAAATTCTCAACCTAAAATGATTCGAACTTTGAAAGACCCAACACAAGACTAATCAGAAAATTTCAAAAACTCAACCCTAAACCCTTAACTTTAGTTTTACACCCATTCTTATATTTTTGTAAGAGTAATATTTTAACGATCCAATCATTAAATTTATCGATATAATTGTACTTGGCATGCATGTACAATTTTGAAATAATTCGATATTACTATCATATTGATCTAAAATAGTGTATATGTTAATATTTATTGACCGATTAAAAGTTTATTACATAAACAAATAGTCAAGTTTTTCATAGATGATATATATGAATATAATATGAAATATGACGATTGAATCGTTAAAACATTAATCATACAAAAATATACGAAAAGATAGAGAACTATTGGTGTAAGTGAATTCCTCCCCTGTATACATATATATTTATACATGATATACGAATATCTCAAGATTTACATCATGGGTAGATTTATATCATACGTGAAAATACGTGAACAAAATACGAATACACGGATAACCAAATCTACTATATATATGGTCCGATTCGAACTAAATGACTTAACTTCATCACAGGCTTGGTTACATTGGAACAATGGAACAGCTGAAGAGCTAATAGACCCAATATTGAATGATCCATGGCCAACATTTGAAGCTTTCAAATGTATACATATTGGATTGTTATGTGTTCAAGAAAATGCAGCTGATAGACCTTCAATGTCCGACATTATTACCATGCTTAGCAGTCACTCCGTAACGGCTCCAGCACCTTCACGACCGGCGTTTTTCGTCTCAAACGAAAACTTCAAGACCGATTCGGCTAATGAATTCGGTTCGGGTTTGTCTCGATCCACGGATTCAATACAACGATCTGTAAATGAGGTTACTATCAGTGAATTAGATCCTCGCTGATGCTTTTAACATTCACGTTGTAGGACTACGTACAATTGATTTCACACGTTTTTTTCAGCTTTATGTAGCATTTTTTGGTAAAAGTATTTGGAAAGTCCTTTTATTATAAAATTTTATCAAATTAGTCCTCTATTGTTAAATAGATTAATTTAATTTTTTTACTGTTAAAATTTTAATATAAGTAACATTTACTGTTTAAAATGTCATTTACTGTTTAACAAGATAATATCCTAAAGTTTTTATGGTTCTACAAATGAAAAAAATAATTTCATATTATCTTTTAAATAATAATTATTAATTTATTGAAAATTAATCTTATTCGATTATTTTTAATAATACTAAAATTAAATTGATTTGTTTAATAGTAAAACGATTAATTCGATCTGGTTTCTATAATAAAAAACTTATCAAGTACTTTCACCAGTTTCTTCTCTTGATAATTTTCTATTTTTTTTATTAATCTCAAAATTATATGTAATTGGTGGATTTTATGTAATAATTAACTATTGTTTAGTAATTAATTAAAATATTTACAAAATTTGAAAATACATATTAATATTTTAATATGTATGAAAAATATTTTTTTGACAAATTTATTATTACAAATAGAGTACAAACACAAGTCTTAATAATTACAATATAGAAGTGATATAGTTAAAAATATCAATAAAATTTTAATTAGTTAAAAATTTTGGTGGCATAATTAAGAACATATATTAATATTAATTAAATTTAAATAGTATAATATATTTTATATTGAAATTTATTGATTAAAAAAACTTTAAGGACCCATCTGAAAATCGTGAATAGTTCAAAGCCAATTTACTAATAAAACCTAAATATAAACGTATATAAATAAAACCCTAGCAATCGCACCACAGTGCTTGCCTTGCCTTCCCTCGCATTCTAAATTTCTATTTTTAATAATATTTTATATTTACTCTTTTCTTTTCAATTAACTTTCCCTGCTAGACAATCACAGCTTAGCGAAGGCCGAAAAAACGAGGGATGGCGGCGGCTACGACGAGCAGAGCGGCTCGGCGGATGGGAGCCGAGGATGAGAAGCTAGTGTTCGAGACGACGGAAGGAATCGAGCCGATATTGAGTTTCGATCAGATGGGGTTAAAAGACGATCTCCTCCGTGGAATCTACAATTACGGCTTTGAAAAGCCGTCGGCTATTCAGCAGAGAGCCGTTATGCCGATAATCAATGGCCGCGATGTGATTGCTCAAGCCCAATCTGGTACCGGTAAAACTTCCATGATTGCTCTCACTGTTTGTCAAGTGGTCGACACCGCTAGCAGAGAGTATGTTTGTTATTTCAATTCTTTTACCTGTTTTAAAATTAGTTGTTATTGACAGATTTGAATGTGTTCTGATATCGATTTCATGTAAATTTTTGCAAAAGCCCTAATTTTTAGATACCTCATAGCTAAAATCCTAAATTTGAGATGTTTCTTATTCAAAGAGTAAAAATAATGCTATTGAAAGATGGTTAATTAGGGAAGATGTTTGAGGCTTGAATTTTGTTTACGATTAATCTATAATTTATTTAATTTATTTTGAAGTATGAATTGTGAATATGCTAAGTAGTGTTATTTTAGGGTTCAAGCGTTGATATTGTCACCTACAAGAGAATTGGCGTCTCAAACAGAGAAAGTGATACGGACAATTGGCGATTTCATGAATATACAAGCACACGCATGTATTGGAGGCAAAAGTGTGGGTGAAGATATAAGAAAACTAGAAAACGGAGTTCATGTAGTGTCGGGAACTCCAGGTAGAGTCTGTGATATGATCAAGAGGAGAACCCTACGTACTAGAGCTATTAAACTATTGATTCTGGATGAATCTGATGAGATGTTAAGCAGAGGGTTCAAAGATCAAATTTATGATGTTTACAGACATCTTCCACCCGAGCTTCAGGTGCCTTTCTCACTTTCTTATCGTGCCTTGTTCAAGTTTGTGTTATTTTTTGTTATAAGAACCTCCAGCATTGGAAGTCTGATAACAGTTGTAATGTTCCTAGGCACTTCAAGTTTGTGTTGCTTACCAATTTTTTCTCAGTTTTAAAGTTAATGAATTTAATCTGAGTTGCTGTGATGTTTTTGTTGACTTGTTGCTGTTATCTTGCAACATTGTTTCCAGGGGTGAAGCTAGGAAATTGTTTTAGGGGCCAAAAGTGAAAAAAAATGGGGGGGGGCAAAGTATAATTTTACCATTATACTAGTGATTTCCTAAGAAGTACAGGGACTATATAAGCAATTTTTCATTTTGAGTGGGCCAAAGCCACTGCCCCCCCCCCCCTTGATTGTCGCATATGATGTGTAGCCACAAGGCCTTGTTTTCTCTTTCTTTCTCCTTATCCGAGTCTGTTTATGTTGTTGAAATTGATGAATTCTTGTAGGTTTGTTTGATATCTGCTACACTTCCTCATGAAATCTTGGAAATGACAAGCAAATTTATGACTGATCCTATAAGGATCCTTGTGAAGCGTGATGAGTTGACTCTAGAGGTAAAAAATGCAATTACGCTAACAAGATTTCCACGACTTCTAATTTGGGATTTGATGCCAACTTTTGTTCTGTTTTTTCATGATTACAGGGAATCAAGCAGTTTTTCGTAGCAGTTGAAAGAGAGGAGTGGAAGTTTGATACGCTATGTGATCTTTATGATACATTGACAATCACCCAAGCTGTCATTTTCTGCAACACAAAACGAAAGGTATCATCGTTAACCATGTTTCTGAATTCTTTGATACAAGATTTTGGACTTCATGCTGTGATCTTGAGGCTTATCATTGTGATTTCTGCTTTTGAAATAGGTTGATTGGCTAACTGAGAAGATGCGTAGCAATAACTTTACGGTATCGTCAATGCATGGGGATATGCCTCAGAAGGAAAGAGAGGCAATTATGGCAGAGTTTCGGGATGGTGCAACCCGTGTTCTTATCACAACAGATGTCTGGGCTAGGGGACTCGATGTTCAACAGGCAAGTCTTTTGAGGGGCTTTTAATTTCATTTTTTCTGGTTCACTGTCGCTTTTTCTCCTTTTGTTGTCTAGATGGCTAAATATTTCCAGAGAACAAAAAATTGCTCGATGCCAATAATAATAGCCCAGTCTTATTATCTTGTAAAAAGGAAAAAAAATAAAAATTTCTATCACTTGAGAAGCCGTTTTTCATTTTCAATTTATAATTACTAAATTTACTTTGATTGTTTTAGGTTTCCCTGGTGATAAATTATGACCTCCCAAATAATCGAGAGCTTTACATCCATAGGATCGGGCGATCAGGTCGTTTTGGAAGAAAGGTATTTCTTTCTGTTTTTTGTTCAATAGAAGACTTTAATTCGTTTTATGACCCAAATATTGCATATTCTTGATATCCTTTGCTGGATTTTATTATTTTTGCATAATCGGCCTTCGGCCGAGGATATAATTGTTTTTGGTCACACTTTTGTATGTGCAGGGTGTTGCTATAAATTTTGTGAAAAGTGATGACATCAAGATTCTTCGAGATATCGAGCAGTACTATAGTACCCAGATCGACGAAATGCCGATGAATGTCGCTGATCTTATATAAAAAGAATCATGTGCTTGGATTGATGGAGTGATTAAAAAATATTGTTGAGAGCATTAATCCATGGAGTTTGTGTAATGTACTTTTTGCTCTTATCTTTCTTCCATTTGATTTTATTTGTATAACACTACGTCGTTGGTGGAGGGTTCTTTAAACACTTACTGCTGACAAACAAGAAACACCAATATATATAATCAGTTAGGGCTTTTATTATTGTTGACAATTATTATTTTTGTTCGAGTTTGATTAGTGTGGATATTAAATTTGAGTATATTAAAGTACATTATTTTTTTATATATGAATAAAAGAGAGATTGTGAATAATTTTACGCATATCTTTGTGATTCATTCTATTTGTATAGTTGGATCAATTTAATAGGTTTTGATTTCAAATTAAATGGTTTTGTAAATATTCGTATTAACAACATTATATGAATGATCAAATTAATCTCTTGAAGTTAAAAAGAATAAATCAATTTTTTTAAAATTTCATCTATTTTGACAAATCACGTGTTTCTATTCTATGCCTATGTCCAAGATTAATTTTTAATAATAAAATTCTTAAAAGGATCCATTTGGGCATTGATTTGACCCACAGCGATTAACTTGCTATTTTTTGAAAGGGAAAAATGCAATCCCTACCTTCTAATAGAAACCCAACAACACCCATAGGACAGCATACTAGATAACTAAAACCGGTAACATTAGTTGCCATATAACACATACATGAACATACCAAAATCTTTATAACCCGACATATTAACTTGTTCTTTAAGGCTAAATGGCGGGAAAAAAGGCATTTACTGACCCAATCAAAAACAAAATCATTTCCTAAACACTGATGACAAACTAAAGGGACCAAATAAATAAATTGGCCAAACAAATAAAAAAGAAAACAAAAGTGGAAAAACCATACCATTGTCTTCCTAAAGAATTAAAACAATATACATAAAGAGGGGAGGAACCAGGAAAGTTCTAAAAACACATGTAAATTTACAGGACTGTGTTAATATGAAGGGCTTTAAGCAATGAAGTAGCCATTTGTTTCACCAACACTTGGCCTCCGCAACGCTGCCCGTCTCTCCGTTCCTCAATTAGATTCTTTAACTTCTGTGGTAAATCGTTCTCCACAATTAGTTGTTTTGGTCTTGGGTGATGCTCGTAAACAGCCTGCCAACTCCAAAAAGTTTATATCGGAACTATTCATGATAAATCTCCTCTTAATGCATCACTAAGCAACTAGTTATGAACCACAATTGCACAACGGTATACTAGTCTTTTTTCAAGTGCTTGAGTTAATATACATTCAGTAAACTACCCCTATTTTTCCCATTTTTTTAAAATATATATTTACACACCCTCACATAGATATATCGTGAATACAGATTTTTCAAAAAAATATTCTATATTTTCCAACTCGCATAGCATGGTAAAGGTTCCTATTCAAAAGTTTCTCCCACTTAAGTGACTATCAAAGGGATGCATGTTCACTTGTCTAGCTGACTTCAAGGAGCTTCCTTATGGTATGTGTCAGGAAAATGGATAATCTTAATGGACCTCAAGAAACAAATTTATACTCAAGGATTTGGAACCAGTTAAATAATTTGTATAGAAAATAGATGCCATGCAGATTCTGACAATAAAAAGGATCATACTGACCTTAATTAATTTAAGTAGATTAAGACGAGCAATGGCGTCCTGGTGATCCAGCCTTGAGATTAGGAGTGGAGTCAAACCATTAACAGCTAATGTTGTGTTAATTCGGGATGATTTCCTGCATTCCAGAAATAAGTAGGGTCAAGTTAGTAAATTCTAAATCAAGAACTAAATATTCGATATATGCCAGTCTAATATAAAGAAGATTCAGCATTGCCAATTCAAACAGTGAAATGACTGAGAATGTTCTCGTGTCAGTTCTTAGCCATTAATAATCTAATCAGTCAATATAGCACAAGCTCTTAAAAGAACTACGAAAATAATCGTTGGGTGTAGCATCTCGTACGTGATGATTTTCAAGAATGGCTCCAATATGTGAACAAAGTGTTGCTCCGGACAACATTGGAAAAATGTCACCAATTTCTGAATTGCCTCTTTCTTCAGCAAAGCTTGTTCCACCTTGCGGTTGTCATTGTCATGAGCCAGGCAAACAGCGAGTGAGTCTAGTGCTATCACAGACCAAAGCTCATCGTCAAGCAAGCTCAAGTACACATCCAATCCACCATGAGCCCTCAATTGTTCCCTTGAATTACGTGATGCATGAGCCATGTCGCACAGTAGTGGCAATGCATGTTGTTTTAAAGGAGAATCTGACATGATAAAATTCATCAAGTGCGGAATGATTCCATTTTCTGCTGCTTGTTCCTGTCTCCTCTTATTTATCTTGCACAAGTTGAATAGTGCATTGAGAACCTTCAGAAGAGAAAAATATTGTCAAATCAGATAAGTCTTCCTGCCCACTGGCACTGAGGAATACAATCATAATAGGATAAGAATTAAAGCTGTAATATACACATTCAGATGCCAATTATCAAGCAGAAGAGTACGAAAAGGAGAATGAATACAGTAACTAATAGGCTAACCAGTAGCACAAAAACTGAAGCTTGTATGGCACAGTACACGGTACCAACAAGGCTCAATATTTAGCTCCCTAAAGCTAATTT
The DNA here is from genome assembly GCA_005393395.2 of Gossypium australe. Classification (NCBI taxonomy): domain Eukaryota; kingdom Viridiplantae; phylum Streptophyta; class Magnoliopsida; order Malvales; family Malvaceae; genus Gossypium; species Gossypium australe. The sequence continues at coordinate 1,721,523 of CM016614.1, read as the reverse complement.
CTAGTATTTCACCCCAGCATAATGCAAGTAAAACTTTGGTCTTCTAGAAATAGAAAATGTCAAAAGCAAGAATTAAAAACATAATTAACGAAAAAAAATAGTGTGCTTGAGGATGTTTGGATTGGAAAGGGTGGCAGAAGATAGAATAATCCATGCTCATGAGTGAAAATAAAGGAGCAGAATTTGCAAAGTAGCAAGAAACCAGTACTTCAAAAGCAGAGAGCAATAGTTCATTTAATTTTGTGAATAAACTTTAATTTGGTTGCAGTTACAAACTCTAGAGATGATCTAAGTAAGAATATAAGCTATTACATGAGTTCACATGACCATTTTAAACATCAGGTGGGTTTCAGCATATAATCTAATGAATTCAGTCAATACGTTAAATCCATGAGAAACAGAAAGAGGGAAGTAATATAGATGAAGTTAAGTAATTGGCATAAGACAAGAACCAGGTGCATGAAGTCTCAAATAATCGCAGTTGATAACTTAAGAAAACCAGACATACCAAATTTGCTAGTAAATGGATTATTAGGCATAATGATCAAGGATAATAAGGCAAACCTCGTGATGTATTTGAGATACAAGCGGTCCATAATTGAGTTCTAGATTTGGGATCAAATACTTAATTGCATCTGCCCGCTGAAGATTCTCTAAGCAGTTTGGATCGGTGGACAAATGATTAATACACTTCAGTATCTAAGAAAATAATAATAATGAACCGTGAGACGAAGTGTACAGGAAGATTAAACAGTCTAAAACATAAAATGGAAAGCCAAAATAGTTTAGGTACCTTCAAAAGAATAGGTGGCTCTATGCGATTAAACATCTGGAAAAGACGGTTAAGCAAGCTTTGGCTACACATGTAGGATTTAACGGTTGTATCTGCTTGAGCAAACTCAAGAAGTAGGTCTGCCACCCTTTCAAGGTACTCCTTGGCAACATCCGCGCTCATTGTTGATACCATGTTGGAGAGCAACCCTGATGATGTCGTACTTCCAGGTCTAGCACTTAAAACACCTGAGCCAGATAATACACCTGATGCAGTCTGAGAAGCTATGCCAGATGTGGATGCTGTTCCTTCATTTACTGCCAGTTGCCCAACTTTCTTACTTTTATGTGAAATTTTAGGTGTAGAATCAGCACCTCCAATTTCTCTTCCACGACCAGAGACCTCTGAAACCACAAAAACAGCATTGAATAAGCATATTAATTGTACCTTAACTAATAAAAAGCTCAGTGGAGATACCATAACTCTCATTTAAAGGTAGCATAAAAAGCTCAAAGTTAAGTTAGGAAGCTCCAGTATAAGCATCTTTCAAGGATTTCACCAATTACTGATGATAATGTGATAATGGAAAGATACAGTGAACTGTTTAAAGATTGTTAATATCTACATAAAGCGTTGAGCAGTAGATCAATTAAAGCATGAGAAGATACCTGCAAATTCAGCCATCAAGAAATCTAGTTCACCATTGGTTTTTCTGTTATTAGCATGTAGTAGAGGCAGTATGCTTTCATGTCTCTCCAATCCAGGCAGGTGGCGCACATACTCCAATTGCTGCCTAGGAGGTTCCTTCTCTAATAAGCTAAGAAGAGGTCGAACTTGCTCTGCCTGGGTAGTTACTGAAGTGGTAAGTCCATTTGAAATACCTTCTATCAATTTTGGAGGTCTGTCCAAAGATGTCCTGTTCAAAGCATTACTTATCTTCTGCCTTCTAAGGTCCTCTGCCCGATCCAAATTTTCTTGCTCTTTGGAAGCTGACGATTCTCTAGAAATTGAGACATCCAATGCCCCATTGCTAGATCGAGGTCTGTCGCCATCAACAGCAAGATAACGTGAATCTGGCAGGTTAGGATCTGACCTCTGAGAAAGGGAAATTGAAGCCCGTGAAGGTTCTTGTGCACCAGCTGGAAAGGAATGCTCAGTCATTCCATGCCTAGCTTTAAGGACATCAGATTGATCAGTTACCGAGAACGGAGTCTCATTCTGAGCAAACAGAGGATGACTGGAATCGAGTGGACCAGAATGTGAACCACCCCCACCAGATATGGTTGCAAGTCGAGTTGCCTCATTTAGACTGTAAAGAGTATTAATAAGCCTCGGTAATATCCCATTCTTAGCAGCTATCCGACAGAAATCATTCCTCGGGGTGGATCGCTGAAGCTTGAAGACCTGCCACATGCCATCAATTGCTAGGTGAACCATTTGCCTGTGTCAGGAGCAGGTGGTAATGAGCATTTTTCAAGTATAGAAAGCAAAAACACACTGGAGCATTTAAACGCACAATATTCAAAAATGAGAAGGGGTAAAAGAATCAAAAAGGGGATAGAGTGCATCATAAAGTTGAGGATATTAATTTGACACTTGGTCTTAGAGCTTCCCAAAATGGTAAACAGTCATCATCTTACATTACAATGCACATCTAGGATTGCATCCACAAACACACATGCACACTAACCTGTACTTTGCATAATCAGCCTCTAAAAAGCCAACCAAAACTGGGATTCCATGGCAAGCTAGAAACATCTGCAAAGTCAAAGAGCTATAAAGAAGGAACCAATATGGTCAGTACAACTAATTTCTGTCAATTAAAAGTGATATTAAGCAGCTGAAATAAAGAGAAGAGTCAACTCGACACCTTGATTGACAAAGCTGCTGTAAGAAATAAGCTGCCTCCATCCTAATTTCCCGAGGACGATCAGGCCCCGCAAAACTCTTAATCAACGGGATCTATAATGTAACTTGAAAGTGAATAAAACGGTATAAATACAACAATATAATCACTCTCCCTCCCCTATCAATTTCAGTTCAAAAGATCACTCCAAAACGTGACACAAACACACAACTGAAACATACAAACGTAAACCTTTATTTACACGAATTACAACTGAAGGCCAACCAAAGGATTCTAAAAACCACAGAGATGCCTCATTAAAAGTTGAGAGTCTCCACCAACTCCTAAGGAGTTCTAATGGTAATCGCTCATTAGTGTAGAACAAGGAGACTGCACATGTCCTGAGCATGCCATGACACTGTTATTCATGAAGGGGGAAAAAGAAAATAAAATGAAATCTCTTTTAGGTCCCAACCTACTGAGCGATTATGTAACAACTGGCACACCCTGCCCACTCTTCTATATGTGAACAAAAAAAGCAATATGAGCATAGAACTTACAAAGCCAACAAGACAAGCATTCTCCTGGAAATCAGTGTTTTCTTTAATGATATGATTAAGAAGTTGAAGCACTGAACATATGACCTGCAATTGAAGTTTCACCAAACCCATAAGCAAGTAGGAAACAAATTTAGAACTTTCTCCTTTACCCTTTCCCCAGCTAGGAGGACTGGAAGTGGGAGGTTTTTTTTTTTTTTTTTTTCCTTTTTTTCCCTCTTTTGGTGGGGGTATGGATGGAGAGAGGAAGAGAGCCTCATTATTGACATACACGAGTTTTTGGGACATCAAGCAATTCCATTAGAGGCAGCAAACCACGCTGGCTAACAAAAACAATTTTTTGTTCAGGGCGCTGATGGAAGATAGCTATGAGCTTCTGACATGCAGTAACAATTGCATCCTCTGATTCCTCAGGTCTTAGGGAACCAGCTAACCTGCCGAACTCAACCGCCTAGAGTGCAAGAACAAAATAAGATTTCAAATCTCTTGGTTGCCAGGAACAACAATAACAAAAAAAAAAGGTTTAAAATAAATAATTCAACAGAAAGAAATTCATAGCAGACAGGTGGAAAGGACAACAAGGGTCGGATAATTATTCGGAGTAAATACAGATTCATTTTTAGTAACTTACAAGATCATGTCTTTATCCTATTGGTAACAGAAATAATAAAATACAACTTCAGTCATAAACCTTAAGAGGAAAAAACTACTAAAATAATCTCCTTAGAATTCACACAGCCTAGGAGTATCTGCAATGAGCAACTTATAATAGCATTCTGACATGCATAAGCAAACTGATGATGACTCCCATCACTTGAGATGCCTGCTCTCCATGAGACAGACAATTAAATAATTTTATATAGCAAAGAAGACAAAGAAAATAACATGAAGCCGTAAAAAGAAGTGGCTGTATATTATAATTTCAATACAAATATCTTAAAATTTGAATTTACTAGATTGAAATCATCAGCAAGACACATAGGTGACATCCATTAATAATGGTAAAAACTCTTAACAAGAAGCTGCACATGCACAGCGGCATAAGGGTTACTCTAAACCTATTAGAATCAGGTTGCCAAACTACAGTTAGAAAACCTCAATATACTCAAAGGTAGAGTGTATTGCACAACCAAAAAACAAGTTATATAAGAGGGTTCCATTACAGATAAAATAATTCAAATCCACTTTTTGGAAGAGATGATACATACCTGTAAGGGAAATAGGTTCTCAGCAGGTAATTTATCTTCAAAATCCTAGCCACAGGAGTACAATAAACAAGAGAAAAACATCATCAGGTTCATGTCTGACAGCATCACATAAACATGGCACTCAAAACATATCAGATCACAGATTATTTTTAACATACCAAACCATCAATGTCTATTACATCATCCTTCAAAACGCCCATCATTAAGCGAAGAAGGTTGCCACCTCCAGTTGACTGACCCATCTCCTCTTCCATTTGTTTCTTAGCAATTGTATCACGTAACTTCTTAGCCAGGTCATTTTTTCCAGTATCAGGCACAGTATCATGGTTCACATTCGATGCAGATGCAGATGCAGACGTTGAAGCTTCAGCTCCTCTTTCCTCCAGATTTTTATCCAAAGGATGAAATAAATCATCCAAGGAAGCATCTCCAGGAGGATCACTAAATCTAATTAGCTCATTCCCACTTGAGGTCACTGAAGCTTTTGCAGCCTTGAAAAGGTGAGAGTCAAATAGTAAGGTTCCATTTATACATTTGATAGGAAACCAAAAAGGAAGGTGAGAAAGGTGAGCAGAAAAAATGACAAGCCATGTGCATAGAACCGACAAGAGATGTTACAAAACAGAATCATAGAAGCACAGAACTGATAAAAGAATTTACAGAAAGAGAATCATAGATAATACCTCAAAGAATACAGAATTCTAATAACCATTCTCTAGAGGAAAAAGAGGGTCAGGGCATAAATGAACACTCACCATTATGACTCTCATTTGATCTGAGCAACAATGAGAAAACAGGCAATAATGAATGCATCTAGAAGAAGATATCTTTTTTTTTTCTTTAACTAAACCATACAAGCCAAGAAGATACTTCATAGAGATAAAACAGTCCATGACATAATAGAAACCAAGATGAGTTCTTTCTAACAATGCAACTAAACTGGCATGCAACCTAGCAACCACATAGAGGCATGCACCGAAATGTCAGAGAAAAGCATGACTGAAGTTCAAAAGTAAATTAATATAAATGTTATAAATCTAACAAATTAACTTTCTCAGAAACTGACACCATTTCATGAAGCATCACCTTTTGCAGACCAGCATTCTGAGTGATAGGTCCAAAGGCAAATGATTTATTCTCATTATCAATTTGATCCCCATTGCCTCCGTGTCCTTTTTCCGTATGTTTCCTTCTTGACGGTGAGCCAACATCACCATTCATCGTAGCTTCATCTTGATGTGATATATCATGAAGCTGACTAGAACCAAGAGCAACTGCTACATTCTTAACAGATAGTCTACCAGAACTACTCTGTAATGATGGTTTCTCATGAATAGCTAAGGTTGGAACTTGATCTGATAGTAGATCATCATCTAAATTATTTGTTCTTTCTTCAACAGGAGTGTTATCTGCAGAATGATCGTGATCATACTTGCTTCGATCAGTGGCCTCTGTTGATGATACCTCTTTCCTAGAGCTCTGATAATCAAAAGACTATGTCATTAATGTATAAAAATCATCCTCTTGCATCATTCTATATGAAAAACTAAACAATAGTCTTCAAACAACTTAACATAGTCTCAATTTTTAAATTTGCTTTAAAAAGTTATGTCTCCTCTAGCTTTCAACTTTAGCTATGGCTTGCTTCCAGAAAAGGTTCAGGCTGAACAAGTTCTCACCATTTCAGATGCATCCACTTTCTCCACAGGAAGATTCTCTCCAGCACTCTGGTTATCTGCATTAGAGCTTTCTGCATCTGCTGCAGCATCTTCTGCAATGTTTCTGCCAAGGAATAGACAACCAAGGGATTAAATAGAACATAAATGAACAAGTATTTAGTTGTCAACTCTGTAAATATTAAGGTTTGAAAATTTTTATATGAACTGCTTAAAATATGAAGGAAAACAAGATCAAATATTAATGGCACACCAGAACAAAGAAAAGTCTCATAGAAGTGAAATATAGGGGTGAGTATTCGACCGAGTCGAGTCAAATCAAGTCAAAAAATTTCGAGTTAGTCGAGTTGACGAATCCTATTTTAGCAACCGAACTCAATTTGAATTTTTTTTGAATCGGACCGAATCGAGTCAAAAAATTTCAAGTCAAGTCGATTCGAGTTAACGAATCCTATTATTTATACTCAATGTTGCGTTTACATGAACCGGTTATTTAATTAGTAAACGGAGTATAAAATTATTTAACTACATAAACAATATAATGGTTTTGCCTTTTAACTTAATGAGTAAACATTTATCAAAACAACGTAGATTTGCCTTTTAACTTAATGGTTTTGACTTTTAACTTTAGAAAAGGTAAACATTTATCAAAATGGTGTAGTTTTGCCTTTTCTTATTCGGATTTTCCGATAACTCAAATTGTGTAATTCATATTCGAGTTAAACCGAAAAACTTAATTGTTTATTCGAGTTGATCGAAATAACTTGATTAACTCAAAAAACTCGAACTATTTAATTCAAAATTTAAAAATTTTATCGAGTTTTTCGAATCGAATCGTATTTTGCTCACCCCTAGTGAAATATAATGCTAAGTCCACTAGTAGCATAAGAAGCAAGTTTGCAGGAGAAATAGTTATAAGCAGAGATACGTCCTCATAATTTAGTATAAAAAAATTGACAAAAAACCCACTGAGCAGTATTGTTAAGTATCCAAACTAAAACCAATTAGCTGTATATAGAGGGCATGTATTATAAGATCACAGGAAGCCCAATGTGGTTGCTAGGTTGTGAAAATAATTTAGACTAAAATCAATCAAATCTCTGATTATTTGACCAGATCAGATGTTGTAGGTGTCTAGCGGATACGGGAGACGACATAGCACATAAATTCATGAATGCAGAATACTGACCAAAAGCCCAAGACAATATTCAAAATACATTACACATGAAACATACTGTACCATACACACCTAATGGTTCCACTTTGACGCAGAGAAGACTGCAAAGCACGTCTGCAATTCCGTATCCAAGGGTGAGAAAGAAGCGTTTTTGCATCAGGCCTCTGTCTGGCATCCTGAAAATTCAACGAAGCCTCGTCTAAGAAATTAGCAAATTATCAAAGACTTTAACAGGGTCAAGTGAAGATTTGTGATGGTCTGATCAGCAACCATCATCACATTGGTTGACAACCATTGAACTCCAGCAGTTATCATATAAATGGGACCAAGATAGAAGGCCATATCTTCTTTTAGCCACATGAATTTCAATTAGTCTATGAAATTATCAGGCTATTCTATTTTCCTTCCATTTTGCTAATTTCATTTCATCCTGATGATGAATTCCACCCAAAGATTTTGTGACTAGAAGAATATTTACTCATTCTAGAATTTCAAGAGAGTTACTGGATGCTTTTGGTCTTCATAGATTCCAAAGTTATAAGATCAAAACACAGGTCATTCCCATCAAAATATATCTTTCGTTGCTAATAACTGTATTCTGTCTGTTATAAACCAAGTATGTCTGATGCATTATACACTTTTGAAAGATCAAGCAATAATTAAAATACAAAACTGAATCTTCATTTATCTGCCACCTTACCTTCTTAAAGCACTGGCGCAGAAAATCAGTGATGTCGGGAGATAGGCTATCAGGTATCGGAGGATGCTCATCCTGAGAGGAAGACACATACGTATGTGTATGCATAAAGACAAGCAATATAAGACATGGCAGAAAATAACTTGCTAAAGCATTCTTCAGCAGTGAAAAGAATATCCGAATATGAAATGTAAATCAACAGGGAGATAAATAAAGGATGGAAAGAACCACTCAATACAAAGAATTTACTCTTATGCTTATATACTGACTAAAATAAATTGCACAGACCTGCACAATCCGAAAGAGAGCTGGCATAGGCTGCAGATCATAGTATGGAGGAACACATGTAAGGAGTTCAATCACAGTACAGCCAACACTCCAAATGTCAGAAGCAGCACAAACCCCAGACATTTCAATCACCTGAAATTTAACTTGACCTGTAAGTAGCACATCCAATATATACCTTAAAAAACAAACATGAAAAAATGGACAAAAGTAATGAGGTTGACAATTAATAGCCACAATCCAATCATCGGTACCTCTGGGGCCATCCAATATGGCGTTCCAACAACTGAGTGTGTGTTAACATCAGCCTCAGTTAGTTTGGTTGCAACACCAAAATCAGCAAGTTTCACTAGACCCTGAAAAGAGAAATTACATTGAAGATAAGTCAGAAAAAAACCCAAAGAGAGTCCACAAACCCCAAAGATACAATCATCAAAACCAACTTGAACATGAAATTGTGAAGACAAGAACAAAATGGTGACTAAAATGCATCTAAACAGACAAGCAAGGGCCCTGAGGTTTGAGGCAATAAAATATGGCCCAAAATTCAGCAGCCTGCAGTGTGCAACTCAAGCAGGCTCAAGCACTTCTGTTTCATTTATCTTAGGAGATTTCTCAGCACATAAGTAGCCAAAGTAAAAGGAAACATATGAATTAAATGGCCAAATTCAATTAGTCTCCAATGGCCCCATAAATAAGGAGGTCAAATGGTTTCTCTGCTGCCATGCTCAAATTTATTGCAAGATAATCACTAAAAATTAAAGACCCTGAAATAGATTTAAAACTAAGAGAAAAACTGGCATGGTTGTTAGGTTACCTCTTTAGTTGTCAGAATATTTGCACCTTTAATATCCCGATGGATAACACCCTGTTCATGTAGATAAACCAAGCCTTCCAAAACCTGTTGAACAAGTATGTAGCAATCCAATGATACTTTGTAGCAAAATGAATCAATAAATTGCAGAAAAAAAAAAAAAAAACCTGAGCAATATAAACAGCCACCAAAGATTCTGGAAAAGGCCCAAATTTATTTGGCTTGATGATGTTTGCAAGTGAACCATTCTCTACATACCTACAAAAAAACAAAAGAAGTAATACAAGTTTCTAACAGCTCACAGAACACTGCAACCCACATCGTAAGATTTCTTACTCGAGAATTATATGCAGGTGAGCCTTTGTCTTCGATGACCCAAGATACTTCACAATGTTTTTATGGTTCAAGTTCTGCAAAGAGCTTCAAATTTTAATTAGTATTATCCGACCAGCAGGAGACAATTACCATGAAGAATGGAAGATGACCAGTAAACAACAAGTAATGAATGGGGGGATTGATAGTTGCAACATGGCCAACTTATAAGCATTATAACAAGGGAAAAGTTCAAAAAGCACTAAAAGTAGAGGGAAAGATTGACCTTCAATAAATCAATCTCTTGCTGCAATGTTAAGCCATTCCACCGATCAAGAGCATTCAAAAGATAAGAGCAACTTGTCAGCGTTGTTAACACTACAGAAACTGGAAAAGGTAATTGCATGCTTCAAAGGTAGCATTTCCATGGACCAAATTTAAATGTTTATCACCAAGCTTTTTTTAAACTATTGGACATTTAAGTTAAATACACCATAATTAAGGGCTAGAATGGTAAAAGCCCTCTGAATAAAAAGCAACCAATAAGTACTCAGAGGATGTTCAGATACTAAAATCCAGTCTCCCAATGGATTGCACACAAAGATTTTTCTATAATAAGATGCAAACTGATCTTACATAAGCAGGTCCTTGAAAGCGGTTGAGACAAATAAATTCAAATGCTGTGACTCTCAAGTAGCTTTGATACAAAACATGTTGCTTATAAATATAAGTCGTGTGTACATATTGAGGAAATAAACTACTGATTCTTTAACATGAGAAAAGAAGTTACTTGGCTTCATTTTGTCAAATAAAAAATAATGAAAAACTAAGAACCATGGCAACCAAAAAAAAGCACCGTATTCAAACAATCTCTCGTCCATTATTATGCCCTGAAAACATGGTATAATCTATAACCAAAAAATATCAAAAGCTGTGTAAAGTGACTGAACCCAACTGTAGTTTAAATACACGGAACATTACCATTTATCACTAATGTGCTAACCAAAATGACTAAGAGGCCATCCTAGTGAACTTGTGAAACCATGTATTTTATTTAAGTACTCAGAAATTTAGAAACTCTAGAGCAAAAAGGACTAGAAAATCAAACCATTATGATATTGAGATCCTCCTGAGCTATATTCTCCAAAGAAACTTGTTTAATTGCAACAAAGTCTCCATTCTCCAAATCCAAGCCTTTGTAAACACGTCCATATGCACCTTTCCCAATTTCGTCTCCAAGCATCTACACAGAAAAGGAAAACGCAATATATAAGCTTCAACATATCTTTCATTTTTCTCAGGAGTATGCTCTAACTACTCCTACAACGAATAATTCAACAAGATAAAATGATCACAGAAGAAACTTAGCTTCCAATTTTTGAAAAGTTTTTTTTTTTTAAATGAACATTAACTTTTGCATCAGTCAAATCATATTTTAGAAAAATCGCTCATTCATTTTCTCATAATTGAGAGCAAAATTTTGAACCTTCAAATTTTCTTTCTCATTTCCAATTTTCTTTTCATTTGCACTCGGTTCTAAAACCAGACGAGCAGCTAATAGCTGGAAGAGTGAAAAAAAAAACGGAGAATTAACGAGAAAAAAATGTATAATTTCTCGAGAAAAACAGATCGATTTATGGAAATTGACTTACGTATTTGTTGTCGAGGGTTTTGGATTTAGGGAAAGCGGAATTAGCTGCTAGGCGAGACATTGCTTTGTGTTCGTATCCCTCTTCTTCGTTTTTTTTTTTTGAAATCTTTTTCAGAGAACAAAAGCTCGCTGTTTGAAGGGAAAACACTAGAAGAAATGCTCCATCTTTTTGAGGACAGGGTTTAGAAGTTGCAGGAATCCAGCTACGAGGCTAGACTCCATAAAGAAGAAAGGAAACTGATGAATAAAAGGTACGAAGGAAAAAAAAAAAAAAGGGAATGGAGAGGAATTGGGCTAACAGTACCGTTGATCGGTGTTGATGGGTCGGGCCGAGCTGGACTTGTTTCAAACAAATTTGGGTAAACTACATTTGAGTGCACGAAACTATTAGAAAGTTTACATCTTGGTCACTCAACTTTGTAATGTTACAGAGTATCACTCAACTATTTGAAAGTTTTCATTTAAGTTAGTAGGATGTTAAAATAGCTATTGTATGGCGTTATTTGTTCACATCGTCGGCACCAATTGAAAGCTTTTTTCCTCTTCTCTTCTTCAGTTCAATTTTTTTCATAAAATAGGTTTGACCATTAGAAATCTACGAACCAAAATTCAAAATAGTTTTCTTCTTTGATCTTTGGCACTAATCATCAGATTGACCTGAATCTAAGGTATGTTTTTCTACTCGACTATGGATATTGATCCACTCTAATGTGGTACCTGAGTTTGACATTTTTTCTTATGTGTTACTTGTATTATTTTTGTCCAATATGGTACTTCTATTTGACAAATTTTAGCTCTGTTAGTTTCAAGATAAAAGCTTTTACGGAGAAAAAATTTCAACCTTTTCCAATGTTTGTTGACCATCCTTTATTAATGACTGGAAAAAATTTAGTCATTATTGTCATAAATTTTTTATATTTTTCCACAATTTCACTTTTACAATACCTTATGCATATTTCATCATCTCATAACACAAAACTTTTATCATAATTTCCTCATTCACATATTAAATTGTTTCACACTTAAAATTTTGTACAATTTTCAATTTAGTCCCTATTGCCATGTAATTTTTTTTCATCATATAAGCAATTTAATATAATAATTCATTACAATATCTTATTTCACATAACAAAATTTCATGCATATCACTTCTCTTGTTTCAATTATAAATTTCACAAAGTTTACAATTTAATCTTTAACATCATGAAGATTCATTATTTAATATAATTTCACTTTAACATCACTTTGTAATCAATTCACTATTTCATTTCAACTCTTAATCATGAATATGCTAAACAATAGAAAATATTTTACACAGATTCATCCAACACTAAGAAATATTAGTTTTTTCATAAAAGTAAGTCATTTTCTAGAAGCCATTTTCAATTAAACAAATGGAGCTTTTATGTATTTTGGTACCCGAAAGTGACAGCGTTAACTTTTTAGTTTTTGAGTATTTAAAGTTTGAAGGTAGATTTGATGAAAGCTAATTGTTAAAACTATTATGTTTTAAATTTTCATGACTTTTGTTAATAGAATAAATTTAGTTTTAATTATGAATTTGTTTAGTTTGCTTTTAATTTGTCAAATACAATCCAATTGATGTGATCTAATTCAGGTTTTAAGGTTGATTAAATGAAAGTTAATTACTAATATTATTAGCTAATTATGATTTTTTTTTTATAAAATCAACTCTAAAAAGCTAACAATCTTACTTTTGTGTATCAAAATATATCATTTTTGTCAAATGTAAGTATCAAATTGAACCAGAAAACAATATAAGTACCACATTAAAAAGAGTGTCAAACTTAAGTACCAAATTATGTATTAAACCAATAAATTACCGAGCAATTAACATCTTTGCTACTTTTGTTGAATACAGAATTAACAGGCATTTTTAGTTCTCGAATCGAATATATTTAATGATTATTCAAATAATTAATTTTTTTGTCAAAAAAATAATTAAATTTTTTAAAAACCCCACAATTAACTATTTAGATTCTTTTTCTTTTTTTCTTCTTGACCATACCAACTAATATCTCTGCTATCATTGTTCGAACAATCACCAGACAAAGAAATTAAAAACTAAATAAAAATTATTAGCTGGCAAATTCGAACCAATAAAAAGTAATTTAGCATTTAGTTTTAGTTCGATGTGGGATTTTCCAATGCCTCCATTTTCAAGCTCTTTATGGCTTCCATAGAATGGTGGTTTCAGCTATCATTGAAGTCACAACGTAAGGATCCATGTTAGATGATGGCCTTCTATCTTCGAAATAGCCTGCAAAGTACATTAAATTTAAAAAACAAATAATTAATTAGATTATATTTTACCTTTTTATTTTGTTAAAAATTTCGCTCTTAAAAACTTATATGAAAATAACCAGATATTAACATTTGGCGTGTCACATGTACCTCATGCTAACATACAATGATCAATTTTTAACAATAAAAGCAAACAAAATTTTCAACAGAAAGATTAATTAATTAATCTATTTTGTTGATTAAATGGATTAAAATATAATCTAATTTCTAATAAAATGGCCTCCATGGTATTTTTACCCAAAAAATTCAAGAGATGAGATCAAAAAAAGGAAGAAAAGAAAAGAATGGTTACCTTTTCCTTCTTTCTCGGTGTCACGACCAACACGAATAGAGGCTCCTCTGTTTGCAACACCCTAATGTTTCAACAATAGAAATAAAATAATATCACAATCGATTATGATAAATATCGGCAAAAAAATGCAAAATAACATACTACAATGTGTCATTGCATCTAGACCTATTTATAGTTCGGGTTACCCGCACAAGCCCAAAGGCCCGCTTGAAATTTGTGAGGGTTTGACAAAAATATTAAGCCCGAAAAATGGACCTAGACAAAAAAATAGGCCTGTTTAAAATATGGACCAAGCTTGAGTTTGAACATTCAATGCCCAAGTTCAACCCGACCCGACCCATTTTTAAGTTTATAGTACTTTATACTATGTTATTTTTATATATTATGTAATTTAGAACACATTAAAGAAAATAAATTTATGTTAAATATATAATACTACTCTAATGTTAAACATTAAAATAATGTAAAGATAACTGTATAAAAATTTTCAATAAATAAAAAATATAAAAATTTATCAAATATTAAAATAAAATATTAAAAAATAACATGGATGGGCCTAAAATGAACTTAGGTTAGTCTTTTACATATATGTGTGAGTTTAAGCAAAATTTTAAACTCATATTTCAAACCAAGCCGAACTTAAACAAACATAAAACATTTTAATATTATGCTTAAATCTGACCGGACATAACTTATAAACACCTTTAACTACAACCGCTATTTAATTTCCTTTTCTATCAAAACTATAAAGAGAATCAATGCATTCTAAGGTTGATCTTGATAATCAAAAGGGGTACGGTTCAGTCTACGGAAAAGTCATTAATAACAAACATCGAATTATCCCAAAACAAAATTTGTCGGTTCATCGGTTATTTAAATTTAAAAAATAATATTTTATATAAAATATTTAAAAGCTCTCTTCATCAACTCAGAAAAGCTAATTGCATATACATTAAATTATAATTCGATTCCAATAATTATGATTTTTTAAATCATGAATTTAAAAAACTTAATTACAACTAAATCTAAATTTAATAAAATTCAAATTCAACCCAAAGCAAATACTACAATTCAAATTATTTGAATTTTTAAAAAAATTTTAATTTTCTATTAAAATTCATCTCTAACGCTAGAGCTATTCAAGAGTTAGGTGAGTTGAATAAAAAAAAATATTTTTATTTTATATTAGGTTTCAACCCAATCATATTTGGGTTAAGTTTAAGCATTAAATTTTATTTTATTAACTCGATTTAAATAATAAAAAATATTTTTACATCTAATTATAAAAATGTATATTTTAATTTTTTGAACATTTTAAATAGTGAAATAAGCTTTTTAACTGAGCCAGCTTAAAAACAAGCTTAGACTTTAAAATATTATCAAACCGAGCCATAGTCCAACTCGAGCCATGGAGTGCTAAATTGCTAATATGATGCTAACTTACCCAAGAGAATGTATTGATATCGGCAGTCTCGTGAAGACCTGTTAAGCGTCTCTCATTACCCTTACCATAAGCTGCAATGTGTTCCTTGTGTCGCTTACTCAATTTCTCGATCGCCTCATTTATCACTTTGATCCCACCATCATTTCTCATCGACTTTGTGCTGAGACAAAAAATATATATATATTTAAGGGTTTGGGGTCATAGTTCACTCAATTTAAATCATGATCGCGTCTACTCTTCTATTAAAAATAAACTTATCTATTGGCAATGTCGAGTCATGATCCAAATTTGTGTTAGAGTTAATTTTAGGGTAAATATATATTGGAACCTAAATTTAGTTTCAAAGTTCAAATTGGTAATTAAGAGTTTTTTTTTTTAATTAGATACCTAAACTTGGTCTTAAGGTTTAAATCGGTACCTAAACTTTTTTTTATACTTGAATTTGGCCTCAAGGCTTTTTTTTTTTGTCCAGTTAGGTACCTAAACCTGGTTTCAAGATTCAGTTTGATACTTTTTTTTATTCAATTAGGTACTTGAACTTGACTTTTTGATTCAAATTGATACCTGAGTTTAGCAAATAACTAAATATTACGTTGAACTAAAAAGCCAAATTAAAATACCTAATTGGACAAAAAATAAACTTTAAACGCCAAATTCAAATACCTAACCTAATATATATATATATATATAGATATATATATATCATATCAATTTCAACCCTAAAACCAAATTCATATAACAAAATATATATTTACCCTTAAATTTATTTAAAATTTTTTGTCGTGAGTAATCTATCCCATTAAAAAATAGAGAATATTGTTTGGTATTTTAATTTTTTACCTGTAATTAGTATGAGCTCCGGCACCATTCCAATCACCCTAATCGAATAAAATAAAAACAAAGATTAAAAAAGACAAAAAAAAGCCAAAGAAAAAAGAAAAGAAATTGTAGGCATTGGGAGCTGGGACAAACCAAAACAGGTTTGGGATCGAAAGAAAGAACAGCTCCTGCGATTTCAGTTATTCGCTGTTTAAAAAAATAAAAATAAAAATGTTATAATAACAAATACCTTTAGAAAAAAGAACAAAATATGATTATTAAATAAATAAATAAATAAATTACCTCGAGTATGTATCGAGCCATCCATACTTGATCCCCTGAAGAAATCCCAGTAACTGGACCTACCTGGAATTCCCACTGTTTACACAATAACATCACCACATAAATATGTTATATTTCGGTCGGATTTTATATATAGTATTTTGATTTTTAAAAATAAAATTGAATATTGTAGTGAATAGATCGAAACTGAATTTATTTGATTTGTGAATAAAAGAATCACATACCTGGCCAGGCATAACTTCACCATTGATTCCACTAATGTTAATGCCAGCAAAAAGGCAAGCTTTGTAATGTGCATCCACAATGTCTCGGCCGAAGGCTTTGTCAGAACCCACTCCACAATAGTAGGGTCCCTGCATGTATGGATTAATTAAGTTTTTCTTTTTAATATTTTAAAAAGGTATTTAAGGGATTTTTCACAAATGTAAATAAACGAAATGATTATTTTTTAACACTATAGAGAAGTTAAAAATATTTAGAAATTAAAGAATTTGGTTTAGTTTGAATAATTATGTAATTTTCAGCTTCTGAAAATTGAACTTAAATAATTATTTAATTTCACTCGAACCAAAATTAAATTAAATTAAATAAAATTCGAATTTAAATATCTTAATCTAATTGATTTTCAATTTTTTGATATTTTAAGTAATACAAAATAAAAGAAGTACAATGTGATCAGGGTGAACAGTAATGATGTGGTAAGGGCGGTGTTGGCCTCAAATTTTTTTGAATTTTTTTTATTATTCCTTTGGTATTTTTAATTACATCTTTCAAAAATTTTAAAATTTTCTTATTATGCTTTTAATTTTTAAGTATTAAATTTTTTAAAATTTTTAATTAAAGTCCCGATTTAAAACAATTCTTATCAAACTCTTAATTTTTGAAATTTTTAATTAAACCCAAAACTTAGTTAAAAAATCTACCACTAAATGTATTATTTTTACCTGTGGTGCGGGAAACCCTCCGACAGGCCATCCAAGAGGCCATTTAGTGTCCTTTTGAAAAAGTGTGTACTCTTGCTCAATGCCATACCTAAATTAGTACAATAAGATAGTAATTTTTAGGATATATTGAAATATGGACAACTATTAATTGAAAGAAAATGGCATTAGATAACTTTTTTAACCAGTTTATGAAATTATATATATATATATATATATACACGTATAAAACAAATATGAACTTATAAGTTGAATAAAGTCACTTTAAATATTAGATTATTCATTTGGTTCATTTGAGTTGAATATTTTATAAGAGATTTAAATTTAAGTTGATTTAACCTTAGCTCGATTGATATCAGGTCGTAGATTCGAGTGCGCTAAGCGCATTATCCTCCTATAATGAGATTAATATTAAAAAATTAAATTAATTAAACTTTAATCGAATTAAAATTAGTATAATAAAATGTTCTTTTAATAGTAAAATAGGTTGATTCACGGGTTCAAGCCCAGATAAGACTTAGGTATAAATAAGGCCTTAGTTGGTTCATTTGGTCTATAAACGCCTGAAATTTTGGAACGAAAATTTTGAAGGTTTTTTCTTTCAATTGCTACAAGTGTTACTGAAAATACAAAGAAAAAGAAACTGTAAAAGAAAAATTTTATTGGTAAATTTATCTTTAAACAATAACTTTTTTTTTAATTGGCTAATATGATTTTGGGTAAATTGAGACAAAATTTATAGTTTAAGGAACATTTATGATAAAAATAAACTTTAAAAAGCAATACAAGAATTGATGTATAGTTTAAGGGTTAAGTTACTAAGAAAGTTGAAAAGATATATGCTACCATGGCTCCTCTGCAACGACGTCAGGGTGGCTAAAGATCTTGTCAGCGTTGAATCTTTTGTTGGTCGGAATAGGGTCTCCAGTTGGTGTATACGCGTCACACATCACCTATTTATGCAATTATATATATAAAATTAATAATTGGTAGATTAACAATATAGGCATATATATAAATTAACCCCACAAGCCATCTTCAATATCTTAGCAAAATTCTAAAATGTTTTATCAAAAAATAAATTAATTACCAATATATTCCTTCCTCTTCTGAATGGATCTCTGAATATCGCTTGAGGACTAATCTAGTCAAAATTTAATATAACGGTTATTACATGAAAAAAGTAAAATTATATATTTACATGAATATCCTAAAATAAATAGTTTGCATTTTTAAAAAAATATAAAATTTTAAATTTATAATAAAAAATTATATTTTAACTCTCATAAAATATTTAATTTAATTTTAGCACCTAAAAAGATTTACTGACTTCTTCAGTAATAACCTTAATTTTCCAAAACCGAACTGAACTGTTATGATTGCTGGATTCTTTTTTTACATTTAAGATCTTGGAGTAGTCGGATCTAAATTGAGCATGGATTACCGAAATATCTCAGTAAAAAAGAAAAAAGAAGAGTTTAAACAAAACTTACTATATAATAACTTCACTGTTATCACCGGTGGCCTGCTCCGTGCTGGAACCGTCGTAGTTCCATTTAGGAAGTCCTGAAGGATCCGACTCCGGTCCCGGCAATGTCTATATCCAAACCAATATATATCACCATTTCGATCCTAGAAAAAACAGATCATAATATTCAACAAAAAGTTTTGAAAGTTTCGTTAGTGAAACACACTCTTGCTTTGCTCCTCATATCCATGCCAGATCCACCGATCCTGGAAAAATGTTTGAAAAAAGGCATTAGTAATTAGTGTAAATTTGTGTGAAACGAGGAGAAATCGAAAGGGAATTGAAAGATATAGAGAAAGAGAGAGAGTTGACCATATGTATTCAGCTATGACTTTTTCAGTGACGTCGCATAGCTTGAGATTAACGAGATCGTTGAGAAGAGACATTGTTGTTTGGCTACTGAGAATTTCAGAGAAAATTTTTAAAAATGGAAAGGGGTTTGGTTGCTGATTTTAAACTGAAAAAATTAACGGTTTTTCGGCTGAGGAAATGCATTGTTTTTAGGGCAGTTAAGATATCTAATCTATAAATAGATGATAACAGTAATAAGGATAAACTACATCAGAGGTCACTAAACAATTAGTCAATTTACATTTTGGTCACTGAACTTCAAAAAGTTACAAAATGGCACTAAACTATTTGAAAGTTCTCACATTATTGTTGTATGGCCATTCTTTTTACAGTTTAGTTTTTTTCATGAAACAATTTTGATCGTCATAAATTTGAGAGCCAAAATCCAAACAACTTTCTTCTCCATTTTCGATATTGATTATTAGACCAACTTGAATCTAAGATATATTCTTTTACTAATTGATGGATAATAACGTCAATGATTATTTTTATGTACATTGAAGGAAATATCATACTGTTAACAACAAGAATAAATCTAAAGTGTTTTTTTATAATAAAAAATTCATTTTCTTTAGCCAAAATTTTATCAATCAAAGGGTTATAAAATATTATATTTATAAGAAAACTAATGAAAAAAAAAAAGGAAATAAAGTTTCAAGATAAACTCATTGGTATCAATAATTGACTCGGAGAATGGCTCGTTAGTTGAGAAAATTTTTCTGGGGTTTTCAAATTTATAGATGTAGAATGTCTCAGTTTTAAAAGCTGGAAGCTTTTGTTAGAAAGTTTGAGGATCAAAATGATAGAATTTGTAAATGTGAATGAATTTATTGAATTATTTGGAATTAAGAACAAATTGATAGAATATATAAGTATTAAGGACTAAATGTGTTATAATACCTGTTAGAAAAATGCTATCCATTGTCAATTTAATGTGACCAGAGCAAAGACAAATCCAAATGTTAGTGCCTAAATTGAAAATTTTTAAAATTTGATGACCAAAATAAAATTATGGGCATAGTTAGGTGACCATTTGTATAATTTACACTTAATATTTATACAGTCTTGCTCTGAAATTTCGAAAATTTATTATTAGTTCAAAATTTATGAAATTTTTAATTAGGTTGCTAAAATTTTATAAATCTAATTAAGTCTCTTAATTTTTTTGATAATTTAACTCTTGTTTTAAAATAAATCTTAATTATTATAAATTATCATCAAACCCTTTAAAATTTTTAAAATATTAATTAAACATTCTAAAAATTTAATGTCGATTATGCAGAATGATCGGTTAATTCCTTTGGCTAGGCAGATATGCAGGATGGCCATTTTGTCTGTCCAACAACATTATGGTCTTTCATTGCAGGATTGGCGGAGTGTGAAAGCCACATTCCGTGCCATGTGATATGCTCATTAAGTTGTATTTGGAATGATAGTGAGATTGACTTCAACATATTAAAAATAATAGAATGGATGTGATTAATTAATATAGCGGTGAGATTGAATATCATATTAATAATGTTATAATTAATATCGAGATATGTGTTTAAATTTAACAACAACTATACCAATGAAGGGAGATTAAAAATTGACTATCAATGAAATTAAATTATATTGTACTAGTTTCATTACAGTGTGATGCACAAGTTTATCTTATTAAATAATTAAAGTATATTAAATTATTTAACAGTAAGTTTAAAAAATGTAAAAAGGTTCACATTAATTAAATGCTTTTTATGGGAAGTAGTTTTTTTTTTTTTTGAAGTTGAAAAATGATCTTTTATGTAATTTCTTCAAACAATGAATATTAACTCTATTTCGATTTAACTTTATGTGATTATTTGTAACAATATAATAATTAAATTGTTCTATTTATTAGTAAATTAATTAATTTAATCTAGTCCTTATAATAGAGAGACTTTATACATATTTTCACTCATAGTATTGCATTTTCATTTAATTGGCTGAATATATTAAAAAAGAATACCCACTGTTAGTAACCATGGAGATTGAAAGAAGTTTTCATCAGTTGTGCTGAACCTAGGCTTGATTCCAAAATTTTTTCTAACCCTGAGTTTAAGCTGCAGGGGCGAAGCTAGGATAATTTTTTTAGGGGCAGATGAAATTTTAAATTTTTATAGTTTATATATTTATAATTTGTAAATGATTAAATCGAATTTTTATAATTTTAAGGGGGCCAAAGTACAATTTTGCCATTATTAATTTAAAATATTTAAAAAATTTTAAGGGCCTAAACAAAAATATTACATTTTAGGGGGGCAGGGCCCATGCCAACCCCCTGGCTTCGCCTCTGTTGAGCTGTCCAATGGTCCATTAAGTTGTCTATTTAAATATAATTATAAAAATATATAAATAGACTTGATCATGGGTTATGTTGAGAGCGTGTCAGAAAAATAAGAGAGCTTGGGTAAAAATATAGGCTCAAAAAATATATTTGGACAAAAAAAATAAGGCCCGTTTAGAAAATGATTCGGGTCTCGAGTAAGCTTTTTTTGCCCGAGCCTGGCTCGGCTCGGCTTGACTCGATTTTGTAAAGAAAAAACTGTTGTTGTTTTGCTACTGTTTTTCAATTATTTTGCCACTATTTTGTAGCCATTTCACTATTATATTGCTATTATTTTGTTCTAATTCTTTGAATATTATATAACTATTATTTTATGGTTAGTTTTGCTACTATTTTAGAGGCATTTACTCCTTAAGTTACACTTATCTTAGTGTTATTTAAGTATAATATTTTTTAATTTAGTTTCAATTTGTTGGAAAATAATTATTTTAATATTTTTAATTTATATGATGTATTATATTTTTTAAATTTATTTTTATGTAAAAAATAATACAGGCTAGCTGGGCTTGGACAAAATTTTAAACTTATATTTTTTAGGCTGGGCCAGGCCCGGGCATTTAATATAAGACTGAATTTTGTTATGGCCCGGCCCATGATCACTTCTCTATACAAACATTAATATAAAATTATTTATATATTATTTTTTAAACAGCATAATAAAACGGGCCCGACTGACCGAAAATTAAAAATATTAAACAGAAGCCCATCCCAAAATAAATCAGGCCACCCGGGTCAGGCAGGGCGGCCCGGTTGAGCACTGTCATTTACACGCGCAATTCAACCGCTTCAATTTGATGCGGACATGCAAAAACCCTAACACCCACTTTGGCAAAGTTTAATACACATTGACACCCACCACTATATAATCCTCACTTTCTATCGACTCTTCCCCTCACAAAACCCTAAACCTCCAAACTCCAAAAATATCCTCTTTGAAGTAGGGTTTTTGTAACTTCTTTTGCTGATATTCCGGGTCAGGCAGGGCGGCCCGGTTGAGCACTGTCATTTACACGCGCAATTCAACCGCTTCAATTTGATGCGGACATGCAAAACCCTAACACCCACTTTGGCAAAGTTTAATACATTGACACCCACCACTATATAATCCTCACTTTCTATCGACTTTCCCCTCACAAAACCCTAAACCTCCAAACTCCAAAAATATCCTCTTTGAAGTAGGGTTTTTGTAACTTCTTTTGCTGATATTCAGCCGCTGTTTCTTATATCTCTCTTTTAATCCCATAAAAATCAAAAGTCAGTTTTGAAAATCTCTTAACTCTTCTTAAACTATGGGAAAATCAAGCAAGAAATCAACCCCCAAAGTACTCTCTTTTCTTTTCTTTCATTTTATTAAAAGATTCTCCAGTTGGTTTAATGTGTTTTTCTTATAAGTAGTTTTTAATGGCTTAAATTTGTGTTCTTTTTTCATAGGTTGAAGCAGCTCCTGCTGTAGCTCCTCCTAAGTCTGGAAAGAAAGGTATTTATTTTTATCTAATTATTGTTGTTGGGTTTTGAGTTTTAAATAGTGTTCTTCCGATGACTTTCAAATGAAGATGTATGCGAAAACCAACTATGATTATGTATTTGTTATGATTTGTTTTCTGTGTTCACTTTCATGAGCTTTTGCTTCATTTTTTTTAAGTATAGGTATGCATTCATAGAATAGTAAAATGAAGCATGTGAATGTACATTTGTATCTGTTTTTGCTATTTTATTGTTGTTTTGTTTTGTTCAGGAACCTGCACCAGTGAAGAAACAGGCTGCTGTCGTGAAGAATGGTTCTGTACCTGCAAAGAAAGCAAAACAAGCTAGCAGTTCAGATTCTTCTGACTCGAGTAGCGAGGAAGATTCATCCTCCGATGAAGTGAGTATTATGCTCCTATGTAATTTGGACTAAGGGTGTGAGTCCATGTGTCAGATGCAGTACTTAAAAGGGGAAAATAGAGTCCGAGTAACACTAATATTAGTATGGTTGTGGGATGTTCCTTTTTGTGATTGTTGACATTCAATTTTTTTGGTTTTACAGGAAGCTCCTGCCAAGAATACAAAGCCTGCAGTTGCTAAAAAGGCTGCTGTTCCAGCTGCTAAGACAGTGAAAGCTGATAGCAGTTCAGATTCTTCTGACGATGATTCTGATGAGGATGATGTTAGTATTGAGACAAATAGTATAGATAGAATGTAAGAATTACTATAGAATATCTTGAATTTATATTTATTGTTGAATTTTGATTTATAGGAGCCTGCTGCAAAAAAAGAAGTAGCAGCTGCTAAAAATGGTGCTGCACCTGTTAAGAAAGCAGAGTCTTCAGATTCTTCAGATGAAGATAGCAGCTCGGATGAAGATGATGTAAGTGCTGGATTGTTGAATGATGGTTGCTTTTCAATTTGATTGGGAGTTTGTTTTAAAAAGTTTAGCTTATAAATGTAATGTTTTGTATATGCAGGAAAAATCAAAGCCTGCTCCTAAGAAAGCACCAACTGCTGTTAATAAAAAGGAGTCTAGTGATAGTTCAGAAAGTGACGGCTCTTCGGATGAAGATGCTGTGAGTGTTGGGATGCCTATAATAGTCTAGGGGTTCTTATAAGACCCATATTTTCTGCTGGTATTTAGTTATTATCAATCTTTATAATTCCACTAACTGAATATATATCCTTGTGTAGAAACCTCCTCCAAAGAACGTACCTTCAGCGACTGCAAAGGCTAAAACTGAATCTAGCGATAGCAGCTCTGAGGAGGATTCTGATGAAGAGGTGTGATGTCTCGTTCATATGGTTCTCGGTTCAATTTATTTATTTATTTCATGTATGTTATTGATGCTGTTGCACTAATCTAGGATGTAAAGAAAGCACCTGCTGTGAAGAAAGCTTCTGCTCTTCCCCCAAAGAAGGTTGAGGATTCCAGCAGTGACTCCTCTGATGACAGTGAGTCTGAGGATGAAGAGGTGTGCTTTATCGTTCGAAGAATGAGGTGTATCTGGTTACTGTTAACTTTCTATTTAACTTGTACTAATTTGGCAATCTGTTCATTTCACACTGTAGGCTCCTAAGAAAGAGGCTAAAGTTGCTAAAAAAGCAAGCAGTAGTGAAGAGGAAGAATCTGAGGAATCAGATGATGACGAGGAAAGTGACGAAGAAGCAGCTCCAAAGAAAAAAGTACAATATTTTTAGGAACCTATCTTCTGTATGATACTTTTTGTAGGTTGTAATGATTGTCCAATGCATTATTGTTCTTTTATATTGGAATCAGGACACAGATGTGGAAATGGTCGATGCTACAACACCTGCCAAGCAGGACTTGAAGTCTGCGAAGAAAGCTGTAAGTACTAGTTTCCTGTTGAGCTTCCTTTAAATGTTCCCCCCAGTTGCTTGTTATTGATCATTTTGTCAAGTTGGTCAGAATCTGATCATCGTTTTTCTGCAGCCCCAAACACCTGTAACTCCTCAAACCCAATCCACAGGATCGAAGACACTGTTTGTTGGAAACTTATCCTTTCAAATTGAAGAAGCTGATGTGTATGTTTAGGTTCTCTGGTCCCTCTAAATTTATCTTTTTTGGAATATATATTTCATCTTTTCTATGTTATACACTGCAGAAGGAATTTCTTTAAAGATGCTGGTGAAGTTGTCGAAGTTCGTTTTTCCTCTGATGCTGAGGGGAACTTTAAGGGCTATGGACATGTTGAATTTGCCACTGCAGAGGCTGCACAGAAAGTAGGTTTCTTGTATCTATAACATAGATATCTGATGCATAAGCTAACTTTTTGTGTTTGTGTATTCTGCAAGTAACCGATTAATGTTTTTGTGTCGAGTTCTTGCATATGTAATAGCATATTTTGCAAGCATATGACTTGCATGCTTGTGAATGTCATAATTTCATAAAATCGATCCTATAAGCATGGGCTATATAGCTGTTGTAAAGTTATTAACTAACATCATCCCCTTCTCAGGCCCTGGAGTTGAATGGGGAATATTTGATGAACCGTGCTGTTAGACTTGATTTGGCTCGTGAAAGGGGTGCATATACACCATACAGTGGGTAAGTTTTCCCTACTTCAATTCGTGAATTGGTGTCTGTGTATATATATATATATATCTCTCACGGACCCTTGATCTAGAAGTAGCTATTTTATTCAATTAATGTTTTCAACCGATTTCCTGCACCTTCCTTTTTTAGCAATGGGAACAATTCATTCCAGAAAGGTGGAAAAGGTCAATCTCGAACAATATTCGTCAAAGGACTTGATGCATCACTCGATGAGGATACGGTTAGCTATTTGCTTTAAATATTAGTTTCTGTTGCTCTGCTCTTCCCTCCACTTGTTTTTCTGAATTTGTTTGTATTTATTTCTGTTGTGCCTGAAACATTTGCAGATCAGGAATTCCTTGCAAGAACACTTTGGTTCTTGTGGAGAGATTTCTAGGGTGGCTATACCAACAGATCGGGATTCCGGTGCTGTGAAAGGGTTAGTATTATGAAAATATATGCTGCTGTTATTTCATCTTTGAGTATCCTCAAATGATGCCATATCCCTCTCTTTGGTTATGAGTATACAAGGATATGACCATCCAAGGATCCTCCTATACATTAAAATCTTTTTCAAGTAACATAGATGGAAGTTCTTGTATTCGAGAATGGTCATATCCCTCATATAATGCCCATCTTAAACACATACTATATTCCACAGTCTGCACCCGAGTAAGATCTTGGAATGTTAATGTCTTGGAAGTATGCATTTTATTTCTAGTGGAACTCCATATCTGATCATATGCAAACCAAATTGCAGTTTTGCTTACTTGGATTTCAAAGATGAGGGTAGTTTGAACAAAGCTCTAGAACTTGATGGATCAAAACTTAATAATCAATCCTTGTCCGTGGATGAGGCAAAACCTAAAGGCGATTTTGGCAGTGGAAGAGGTGGTGGTAGGAGTGGTGGATGGAGTGGAGGAAGGGATGGCAGTGGCCGTGGAGGTCGCGGTGGTCGGGGAGGAAGGGATGGTGGTGGCCGCGGTGGTAGGCGTGGTGGTGGTGGCCGGTTTGGCGGTGGCAGAGGTGGACGTGGAACACCTTATAATAAGCCAAACCTCGCTGCTGCTGGCACAGGTATTATTATTTTACTCCGGCATGTTTTGCTTTTCTTAGAGTTTGAAAATCATGATGAGTCATTAGAATTCGATTGGTGGTCGAACTGGTTGGACCATTTAGCTTGTTTTAAAAATCATTAACAATAAAAAACCCAGTTTAATTGGTTCAACCTGTTTGTACCAGTTTTGGGTTTTAAATGGTTCAAAATACTTTTTTGGACTGGTACTTTGGTTGGTGCCTGGTCCAAACTGGTTCGGTTCAGACATTATTGGGATTGGTTCAACTGGGGGAATCCTACATCTTTATGAATACGAGATTAATGAGCCGAACTTCGTTTAAACCGGGAAAATGAGAAAAAAGGGTTTAGACCAATTAAAAACCGGGATTTTCTATTATTGCTGAATCAAATTAAAATTTCTTTGAAATGCAGGAAGGAAGACTACTTTTAATGATGAGGATTAATGAAGTGGGAGGTTCCAATTAGCTCTGTTTAATTGTTTTTGGTCATGTACCAGAAAGAGTTGGTTTTGGTTTAGATTAAGCTTTGTTTTGTTATTATATCTTTATTAATTAGAATGTTGAATCCCACAGTTTTATTATTATATGCCTTGTACTAGAATTTCCCAACAATTTTATATATTTTGCAAGTCTAGTAAATTTTCCCTTTTGTCTAGTGTCTATCTGGAATACACTATTTTCAAACCATTTATATATTTTTCAATATTTATAATATTCAATTTTGTTTTATTGGCTTATTTATTGTTATCTAGTATAATTAATTTTTATTAATAATATATTATTTTAAGTGTATATTTTTTGGATTTGGAATTTTAGTTATATTATTTAAGGATAGTTAATTTCATTAGTTTATATTTTCGTAATTTTATTATTTTCAAATTAAAAAATTAGTTATGTATATTTTATAATTAATAGTTTTGAAATAGATGATATTGGAGCTCAACTTTTTCTAGAAGGCTTCCCAGTTGTTGTTTATAGCGTAATTTATGAGTTAACAGAAAATTGGTGTATTTTTTTTTTATAATTCGTATGTTTCATTAAATTTTGATGTTTAGTATAAATAATTGTCTAAATTTTTAATATATTTTTATATAATTTGTTTAATTAAAATAATTATAATGTAGTTATAATTTAAATAATTATATTTTATATTTACTGTCGGAACAATTTTGAAGAGTTAAGCCTAAGGTCAATTCGCCCATATTTCTAATCGATCACCAACTTCTATTTAGAGATTAACTCCGAAAGTTAATTTTTTTTTAGAACTTTCGTTGACAATTTTCGGAAGTTAAAATAGGAATTTCATAAATTTTCATGGTCAGAACTTGCTAATCTAATTGAGGGAATTTTGAGTTTAATACTGATAATCATACTTTTAAGAGAAAGAGAGAAAGAAAACAATATTTTATTAAGAGAAAGTCTCATATACGATTAAAGGTTTCCATTTTTTTTTATTTTCTATTATCCTTATCGTAATTATTTAATTTTTTTGTTAATTCAGTTTCCTAAATTGAAGGCTTTTTCTATTTACTTTATTTTCTTTCTCATTTTTTAATACAGATCTAAGGTTTTTTTAATTAATTTAAGGGTCTAATTTTGATTTTTCAATCAATTCGATAGAAATTTAAAAAAGAACAATTAGTTCATCTGTTCTCAATGTTCTAGATTCTTTAAATTTCGGTTCAACAACAAAAAAAAATGGAGTATGGAAGATCGAACAAGGGGGAGTGATGAAATTAGGGTAATGAAATAGGGAATTTTTGTTTTTCTTTTTAAAGGAAATTTGGAAATTGCAGATGGAAAGAGAAAGGTGTAATAGCATTGCAATTGGAGATTACAGTTACAGCGCGAATGGTATATACAGTAAAATTTGCAACGATCACAGTGTTTTAGGGAAAGAAAGGGATCAAAGTTCGCCGGATCCGTCGTTACGGGGTAATGGTTACATTGAACATCCCGTTTCCCGGTTCGATACTATGGCCGGCGTCGCCATCAAGTACGGCGTAGAGGTAACTAATTTTCATACTTTAATTTAATGATTTAGGATTTTTTAAACTCTAATTGTTTATGGTAGTTCTTTTATTATTTCTATACATTATAACTTGTTTAGTGCAAATCAATCTTTATAGCAATTTAGTTCAAATATTGGTAAAATGTAAAAGACAATATTAATTTTTGGTGTTTTAAATTGACCTAAAAAATTGAGCAATTTAGTACTTATCATGTTTTTAAAATGTTGAATTTTGAATTTTTTTCTTAATAATTATTAAATTTATATACGATTTTTGATCAAATGTATAACATAATCTTGAATTTGGCATAATTCTACATATGATTATATGTGCATGGAATATATAAAGAAAAATAGTGATATATCAATAACAATATTGATAGTGTGTGAAAAAATAATTATATAAAAAATTCATATATATATATAATTATACAAAATTAAGATTTATTTATCATATTGCACATTTTAGGTAAAAGTACCATGAGCCCCCTGTATTAGAAGTTAGATTGTAATTTACATCATCTATTAAAAAAATGAGCAAATTAATTTTGGTACATTAGATAACCGAGCAAATTGATGGAATTTTTAATAGAACTAATTTGCTCTTTGAACTAGCGTATAATAATTAATAGAACTAATTTTTAATAGTGGAAATTGATTTTTTATAGAACTAATTTTTAACAATAAAAATTGATAGAATTTTTAATAGAACTAATTTACTATTTGATCTAAATTAATTTACTAATTTTTAAATAAAAGAGACAAAATGCAACTCACTCTATAGTACTTTTAACACTAAATTTCTTAATTTTATAGTGGGATTAATTTGCCTTTTAACCTTAAATGATACATGGTTTAGCCTTTTTATAATTTATAGTTTGTCTAGGTATTGATAAATTGCTGCTGCTATGTGTGTGAAATAATCAGGTAGCTGATATAAAAAAGATGAACGGTCTGGTTACAGATTTTCAAATGTTTGCTCTTAAGTCAATTCAGATTCCTTTACCAGGGCGGCATCCACCGTCGCCTTGCTCGTCCAATGGTTGCGAAACAATAGGGTATTACACCTTATTTCTCTTATAATTTCAATACTAATTGTTGTATGGACTGTTTAGCTTTGATAAAAGTATTTTGTATTAGGAGTTAAATTGTATTTTATTTTTTATTTAAAAAATGAGTAAATTAGTCTCTTTACAATAGATCAAAGTAAATTGGTCATTTTTGTTAAAAATTGAATCTATTTGTATTGTTAAAAACTGACGTGGTTAATGGAATAACCGAACAATAATATACGACATGTCATGTGTACCTCATGTTGACGTACGAAAACCAAATTTTAACAACAGAAATAGGTGAAATTTTTAATAGACGAATTAGCTTGCTCTTTAATATAATGTACAGAGGCTAATCTGATAATTTTTTAGAAAGGGTAAAATGTAATCTAAGTTCTAATATAAGAGCTTCCATAATACTTTTACCTTTATTATTCATTTTGATGGTTGCTAGAATTAGTTGTAATTTTCATTTTTGCACCTTTGCATGTTAATCTTCATGATTTGTTTCTGATGCTTTCTTATGGTTTTGAATTGAATGGTTAATTTGTGGGTATGCATTTCTCAAACCCTTTGATGCACTTTTTGTTCTTTTCTTTATATGTACACTAATGTAGTAAGAAGCTTAAATTAGATTATCCTATTGCAAATGTTTCCTTTTGGTTATGAAGAAACTTATGTTAGAAAGTTTTTATAATTTAGAATCTGCCTTTTGAATTAGAAAGCATAGAAAAAATTCCATGTAAAATTGACCAATTCGGAAAACACATGCTTGGCCTATTCATTAGTTGCTGATTGTGAAAGCTCTATTCTCTGTGCTAATATGTATTAATGAACCTCTTCTTGAGAACTCCATACTCAATGTTTCAGTCTCGTTTTCTACGACTGAAGATTTTTCGAAGTTATGCATCCTCGACTTATCTCACTGTGTCTGATAACTCTTTTTTGCAGACAAAACAATGTGAGCCGAACGCCGGCCCAACATTTGCCTCCCGATTTGCTCGATTCGTTCCAGTCGTTGAAACCGACTCATCGAAGGGTCTCTCCTGCAATGACTTCATTGCAAGGTTTCTATGCCCTTAAATCGACAGAAAGAAATAGGGTACCCGAAGGTTTCGAGATGGCGATATACAGGAAAGGGGAAACTCATTTTCTGGACGATAGTCCGTTATTGAAACCCTCCCCTGCTTCCTACCCATCTTTGAAGCTTCATCGGAATTGTAAAAACAAAGCTAATGCATTTTTTGATGAAAATGGTGAAGTCGGAACCAATGTCATGTCTGTCGTAGAAGCTTCTAAAGAAAGTGAAGATAAATCGAATGAGAAACTGTTCAAAAGGCGGCCAAAATCGGAGGCCGACTGTACCCCTGAAAAGCTATTGGAAGATAACACCATCACCGGAGGATTTTCCACGATAACATCGAAAGGCTTGGCACTAAGATCCAAAGCAGCAAGCCGTACTAATTTATTAATCGATGCTGAGGTAGGGTTCAATCCCGCTTCAATAGCTATCGGAGACGGTTTCGTGGTTGATAAATTTTCTGCAGTGAGGAAATCATATAGTACGTCGAATTTGCAAGATCAAGATGGTAGTACTAGTTTATCATCCCCCATGACAGCGCCTAAATGGAGCCGGAAGCCGGATTTACAACCACTTTCAACCGCCGCCATTACAACATCGTTTTTTGAAGGATTGTCGATGCCAATGTCCGCTCGTAAAAACAAAGCCGCTCTCGATTAGCTCCCTATCAACTTCACCATATTCCCCCAGCAACATCTCAAATTCTTTTATTAATTGAGCCTCCTAATTGCGGATAGGTATATATATTAATGGTGAATGTACCTAAGAGATCCCTCTATTATAAAGACTTGATCAAATTAATCCTTCTATTATTAAATGAAGCAAATAATGTGAAATTGGAATAAAGTTACCATTTACTGGATAAAAAATATCATTTAATGCCTAACAGAGTTAGTATATTCAAAGTGAAAAAAATAATAGAGGGACTAATTTAATACAATACATGTTAATTCTATTACAATTTGAAATATAAGGACTAAATTGATCCATTTAATAATAAAGAGGCTAATTTAATACAATTTCTATAATATAGGAATTTTCCAAGTACTTTAACACGTAATTAATCTGGTACCAATCAATTGCTCACGGTGAGAACAACCAATGTCTTTAATTAAACAACAGAATATCATCTAAAGAAACATCATCAATTAACACTAAAACCAAGCTTTAACAAAATTTCATATTTGCTTTGTAAAAAATCGGAATAAATAGGTATAAAATATTATATTAACCCTTTGTAAAATTAAAAAAAAAAGTCAACGGACAAGACGAAACTTAGACTTAAGAACAGGTGATCGACAAAATCACAAACCAATTTTACACGCAGTGTGTAGAAGGCTGAGGACCTTTCCAGAGCCTTCCTTCATCGCCATGCCCATAGCACCATTTTCTATATAAATAAAAAATATTCATATTTCCATGGCTTTCAGAGGCCAAGCCAAAGGGAAGGGGGAAGATTAAAGCAAAAAAGACTGATAAGAAAGGGAGAAAAACGATGTCGTACCTGTTGCCGCACTTGCATTCGGGGTGGGCCGTCGATCAGGCCATCCTCACCGAAGAAGAACGCGTCGTCATCATCCGTTTCGGCCATGATTGGGACGAAACTTGCATGCAGGTACCTACGATACGCCATTACCTTATGAACTATGTATGAATCCATGATATAAATCTCTGTTAACAGAAATTGTTGTTTCTCCAGCTTTTTTAAAAAATTGATTTGATTCACGACAAATAATTCAAAATTTTCAAAATTTATTTAGAATTATATATATGTTTCAGAAAATGTTTTCGATTTCAATAAATTATGTTTTCGTCACATTGATATGAACTTCATTAAGCTTTTAACATTCAAATACATGGAAAACTTCAAAAAATAAAATTACGATCAAACTCACTCACTCTTTGAAGTTTGAATCCTAGTAATATATAAACTTATGCATAATGATCGATTCCTTAAACCACTGAGCTTTGTTACCTTTAACCTTAGTTATATGATAATTCTGTTTGGAGTCTGTCTGCAATGGCGATGAACGGATTTTTGGATTATTCTTATATAGAATTTTTGTTTGGGATAATATAATTTTTGCTCCTTGATTTTTTATACCTGAATTTCTTTTATACACTTTAGTTTATGAAGTTGAAATTTCGTCTTAAGAGATAAAATAAAGACAAAAACAAAGAATTCAAAGCAAAGAATGGGTTGGAAAAAAGAAAGGAACAACAAAGTATGTGCGGATTCAAAAAAATCTAGCGGATAGGACCTAAAAGATGGTTCAATAATCTTCTCACTTGCATTCCGAGTTCTTAGTTACTTCGGCAGGTTGAATCTCAGCGATGGAATAATATAATTAAGTCAAAATTTAAAAAAAAAAATTATAATGGGGTATTGATATATTCAATTTTTCAATAATCGAATTGGCGATTGATCAGGTTAAATTTATTCAATCGTCGCATTAACAATAATTAAATAAATGATTAAAAATTCATAAACATTTAGAAAATAGTCATGTTTAATCTGTTTAACTATTGATTTTTGTCCTGATTTTTATTTTTACCATGTTCAAGCATTTTTCGAGTTAGTTGGTTCAATTTTTTTGTTTGAACAGTTATATCAATTACTTTTCAATCCGATTTCAATAATACTGATAAGATTATAAAATTTTGACAGAATTTAAGTTAAAAAGGCTAAAATAATTCTAATTACTAAATTTAAGTACAAAAGTGAAAAAAAATTATATTATCCTTTTTTGTTTTGCTAATATCTGGATGTATATGTATGTATGTATGTCAAGAAATAGGAAAGGCACTTCAAGAAAAGGAAAGTCCTGCTTTATAAAATCAGTTATGCATGGAGAATGTAATGGCTGCAGTCTGCAGGTGATATATGCATGACTTGCATTAATTATCTCTAGGTTTCTTTTGAAAATTAGGATTTTAAAATTTAGATTTGAATTTAAAAAATAGTGTAAATTAAGTAGTAAATTATTTAAAAATATAATATTTATGATAATTTTTAAATGCCTATTTAACAAATTCATGTTTTTATCTTTTTTATATTATATTGAATCTCACCTAATTTACTCATAATACATATATTCTATTCTTACCATTTAATAATAAATAAATTTGAAAGTTGAAAGTTGAAATTCATATTCCAAAACGGAGCATTAAAATTGGTTGAATTAAGAAGTGACGTCTTGTTTGGGCCAAAATTATATATGTATTTGGGTATAGGTGTAGAAGTGTTTGTGAGATAAATTAGGTTTGAGTTTGGATTATATTTAAGTATGATATTAATATATTTTATTTATTAAGTTTGGTCCGACTTAAAATATAAATTTTTTTTTTTGCCTAAACTCATTCTAATTTAAGTTTATTTTAAGTTCGCTCGTATTGTTTTTAAATTTTTAAAAAAATATTTATTATTTTTAATTTAATATTTAATAAATTTATATTTTGTATTTATTAAAAGTTTATATATAGTCAACTTAATATCTATTTAACATTTATTTAAATATAAAAAACATAAAAAAGAAACCATTAATAAAGAACTGGTTTGGTTTTTTTAACATTGACTTTGTTACGTCAAGAGTTATGGTGGTGAAGTTAATTTACATTTTTCAGATGGATGAAGTCCTTGCTTCAGTTGCTGAAAAAATAAAGAACTTTGCCGTAATTTACGTCGTTGACATAACCGAAGTGCCCGATTTCAACACGATGTATGAGCTTTACGATCCGTCCACGGTCATGTTCTTCTTTCGAAACAAGCACATCATGATTGATCTCGGCACCGGAAACAACAACAAAATCAATTGGGCACTCAAGGACAAGCAAGAGTTCATAGACATTGTCGAAACCGTATACCGCGGAGCAAGAAAGGGTCGCGGTCTCGTGATTGCTCCGAAAGATTACTCGACTAAGTACCGATATTGATTATATCTCAATTTTGAAACACTTTAAATGTGAATAATGCTACATTGCTGAGCTTGTGTGAATGTGAAACTACTAGCTTTTTCGAGTATTTCAAGAAAAAAGAAGAGTTAAAATAACTAGTTGATCGGTATAGACATTTAAAAGGTTAAATTTTATTATTAGTCCCTATACTTGTAAATGTTATGCATTTAATTTTTATACTTTTATTTAATCATTTTTAGTTGTTATACTTTTTAAATTTTAAAATTTTAATCTTTACTAAATGATAATTGTTAAATTTATTTAATTAAATTTTATTATTTTCAAAATAAAATGTGGCAAATATATAATCATATATGTAATATCATATCGAGTAGAGAAATAGATTAAAGTCTACAATTGTACTTATCGTACAAGGCCAATAATTGAATTTAAACAAATAAATTTAACTGCTACTTTTTGGGTGATGACTAAATTTTTAAAATTTAAAAAGTATAGGACTAAATTTTTTTATCAAATAGAAGTATAGAGATTAAATTTACAACTTTCACAAAATACAGGGACTGATAGCAGAAATTAATCAATTTATATTTGTGTGAAAATATTCTGTTTTTCCTATGTGAATCCCTCATCTATTTCTTATTGTTTCTATTAGCTCCACTATGGTTGACGCAATCAAGTACCATGTAATTCCTGCTAAAATAACTTGTGACCATGAGCTATTAACCATTGTTAGTGCCAACGAGCCACCAACGTGTTCGGTTATTTCACCGGCAACTCTGTCCCCGACTTGTAGTCGAACTATAACAGCAGCCACCATTGCAGCCACCGTTGGGATTCCCCATTCTATCGAGTTCCTTGTCCTTCTATCTTTTCCGTAATGTCGGTTGTCCGTTTCGTTCCTCGGGTTAGTGTTTGGAGGCTTTGGTGCAACTCTAGAGCTTGAGTTGTT
The DNA here is from genome assembly GCA_005393395.2 of Gossypium australe. Classification (NCBI taxonomy): domain Eukaryota; kingdom Viridiplantae; phylum Streptophyta; class Magnoliopsida; order Malvales; family Malvaceae; genus Gossypium; species Gossypium australe. The sequence continues at coordinate 1,686,051 of CM016614.1, read as the reverse complement.
TTCGACCGAAGCTGGAAGAGCATGTCTTGATGGGATCCAATACTCGTCATCGTACAAATAACTCGACGGGGCTCGAGATCTGGTCGTTTTTGAACTCTCCCTTACTTGTTTTCTAGCAGCAGCGGCATCACGGATCTTGTTAATGTTTGGTTCGGATGATTTTCGGGAAATGTGTGTCAAGCTTAGTTCAGACTTGACCGATGGTGTTCCGGCATTAGGTGATTGCCAATACCACCATCTTGAAATCGATTTTATCGCATGAATTGCCGACATCCTTGCTTCTCGACGACGGTCAGCCTCCTAAAATAAACATTGCAGAGTTAGTTGTGGCAGTCATTTCATTAAAAACGGGGTATCTATGTAAAAGTATTATAAAGACCTTTATATTAGGAGTCATATTCTATTTTATTCTTTTTACTCAAAAAATAGATAAATTAATCCAAGTAATTCAGATCAAATAGCAAACAGACGATTTCTATTAAAAATTTTATTCAGTTCCACTGTTAAAAACCAATATATTTGACAGAATAATCAAACAGTTGCACAGTGCCATGCGTATCTCATTCTGACATACAGGGATCAAATTTTAAAAGTAGAAAATAACAAAAAGATTAGTTTGCTCTTGAATTTAACGTACATAAATTAATTTACCCATTTTTTAGTAGAAGAGACAAAATGCAATTCGATTCTTAATAGAAAGTTCTTCATAATACTTTCCCGTATTTGTTTGCCTATATACCTTGGATTCTTTGTTAGAACCTTTGTCCATGGCATCAAAATATCTGGTTTGAAACTTCTTTACTTCGACAAATATGTTCGAGACACGAGCGCCCACCGTATTCCCGACACCTACTCGAACATTTCCTCGAGGTTGCTTCGACATTAAAAACTCCAATGCCGCAAGATCTGATCTCTCCACCATTCTGTCATGTTTAAAAAGTTCAAAGACAAGATAGTATCTGAACACGATAGTATCCGTGTTCGATACTAAACATATGGAACGCGGAAAAGCAAGATCGGGATCAAGATACTTACGAAATGCAATCAACAGGACAAGCTTCAATGGCTTCTAGGATTTTGTGTTCGGGATCAGCCCATTGTCCGATGACTCGAGCTCTTCCGTACACGGATTCGATAGCGAACGTTTTTTCGGCAAACAAAGCACATTTTAAGCAACCAACACACTTGATTTCATCAACAAACACTGCTCGTTGTTCACTTTCAGAACCAAGCCACACTGAATATAATGGCTTCCCTGTATAGCCCCTAAGCTCTGCCATCTTTGCTTGTTCCTGCACTTTTTCATTGAATCCCAACCTTAGGATTTTACGAACTATGTTGCCGGTCCCCTTGTCTGATGTATATTCAGGTTTAAATGAGACATTGGTTCTCGCAATATATTCGATTTGAAAAAAATTTAAATTTAATTAAATAATTATTTTAGTCAAGCCGAATTCCAGCACCATAATCTTTAATTCAACTGCTTGTGAGCTTGATTGAAATTTTTATTTTAATATATTTTTATAGAGGTGTTCATGACTTCGGCTATCCGTTTTAAAGTGCACTTGAGTTTATATTTTTTAACTTGAGATGGCCCGTTTTATTATTCAAAATAAAAAATATAAAAAATATTTTATATTTATATTTATATTTATATAATTTTATAATTGAATCTAAATAAATAGTAATAATTTTTCTTTTCCTTTTGAACAGTAAAATAGGCCAAGTCAGCTCACACCTTGAAGGTCTCAACCAATGAAAGAAAGAGTTTAAATATGAATAAGTTTGAGCTCAATCAAGCTCAAATTCAAATTTGAATAGTAAAAGTGATAAATGAATTTAATCGAACTTAATTAAGTCTCAAGCTAAGCTTAAGCTTAAAAATTGATTGATGTTGAATCGAGTTTGAGTTAAATTTGAATAGGAAAAGTAATAAATGAACTTAACTAAGCTCAAATTTAAAATTGATGTTTGTTCAAACTTAAATAAAATATCAAAACTTAAATTTTGAGTAGAGCTTAATCTTAATTCCATTATATACAGAATTTAATCTTATATCTTTACTTACAACTTACAACCGAATCCAAGTAAATCAATTTGCAACATGTGAAGAAGAAATAAGCAACTAACCTTGTCATAAGCCAAACGAGAACCAGGATCAGACAAAACCGAATAAGCTTCATTGAGTATAATAGCCATATCATGACCCGTTGGTCCAGCAATATCAGGATGGCACCGCTTTTGCAAGGCACGGTAAGCCGTTTTGATCTGTGATTGATCCGACGAGCTTTCTATCCCCAAAAGATCGTAGAGATCAAAATTGAGTATCGAAGAAGGAGAATCGGCCGAAGCCTTACATGCTAAAGATCGAAGACGACGATGATGATAAGGCAAATTCTTAGAATTTGGTTTCGAAGTTAAGGTATTGTTTATGATTGAAGTTGAAGGTGTGTACAAAGGTAAACATATTGCAGGCATTTTACTTGTTGGGGGATTTGGGTGTTTGTTTTTGATTGAAATGAAAGGGGATAAAGAGAAGGAGATTATGCTTGTATGGATGAAAGAAGGAAGATATTTGTGAATTTTAAGATATTTTTCTGTGGGGTCTTAAATGTCTGGAAATTGCGTGATTATCTCCAATATTATCGTGAAGTGGGGACTTTGGAAGAGTCCTAAAAGTGCAAGCGACCCACTCAATATCGGTTAAATTGAATATTATGGTTATTTAAGTTAGATTAAATCGATTGATTAGGAAAGGAACCAATCAAATCATTAGTAAAAAAAACCATTAAATCGATAAACTCAAGAATAATATGAAGTAAAAAACCGATTGAACCAAATTTTTATAATTTCTTAATAATTTATTTAATCAATCCAAACAAACTGATAACTTAACCAATATAACTAATGGTCCAATTCTAAAAACCTTGATCATTGTAATTAAACCAATATGACTAATTTAAGTTTGTTTTAAGCCTAGCCATATTATATATTATTTTAAATATTTACATAATATTGTATTATTATATATTTAATTTTATATGATATAAAATATAATATAAAAATATATTACAAAAGTATATAACGGAACAAACTAAACTGAAGCCTTGAATTTTAAAATTCAAGCTTGACCCATATTTTAAACAAACTTAAGCTTCTTTTTGTCTAAACCCTTTGAGCCTCATACCTTGTCCACATCCTTTCATATTTCAAGCAATCCTTCGAGTTTGGACAAGTAACCTAACCCATGAATAAGTCTAATCATGCCCATAGATCGGATTGCAATTCTGAGGATTTCTTTACCGGTGATGTTTCTTATATAGTCGGTGGACTGAACCGGTTCGACCAACTAGTCCAGTCCAATTTATATTCCATGTTTCCAGTTCCATTATAAAAAATATATATTTTTCTCTAAAAATACACAGCCAATGGCGCCATAAAAGACAGTAACCTAATTCCAAAGGTGGTTTCAATACAAAAGTTACTAAAGAGAACTGATACCAGATTATTTTCTTTCCCATACAAAAGAGAAGACACATTCTGCATATTAAAACAAGCAGTCACGTCGCCATTAGGTCGAGACCTCGGCACTACAAACAGGGCAGACCTGCAATAAACACAGCAAAATACAAATATAACATACGATGGGATCGTATAAAACAGTGTTCTAACATGTATACGACATGAACAAAACGGAAGGTGGTTAAAACGGGATATAAATAACCATACCTTGTTTATTTTCAACCAATTGTTTATGCACTCGGGATGATATGAATGTTTGCAAGAAAGTGCTGTTAAGGAGTCACCATCCTCGTAGTCTACACGGCAAATGACGCACCTGAAAACAAGGGAACAGATTTAAAGATCGAGTGAAAAAGGTTCAGGCGTAAGAAAAGAGTACGGCAATCAAACTTACGAATCATTGGTTCCAGTTTGACTATTTCCTGCCTTGTATATCAGTGAAGGCAAGGAGGCAATTGAATCAGCTGAAAGACCCCTGCTCTCGGTTCCAACTACTTCAGCAAGTGCAAGGAGTTCCTAAATGATGGAATTGAGCTTAACAACAGAGCTTGAGCAAAATGTTAAAATGAGTCTAAGTTTTGAGACAGCTTACCTCGTATGAAAGCTCATCGGGATCAACTTCCTCCCAAGTATCCTGCAAACACGTCACTAAAAGACTGAAAACTTGAAATAAATAGAAATAATAAACCCCAGTAATAAAGGAAAAAAGAAAGAGGGAAGAAAATTCATGTTCTATCCGGAAATGTCAAGGTAATTTGAGAATATGGATTCACTATTTCATGAAAATTAACTGTCAAATCTCATTAAGAGCAGTGTAAAGACTTGCTTCAATTCTCCAAAGGACTTGATAGCAAAGAATGACTACAGGCATCAAGTAAAAATATAATTGAACAACGGATCTCTAAGAAGAGAAATGTTGAGAACTTTAACATATGAGCACTACAATGCTGAACCGATCACAACATGTTCCTCACCTTTCAAGCAGCGCAGATTTATAATTCTCAGCACCATTAATATGAAAAAAACTCTACCGTCAAAAATACTTGATACATGTTCTTTGTTCCAACATATCACCAGATCCCAATAAGAAACACTAAATAAGAATGGACAACCATCAAGTAATATTATGTTTCCACATATATTAGTGCAAATTTCATCCTTGTACAAATGTAGGAAAGTATGCAACCATCTAAATCTATTATGCTTCTTCATATACTATTGCATTTCACATCCTTGTAGGCACGTAGGAAAATATGCAGCCATCTAAGTATTAACAAACACATATGCAAGCATGTCCAAATGATATAAAACACATAAATCAGTTCCTTTATTTCATTTTTCTTTCCCTGGCCAACAGTTAATCATTTCATTTAATAGCAAAGGGACAAAATAAAATTAGACAAACAGATAAAAAAATTCAAAGACACAAACTACTTGCTCATTCCTCGTATGAAAATTGACAATATGCACCAAGTATAACAAAAGCACCTTTCATAAAGGTAGGACAACCATAATTCCTGGTTAACTTGCTCTCCATAGCAAATACGACCAACAAACAAAAAATCCAACCACAATACACTTACGCAGCTCGGACTCTTCATTTTTCTTAAAGCGCTTGTGTCCAACACGTCTGACTCATATCCGGACATGGATATGGGAATATGACCCTCTAAGTAGTAAGTACATCGAAAAACTTGGAAAAAATTAAAATACTTGTGTCAGACATAGATTGGTATCCAACACTCACACCCAATCCCGAGTAACTTAAATAGTAGATACAAGTACAACTACATGGAGACTAAAGTCTAGATAACCTTAAACCAACCACTTTATATCAGTTCCAAATGCAATATCACACTTATGATAACTTCATATCACCATTCCGATAAAACAAAGTTGCCAACAGAGTCATCTAGCAAAGACGGTGAAATTGAGGACAATGATTTAATATATCAATAAATAGCCTATGATTGCAAACTGTTTATTTGATTGAATTTTTTTCCACAAACCAACCTAAAGATTCATATGTAAGCACGGAAAGATTCAGACATAGCTTGGTATCCAACACTCACACCCAATCCCGAGTAACTTAAATAGTAGATACAAGTACAACTACATGGCGACTAAAGTCTAGATAACCTTAAACCAACCACTTTATATCAGTTCCAAATGCAATATCACACTTATGATAACTTCATATCACCATTCCGATAAAACAAAGTTGCCAACAGAGTCATCTAGCAAAGACGGTGAAATTGAGGACAATGATTTAAGATATCAATAAATAGCCTATGATTGCAAACTGTTTATTTGATTGAATTTTTTTCCACAAACCAACCTAAAGATTCATATGTAAGCACGGAACTTGAATCAAGAATCATACTGACAATAATTTGTACCTGAGAGTTACCACCGTGTCCATGATCCTCTAAGGTAACAGTTCCTCCTGCAAATTAGTAAAACTTATGTAAACACTCTTTAGCATTTTTATATATTCGAACAATTAACAAGAATCCCATAGTAATTAACACTCACTATCATTAATCCCAGCTAAGGCCAACAATCTAGCAGCCACTTCTCTTTCTTCAGCATCCTGAAGTGCTCTAGCATAAGCCTCGTCACTCGAAAAATCAGCTGGATCGAGTTCAACACTCGCGTCATTATCATCCTCCCCATCTTCAGAATGATCATGAAAATCAAAGGCATCCACATCACCAGCATCAGTGCCATCATATTCCCCCTCATCATCATCGTCATCGGTATCGTCATGATCATGGAGATCATTGAAATCATCATCGTTTAAATAGCTTCCACCCTCCCAACTACCATAATCACTTCCATCATTATTCATGCTAAGCATCATATATGCCCTTTCCTACAACAATATACAATAAAAATTAAAAAAAAAAAAGAAGAGAGGATAAATTCCACATAAATCCAAAAACCAAAAAAAAAAAAAAAACCTGTTCTTGGAGGGTTCGAGCAAGAGCGAGGTCAGCATCGACCTGGCTGAGATTAGTAAAAGGAGTTCTCGTCGATGACTGACGTTCTTCTTGTTTACTTTCACTGTTCAAATTATCGTTGTCGTTAACATTAGGGTTTGGGACTTGTTCCTTTTGTTCGGCCGACATTCTTTAGGCTTCCCTCCGCCGCCGATTTCCGGTTTGATATTCTTCGTTGGAGAATATTTTCTTTGATCGGGGAGAAACCCGCCGTTCACTAGATCGAACCGGAGGATAATTCAAGAATCTAAATTTAAAATGAAAGGGAAAAAGAAAAGGAATTATTGGAGAGAGCTGTCGTTGGGTGGAGTGTTTCTTTCGTTGTTTGTTTGGTTCTTTTTTCTTTTTCCTTTGTTTTTATTTTAAAGGAAAAATAAACACTTAATAACGTTATAATAACAGAAAAGCTCAATTTACCAATTGCACCCTCAGTTATACATCTTTTCTCAATTTAGTACTTCAAAATTTTTTTATCCGTTACCCAATTTATCCCAAATCTTACCACCGTTTAAAAAAATTATTAACCCTTCATATCATGCCACGTCACTATGTTTTTTGATTTTATAATTTTATAAATAATATTCCCTTTCCCACCGTCACTCTAGGCTCCTTCCAACCAACCACCGCTCTCATTCCCTCTCCTTGTTTCTTATTGCAAGGATGCCAAGTAACTGCAATTTTCTTTGATATGCATATATATCAGATATTAAACTTTGTCCTACTACTGTTAGAAGCAAGTATATATTTGTGTTGAATGATGATTGAAATTGTAATGTCCCGAAATTTTGGGCCTAGTAGAATTGGGTTTTAGGCATGGGAGCGTTTAAAATTTTTGAGAACAATAAAACAACACTAATGCAAGTTAGACCTATTAGGTGAGTGATTTTGGAAGGCTAGTGGGCTTCCATGAAGTCCTGGGTTCAAACCTAGGCTTTAGGAAAAATTTTGGTTTTAGGTGAATAAAACCTTGGGAGTAAGTAAGTAGGCTTTAAGAATAAATTGTGGAAAAAATTGACATAAGGAAGTGAGTGGTCTAGTGGCAAGGTGTTATTAAGGTTGTAAGGGAGCATGGGTTTAAGTCTTGGCGCTTGCAATTCATTTTGATTTCCTTTTAAATGAACTTAAGACTTTGGCCCATAGACTTATATTTAGTTGTGCTTGTTTTATTACACAATGAGTCTACTAGTAAATGTGGCAAGTGGCGTGTGGAGTGTCTTAATTGTAACATCCTAAAATAGGGCCTAAACGGAACAGTGGTTGCGAAACCATAAATCCGAGTTAGTAAAATATTTTAATATTATTTTTTGTGCCGTTGATATGGGATTAAGCATGTGGTAAATTTTCGTGAGCTAATTTATCTATCTGTGTGTTTAATTTGATAAAAGGATTAAATTGTATCAAATGCAAAATTAGTGTGCTTTATGAAAAGATGTCTATTTGTTATGTCTTCTTAAGTGTGAGGGCTTATGTGGCAATTAAGCCAACTATAAGGATAGTGGACGGCATAATGACTAATAAAACAAAAAAATTTCATGTTTTATGATAATGGTTTAATAAAGGTTAAAAAAATGTAATTTAATAATAATAAAATATATGTTAAGAATAAAACAAAACAAAAGCCATTATCATCTTTTCATTTAAGTGACTGAATGCCAGAAGGAAGAAACTCAAAAAAATCCTTCAACATTTCGGCAACTTTGAAGCTTGATTAAAGGTTCGTTTTTGTTCGGTTTTTTATAATTTTTACGTTTTTTGAGATCATTGCTTCGAGTGCTACAAAACCCATGTTGAATTTTTGATTTTGGTGAATATTTTGAATTATGCCATTGTTAAAAGCTTGTGGATTTTAATGTTTGATGGTAGATTATGCATGTTAATGAGTATAGGAACATTTTTTTTACTAAGTGATTTTCGGTAAAAACGAGTAAAATAAACTAATTAGTAAAAGTTGTTATTATTCATAAGTATGTGTTATAGTAAGAATTTGAAGTTGCTATAGAAGGGAAAAATGTTCAGCATGTTATAAAACATAAGAATAAGGGTTGAAGTTTAATTTTCGAGCCTAGGGGCAAAATCATAATTATGTAAAAGTTTAGGGGTAAAATTGTAATTTTTCCAAAGTTAGAGTTAAGGACTATTTTAGTAAATGTGAGTATTAAATAAGCTAAATTTGCTATTATAGATCAAGAAGAAAGAAATCCAGAGTTAGATCGGGGAAAGAAAAAGATAGTGGACTAAATCGATATAGTTGATCGTATTTTGTTTCGAGGTAAGTTTGCGGTAAATAAATGTAATATTCTATTATTTTACATTTAATATTATTAAATTCCAGCATTTACATATTTATTAAGTAAATTTATTATTTAAAGACTCAAGCATGAATTGACGGAGAAGCAATCTCAGAAAGTTCCGGTTGAACCTTAAGAATGTGTAGGATACAAATGTCATGACATTAGGGTTTAAGGAAATCATGTAAGACCATGTCAAGACATGGCATTGATAAGTTACTATAAGGCAAATGTCCCATGTAAGACCATGCCAAGGCATGGCATTGGTGAGTTCATAAGGCAAAGATACCACGTAAGACCATGTCAAGACATGGCAATGGTTAAGTTTCATAAGGAAAGGTACCCGCGTATCCTTAGTATTCCAAAGTGGTTCAACGGGAAAATTCAAAGAGTATTCCAAAGTAAAGGTAAGACAAGTTCAAGCTAAAAAGTAAAGGTAAGACAAGTTCAAGCTAAAAAGTAAAGGTAAGACAAGTTCAAGGTAAAAAGGTAAGGTAAGATAAATTCATGTTAAAAGGTAAGGTAAGAATACAAGTTTAATTATATTGAGTTAAAAGCTTAAGTGATCTTGATAAGAAAAGCATAAGATAATTCATTAAGAATGTTGTTATCTATTTACATGTAAACTTACTAAGCTTTATGCTTACTCCCATTCTTTATTTTTTTTATAGTATTACAAGTCAACTCGGGGATCGAAAGGACGTCGGAGATCGTTACACACTATCAAAGAATTATATTGGTATTTTGTGACTCGAACGTTTTAAGTTATGGCATGTATAGGGACTTAGCCATTTTGTGTGTATGACCTTATGATATGGCTTAATATTGGCTTGTAAATGCTTGGTAATGATTAGCCATTAAAATGGTTAATTAAGAACATGATTTCGATGTTATGAAATGTCTAATTGATAGTTATTTTAAAGAAATTATGTAATTATATGCAGGGGAATAGTTGGACAGCAGCAGTGACGTGATTTTGAAAAATCACCAAAAATAGTAGAAATGGAATTAGATTGTGCATAAGATATATAATTAAAGCTTATTGAGTCTATTTTTATATAAAAAAACGGTGTAGGAAAAGGAGTTGTATATTATGAGATAATTGATTTTTAGTGAAGAGAGGTCAGAACTATCGAACTGTGTAATAGGGGAGACTTTAACTAATAAACTGTACTAATTGGCCACACCAAAAATTCTGAAAAAATTACAGTAAGAAGATATATGAGTCTAGTTTCAAGGAAAATTTATGGATCTATATTTCGAGTTTTGTAACTCAAGTTATAATTGATTTAGTGAACATGACGCAGATGGACAATTTTAATTTTTATGCTCCGAACTAGTAAGTCAAGTCTAGTAATGCCTCGTGCTCGACTCCGGCAAAGGTCTCGGGTAAGGGGTGTTACATTAATGGTCTGAGGTTCGAAACCCCTTGCATGCAAAAGGTGATTATTTTCCTAATAAGATCGTGAGCAAAGGGGATTCTAGCCATAGGATGGCGACAAAGGTGCCAACCGAGATTGTGCACATAGCCTCCACTCCCAAGTTTAAGCGGCGTAGGGTGTCAACGGTTCGGGACTTTCTGCTTAGATGTGGAAGGGTGACGGCATCAAACTTTGGTTTAACTAGGCAAATCACAGTTGATCGTTCTAGTGAAGAAGAAGGCGTTCGTGATTATTTAGTACTCTACGTGATAAGGTGTGTATCCGTATACACTGTTCTGATTGTTAATCGGTTGAAAAGCTGAAGGTGTGTATATTTTATTATATTGACTGCTGATCGGCATTATGCCGAAAAGCCGAAACACCGGCAAATGGTGGCCTTCCTCGTCACACGCTCACGCTCCGTGAGCTCGGTTCACCACAAGCGCGATCGCACGCTCGTATGGCATCATTTGCCGGTGTTTCGGCTTTTCGGCATAATGCCGATCAACAGTCAATATAGTACAATATACGCACCTTCGGCTTTTCAATCGATTAACAATCAGAACAGTGTATACGGATACACACTTTATCACGTAGAGTACTAAATAATCACGAGCGTCGTCTCCTTCACTAGAACGATCAACTGCGATTTGCCTAGTTAAACCAAAGTTTGATGCTGTCACCCTTTTGCATCCAAGCTGAAAGTCCCGAACCGCTGACATCCTACGCCGCTTAAACTTGGGAGTGGATGCTATGTGCACAGTCTCGGCTGGCACCTTTGCTGCCACCATATGGCTAGAATCCCCTTTGGTAATCAAGAACACGATCTTACAGAACCGGAGTCAACACGAATGCTTATATCACAACCACAAAGTAACTGATCACCTTAACAGGAAGAAACGAGATAACGATACAAATGGGCCTAGGGCCCATTCTAGGCCCAAATGGGCCCACACGCTCGTGTGACCCATTTAGCCCAAATCTAGCCACAGATATGAGATTCATATAGTCCAATATAATATTTACTACACAATTGTACAACTTATCCGATTGGGCTCACGGGTTCATTGGCCCTACATGGCCCCTTTCGGCCCATCGTAGCCCAAACAGCCTAAACCCACAAGAACACTCATGATGGCCTCAACTATCGCGTTGAAGCTCCCACACGTGCGCTCGCACGCTCTTGTGGCTACCATCGCCGTGTGACCAGCATTTCGGCATTTGCCGCTCTACAGCTAGAGTAGTGCGAAATACACACCTGATAGGAATCTGGAGTTAATCCGCGCTCTGAACACTCTTATGCCCAAATGCCAACCAAGGTATGCTTACTCTCTTCATAGATCTTTCTATTTAAAGCCAGTTTCTCGCCTACTCTCACGCTAGCTTCCCGATATGGGATCCCTCCATCAATCTTCCAAAACCGTCCCAAATTAGCAAAATAATCACCTTTCGCATGCAAGGGGTTTCGAACCTCAAACCATTAGGACACTCCACACGCCACTTACCACATTTACCAATAGACTCATTGTGTAACAAAACAAGCATCATGACTTGTAAGCATCATGACTTGAACCTATGCTCCCTTGCAACCTTAATGACGCCTTGCCACTAGACCACTCACTTCCTTGTGTCATTTTTTTCCACAATTTATTCTTAAAGCCTACTTACTTACTTCCAGGGTTTTATTCACCTAAAACCCAAATTTTTCCTAAAGCCCAGGTTTGAACCTAAGACTTCATACAAGTCCCTTAGCCTTCCAAAATCACTCACCTAATAGGTCTAACTTGCATTAGTGCCGTTCTCTTGTTCTCAAAAATTTTAAACATTCTCATGCCTAAGGCCCAATAGGCTCAATTCTACTAGGCTCAAAAATTTGGGGCATTACAGAAATCAAAACCAAACCAAAACAAACAACAGCAACAACCTATGTGGGTGTTTCCTCTATAGATCTTCCTCCACTTGCCCCGCCTTGTTTTCCTTAATTTCCTCAAACTTCTCACCACCACTACCCTTCGATTAAAACCAGCAATGATATATTTGTGTTGATAGAATGAAGAAGGCTTATCATCACTAAATTAGTTTGAAAGAATGCTTTCCTACTCTAATATAGTTTATGGATATCTGCATTCAAATTTATTACCCTCCATTAAATTATTCATAGATTTGTAAATATCCTGCTACTTAATTATCATTTTCTCTGGTAATAGTTTAACTGAAAATATAATATGTGCAGGTGCGGTTTTGAGAAAACTGGAAGAAAAAAAGGGACGGTAGGGGAGAGGGATAGGGAAGGGAGAGTTGCGGTGGGGGAGGGAGCCGAGAGGGACGAGGATGGGGGAGGGAATTATTTATTTATTTATTAATATAATTGTTTTTAATTAATATTTATATAAAATTAGAAAAGATGTCGATGTGATACGATATGATTAGTAATGGTTTTTTATTAAACAGGGTTAAGATTTTGGATAATTGGGGTGATTAAGTATTATAAAAAAATTAGATTTCAAATTGAAAAAATAAATATAATTTAAGGTGTAGTTTATCAATTAAACCAAATAAAAATGATAATTAGGGTTTAATGGAGACAAATGAAAACTATAGTTAAATTTTAAAGCTCATAATCTGTTTTTAGTAGAAAATAACACTTAAGCCCGTGAAAGGCTATTACAATTAGTTAACAATAATCCCTGAATAGATAATGGCGGTTCATCGAACACGTATAAACTTATAAAACCATAATTCGCACACTTAACCATATGATCTGCAACTTCATTATGTACCCTTGGAACATGACGAACATGTACCTTCTAATTCCTGCCAAAGAGACAATGTAATAAACGTAGCTCAACCATCGAACTGTTAACAGCTTTATCTGCCAATAGAGATTCCATTAGAAGAGCATTGTCGCATTCCCATGCTAAGCGAATGCCCTCTAAAACAACTCTAACTTCAAATTTAAAAGGCGCCTCCTTATCCATCGCCATAGAAAATCCACATACCCAAGTAGTATCAGCATCTCTAATCACTCCTCCTATCGACGGAGACATACCATTCCTCGACACAACCGCATCCGTGTTAAGTTTCATCCATCCTCTCTCCAGTGGCTTCCAATGGGACCTCATAATCGAAGGATTCGAAGTAACCAATTTCGAATAGTTTATTTTTTATTTAAAAATGTTTTTATACAAAAAACTAGAATTACCTATAATTCCTCCTAACATTTAAATAGAAAATAAATGTGCTTCAGCATGTTCGAACCCACTACCTCTTATATTAGCAATAATGATGATGCCAGTCGAACTAAAATTTAATCGAATTTATTTAAAAATATTTTAAATGTAAATTTGTAAGAATATTTTATAATTAAATATTTGACATATTGAAACCAAGTAATTAGATGATAAAAATATATTATAGTAGGATATTGATGAAAATAAATTATATAAAATATATTAACAAATTTTTTTGATGTGATTAATTACTTCGACAAATTACTTATAATATATGGGTGTGTTTAAAAATAGGAGAGGTAATATAGTATGCATAATATAATACATCAAAATCAAGTTTTGATCGAGTGATAAACTTATTTATTTATTTTTTAAATAAAAAGTTAAAATAGTATAACTTATTTTAAATAGTCTTAATGCATAATTTGTCATCAAAGTTTGATATTTTTTTTAATGTGATACTTATGTTTTTTTTTCTAATGTGGTACCTGTATTTGATAAAAGTCATAAACATATTGGTCTTTGAAGATAACGATGTTGATTTTTTAATATTTTTTTATACAATACTTAAAACTATGTATAACCCTTCCTCAACCCTTAAATTGGTGAATAAAACGTGCTTAAACCCACGTCCTCTACATTGGCAACAATGCCGAAGCCAACCAAACTACAACTCAATTGACAACTTTTTAGTGTTTAACTTGGGCTTTAGAGTCGATTTGATGTAAATTCATAATTAGTTGATATATTAGCAATTAACTTCTATTAAAAATCAAACTTAAAACGCAAATTAATTCACAATCCATTGGATTGTATTTGACAAATTAAAAAATTTACAATTAACACTACATTAATTCTATTGATAAAATCATGAAAAATTCAAACATAATAATATTAATAATTAAATTTAATTAAATCAACGCTAAAACCTAATTACACTCTAAAAATTTAACATTGTTTATTTAAAAATAGTATAAAAATTTATTCAAAATTTAAAAATATTTTTAAAATACAATTTTTATAAAATTTGGTTGTATTTTGAACTATATGCAATTTTTATATCAATTTGTTAATATTTTGAATGTGATTCACCAATATATACTTTATTTAAGATACAATAACTATTTTATTTTTCTTTTACAATTTCTAATATATATTTATATTTTTTACAACATTTTAAAAATTCTAACATATTTTTAGAATTTATTTTAAAATTATATATTTTTATATTTTTGTAATTATATATATTTGAACATTTTTCTGTCTTTTCTAGATGATAGTCATTGTGAACGTGGGTAAAAATTGTGTAATGACCTTTTATATATTATGAATATAAATAAATAAAATATCTATCATAAAAGTATTAATTTTAAGATTAAACTATATTTATGATTATTAAATTATTAGTAAGTTTATGTTTTGACCATTTAATTTTAAAAAATTACAAAATTGTCATTGAATTATTTAAAAATTTTCATTTAAGTCACTGAGCTGTTAAAATCGCTTCTATATGACCTTATTTGTTTGCATTGCCTATACTAATTGAAAGTTTTGCTTCCCCTTCTCTTTTATTGTTTAGTATTTTCACGAAATCATTTCGAGTGCTACGGATCTGCGAACAAAAATTTAAATAATTTTATTCTTTGATCCACAATATTGATTGTCATATTGATTAATATCTAAGTTATGTTATTCTATTTGTTGATGAGTATGATTCATCGTATTGATCGCGAAATCATTGCTTAGAACTTGCTAGATGGACTTTTTTAAAACAAAAAATTTAATAGCACAGTGACTTAAATAAAAAAAATCAAATAGTTTAGTGACTTAAATGAAACTTTCGAATAGTTTAGTGATCAAATTGTTACTTTTTGAAGTTTAATGACCAAAACTTAACTTACTAATAGTTTAATGCCCTTGGGTGTAGTTTACCCGATTTATTATTATTATTTTTATATTAAATTAATATATGATGTTATAAGTTGATGATAATTTTTAAAAAAAATGAAAATATGAAATAGGGTTTGCCGGTTTGGTGAGATTAGGATTTAGATTTATCGATTTTTTTCGATTCCATTTTTGCATTCACTATCTCTAGGTTTTACTACATAGAGAAAAAGGGGGACGATTAGCTGAAAGAAAGAAAAAAAGCAAAAACAATGGCGTCGTCAAGAGGAGGAGGAAGCCAACAAGTGATCAGAACGGGGGATATGGAGAAGATGAGCTTAGATCAGCTCAAAGCAGTCAAAGAACAAGCAGATATTGAAGTCAATCTCTTACAAGACAGTCTTAATAACATCCGCACCGCCACCGGCCGCCTTGAGAACGCCTCCGCCGCTCTCCACGACCTTTCCCTCCGCCCTCAAGGTCCGTCCACCATCTCGTCTCCTATCAATCACCTCCTTCATTTCCTTCTGTTAGTAATAAAATATCTTAATTGTCATATATACACATATATATTGATTTATTTTTTTGGGTTTTAGGGAAGAAAATGTTGGTTCCTCTCACTGCTTCCCTCTATGTTCCCGGTACACTCGACGATGCCGATAAGGTTCTCGTTGATATTGGCACTGGATACTTCGTTGAGGTCCTATATAATTCTTTCCCCTATTTATTGCTTTCTTCAACGCTTGCAGTTTCTGCTGGAGTATGATCTAATTTGCCCTAATTGTTTTGTATTTTGATTTTTTTTTTCTTCAGAAAACAATGGCTGAAGGCAAAGATTTTTGCGAGCGTAAGATCAACTTACTGAAATCCAATTTCGATCAACTTATCGAGGTACCTTTACCTTCTTCTACCTTTAACTCAATCATTTTTTGGTGGAAAGAAGCATATAACGCTATAAAGAGTTGATAGGTACTTGTTAGTTCCTGTTTTTGGTAAAAAAAATAGATAGATAGATAAAGGGTTTTGCAGATATTGAGATTCGAATTGTGACCTGCTAGATAGTGAATGCATGAGTTAACTGGATTAAGTCTGGGTTAATGAGTTTTTGTTTGTTAGTTGTTTACCTAGATTTTATTGTTTTAAAGCTTATTTGATTGTGGCTTTCTCTTCTGATTTGTTCTGTTTCGTTCACGTGCACATGGATATGTCTTTGTAATTTCTCATTGCAGGATGGTACTAATTAAGTTTCTCTGGCATTTGAATCTTTTAGACGTGTTAGATATCACCTCTTAAAGGTGGATGTATGAACTAACTGGTCTAAGTCTGGGCTCATTGGTACTTGTTTCTTGTTACCTAGATTTGATTGCTAATTAAGGTTCTTTCACATTCGAATCCTAGACTTGCTAGATATCACCTCGTATAGGTGGAAGCATGAACTAATTGGACCAAGTCTGGATTCATTGATACTTGTTTGTTAGTTGTTCACTAGATTTGATTGCTTTAAAGCTTCTGAAATTAGGAAGGATCACTCTTCCTTCTGATTAATCTTGTGTCATACATGTCCACGTGGATACATCTTTGTAATTTCTCATTGCGGGATGATACTGATTAAGGTTCTCTTGGGGTAAAGGAATAAATGTATCGAAAACTAAAAAAAAGGAAAGAATAGTTCATTAGGTTGAGATGGATTTCCTTCAATATTGGTGCCTTCTTTTGGCAAACAAGATTAAATATCCTTTGTTCTTTGAATGTTTGTTGATTGTTAAGGATCCCTTTCTGTTTTGGTAACGAAACTTGTAATTTATAATGTAGGTTGCATCTAAGAAGAAAACATTAGCCGATGAAGCTGGACTTATTTTACAAGCAAAATTGAAGCAGTTATCTCCTTCGAGTTAGGAATTGCGTGACCTCATAATCATCTCATTATCATTAAGTTCTTAAGGGTTGCTTAGAACTTTATTGCAGTTGATGTCAAACTTTATCTTCTTAAAGCTTTCGTTTTTGATGAAGGGTAGGGACAATGATCTTTCCGGTTGGTAATTTAAAGAGATTAATGTTGTTGTTTAGAGTTGCATTATACTTTCAAGAAATTTATGAATGCTCTATTCAAGCTATGCTGTGGTAGCTGACTGTTTTCCTAGAAAATGAGAAAGGATCATAGGGGAAGTTGCGGCAGCCAATTCTCTATCTCTTTTTCTTCTGATACCTTTGGATTACAACACAAACATGGTAGGCCTTTCCCACTTTTCTGCTCCGTGTCTTACTCACATTGATAGATGATTTTGTAAGGTTTAGACCTAAACCGAGGCACACGGTCTGTTATTTGATTTATTTGTATCTGATTGATCTTTTAGATTTCTAGTATTTGTATCTGACACTTATGTTAGGGACGTGTCTGAGCGCTGGACACGGCTATGGTCTTTGACATAGTAAAATATGTGTTGGACATGTCAAAAGGTAAAAGTAAAATCAAACGTGATCCATACATGATCAACGAGCTCATCCCCCCTCCCTCCCGGAAAAGAAAAGTGGAATCAGCGGCGAGTATTTTGATATTGAACCTTTTAATATATCCGGTGCTGCCGAGTCTCTATATTGCTGTATCCGTATTTTGTGTTATTATCCGTATTATTTTCAAGCGATGAGGCCGATATTTTGAGCCAAATTTTGCTGCTCGCCTCAAATTATTAGCTATCAGCTATCTTTGAATTTTGTTATTATTATTAATATTGGGTGGGTTGTGTAATTTTAAAATTCTAAAACTAATTTATCCGAAAGTGGAAATGATATATTTTATTTTATTTATTTTTAATTATTTGGATTTTTTAACTAAAGTTGGGTGGGTTGTATAATGTTAAAAACTTAAAATTTTAGAAACTAATTTATCCATAAATGGAATGATATAATTTGTTTGTTTTTTAATTAAGTATACGATTTGTTTTGTTGATTTTTTTGTTATAAAAAATAGCAAATTGATGAATAAACATGTTCAAATTAATTCAAATCATATTAAATAAATTATATCGTACTTATTGTAATATTTTTATATTTGTTAATCATATATGTTTTATATTTACTACATTAATTTGATGTTTTATTGATCATATCCAAAATTATAACACCAAAAATATTAAGTCTAAATTGAGAAATTAGTTTTTCTATTTTAATTTGTCAAAATTTAGTCATCATATTCTATGCTTACTACACAAATTGTTGAGCTCTTTATTTTTGCTAATATTTTACGTATAAATGGTTGAGTTGTTGATTTTCAAGATGGCAATTTAATATTACGGTTTAACAGTATCGTCCAATTGGATTAGGATCATATTCTGATAAATTAAAACAGGATGACTAAATTCTTAATTTTCATGAAGTAGAGGGATAAAATTCAAAATTGAGCCAAAATGTTACAATGTCTGGTTTTTTTACCTGTTGATTGAAACGGCACCGTTTTGGTAAGTTAAAGGTTGACATGAAAAAGAGGGTTTTGGGTTTAAGCTTT
Source organism: Gossypium australe (assembly GCA_005393395.2). Lineage (NCBI taxonomy): Eukaryota > Viridiplantae > Streptophyta > Magnoliopsida > Malvales > Malvaceae > Gossypium > Gossypium australe. The sequence continues at coordinate 1,667,199 of CM016614.1, read as the reverse complement.
ACAGCCATTTTAGCCCTTCCCTTTATTCTGCTTTAATCTCACCTTCGTCTTTCTTGAACTTTCTTCTCCAAACACAAACGATGTGGTACCTATGCGTATTTTACCACAGGCTTCTCGATTACAGAAAACCCGAATTCGAGTCTTTGGCCGATCTTTTCGGAGCTTTCGGAGACAAACGGAGCTCCGATTTCAATACCCAAGACAAGGTTTTACAATGGCGGCTTCCTAAACATCACCACCCCGATTCCCCCTTCCATTTCGTTCATTTAGCTTCCGAAGACGTCGCTAGGAACATCGCGAATCGAAGTAAAATAATATTATTCCCTTTTGTTTATTGAAATTGGATTTTGATTTTTGAAATCTGAGATTTGTTTTTTTTTTTAGGTATTCTTGTGAAAGGAATTTATGAACTTTGGGGTGAAGGAAATGACTTTGAGGAGCTTGAAGAGGCCGTGAAAAGTTATCCAGATGAACGGAAGTTGCCATATTTGGAGTCTGAAAGTACGTTTAAGATTACTGTTGATAGTTTTGGGAAAGTATTGAGTCTTCAGGAACAGAATGAACGGATTCAAGGGCTTTCCTATATTCCTTTCAAGGTTTGATTAATCAGTTTATTTATAAAATGTTAATGCATAATAGTGTTGAGCTTGAGCTTAACTTGAAATCAATGTCGTGAAGCTTGATTCGAGATAAAGATGCTCGAGCTTTGCTTAATAGGAGTTAGTAAAAATTAAGCTTAATTCTCATAGTTCAATCGTTTGTGCTTGGATTTGTGAATTATTTGAGTTCACTGTTAGATACTTGAGTTCAATCTGCTTGATAGCTAGAATTCGATTGGAAGATGATCAGGTTGGATTTGAATTATTTTTACCCTGACCCTAATGTCTTGCTAGTAGGAGTGTAACTGAGCTGAGCTTGAATACTGACAAGCTCGAGCTCCATTCAAAATTCGGATCAAAATACTTGGCTCAAGCTTGATCAAACATCTAATTTTAAGCTCTAGCTTGGCTTGAGATATAATCGAGCTTTGTACTCAAGCTCAATTAAGCTCGTACATATTCAAGCTCGAGCTTGGCTCAATATTAAGCTTAGGGTTGATAATATATTTTAAGGATAATAACATAATCTAATAATATAAAATATTAAAAATATATATAAAAAATGAAAAGCTCAATAAGGCTCGTGAGCCATTATTATTGAACTCGAATTCAGTTAAATTGATAACTTGAGCTCGGCTTGAGAATTACCAAATCAAGTTCGAGTTTTTTTCGAGTAGAACTTGAGTAGCTTGCGGGCATCAGTTTCTCAGTTACACCTCTGATTGTTGGTACTAGTGTAGCTTGCATCCAAGCATGTAAGAGAAGGAAAAAATTGTTATATTTTGGAAATGAGAAGAAGAATTGGAATAGCTTGTATCTGTAAATTTTGTATAATGGGTTTCTAAGTTCTAACACTAAATCGACATGTTTTTGCAGGGTCGAGTTAATTTAAAGAACCCAGATCACAATTTTTGGCTAATGGAAACTGATCAAAATGAGACTAATAATGGACTTCCACCGGTTGTTAAAAGGAGAATATTCTTTGGTAGGGAAATTGGTGGAGCTGATAGGAAACTTATACCAATGTATCAATTGAAAACCCGAAATTATCTTGGACCAACAGCAATGGATGCGGAAATGGCTTTCTTGATGGCCAATCAAGCTCAGGCTGCACCTGGGAAACTTGTTTATGACCCTTTCGTTGGCACTGGGAGCATTCTTGTTTCTGCTGCTCACTTTGGAGCAATGACAATGGTATTGCATTTTCTCAATTTAGTCCAAAATATTCATTCATTCATTGAATCATTCAATCAATGACTTTCTTTTGGAAATCACATGACAAACATTTGTGCAGTAACTTTGGTCTATTGACAACTTCTTGGATTTGTTCAGGGTGCAGATATCGACATTAGAGTAGTTCGTGATGGACGTGGCCCTGATTGTAATGTCTGGAGTAACTTCAAACAGGTGAATGTGCCACATAATAAGCAATTCATCTTTTTGTTTTTGGATTTTATCTACCTGCAATAGATGTGCTTGAGAATATATATTTATTTGCTGCATTGTAGTATGGATTACCGATGCCAATTGGTTTGTTGAGGGCAGATAACAACCTTCCTCCTTGGCGTCCTGGATTAAAGGAGGTAATTTCTTGTATGATTGCTTGCTGTTAAATATGCTAGTGTATTTTTTAGGGTTAAATCATTATTTGGGGCCTAAACTTGGCAACTATTCTCACATTGGGATCTAAATTATTTTTTTGTCCAAGTTAGTCCTTGAACTTGGCAATTGTTCTCATATCCGAGGCTTGAACTTGGCAGCTATTTCCACATTGGAGCTTGAGCTTTATGGTTTTCAAGGACTAACTTGGACAAAAAAAAAAAGTTAAGCCCCAATGTGGGAACAATTGCCAAGATCAGGGCCTAAATTGGACAAAAAAAGTTCAGGCTCTAATTTGAGAAAAGTTGCCAAGATCAGGCCCCCAAAAATGATATAACCCTATTTTTAATTGTTTTGAATTCGTAGGTCTTCTTTGATCACCATTTTTCATAATTCTTTTGAGGTCAATAAGTCTTCTTGGTATTGTTTTGATCGAAAAACACTAACACACATGAGCGGGTGCTTAGAGGATCATTTGAAGTTTTATAAGAGATTATTTTGGTTTGTTTATAGTCGCCTCTTCCATGTGTCTTTGATTATAAGTATCCTTTCTTGCTTTTGCATAGGTTTTTGATGGGATAATCTGTGATCCCCCATACGGTGTTCGGGCCGGTGGACGTAAGTCTGGTGGTCGAAAATTGCTCAAGGGGATTGTTGGCCCTTACACTGTCCCTGATGACAAAAGGGCAGACCATATACCATCAACTGCAGCTTATACCCTAGTTGAGTGTGTCCATGACTTGCTTGACCTTGCTGCTAGGATGCTCGTAATGGGTGGCAGGCTCGTATTCTTCTATCCTGTGTTGAGAGAAGATGGTTCTGTAGAAACCCATTTCCCGGAACATCCGTGTTTTAAGTTAGTTGCCACTTCCGAACAGATGCTCAGCTCACGATACAGTCGTGTTTTACTCACCATGGTAAAGACATCTTTGTACACAGAGGAACTCGCTTTGGCAGCTAGGATAAAACATTTGGAATTCAGGGAGAATCATCTCAAATGGTTAGAAAATGGTAATCTTCACTCTTCGGTTTTCAGTCCAGCAGATGCCGAATCTGGTGATTCAAAAGTAAGTAAAGAATCAAAACCGAAATATAGAGGGAAATATGTCTAGTCTTGCTAATGTTTTGAGTTGATTAATAGGTTTATGAACTCTTTTAGATATTATGGTTACTAATCTGTCATTCGTATTTTATTCCGAATGATTGATGTAATTTTCATCGATGAAGGTCTTTAGACTGCAACTTTATATGTTATGAGAGAGAAGTAGGATAAAGTATTTAAGAATGAAACATCACGCAATTTCACGACACCTTTTTTTAATGTTTTAGCTTCTTGTAGTCTTGGATTTTTCTTTTTCGGCCAACCTGTTCATTTGTTGTAAATGAACTGAGTTTGAAAGAACAAATTTGTTTGTTTATTTTTAAGTTTGTATATGTTTAATTGTTTCAAATTGATATTCATGTTCGTTTGTTTAAGTTAGTTGAATACTTTCACGAATGGTGTTTATGAATTAAAAAAATCATAAATAAACATATATTAATTTTAGATATAAAATAATCAATATAAATATTAATAATCATATTATAAATAAATAATATAAACACTCAAACAATAAAACAAAATTATTTATATACAATATAAGAGTTTTAATTGAGCTTTAAATGAACATAAATGAGGTTCATGAATTGTTAATTGAACGCTTTGTTCATTTACAGCCCTAAAGTGATCGGTCCTTAAGGTGCAGGGAGCAGCATTGGTCTATCATTCTTGAATGGACTAAGCTTGCAAAGCCTTTCGAAGTATGATATTCTCAATCCCTTCTGCCTAGCAATATCTGAACGGACATGGGTTGAACGATTTTCAGGTGCACCAGTAACTATCACGGTTGTCCTGTCATCAGCAAAGTTAGCCAAAGCCACCAGTGTCTCTGGTTCAGTAGCTGAAGAAGCATCCACCAAAAAGATATGGCTAAAATGTCCAGCAGTTATGCCGGCATTGTACAGCCGATAACTACTTGTAAAAGTTGAAAATATGACTCGGAATTCCCTTAGTTCATGGAGCGAAGGACAAATGAAACATTCGGTATCCTCTTTGTAAAGGCAAGACGGAAGAACATCGATAGGAACCCCCTCTATCTCCCTGAATGCAGCATTGGCTCTGAAGATATCAGATGCTGGAATGTCTATTTTCAAGCTTGTCGTTAGCACATCACATGTGCTATTTATAGGTGCACAGACAAGGATTTTAGAATGCGGGTGACGTCGATAAATTTGCAGCACTGCTTTTTTAACAACTTGTCCAGTTCTTGAAAGTTGCTTTGAAATGGTTTCGGAATTACCGTTGAAAGTTGCACAGAGAGGACCCTTTACTAGAAATGGTGGAGGGCCTTGGATGTTCAAAATACGATGAACTGCAGACTTTTCATCTAGATTGAGATTAAGGTCATAAAGATTATAATATTCCGAGTTATGCATGGGAGGTTGGGAGAAAGAATTAGGGAAAAGGAACTTTCCTATTGATGAAGCGGACGCTGCTGCGATCGCTTGGTGAGCCCTTTTCAAACATACCCTGTTGAACGAGAAACTAATATTATATCTGCAGGTTGAATCATGCTGAGAATGAAACTCCTCTCCGAATTCAACTAGTATGGTCGTGCTCTTCACAACCCGATATATAACACCCTGCAACAACAACACAAGAATGTAACAAAGGAGAAAGAAAAGATTAAGACTTTTCACACTTCGAACTTCGACTACATGATGGAATCAATGAAAAACATATCTATCACACACTTGAGGGAAGAGAATTTTGAACTTTGCACATCATCATCAAAAAGTTTTGCAGACTTAGGTCAAATCACGAGGATTTCCCGGAACTTTGCATGAGACATTTGGTTGAATGTCATGATATTCTTGTTTTTCAGCAGGGTATAGAGTTAATAGTTCCATGAAATCATCCATATAAATATATTATTATTAATCTAGACTATGCAACAAATGCAAAATGCTAAGTTGCCCTAAATTAGTCATTGTATTATAGTGAGCGGATCAAATTAATCCTTCTAGTGTTAAATGGATCAATTTAGTCCCTATACTTTTAAAAAGAATCAAATAGGTCCAAATTATATCAGAGTTAACATTTATGGTATAAAAAATGTCTGGAGATTTTTTTTTTGTCAATTGCAGTTCAATTTCAAATAAAAGATTTCATTTACAAAACTTTTAAAATATTAACTCTGTTAAATGGTAAATGTTAACTCTGATTTTTGGTTTCATTTGATTCTTTTTAATAGTAAAGGGATTAAATTGATCCATTTAATAATAGAGGGACTAATTTGATAAAGTTCCTATAATAGAGAGATCTCTGAAATACATTCACCCCCCAAATATTCACTTGATAGACAAGCTAGCCAGGGTGATGCAAAATTATCTCTTAAATGCATTGTTTGTTGAACCCTATGTTACTCCAACATTTTTCTTGAAGTACCAATGTTCTATACAATATAGAAAGCATATCCGGACATATAGTATCCTCCAAAGATTCTCCAAACACATGGAATCTTGGAATAAGGTTGAGCTCATGTGCACCATGCTATAAAGTCTTGGCTGTAAAGCTCAAATAAGGTATCATGTTAGATATTAGGGTACATGCATGATCATGCAAAGAGTAAGAGTCGAAACCTGAAATGGTTCGGTTTCTTTGCCTAAACGTCTTGCAAAGACGAAGTCCCTTGACAGAAGAAATGGCCGTCTCATAGAAAGAGAATCCACCTTAAATACTGCAAAAGTTTTATCATCCATCTTTTTACTTGCTTTCGAATGCTTATTTTTTCCTGACTTTTGATAGATGGTTGCTGAATGCAACTCCATGGATACATTCTCCAACTCAAAACTGCTCCATTTCTGTTTCAGAGGGGGAAAAAAAGCATTCATTAGTTTCTAGCTATGTTGTTCCGAGTTTTCCATTTTTTTTGGAGTTGTCCAGCACGTCAGTGAACAATGTTCTTAGATTAGATAACAGTCATTGCCAAAAGCATTCTCCCTTTTTGTTTTTCTTGCACTATCCGTTCCAAAACCCGGGTCTACCTATATTTGAAAATTGGGATATAGAGATGAATTTATGGTAAAAGTATCGTGGAGACCATTATATTAGTAGTCGGGTTAAATCAAAGAGTTGCTCTTTGATTCAACATACACAAAATAATTTGCTCATTTTTTTAGTAAAAAAGGTAAAATACAATTCAAATCAAATCTGATCAAGCCCATTGTAAGTTTTCATCACTTTGTACTTCATACATCATTGCTTAATTAAAGGCAAACCTATCTCATTACCTCAATATAGGAATCCTCAGCATATAGAAGGGCTGCAAAGAAATCCTGATATGTAGAGGCAGACAATGGTTTTTTCAAAACTTCAGGCACAATTTCTCTCTTGATTAAATCCTCGATATCCTTCGGAATCATGTAAATTGGTAACGTGTCCTTTGGATCGACTGTTTTGTACTTTCCTTTCCCTAGTTCCGATAGAGTTGGCTTAAGGGATGGACTTGGCTTAGAAGACGATGAAGAGCGTTTCGGAGACTGTGTGGTTGATTTAGGTGGTGTCAGTCCTTTAGGTGATGGAGATGGTTTTTGGGCAGTGAATGATATTTTAAATGATGGCAGCGGACTAGGAGGATATAGAATCGGCTTAATCCGTAATGTATCCTCTGGATTGAGTGTTTTGTACTTTCCTTTCCCTAGTTCCGATAGAGTTGGCTTAAGGGATGGACTTGGCTTAGAAGACGATGAAGAGAGTTTCGGAGACGGTGTGGTTGATTTAGGTGGTGTCAGTCCTTTAGGTGATGGAGATGGTTTTTGGGCAGTGAATGATATTTTAAATGATGGAAGCGGACTAGGAGGATATAGAATCGGCTTAATCGGTAATGTATCCTCTGGATTGAGTGTTTTGTCCTTTCCTTTCCCTAGTTCTGATAGAGTTGGCTTAAGGGATGGACTTGGCTTAAAAGACGATGAAGAGGGTTTCAGAGACGGTGTGGTTGGTTTAGGTGGTGACAATCCTTTAGATGAAGGAGATGGCTTCTGGGCCGTAAATGATGTTTTAGATGATGGCAGCAGACTAGGAGGATATAGAACCGGCTTAACCGAGGACTGAGATGGTTTGGTTGAAGTTGTAGATGAATGAATGTTATATAGCCACTCATTTCCGGGTGATGAACTCCGGAATGAACTTGGGTAACTCGAAGTTTGGGAATTACGATACGGTTCATCTATGGAGGAACTACGATGATAAGTGTTATCAGTCCAAGTTCGACTAAAAGGTTCTCTCAAAGAAGTTCGGTTATCAATAATCCCAATATCCTCGTCTTCACAACACAGAATACACTTCAAGATCTCAAGAAAACAAGACATTTTCTCCTGCAATCAAAAGGCATAATACACTTTAAACGATGTTCCAGATGTTTGAAGAAATGTCTCAAAGAACATGTTTCTCCACTCCACACATCAAAGAGTATAATTTCTTTTTAGTTAAATTCTGCTATTAATTCCTATACTTTATGAAAATTGTATATTTAATCTTTATATTTTAATTTAATTTAATTTAATCTTTATACTTTTTGGAATTATAAAATTTCAGTCATCATCAATTAGAGCTGATCATGGGCGGAGCGAGGCCTCAACCGAATTTTGGACCTATTTTCTAGGCCCAAGCTCAACAGATGCTAAACCCAAGCCCATATCTTTAAATTAAGTTTATATAAAAATGGTATTAATTAAATAATAATTTAAATAGAATGAAATTATATTGAAGGATCCCAGATGTTAGTCCAGTCCAAACCTAATCCATCCACAAATTTAATAAAAATTGTGAGGTTCATGATTATTATCAAATAAACATCAAAGTAATTACTCTAAAAGCAAATAGGAGTCAAATTTTGGAAATTTCAAAATAAACAAAATGGAGTTCATATTATATTGACATTGACCAAACTGGTACTAGTCGAATACAACATATTATATTGACAGTCAGTTTGCTCAACAAGGAGTTTCTCTGATAAAAGGATCCTTAAGAAGCTTTTGGTCAGCTTGCATGAAAATTGTGTCAAAAATTTCACTTCGAAAAATATATTAGAATGATACAATTAGAGAATACCGACTAAATATACAACTACATGCATAGTACAATACTAACCAAGGAAATTTAACTGCTAAAAAAATAGAGATTAAATTTGATCAATTCGAAAAGTGTAAGATTAAATTCACAATTTTTACAAAGCATAGGGACTAATAACAGAATCTAGCTATTCAATAAAAAAAAAAACTATAGTAATCGAAAAAAGTGGAATAAAAAAGAAGAGAAAAGAGTGAGAATGTCGGAATTTTTACCTAGAATCTGGTTTTTGCCACTTTCTTGATCGAATCGACTGAGTGGTTCCCTATGTTTCCATAAATCCGGATTCCGTGATCGCTTTAGTTTATGGTCTCTCAAAACAGAGAACTTAAAATCTAAAGCAAAAATGGCGCATTGGAAATGGAAATGAAACCAAAGGAAAAGAATTGACGAAAAGACTTGCTTTTTGCTTTGCTTTAAGCAAAGCAAGTGGATTTGGATTTGAGACTTTGTGGGAAAAGACATTTTTGGCTATTTTACCTATTTAACCCCTAAAAAATAATATTTATAAAAATAACCCTGGTTAAAAAATATTTATTCAAATGACCTGAAATGAACAGTAAAATTAGGTTACGGGAACTAAATGGCTGGCACCACTATTTTTTTCTATTACAAAAATAATTTTTTGAATTTTAGACACTAAATGGCCGATACCTATATATTTTTTTTCAAAAAAAGATTGTTAGGGTGCTGGAGCCACCATTCCTTTATATGATTAAAAAATATTTTTTTGGGTGCCAACAAAAGGCCAAAATCACCTAACAAAGGAAATTGAAAATATTGTAATATAATCCCTCCTTATTTTTTTCATCTTTTTTTATTTCCCAAATTTAATTACATATTTTATATTTTAAAATAATATTAAACTACTTATCATGTTTTTTAATTATTATTGCATCACTCACATTATTATTGAATTTAAAAATTAGTTTAAAATATATTAAACTACATATTTTATAAATATATTACTTGTTATTTTTTAAACTAAAAAACAATAATTTAACAATTTTATTTGAATTATTATAAAAGATGAAAATCATTAAGCGGATTCTAATTTTATAAAAAAAATATATAATTTAATTGTGCATATTAAATTTAAATTAAATTCAAATCAACTACTTTTGATTGAAAATTAACTAGTTTAGTATCAATAACTGTCATTTTGGATATTGTATTTAGCATTTCAGTATATTTTCACACTTATAAAATTCAATATTAAAATTAATAAATAGTTTTAAAATACTTTCATTTGAAGTTCTTAAATAATATATTAAAATAAGATAACTTTAACAACTTTTTATCAAAACCACTTCTAAAAAATTATCATTACATTTAAAAATAAATATAATTTTTTAGGCTTAATTTATTATTTATACTTGAGTTTAACAACAATCAAGTTCACATTTAACCAAATAGAAACACATTTTTAAAAAATCATGAAAATTTAAATATGATAATATTAACAAGTTAATTTAAATTAATTTTTAAATTTAATAATAATGTCAGTGATGCAATAATAATTAAAAAACATGATAAGCATTTCAATATTATTTTAAAATATAAAAATGCAATTAAACTTGGGAAATAAAAAAGATGGAAAAATAAATAAGGGTTATGTTGCAATATTCCCAATCTCTTTAGTTGGGTGATTTTGGCAATTTGTTGGCCGGCAACACACAACAAAAAAAAAAATTAATCAGATAAAGGGGTGTCGGCCATTAATGTGGCAACACCCCAAATTTTTTTTTTGAAAAACAATACATGAGTGGCAGCCATCTAGTATCCAAAATCTCAAAAATTATTTTTTTAATAAAAAAATAGTGGTACCAGCCATCTAATTTTCATAATCTAATTTTACTATTCATTTCAGGTCATTTGGGTAAATATTTTTAAACCAGTGTCATTTTTATAAAGATTAATTTTTTTTAGATTAGATGAGTAAAATAGCTGACGTTTCTTTTATCATTGTATTTTGTTTTAACTATTCGGGTTTTACATTTGTGTCAAATATTTTAGCGTAGTATGATGGCATGACGGAGAACCCTCTTGAGGGAGAGTCAATATTATTTTTAGAATCGGACTGGATTAATTAAACGGATTGGTTGAATCGAAAGTTGACATATTAATTTGAAACAAAAGATTAGATTGATTGACTTATAAATCAGCATGAACCAATACAATCGAGTTTGAACATATTCTTTTTTTTTTATTTTTAATGATTTTTCAATCAAATCAATTAGACGAATTAGTTCAACCACTAATTTAATTCTAAGAACCTTGAGAGTAAATGTGAATATGAGAATCCGGTTAAGCTGGGGCATTCGCGCAAAATTTGTCGAAGAAGCTCTTGAAAGAGAGTTAATGTGGAAGAGAACATTAAAGACAATGTCTTATGTTCCCTAAGGACTTCACCAAACACAGCATGCGCCTATCGTAGAAGCCGAGATCTATCCGTGCATTGTAAGTCGGAAAAGCCTTTGAGGGAGTATAATGAACATGAGTATCTTACTGGAATTTAGGTTCGAATATTAAATGGATATTGACAATTTTTCTGAGTTTTTTTTTTAAAGCTTGAAGCATTTTTAGAAGATTATTTAATCATGTCATGGTAAGAGTTAAATATGAATACTAAATTCGAGTTAAAAAATATTGTACATTTAAGAGCATTTGAGCCAACCGAATTAAAACTCACAACCCCACCCGCAATTAATTACTCTGGTTTTTAATTCCATCAAAATTAATTTTGTACTGATTTGTAGGTAACCTACAACATACACATTTGAGATTTTCAAAACCAGATCAATGGTCGAATTGGTCAAATCAACAGTTCCCAATTCGACTGAATAAATTATTTAAATAAAAAATTAGAAAAAAAATAGAAAAAATCAGTTCAACTAGTCTGTCCACCGGCCTAACCGGTTCAAGGGTCAATTAATCTAACCCCTTATTCCAAACTGGTACCCTATCCAATTCCCGGTACAACCTATATGAAGGCCGTTCCCGTCCAACTCTGAGAACAGTTAAGTGTAAGTGTGTGTCAAATTGCAAATAGAAAACAGGAGGCAAGCAAGTGAAATCCGGATAATAACATAGGTCAAGAAGGATCCATGAACCGGTTGGTTTGGTTGAACCCAATTCATTATTATGTGTATAAAGAGGAGTAATTGTAAGCAAATCTCATATTGCATTTGATGTAACAAAATGCTACAACTCTAAACTGAAAAACATGAAGTATACCAACTGATAAAATTGCTCACCTCCAAATTCAACATTGTTTTAAACTCATTTCTTACCGAGAAACATCTTAAATTGCTTTTTTATGAGGAAATATAAAATCGAATCTCATCCTACGGTCAATCCAAATCCAAATTTGTAGTCTTTCTTTTTATGATCTATCTGCAAAATATGAATCCAACAAAAGAAATATGTTATGAAACACAATTTCCATAGCTTTTGGGTATCACCATGTGGAAAAATAAAACCCAATTGGTCGGTCGACTAATTCAACCAAGATTTGGTGACCTGTCCAGTCTGTCACACACCAAAGGATCAATGATTCGATGAATAGGTAGAAAACCAGTTCAACTAGTAAAAAACTGGTTACCGGTTTGTCCTATATTTGAAGCTATAAAATTAAGCCGAATATATATCAACTAATTACTTATTTAGTACTTAATAATATCAAAATCGCATTTAATATTTAATTGACTAATCAGATTCAACCAGTTGAACTTGTAATCTGAAGATCAAACCAATGTCACCCCGTCTGGATTTTATGATTAAGTTTTAGAAACAACTAAACAAACTTCTCTATGTGTATGATTGTAGATCTCTTGTTGTGAAAGCTATCTTACCTCAGCAGAGAGAATAAAATTTAGACCCATATTTAACCGCTCTTCCAGAAAAGCAGTTGTGCACCCATTTGAATCAATCTTTCCCCTCAAGCGACACTGAAAACACGATAAAATTATTAATCGTAATGATGGTATAATTAGATCCATTCTATTACTTCAAAAAAGAATGTAGGAACATAAACTATAGGATGTTGAAAATATTCATAACAAAAGACTTCCTCAAAAATAGATGTCATATGAATTTAGTGTCATAATAGTTCATGTTTCCTAATATGCATGCATCAAACAATATAAATCCTAATATTACACCACCTATAGACATGCAAAAACATCAATATGCACTAATATTGAAAAATTATCAACCCAAAACTTACCTGTCTAAGGATGTAATCGTAGCCGACACTTGCTGTTACATCTTTTGACATGTAGTTATACATGAAATCCGATGCCAGAGAAACCTTGATAGAAAAATATTGCATAAGAATAACATCTTACCAGATTGCATCATTATTAGGAGGATAAAGTTCTTACCTTCTCAGATACCTTCTGAACATAGCTCAAAGCAACCATTCCAGTGCTTGCAACTTGGCCTGTGGCAACCTGGAGGCAGCGAATGCTTAGGCTGGTTGTAAAATTATAAAGCAAACGGAGAATATTTCTAGTGATAAAGTTCCTCTTGATAGAGGAAAGTTGCAAAAAGTGGTGGGAGAAATTAATTAACTATGGTATGGATTAAAAGTATGCTTTCTTTTTTTGGCTTTTTTTTTTGAAAAGTAAGATTAGAAGAAGCATTGCCATCAAACATCGAGGGACAGGACAAACTTTTTTTTCTCTTTTGGATAATCTAAAAACTTCATGATAGAAGTTTAAATGCTGAAGCATGAGTTTTTCATGAATCAAACAATGTCCTTGATTCTGATGACTTGGTCCACCAGTTCCATGTTTCGGAAATGTTGTTTAAGTCATAGAAAAGAATGGACATCCTGAATCTAAATGACATTCATACCTTTATAACAGGCTCAGAAACATATTTGGAAGTCATAAACAGCACCCACTAACAATTGCAAAAATAAATACTGAAAAGCTGATAACAAAGGATGAAACCCGGCTGCAAGTACCATTTTATCTGTTTCATAACGGCCAGCATAACCTATGCCTGACTTTCGGTGCTGACCAGCCCAAAATACTTCACCACCCAAGGATAAATGTGGTGTGACACTCTGCACAAATATGGCGCAGATTAATAATAAAAACAACAAACCATAATTATAAAATGGTGGATACATACTAAGGTTGATGGTGAATGTCGTGCGATGCCTCTCTAAAACAGCAAAGAAAATGCAGAAGGCCCTAGGAAGTCTAGGTTACATTCATCACTATCGATATATGTATCATATAGCATTTATCATCTAAAACAAGATATACCATAGCAACAGTAATAAGGTAGAGCATCTGAACAAACAATATATATGAAAGGTTACCTGGAAATAACTAGCTCCAAATAATGCGCCATTTCCAATCTGAAACTGAGACCTGTAGTCTTTACCCTGTACAAGGAAAAGAGAAATGTCAAAAGACAAGGCAAGCTCACATTTCATCACAGTCGGAATGATACAAACAATAATGCAGGCACAACCAAGAGCTAACTAGTCAAGATATAATCTAGTTTAAGAGTGACTGACCTTGTAATCAAAGTTGAACATGCCATGTGACATATGAGGCTCATTTGTGAGCTTCAACAGAAAAAAAGATAAAGTTGTTCACTAGCTTACAAATGAAAATTCATATATTATGCCTGAAAATGAGAAAACCAAAGCTTAAAGAATAAATGAAAATGCTAATTACCTGAGCATTAGCCTTCACAGTAAGATTGTCAGTCAAATCCCATTTCACTCTTGCATTGAGTCTACCATCAGTCAAGACCCTCCCAATAAGCATCAACTGAGGAAACCCCATAATTGATCTTACTATTAGATTAACTTGGTAAGATAAAATAATTTTGGAGGACAAAAGGGTGAGATTGGAAGAGCAACATAATGAGAGAACCACCTACATTTGGATCAATATAATTGGCACCAAATTCATAGTGAGAGGTAGGGATTTTAATGGTTTCAGCAGATTGAGAAGGAATTTCAGTTGGGCCCATAGATACACTGAAATTATAGAGAAGGAACAGACACCATTATTATTAATTAATATAGAAAATACATAAGAAAATAGTAATAACCTCAAAGAGTCAAAGAAGCTAAAGCAACCTGTGACTGAGTGAGAATTTCTGATTTAGTCCTTTGGTAAAATCAAATCGCAATCCTTCAAAAGTTTCTGGCTTCAGAGACACTGCCAGATATATTCAAGAATAAACATTAATCTTTTCATTGAAAATAGTAGATCCTAACCACTGTTTTAGGCCATTCCTTTTTCTACATAATAACACTACGTCTACTGTAGGCGCATCATAATACCCTAGAACTCAAAAGGTCTTAAATTCTGCTATAACCAATTCTAACAAGCAACTGCTTTCATAAAATTTGCTTATACCACGGATCAAAAGGTTTTGTTAATGAGTGCCCTCAGGCACTCTTTAAGGTTAGTTAATATACTCTTTATACTGGCTTAGCTCAGTTATTTCACGTAAGCATGCCAACTCTGACTTCAAATCCCAACATCAGCAACCCTATCCCTATACCCAAGCTACGACCTACTTTGCACAAAAAAAAAATACTCAATAATGTTCAAATGTTGTAAAAAAATGCAATAATTAGTAACTTTATTCATCATTTTCAATACATTGGTCGAAGATATTACTACAAACATTAATCTTAAAGAATGTGCTTGGAGCACTCAACTAGAAGCTAAATCTGCATACTAAGGCTCTATAAAGACTAATTTCCACTATCAGAGCATACAAAGGATCTACAAAGGAGCTAAACCAAATCAGAAACTAAATCTGCAACACCTTCACTCTACATAAGCCAATAAACAACAATAAATAAAAGCTCTCATTCTAAACTAAAAGACATAGCTACCAATCAAGAGACGTAATAAATCTGAAAATTAGAAAGTGGGAAGATTGATGAAAAACTAACTGAGAGCTTCGCGGTGGATCTCTTCGAAAGGAATGGGGCAAGGAAGATTCATGTAATCGGTTTTCTCGTCTGCTTTCTTCGTCTTGGATGCATCGGCTGGAATCGTGGTGGTAACTGGAGGTACAAGCCCCGCCATTTTTAAACAAAAACCTTTTTGGACGCAAAAATTCGAACAGCCGCGACGGTTAGTGTGAAAGAGAGAAATGAAATGAAGGGGCGAGTTGCAGGCAGAGGCAGGGCAGGGCTTTTTATGGGTTTTAGGCTTTTTTTCAGACGAGGGTTTTTGTTTTATGTTCTAAAAATTCCCTAATGGTCGGAGGGGTCCACGTTTAGAATTGGAAGCAAAAAAAATAAAAAGGTTAAAATTGCCATAGTTCTCTTTTACTTTTCATCAATTTGGAATTTAGTCTTTATATTTTTATTTTTAATAATTTAGTCCCTTTAATTTTCAGATTTCAAAATTTAGATGTTAAGAAAATAATTTTAACAATATTAACAAATTGACCTAAACTTTAAAATTTTAAATTTACAAAAAGAAAATGAAATTTGGACCACACATTTTTATTAATTTTGTTTTTGTTATCATCATAATATATATAATATAACAAGGTAGACACATTATAATTACGATAAGTGAGGCAACCATTTTTTTAGTTTTTAATTATTCATTAATTAAATAGAATAATAATAAATAAATTATTATTTTAAAATTTTTATTGAATTGCAAATGATTATGTTTTAATTTTTTTTATTACTTAAATATTTAAATTAAATTTCAGACGTAATGGTAAATAGTTATTACCATTTATGTGATTTGATTTTTTTTTTTTATAAATTTTTTAAATTCTATATATTTAAAATTTTCGGATAAAGATAATGAGCTCGAAATGATAGAGATTAAATTTAATCGGATTTCTAAAATTTTGTTTATAAAGTGTAATTCCATCATTCGAACATTTCCTTGTAGCTAGCGAAACTCATATCTGGGTCGTAAACCCACAACTCGATGCAAAGAATCGTCAGTTGTAGGTGGGTGGGATCGAGTGATGGCGTTGGTGCTAACTGTCGCTGGGTCTAAACCGGAGGAGTTGGGATGAGTTGCAGGAAAAGAAATGGAGGCTTTTCTAGAAATAGAGAGGAGAAAAATGGAGATGAAACAAATGAGTGACAACATAAGAAAAAGAGATGAAAGCTTCTTTGTCGCTGTCATGGTGATCGTTGTTAACCACTTCACACTGCTTAAATGAGCTAAGCGGCTAAGCCCAAGGGGAAAAACATGGAGATATACTTGTCTACTTGTCCAATTTCACCGCTACAGTAACTAATCTCACCGCCACCGCTATTTTAAATCTCACCGGAGGTAAACACACCGCCCATCCAAACTAAGCCTAAACGAATTTGAGTAACTTAAGTTTACCGCTTTTACTCAAAAGCCAAAACACTAAAATTTGAATTTTAAAGTTTATATATTTGCTTTGACAATATTAAAGGAAGCGAATTTCCAGTGTTTTTGGACAATATAAAAGTACTATAAGAGGTGCTCGTTGTTGGACTATAGGATCGAGTTCAATATTTTGAAATTTTTAAATAAAATATTAATTTCAAGTTCAAGTTCATTGTTAAGGTCGTTCATTGTTGGACTATAAGAGGTACTTTAGGTGTTCATTGTTAGTTCAAGTTCGACTCATTCTTTTTTCAATTTAATTAATATATATGATATTAGTGTGTTTTATCTATAATTTAAAACTCAATAAAGAAATTCAAAAAATTAATATAATTTAAGTTTTAAAAAAGTAATATGGATTGATTGGAATAGTTAATTACAAAAATGGGTGAATAGAGCAGAGGTTAACATTCATACTTTTAGGTCTATTATCGATTGTTTCAAACAATTAATAATGAAAACATGGAACACTTTGATAGGCATTAATTATGGATTCATCTTTTTTTGCTTTACCAAAATTACTTAAAAGAGAAATTTACTTTAATTTATTAAAATTTCATCTAGTATTCTTTTTTAAGTTATGAATTAGTTCAATTATTGGTCACGTGAACTTAAATTTTTTGTTATTATAATTTGTTCATATAAATTACTAAATTGTTAATTTTAATTAATTCACCCCATATAAATTATTAAACCGCTGAGGATTTAATAGTGTTACCTAATAATTAGACTAAATTCTTAGTTTTTATGAGGAACGAATATGATTTTAATTAATTAAAACAAAAAACTATCTTCTCAATTTTTAATAGTGTTACTTAATAATTGGACTAAGACCAAAAACATAAGAGATTATGAGAATCCATTCACGAGACGAGGTAAATAAATAAAGATCTTTGAGTGTTTATAAGGATAAATCTTAAAATTATACATTGATCCATGTTATACATAAATTTTTTTTTATGCAATTTTATACATAAACTTTTAATTTGATTTAATTTTCACAATTATTAATATAATATTATTTTAGATGTACATATTGCATATATAATTATTTTTATATTTATCCAATATAAAAATAAATCAATGTATTTATTTAATTTTAAATGTGTACAATTGAACCACAATCTAATTTGTGTATAATTGCACCAAATCAAAGTCTAGTATTTAATTACACATTGCATCATAGTGAAATACTTTTATAATCTTTTACAATTGGAACCATTGCTATCAACCTAAGGAATATCAGGATTTGAGTAAAATCCAATATCATTTTAGTCAAAAAGAACACAAGAAAAACAAATGATGATATTTTAGAACTAGATCAAATGCAGTATACATAAAGAAATAAATACACCTCAAGAATTCAAAAACAGACACTTAAGTTATTAACTAAACATCGATTAGCATACATTAATATCGATTGTACGGGGACAAAGACAAAGATTTAAAGACAAAGCCATGTTGCAGCCATGACAGACGAGGATTAGACAGAAATTTACCTGGACATGCAAACATCGTATTGAGGCTTTCTTGTTACACCTCCCTTTGGCAACCTGATGTTAGGGATTATTTTACAAGTACTGCAGTATGTAGCTCTACAAGAAATATGGGACTCCAGACCTCGGCCCTCTCATCTGGTTGTTTTCTTCTGTTTCAGTGAAGAACTTCACTTCTCTCTCCTGAAGATTATAAACACCAGTATGACAAGGTCATTTGAACACACTTGTAAAGCAAAGAGGAAAAATAAGAAGGTTAAAGAATTCTCACCATATTCTCGTTGAAGCTCAATATAGAAGCTACGTTCCCACAACGGTAACAATAATTCGGTGCGGACCACACCTGTAAGAAACCAGTATTCAAGAAATTCTATTAAATTCTTGGTACCATTAAGCAAAAACGATGATAATGGAAAGTAGAGTGTCTCACAGTTACGAGGCCTTTATCTTGAAACATATACTTAAGACCTTCTTGCACGAGTTGGTGAGCTCGACAGACAAGATCAAGATTGTTTATGTGGTTGAACTGCAATGGATGGAAAAAGTTAAAATTATTATTGCAGCATCACAACATGAATGTAAACTGAGGTAAGATTGGTTACCTCGGATGTGACCCTGGACCCAAATAGCCAACCGGCTCCACGTGGACTGACCGCCCATGTTTCAATATCTTCTGGATCACTCCACATGAGATCACAGAATGGACCTTCATGAGGGATTTCACAGTTCCGGTCAATTACCCTAATCTGGCATCAAAGGAGGGGAAAGAAAGTGCATCAACACCATCTAATGAAATAACGAAGCAAACTAACAATCACTGCACTCGGAAAAACTGGTACCGTACTCGTGAAATAAAACACCACCAGATAGTAGTGACTAAAGTGTCAATTATCCCTTAAGCAGAACAAACCAAAAAAAAAGGGCAACTGAGTGACCAAGTACATAAACTTTATTTAATAACATTTGGAGAGGATGGTTATTAATATTAACTAAACTGAATAGAAAGATACTACTCAGACTAGATGATTACAAAGTCGGTAAAGTCCAATGCTGTAATGCACCCTCTTTCTTTTTCTTTTCTTTTTCTTCAATACCGTAATGCACCCTCTTTAACAGACAAAAGGAACTAAAACCTTCCCCATTATTTCTTAAAATTTTTTTATCTTCAATTGACCATAGTGTTGTCCTCCACTCAAATATAGGAAAAGGACAACATACACGCCTTGCTTTTATTAGATTACTCAAGATGTCTCAGACCAGATTATCACATGATTATTCATGCTTGCTACAGGAAAAACTACACTAAACTTCAAAATATGAAACATACCTGATCAACAGTTCTTACATCAGGAGAAAGGCCACCATGTACACAAAGTACCTACAAAATAGAAAATCATAGAACTATAAAAAATGTGAGCTAATAAGGTGCTTAGTTTTAGGAAGTTTAGAGAGAATGCTTACAGTCCCATCTATAATTGCTGAAAGTGTAAGATAGTCAAAAACATCTGTACAATACCGCCATGCATTAGCATTTCCATACTTCCTTTGGCATTCATCATAGAAACCATAAACCTGGTAAAGACGTATACACACCGAAAAAATGGCAGTCCTCAGTATTTCAGATGCTTTTTTAAAAAATTCCAGCTTTGCAGCACTATTCAGCAACACTAAAAATCAAACTAGTATGGTTGCATATATAACTTCCAGTAACTCGGATCCTCACAGATAGTGTGCTACTCGTAAAGCTTAACCTTAGATTTTCACTAACACGTAAAATTCAATAAGCCCTTTACAAGCATATTCCGTTTTGTTATTTAAAAGCACACCTGAGTAAGCTGTCTGCTTTCATGATTCCCACGCAAGAGAGTGATATTCGCTGGGTATCTGTGATTCAGAGCACATAAAGAGAAGCAAAGTTACCTCTTATTTCAAACAATAAACAGCCAAAAAAAAAAAAATACAGTATCAAATGCTTGGAAAAGCAATATCAGAACCAATTTAAGGTATCAGTATTAAACCTTCAAAATGAAAGAATGACAACAAATACAATATATCCTGCTATCTTGCTGCCAAAACAACATGATAGCTTCAACAGGGTATTTTTACCTGAAGCAAGAAAAAGTTGCAATTTGGCTAATTTTAAAATAAATAATATATTAGCGTTGGTTTTTCTTCCTAAACAAAAGTACAATTTGAAACTGTGTATGATGGTTGCTGATGACCAATACACCTTAACCTGGGGACACATTGTACATAGGAGGTCTGCAATTTCAGCTAGGAATCAGACAGTAAACCAGGAACAAGTCACAAGCAGAAAAATAATGTACCCAAGTACAAGGTTGAAAATCAGTAGATAAACCCCAAGCAATGTTATAGAGATGCTTAAGTATGTACCAAGAGGGCATACCTTGCCTTAAGAAGCAAAAGAATAGTGAAAACTTCAAGACTATTATAACCTCGATCAACAAAATCTCCCTGTTCAAGGGAATAGGAAAGTTTAGCATTCATTAATTGAAATCACTAATCTATCATTGACATCATCACATGGAATTTCACAAAAAAAAAAAGTAATAAAAATAAAGGCAATAGACGTAAACTATACCATAAAAATGTAATTTGTCTCTGGTACATGACCTCCAGTCCGAAAAAGTTTCATTAGATCATGAAACTGACCATGGATATCACCGCAAACAGTAACTGGACTGTTGACAGGTTGCACATTTGACTCCTCGATGAGGATTTCTTTTACCTGAAATGTTTTACATAATAATGAAATCACACAGAGAGTAAACCTTCATAGTGAATAAAACTGAGAGTTGATAATATATAACAGCGACCAAAGCACTCTACTAAAATGCAGAACAAAGAAACTAAACAAGTAGCTAATATAACTGTAAACATTATGTGTATGATTCTTCAATCAAACAAAAACCCAGGAAATGCAAGCAATCGCAGTTTCGGGAAGCTTTCTTTTTATTAAGAAATGCGCAGTGAATGTTCATTAGAAACATTACTTACAGATACTATAATTTAAAAAAAAACACAGATGCCATGATATTCAAGTACAGACACGAACTTCACTTCCTTTTTCTTTTTCTTTGTAGTTCTTCATTCATTGCAAATGCTCAACTTCAGTTTAACAAAACAAACACCGATTTTCGAATCTCTTAATTACCCAATCACCAAAGAAACAATAGAAACCATACTTTACTCATTTGTAAAACCCTAGTAGCTGAAAGGCCCCAAAAAAGGAAAGTAGAGAAAGAGGAAAGGATAAGAAGAAGACATACGTATTCACAAAGAAGCTGGAGCTCGTCTTCCAAGAGATGCTGCCCTTCTTTAACCTTTGATATCCATTGATCTAAATCCATCGATTCCTTCTCCTCGGAAAACTCGAATTCTTTCACTTTTGAGTGTTGGCGAATTTTTTTTAATAATAATATGAAAAGAAAAATAAGTAAATTTCACGCTCTTCTCCCTGTACCTGGGGTTTTAACCAGAGGAGAAAAGCAGCTTCACGAAGAAAATTTCAATGGCCGCTCTTCTTCTTCTTCTTCTTCTTCTTCTTTTTTTGTCCCGTTTTTTTTTTTCACCGTTAAATCAATGAAGCCAAATACAAAACAGATCTAGGCGTTAATTTTTATTTCTTGTTTTAATTTTAGGGTAAACTGGACAGATAGTCACCCAACTATCAAAAATTTTATTTTAAGCACTAAAATAAAAAAATTTACAATTTAAGCACCCACATTATATAGTTCAGTCATTTTGATCACTCTTGTTAAAATCACAACCAGGGAGTTGACATGACAGTTAAAATTTTGGTATAATAATAAATTTAACCCTCAACTTTTACATATTATACCAATTTAGTCCTAATTTTAAAAATTAACCCTAAATTTATAAATGATTTCAATTTGATCCTTATTCTAAAAAATTCAAAGGTATATATAAAAATGCACAAATATTTTCAAAAAAAATATAACAATAAAATTTAAATTTATTATATTTATTTTGAAAGTATTTATGTGTTTTTATATATCCCTTTGAATTTTTAGAATTAGGATCAAATTGAGATTGTTTGTAAATTTTGAGTGTTAGTTTTTTAAAAAAATTATGACTAAATTGATAAAATATGTAAATTTTGAAGGCTAAATTTGATATTATACCAAATTTTTTTTACTACCATGTTAGTTTGGCATTGGTGATTTTAACGGGAGTGACCAAAATGATTGAACTATGTAATGTGGGTGCTTAATTTGAAAACTTTTTATTTTAAGTGCCTAAAATGAATTTTTTAAATAGTTGATGACTATCTATATAGTTTACCCTTATTTTAAGGAAGACGGCGACAATGCATAAAGATGAGGGGCCTAAACGACAGCGCTTTTTATTAGTTTGTAGTTTGTTCTCCCAATTCTTGCATTGTATGCATTGTGATTATGTTTGTATTTTTGGGTAAACTTTGCCTAACGTTACTAAACTATCATTAAATTTATATTTTAGTCATTTAATTTTAGAATATTACTAAATGGTCATTCAAATATTTGAAAGTTTTATTTAAGTTATTAGCCTCTTAAAATTATTGTTGTATGATTTTTTACGTTTGCACTGTCTACACCAATAAAACGCTCTCATTACTCTTCTTTTTTATAGTTTAGTTTATTTTTGTCATGAAACAACTTTGAATGATACGAATCTATGAACTAGAATCCAAATAACTTTCTTATCTGATTTTCGACACTAATCATCATACTGACTGGGATCTAAGCTATATTTTTCTACTTGTCGATGGGTATTGATCCACCATACTGATCATCAAATTGTCACTTGGAGCTCATTAGTCGAACTTGAAAAAAAAAACATATCAGCCTAATGACTCAAATAAAAACTTTCGAATAGTTCAATATTCATTTTGTAACTAATGTTAACCCGGTTCGTATATTCTTAATATCGCATGCTCTATTCCAAGATAACAAATCTTTTGACTCTGAACAATGATGTTTGAATCTGATTGGAACCACTAGCTGGGTTATTAGTCCAAATAATAGAATTTAATGGAATTGGATCGAGAATCGCTATAGAACGATTGAACCGACTAAAAACATGATTGAATTGACTATTGAACAATTTCTTTTTAAAATTTTTAATCGAATCGATTGGACTGACAAACCGATAGCCTGACTAAAAAACCACTATCAAATTATTAAAACGTTGCCCTTAAACATACATTTAGAGCTTATGAAATATTTCAAAATTAAACCACTTGTCTTAACTATCATAATTTACTCAACCAAAAACCATCAATTAAACCAATTTTTACTCATCCTTAATTCAAATCAAAATATTAAAATCCCGAATATTTTAATTTTATCCTAGGATTTTGAGATTTTAGTGAAAGTGATGGTGCATGGAGGGAGAAAATGAGACCGACCGCCATTGATGTGCTTTTTAAGCAGATCATGAAAGAATGGACCATGATGTTGTTAAATCATTTGAATGAGATTGCTTAAAATATACAATTCATATTTTATGTTTTGCACATGCATTTGCATTGTTGGGAAGTAGCATCTAATGGAGTCTTTTCAGCTTTCCATAATTACAGAACACACGAAAATGAATACATAAATATGCAAAGCATGCATGTATTAACATGTCAAATTTCATTTAACAGGAATAACTGATATACACGTATAATATAAATTGATATTTAAATATAATTTATAACTGATATACATGTCAAATTTCATTTAATAGGGCTGCGCATGCGGTGGCTGATGATGGTATGTCCCCTCTGGAGGATGGGTATTGGGTTGGGTGGAGGAAGCTCCGCTGCTGGCTACCTCGATCGCCGCTGCTCGAGGGATTTTCTTTGTTTTTGCTACCCCGGTCTATCTGGTCTCAAGCGTCTCTCTACTGCCTTTTTGCTCCTGGCTTGATGACTTATGTCGGTGGAGGATCCCTTGGATGAAGGGATCGACTTTTTTCTGGTTATTTTTTTGTTGTAAATGCGCTTTTAGTTCTTTGCAATAAAGCCACCAGCATTTTATTGAAAAAAAAAATCTATATTTGTTATTATTTAAATCTTTGATTAAGTTGATGTGACTGAAATAATTAATATCATTTTAATGAGAAAAATTATAAATATATTTTTATATTTAAAATAAATTATATTATTAGAAAATTTTTACTATTTTTCTTTAAAAAAATAATAAAAAATATGTACGTGAAAATATTTGAGCAGCTCTAATTATATCGGTAAAACTTTAAATTTATCATGAAATCAAAATTTTATTTTAATTTTACTATGCACACTTTATTATCTTCATTAATTGTATATTTATACTATTATTTAAACCCTTAATTGAATTTGTGTCACAAGTCAACTAGGCACCAACTCGATTAAAGAAATTACGAAAATGTCACTTCGTAATTAAAATAAAACATGTTATTCAATGATATTTTAATCTCTTTTTTTTGAACCAAATAAAAAATTTGCATATGGCATGATATTTACACCCCTATATTCTAAATACATAATTTTCAAACGCATACGCGTGTGATAGAATTTTTAGTTTAATCTATACTTTTATATCTATATTTATACTATACTTTTAAATGTTTCACTAAGTTTGTGTTACCTATTAGCTAGCTTCCAACCTAGTTATGAAATTATAAAAAAATCTATTATTTTTATAAAGTAATAAATATTATTTTTAAAAAATTATTTAGCTTGATTGACATTGATATTGTTGTCAATGTAAGGGAATGCAAGTTCAAGCACGTTTTTACTCTTATTTACAAATTGGAAAGATGTTATGGGTCTAGAAAAATATGAAAGTTGAAATGAAAATATCATGATCTTCAATGTTATACTTTTTACCATTTAAAATAAAATTTTATTTAATTTTTATGTATTTTATATATTTTTTTCATGAGTAATAATGATAGAAAAAGAATGTATAATGACGTTTTTTGTCCTCAAGCTTTACGGAAAAAGTTATTTTAGTCTTCAATTCAAATTTTTGGTCTCATTTAACATTTGAATTTATATTTTTTTGTCAAATCATCCTAAAACGGATGAAAAAAATTAGCATTTATTAATTTTACTGATATGGCATACATGTTTGCCACGCAGATGACATATCATCATTTAATTGATTTTTTTAAATTTAGAAATATTAAAAAATATTTTTTATAAATTTTAAATAATTTGAATGATTTTTAATTTTAAAATATAAATTTTTTATTTTTAAAATTTAAAAATAATTAGATGTTAACGTGTCATTCACGTGTATGTAGTGTCATAAAATGTAAAAAAAAAAGTTAATTTTTCTATTCATTTCAAGATGATTTGATAAAAATAAAAATTTAATATCTAAGAAATACGAAAAATTAGATAAATGACTAAAACGAGGGTAAAAAATTATTATGAAAAAAAAATGGGGCAATTTTTGCACATGCAGCAATGTGACTGTTCACAAAAATAATGATACAAAAGAGTTGGTTTTTGGTTTGTTTACAATGATAATTCCCATACGTGTAATTTTTTAATTAAAAAGATTAAATATATTTTTATATGTCTTAAAAAAATATTCGTGAGATCTAATGAATTCTTGAAAAGAATTTGGAAAATATTCGAATAACCTCACAAATTTTATTGAATTTGAAAATAACATTCAAACATTTTATTGTCTATATAATTAAAGTTATGAACATTTATTTAATTATACTTACGTTATGATTTTCTCAATTTATTTGGATGAGACGAAATCATAAATTCTGTCACCGTCAAAATAAAGTTATAAATATTTTTTTGGAGTAGCAAAGCTAAAGAAAAAAGTGTTGAATAGTTTTATTTGGATAATTAATTTTTTGAAAGTTCGGAATATAATTTTTTATTTAAATATTAGTATAATTTTTATTATAGAATTTGATAATTAAATTTTATTTAAAATTATCTTTATTTAGTCCCTTGAATTTAATTTCTCAAAAAAATTAATCGCGTGACACTATAATATTATGCAATGTCATCATGCTTTAATAATTTTTAAGTTTAAATACTATAATGAAAAAAATAAAAATACTAAAATGGACTCAATTACTAAAGGGGTAAAAAAATTAAATTAACCCTTTGTTTTACTAAAGCTAAAAAAACAAATTTTAAAATCAGGTAACACGACTGTACAAGTTTTATTGCATAATTATGATAAAATAAAAATTTTATTGCATTAATGACATGCAATGAAAAATAAAAAAAATATTTATATTATTTATAAAGATATCCAATTGTACAAGTTTACATATAGCAATTCAGTCCAAGTTTTTTTTTAATGAATTTATATAGCTTTATATAGTTTTTTTTTAACAATTTTAATTAATAAATAATAATATATGTTATAATTAATTACATTATAAAATTTTGCATTAATTTTATAAAACGACAAATTAAGCCTCTTAAAATTTCAAAAGCATTCAATTTGATGTATAAGTAAAACCTTTTTCTTTTTGACACATTTATATTTTCCTAATTATAATTTATTTTCTTTTATTAAATCAGAAAAACAAAATTAAAAAATAATAATTATTGTAATTTTACTTTTGAAAATAGTTATGGTTATTATCAGATAAATTGGGTCAACTCGATTTTATTTTAATTTTAAAAAATAAATTTATATAAAACTTGAAATAATTGAAATGAAATTAATTGATATATTAACGATTATGTCTGTTGGGATTTTGTTTTTGAGTATGAAAATCGAATAAGGTTAGGTGTGATAATTGGATTAGGTATATTAATACAAATAAAATATATAATTTATTTATTCTTAATTAGATTTTATTTGATTTAATCAATTAAAGTAAACCGGAAAACAATGTTGAGAGAGTTTCTTAATTGAAATGGGTTCGATTTAAGTTTTTTGTATTAAAATAAACTGAAAAATTAAAGATTTTTTTTTGTATACATTTGATCCACAATCAAAGTTTCACGTATATAATTACACTAAATCAAAATTTAAGTATCAAATTGCACATTTAATCAAAATTTATATATAATTTTAATTATTGTATTGTTGAGTTTTGCTAATTACTTATATGTCAAGTATTGAATTATCAAATTTGATTAATTTTTCATCAAATTCTAGCAAACTAAAAAAGAGAGGTTTTTCTTGTAATTTTTTATTTCTCCATTTTAATTTTTCTTAATTTCCCTCCTTTTTTACTTCTCACTCCCCTTTTAGTTAATTTAAGCGAAAAAATACAATTAACGTTCCGAAGAAACCTTATTAATTAGGAATAATATTCTATACATCCTCAAATTATGGCTTAGGTTTTAAATTGGCCCAACAATTTCAAAATATTTTAATTGAATCCTAAAAGTATTTATATTGTATCAATTAAGTCATTTCACCAATCTAGCTGTTAGTTTGGGCACTAAATATTCACTCAAAATTGACATAAGCATATTTAAAGTACATGGAACAATTTGCAAATACGTGTGTGACTATTGCATACAGAACTTGGATTTAACATGTTAAAAAGAATAAGAAATAAATTGCCTTCTTAAGTTTTATTGGCACACATAGGAGAAGACAAAAATTTTATTTGGAGGGGACGAGATAAAATTATAAAATTTTGTGTTAAAATGCTTAAATTACATTAATATTTATTTTGAAGGCTAAAAATACAAAATTTTCATTCATTCAAAAGTTAAAGAATCTAATTTGAATGATTAATATTATGGGAGGGGCTAAATGGATATTTTACCATTTAACTAATGGGGGTCAAACTCGTGCCTGCCCGTCATGTCTAAACTGCCTATACAAATAGTATAGACATGTTTATAGTTCAATTAAAGTATTTTAACACATGTTTACAAATTAATTAAGGTGTTTTAAATATATTTCAGGTCAGATTTGAAATCGCGCCTAAATTGCCAATTAAGCTAGCATAAGGAACAAGAATATTTTGAAATTTAGGGATTAATTTAAAATTTAAGAAATAAATCGGGGACGTTTGGTAACATTAACCCTATTAATCAGTTAAATAGAATT
This sequence comes from Gossypium australe, assembly GCA_005393395.2. Classification (NCBI taxonomy): domain Eukaryota; kingdom Viridiplantae; phylum Streptophyta; class Magnoliopsida; order Malvales; family Malvaceae; genus Gossypium; species Gossypium australe. Next base: position 1,638,897 of record CM016614.1, on the reverse strand, counting down.
AAAAATTAAAAAGGAGCAACGGCGGTGAAACCTGAAAGCGGCCCCTTCGCTTCCTTCTTTCTTTATTTTCTTAATCATTTTAGTGATTTTATATATCTGGAAAAATCTTGTTTGTTAGAGTTTGGTTTTTAGGTTAAAGATTTGGGTTTTTTATTTAGAAAAATTTGTTAAGAGAAAAACTGGGTTTGAAAAATCAAACAAGAAAAAAATCAAATTCTTCTTACTTATTCATAATTTCAAAATCGACTTTTATTTTTATTTTTTTGTGTGTGCATTTCTTGCATTTTACAACTACTACTCTTCTTTTTCTTCTGGTACATATATAAAAACACACACACAAATTTTGGAGGAAACCCAAGAAAGGAAGATTAAACACTGAAGCAATCTCTCAAAACTGTTGTATTTCATGTAAGTGTTTGGTTTCTGGTAAAATGTCATTTGCTCCTTTCTTTGCTCCTTTCTTTTTGTTTAAGTTTTTGTATATGTATATGCTTTACTTTATGTTGTTTCCGATCTAACAGTGAAAACCGTCGATTTTGCAGTGGTGGAAAAATGGTTGAATTAATGAAATGAAATGATGATGAGATCTACGGCAACGTTCATTTGATTTTTATTATTTTTTTCATTTGAATGTTTGCTATAGCCATTGTTAGGGTTTTATCATATAGTTCTTTCCTGCCATGAGTACCAAACGCGCTTACAAGCTACGTATCCTATTTTTTTTAAAGGTTTTTTATTAATTAAAATTTGTTTCCAATTGATTTACTTGCTCTTGGATCTCTTTAGTTTTATATGCATTTGTAGTTTTCTTGTGTTCTTTTTTCTTATGGTGTCCTTAACAAATGTAATAAATAGAAGAATTTGTGGCACATTCTTCAAGCGTGAATTGCCTAAAGATTGGAAGAAAATCGTCGAGGGTTCTTGTGACTGGAGGGGAAGATCACAAGGTTAATCTTTGGGCTATCGGTAAACCGAATGCCATACTGGTCAGTTCTCTCTCTTACCATTTGCTCAATGCTTATTATTAAATTTGTTTCAAATACCCTTTTTGTAGTGATCTTAGTAGTGTTTTCACTGTCATTGGTATGCTTCAGTTTGTTATATGCTCACTAGCCACTAATGGGGAAAACGAATGTAGGATGCAGCAAACAATAGGATTAAATTACTGTCAATTATCGAGAAAAGGACTAAACTGTTCTACCTTTGATAAAATTTCATTTTGGAGGTCGATGAATTCTAGTTCCATTGTTGTTTGTGTTTGAATCATCTACCAGAGTTTATCGGGACACACAAGTGGGATAGATTCAGTGACCTTTGATTCCTCGGAAGTTTTGGTAGCTGCAGGTGCTGCAAGTGGTACCATTAAGCTATGGGATTTGGAGGAGGCAAAAAGTATGTTTTTCCAATTCTGTAGACCTTTGTTTTTCCTTCAAATATACATGTTGCTGCATGTTAAATGTTGGCCTTAATTATGTTATATTGATTTTCTGTTTTGCAATCTGATACTTTTCTAGTTGTTCGGACTCTGACTGGTCATAGATCCAATTGCATTTCTGTGGACTTCCACCCCTTTGGTGAGTTTTTTGCATCTGGCTCTCTTGATACAAATCTAAAGATATGGGATATCAGAAAGAAAGGGTGCATCCACACTTACAAGGGTCATACTCGAGGAGTCAATGCAATGAGGTTCACACCAGATGGTCGATGGGTTGTATCTGGTGGTGAGGACAACATTGTGAAGGTTGGAGTTGCTGTACTTTGGTTCATCATATAAATTATTTTGAACTAACATGATCCTTTGTTTGTAGACATTTGTTACTCTTCTGTGTTCCTTTTTCTTTCTGTGGTTATGGTAGGGTGAATGAACAATGGAAGGGTTTCATTTCTTTTGGTGGTCTGTCTTGTTGCTATTACTCTTATTTCTCTGGAATTGGAATTGAGATTGTGGAGTCCAGAGTCAGGCTATGCGAAGTTGAGGGTGTTGGATAAACCAATAACCTTGTTTCATCTCAAATTGTTTTTGATTCACTGAGTCAACCAACTTTAAATACCTGGCTGTCATTAGCACCCTTGTTTACTGTTAAAACCGTTAGATGACTTTGAATGGTTCCATAGATGTGTTGTTGATTTACTGCTATTTGGGTTTGATTTCTGCAGGCTATTTCATTGTTTTAAATGGTATAATTGTCAGATTGGCATGTAGGTTGCTTACTGTCAGTACCATTTGATAAAACATTTTTACCATGTAAACAGATTTAAATACACATGTTAAAATGATCTTTTCCACGTCCTGTGTATCAACAGGTGTGGGATTTGACTGCTGGAAAATTGTTGCATCAATTCAAGGATCATGAAGGTCAAATTCAGTGCTTAGATTTCCATCCACATGAGTTTTTGCTGGCTACAGGTTGGTTATTACCTTCTATTAGAATAGCTACTGCATATTCCTCATTGACTTGAGATGTTATTCTATGATGTTGTCTAAAACTTAATTCTTAGTGTAAGATCTGTTATGATGTCCAAGGAGGTTGTAAATCCTTCTTGTGTGTTCTGATTTTCTTCATACATACTCTTGGCTTCACAGGTTCAGCTGATCGGACTGTTAAGTTTTGGGATCTTGAAACCTTTGAGCTTATTGGTTCAGCTGGGCCTGAGGTACTTTCATATTCTTTGGTGCTGTTATTAATTCTCTTACTAGAGTTAGAGATTAATGTTGAGATCAGAAGATCTTCTACATATGTTTAGATCTAGGATCTTTTATCTTGTTTTATGGAGAAGTGTATGCATGAAGCTTTCTTTTCTACTTTAGACTGCAGGTGTCCGTTGCTTGACCTTCAATCCTGATGGAAGAACTGTACTCTGTGGATTGCATGAAAATCTGAAGGTGAAGTCTTTTATCAATTCAACTTTCATTAGTCTAGAATATTTACCAGGGAATGCTTTATGCTTAGTCCGGTTTGCACTTCATTTTTCTTTTCCAACTTATAGGTTTTCTCATGGGAACCGATAAGATGTTATGATGGTGTGGATGTGGGATGGTCTAGATTGTCAGATCTTAATGTTCATGAAGGAAAGCTTCTTGGCTGCTCATATAATCAAAGCTGTGTAGGAGTATGGGTTGTCGACATTTCGGTATTGCTCAACTTTCTACACTTCAAAATATTTAATTGGTCCATCTTTCATTTATGGCAGTCATTGTGTTAACATTTTAATATTGAATTTTGATCACTGGCACAGCGCATAGAACCATATGCAGTTGGTAATGCTAAACGTGTAAATGGTCATTCTGAACCTAAATCTCATTCAGGTGGAAACCTCTCTGTATTGAATGAGAATACCACAAAAGCTAGTATGGGAAGATTACCTGTTTCACAAAATCCTGATCCTTTAGTGAAGGAAACAAAATCCCTTGGAAGGTTGTCCATTTCACAAAACTCAGATCCTGCGAAGGAGTCAAAAAGTACGTTATATTTTATCCTAGTTTTTCGTTGTTTGCATTTCTACTAGACTTTCTCTTTCTTGTTATTAGTCCAAAAGGTCTTAGGAGAGACGAGTCAAATCCATCATTCTGAACTACTCAACTTTTTGACCAATAAAACAACAAAAGTAGAAGGCAAGAGTGGATTGATGGATAGGAGATATGCTTCACTGTTCTCTTCTACTTATTTTGTGTCTTCAAAAAGTTATGAAATATCTGGAAGTGCTGATGGGAGGGGGTGCAACCATTACCTGTTTATCTACCTGATTTTTTACATACTGGTTAAAGCCACAGGAAATGCACCTGGTACCCCTCACCGGGTCAATTTAAACGCTGCTCGAAAGACAGCTCAACAGAGGTCGGTAACAGTTCCAAGGAGGAGTTCTACAAGGGCTAATTCAGCTGTCACTGTTCCCACTTTTAGCAAGTCTGATGTTGTACCTGTGCTTGTTCCTAGAAATGATATGAGGTCGGAGCAGGCTGCTGAATTAAGAAAAGAAGTTGGAATATCTGAGGGAAGTTTGGAGCAAGTCACTGAATCTAGAAGAGAAGTTGGAATTACTGGAAGAAGTTTGGAATCAAGTCAGTCGGCTGCTGAATCAAGAAAAGAAGCTGGAATAGTTGGGAGAACTTTGGAGCAGGGAGCTGATTCGAGAAAAGAACTTGGTATTGTTGGAAGAACAATGCCATTTTCTTTGCAGTCAAAAACATCTAGTTTTCGGAAGTTTCAAAATAGCAGGGAAGAGTTGGACTGGCCAGCTATCTCTGCTCCGCCTGAGAATGCAGGTTCTAGGGTTGAATTCAGCAGTGATTCAGACAGGAGTACTCTTCCTTCTGTTAAAGGTCCAATTAACGGAATGTCTGCTGCAGAAATGAATATGAGGGAAGATAGGTGCATTGGCTCTGTCAGGACTGAACCGAACTCGGTGGTCGAATTGCCTTCGAGCTACCAGGATGAAAATTGTATATTTTTAAAACTCGTAACTTAACATTCTGCTTCCATATTTTATCTGCTGCTTTTTTCCCCTGAATTTTATATTTTGTATAATATGTTTGCTTAACCTCCAATTTCATCATTAGTCCTTGAATTAGTTTATGACTGAAAATGTTTAATTGAAATGCTTTTAGTAAAGGACTGTGCTTGGTAACAACTAGATTTTTCTTGAGACTTAACAGGAACTACTGAAAGAGTGAGATGGAGAGAACAATGATGAGAACCTTCTAAAGTTCTAATAATAACTTCTCTAGTTTTTGGTGGTATAAAGAAAATGAAATGTTTGGGAATATTGAAAAATATAGTCTCTTTGGTATTTTAATTTGAACACGAGTTAAACCAAATGGCTAAGCCTAGAAGTTGCTTTAGAAGTTAAAGAAATTCACCTTCTAAGAGTCTCTGTATCTCTCTCTTCTCACATGCATGCACACATGAACATTGGATCTATGTTACCAAAAGAATTGTAGTTCTAAATTAGTTCTTCTGGTCTCTCAATTGACTATATTTCTATGCATTTTAAGGCTGGGCTATATTCTTATGTGTATCTTTATCTCTCTTTAGGTCATTATACCCTTTGGATTACATATTTGAACCTGAGGAATGTTAATGTATGGCATTATCTGTGGTTATGCATCGTGATTGAAAAGAACAACTGATTTGAACTTCAGTTTCTGCTAAATGCTGCTTGTGGGCATGTTGTCGTAGTTCATGTATTCTGGATTTGTTTGGTTTTCAAATTTGGTGTAGCTTGAGTAGGCTTTTATTGCATTTTCAAGTTGAAATGATCAACCATTCTTGCTTAACTTTAATCCTTTGTTTCAGATGATGCTCAAGTGCAAAAATCACATAGAGATGCGTATCCTTTAGAAAGCCAAAAAGGAGGTATATCAGTTGATAGCTTGTTGTTATGCACAATTCTGTGAACTTATCACTACATCTTTAGTCAATTATTCAGGAAGAACACGTTCAGTAATCCTAAATTTGGAGAAAAGGAGGAGATCTAATTTTGATGGACCTACTTTGTGTGCCTCTCCACGGAATGCATCTGTGGCAAACATGCCTTCTTTCGACGCGGTAAAAGCATATCTAAGTCTGTATTCACTTTCTTTCCTATTTCTCCACATTCTCAAAATCCCTGTCAATACTAATGATGCATTCATGTTAACTTTTGAAGTATAAACAAAGAAGACGATACTCTTCTTCTGTGGAAAAAGAAATGCCCTCGGCCACTGATGAGGATGCTGTTGCAGATGTAATGGAGCAGCATGATCAATTCATTGGTTCCATGCAGTCTCGTTTAGCTAAGTTACAGGTGATTGTAGAAAAACTTGAAGTCATATTAACGGATTTTTTGGATGCTTTAGTTGGTCAATTCATAGTAAGATATCTACAGTATTGAAGTTTTCATAGAATATTGCTGGTTATATAGGTTGTTCATCGACTATGGGAAAGGAATGACATAAAGGGGGCAATCAGTGCAATGGAAAAGATGTCTGATCATGGTGTATGCAGTTTATGTTTATTAATACATCCATTCATTTTCAAAGTTCTAACTTTTATGTAAATCAGAATATATTGATGAGCCACTTTTTCTTTTGATGATGGAAATTGCAGGTGCTTGCTGATGTGATGAGCATTGTTACTGAAAAAATAGACATTGTAACATTGGAAATTTGCACTTCTCTGCTGCCACTTCTATCCGGTCTCCTTGGAAGTGACATGGACAGGTAAGAACAGTGTCATAATCTTGCATTTTTTATTCAACTTTATAGTCACTTGACCTCAGGTTTTATATTTTCCATTTGTTCTGGAAACATCAATTGTTTTCAGTATTTCTCTGTGGCTTTAAGCTTCAATACTTAATAGGCAGTTAAAATTATCGTAACTACTGGTATCTGGATGAAGTTTCGATATTTAAATGTGACCTTTGTATAGGCATTTGAGCATCTGTCTTGACATGCTGCTTAAGCTGGTCCGGATATTTGGTTCAATGATATATTCAACATTATCAGCTTTGGCACCTGCCGGTGTAGACATTGAGGCAGAGCAAAGGTCAGACCACTTGCTTCTAAACTGTAAATTTAGTGTTCAAATATTCAGTTATTTGGGTATTAACCGAGATTTCATGCTGCTGATTGGCCTAGGTTTGAGCGTTGTAACCTCTGCTTTATAGAACTCGAAAAAGTAAAGCAATGTCTTCCCAATCTTACTAGGTGAGTATGGCGTTTATAAAACCTGCATAAACACCATAGGTTTAACCGTATGGGTAAAATTATCATGGAGGCCCTTGTACCAGGAGTCAAATTGCATTTAACCCCCTCTACTCAAAAAATGGGCAAATTAGTCTATGTACGTTAGATCAAAGAGTAAATTGATCCTTTTGTTAAAAAATTCAATCCATTTTTTCTGTTAAAAATTGGTTCCTAAACGTCTGCATGAGGTACATGTGGCACGCCACGTGTCATTGTTTAGTTATTCTGTTACCAGTTTTTAACAGCACAAATGGATAAAATTTTTAACAGAAAATATTAGTTTTGCTCTTTAATCTAAATTGATTATTTTGTTAAAAAATTTATCCATTTTTGCTGTAAAAAATTGGTCCCTGTATGTTTACATGAGGTTCATGTGGCATGCCACGTGTCATTGTTTAGTTATTCTGTTAGTCATGTCAGTTTTTAACAGTATAATGGGTAAAATTTTTAACAAGAAATATTAATTTGCTCTTTAATCTAACATATAAAGACGAATTTGCCTCTTTTTGGAGTAAAGGGGGCAAAAAGCAATTTCACACCTAGTATAGGTGCCTCCACGGTACTTTGTCATATGCTTGCTCTAGAGATCTTTTTTTATTTTTTCTTTTCGTTTTCTTTTGTTTTTCTCCATAGAAGAGGGGGATCAGTTGCAAAATCTGCCCAGGAATTGAATCTAGCACTTCAAGAAGTCTCATGATTTTAATCAACACATTGAATGCGTTCACTAAGTTTATTCTGTGCTTTTACGGATTAAATCCTTCAAGTTTAGGCACTGAAATGCCTTACCAAGCACCGACCACTACTTTGATACATATTCTGTAAGTCCTGCTTTACCTTGTACATTTAACTGCTAAGCCGATTCAACTGCAAATCTGCAATGACCGAAGAAGACGAAAGGCTAATTAGGTCAACACTTTCCTGCTGGATTGCTGCATAGTTTTTCTGTCGGTTTGTATGCACTGCTCGGTGAGTATACCGATCTTGTGTTAGAACACAAAATATGTTTTGCACATCCAGTTGTATCTTAATGCCTTCAATGACTAATATCTATTTTTGTTTTCTATCAGATGTATTATATAAGGATAAATAGTATGTATCAGAGATGGGAATGCATATATTTGGGGTTTATGTTCTAATCTGTTGAAAACCCAGAAATAAAAGAATGTTGAGCTTTCTATTGGTGCATGAGAAGTTTTTGCTTGATTTATTTTGAATATGGAAGGAAAATTAAAGACAAAATTGTTCAATTTTCTTAAAAAGTTAATTTTAGGATTGCCTGCAGTGAGTTACAAAATGGTTATTTAAGTATCAGTAAATTTTTTTGTCACCTGATTATAAAAGGCTACAAAATGATTATTCAATTATTTAATTGTATTTTTTACCAGTTAATGGTTGTTAGAAAATTATTAATATAATTTATTCTAAAAAACGGAAATTATTTGTGTTTAGTCAAAGATTAGCTTAAATTCGATTAAATAATTATCTAATTGAACAGCGCTCGATTAAATAATTTGCAAGTACATTGGAATCGGAACTTATACGCGGCAATATATGAGGAACATTTAGATTCATTACATGTTTAAAATTAAATTAATTTTTAAATAGAATAATAAATATCAAAATTATACATTAATTTTGATTTTATGTGATTTCATACATGAAATGATTAATAATTTTATCAAGCTAATATTATTTTATGTTGATATATTACATACACAAATAATTATATTAATTCTATATAAAAATAAATATACATATTCATTTCTTTAAATGTGTATAATCGAATCAAAATCAAATATTTATGTCTAAATACAAACCACAATTTAAGTTTCATGCGTATAAATCAAAACTTATGTATCAAATTAATGTATAAATTTGATTTATCCCTAAAATATAAAATAACAAAACTTGAATATAAATGGAGCAGATTCTAATAGCATGTTCAAATAAATTTGTTGCAAATATTAAATTTAGTATCAAATAAAATACAGGGTTACCTTCAAATAAAAACTTAAGGAAAGCTAGGTTTTTCATGGCTTCTACAGATTACACTGAACAACAAACAAAGGGGGGGCTATAATGTTACAGTGTTGCTAATACATGCAAGTTACATCCAGTACCTATTTGAAAGGTTTCGATTTAAGACTTAGGGTATATCGGATCAGATGCTTTGTTCGATGTTTCTTGCTCGACTTTCACAGTTGGTTCATCGATAGCCATAGGCCTGACATCTACAGACTGCAAAAATAGAAAAGGAAAAAGAAAACATTAACATGGCATTTTAAGTGTTCCAATACCATTATCGGAATCAGGTCGTGTTATAATTTATATATACATACAAATGCAAGTGTGTTTATATCACCTTTGTACTTAGGGTCTCATTTGTTGCCATGTTGTCGAATCCTCTAGCTTGCTCCGCAGTGCCTTTCGGAGCCTCCTGAGAGAATATAAAGCCAGAATGAAAAAAGTTTCATTGAAACTAGCATTTTTTTAAAAAGAATTGTGATGTAAATCCATTAAGTCTCGCAATCGCGGACAAAATCTAACATTTATAGCATAAAGCATACCGAATCTTTTCTCTCGGGTTCGGTTGCTTCTCTCTTTACTCTGCTAGGGATTGGCCTACATAATGAATGGGAAAGATGAAAATAAAATGCAATCAAAAACAGGTTTGGGTGTAAAATCCGAAAAAAAATTTAAAAAGAAGAGAGAAAAATACCGCTTCTCATCAACCTCCATGTCTGAATCCGGGTCCCATCTTTCATCTGCATCATCTTGATCTTCATCGGCCTGAATATAATCAATAGATATACATGTAACTTCTAGTAAATGTATGAAATGCTATGTTACTCTTAACTCTTCATTTTTCTTAATGTACTCGTGCTCGATGCTTGTCCGGACATGGGTATAAAGATATGGTGTTTAAAAGATCCTCCAAATACATGTTAAAACTTAGACACAATTGAATATATCCAAATCTGACATTCGTACCCCGGCCCAAGTAACATAAGAAGAAATGTATCAATGTAAACTACCACCCAGTTGCATTAGAGGGGCAGAAAAGGGGCAAAAAAAATGACTTCTGCTCCAACAATACTATTAAAATGTGAAATGCCAAATATGGAGAAGATTGAAAACTGAGAGTGGGAAACATGGTATATTTCCCCGATAGATGCCAGATGCAAAAGGAAGCTACTAAAACATGATAAGAAATAACATAAAAAAGCTGTGGAACACACCTCGGGAAGCTCAGTGTCAGGTGGTCTTTCTTGAAATTGGACACTTGGTGCATGCTGAAGCTTTGTGAGATTGTCAAGTAGATTATTACGTATTTCTTCAAGTAATTGGCGTGTGTTCTTGTTTTCCATGTTACTAGGGGCAACATGAAGTGTATAATCCGGACCGAAATATTCATAATATTCATGTTGAGGCAGCTGGTCGTCAACTTCCGTTCCGAGTGCAACTCCAGTCTGCTTACATTGAGAAATCATTATTACAAATAGTTCCTTTAAGTTTAAGATCACAACTATAATACGGTCAAAATCGAAAAAGAACCAACTTGAAGTGTTGATGAAATATATGACATAGAGGCATTACCAAAAAAGAATAAAGAGGAGCGTTTAGTCGCACAAAAACAATAAAAGTTCTTCTGAAGTGTGTAGGTTACTCGAGAAACAAAAAGGACAACTATTATTCAATAAATTAAACACAAGTGCCGTATATCTTCAATGAAAATGTTTACTACCTTAAAACTCACATTTACCAGTAAAAACACCATGGAAGCCCCTGTATTAGGAGTCAGATTACATTTTATCCCATTTACTCAAAAAATGGGTAAATTACTCTCTTTATGTTAGATCAAAGAGCAATCCACTCCATTTTGTTAAGAATTTAACTGTTAAAAACTGATGTGGGCTGTAGCTAACGAAATAACCAGACACTTACAGTGGTGTCCCACGTGTGCCTTATGCTGGCATACAGGGACCGATTTTTAACAGTAAAAATGAAGATTTCAATAAAAGGACTAATTTGCTCTTTGATCTAACACATAGAGATCAATTCTTCCTTTTTTTAGTAGAGGGTTAAAATGCAATCCAACTCCTAATTTAAGGGTCTCCATGATACTTTTACCCACCTTTACCATATATTAACATTATATAACAATAGCAAACTGAATTGCTTAAACCAATTAGTATATATTAATTCAATGAAAATGTGAAAGATAAGTTACCTCATAGCACCAACAACGAGCAACATTCCGAATGGTATAACCACCACCACCTAATAGTAACAATGGAACATTGAAAGATCTCATAAATTTAACACATTCAGCATGACCCTTGATCGAAAGATTGAAACACCCCAACCGATCTCCAGATAGGGAGTCAGCACCACATTGAAGGACAACTGCACCAGGCTTAAAAACTTCCATAACTTTACCAATAATTGGCTTAAACAAGAAATGGTAACTCTCGTCATCGATCCCATCATCCAAAGGAACATTAAGGGAATAGTATTTCCCTTTTGAATATCCAATATCACGTATATCCCCCGTGCCAGGGAAATAATCGCCAAATTTATGAAAAGAAACAGTCATGACTCTGTCACTTGTATAAAATGCCTCCTCCACACCGTCTCCATGGTGGATATCGATATCAACATATAGAACACGCTGCAACAAAGAGAAGGAAAAGCATTATTGATAACAAACTATACAACATCAAGTTATTACCGGTGCAAAAACATAAATCTTTACAATCTAGGATGAAATGTGTGAATTGAAAACTTAAACAGTTCATCTGGGTCAATTAATATGTATACATTTATTATTTCATGCCTACTATAGCAACTGTTTATCATTCTTCGAGGGTTCCCGGTTGTCAATAAGTGCTAGCACTAGTGCGCAATGGCTTATCTATTTCCTATTGTTTTCCCAGTGTGGGACAAAGACATGGTCGCCTCTCAGAAATGAAGAAGAAAGTTCTAAAAGAAAGCCACGAAAATCGGATAAGTGGCTTTGTTTTAAGCTTTTCTACCTTCTGCCTGATCTTCAATGGAGGAATGGGTAGAGATGGCAATGGTGCGCGGTGGGGGGCAGATGTTGCAAAACCTATCACCAGTTAGCATGCTCTGCTCCACCACCCACCCCACTTGACTATGGATGTATAATCTTGAAAACCACTACCACCTCCATGGACTTTGGATGCATCTATCCCCAACCAAAGTGCTAGCACTAGCTCGCAATATCTTAACTATTTCTTAAAGTTCCAAACAAAGCTAACGAAGAACTAAAGTATTAAAAACACATACCTGATGCTGCTTAAGAAGTTCCAATATAGCAAGAACAATATCATTAACATAACAAAACCCAGAAGCTTCACATTTCTTCGCATGATGCAAACCACCAGCCCAATTAATCGCAATATCACAAATATTATGGTTTAATTTAACAGCACCACCAACAGATCCACCTGCATACGTTTGACAAAACGAGAAAAGGCCATCAAAAACCGGACAATCCTCACCGACATTAAACCGCTTAAGCTGCCGGAGCTGATCTTGCTGTGTTTCCGGCGTTATACTGCGAAGAAAATTCACATAATCATCGGCATGGAAACGGCAAAGGTCTCTTTCTCGAGCAGGTAATGGCTTGTAAACTTGCATATTTTGAAGCAATCCATAGTGTGCTAAAAGGGCATGCGTCATTCGGATTCTATGAGGTTTCATAGGATGACCTTGGCCGTAATAGTAATTGCCGACCTCCGGATCGTAAAAATACGACACTTTCCTCTTCACGCCGTCGGGTCCCGACGGTAATGAATTCCCTCCGGTATCCATCAAATTATAAGCTTAGGCTCTTTGTTTCCAACTTTCTCCCCCTGCTTTAATAAAAAAACCCTAATTAGATTTAACAAAAAAAAGGTCGCATATTTATTCAAAATAAAGTCAATATTTCGAAATCAAACATTTAAAAGAAAACCCAGAAAAGACACAATGTATTTTTACCTTTAGAAGGGAAAAAGAAAAGAGCTTGAAAAAGCTTTTTTTGCTCTTCTCTGCTTCTTTCAGCTATGGAAATGTTGGAAGAAAAACATAATATAAGCGAATCAATTAGGGATTTTTTTTATTGGGTTATATTCCATGTGGATTTTAGGGTTCATTACGTGGAATCGAAATTCAAGACCGGATAACCGAGTTAAATGGAAATATGAATTTTTAGGTTTGGTTTAAATCGTATTTTAATTGAATTTGATTTTTCTTTTATTAATTTTTATAAATTTGCATTCAAGCTTAACATTATTTATTTGGATTGAATATTTTAATTGATAATTCTATCTCCACTAGATAATTATAGAATTGAATTGATTTTTTTTAATTCCATTTTGTTAATTTAGTAACACAATGAGATTCTCTTGCATTTATTTAGATAAATTATACTAATAATCACTCAATTATGAGTAAGTTTTCTTATTAACTAATTATTGAATGTTATAAAATAATCATCCAATTATTAGTATTTTTTGTTATTACTTAACTATAAAAACTTATAAAATGAGTAACTAACCGTGGTAGTTTTTAAAATTGACATGATAACACCTTTAATCATCAAATTTTATCCATTATGTCAATTTAGTCTTGATTTTAAAAAATCTGACTCTCAACATTGACATATTGTGTAATTTAAATTTTTTTTTTGTAATTTTACTTTTTTTTATGACCCTTTCATTTAAAAACCTAAAAAATAAAATTCAAGATAATCTCTGAACTATAAATATTCCCGGATTTAAACCCACCTTAAATTGCACCAAACATTTCTAAACTATAATCTTTATTTTAAATTAATATTTAAACTTTAAAATATTCTAATTATATTTTCAATAAAATTCTATTACTAAAATTATTAATTTAATCAGAGATCAAATTTTTATATGACATAATTTAAAATGAAAAATTTAGTGAACAATTTAAAATGAAGGTGATATTTTAGGGATGTGTGCAATTAACTCATTTCTCAACCAAGAGAAACCAAAAGAGAGAAAATGCTAATAACAATCCTGTCATTTTACACAAATCTAAGACCTCAGATTACATTGACTTACTTAAGAATAAAAAAACAAAAAACAAAATACAAAAATAAATAGAAGTAAATTACAAATAGATGGGAAGTCTACTTAGCTTATTACTAAGAGATGATGATGTCTCTCTTTCAGCTTCCACACCAAATTTTTCAGGCTTTGACAGACACCAAGGTCATTTTTTTCATGAAATTTAGGAAGAAACCTTGGAAACATCCTTGCTAGACCTATTGTACTTCATATGGCTTTTCACTAGTTGCCCGGCAGCAAGTGCTGACATCAGTGACAGCTCGCCGGCAAGGACAGTACCGGCTACGATAGTCGCAAGGAGTATTGAGTTTGCTCCAGGGGATTCTTTGCTTGCACCCTTGACACCAAGAAGGTTCAAACAAGCTGATTGTGATGCAAGCTGAGTTCCACCACCAACAGTGCCAACCTTGAAGATAAATCACATAACAATATAAAATTATTAGGCAAGATACGGATATCTTAACCTTTTTTCCATATACGGATATCTTAACCTTTTTTCCAAGGTTTACCTGTATTGGAAAATTCTAAAAGTTGGAGCTGACTAATTCTTGTACCATAAACTAAAGAGTGTTAAATCATTATTTGGATCCGTGGCAACAATTCTTGAACTTTTTTTGGTCTTGTTCCCATATTCAGGCCTGAACCAAGTTACTGTCCTCACACTAGGGCTTGAACCTTTTTCTATCCAAATTAATCTTTGAACTAGGTAATTATTCTCACATTGAGTCATGAACCTCTTTTTTATCCAAATTAGTCCTTGAACTTGGTAATTTTTCCCATATTGAGACTTGAGCTTTAGGGTTTCTAAGAAAATATCAGAAACTAACTTTAAAAAAATTTAAGTCAAATATGGAACAATTGTCAAGTTCAAAGACTGATTTAGACCAAAAAACTTTAAGCCCCAACACGAGAATAGTAGCCAAGTTCAAACCCAAAAAAGTAATTTAACCCTTAAAAAGACTAACAATCAAAAAGTAGTTCGATCATTTTTTCACTTCGACAAGTCGTTCAATCTTACTATCATTAACCGTTTCAATGTACAAATACTAAATAGCTCACTCTTCTAGGAGAATGACTAATTTACTCGAGTGTACTTGTGGATCATGTCTTGTACTCATGTCAATGCATTTAGATGCATTTAGAGCGTACTTAGAGGGTCATATATCGAGGCATAAGTTGTAAGATATTTTTACTATGCCTGATAATTTTAAGAGTGAAAATCCGAGCAACACAATCAATTACCTCAATGGAAGGCATTGTGACAGAGACATGAAGGTCGTTGCCGCCATTAACAGCTTCCATCATGGTGATGCAATGAGAGCTCTCGACATTTTGGGCAGGATCTTGGCCAGTAGCTATATAGACAGCAGTGACAATGTTACTGGCGTGAGCATTAAATCCACCCAGAGCTCCAGCCATGGCAGAACCAGTAAGGTTCTTAAGCATGTTAAGCTCCACGAGAGATTCTACACTTGTCTTCAAGACCTTCCTCGCTACATCACCATTAATGATAGCCTCACAGACGACAGATTTGCCTCGGCCTTCAATCCAATTTACTGCAGCTGGCTTTTTGTCGGAACAGAAGTTTCCTGTATCCATCATAAATCAATAAAATTCAACGATCTTAAGCTCAAACAATGAAAATGATGAGGAACATAGGGTTAAAATATGCCTATACTCCCTGTACTTTTTGAAAATTACGAATTTAGTCCCTGAACTTGTATTTTCAGGAAATTATTTCTACTTTTCATATTTCAAAATTCAAGTCTAACTATTTTTATTTTTTATTTTGTGTTAAATTCAGGTTAATTACAGCATCTTTTCTTATTATATAGCTACCAAATGGGTATTTTTTTATTTCAAAATGTAATAGCAAGAAATTTAACCAAAATAATAATAGTGTTTTTGAAATCTGAAAAGTAGGACCAAATTCCTAATTTTTGAAAAGTACAGGAACTATAGGCACATTTTAACAGGAACATAATTATAAATCCATTAAAAAGAGACTCACCGGAGATGCCAATGACATCCATGTCAGGGAAATCGGTTTGAAGGAAATCTAAAACGTTTTGAACTCCCTTGGAAACCATGTTCATCCCCATAGCATCACCAGTAAAGCATGAGAATCTTAAATACAGATTCTTCCCTGCAATTGCACATTTGATGCTTTGAAGCCTAGCAAATCTGCTTGATCTGCAATAACTCAAAAATACCCAAAACTCTTAGACAAACAAGCAACAATATTAACTTGAATACAAATTATTAAACCAAGAATTCGAGGGAAAAAAAACCTGTTAAAAACACAAGCCAAGGTCTCGAAATTTTCAGGATCTTCCAAATACAACTTCAGATCAGCCGCCTTTTTTGCGGAACCGAACCTCACAACAGGAGCTCTAGTCATCCCATCTCTCAATAGAACACTTGTAGCCCCACCAGACAAATGAATAGCCTTACAACCTCTATTAGTGCTAGCTACCAAGCATCCTTCGGTGGTTGCCATGGGAACCGAGTATTCTCTTCCATTAAGCAACAAAGGCCCAGCAATGCCCACGGGAATCTGCACGTACCCAACCGGCATCTCACAACACTGTCCCAATATCGACTCATAATCAAAACCATCCAAGGGTAATCCTGATAATGACTTCCCTGTTATTCTCTGCAAAGCCTCACGCCTGATCGCAGCTGCTCTCTTGCAATCACCTAATTTAGATTCCAAAGAATATGAAGGAGTCATTCCACTCACAACGGATCTAATTATTTCTTCGTCTTCCTCAGTCATAACTGTCACAGGCATTTCATCGAACACTTTCTCAGCAGTTACAATAGGTGCCGGAGGTTGCAAAGATCGAATCGACCGATCAAGTGCTTGTCCGCAAGGAACGTGACGAGCATCTTCATTACGAAGCAAAACTTCACTTTCCACTTCATCATCTT
This sequence comes from Gossypium australe, assembly GCA_005393395.2. Taxonomy (NCBI): domain Eukaryota; kingdom Viridiplantae; phylum Streptophyta; class Magnoliopsida; order Malvales; family Malvaceae; genus Gossypium; species Gossypium australe. The sequence goes on along the minus strand of CM016614.1, from coordinate 1,622,133 downwards.
CAGTAGCCCAAACGTCAGCCGATGGCCGGAGAACCAAAGATTGAACGAAATCGATACCAAAGAACCCCAAAAGGTAAATAAACGACGCAACGGAAGCAAGAATCGCAACGATCTCGGAAAAGGTGACGACATGGAGAGGCGTAGAGGATCGGATCTTTTCCCGCCAACGGCAAAGAAGGAAATAAACCGCCGAGAAAAAGAGAGTGAAGAACACAGCATTCGTTAAATACAAAGGAAGTGGCAATGCGTCAGAAGCTTTGGTGGAATCATCTTCCAAAGCAATTGGCCTTGCCGGCTTGTGAGATCGAACGGAATTAGTCGAAGATCGCCGGTGGGTCTCCATTAATGGCGGTGGTGAAGGAAGCCGACGGCGGAAGGCACGGCGGAGGATGAGAGCATAAAATAGGAAAATGTGAAAACGAGAGGGTGCGAGACAGTTCCGCTACGTTCTAAGGAGAAACGGAATTGAGGGAAAAAATAGGGAAAACTATTTCTTTATAGCGTTGTTTTGGGAGGACACGTGTCGAGTAGTGAAGATATGTGGGTGAGAGCGTATGATATAAAAGGAAATGGCGCGTGAGTGGAGAGACAGGGTGTTGGCACGTGTGACAGCTGTGCAACTGAACAATGATATGAGACGAACAAAAAAGAGCTTGAAGGCTGTCTTTTTTCGCAAGTGCATGGTTTTTAGTTTGGGGGTTTAAGACAATAAGGTCTAATTATGCCCCTAGTCCATATATTTTTCATACTTTTGAAATTTAATTTTTCTGTTTTTAATTTCTGGAATTTAATCCATTTACTTATTTAAAAAGGTTTAATTTAGAATTCCATCCCTATACTTTATGAAAATTGAGAAGTTAGAATTTGTACTTTAATTTGACATAATTGGATCCTCTTATTTACGAATATGAGAAATTAATCCAATTATTGGTAAATAGGTCTATTTTTGCTAATTTAATGAATTAATTTGTTGAAGTGGTGATTTTTTACTAATTTCTTGCCTATATATTGTTGAACTTTTGATATCTAGGTCATCGATTTGATGAATTTTAACAAGGTTATCCAATCGTACTAACTTTTTCAATTTTTATAAAGTATAAGGATCAAATTTTAACAAATTAAAGTAGAGATACTAACCTTTCAATTTTCGTAAAATAGAGGGATGAAATTCAAAATTAAATCATTTAATAATAGACAATTTTTTTATTTAATTAATGGTTTTTAGTTGTTTTATTTAACATTTCCCATAAAAATAAAAACAAAAACATCATTATAACATTCATTACTCTCTTAAAATATTTTTTTAAGTAATTTATTTGATGAAGTTAATATCCAATTAATTTGTCACATAAAACTCTAGAAGAGAATTTATTATAATATAGCTAGACTCGTCAATTTAATAGCGACAAGTCTAACCACTAATATAGTAATATTGTAGGACACTTTATTCCAGTGTTGTAAAAAACATATAAATAATTAAATCAATCAAATTTTTTATTATCGATTCAATTGATTCGACCAGAAAAAATAATAATAAACACAATCATATAATAATTGCAACATAAACATTCAAAATTTTAATTTATAACGACAAAATTACATATTTAAATTAGCTTTAATTCAACTTAAATAATTTTTAATCGATTTAATATTTTTTTAATTTACTCTTTTTACTATGATATAGTATCAGTCAAATCGACGAGCGTGTTAATTTCTAATTCAACTGGTTCAATTTAATTTTGAGGATTGTACTTTTATTGATGGTTGGATAAGCCTAATTATGTACGAAATTATAAGTGAAGTAAGTAATTTTATAAATTAATAATTTTAAAATTTAAACATTGTTAATAAAATTATTTAAAATTTTATGTTAAATAACATTTACATTCTCATTTTTTTTATTTTTCCAAAATAATAAAATAAAATTTTTAATAATTTCTAATTGATATTGATGCAATAAAAAAATTAAATATAATTTAAATATAAATGGTATAATAATAAATTTAGCTCTCAAGTTTTACATTCTTTTATCAATGTGACCCTTGTTATTCTTTTGAGTTGAATTTGGCCATTAGCCTTTCAAAAAAAAAAGTCGAACCCGTTTAGGATTTTAGGGTTTAGGATTTTAGGATTTAAGATTTAGGGTTTAAGATTTTTTTAACATGACATAGTAAAATTTTTAATGATGTTAGCCTACAACTCGAGTAGTAGTTTACGTATACTTTATGTTGGCATTACTTTATTTATCTTATATGTTATATTAGCAAATAATTTAAAAATAGTTAAATGGTCAATTTGGGACCCAACCTTTTAGAAATTGCTCACATAATAGTCGAACCTTTTAAAATGGTCATATAAGGGCATAATATTTACAAAAGTGCTCAAATGAAGGTCAAACCATTTAAGATATTAAAATAAGGTATTCTCAAATGTCTCGTATCAGGTTTCAAATGATATTTTTATTATTTTCTTTTCTTTTCAAGCAATATTTGATTCAATTGTTGTGTTTATTCTAAGCACATTAACAATCACCTAATTTTTTCTACAAACTGGGCTTGAAATGTTTGAAAAAAGTATTTTTTGTATAAGTTAGACTCTTATATGACCATTTCGAAAAGTTTGCCTCATATGCGGGCAACTCTTAAAATTTGAACATTTAACATTTAAAATTACTGAAAGTATTAAAAAACAAAAATTCATAAAATTTTAAAAAAGTTTGCATAAAGTACACATTGATTGTCATACCGACTACCATATTTGAAATTTTAATGTCTTGGTCAATATTTACGTTAAAAAACAACCATTCGATCCATTTTAAAAGGTTAAAGCCAAATTTAATTATTTTTAAAAGATTTATGATAAAATTTATTTCAAAAAATAAAAAGTAGAAATTAAATTGTCAAAAAAATATAAATATTAATAACTAAAAAATTCATTATGCGAATATAAATAATAGCCATAAGTCTAATTACTAGTACTATAACCTCTAGAGATTCTTTATTTGACAAATTTAAATATTATTTTTAGACAAATCTAATTAGCCACGCCTTTTTATTCGACCCTTAGAAAATTATTTTTTTAATAAAAAATATCCTTAGAAATTTCTAATAATTAATATAACAACAAGAAATATACTTACTAATCTTACGGGATTCTTTATTATGATGACAGTTTGCTTGGTAAGAAAAAGGACGAAATTCTAATATTAGAAAATGTTTAAAAAACAATGTAAGGCCATGTCGACATGTCTCACTTGAGATGGTAATTTTTAACTTTTTTAGGGTAAATTATATTAATAAGTTTAAGTTTTTATCATTCAACTTAAAAAAATAAAAAAAAATTTATTAAATTATTTTAAAATTTTCATGTATGTCACCAAACTATTAAAATCGTTATTGTATAATATTCTCTATGTGCACTACTTGCACTAACCCAAATCTATCATTCTCATTCTCTTTTATAGTTCAATTTTCTTCATAAAACATCTTTGAAAGTTACAAATTTGTGAATCAAAATCCAAATAATTTTATTCTCTTATATTTGACATTAACTGTCAAATCGACTTGGATCTAAAGTATGTTCTTTTACTCATTAATGGGTATTGATCCATTGTACTAATTGTCGAATCATTGTTTAGAACTCGCTAGTCGGACTTAAAAAAAACCTCAACAATTCAGTGACTTAAATAAAAACGTTTGATTAATTCAGTGACTTAAATAGACATTTTTGAATAATCCAGGGACCATTTTGTAATCTTTTGAAATTAAATGATCCAAACGTAACTTACTACTAGTTTAGTGACATTGAGTAGAGTTTATCATTTTTTTAAGTAACATTTCATATCCAAATTAATAATTTTTCATTTTATTTTTTCGTTTTTTTTTTCATGTAAAATATTTTACAAAAAATGATATTAGAAAATGGATTGATTTTTAAAAAATTAAAATTTTTGTTATGTTAAAACGATTATAAGTAAAATATTTTTTATTATTTGATAAATTTTGCTGAAATAAATTTTTCAAAGCTAATTTCAATTAAAAAATCACATTACCAATTGGAAAAGGATTTTTCATTCGTAATTGATTTAGAAAACAATATTTAATTATTAATTAATTAAATCAATAAATAACATTAATTTTTCTATAATAATCTAAAAAACCAAATTTAAGTAATATGTATAAATTTGTAACATAACTATAAAAATAACCAAATACATAAATTAAACAATTACATGCTACAATAATATTGTTCATAAAAATATAATCCTAAAACATATCCAATTTCATAATTAAAATTATATTGAAATAAAATATTATTTCAATTTTCAATTTTCACATAACCTTTTTTTTCCAATTGAAATGAGGAGTAAAGCCAAAATTAATTATTTGCTAATTAATCAACAAAGGAAAAAAAAAGGCAATCAATTAAAAAAAATGCTTAATTATACAATGTGCAAAGTTTGAAGTTAGAAGGTGGTCCAACACCATCCTTAATAATTGAAGTATGCAGACAACTAGCAATAATTTTGAAAAAGCAAAGCATTTTTCAGTAAAATAAAATTATTTTACGCAATCAAACACCGAAAAATAAGAAAAGATATTTTCTGTAAAATATTTTATATGAAACAAATAGACTTTGATAATTTTTTTAATTTGATTTTTAAATTTGAATTAAATATATGATAATCTTGTATTTTGACATCGTATTACATCATTACTTAAATTTTAATTTTTTAAAATTTTGGGTGATTATATAACATAATATTAGAATATCACATCATCATACTTTAATAAAATATAAATTCAAAGATCAAATTGAAAAAAAAAATAAAATTTCAGGAATAATGTAGAAAAGAAAACCAAATTGAAAAAATTGTGAAATCAAAGACTAAATCTTATTTTTTATCCCAATTTTTTTTTGGTGAAATTTATCCCATTTTTTTTAAACACAAAATAAGTGATAAATCATTATGTATATCAAATTTAATACGTATACTAATCATATTTAATATATCTGGTGTTTATTTCATTGTGTACGTAACCATTATTCATGCTTATGTCATAGATTACACTATTACTATTTCTATGTTTATTCAGTGTTACCTACACTTAAACGGGCAAATTTCAAAATTACACCTGAACTAATATAATTTAATACAATTATATACATAAAAATTTAATTGTAATTTAGATATATACATAAAATATAATTTTTAATTTAATTTTATACATTTAAAAGAATAAATACATACACTTAAGATGATAAGTGTGCTAATTATTATTTGTACTGCAATATCTATTTCAAGCCTCAATTTGAGTCAATTTGGACTTTCCCGACTTACTTTGTTAAGTTTCTCCCTCTACTTTATGAAAATTGAAAAATTATTCGCTTTAATTTATCAAAAGTTGATTCTGATTTACAAAAATTGAGAAGTTAGTCCAAACCAATAACAAATTAGTTTTTGCCATTAAATCGCTAACATAAAAATAAGCGGCTCAATGATTTATAAGCAAGAAATTAGTAAAAATCACCGCTTCAGTCGTATATTCGTAACAACGGTTCAAGTTCATGGATTAACCAACAACTAAACTAACGTTTCAAATTTTGTAAAGTATGAGAATCAAATTCTAATAAATTAAAGTTAAGGGACTAATTTCTCAATTTCCGTAAAGTAGAATTATGAACTATTAGGCCTCTCTATTGAGAAAATATACCATAATGTCCCCAAAGGAAAGTTAATTCCGGGCAGCTTTGAAACATTTCCACATGATTCAAAAGTATAAAAGTTTCAACACTAACTAAATGTTCATCACATTCATAAACACCAAAACATTATTACACTAAACTACATCTCATCAATGACTTCAACAACACAAAAAAAGATAAGCAATTATTATATTGCCAAAAGAAAAAACTTTAAATGAACCTGTCACTTCTTTTCCCTTTTTTTTTTTTTTTTTTTCAATTTGATATGGTAGCCGCCGATTCCAAAGCAGGGTGATCCTGGTTGAGCGCTTCCCAATCGAGTTGTCTCAATATTTCAAACCTTTCTTTCAATGTCAAGAACCCAGCTTGAGGCGAGACAATGCCATGGTTTCCAGCTTTATAGATTAGGATTACACTAGAACCCATATCAGGGCCATGGAGTTTTCCTGTTAATAAAACCCTCAGGGGCATGAACAATGACTTCCCCTGCCATGAGAGTTACAGCCTCGGATATGTAAGTTTAGTACCATGCATGGATTATAATTTGAAGTATGGATGTAAATGAGACATCTTTATTCGCAAATTATTAGGGTTCAGCTTGAAGAAAGCTTAAATCCAGCTACAATTGTCATCGAACAACCAGATTCAAGTATCCTGATAATTGACTCGAGTAACTCATGAGTCCAATCAATCTTTTATATTTTTAATAAGTACTGAAAAAATTCAAATTGAACTTAAGCTCAAACACAAGAGCTTGAAATCGAGTTAGGAATCAAGCTCAAGCTTTAAAGGTGGAACTCAATCAAGCTCAAGCCCAAGCCAAGCTTCAAGCATCGAATTCTGAGTCAAGCTCAAGCTAGAGCTCAACTCGATTATACCCCTAATTTCAAGTACGCCATGAAAAGGAAAATTCAAGATCCCATAAAGGTAATGTATGAGATTAGAAGCTCACCTTGCGCTTCAGTGTTTTGCCAAAGCCCTTTACCCATTTCTGCCAGCCAGCAGGGCCTTCTTCCAATGCACCAAAGAGTTCACCACTATCATAGGCAGCTAAGAGGTGGGCAGAAACTTCAGAAAGCTTATCTTCGACAATGGGTCTACCTTCAGGGCTGCAGAGACAAAAACTTAAACGACATAATGATAGGATTCTTTGACATAAGCCAAACCCCAGATCTTGCAATCTATTGTAACAGCTGTAGAATTTGCCTATTATCTAAGTTACTTGGACTTGAGTATGACTATCATATATGGGCATGTGGGCAATATGGGTATGTTCAATCTTTTTGAAGTATTTCCATGAAGTTAGAGGATCGTATTTCTGTACCCATATTCAGTTATGCATTGGACATGGATACTTGTCGGAGCAGTATAGGATATTATGGTATTTTTCAGATTCTAAACATCCCAAAGTCCCAAAATTTGTGACAGGTTATATTAATCTGTTAGCAGTTACCGCTAAATAAAACCAGTGAATTGAACATTGGAGAAAGCATAAGCATAACTTCAAAGCACGGTTCTAAATTTCTAGTGGTCTACACACTACTTCAAAGCACTTCCACTATTATTATCCATAAATTGAATATAGTACTAATATCTACACTTCAGGCTGTCCTGACATTTGTGACTGGTTAGAATGCACAAGCACAACTAAAATTCCATCATAAACAATTATCAAAGTTGGAAAACATACTGAATTATGTAATAAAGAACAGAACGTAAGGGTGAGAATTTGATAATCACCTCGTCAAAGTAGCATGTACAGGGTAAGACAGCAAGTTAGAGAGTGCTGTATCCGAATCAGTTACCAAGTCGATCCCATCCTTAAGCAGCTGAACTGCATCCTGTTTGTACATATTTACATACCATTATTTATCATAATCTAGAGCAAAAATAGAATACTTCCAAAATGTGTTAAAAGGAAACATACATCTACAAATGGCCCTTCCGACTCCGTGAGAAGCCCCGTACTCTTCCAGCGCTCACCAATAAGCTGGGACAACTCCTCAAAGGGAATCGCTCTTAAGTGCTGGCCATTCATCCACCTTTAGTTTACAAGGAAGAAACAAATTAGAAAACAATATAAATGTGGCAACTTTTAGCAGACAAGAAACAGATAATTCTAGTTTTAGTTCTTGTATAGAGCTGTAAGCTAAAGTCGCAGAAAATTGTAAAATTCATTGGAGTTATAACTTGATCAAGCTTAGGACTTGCATATATAAATAACCAAGTATTCTCGCCCAAAGTAACAAAATTGAAAAAGAAATGGAACTTCAAAGTCCAACGAGCATGGATCCCACTAACAAACCAAGGATAAACTACCCCTAAGAACCAACCAAACAACCTAATAATAGGTACAATGTCACTTCCTCAAAGAACAAGAGTACAAGACGGATAAATTACAGTACTACATGGAAAATATGACCATAAAGCCTACAGTATCAAAGCGTAGAGAAGTCACCTTAACTTGGTAGAGTCAAAAACAGCACCACTTTTGTTAACGCGACCAATTGAGAATTTTTCAACTGTGAATTGCATAAAAAAATATTCAAATGATAATTAGTCAAATTACAATCATCCAAATATTATCTGTCAAAGCTGATTATAATTTTCCTTTTTCTCATTCTATTTCTTATGCTCTCTTTTCATAGATGGGGAGGAGGGATGATTGGTTGGTTAGGACTTAGAATAGAGGTGCATATGGATCAAATGAAGTCAAAGGAAAAACTAACCAAGTTGATCAATGGTGAAAAATTCATTTTCAGTTCCATCACCCCAACCTAGAAGTGCCAAGTAATTCACCATCGCCTGAGGCAGATACCCCATATCTCTGTACTGGAACAGGGTAATTTTGTTAAACATGGGAAGTTTCAATCCTCAATTTAAAAAGATAAAATTATAGAACCCATGGAAATTAGAGGAGATAATACAATTATTTTACATTTGCCACAAAACAAGGTAGAATGAAGATAACTACCTACCTGACCAACTGAAGTTGCACCATGGCGTTTTGACAATTTGCTCCTATCAGGTGCAAGAATCAATGAAACGTGGGCAAAGGAAGGCATTGGGAATCCCAGAGCCTGTGGCAAAATAATTTTTAAATCCAAAGATCAGCTTCCTCATTTTGTTGAAAGAAATCAGAAACTCTAAAAGTCACCAAATGGTAGCAAAAAAGATAATAGATGCCTTTTAAAATCACCTTGTAGATCAAGGCTTGCCTTAGAGTATTTGGTAAATGCTCTTCTGCTCTGAAATGCCAGTATATGAGAGTGTGAGAAGAAATGACCCAAAAAACACAAACAAAACACATGCTAGAGCTAGCCAAATGGTAAAAAAATTAGACTTTCCCCATTACCTTATAACATGTGAAATAGCCATGGTAGCATCATCGACTGTAACACAAAAGTTGTAAACAGGTTGACCATTGCTCCTCATTATAACAAAATCCCCAAGTGTGTCCAATTTCCAGCTAACCTTCATGACACTATCAAGCAAAATTAGTGCCTATAAAAGAAAATTACAGTTATGTCTTATACATCCTGTTGTTACTAGTTTAGGGACAGCTGAAGCTTAAACATGATGATACTTTGAACCAAAAATCCTGAAATTAACAGACAACAATTTGCAGTTTGCTGGTCACAAGGCTGTTAAGGGAGAAATACTTCAATCAATTGAACTTACTTCGCCTCGAATAAGGTCATTAATTTTCAAGCTCCCTTCCTTTGGAACTCGAAATCGATATGTATATGGGGTTCCCTTTGCTAGCTCTTCTTCTACTTCTCCATCTGCAGCAGTAGCCCACTTCCCCGAGTATACAGGAGGAAGTTTCTTTAGCTCTGCAATTTCCTTCATTTTCTCAAGTTCCTATAGGATTACGAAAGAACTCATAAGTCGAGTGTTAAAACCGATCATACTTCAAAATGCAGAATCATAGTTCTATTGGATCAAAGGTTATATTTTCCTGGACACAAAATTTACATTCTTGTCTCGAAAGGAATAGGTTTCTTCCAATTTCAACAGGCAATCAGATGAAACCAAAGAAGAAAAGGCAATTCAAAAGTTCAAATATCTCCCATTTGAAATGTCTTACTACTAACTTAGGACCAAATTCATGTAATGTAACCTTTATAGTCGAAATCAATTACCTCATTGGAACAGAAACAACGATAAACATGACCAGATTCTAAGAGCTTCTCAGCATATTGCTTGTACATAGAATTTCTTTCAGATTGTCGATAAGGACCATAGTCCCCACCCACAACAGGGCCTACAATGCAAGAGATAGAATCAATTAACGCTAAAAGTGAAAAACACAATGGCACCATACATGTGAAATTGAAGCAATAAATTTCAAATCAAATTAACTAAAACAGAAAGACAATGATAAGCACGTATAAACAGTACCTTCATCCCAGTCAAGACCAAGCCAAGCTAAATCTCGAAGCACAGCCTCCTCCGATTCCCGCGTCGACCTCTCCAAATCAGTATCCTCGATTCTCAGCACAAATTTTCCTCCTTTCGATCTTAAGACAAGAAAAAAAACCAGAAACAGAAATCAACAAAATTGACAAAGTTTTACACCCGAAAATAATAAACTACATGCAAAATAAGAGAAAAACCTAGCGAATAAGTAGTTGAAAAGAGCAGTTCGGGCTCCGCCGACGTGGAGATTGCCGGTCGGAGAAGGAGCGAAACGCACTCTGACCGGTGCATCACTGTCAATTGAAGCGCGCACAGAGAAATTTCGACGGAAATGGCGCCGGAAAATGAACGGAGGAGCGAATTCAGGGATTACTCTGATTCTCATCCATGGCGTCCCTGCAACGAGTGCCGCCATTTTTGAAAGGAAAAATGGAGATGAATAGAAACTAAGAGAAATAGTAGGATAGGACTTAGGATAGGAGTCTGATATAATTAAGCTGGTGTTTACAGGCTTGCACTTTCAGCCGTTGATTAAGTCTATTTCATGATAGATGAACGGCTACGATAAATTAACCGGGTGATTTTTTTTTTGACCATCAATTTGAATAAATATATATACGATGATCGTGACCGTCCACCTATTCACTATACTTCCCGTCTACGATTACGATTCCCTCGCTTAAGAATTAGGATTTAAAAGGATGGTTCAACAGTCAATTTAACTCTTTTTACTTTATAAATTTGACAAATTAATTTTTTATCTTAATTCGTGATTATTATATTTAACGAAAATTAAAAAATTAATTCAGTTATTACTAATTAACAGAGGCTAAGCTACATAAATAGTCACTTTGTTGACACTTTGTTTATTTATTTATTTTTAGTCTAAAACTATTAAAATGCTAACACTTTGTTGACTCATCAGTTTACTCGATGACATGTATTTTTTAACCATTATTTTGGTTAAAAAAATACATTCCATGAGTCAACAAACTCTTAACATTTTAATGGTTTATGGTTTTAAACTAAAAAAAATAAATTGAAAAGTTGGGTCATCATTTTGTAAAATTTTAAAATTAAATGACCTAACAAGAAATTTCCTAATAGTTAGGTGATCATTTATGTAGTTTACCCATTAATACAACATACAAAATATGTTTAAGCAATAAATATAAATTATTATGAAATTTAATTTAAATATTATTAATCGTGTTAAAAAAGAATAATGTGAGTAATTTTAAATAATATATATATATATATATTAAAATTATATTTGAGGATGATGACTCTGAGATATAACTTTTACATGTTAATTTTAATTTTTATTTAGCTCAACGTTAATTAAAAATTAGTTATTATCCATCTACATATATTTAGCCTATAAATTATTTAATAAATAATGCTCGATAAACTTTAATTAAAGCAAATCACTTTTAATTTTAATTGATATTTTATGATAATAAATAATATTATTTGAAAAAAAGTAAATTATAATTAAACATATAATTTCACTTTTGTTAAACAATGTATTTATTATATGTTTAATTATTATTTGGTTCACTAATAGTATTTCGAATTATAAACTATCAGTGCATTAGATATAAATTCATAATATTATATATATAAATTATCATGCAAGTAAAAAAGTAATGATTTTAGAACCAAATTGGATTAGCCGCATAAATAAAAATAATTAATTTTATCAATTTGATAGGTACTATGGTGAATGGTAAAAAACCAAAAATTAGAATACAAAAAGAAGTGGTTTAATCAGTTGAACTAGTTTATGATTTTCTAAAAATATTATTTATTATTGGTTCCCTTTTGCTATTACTCTTTGTCATTAGTAAAAGTTGTGAATTTGATCTCTATACTTTTATTTGGTCATTTTTAGTCTTCATACTTTCTAAATTTTAAAATTTCAGTCCTCACTAAACAATAATAGTTAAATTCATTAAGTAAAGTTCTGCTATTTTCAAATTTTGATGTGCCAAATATATTATCATATTTGTAATGTCATGTCAGCTTATTATTTCTACATATTACTCATTAAAAATCCAATTAATGGATTAACTTGCGCTAAGACTGAATTTCAAAATTCAAAAAGGATAAGGACTTAGAATAATTCAATTGGAGAAAATGGACATTATCTACAACTATATGAATAGTACATGACTAGTAAATGAATTTAAAATATACAACTATATGAATAGTACATGACTAGTAATTGAATTTAACTAAACATATTTAACTATTACTATTTGGGTCAAGACTAAAATTTCAAAATTTAAAAAGTAAATGGACTGAAATTGACCAATTCAAAAACTACAAGGACTAATAGCAAAATTTAACCTTTATTACTTAACTATTGTTGAATGGAAGTCAATAATTGGACTGCTTTACTATTGGGCTAATGTTAAAGGAAAATAATGGCCTATAAAAAACCTACCCCATGATAGAACCTCAGCTTTAATTTTTCAGTTATAAGCCCAGGTCCCTGTATGTATTAATTGCAATGGCTGAGATTTCTTATCATCCTTTTGAACTTGGAAGCCATTGATGTTCTAAGACTAAGCTGAAGATAAGGTAATAATAAAAGGGTTCATCAAGCAAGGATCATCAAAAGGTTGAAAATGGCATTATCAGCAGCAAGCACTATAATATCCCATAACAGAGCCGTTAATTGCTTAGCTTTCTCGTTGCCAAAGCTTGGGAATTCAGCAGTAAATCATCAGCAACTCCATTCGAGGATCAATTTTCATTCATTTTCGGACCATCCGTATGTTCATCAGAGTAGAAATGGTGGAAAATTTACCCCATCTTGCTTAGCGAAGACTGTTGTTTCTGATGTTGAGGTTCACAACTCCGATTTCACCACAGATGCTGCTGATGATGATAGTAAGTTTGTTGTTTATTTGTTCCTTTTATTTATTGTTTTTCATTGTTTTTATGCTTAATTTAATGTATGACCCCATCAAAATGAAACCCAGTTTAGAAACTTTGCTGTTTTTTTCTCCTTTTGGTTCCCTTTTTCTATTGAACAAGTTAATTATTTCAATCACTTATTTTAAGTATTAGTTGGAACTTGGAAGCTATGTTATAAGTGTCGGATATAATTAGCTCAGGTGGTCGGGCATTTTCCATAATATGTCATGAAGTCGAGTTCAACCATGTACGAATTCTTTAATTTGCCATGGTTTGTCCTGTTCAGGCATTCGAGACGTTCCACTTCGTGGACTCGTCAAGATTCTCGATAGAGTGGAGAGAATTTTTATCAGGGACGATACCATACTTATTGAGTGGTAGCATTCTCCTCCATGAGCATATAGGCCATTGGCTCGAGTCCAACCTCTTTAGTTTTCACAATTTTATCTGTTTAGGCACTATGAGGTGCTCTGTTAATCCACAAGGCTTTTGGTAGGGTCAGGGGATAAACTTTGGTTGGAGAAACTACCGGATTTTTGAGGGTCTGACTGACCCCTCAACCGTGTCCGACATGAGTATTTATCTAATATGGTAATGGTTTCTTTCCCTAAGTTTTTCGTATTTTTGGAGGATTCTTGAAGCTGAGCTTTCCTCCATTACCATCCAATGGAAATGATGGATAGAAAATTAATGAACAGGGTCTCAACTCTATGATTAAAGGATTATATATTATGCCTATGTCCGAACATGTATCAGGTGTAGGTGTCATATATGAATGCTCCAAGAAAAATGAAGACTCGGAGCAATATAGGCCAGAAGACACAATGAACGTAATGTTAGTGTTGTAGATTGTAAATTGTGAGCGAAAAATTGATATTGTTCTTTCATTTGTGAAGCTTGGTCAGAATTTGCTAAGAATGTATCAGGTGAATGGGATGGATTTGGAGCTGATTTCACCATTGAAGGGAAACCAATTGAACTTCCTGAATCTGTAGTACCTGAAGCTTACAGGGAATGGGAAGTCAAGGTTTATGATTGGCAAACTCAATGCCCTACCCTTGCTGAACCAGTGGAGAACACCATGACTTACAAAACTATAAAACTACTCCCAACCGTTGGATGTGAAGCCGATGCTGCAACACGATATAGCATCGAAGAGAAGAACATTGGGGGCGTGGACAATGAAGTTTCTGCCTTTGCATATCATTCTAGTGGATGTTACACTGCTATCTGGTCAGTTGCAGATAAAAATCTGTTGGAGTTGGAGCATTGCTTGATTAATCCTCGAGATAGGGAGTCTCGTGTGAGGATTATTCAGGTTGTTCGAGTCGGTGGTACGAAGTTCGTGTTACAAAATGTTAGGGTCTTTTGCGAACAATGGTATGGTCCATTTAGGAATGGTGATCAACTTGGTGGATGTGCTATTCGTGATTCTGCATTTGCCTCAACAGCTGCTACAAATGCCTCTGATGTTGGTGGTGTATGGAAAGGGTCTAATGCTGTTGCCAGTTTTGATAGTTCTGGTAATGTGAGTGTAAACATTTCCTTCACTTTTTAAGCATTTTTTATTTTTATTTTTTAGATTCAAATTATGCTTTTAATATCCTTTCGTTTTATCTATAACCTTGTTGGATGTGAGCGTTAGGTACGTGTATGTCTTGGAAGATTATAGCTTTATGCCCTTATCAGAATGTGCATTGGGTACGGGTTTTGAACATGAATACTAAATAGATGAGTGAATATTAGCTTGGCATTCTCCCTTTATTCGGAACTCCCTTTATTCGAAACTAAGTAATGATGAGTGAATATTAAATAGATGATTTTCTAAGAATTATAGCTTCAGAACAGTTTTTTTTAGACATTGTCACCAAGAGAAGTTTACTGTGTATATACCTACGGGCTATGTTACTCGGATTTGAGTATAATTGCTGTATAAAGCTATATGTCCAATGTGGTTATGTTCAATTTTTTCTTCAACTTTTTTTATTTATTGAAAGGGGCCCTAGAGAGTCATATCATTATCTCATATTTACGTGTGGGTATGCATTTATATAAATATTTCAAAAAAAATGGAGAGTCGGAGTAACATACACAAAATTTTGACGAATAAATTATTATATAGTCTGATCACTTATTTTTAAAAACTTCAGAACTTTCTTGAAGAGCTCAAAGATAATGGGGTAATGAAATCAATAAGAGATGGAAGCAATCTCATATTGCTCCCTAAACAATTATGGTGCTCCTTAAAGGACAGTGGAGGTGAAACTTGCAGTGAGGTGGGGTGGCTTTATGATCAAGGATATGCTATTACATCAAGATGTTGCTTCTCAAGTGAGGGGAAGTTGAAAGTAAGTTTTATTTACAACTTATGTATGTGTGTATGTGTTATTATTCTATACACTGCCAATGAAATAAAAAAATTCTACAAAAAGGCGGAGAATATTGTCATATGTTTTTAGAAAAATAAAATAATAATTACAATGAGACATGACTGCTACCTAAACCCGCTTGTGGAATTTTTTGTTTCACTAACAATGTATAGAAATAGGATTCAATTTTATGATATATCGTACTTATCAATTGTCAAGAATAGTGCTATCCTACATCAATTGAACTCTAGATTGCCTATGGTAAGGGACAAAGTTTGGAATTTAATATTGGGGTTAAAATAAAATTATAAAAATTTGAGAGGTCAAAATTAAAATTTTACTGTAAAAGGACTTGAATTGAATTATGAATAATGGTAAATGATTAAAAGTATTATTCTTTCATTTAAACAAAGGGAGACAAAGCCCCTATCTACTTTTAGTTATGCTTGTCTATAATTTTATATTTAAGCTGAGTGACAAGATTGCTTGTGTCTTTATATTCAAGTTGAGTCACTTCACCTATTACTAATTAGTTTGATATAGAATATTTAACTTGATATATGGTATCAGAGCTTAAAATTTTGTTAACATGCTTATTTTATTTTTCAAGTTTATTATGTGATAAATTTATTATATCATATAAAATATTAATACATGGTGTAATAATCTATGGTATAAAATATTAAACATGACTATGACATGTGAAATGGATAGATCATGTCGTATTTGTCATAATAATACTCTATTTATTTTGCAGGAAGTTTCTATAGCTCGTGAAACTACAGTTTTGGAAGGTGTATAGCAATAAAGGATTTAGATAAGTCTGTAATTTTATTTACATCTTAGTGAAACTTTAATGACACATTTACTTACAGATGAAGCTAAATTAAATCTCATAAAAAATTGAAAATGTCTGTAAATATTAAATTGTAAAAATATTTCTTGTTTTGGTTCTACAAATTTTATTATTTACAGCAGCCTATACTGGATGTTGAAGATTGATGATACTTTAATAGGTTCTTATATTTGTATTTGATATTCGTGTTTAATGTATATTTTTTTTATATCATTTGATGTCAAGTCATAGAAAAATCTAGTAATTTTCTTTTTAAATATTTATAACTAATGGTGAATAATCGATTGATTCAATTTAAAAAAAATTGATTTACTTAATTTTTTAAGAATCTAAATCAAACAAACTTTGCTCTAAAATTGAAAAATCAAGATGAACTCCATTTAAAAGATATTATTTTTTTATTTTGAAAATATCAAATTCTTAATTTATGTTGTTTATTACTTTTAAGGAGATTTAGACTCCAAATAATTAATAAAAAATGGATATTTAAAAAAGAATGAAAATTTAAAAATTATTATAAATTTAAGATTTGAATATAATATGCTACGGTTTAATTTATTGATTGTGTTTATTTTTTGGGTAATAGGGTTTATAATTTTAAAAATAAAATATAATATATTTTAAAGATTTAGAGGTGTAGATATGATTGTATAAAAAATCAATATAACATAAATTATTCAAAAGCTTACATAATATTCTTCTTTAGGAAATTGAGTATACTAATTTGTTATTTAAAGTTTTTTAAAGTTAAAATATATTTCAAAGAGATACTTTTCATACATTTAATTGTTAAAATCGTTAAAATTATTTTATTAAATTTATATTCATTATAGAATTAAATTTTTTAATACATTAATATTAAGTGATATATATTTTAATTTCAATATCTCATACTAAAGAATTTATCCTAAAAAATAATTATTGAAGAGTACTTAGCAACCCAAAGTCACAAGCTCAATCCATATATTTCTTAAATATATATTTTTAATTTCATAATAATAATATAAAAATATAATATTTATGAAAAATTAAAAATATATAAAATTACTAAAAATATGTCAGGAATAAATTTGGACAAATAATTCTCCTAATTCAAAAGCAGGTAGACAATCAGCTCTCTAGATTCATTCCGAAATATTTTTATATTTTTAATTTTCTGTAAATTAATCAAAAAATATTCAATGTTTCAAAATAGTTAGAATCACGTCAACATATTACTACTAAAATATTTACAAAATTAAAATTTAAAATTTAAAATTTAAATACCAATTAAATCTAAAAAGAAAATTAATATACAAGTCATGAGTGATAAAATATATATTAACCCAACTTTATATTTTGATTCAAAATATCATTGTTTATTTTTTCTTTAATATCTTAAGAAAACAAAGATACAGTCAATGAGTCAATCCAACGCAGCATATTCTTCAATCTCACTCCTCCGTTAATTAAACAATCAGTTTTCCCACTAATAATTTTCCCTATCAAAGTTCTTTTCTTCTTTTCTCTCCACCTTATGATTCAATTTTCTTTTACCAAATCAAAACAAAGGATTGAAAAGACTGGGGAGCTAATTATGCAATTATAATGTTCTCTTTTTTGATTTGTTTGTTTGTGTTTTTTTACAAAACTTCGATGGAGACCCAAGGAAAGATACGTTTCATTTGAATACGTGCTAGATAAAGAGAGAAGTGTAAAAGGGCAGGTGGCTTAGTTTCAAAAACCCCAATAATAAGCTTTTTTTTTTTCTTCGTTGCCAAATGTTTATGGGAATTTGCAGTGAAGAAGCTTTATTGGCCATTTCTATATCTGCTTTTGCTACCATAGGTAATTTGACCCTTTTTTTTTAATTTGCTTTTTTTTTTTCTTTTGATGGTTCTGTATGGAATCTTTGATAACTAGCTTGAATCGTTTTTTGATCTTTGATTTGAGTTTTTCTTTGTTTAACTTTCAGGGTACTTGATTTAGTGCTCACTTTTTCAGTAATAATGGGTGGACCTGTGCTTGTAGCTGTTGCAGCAGCTATTGGTAACTTTTTGCAAGGATGGGATACCGCCACCATTGCAGGTAATTTACTCCTTTTCAGTTCTTCACTAATTTCACCGAGTGGTATAAACTAGATAAAAGTAACATAGTACTCTACTAAAAAAAAAAAAAACAAATTAGTCCCTCTCTATTTAATCAAAGAGCAAAGTCGACTTTTTTATTAAAAAATTATCTATTTCTGAGTGACAAAATAACCAGAAAATTATTAATGGGTGACATTTGTACCTTATTCTCAAGTCAGTTTTTAGTAGTAGAAACAGTTTTTAATAGTAGAAACTGTAATGTATAAGGATTAATTTATTTATTTTTAAGTAGAAAGGATGCAATATAATTTGACTCTTAATAATTGTATATCACGTCAATGCCAATAAATAACAGTGTCAAAGCAACATAGGTCATATACATGTAGTCCAACATTGAAAAGTTCCAACCATTTGGTCTAAAATAATCATTTTTATCTAGGTAAAAGTATCACGAAGACCCCTATATTAAGAGTTAGATTACATTTTATTCTCTTTACTAAAAGAGGATAAATTAATACTTATATAATAGATCAAATAACAAACTGGTTCTCTTTGTTAAAAATTTCATTTTCTTTTGGTGTTAAAAATTGGTGTGAATAACTAGTTAGTTACATATGACATACCATGTATATCTCATTCTGACATACATGGACTGGTTTTTAACAGTAGAAATGGATGAAATTTTTTATGAAAAGACCGGTTTGCTCTTTGATTTGATTAATGAATAAGAGTTAATTTGTCCATTTTTTTGAGCAGACGGGATAAAATGCAATCTTAATCCTAGTACAATGACCTCTATGCTACTTTTACCTTTTTATCTATCAAATATCTATGGCAAACTTCATTTTATGATTAAATTTGGATTATATATATACATACAATACATATTTATATACACACGCTCATATATATACCCTCTTTGTCATTTTCTTTTTTTCTTTAGGTGCTGTTTTATATGTTAAGAGAGAGTTCAAATTGGAAAGTGAACCAACTATAGAAGGCTTGATTATTGCAATGTCTCTTATTGGAGCGACCTGCATTACTACATGCTCAGGATACATATCGGATTGGCTTGGCCGCCGGCCATTGCTAATAATCTCATCGGTCTTTTACTTTCTTAGCGGTATCGTAATGATATGGTCTCCTAATGTTTATATCCTACTTCTGGGAAGACTTATGGATGGCTTTGGAGTTGGATTGGCTGTAACACTGGTCCCTGTTTATATATCTGAGACAGCACCACCAGAAATAAGGGGGTTGTTGAATACCCTTCCACAGTTTACTGGTTCCATTGGAATGTTTCTTTCATATTGCATGGTTTTTGGAATGTCGTTATCGACAATACCGAATTGGCGGTTGATGCTTGGAGTTCTTTCTATTCCTTCCCTTGTATATTTTGCATTAACTGTGTTCTTCTTGCCTGAGTCACCGAGATGGCTAGTAAGTAAAGGGCGAATGTGTGAGGCGATAAAGGTTTTGCAGAGGCTCCGTGACAGGGAAGACGTTACCGGTTAGTTCATCCGCATTCACTCTTTCAAGTTTTCATTTTTTTCGGTATGCACATTGTACTTGCCACCTGTATTGTGTTTGTGTTCGTGCTCTGTTCATGTGTGCTTGCCAGAACTAAAAAAAATAGGTATTTGTCGAAAGAATATGTGCTCTTTTTATCTATTTGATGAATGATGATGCATATTTAGATGGTACTGATAGTATTTAGATGAACAGCTGAGAATGCTTTGCTAGTTGAGGGGCTCGGTGTTGGAGGTGAAACATCAATAGAGGAGTACATAGTCGGTCCAGCCAATGAAGACATTGAAGACCCTGATATATCGGCTGATAGAGATCAAATCAAGCTATATGGACCAGAACCAGGTCTTTCATGCGTAGCCAGACCGGTTACTGGACGTAGTACCCTTGGTCTTGTGTCTCGGCATGGAAGCATAGCTAGCCAGAGTGCCCTTGTTCCTGTGGATCCTGTTGTCACTCTCTTTGGAAATATCCATGAGAAGCTTCCCGAAACAGGAAGCATGCAAAGCATGCTGTTTCCACACTTTGGCAGCATGTTCAGTGTGGGAGGTAATCAAGCTAGACATGAAGAGTGGGAGGAGGATGAGAGTGTCATTAGAGAGGGCGAGGACTACCTGTCTGATGCTGCTGCTGGTGATTCTGATGACAACTTGCATAGTCCTTTGATTTCTCGGCAGACAACCACTGTGGAGACAGGCATTGTTCCACCTGCACAAGGAAGCTTTGCAAACTTGAGACTAATTAGTTTAATGCAAGGAAATGATGGAGAACTGGTTGGTAACACAGGGATCGGTGGTGGTTGGCAACTGGTTTGGAAATGGTCCAAAAAAGAAAGCCAAGAAAAAGAAGAGGGATTTAAAAGAATTTATTTGCGCCAAGAGGGTACCCCTGGATCTATACGTGGATCACTAGTTTCTTTGTCTGGTGCTGTTGCCCCTTCGGACAGCAAGTATGTCAAGGCTGTTGCTTTAGTGAGTCAGCCGGCTCTTTATTCCAAGGAGCTTATGAAGGAGCATCTGGTTGGACCAGCTATGATCCATCCAACTGAAACTGCGCAGGGTCCAAGTTGGAGTGATCTCTTTGAACCCGGAGTCAAGCATGCTTTACTGGTAGGCGTGGGAATTCAAATACTTCAGCAGGTTATGTCGAAAACCTTACCGTAATCTTCTATTAATCTGCTTGGTTCCATTTCCGGAAACAGTTCGTATAAGCTTTCCAGCTTGTGCTTGCTGAATTATGAAGTATTTTTATGAAGTTCTTGTTTTTCATCTTAAAATCATTTCCTTATGGCTGCATTGCTGCCTGCTTTACTGTTTTCAAAGAATATTACTGTTACGGTATAGGGTTTTTGCTTTACTGTTCGAAGAGTAGGCCTTCTTGATTTGTTGACCGAACTCCTTTGATCTCTTATTACACTCTGTTGAAGCTGATGCACTAATGTGATTGGGGTATACTACTGTTGCAAAGTTATTTTCCTACTATTGATGATCCTTCGTTTTTCAAATTCAGTTCTCGGGTATAAACGGCGTTCTGTACTACACTCCGCAAATTCTCAAGCAGGCCGGAGTCGGATTTCTTCTTTCCAACATGGGAATCAGTTCAGCTTCTGCGTCACTGCTTATAAGTGGTATTACAATTTTGTTGACGCTTCCAAGTATAGCTGTTGCAATGCGGCTTATGGATGTTGCTGGTCGAAGGTAGATTGAAATTTTTTTTTCCGTGTATTTGGAGTATCATATATCCGAGTTCATGTTGAAGCTCTATCAACGTTTGTTCTTTGCTTCCTGTGCATGCAGGAATTTGCTACTCACTACGATCCCACTCCTGATAATATCTCTCCTCGTATTAGTCATCGGAACCATCGTTAAAATGGGGAACGTCACGAACGCTGCATTATCAACCATTAGTGTCGTGCTCTGCTTCTTTTTCTTTGTTATGGGGTTTGGTCCAATCCCAAACATACTCTGCACCGAGATCTTCCCAACGCGTGTTCGTGGCATTTGCATTGCTTTATGCTTTCTTATCTCCTGGATTTGCAACATCATTGTCACATATTCACTCCCCGTACTTCTCAAATCTATCGGTCTTGCTGGCCTCTTCGGCATGTACGCCGTTGTATGTGCCGTATCATGGGTGTTCATCTTTGTAAAAGTTCCTGAAACCAAAGGCATGCCTCTTGAAGTCATTATGGATGTCTTCTCTGTTGGTGCAAAAAGAACATCTTGAAGGAATATGTGTGTTCAAATTTTTTTATTAGGTGTTTGCAAATAGTCTTTTGATTTTATTTAGGTAGAAAAAGAAAATAAAAATTGATAATGATATAAAATTGGTTAAATTCTACTGTTACTCTCTGTGTGGAAGCCGAGTATTTAGTTTTTATATTATAATTTAGTTATTTTTAGTTTTTGTATTTTGTAAAATTTGATCTTTGAACTTGACAAATGTAAAAATTGTAATAATACATGTAATTTTATAATGTTTTGTATACAATTAAGGTAAAAAGACATATGTAGTCATTCTCAATTTCAAAATTGAGCAAATTGACTTTAAAAATATAGGAGCAATTTAATCCTAATCAATTTCAAAAGTGAATAATTAAGGATAATTAATCACGGTGTTAATGTCTTTCGTTAATTGTATATATTTTGATTAGTATAGTAACAAATTTAACTTTTGATGTTTATATATTTTGTTATTTTGACATTAATTCTAAAATTTTAACAAATTCAGACTCTACATTTGCACAAATGTTGCATGATAAATTTGTTAAATTAGGATTAAATTGATAGAACATGTAAATTTTGAGATCTAAATTTATTATTGTGCAAAGCTAACTTATATACAATTGATAAAAAATATTAATGTCTTGATTAATTGTTCTTAATTGTTTACTTTTGAAATTAATAGGAATTAAATTACTTTGGAGTTTTTTTGAAGAGACCAATTTACTCAATTTCGAAATTAAAAAAGATTGAAGAGATATTTTTACCTATAATTAATATTAGCAAACATTATAAAATCTATAATATTATTATAATTGTTATACCCTTTTAGGCTTGGGCGCGTATCAACACATCAGGATGACCTAAAAAAACATTCGAGACCTACCTAATAGCCTTGGTGATTAGCCCTATAGGATTTGTACCTCTCGTTTGGCCCTTGATCTCAGCAAGGATCTATGCTAGCCATTCTCTCTTAAAAAAGACCGAGATTATCTGTTCCCAAGAACAAGTCACTCTCTTTATGGTGTGAACACATCTCAAAAGATTATTGGATTCCACTTGAATGTAATAACCCTTGTAATAAAGATCATATGCTCCTACCCTTTAATAATAAACTTTTTATAACAACTCAACCTGTTACACAAATAGACGAGAAAATTTCCAAAATAAATACTCTCAAAAAAAAAAAAAATGGAAAATAGATCTTTTTGGTCTCTCTAACAATTTTGGAACACTCATTCTCCCTAACTCCCTCCCAAGTTCTCAATCTATTCTCTTGTTTCCGACTCTCCATCTTATTAGGTGAACTGCCTTCCTTAATACTACCACTCCCTTTTCCTTATCTTCCTTGTTATACACTATAGTACAAATAACTCATGGATACATTTTAGAAAGGTTACTCTAGAACCAACCAACAAATTGTGTGTGCCACGTACATGCCTATGTCTTACACCGTTTTATAACAGGCGGTGCCACCTGCTTTTCATGCAAATGTATATGTACACATTATCCATTTTTGAACACAGATAGTGCATTATTAAGTAGCAAAATGGATATGAAATTGAAGGACCCAAAGAAAACAGTGAATATAATGAAACCTAAGGGAAGCGGTATTGCTTGTGATGAGACGTGCGGCTGCCCTTCGCCATGTGCCGGCTGTGTCACTTGCAGGTTCTCTCCGCATATTCTCTCTTATCCTTTTTCTATACATTTAAGATAGATTTTATAGGAGAAATTTGTGTTATTACGTACATATATATATATATAGGTCTGCTATGGGGGACACATCGGAAACGGATGGTCACCGGCGATGTTCGTGTGGCGATCACTGCTGTTGTAACCCTTGCTCATGCGACAATGCTGTAGCTGCAGAGGGTGGTGTTGGCAAGGCCTTCTGCAAGTGAGGGGATAGTTGTACTTGCACTACTTGCTCCTCTTGAGCGATTCAATTTTTTCTTTTTAATTTCTGTACTTTCCGATTATATTTTAAAATTTGAAATTTTAATCTTGATTTGGATCCAGTTTCTTTAACAGGATTCATGATCTTCAAAGAAAATTTAATCAATATGGAAATTAAATTATATGGATGATTAATGTATTGAATTAATTGAATTTTTAAAGATTTGGTTATAGGAAAAGAAGGCTCTTCACCTTCTTGAGGATTACTCCCCTTAGACTTCTTCGCTAGGAATTGTTTCTTTTTCTGGGGGGCCATGTTTGAACAAAGACATGAAAAAAAAAAGACCATGCCCCCACAAAGGGCAAAGAAACATGAAGAACGAAGTTACCTAACTTACCGTCACCACCCAAAGCATATGATTAATCCCCAAAGGAGGGTCATCTAGGTTATAGTCTTAGCAATGGGATTGATTCACATAAAGGAAACAACCTTCTGTTAAGGTTGTGAATGCTTACTGTTGTGGTTATTTTTGGTTGCTTGGTTCTGTTTTATAGGCTTGCTTTGGTGTTATTTTTGGGGATTTGAGTTGAGAAGGGTTGGTAGGGGTCTCGTGTTGGAGGATGGGTGTTGTTGGTGCTAGCAATGGTGAAGAGGGAGGTGAGAGCTTAGTAGTTTCAGTTGGGAGATGGTGACGGTTGCTGGGAGAAGGGAAGGGAGTTGTTGAGGCAGAGAGTGGGCTGAGGGGAGGGGATGGTGATGGAGAGAGTGGGTGAGTGGGAGCCGAGAGCTATAGCGATGAAAGAATAATAGAACAATAGAACAGAAACTAACACCGAATAATCTTGATTATTATTTGCTTGATTTTGAATGAGTACAGAGGTAGTGTATATATACACACAGAGAAGTAACCGCTAAACTAATAACAGAATTAGTTAAGCCAGACTAACAACCTCTTAACATTCACCCAACTACTTCAACTTCAAGACCTCAAAAATTAGAGGCAGATAACAGTTGGTGAGGATATTGACAACCTGATCACAGGCCGGGACCTCTCCAACCAGAGATCCATCAGCAATTTTTTCTCGAACAAAAAATAAGTCGAGCTCAACATGTTTAAATTTTGAATGAAGGACAAGTCGAGCTCAACATGTTTAAATTTTGAATGAAGGACAGGATTGGACGCAACTGTTACGGCACTGGAGTTATCACACCATATGATCGGTGTATCAACAGAATCACACCGAAGTTCCTGTAATAAAGATTCTAATCACGTGACGTCAGTAGCAGCTGCAGCCATCCCTCGATACTTGGCTTCAGCAGTGGAATGAGATACAACATGCTGTTTCTTGAATAAGACGGGGCAACGAACAAAGTAGAATTTGTTGGTGTTTTAATCAATTAGCAGCAACAAACAGCTGAAGCTTGAGTAACAAGGCTCGAGGCTTGCAGCAGAAGAAAGAAAGAAAGAAACAGAAATTTGCCAAGAAAATCTAGAAGCAAG
Organism: Gossypium australe; assembly: GCA_005393395.2. NCBI lineage: Eukaryota > Viridiplantae > Streptophyta > Magnoliopsida > Malvales > Malvaceae > Gossypium > Gossypium australe. The sequence goes on along the minus strand of CM016614.1, from coordinate 1,596,636 downwards.
AAAGAAGGAGCGTAAAATTGAATGAAATCTGATGATTTTCATTACAAAACATTGTTGACTTACAGCCATTACATATATCAGTAAATGACAATGCAAATCTTAGCAAATCATCACCTAATGTTTACCTAATACCACTAAATTACATGGAAACTTGAAACATTAACTTGTACACTTTGTATTGCTGATATAATCAGCTCAATCAACATCAAATCTACATAAAATATCAACCTAACATAGTTCCAAGCCAACTAAATACATTACATTGACTGATACTTTCAAAATAAACAAAATGGTTGAAATTTCCACATGTGATAATAGCTTCTGCATGGCTTGATTGCATGGCCACCTTTGATGCTGCATGTGCTGCTTCTGTCGAGTTGCATGGGCTGCATGGGAGGCCAACTTCTAATAGAATTAACCTTAAATCTTCTTTATCATACTGGACCTCCATGATCTCTAAGTCTTATTACCATCCGAAATGGGGTGAGGATCATAGTTGATATGAGGAGTGCCCATAATGTGATGCTACCTTGAGTGTATTGGAGGATGGTATACTTGAGTGTGGGGCTACGACAGCGTCCATGAACAATAAGATACCGTCCATGTCAGATAAGCTGAAGCAAATGATTTAAATGCTCCAATATTAATCTGAAGTGTAGACTCCAATGGAAGAGGCCGTGCATGATTTTGCTGACCCTGATTGCGAGGACCACTGTACTGTTGTTGACATTATTGAGTTAAATGGTGAAGTTCAACAATAGATTGGAATTAGAGACCATGATGAGCATTTAAATATGGAAGGTGTCTCCAATTCAATTGACGTAGTAGTAGTTGTTCCTAACAGTGAGCTTAAACCGATCTTGAATGAAGGTGTAAAAGAGCCTATACACTATCTGATCATAGTTGGGGAGATGCCAACCGTGGGAGTTAATGAGTTTGTTCCGTTCTCATTCGAAGAGGGAGGTAAAGCTAGAGCAACCATAGCCTCAGGCGACATTGGGATGAGCATGTGCGACATAATAATACCTCGGAACATAGCATAGGGTTGGCTTGTATTTGGCGTCAAATGACATGTTTTAACCTTCATTATAACAACCTCATTTATCTGTCAAAAGTCTTGATTTTATTGGCTATTATATATACTCATATATCAACATTAGCCACACTTATAACTGCATTTTATATTAAGATCATAATAATTTTTTAATTTCCAAACAAAAACACAATAATATATTAATAAAATTTTATGTATGTGTGATTTACATCTCATATTTAATTAAAATTTCAATGCAATTCAATTTATTAAAGGTCATTTTTATTAAATAATGTGTGATTCTTAACTAAAAATTATTATTATTATTTACTTATGAATAGAACTAATTTTTCTAAAACTTTAGAGCAGAGTTGCTATGGAGAAGTAACTTATTAAATAATTATAAATGGAAAGTTATTACAGATGAGGAAAAAAATAAAATACAAAAAATGAATTCCACAAGAAGTTTTTCTATTGTACTAAAATGTTATTGTAGGTGATGGTTGTTATAAAGTGAGCACCTTAGAGAAACAAAAAAGAGATTGACATCTGGACTGAATTAGTTGCATCCACAAATGGTGAAAGCATTCATGTGTATATAATTCTTATAAGAGTACAAACATTTTAGGACTCTTTGCTGATATAATAAAGAAATTTAGGTGGTTTTGTGAGTGCAACACTAATACATTACAATACCATTGAAGTAAATAACAAATTCTTTCATTCGTCTCCTTATCCATATTTCTTTGATTTTTCGAAGAGGAATCAACGTTTCCATATGGCCAAAAAGCTTTCGACAAAGGACTTGAAATGTCTCTTAGTTAATTTGAAGATACAAATATATTTCTATATGCAAACTTTTCAGAAAGTCTAATTTCTTTTCAATTAAACTTTCAATTTATTGTTGTTGATTGAATTTCTTGTTTAACAGTTAGTTTTGTTTTGGCGTTTGAGAAAATTTCGTTGCCCTTATAACATATATATGTGTGTATATATATATATATATATATATCCATATCCATATCCATACATTGCATGTGTTTCTTTTATTCAATTACATCGCCTAAGGTTGCTCATTGCGATTAGTTTACATATTTATGGTAATTTGCTTATGGTAATCTGCTGTGTCATCCCTTGACTAATTCTTCTCATTTTCTGTGTTAGCATTGTCTTTTGCGTTGTTTTTTTTATTATTTTGAACGACTTTAGCCACCTCTTTCTTAAAATTTCGGTCTGATGTTGCTTTCTAAGCATCACTGGGGGTCTACCATGCCATTTTCCTCTTCAACCCGCCGGCAACTTCCACTTTGGATTTTGGAGAAGCTGCAATCTCATCAATATCTACATCAGCTAAAGTAGAAGTTGGACCATCCACACTTTGGGAATCATCTCCAGCAGAGCTTTTAAGTTTTCAACGAGTTTAGCCACCCCTAAACTCAAAAGTACCTCTTCGGCTTCTGGGGCTGCTGCCTCATCAAAAGCCTTCTCGTCTTGTCTACTATGAATTGGATTGATAGCACCAAAACCAATGAGAACACAATGAAAGAAACCTTTGCCATCTTTTTTATTTTCTAAAAAGGTTTAAGAAAAAAAGTAAGATATTTTTTTATTGATGCTTAAGGATGAAAATGAGAAATTGAAAGAGTTTAAGATGAGATATTTTGGGTGAATTTAAGGGCCATAGACTAGTCCAATGCCTAATAGCTATACATGGTACAAGCTGCACAAGTGAAATCCATATAGAAGTATACTACCTCTATTTGATGTTGATTAGACTAATGTGTTTTAACCTTACTGTATTACTTCTATTTGACTTTAATTAGAATATGGTTTTACAAACCCATATATAGACGTAGTCGTCTCTCTTCTTGTATTATTTGAATTCGACATAGTAAATTTTCTTCACTTTTACCTGTGGTTTTTTCCAAAAGGGTTTTCATGTAAAATCTATGTGTTTTATTATTCTTTCTTTTCTTTGCGATACATTAACATTATCGACATTCTATTTTCACATAGATCAACATGTACAATCAATTATTTAAACAAAGTGGGAAACTTCGGTGACAACTTTTTATATCTCAATTACATATTGCAAACACCTTCGAGTTCTTTAAAGCTTTTTTTTTTAATTAAGAGAGATTAAATAAATATGTAAATGTCAAAAATGTTAAATACTCACTACCAAAGTACAAAATTCATGGGATAAACTGCAAAATGGTCACTTATGTTTGGTTCAGTTTATGTTTTGGTTATTGATCTATCGTAATCTGACACATCAAATTTGTGGCACCCCAAACCAGGCAGGGACGGTCTGACCCGAATTTCGAATGTCACATTAGCCATCGAAGTGAATCTCTATTAAAACCACCACAAAGCACACCAACCACCAAACACACCTCACACAATTATTCATGGAATGTTTGATAACCTAAAGTCATGCTTCTGTTGCGCTACTCTAATAATCAAGTCATTAGCATAATTCGTAAATTGAATTTTTAACAAGCAAATATACTAAAAGCTTCAATTGAACATTAATGCAGATGAAAAGGTTATATTTGAAAGGGTTTTAGAAACCATTTTATTTAAAAACTAATGATTAGATCTAAATCGTAATGTAGTAAAATGTTGGAAAACACCATTTCATAAGGTTGAAAATATTATAGTAGAGTAATACATATAATCTTGTTTAGGAAGATTCATTAAAACATCATGCATCTCTTCATAAAATCATCATCATTTAATTAGTTCACAGGCCACCTACTATTTACATAATTTGTCCAATTTTATATTTCATGCATACTAACTTCATGATAGTTTTCAAATCACACATAAAACATATAAAACTTACCTTAATAACCAACGAACCTTCAACTTACACTTAAAAGTTAGTCCAATAATTACTCATACAATTCATCAATCATTTATAATCTACTATTCAATCATCTATCTGAAGCAGTAATAAAAACTCTAAATCAAACCAATTAAAGAGTTCTTAATGTCCAATTACAAACCATTAACAATTCAAAGCCTAAAACCCTTTAAAATTAGTCCCACATTGCCTTCCTTATTGAGTTGGAAGCACACCAAACATACTCAAGGTAAATTGCCTTGCTGTGGATCACTTGGTAGCTCACTTCTCCTTCTCGTTTCAGCTATATCATTGTATTGTTAAACATGAAAGAGTGTGAGATTTTTCAAGCTCAGTGAGTGCTCAAAGATTTCTACAAGTAGTCACAATATCCAAGTTAAAAAAAAAGCATACTATTACAATTAATTATGGTAAGCAATCAAGCATAACTTATGGCGTTCTCATTGATATGTTGGCACAATGTGATCATGAAGTATATATACAAAATATATTACATTGGATAATCAAATTTCCAAATACAACCAATATAATGTGTAGCATAAAGCTATCAGCCACCAAACACAACCAAACATACCCTCCCAACACATCCATTTAAACGTGTATACTTACTATTTTATGCACACTATCACATATCACACAACTCATGTTCATATCATATTTTCAAGTCTCATATCATATTCAATCATAAACACATAACATTTTCATTGTCATATCAATATACATCACATAACATATCACATTTAAGGATCATTTGCAAATCATCATTATATTAAGAAGAAACACTTACTCATGGAACTTAGTATAGGTGATTAGGCTACCTAAGCTCCTCTTTAACACTTTGATTTGTGCTTAATTGTAGCACACCAAACCACTCACCTTACTACCTTGACTATAATGGCAAAAGCTCAAATAAGCCATTGTTTGCCTTTGTCCTTACTTGTAGAACCTCCCAACGAGTCTGACACTTTGCATTCACATTAAATACGTTACAAACACATTATAAACAACCTAAAACACATTTAAATCACATAAAAAAATAAATACCACAACTCATCTATCATGCTTACCGAAAACTAGCTAGTTTTCCCGAAATGCGATTTCACCACTCAAATCTAGTTTCTAAACCTTAGTTTTGATTCCAAACATCTTAAATATAATCTAATTACAAATCTAAACCATCAATTTTACCCAATTACACCGATCTAATTTTTTTGGAAAAATCAAGCTTATGTAATTTTTAAAAAGGGGAAAACATTCAATTTTAAGGGATTGCTTAAATTAAAATCAAATACTTTTTAATTAGATCAAAATGAGTTAGAAATCACTTTAAAACCAATGCTTAGCTAAGAAATACGAGATCTACCATTTTCAAGCCAAAAATCAACATAAAATCAAGTAATATATATAGTTCTTGATTAAATCATTTAAATCTCGAATTGAAATAACAACTCACTTAGTTTAATCATAAAAAGTTAGAATCTCACCTTAATTTTGCAAAATCGATGAGCTATGGAGCTAATTCGAGCTAAAATTATTATACTCGAAGATGTTGAGGATGATCATTGAGGTGTTTTAAAGAAAAAAATGTTATGAAAAATATTCTTATTTTAAGCACGTGCACTATACAAAATTTTGAATATTTAATCTTTTAAAATATTTTCCTCGAATTTTAAATACTAACTATTTCATATATCCCAAGAGTGATAGTTATAGTTTTTCAAAGTGATATTAGTACAATGATACTTGTATTTGAGTTTGTGACAAATTCTTAACACGTATTGTGAAAAAAAAAAACAATACCATCATGTCAGTACTAAATTATAAAAGCCCAATCGCTATAGATTTTTATTAGAAATGGACTTGAGGACTTAAATTGCAATTAACCAAAGGTCAAAAATGGAAATTAAACCATTTTGAAATATGAGTTAGTGCTTTGTGATGGAAGAATCCACTTATTTTGATTAATGATAGGTTAACTTAATAAATTATGATTAAATTAGGTTAATTAGATGATTAAGGATTTGATTAAAGTATAAATATAAAACCTTAGTGGAAATTTGTTCATCTTCTTCCTTGTCATCCAAAGCCTAAAAACCTAAAAAAACCATTTTTGAAGCTCAATCAATTTGGTCCCTATCTGGTAAGCATTTCCAAGTCTTTTTCTTGTAAAATTTTTTTCGAGGTCGTGGGAGCTTGATTTAGTTAGCCTATATACCAATTTGTAAAATTGTTGAAGTTTTAGAAAATTGTCATTGTTGATTTCTTGAAGTTTTAGGTGTTAAATTGATAGAAATTAAGTTTAGTTTAAGAAAAGGACTAAATTGTAAATCTTAATTGATAGTTTTTTATATTAGGAAAAAATTGAATAAAATGTAAAATTGGAAGTAGGAATAAGAAATAGGAGGTTCCTAATGAGTAGTAATGAAATTGAATTTCAATCCACAACTTTAAATTTAAAGTTATGTTAGTCTTGATTTTAGGGACTAAATTCAATAAATTGAAAATTATATATAAATTGATAATTAATTGGGAATTGGTTGATTATTGATAGTTCTATATGTTTTATGCCAATCCATATCTAACGTCAACTTGGATTCGTTGAGAAGGAAAGGAAAATCCAAACTCGTTGACGAGTAGATCAAAATTTTGGTTTGTCTTTCTATGATTCAATAACCACTTCTTTTCTGCATGTTTATATCACTCTACATTATATGGAGTTGGAGGTGAGTTATTGATGATTGCTTGAGCTAAATTGATATGATTAATATTAAATATCAAAACAAAGACTAAACTGAATAGAATAGAAAATTGCATGACTTACCTGATATATGAAATTGTTATGAAATTAAGTTGGTATATGTTATATTGTATGTTGAATTGATAAATTAATGACGAAATAAGCACGATAAAGCATAAATTGAATTGTCTAAAAGAGGAATTGAAAGATTATTTTGTAGATTTAAGAGTATTAATTGGTCAAAATAAAATGTCATCAACTTTATTAAAATGAAAAATAAATATAGCTATTGGGAACGTGTATATAATTGAGAAAAGAAGTGACAAAAAATGTGCGAACAAATGTGAAAGTAACTTTTTTATTTTTAAAAGTAAATTACTGCATGACATATTTTACAAAAACTATGGATGTTGCTTTTATTATTTTTAACGGCTTTAGCCACCTCTTTAAAAAAAATTGGGTCTATGTTGCTTTTTAAACATCATCAGGGTCCACTATGCCATTTTACGCTTCCTCTTGCTGGTAGATTCAATAGCAACTTCTACTTCCGATTCTGGAGAAGCTGCAATCTCATCAGCTAAGCCAGAAGTTGGCCCATCAGCAGATTCAGTAGCAACTTCTACATCAGATTCTGGAGTAGCTGCAATCTCATCAACTAAGCCAGAAGTTGGCCCATCCATACTTTGGGAATCATCTCCAGCAGAGCTTTTAATGTTTTCGACGAGTTTAGCTACCCCTGAACTCAAAAGTACGTCTTCGGCTTCTGGGGATGCTGCCTCATCTAAATCCTTCTCGTCTTGTCCCACTATGAGTTGGATTGAGAGCACCAAAGCCAATGACAACACAACGAAAGGAACCTTTACCAACTTTTATGTTTATAAAAAGGTTAAGGAAAAAAGTAAGATATATTTTTATTGATTCTTAAGGATGAAAATGAGACAAATTTTAAAGAGTTTAAAATGAGATATTTTTGGCGAATTTAGGGGCCGTTGACTAGTCTGGTGCCTGATCGTGTCTGTCGAGTCTTAAAATTTATAAAAAAGAATGATCGAACCTGGAAACTAACTATGACAATGATTTGAGGCAAGCGCACCTATCGAACAGTAGTATAGCTTATGCAAGACCAGATTGTCGAACCCAAAGGAACCAAAAGTACTAATACTAACTCTCTTTTTATTATCTAGCCTAAAATAAAGGGAATTTGTTGTTTTAATCTAAAATTAACTAATTATTAAACTAAAGACTCTAAGACAAAGAAGAATGAATTTGGGGAATACTTGTGGGAAAACCAATTGATTAAGACGATACCCAAGGAAGAATCCACTTAGACTTCATTTGTTATTTAACACTAACCAGACGATTTATTCATTTGACTTGATCTGTAGGATTCCCTAAGTTATATTAATCCCTCTATTCAAGGTGACTAACTTCTAACCCTAGGTTGATTAATTGAAATCTCTTTCTAATTAAAACCCCCTAGAATTGCATTAACTCGATCTATGGACTCCCATATTAGGTTTTACCCTAATCCGACAGATTTTCGTCACCCTATCTCTAGGCGCGCGAGCAACTCCGCTTAATTATGCTAGATCTACTCTTAGGCAGGGTCTATTCCTCCTCCACCTAAGCACATCAAACTTGAATCAATATCCCGGAAATATCAACACAAGAATTAAGAACACATAGTTAAGAACAAATCAAATATTTATCATATAGTTTAGAAAACAATAACAAGATTCGTCTTAGGTTTCATCCCCCTCAAGTATCTGAAGGGTTTAGTTCATAATAATAAAAGAAAACATCTCAGAAGAAAAGATAAAACAAAACATAAGAAATCCCTAAAACCCCTGAAGGAATTGAAGGAGAAGTCCTTCGTCTTGAGTATAATTTTGGCTTCTTGAGATGGATCAACTGGCTATCTTCGAGTGAATCCCCGCAAATCTGCCTCCTTCGGCCTAGCTAGATGCCCCCTAACAAAAGCCTTCGGGTCCCCCTCTTAGGTGATACTTAGGGGGGTTTATATAGGCTTTGGAATGTGTTTCTTTGCCCATAAGTATCCAAATCCGAGTGAAATTTCTCTTTGCCACGACAGGGACACGGCCATGGCACACGCCTGTATAAGTCAAGGCCAGGCCGTGTTCTAGCAGATAGGGAGGCACGGCCGTGTGGTCTTGGGCCTAGGCCGTGTTGATTTCGTGATATGGCCCATTTACTCCGTTTTGGGCCCGTTTTTCGTTCTTTTCATCCTCCGGTGCTTCTCTGGGTATAAAACATGAAAACAAAGGATTAAGAGTGATCGCTACAATCAGAGCCTTAAAAATTTATAAAAGAATGATCAAACCTGGAGACTAACTCTGACAACGATTAAAGGCAAGTGTACCTATCGAACAGTAGTATAGCTTAGGCAAGACCGAATTATCGAACCCAAAAGAACTAAAAGTATTAATACTAACTTTCTTTTTATTATTTAACCTTAAAATTAGAGTGAAGATTGCTTTTAAACTAAATTGACAAGAACTAAACTAGGAACACAAAGACAAAAAGGATGAATTGGAAAATAACTTGAAGAAACTCAATTGATTACAACGACACCCTCAGGAAGAATCCACCTAGACTTCACTTGTTATCTAACCTTTAATTGTATGATCTATTTACTTAGCTTGATTTGTAAGACTCCCTAACCTATATTAAACCCTCTCTCGAGGCGAATAACGTCTAACCCTAGGTTAATTAGTGGAACTCTCGTTCATTTATAATAACCCCCCAGGATAGCAGTAAATCAGTCAATAGAATCCCATATTAGGTTTCACCCTAATCCGGTAAAATCTCGTAACCCTATCTCTAGGCGTTCGATCAACTCCGCTTAATTATGTTAGATCTTCTCTTAGGTAGGGTCTATTCCTCCTTCACCTAAGCACATTAGATTTGGATTAAGTAACATAATTAAGAACAAACTAAGTAATTCATCATATAACTTAAAAATCAAATAACAAGATTCGTCTAGGTTTCATCCCCTTCAGGTATCTGAGGGTTTAGTTCATAATGGATAAAGAAAACATCGCAAGAGAAAAGATAAAACAAAACATAAGAAATTCCTAAAACCCCCTGAAGGAATTGAAGGAGAATTTCGCCTTCTTGAGTATAACTCCGGCTTCTTGGGATGGATCGACTGGCTATCCTCGTGTTATTCCCTAACTCTGACCTTCTCGGCTTGGCTCATTGGCCTAGCTTTTGATGCCCTTCAAAGGTGGTACTTGAGGGATATATATAGGCTCTTGGAATGCGATTCTTTCTCCCTAAGTATCCTTTTCCGACTGAAATTGCTCTTTCCAGCGACAGAGGCACGACCATGTCACACGCCCGTGTGGATCGAGACCAGACCGTGTTCGGACTTCTAAAGTGAGGCACAACTGTGTGAGGCAGAGTTGAGGCCGTGCTCTAGGTGTTCGTCGAGGCACGACTGTGCGGGCTATGGGCCAGGCCGTGTCAATTTCATGCTAAGGCCCATTTACTCTGTTTTAGGCCTGTTTTGTGTTCTTTTCATCCTCGGGTGCTTTTCTGGGTCTAAGACATGAAAAGAAAGGATTACAAGCACCTTTTTATACAAATCAAGGAATAAATCATCAAAATGTAAGCTAAATGTGGGATTAAAATATGTTACTTTTACGGTTTATCAAATACCCCCACACTTAAGCTTTTGCTTGTCCTCAAGCAAAATTCTCAATTTACAATTAAAACGAACTTTCCATGATTTCCAATTCCTATCAACAATGCCTCATCATAATTCATAGATAATTCATACATGGATAATTCAATTCAAAGAGTCCTAAAGATTTAAATGAGATAAGTCATGATTTTGTACCTTGAAAACATAGGTGCCTCCCTTTATTTAAATGACTACCTTTTCAATTCAAAAGCCGACAAGGATTGATGTCCTCATTAAGGTTTCACTCAAATCACTCTAAAGTGTTTAAGGTTCAGGAAAAGATCACTCATAAGTCGAACTTGAAAAGTTAATCCCATAGGCTTGCCTGAAAATCAAATCTCCACCACTGTAATATGAGATGATAAATAGATCAAAAGGTCTTTGTTAGGGTTGTAACGGGTCTAGGGTTAAAGGTGTGGTTAAAGGCTGAAATTAGAAGGTTAGAATCGAGATCGAATTGACGAGTACCTAAAAACTGAAATATTATCCATTGAAAAGTAATAATCCTACTAATACGAGCTTTTCTTTTGAAATTTAGACTTTGATTTGGTAAGCTCAACACTGATATTAAAATTTTTTTTAAGAACAAACTAAGTAATACAAAAATTAAATATCAGAATAATAAACTTCGATAACTGATCAAATCAAATCTCGATTAAGGGATAGTCAAAAGAGAGGGTAATAACAAATACAAAGAGGCTTTTGGGTTAATATTAGTAGGTAAGTCAATAAGAAGGGTCTTGTTAGGCTCAACGAGGTTCACTAGGGGTTAATTGTAAAGGTGGGCTAGTTAGTGGTGTAAGTGGGTTAAAATCTAGGTGCCTTTATCATCTCTATAATATCAAATCAAAAATGTGGTCTCAACATGCATAAACGAGGCAAGTTCTGGAATAACAGTTCATTGTTGACACACTCATAATAAAAAAAATGAGCATGAAAAAAAAAGAATATTTGCTTTATAAGGTCCAAATACTGACAAAAATTATGGGTGTTTTGACATTATCCTTGTGAATTTCAAATTTCAAGGTAGTATTCAAATTTAGGTCAACAACCTAGCAAAATTTTAATTCTTGAAAAATAGACTTATCATGCTTAATTCTCTAGTATTTTTCAATTTCAATTATCAATGCACAATTAACTATGACTTATTTTAAAACATGTTAATAAAAATTACAAATCATTAAAAATTTCATCCTAATTAGTAATATGAAAACTTTGCATAAAAACAAGACTAAATCAGGGATTTGAGAATAATGAAAAAAGTTTGGCACTTTTATTCCACTTTTACCCTCAGGGATTTGAGAATAATACAAAAAGTTAGGTATATTTACCCCCCACACTTAAGATGTACATTACCCTCAATGTACAAAGATAGATAATGACAATTAGTGATCAATCAAAAGATAAGAGGGGCAAGTGTACTTCCTGGATTTACTAACGAGATCCTTGAGGATGTGGACAGTGTGTGGCATCAGGTGACTTTTTGTATTTCGCCTATTTGTGCTTTTGTGTAGGTGGAATATATGATTTATTCTGCAAAGTCACTTGTTAATGATCTTTTTAATGACATCGATATGTTGTTAGGGATGCTTGAATAATTGGATAGTCAATGATAAAAATTTGCAATAAAAGTTCAAATTAAACAATGTAAAATAAAGTCTTAAAAATGAAGAAAATAAAATTAAAGAAATCAAATTAAAAGGACTCAGAGGTCCTCATCGTTGGTTGGAGCCAGTGGTGGTGCTGATGATGAAATGTGGAGGTGCTGGCATATTTGGTGGAGCGTCGCCTCTAATCCATCAAAGCACCATGCGTTTTCAACGAAATGCATCTCGAACCGATCAAGTCGAGCAGAGATGTCTACTAATGATGTTGCTGCTCGGTATGAGTGCTGGCTCGGATTTGGTGCCTCCTCTGATGGTGGTGGGACATCGTCAGGAATGTCCTTGTCCTCTCCCTCGTTCATGGGTGTCTGCAGTTTGTACTGAGGGGGGTTGGTACCTCGACGTTGTTTGATCATCCTCATGTGTAGCATCGTCTGGATGCCTTGAGGTACCATGTTGCCTATCAGTGTGAGGGAGGTGATCTGATCGTCTGTGTTTAGGAGGTTGAAGTGTCGAGCCAGCCTCATAATGTATGGCCCCATTGACAAAATACCTTTCTTGTGCGGCTCTGTCTGATGTTGAATCGCACATGCGATAAAATATGCCAAGTCGAAAACATGTCCTTCAGATATGCATGATAGAAAGTAGACGTCGTGCTTGTTTACGACGCCGGTGCTTTCTCTACGACCTGTGATGGTATGCGCGAGAATGGCGTGAATATACCTTAGGGCCGGGGGAAGTGCCGTCGCCTTAGAGCGGCTAGGGTCGTATTGGCTTGTAGTGGGGCGTAGGCTGTGCCAACATTCGAGCGGGGTGTAGTGGAGCTCACGGTTTAATCCGGCAAGTGGGTATTCTTTTATGAAGTCCGGCGTGTAAAGTTCGAGAGCCGTGCCGAATTGTGGTACACTTAATCGACGCACTGAGCCCCCTAGACGGAATTGAATAGCACTTGGGTCGTTGAATTGAGTCGTCACTGCTTGCAAAGTGAAGGTGGTGCAAAATTCTAATGTAAGCTCCATATATGTGGGTTCATTGATATTGAAGAGGTTCTCCCACGGTTCGATTGAGAGGAGTGCTTGAATGTCAGTTTCGAGTCCAATTTGCCGCACTGCGTTCCAGTCAATGCGTCTACCGGTGCCTATGGGTCTACTCCAGATTGCTTTGTACCTTTCGTCTTGAGTTGATTGAGGGAATCAAAGAAATGGGTGTCGAAGTTCGGTAGAGGCACTTGCGGGCGATGATCTGGGCCCCTTTCTTTTTTTTGCTTGGGGCAGATCGTTTGGTTCGTGATGACGACATGGTACCTGAAAAAATCATCAGATAATAAAAAGAACAAATTCCTTAATCAAAATTATGACCAATGTATTTCATATCAAACTATAATCAATATATATTTGATATAAGTGATTCTTTTTGATCAAGAAAAATGTTAAATTTTATGTCTAAGAATGGAATCAATCAGCAACCAAAAATCAAATTATTCATGAATGTTTGTGAGAACAATCACTAATTAAAAAATCAGGGCTAATTTGAAACAAAATGAAAAAATATAGCTGCAATCAAATTATTATGGGGACTTAAACTAAAACGAAATTATGCTTTTTCAAAACTAAATCTAACAAAGCCATAATTTTCAACAAGAATAAAGTCAAGAAAAGGGAACCAGGGGTGGGGAAGACGATTAGCACGGGCGTAGCATGGTGGTAGCGTGGGCTTTTGTGGCACGAACACGATGATGGCGTGGCCGTGGGGCTTGGTAGCACGGTTGTGGTGTGGGCGTGTGGCTGGTTTTGGGCGGTTTTTTAGAGGAAAAACGGCGAGGGGAGGCGGTTTTGGGTGGAGAGATTTGGGTGTGTGGCCGGATTTTGGAAGAAGGGAGGATAAAAATGATTTTAGGGTTTGGTTTGGGGGGATTGACGGTTAAATTCTATATATAGGGGAGGGGGCACGGGCCGTTGCCACGCCCGTGTCAATTTGAATTTGCCCGTGTTTTTCACAATTTTCAGGTTTGGGTGCGTTCAGGTTTCTTAGCACGGCCGTGTGTCCATTGGGCATGCCCGTGCTTGATAAATCAGTGTGTTGGCACGGTGAAGGTGCACGGACGTGTGTATCCCGTGCATGGCAAGTCAGTATCTTCACACGGCTATTTGGCACGGTCGTGTTTTGCTAGTGGTGTGCAAGTCAGTAGCTTCGCACGGTTGTGGCACATGGGCGTGTGCTTCCCGTGCTCGAAAAGTCAGTGTCTTTGCACGCTTAGATGGCACGGGCGTGGTCTGGTATTGTAGCCCGTGTTTAGTCGATAGAAAATTTTCCTTGTTTGTGCACGGTCCTTGGCACGCTCGTGGGTTGTCCCCTGTTTTTCACACGGCCATGGACAAGCCTGTGTTCAAGGCCGTGTTAAAAAAATACACTTCTTTTGGCTGTTTTAGTGTGGTGTTAGAGAATGAAAATAAAAATGTTAGTGGGTTAGTGCTCGGGTTACCTCCCGAAAAACGCTTGTTTATAGTCTTAAGCTAGACTTTCCCTATTTTTGGTTCTAAAAGAAGGCTCATGGAGCATAAGCTCCTCTCTTATATCTCTAAAACCTGCACCATTATAAATTTTAAGTTGGTGACCATTTACCTTGAATGTGCCTTTAGTGGGATGAGTTACCTCGATGGTGCCATATGGGAAAATTGTTTTGATCATAAACGGGCCTGACCATCTTGATTTCAGCTTTCCCGGGAATAGTTTAAGCCTTGAGTTGTATAGTAGGACCAGGTCTCCTTCTTCGAATTGTTTTGATCTCTTGATACGAGAATCGTGGCGTCGCTTTGTTGCTTCATTGTATAGTTTTGAGTTCTCGTAGGCTTCCGTTCTCCATTCATCCAGCTCATTCATCTGCATTATTCTTCTCTTTCCTGCAATTTTGAGGTCAGAATTCAAAAATTTTATTGCCCAAAAAGCTTTGTGTTCTAATTTGAATGGTAGATGACAGCTTTTCTCGTATACAAGTTTGTAAGGGGATGTTCCTAGAGGTGTTTTAAATGCTGTTCTATAGGCCCATAAAGCATCATCACCTTGATTGCCCAATCTTTTCTATTTGATTCAACCGTTTTTTCTAGAATACGCTTAAGTTCTCAGTTTGCTACCTCAACTTGCCCACTGGTTTGAGGATGATATGGGGTGGCCGTCTTGTGGTATACGCCGTATTTTTTTAGGACTTTTTCAAATTGAGTATTACAGAAATGAGTACCCCTATCACTAATGATGGCTCTTGGTGTGCCAAATCAGGAAAACAGTTTCTTGAGGAACTTGACTACTACCCTAGTATCATTGGTAGGTGAAGCTTCTGCTTCTACCCATTTTGACATGTAATCCACTGCTACTAGAATGTATTTGTTTCCAAACGAACTAGGGAATGGTCCCATGAAATCAATACCCCATACATCAAATATTTCACATGATAACATATATGTTTGAGGCATTTCATCATGTTTAGAAATATTACCTGTTCTCTGACATTTATCACATGAGGTAACATACCTGTTGGCATCTTTAAATAGGGTGGGCCAATAAAAACCTGATTCGAGTATTTTGTGTGCTGTCTTAATCCCACTGTAGTGTCCTCCTGACGGTCCAGAATGGCAATGCTCCAAGATTTTGCTTGCTTCTGTCTTTGTAACACATCTTCGAATTACCTGATCTGCACATATGCGGAAAAGAAAGGGGTCTTCCCAAAAATAATTTTTCACATCAGCAAAGAATCACTTCTTTTGGTGATGTGTTAATTTTTTTGGGAAGATGTCAGCTGCTAGGTAATTCGCAATATTTGCAAACCATGGTACCTCAGAATGTGTTATAGAAAAGAGTTGTTCTTCGGGAAACGAATCATTTATTTCACTTTCATCGAGCTCTTTGGAATGTGGATTTTCAAGTCTAGAAAGGTGATCTGCTGCAAGATTCTCGGTTCCCTTCTTATCTTGTATTTCCAAGTCGAATTCCTGTAAGAGTAAAATCCATCGTATGAGTCTGGGTTTTGCATCAGGTTTGTTTAAAAGATAACGCAAAGCTGAATGGTCAGTGTAAATGACAACTTTAGACATTATTAAATACTGTCTAAATTTATCAAAAGAAAAAACTACGGCTAACAATTTTTTCTCTGTGGTGGTATAGTTTTCTTGTGCGGGTGTTAATGTTCTGCTAGCGTAGTAAATTGGTTGAAAATGCTTGTCTCTTCGTTGTCCCAAAACTGCACCTATTACAAAATCACTTGCATCACACATTAGTTCAAAGGGTAAGTTCCAATCAGGTGCAATTATAATCGGCGCATTTATTAATTTATCCTTAAGGATATTAAATGCATCTAAACATTCCTGATTGAAATTGAAAGGAACATCTTTTTCTAGTAATTTTTTTAAAGGCTTAGCTATTTTAGAAAAATCCTTGATAAATCTTCTATAGAACCCTGCATGTCCTAAAAAGCTTCTAATAGCCTTAACAGAACTAGGGGGAGGTAGTTTTTCTATGGTTTCAACCTTTGCCTTATCTACCTCAATCCCTTTACTAGAAATCTTATGTCCTAACACAATTCCTTCTCTAACCATAAAGTGACATTTTTCCCAGTTTAAAACAAGGTTTGTTTCGTCACATCTCATTAGAACTCGTTTTAAATTTTTAAGGCAAAGTTGGAAAGAATTACCGAATACCGAAAAATCATCCATAAATACCTCCATGATGTCTTCTACGAGTTCGTCAAAGATTGCCAACATGCGACGCTGAAAAGTAGCAGGAGCATTACATAATCCAAAAGGCATTCTATGATAAGCGAACGTACCGTATGGGCATGTAAATGTCGTCTTCTCTTGATCTTCAGGAGCTATGGGAATTTGGAAGTAGCAGGAGAGTCCGTCCAAAAAGTAGTAGTACATGTGCCCGGATAATCTTTCCAACATTTGGCCTATGAAGGGCAGAGGGAAGTGATCTTTTCTAGTGGCATCATTCAACTTTCTATAGTCTATACAGACTCTCCAACCTGTAACTGTTCTTGTGGGAATTAACTCATTCTTTTCATTGGGCACTACCGTCATTCCTCATTTCTTTGGAACTACCTGCACAGGGCTTACCCAAGTGCTGTCAGAAATAGGATAAATTATTCCTGTATCTAGAAGTTTAATTATCTCAGCTTTGACAACTTCTTTCATGTTGGGATTTAACTATCTCTGAGGTTGGACACACGGCTTATATTCTTCTTCCATTAAAATTTTGTGGGTGCAGAATGCGGGGCTTATTCCCTTGATGTCAGAAATTTTCCAAGCTATGGCTTTTTTGTGCTCTCTTAGTACCTTTATCAGCTCCTCTTTTTCCTTGGGTTCTTGTTCTGCAGAGATGATTACTGGTAGCATAAGATTGTCCCCGAGGAATGCGTATTCTAAGTGTTTTGGTAACTGTTTTAATTCTAATTTAGGGGGCTCTACGATGGAGGGTTTCTGTTTTAATTCGTCATCATTTTCTATGCTTTCTTCTTTCATTTGTTTGGATGATGATGTATTTAGATTCAACTCAATGTCCTCATCTTCTTCCCCCTCTTCTTGAGTCAGGCACAGTTCCATCGTGTCGTCATGTATGATTTCCTGTAATGAATTTTGAATGATATGATCAGTAGTATCAACAAAATAACAAGAATCATCTTGTTCTATAGAATAGCGCATGGCATCATAAATTTGGAAAATGATTTCTTCATCACCTATCCTCAGTGCGAGTTTACCATCACCTACATCAATAACAGCTCTAGCAGTGGCTAAAAAAGGACGGCCTAATATTAAAGGAACATTAATGTCTTCATCCATGTCTAACACAACAAAATCAACAGGAAAAATAAATTTATCAACTTTTACCAAGACATCTTCGATAACTCCTCTAGGATATTTAATGGATCTATCTGCTAACTGAATACTCATCCTAGTGGGTTTTGGTTCCCCAAGATCTAGTTGTTTGTAAGGCATTAAATTAATACTGGCACCTAAATCAGCTAATGCTTTCTTAATATTTAAGCTACCAATTAAACAAGGGATAGTAAAACTTCCTGGGTCTTTTAATTTGGTTGGTAACTTACTTTGGAGGATGGCTGAACATTCCTCATTAAGTTCCACTGTTGACACTTCTTCAAGCTTCCTCTTATTCGTCAAGAGTTCCTTTAAAAATTTTGCGTACTTCGGCATCTATGAGATTGCTTCAACAAAGGGTAAGTTAATATGTTTGTTTGAAAAGTTCAAGAAACTTACCGTATTGGGCATCAAGCCGTTCCTTTTTTAACTTTGTTGGATGTGGAATTGGTGGTTTGTTCTCATTGCGTAATGGAGTTACTTCTTCAATCCTCTCATCACTTGCCTTGTTGTTCTCGTTTGGGGTTTGTTTCTTCGGTTCTCCTAATTCCTTTTCAGTTCTTAGTGTGACTACTTTTACCTGTTCTGTCCCTTTAGGAAAAATTTCAGCTCGTATCTCACAGACCATTTTCGTAAGCATTCCAACTGTTTTAGTGAGTTCCCCAAACGATTTGGTAAAATTTTCAATTGTCGCTTGTTGATCTTTAAGGGTTCTCTTGGTATCTTGTAGGTGTTTTTCTGAATTTGCTGATTCCTCCCCGTGGGTTTGTTTCTTCTCTTGTGGATAGGGCAAATTTTGGAAGTTCTGAGGAGGTTGCTGCCTTTGATTTCCTTGATTGCCTTGACCTCCCCACGAAAAATTCGGGTGGTTCCTCCAACCTGGATTGTAAGTGTTACTATAAGAATTATTATTGGATCAGAAATTATTACCTATATAGTTCATTTGTTCGTCCTCTGCTCCTTGTTAGTAAGGTGGGTACTCAGGATTCGCCACGTTTCCACCTGTGTCACATTGCATGACTGGATGTGCCTGTGAAGAACATAAGCTGTCAAGCTTTTTGTTCATCATCTCGATCTGCATTGATAGCATGGTCATGGCATCGACATTGAAAACTCCTGCTGATTTCGTCGGTTTAGTCCTTGAAGCCTGCCATTGATAATTGGTTAGTGACATCTCCTCAATGAACTCGTAGGCTGCTTCTGGAGTTTTGTTGTTCAAGGTTCCACCGCCGGCGGCTGAATCGATCAGTTGCCTTGTTGAGGGGTTTACACCGTTATAGAAAGTTTGGACTTGTAGCCACAAGGGTAGGCCATGGTGTGGGCACCTCCTTAAGAGATCCTTAAATCTCTCCCATGCATCGTACATCGTCTCTAAATCCATCTGCACAAAAGAAGAGATATCATTCCGTAATTTGGCTATTTTGGCTAGTGGAAAATATTTCATTAAAAACTTTTCGGTCATTTGATCCCATGTAGTGATTGACCCTCGTTGTAACGAGTTTAACCACTGTTTAGCTTTATTTCTTAATAAAAAAGGAAATAACCGAAGACGTATGGCATCATCAGAAATGCCATTTATTTTGAAAGTATCACAGAAATCTAAAAAGTAAGCTATATGCGTGTTTGGATCTTCGTCCTGCAAACCATCAAATTGAACAAACTGTTGAATCATTTGTATTGTGTTAGGCTTTAATTCAAAATTGTTAGCAGATATAGCAGGCCTAACAATACTTGATTCCGCTCCTGTCAAATGTGGTTTCGCATAATCAAACATTGTGCGTGGAGCATTATTTTCCCCCACATCACGTGGTGGTCGGTTGTTTTCGTCCATCCTTTCAGTAGGATTGGATCTGCCTTCTTCCCCCCTTTCTATGTAATTTAGGGCTCGCCTGGTTTCCCGACGATTCCTACGAGCGGTCGCTTCAATATCACTGTCGTATACCAAAGGTCCTCTCGGGTTCCTTCTAGTCATAAACTAGAAGTACCTGCTAGAAAAAGAAAGAAAGAAATTTTCAGCAAAATAAAAATAGAAATAAAAATAAAAAGTTATGGCTAAAGTAATAAAAATAGAGTTTTCTTAATATTTTAGTTCCCCAGCAACGGCGCTAAAAACTTGATCGCTACAATCAGAGCCTTAAAAATTTATTAAAGAATGATCAAACCTGGAGACTAACTCTGACAACGATTAAAGGCAAGTGTACCTATCGAACAGTAGTATAGCTTAGGCAAGACCGGATTATTGAACCCAAAGGAACTAAAAGTATTAATACTAACTTTCTTTTTATTATTTAACCTTAAAATTAGAGTGAAGATTGCTTTTAAACTAAATTGACAAGAACTAAACTAGGAACACGAAGACAAAAAGGATGAATTGGAAAATAACTTGAAGAAACTCAATTGATCACAACGACACCCTCAGGAAGAATCCACCTAGACTTCACTTGTTATCTAACCTTTAATTGTATGATCTATTTACTTAGCTTGATCCGTAAGACTCCCTAACCTATATTAAACCCTCTCTCGAGACGAATAATGTCTAACCCTAGGTTAATTAGTGGAACTCTCGTTCGCTTATAATAACCCCCCAGGATAGCAGTAAATCGATCAATGGACTCCCATATTAGGTATCACCCTAATCTGGCAAAATCTCGTAACCCTATTTCTAGGCGTTCGATCAACTCCGCTTAATTATGTTAGATCTTCTCTTAGGCAGGGTCTATTCCTCCTCCACCTAAACACATTAGATTTGGATTAAGCAATATAATTAAGAACAAACTTAGTAATTCATCATATAACTTAAAAATCAAATAACAAGATTCGTCTAGGTTTCATCCCCTTCAGGTATCTGAGGGGTTTAGTTCATAATGAATAAAGAAAACATCGCAAGAGAAAAGATAAAACAAAACATAAGAAATTCCTAAAACCCCTTGAAGGAATTGAAGGAGAACTCCGCCGTCTTGAGTATAACTCCGGCTTCTTGGGATGGATCGACTGGCTATCCTCGTGTTATTCCCTAACTCTGACCTTCTCGGCTTGGCTCCTTGGCCTAGCTTTCGATGCCCTTCAAAGATGGTACTTGAGGGATATATATAGGCTCTTGGAATGCGATTCTTTTTCCCTAAGTATCCTTTTCCGACTGAAATTACTCTTTCCAGCGACAGAGGCACGGCCATGTCACACGCCCGTGTGGATCGAGACCAGACCGTGTTCGGACTTCTAAAGTGAGGCACGGCCGTGTAAGGCAGAGTTGAGGCCGTGCTCTAGGTGTTCGTCAAGGCACGACCGTGCGGGCTATGGGCCAGGCCGTGTCAATTTCATGCTAAGGCCCATTTACTCCATTTTAGGCCTGTTTTATGTTCTTTTCATCCTCAGGTGCTTTCCTGGGTCTAAGACATGAAAAGAAAGGATTACAAGCACCTTTTTATACAAATCAAGGGATTAAAATATGTTACTTTTACCGTTTATCAAAGAGCACCAAATTACACAATTTAAGGAATAAATCATCTAAAAGCATGCTAAATGTGGGCTTAAAATATGTTACTTTTACGGTTTATCAAAGAGCACCAAATTACACAATTTAAGGAATAAATCATCTAAAAGCATGCTAAATGTGGGCTTAAAACATGTTATTATTTCGGTTTATCAAATACCCCCACACTTAAGCTTTTGCTTGTCCTCAAGAAAAATTCTCAATTCACAATTAAAAAGAACTTCATTGATTCATAATATTCATTAATAGTGTTTCATCATAATTCATAGATAATTTATACATGGATAATGTAACTCAAAGAGTCCTAAAGATTCAAACAATCTAAGTCATATATTTTGTAGCATGAAAATATAAGTGTTTCCCCTTATCTAAATAATTACCTCTTATTCAAAATCGACAAGGATCGACATCCTCACGAAAGATTCACTCAAATCACTCAAAGTGTTTAAGGTTCAAGATAAAGCACTCATAAGTCGAACATGAAAAGTTAATCCCATAGGCTTTCATGAGAATCAAATCTTCACCACTATAATATGAGATGATACCCAAATCAAAAGGTCTTTAACAGGGTTGTAACGGGGCTTGGGTTAAAGGCGTGGATAAAGGCTGAATTAGAGGGTTAGAATTGAGATTGAATTGATAAATTACCGAACTAGAAAATAAAAGAACTGGAAAATAATTACATCAGTTGAAAGTTTCTAATACTAATACCAATATTCTAATACGAGCTTCTTTTTCAACAATTGGAATTTAAGTGTATATGTAACACCCCAAACCCGGTCAAAACGCTACAACTGGATCTAGCATGCCGCGGGAAAAAAAATGTTTTGGAAACCGATTTGTCGACTTGCTTTAGAAAGAAAAGCGATGGAAGATTTTAGAGAAAATGTTGATGTATTTTGTATCATGTAAAACATGTCGAAACTTGGTTTGAAAACTTAGTTGTCATACTGTTACTTCGTATTAATTACTTAGTCATTGTATGTAAAAAAAACAAGTATTTATTTTAGCTTTTGAAAACATCCAAATCATAGTTTAATCACCATATTCAAATAGGAACTTTAAAATCAACTAAATAAAAGAACCCAAAATAACACTTAGGCGGCCTTATTACAGAACTGAAAACCAAAATGTAATAAAATAACTAAGTCCGAATGGAAAACTTTGTAATAAACCAAATGCTGTGCATGGCCACCTTGAGTCCACTCCGGCTCCATATCCACGATCTAGGTCTGATCTGCAAAATGTAACGGAAGGGGTGAGTCACCGAGACTCAGTGTATAAATCCCCATCCCAACAGAAATTATGCTCTTACACACATTCATACAATAATATGCAAGTTATGCAACCCATCCAACCTAAGCATCCATCCATGTCTCCCAAATCTACCCCTTGTGGTACCAAACCACTGGTGGTGCCAAACCTACTGGTAACCGAAGTTACAATAATACATATGTGGTACCAAACCACTGGTAACCGAAGTTACAATAATACATATGTGGTACCAAACCACTGGTGGTGCCAAACCACTGAGACTTAGTCACAATTTTATAATATGTGGGGCCAACCCACTGTGTGATACCAAATCACTGGTGACAGTCTGATAGATCATGCTTCCCCCTCCTCTCATCACCCATAACACATATTTATGGTAACAACATTAGTATGATCATTCTTAACATACCCAATTATGTATACAGCATAACATGCTTTCATATATCACATTCATCGCAAGTAATAATAACAATTTACCCGGCATCCACGCTTTTACCCACCAGGGGTATTTTAGTAACCATTGCCGTCATTCCGGCTTTTTAACAACACACAACATTAACATATTAAGTAAGAAAGTGTGTAAGAGTTACACACCTGGTTTTCGTACTAACGCTTTTACTGCCTCTACGCTACTGTCACTCGAGACTACCACTATCGGCCTATGATCTACTTCTGATGTCGGCCCACACCCCGATGGCCAATCTCGCACTCCCGATATTGATCGTTTCTTGTACGTTGGCGTTGGATTTACAGATCCAACCTCTCCTATTGCTTGGCTGTTATTCGAGTCTATAGTAATCCTTGGTCACTAAACCAATCAAACCGATGAGATCTAATCAATTCAAAATACTCGCATACTTAAACCGAACCCTTACCTACTCTATCGAATCCCGAAAAGCCCTTAAGAAAGCGTCACCTTCCCACCTACATTCGGCCAAGCCCAAAATATCAAATCAAACCGTTGAACGCACCCTACCAAGTACCATATGACATTCGGCCAAAGACATAAGAACAAGAAAGTGGCCATTAGGCCGAACCCACCACCAACCTACCTTCAGTTTTCCCACAAATCGGCACTACAGGTCACAGCACAACAGGATTAGGCTTCTAGGAACAGAGAGGAGAAATCAACAGGCCTTAGAACAAATGGTTTGGGTTAGCAACTTAATGAAAAAGAAAGAGAGAAATCGCAGGGGAAAAACCTTGAAAACTTACCAAACTTAAAGAGGAGTACTCGACTTATGGTGCACCTTCGGGAAAATCCACCCTTGTAGATTCGGCTATGGGAAGAAGATGATATGCACAAGGAGTATTTGGCTTTTAGAGAGTTTTCGAGGAGAGGAGAAACAACTAGGGAGTTTCAGTTTTCACAAAAGAAGAAGAAAAGAGAGAAGCCTAAAGGGGTTTCAACTATGAGAGGAAAAAGAGAAAAGAGGAGAAAAGCTTCGGTGATTTTCGGCAGAAGAGAGATTGAGAGAATAACAAAGTTTCAAGAAGTAGAAATCCACCCAAAATGCCGAAAATACTATCACCTTAGCACTAAGTTTCGGCACACACACAAACACACACAGAGTTGGAGTTTCGGCCAACTCTCTCTCTCCTGATAGCCTTTATCATTCTATTATCACATCCATTATCCATATAATCCTTATCTTTCCTTCCTTTTATCATCTTTTATCACTTAAAATAAAAAGAATTAAAGCTCCTAAAATATAGCTCATGTGCCGTCCACCCCTTCCCCCTTGAAGTGCCGAATTTTTGACCCCCAAATTTGGGCCCCAAGCGGCCACACAAGGCCCAAACTCCTCCCCCTTGTAAGCCACCTACATGCCCACTTAAAGCACCTCCAAACTTTGGGCCACAAGCCCAACTTTCTACTAAACATAATTACTTAACTTAAATTATAAACTAACACTATTTATAAGCAATTTACCCCAGGTTTAAGCCCAAACCTGAGCCCAGTACACACCTCAAGGCCTTAACCTACTACCTTAGCCATGCAACAAACCAAATGTACAGACCCACAAAATCAGGATATTATAGTATAAGCTCTCAAAACTAATACTGAATATACATCAATGATTTTTTTTAAAAACAAATCAAATATACAAGATAAATTCGTCTACTAAAATAACATAATTAGGTAACTAATCAAACCAAATCTCGATATAAGGGTAGTCAAAAGGAATGGTGATAAAAAATACGATATGGGTTTTGGGTTAATGTAAGTGGGTGAGTCAATAAATGGGGTTTGTTAGGCTCAACGGGGTTTACTAGGGGTAAATTGTGTAGGCTTTTTATGGAGTGAGTGGGTTAAATCTTAAGTGCCTTTATCATCTCTGTATATCAAATCAAAGGTGTGGTCTCGACATGTATAATCGATGCAAGTTCTAGAATAACAAATCACTATTGACACACTCATAATTAAAAAAGTGAGCATGAAAAAAAATATGCTCTATAAAGCTCGAAATCTCACAAAAAATTATGGGTTTTTGATGTCAACCTCGTAAATTTCAAACTTCAAGGTAATATTAAAATTCAGGTAGACAACCTAGAAAATTTTAAATTTCTGAAAAATAGACTTATTGATCGCTGAAATCAGAGCTTTAAAGTTTATAAAAGAATTATCGAACCTAGAGAC
Organism: Gossypium australe; assembly: GCA_005393395.2. NCBI lineage: Eukaryota > Viridiplantae > Streptophyta > Magnoliopsida > Malvales > Malvaceae > Gossypium > Gossypium australe. The sequence continues at coordinate 1,571,417 of CM016614.1, read as the reverse complement.
TAACTCTGACAACGATTAAAGGCAAGTGTACCTATCAAACAGTAGTATAGCTTAGGCAAGAGCGGATTGTCGAACCCAAAGGAACTAAAAGTACTAATACTAACTTTCTTTTTATTATTTAGCCTTAAAGATATAGTGAAGTTGCTTTAATCTAAATTAACGACTACTAAGCTAAAGACACAAGACAAAAAGAACGAATTGGGAAATAACTTGAAGGAAAAACTCAGTTGATCATGACGATACCCTCAGGAAGAATCCACCTAGACTTCACTTGTTATCTAACCCTAAACCATATAATTTCTTTACTTAGCCTGATCCGTAGGACTCCCTAACCTATATTAAACCCTCTCTCGAGGCGAATAACGTCTAACCCTAGGTTAATTAGTGGAACTCTCGTTCGCTTATAATAACCCCCTAGAATAGTAGTAAATCGATCAATGGACTCCCATATTATAATCCAACAAAATCTCGTAACCCTATCTCTAGGCGTTCGATCAACTCCGCTTAATTATGTTAGATCTACTCTTAGGCAGAGTCTATTCCTCCTCCACCTAAGCACATCGGATTTGGATTAAGCAACATAATTAAGAACAAACTAAGTAATTATCATATAATTCAGAAATCAAATAACAAGATTCATCTAGGTTTCATCCCCTTCAGGTATCTGAAGAGTTTAGTTCATGACAAATAAAGAAAATATCTCAAGAGAAAAGATAAAACAAAATATAAGAAATCCCTAAAAGTCCCTGAAGGACTTGAAGGCGAAATCTGCCGTCTTGAGTATAATTCCGGCTTCTTGAGATGGATCAACTGGCTATCTTCGAGTAATTCCCTCAACTCTGACCTTCTCGGCTTGGCTCCTTGGCCTAGCTTTGACGCCCTAGGTTCCGACTTCTACTGAACTCCCCTTTCAAGTTGCCCCCTAAGGTGTTTATATAGACTTTGTGATGTCTTACTTGGCCCCTAAGTATCCTAATTTAAGTAGAATTCCTAAGAGGGTGTTTGAATAGGCTTTGGAATGTGTTTCTTTGCCTCTAAGTATCCTTTCCCGAATGAAATTACTCTTTCCAGCGATAGGGACAGGACCATGGCACACACCCGTGTGGATCGTGGCCAGGCCGTGCTCGGACTTTTAATGAGGTACAGCCGTATTAGCTTTGGGCCAGGCCGTGTCGATTTCTCTCTTGGCCCAATTTGGTCCGTTTTAAGCCTGTTTCTTGTTCTTTTCATCCTTGAGTGCTTTCCTAAGTATAAAACATGAAAAGAAAGGATTAATAGCACATTTTTACATAAATTGGAGGATAAGTCATCCAAAAACAAGCTAATTGTGGGATTAAAATATGTTATAATTACGGTTTATCACTTATCATGCTTGATTCTCTAGTAGCTTAAAGTTTAAATTATCATTGTACAATTAAACATGACTTATTCTAAAACATGTCAATAAAAATCATAAATTCACAGGAATTTCATTCTAATTAGTGATATGAGAAAATTACTTTAAGACAAGATATTATTCATGGCATAATTCAGGGAGATTCACCCCCCACACTTAAGATGTGTATTGCCCTCAATGTACAAAGATAGATATGACAAATAATACTAAATTGATAAGGTAGGGAGATAAGTGAAACTTCTTGAATTTTTTTGGATGAATTCCTTGAGTTGGAGGAGAAGGATAAGTTGGAGCAGGCGTCTTTGGTGCTGGTTGGAATCCGTGACTTGAAGATTTTATTTGTTTTGACTCGTACTGTTTCTACCATGTCAGTACGGAGATTTGTGAGGTCCATACGGGCACGGCCACGGTCGTGTGGCTTGGAAATGTGCACTTGGTTAGTTTTTAGTTAGGTGCTAAAAAGGAAAAATAAAAGAAAGAATAAAATGTAAAAATGTAATGGGATTAGTACTCGGGTTGCCTCCCGAGAAGCGCTCGTTTAAAGTCTTAAGCTAGACTTACCTCTTATTCTCCTAATCATGGTGGTCTGAAGAGTTGAATATCTTCTCTCATACTATTAATTCTACGATAAAGTTTGAGTCGAGTGGCATTTACCTTAAAAGTGCCGAATTCAGAGTGGGTTACCTCGACTATTCCGTATGGGAAGACATTGCGTACCTCGAGAGGAATTACTTTTTCTGTGTTCAAGTCTTGTGTGGTAATTCTAGGGTCTCCTTTATTTAACAATACCTGGTCTCCTATTTTGAAGTGATTTGATGTTCCTACAAGCTTGGCTGGGGGTTCCTTCGGTTTTACTTCGTGTAGTTGTGATTCCTCCTCTAAATGTGACTTCCACTCGTCTAGTTCATCAATGTAAAGCCGTCATTCCTCGTGAGTTATTTCTTTGTTATTATGAGGTATAAACTCTGGCTTGGTTGTGTGGTTCTGTGGTGCTTCCTAAAAAGAAAGTTTAGCAGAAAGCTTATCAATATAATTTACGTTCTCACCTTTGTCATTCGGTGTCCTAGCCGAGTCAAGAGCTTGAAGACTACTTGATTTGTCACCTACACAAAGTATGAGTTCACCTGCACTGACATCAATTTTAGTCTTGGCAGTTGCTAAAAAGGGCCTTCCTAGGATTAGGGGGATACTATTGTCCTCATCCATGTCTAAAACGACAAAGTCTGCTGGGAATACGAATTTATCAATTTTCACTAGCACATCTTCAATTATACCCCTAGGAATTCTAATAGTTTTATCAGCTAGTTGAATGCTTATCCTAATTTGATTGGGTTTCCCTAGACCTAGTTGTTTAAACAATTTATAAGGTGTAACATTGATACTTGCCTCTAAATCAGCTAAAACATTATCAATAGATAGACTACCAATTAAGCATGGAATTGTAAAACTCCCTGGATCTTTAAATTTTTGTGATAGTCTATTTTGCAACATTGCTGAGCACATTGCGTTTAGCTCCACATGCGATGCCTCATCTAACTTTCGTTTGTTCGTCAATAGTTCCTTTAAAAATTTCCTAGAGTCTGGCATCTATGAAAGAGCTTCAAGTAACGGTAAGTTAATAAGTAATTTCTTTAAAAGTTTAAGAAACTTATCGAACTGTTCCTCTGTATTGTCTTGCTTCATCACTTCGGGATATGGAATGCGAGGTTGGTACTCTTTGATTACCGGTTTTGGCTTTTCTTGGGTTACCTCAAGCTTACCTTTTTCTACCACATTTTCTTGCCTTAGATTGGGCTCATCTAACCTTTTGTTATCATGAGCTGTTATGGCTTGAATTTGCTCATTAGGTAAACTTTCTAGTCGTATTTCAGAGACTAACTTAGTAAGTTGCCCAATTTGATCTCTGAGCTTCTGTGTCGCTGTTTCCTAATTTTCAAGTTTTGTTTCTATATTCTGGAGGCGAGTTTTTGAGATTGCTATAAATTTTGTCAGCATCTCCTCAAGGTTCGGCTTCTTTTCCTGTGGGTAGGGCTGATTTTGGAAATTTGGAGGGGGTTGTCTCTGATTTCCTTGACCTCCCCATGAAAAATTGGGGTGATTCCTCCAACCTGGATTATAAGTATTTGATCGTTGTATTGTCGAGTCTTAAAATTTATAAAAAGAATGATCGAACCTGGAAACTAACTATGACAATAATTTGAGGCAAACACACCTATCGAACAGTAGTATAGCTTAGGCAAGATCGGGTTGTCGAACCCAAAGGAACCAAAAGTACTAATACTAACTCTTTTTTTATTATCTAGCCTAAAATAAAGGGGATTTGTTGTTTAATCTAAAATTAACTAATTAATAAACTAAAGACTTCTAAGACAAAGAAGAATAAGTTTGGGGAGATACTTTTGGGAAAAACCAATTGATTAAAACGATACTCGAGGAAGAATTCACCTAGACTTCACTTGTTATTTAACGTCGAACCAGACGATTTATTCATTTGACTTGACCCGTAGGATTCCCTAAGTTATATTAATCCCTCTATTCAAGGCGGCTAACGTCTAACCCTAGGTCGACTAATTGAAATCTCTTCCTAATTAAAACAGCCTAGAATTGCATTAACTCGATCTATGGACTCCCATATTAGGTTTCACCCTAATCCGGCAAAATTTCGTCACCCTATCTCTAGGCGCGCGAGCAACTCCGCTTAACTATGCTAGATTTACTCTTAGGCAGGTTCTATTTCTCCTCCACCTAAGCACATCAAACTTGAATTAATATCCTGGAAATGTCAACACAAGAATTAAGAACACATAATTAAGAATGAATCAAATATTTATCATATAGTTCAGAAAACAATAACAAGATTCGTCTTAGGTTTCATCCCCCTCAGGTATCTGAAGGGTTTAGTTCATAAATATAAAAGAAAACATCTCAGAAGAAAAGATAAAACAAAACATAAGAAATCCCTAAAACCCCCTGAAGGAATTGAAGGAGAGATCCTCCGTCTTGAGTATAATTTCGGCTTCTTGAGATGGATCAACTGGCTATCTTCGAGTGAATCCCCACAAATCTACCTCACTTAGCCTAGCTGGACGCCCCCTGACAAAAGCCTTTGGGTCCCCCCTCTTTGGTGATATTTAGGGGGTTTATATAGGCTTTGGAATATGTTTCTTTGCCCCTAAGTATCCAAATTCGAGTGATATTTCTCTTTGCCATGATAGGGACACGGCCATGGCACACGCCCGTGTAAGTCGAGGCCAGGCCATGTTCTAGTAGACATGGAGGCACGGCCGTGTGATCTTGGGCCCAGGCCATGTTGATTTCGTGATATGGCCCATTTACTCCGTTTTGGGCCCATTTTATGTTCTTTTCATCCTCCAGTGCTTCTCTGGGTATAAAACATGAAAACAAAGGATTAAGAGCACCAAATTACACAATTCAAGGCTTAAATCATCCAAAAGCATGCTAAATGTGGGCTTAAAATATGTTACTATTTCAGTTTATCAAATAGCCCCACACTTAAGCTTTTGCTTGTCCTCAAGCAAAATTCTCAACTCACAATTAAAACGAACTTCCTTGATTCATAATATTCATTAAATATGTCTAGTTATAATTCATGGATAATTCATACATGGATAATTTAACTCAAAGAGTTCTAAAGATTCAGACAATCTACAAAACTTAGGTGTTTCCCCTTATTTAAATAATTACCTTTGATTCAAAACTGACAAGGATTGACATCCTCACTACAGATTCACTCAAATTACTCAAGGTGTATAAGGTTCATGATCGCTGAAATCAGAGCTTTAAAATTTATAAAAGAATGATCGAACCTGGAGACTAACTCTGACAACGATTAAAGGCAAGTGTACCTGTCGAACAATAGTATAGCTTAGGCAAGACCAGATTTATCGAACCCAAAGGAACTAAAAGTACTAATACTAACTTTCTTTTTATTATTTAGCCTTAAAAACTGTAACATCCCGAAATTGGGCCTAGTAGGATTGGGCCCAATGGGCCTTGAGCGTAGTAGCGTTTAAAATTTTGGAAAACAAGAGATCGGCTTAAATGCAAGTTGGACCTATTAGATAAGTGATTTTGGAAGGTTATAGGGCTTCTATGAAGTCCCGGGATCGAACATTGACTTTGGGGAAATTTTGGTTTAGGGTGGAAAAAACCCTGGAAGTTGGCAGGTAGGCCTTAAGAATAAAATGTGGAGGAAAATGACACAAGTGGAGTGTGTGGTGTAGTGGCAAAGTGACGCCACATAAGAGACAAGGGGGAATGACACCATAAGGAAGGAATGAGGTCCAAGGTTCAAGTCTTGGCTCTTGCATTTTGGTTTTCTTTTTGCTTGGACCTTAGAATTTGGCTGTAGATTTATATTTAGTTGCGCATGGTTTAAGACACAAGAGGAGCTTGTGGCCAAGTGGTTAGCGGCGTGGATTATGCTACAGGGGAGCCTGGGTTCGAATCTCATGAGAAGCAAAGGAGTATTTATTTTGCGGATTGGACGGCAAGAGTTTCAGTTGAATTTAAACTCTACTGACGAAGGGATCCCACATCGGAAAGATACAAAGAAGGAAGGTGAAGAGCTAGCTATATAAAGAGCATTCCGGGAGGAGATTTAACATACCTTGGTGGGCGTTTGGGCACAGGAGTGGTCGCAGCGCAGTTTAACACCAGATTCCTATCAGGTGTGTAACTCTCTCTACTCTAGTTATAGAGCGGCAAATGTCGAAGTGCCGGTCACGGCAATAGTAGCCACACGAGCGTGCGAGCGCACGTGTTGGGCTTCGACGCTATAGTTGAGGCCATCAGTAGTGTTCTTGTGGGTTGAGGCTGCTTAGGGCTGCGATGGGCCAAAGTGGGCCCAATTGAATAAATTGTATGATGATGTAGTATATAGTGAACTAGACTAGGTGGAACTTATATACGTGGCTAGATCTGTGTTAGGTGGGCCACACGAGCGTGTGGGCCTGAATGGGCCAAAATCGGGTTTTAGGCCCAATAGTTCGGTAAAGACCGGAAGTGGTAACCGAGCCGCTCGGGGCGGCATTTGGGCCTTTGGGAAAGGCCATTACAGGTGCAAAATTACTGATATACCTTTGGAAGGGTAAAGTACCAAAATACCCCTGAAAGGTAAATTATGAAAATGCCCTTGGTAGGTAAAATTACGGTTATACCCTTAGAGGTTGATTAGCGTGATTATGTTGTTTTATGTCTATCTGATTATGATGGTAATTCATGTTATACTTATATTTGATATATGTTTTGCATACATGACATACTGCATACACGAATTATTATGTCATATTGCATTGGGTATGATGTGAAGAGGGAGGAAATATGATCTCTTTTAAGACTGTCACCAGTGGTTAGGTACCACAAGTGGGTTGGCCCCACATATCATTAATTTGTGACTAAGTCTCAGTGGTTTGGAACCATCAGTGGTTAGGTACCACATATATCTTATTTGTGATTCATCCCAGTGGTTTGGTACCACAGTGGGTTGGCCCCACGTATTGATATTAGGGATTGTCACCAGTGGTTAGGTACCACAAGTGGGTTGGCCCCACATGTTATTTTGTCACTTTTGTCACCAGTGGTTTGGAACCACCAGTGGTTAGGTACCACCAGTGGCTAGGTGCCACAAATGTTGGGTGGACGCAGAAGATACGGATGGTTATCTAGGTTGGTTGGGTTGCATGGCATACATACTTTGCATATAAATCTGTGTGAGAGCCCAAAACTCACTGTAATGGGGATTTACACACTGAGTCTCGATGACTCACCCCTTTGTTTAATTTTGCAGGTAATCATTAGATCGCGGATTTGGGAGCTGAGGTGGACTTGTGGTGGCCATGTAATGTTTTCTCGTAAACTCGTTTCTTTTATTTGGGCTTATTTTTATTTGGGTTTTTATTATGTAATAAGGCCACTATAACTTTAATTTTGGTATTTTATTTGGTTTAGCTTTAAATTTGATTACTGCCTATTATTATTGAATGTTTAATACGGGAATTTCCTAAACTCTTAATAATCGTTTTCCAAAATGTTAACAAAAGGATAACAAGCGAATAAATATTTCAACTCGAAATTTTTAACAAACGCGCAGTTTTTAAACAACCCTTTTATGTGACATGCCAGATCCAGTCGTAACGTTTAGGCCGGGTTTGGGGTGTTACAAAAACGGAGTGAAGTTGCTTTAAAACTAAATTGATGACGACTAAGCTAAGGACACAAAGAAAAAAAGAACGATTTGGGAAATAACTTGAAGGACTCAATTGATCACGACGATACCCTCAGGAAGAATCCACCTAGACTTCACTTGTTACCTAACCCTGAATTATATGATTTCTTTACTTAGCTTGATCCGTAGGACTCCCTAACCTATATTAAACCCTCTCTCGAGGCGAATAACGTCTAACCCTAGGTTAATTAGTGGAACTCTCGTTCGCTTATAATAACCCCCTAGAATAGCAGTAAATCGATCAATGGACTCCCATATTAGGTTTCACCCTAATCCGGCAAAACCTCGTAACCCTATCTCTAGGCGTTCGATCAACTCCGCTTAATTATGTTAGACCTACTCTTAGGCAGGGTCTATTCGTCGTCCACCTAAGCACAATAGATTTGGATTAAGCAACATAATTAAGAACAAACTAAGTAATTTATCATATAACTTAAAAATCAAATAACAAGATTCATCTAGGTTTCATCCCCTTCAGGTACCTGAGGGATTTAGTTCATAATGAATAAAAAGAACGTCTCAAGAGAAAAGATAAAACAAAACATAAGAAAATCCTAAAACCCCCTGAAGGAATTGAAGGAGAATTCCGCCGCCTTGCGTATAACTCCAGCTACTTGGGATGGATCAACTGGCTATCTTCACGTTATTCCCTAACTCTGACCTTCTCAGCTTGGCTCCTTGGCCTAGCTTTGACGCCCTTTCAAAGGTGGCACTTAGGGGATATATATAGGCTTCTTGGAATGCGATTCTTTCTCCCTAAGTATCCTTTTTCGACTGAAATTACTCTTTCTAGTGACAGAGGCACGGCCATGGCACACGCCCGTGTGGATCGACTTCAGACCGTGTTCGGATTTCTAATTTGAGGCACGACCGTGTGAGGCGGGGTTGAGGCCGTGCTCTAGGTGATCGTCGAGGCACGGCTGTGTGGTCTTTGGGCCAGGCCGTGTCATTCTCGTGCTAAGGCCCATTTACTTCGTTTTGGGCCCGTTTTGAGTTCTTTTCATCCTCGGGTGCTTTCCTGGGTATAAGACATGAAAAGAAAGGATTACAAGCACCTTTTTATATAAATCAAGGAATAAATCATCGAAAAGTGAGCTAAATGTGGGTTTAAAATATGTTATAATTACGGTTTATCAGTTCAAGATAAAACACTCATAAGTCAAACATGAAAAGTTAATCCCATAGTCTTGCATGGAAATCAAATCTCCACCACTATAATATGAGATGATACATAGATCAAAAGGTCTTTAACAGGGTTGTAACAGGGCTTGGGTTAAGGTGTGGATAAAGGCTGAATTTAGAGGGTTAAAATCGAGATTGAATTGATACATTCCCGAACTAGAAAATAAAAGAACTGGAAAATAATTACATCAATTGAAAATTTCTAAACTAATACTAATATTCTAATACGAGCTTCTTTTTCAACAATTGGGAATTAAGTGTATAAGCTCACTAATACTGAATATACTTCGATTTTTTTAAGAACAATTCAAATAATACAAGATAAATTCCTTTACTAAAATAACATAATTTGGTAACTAATCAAATCAAATCTCGATATAAGGGTAAGTAAAAGGAATGGTGGTAACTAATACGATATGGGTTTTGGGTTAATATAAGTGGGTGAATCAATAAACAGGGTTTGTTGGGCTCAACGGGGTTTACTAAGGGTTAATTATGAAGGTAGGCTTTTTATGGAGTGAGTGGGTTAATTCTTAAGTGCCTTAATCATCTCTGTATATCAAATCAATAATGTGGTCTCGACATGTATAATCGATGCAAGTTCTAGAATAACAATTCAATGTTGACACACTTATAATCAAAAAGTGAGCACGAAAAAGAATATATGCTCTATAAAGCTCAAAATCTCACAAAAATTATGGGTTTTTGATGTCAACCTCGTAAATTTAAAACTTCAAGATAATATTCAAATTTAGGTAGACAACCTAGAAAATTTTAAATTTCCAAAAAATAGACTTATCATGCCTAATTCTCTAGTATCTTAAAGCTTAAATCATCAATGTACAATTATCAATGACTTAGTTTAAAACATGTCAATAAAAATCATGAATCAACAGGAATTTCATCCTAATTAGTAATATGAGAAAATCAATTAAGGACAAGATAAAATTTAGGGATTTGAGAATCATGCAAAAAGTTAGGCACTTTGTAACACCCCAAACCCGGCCCATGCGTTTTGACCGGATCTGGCATGTCACTGCTTGTACTTTGAAAACTTTAGCTTTGTTGGTTTTTGAAATTGTGAGTTAATTAGACAATATTTAAGTAAATAAGCGGCATTTTAAAAATAAAACCTTGTATTAATTATTATTAAGTATAAATAAGCCTTATCATAAAATTCATAAGATGCTTAACATTATAAACTCCTAAGTTGAATAAAAACTAGGGGCCTTATTACAAAAATATTCCTATAATGAAATAAAAAAAAATAAACTTAAAGAAACTCCAAATTAACTTGTCAAAAGAAACTTGACGGCCCCTCGAGTCTGCCTCGGTGAAACACCCCACACCCGGCCCACGAGCCTTGACCGGATCTGGTATGTTCCCCGGTGTAAACCGTTTCAAATTCTTTTGTGACTTAGGAAAAACTTGTGTGTTTTGAAAGAAAGTTTGTTTTGGGTTGGGCTTGAGTTGAAAACGAGTTTATTTGAGGTGACAAAATATTTAGAGTTTATTTTAAATTAAATTAACTTAATCTTTAATAATTAAAAATGTCGTAACATAGTCAATAAAACAGAAAATAAAATAGTTCGCTATGGCCTTATTACATCAAATAATTCCCAAAAAATGAATTTAAGTGCTTAAATAAAATAAAAGTCCAAATAATAAAATTTTCCTTGCTGTGCATGGCCACCTTTAAGCTCCTGCTAACCCGGTCCATTACTGATCATCACCTGGAAGAAAAAGTTCCCCAACGGGGTGAGTCAAACAGACTCAATGTGTACACAAACACTAAGTCCTAACATTTCAGGCATGCATTATCATATCACATACATATTCATATAACAGGTAAAAATAATGATGCAACCCAAACCCAAACCTAGTTAGCCATCCGCTACACTTCCCCGTACCAACCTGTACACCGTGGGGACTACTAAGTCGACCCTCCTTCCGCTACACTCCATCGAAGGCAGTCGCTGCAGTCGACGTGCTCGTCGCCCTTATAAAATTCGTGGTCTTAGGTCACCACATTCAGATTTCATGGTCTTAGGTCTCCACATTCAGATATCGCGGTCTTAGGTCACCGCATTCAGATTTCGTGGTCTTAGGTCACCACATTCACTTCCCCTTTTCAATAACCCATATGCCTAAATCATATTATGCATTAACATGCCAAAGTTCACATTCTTATCATTATTCTCATTTTACTTATAACATATTTCATAATCCTATTGGGAGTAGGAAACGTACCTGAGTACTTTGTACCATCGCATGGTACTTAGCCATATTTTCACATTCTTAATAATACGTTTAATTTAAACATAGCCATGAACATATCAAGACTTAGGATAGGGTACACACCTGATTCGCTTAAGGTTTCCAATCCAAATCCCGAAAAGCTTGATCTAATGCCTTAGATCTTAGATCTCTACGTTTAATCAATCATTTAATACTTAGTAAAGAGCCATTCGGCCATAAATCCAAATCCTAGTAGGATTAGTACACTAAAACTTACCTTGGTGCCGATTGATGTCTAATCAAATGCCGGAAACTTTGTATCCTCCTTTCTTGAAATCGGCAATCACTAGATTACTTGAATAGATTAGTTTTGGCTTTTGAATAATTAAGGAAACACATCTATTTACCAAACATGGCCTTGGCCGAATGCTATAGACACTTACCTTGTGGATTTTAAATCCCGAAACTCACCGAATAACTAGGGAACACGTGGCTTATGGTGTACCTTCGGGAAAAGAACTTCTCCTTCCTTGTAGTCGACATTTAGTAAATCCCGAAAGTATTCCTTGCCTTAGATGTCTGTCGAAATCCCTATAACTTCATGTTAGATCAATTTCTAACATTTATTCACAACAAATAACCCTTAGCCGAATGTTAAATATGACTTACCTTAGATTCTTAAATCCTGAAACTCACCGAATAATTAGGGAACACGCGGCTTATGGTGTACCTTCGGGAAAAGAACTTCTCCTTCCTTGTAGTCGACACTTAGTAAATCCCGAAAGATCTCTTCAAGGTTTCGGCAACAAGATATTAATAGGGTTAGTCCTAGATTTTAGCAAATCTTAAAAGAAAAAGGATGAAACCGAATGAGATCTTACCCTTACTTTAGATATCGACAGTTCCTTTGCTTGAAGTCTCAAACTATTCGGCTATGGCCTTGATCTTAGCAAGCTTTCGGCTTTTGGAATATTGAGAAGAGAAGAATGAAGAAGAAAAGAATAGGGGTTGCAGAGAAAATTCGGCAGAGGTTATCAAGGAAGAGAAAATAATGCTGAATGGCCTCTCTTTTCCTTTTATAGCCGAATTTACTAGGCCAAGACTCCCTTACTTGGCCACCACTCTTCCTATGTGATAATTTTATCTTTTAATTATCACTTTATTCAATATTAGAATTAATCCCTCAATTATCTCTTATCTCTTAAAAAAAATGACAATAATTATCCATCATTTATCTCTTGAAAATAATCTAAAATAAATCCATTATTTATCCCTTATTTATCCACCCTTTATCTCTTAAAAATAAAAGAATAAAAGCTCCTAGAATTTAGCCATGTGCCGTCCAACTCCCTTGCTCCTTGCAGCAAAATAAAACTCTTTTATTTGCTTCCCATGCGACTCGAACCCAGGCCCAATTGCACCTGCTTGTGGCGTCACTTACTGGGCTTTAAGTGGTGCCTCCTAGCCACTTTTCCAAGCCCGTTCTTGTGTGTCATATTCTCCCGACTATTTCTCTTAAGACTGCCCTACTTCAGTTCTCTCTTCTAATACTTAAAACTTCGTATTTCTTAAGACATTTCCTCACATTTCCTTACATTTCTAAGTTTCCGAAAATGTTCGTTTTCCTCCTTTAAACTTAACATTTCTAAAGCATTTCCTTACATTTCCAAGACATTTCCTTACATTTTCAGGACATTTCCTTACATTTCCTTACATTTCCAAGTCATTTCCTTACATTTCCAAGACAAGACATTTCCTTACATTTCCAAGACATTTCCTTACATTTCCAAGTCATTTCCTTACATTTCCAAGACAAGATATTTCCTTACATTTCCAAGGTTCTAAAAATGCACGCCACACATCCATATCACAATAAACATGCTATTTCATAAAATTAAGCAAAAATGCACACAATGGGATTCGAACCTCTTCCCTCAAAGTACTTCACTTGATGCCATAACCCTTGACCTTAGGTGGTGTCCCTTGCCACTTTTCCACATCACTTCTTGTGTCCTAAACTCCCCAAAACTTTTCTTAAGGCTACCTTAACCTAGCTCCCCCTTTTTAACTTAAAAACCAATAATTGTCCAAAGCTTTCTCTTCCATCCTAGGATTTTAAAAACCCTTAATTCACTTCCAAACACTGCCAAAACCTACTACTCATGAATTATGCACGAACGCATAACCCCTAATCTAGGATGTTACAGTTCTACCCTCCTTAAAAATAATTTCGTCCTCGAAATTACTTACTAACAAATAATCGTACATCTTAACTCACCGCACTACACTTACGCTGCGCACTCTAATCCTAATAATGCTATCATGCTTCCTAGGCACAGTCTTTAAGTTCATATCCAAGGTTTCAGGCACTTCACCAGCAACACAAGAATGAACTGTCTCTGAAACAATAAATAGTATTCCAAAAACAAGAAACTTACCCGCTATCATATCCTTGGTTGTCTCGCATTCGAACCTTCAGCTCTTCTACCGGATGTTCCATGACCTCGGCCAGAACCATTTCCTCCATGGTTTGGACCGTGAACCTTCGTTGCCTGAGGGCAATTCTTAACCAAATGAGCCTTAGACTTACATCTAAAACATTCTCGATCTCGGTTCCAGCACTCGCCAACATGATACCTTCCACACTGAGCACACGGACGATCCGGATTCCCAGTAGTTGGCTTAAAAACTCGAGCAGAATTCTCAACCTTCGTTCTTTTCTGAAGACTCTCAAACAATCCTGACGGTACAAAACTCCTCTTATCCCGTCCATGACGACCACGTCCCTTAGAACTCATTTCTAACGTCGCGATTAAGAAGTTTTATGTATTAAAGATTTTGTTTCACTAATTAACCGCGAACAGTTTTATGAAAAGAATTTTAGGAGTGGTTCTTTCGTATTCATACATGTACACACAGTCTTTACATTCTTACATTCATCAATCAATTATGAACTTTCGTTCATTCAGAGAAATGTTGTAGTTTCATTGTTGTTGTTTTTCCACTACCCAGGGGTATTTTTGTAAATTGCCTTACAGGGGTATTTTCGTAATAACTCAGGGTCAATTTGAAAATTACAAAAGTCATTTCAAAATTTTCCAAACTCATGGGTGTTTTGGAAGAAAGATTTTCCAAATCAAAGGTATGGTCAAAATTTCGGAAAGCAGGGTCATTTTGGTAATTTTGATAAACCAGGGGTAATTTCGTAAATTTCTCAAATCGGGTATTTTGGCTTTACAAAACTTGGGGGTTGTTTTTGAGAATTTGTTTTCCAAATCGGTGATGTTGCAAAAATTTTGAAGATCGGGGGTCATTCTGGAAATTTTGTAACTCGAGGGTATTTCGGTAATTTGCAGGTTAAGGGCAATTTTGAAAAATTTTTCAAAATCAAGGTATTTTGATATTTTGCACATTAGGGTTTTTGAATATTTTATAAAGTAACGAAATTTTTTATAAGAACTGTGGGTATTTGAAAATTTCATAAACCAAGGGCATTTTTGTAATTTTACAAATAGGGGTATTTTAGTAATTTTCATAAATAAAAAATATTTCAGAAAAATTTTATGGAATAGCTTTTATAAACCAAAAGGGTAATTTAGTAATTTTTAAAACTAAAGTTTCCATAAAAATACGGCTAGTCCCTTTCGGGTTTTAGTTAGGGTTTAGCCTATGAATAAGCCCTCTTGGTTAGGGTGAACCGAAGCTACGCACCAGGTAGGATTCGAGTGGAAAGGAGGTGAGTCACGCGGACTGCTTAAATACCAAGCTCCCACCGAAACCAATCCTAGACATGCGCACAATGGTTGCCACACCCTAACTCGGCGACTTAACCACAGGTTTGTTTAATTAGAAATTAAAGTTTTATGTAACTTGTTGGGGTACACTAGTCCTAGAGTTCAAGTACTTATCATACTATCTACGTTCCATTCCATTTCTACCCTTCTATAGATCACAATATAATTCACACCGGAGGTAGAAGTACTTACCTGGTGGACTTCGGGTCAGAGACTTAGGTGCCATGCCAGAAAACCTGCTTATTTCAAAATTTTCCACAAAATTCTTTTGGGCTTTATTTGAAAACGGTTTGGGCCTTAAACCCAAGGCCGAGAGTTTAAAACTGGGCTCTGATACCAAGCTGAAACACCTCACACCCGGCCCACGAGCCTTGACCGGATCTGGTATGTTCCCCGGTGTAAACCGTTTCAAATTCTTTTGTGACTTAGGAAAAACTTGTGTGTTTTGAAAGAAAGTTTGTTTTGGGTTGGGCTTGAGTTGAAAACGAGTTTATTTGAGGTGACAAAATATTTAGAGTTTATTTTAAATTAAACTGACTTAATCTTGAATAATTAAAAATGTCGTAACATAGTAAATAAAACAGAAAATAAAATAGTTCGCTATGGCCTTATTACATCAAATAATTCCCAAAAAATGAATTTAAGTGCTTAAATAAAATAAAAGTCCAAATAATAAAATTTTCCTTGCTGTGCATGGCCACCTTTAAGCTCCTGCCGACCCGGTCCATTACTGATCATCACCTGGAAGAAAAAGTTCCCCAACGGGGTGAGTCAAATAGACTCAATGTGTACACAAACACTAAGTCCTAACATTTCAGGCATGCATTATCATATCACATACATATTCATATAACAGGTAAAAATAATGATGCAACCCAAACCCAAACCTAGTTAGCCATCCGCTACACTTCCCCGTACCAACCTGTACACCGTGGGGACTACTAAGTCGACCCTCCTTCCGCTACACTCCATCGAAGGCAGTTGCTGCAGTCGACGTGCTCATCGCCCTTATAAAATTCGTGGTCTTAGGTCACCACATTCAGATATCGCTGTCTTAGGTCACCGCATTCAGATTTCGTGGTCTTAGGTCACCACATTCACTTCCCCTTTTCAATAACCCATATGCCCAAATCATATTATGCATTAACATGCCAAAGTTCACATTCTTATCATTATTCTCATGTTACTTATAACATATTTCATAATCCTATTGGGAGTAGGAAACGTACCTGAGTACTTTGTACCATGCATGGTACTTAGCCATATTTTCACATTCTTAATAATACGTTTAATTTAAACATAGCCATGAACATATCAAGACTTAGGATAGGGTACACACCTGATTCGCTTACGGTTTCCAATCCAAATCCCGAAAAGCTTGATCTAATGCCTTAGATCTTAGATCTCTACATTTAATCAATCATTTAATACTTAGTAAAGAGCCATTCGACCATAAATCCAAATCCTAGTAGGATTAGTACACTAAAACTTACCTTGGTGCCGATTGATGTCTAATCAAATGCCGGAAACTTTGTATCCTCCTTTTTTGAAATCGGCAATCACTAGATTACTTGAATAGATTAGTTTTGGCTTTTGAATAATTAAGGAAACACATCTATTTACCAAACATGGCCTTGGCCGAATGCTATAGACACTTACCTTGTGGATTTTAAATCCCGAAACTCACCGAATAACTAGGGAACACGTGGCTTATGGTGTACCTTTGGGAAAAGAACTTCTCCTTCCTTGTAGTCGACACTTAGTAAATCCCGAAAGTATTCCTTGCCTTAGATGTCTGTCGAAATCCCTATAACTTCATGTTATCAATTTCTAACATTTATTCACAACAAATAACCCTTAGCCGAATGTTAAATATGACTTACCTTAGATTCTTAAATCCTGAAACTCACCGAATAATTAGGGAACACGCGGCTTATGGTGTACCTTCGGGAAAAGAACTTCTCCTTCCTTGTAGTCGACACTTAGTAAATCCCGAAAGATCTCTTCAAGGTTTCGGCAACAAGATATTAATAGGGTTAGTCCTAGATTTCGGCAAATCTTAAAAGAAAAAGGATGAAACCGAATGAGATCTTACCCTTACTTTAGATATCGACAGTTCCTTTGCTTAAAGTCTCAAACTATTCGGCTATGGCCTTGATCTTAGCAAGCTTTCGGCTTTTGGAATATTGAGAAGAGAAGAATGAAGAAGAAAAGAATAGGGGTTGCAGAGAAAATTCGGCAGAGGTTATCAAGGAAGAGAAAATAATGCTGAATGGCCTCTCTTTTCCTTTTATAGCCGGATTTACTAGGCCAAGACTCCCTTACTTGGCCACCACTCTTCCTATGTGATAATTTTATCTTTTAATTATCACTTTATTCAATATTAGAATTAATCCCTCAATTATCTCTTATCTCTTAAAAAAAATGACAATAATTATCCATCATTTATCTCTTGAAAATAATCTAAAATAAATCCATTATTTATCCCTTATTTATCCACCCTTTATCTCTTAAAAATAAAAGAATAAAAGCTCCTAGAATTTAGCCATGTGCCGTCCAACTCCCTTGCTCCTTGCAGCAAAATAAAACTCTTTTATTTGCTTCCCATGCGACTCGAACCCAGGCCCAATTGCACCTGCTTGTGGCGTCACTTACTGGGCTTTAAGTGGTGCCTCCTAGCCACTTTTCCAAGCCCATTCTTGTGTGTCATATTCTCCTGACTATTTCTCTTAAGACTACCCTACTTCAGTTCTCTCTTCTAATACTTAAAACTTCGTATTTCTTAAGACATTTCCTCACATTTCCTTACATTTCTAAGTTTCCAAAAATGTTCGTTTTCCTCCTTTAAACTTAACATTTCTAAAGCATTTCCTTACATTTCCAAGACATTTCCTTACATTTCCAGGACATTTCCTTACATTTCCTTACATTTCCAAGTCATTTCCTTACATTTCCAAGACAAGACATTTCCTTACATTTCCAAGGCAAGATATTTCCTTACATTTCCAAGGTTCTAAAAGTGCACACCACACATCCATATCACAGTAAACATGCTATTTCATAAAATTAAGCAAAAATGCACACAATGGGATTCGAACCTCTTCCCTCAAAGTACTTCACTTGATGCCATAACCCTTGCACCTTAGGTGGCGTCCCTTGCCACTTTTCCACATCACTTCTTGTGTCCTAAACTCCCCAAAACTTTTCTTAAGGCTACCTTAACCTAGCTCCCCCTTTTTAACTTAAAAACCAATAATTGTCCAAAGCTTTCTCTTCCATCCTAGGATTTTAAAAACCCTTAATTCACTTCCAAACACTTCCAAAACCTACTTCTCATGAATTATGCACGAACGCATAACCCCTAATCTAGGATGTTACACTCGGCTCCCATGTCCACGATTTACTGTTCATCTGGAAGAGTAGAGAAAAGGAAAGCGTGAGTCACAACGACTCAGTGTATAAATCTCAAAACACACATTGACCTGAGCCCACAAACACATTATGGGCCTTGGCCCATACAGGAAGGCATCAATCATAATCACATAATAACAATAAAGAATGAATAACCCAACCCATCCTAGGTTTCCATCCTCTACACACCATCCCGTACCAACCATCACACCGTGGGGATTTGTACAATCAACCCTCCATCCGCTACATACCAAAACGACAGCCGTACTGCCTATTCCTATTAAGTAGGAATCATTAAACGTTGCATAGCCACCGATCACAATGTGACCTTACATTTAAATTATGTGGGATTTCTACCACCGATAACCAAGTGACCTATCATGCACTTCCCCTTCAATTATCATCATTCCCACCCCATGCATACATACATAAAGAAACATCAAGCAGACATATATATTATTCAATACACATAGGGAGTTCTATGTTTACGTACCTGGCATCCTTGCCTAACCCTTTTTAGGGTTCCATTCGACTGTCTATACAGCCTTATTCCGGCTTTTTAGCCCATAACATACAAAAATAAATATACATACAGGTTAATCAGTAGCGTGTTAGAGATCTACACACCTGATTAATGTCGATACCCTTGCTAAACCGATCTACAACTTTGTTCAAGAAGCCGGAAAGATGTGAAACTACGGCCTCTCCTATATTCGGCCATGGTTAGTGTTCTACCCAATTTTATGTATTTGAATAAACAACTCTTCTTACCTTAAAATCCCGAAATTGAAGACTAATGATTTTTCAGCTTTTAGATCTAGTCGACCAAGCTTCCTTCAAATCCCGAAAACCATTAAACTATTAGCTTTCAGCTTTTGCTTTTCAAAAACCGGGAATAGATTATGAGAACTAAACAAAAATCGACTCTTACCTTAACTTAGGAGATTCGGCTAGCACTAGAGAGAGGATTCGGCAATGCCAATGGAAGATTTAAATGCCGGAAGTATAGAATAATTTCTCAAATAGGATGAATAAAAGTAAAAGCGATGGATGCTTTGGCTTTTTAGAGAAATCGTCACAAGGGAAAAGAAAGTGGGGAAAAGTTTCGGCTTTTGAAGAAATTGAAGAAATAAATTTGGAGAGGGAGAGGCTAGGGAATTTTGGCACCAAGGGAGAGGATTTTAGGGTTTTTCAATGTCAGAAACAAGGAGCTAGCCCCCCCTATTTATAGATTTTTGACACCTATTGCTAAATACTGAAAACGCCCTTAAAATTTAAGCTAGAAGAGAGGAGAATTTCGGCACCCTCTATGCCATGCAGTAGCTGAATTTTACACTCCTCTAGGTGGTGGATTTTCGGCCAACACTTCCTTTGAAGATAAGCTCCTAACTTTTCTCCTTTTTATCTATGATATTATCACTTAAAAATCCGTATATATCTTCCTATTTTTAAGCCTTGTAGTCGTCCACCTCATTAATTCTAAATGCCAAAATTTAACTCATTTAAATTAAAATATTTGGGCTTCATTAAACTTAAATTTAAATCCCTTAAATCCCTTGTTGTGGCGTCACCCTTGCTCCCATTTAATTGCCGAAAATGGCCCAAAAACATGGGCTCCTTGCGACCCAAAACTTGTTCCTTTTTAATTGTTAATGATGCCACCTTAAAATAATTTAATCTGGGCCTTTGCCTAATTCTAAGCCCAAATTTAGACCCCTATCACTTAAATTAACAAATTAATTCTATCCCTACACTAAATGCATAGGCCCATAATTTTAGGATGTTACACACTTTTACCCCCCACACTTAAGATGTACATTGCCCTCAATGTACAAAGATAGATAATGACATATTAAAATCAAAAGAGAAGGGGAGAAGTATCACTTCCTGAATTTTTTTATGGGATTACTATTCCCGAGCCAAGTAAGAGGAGGAGGTGGTGGTGCCGTGGTGAATGCCAACAGTCACTGTGCTAGATGAAGAAATTGGGGAGCTCGTGAAGAGTTAGCCATGAAATAATAAGAAAAATTTAAAATAAACTAAGTTTGTATGAAAAGAAAAGCGAGCTAAAGTGAAGAAAACTAAAAATTAAAATAAACTTAAAAAGAAAGATTAATGGACTGAAAATTCCTTATTGTAGGATGGTTCGAGAGGTGGGTATAATTTCTAAGGCCGGTCGGGTGGTGGTTGTGATTCCCAAGGCGTGATTCCTTAGCAGCCTGAAGAACCTAAAACCAAGAAACTAAAATAAGTTAAACTGAAGTTAGCATAAGATAGTCAAAGAGAAGGAAAATAAAAGAAAGGAGAAAAGTAAAGTAAAATTTGAATGGTCTCAAAGACCCTTGGCTTGTAGACTAAATGAAGCGGCCAGTATGAACTTATGTAGATCGGTCTCCCGCGGGAGGACTTTGTCTGGATCCTTCCGCTTCTTCAACATGGTTATGGTGCGGTTCTGATTGTTAGTGAAAGGTTTAAAGAAGGAAGGTAGAGAGAGGTTTAGAGAAAGAAGAGGAAAACGAAAGGGGTTGCATGAGGGAGGTGTGTGTGGTTTAAATAGAATTTCAAGTCTGACACCTCCTCACGCCCGTGGATCGTGGGCGTGTCGAATCACACGGCCTCCTCGCACGGCTGTGTTGCTGGTCGTGTTGTTTTTTCCATGCCCATGTTAGGGTTGCCATGCCTGTATGTGATCAAACAGTGTCGTCCACGGTCGCGTCGCACGACTGTGGGGTTTTGTCAGTGCCCGTGGGGTGGTGGTTGGAGTTCGTGACTCGAAGATTTGATTCATCTGACTAGTACCGTTTCTGCCATGTCAGTACAGAGATTCGTGTGGTCCAAAGCTAACACGGCCACGCCTCATTAAAAGTCCGAGCACGGCCTGGCCACGATCCACACGAGCGTGTGCCATGGCCGTGTCCCTATCACTGGAAAGAGCAATTTCATTCGGGAAAGGATACTTGGAGGCAAAGAAACACATTCCAAAGCCTATTCAAACACCCTATTAGGAACTCTACTTAAATTAGGATACTTAGGGGCCAAGTAAGGCATCACAAAGTCTATATAAACACCTTAGGGGGCAACTTGAAAGGGGAGTTCGGCAGAAGCCAAAGGCATCAAAGCTAGGCCAAGGAGCCAAGCCGAGAAGGTCAAAATTAGGAAATAACGCGAGGATAGCCAGTTGATCCATCCCAAGAAGCCGGAGTTATACTCAAGACGGTGGAATTCTCCTTCAATTCTTTCAGGGGGTTTTAGGAATTTCTTATGTTTTGTTTTATCTTTTCTCTTGCGATGTTTTCTTTATTCATTATGAACAAAAACCCTCAGATACCTGAAGGGGATGAAACCTAGACGAATCTTGTTATTTGATTTTTAAGTTATATGATGAATTAATTAGGTTGTTCTTAATTATGTTGCATAATCCAAATCTAATGTGCTTAGGTGGAGGAGGAATAGACCCTACCTAAGAGAAGATCAAACATAATTAAGCGGAGTTGATCGAACGCCTAGAGATAAGGTTACGAGATTTTGCCGGATTAGGGTGAAACCTAATATGGGAATCCATTGATCGATTTACTGCTATCCTAGGGGGTTATTATAAGCGAACGAGAGTTCCACTAATTAACCTAGGGTTAGACGTTATTCGCCTCGAGAGAGGGTTTAATATAGGTTAGGGAGTCTTACGGATCAAGCTAAGTAAAGAGATCATATAATTAAGGGTTAAATAACAAGTGAAGTATAGGTGGATTCTTTCTGAGGGTATCGTCGTGATCAATTGAGTTTTCTTTAAGTTATTTTCCAATTCATCCTTTTTGTCTTTGTGTCCTTAGTTTAGTTCTCGTCAATTTAGTTGTAACACCCCAAAACCCGGCCTAAAAGTTAGGCCCGAATTTGGCATGTCACATGGAAGTTTTTTTTTTTCAAACCATCTTCAAGATTGTTAAAAACTTGTTTAAGAATTACAGCCTCTTCATTAAAACCCAAAACACTTAAGCAATTGTTATCTACTTGAAAACGTAATTATCTTTAAAAACCTTTTTGGTTGTGAAAACATATTTGAAATAAACAATTTACGAAAATGGGATGTTTGGGAATAGAGTTGCAGAAGCATTTTGAAAGAAAATCCGAGGCCTTATTGCAACATTTAACCCAAAATAGTAAAGTAATAAAATAAACGAGAAAGAAGTCTAAAGTCCAAATAAACCATTTCTGAAGTATGGCCTCCACCGAGTCATCCATGGCCCAAGTCCACGTCACTGAGCATTACCTGAAAAGGTTAAGAGAAAGGGGGTGAGCTACAAGAACTCAGTGTGTAATTCCCTTACCGTTATCCATTGGGCCGGAATCCAATTAACAATATTAATAATAATGTATCAATTATAACATGAATATGAAATGCAATTCCCAAACCAAGCCTAGTATTTCCATCCGCTACACACCACCCGTACCAACCAACACACCTGTGGGTGATCTTTAGTCAACCCACCCCGCCAACACACCAAACGTAGGCATTAAGCCATTTATATCAAATTTGTGGACAAGCCACCAGATTAACAGAATTTACATGGCATTGCCATTTTTCAGATTTGTGGCAGAGCCACCAGATTTATGTAGCAGAGCTACCAAAACTTCTCTTCATCATTATCCCATCCCATGCAATCATGTATATAATGCATAACAAATCACAATATAACAACAGTAATTTATTCGGATATTTATTACAAAATTATGGCCCATTGTCTTAATTAATCAAAAAGGCCCATTAAGCAAAACATCAGATTGGCCCATTTAGCAAAGTATCATATTGGCCCATTTATCAAAATATCAGATTGGCCCATTTAGCAAAATATCAGATTGGCCCATTTAGCAAAATATCAGATTGGCCCATTTAGGAAAATATCAGATTGGCCCATTTATAAAAATATCAGATTGGCCCATTTAGCAAAATATCAGATTGGCCCATTTAGCTAAATATCAGATTGGCCCATTTATCAAAATATCAGATTGGCCCATTTATCAAAATATCAGATTGGCCCATTTAGCAAAATATCAGATTGGCCCATTTAGCAAAATATCAGATTGGCCCATTTAGCAAAATATCATATTGGCCCATTTAGCAAAATATCAGATTGGCCCATTTAGCAAAATATCAGATTGGCCCATTTAGCAAAATACCAGATTGGCCCATTTAGAAAATATCTGATTGGCCCATTTAGCAAAATACCAGATTGGCCCATTTAGCAGAATATCTGATTGGCCTATTTATCAAAATATCAGATTTGCCCATTTATCAAAATATCAGATTGGCCCATTTATCAAAATATCAGATTGGCCCATTTCTCAAAATATCAGATTGGCCCATTTATCAAAATATCAGATTGGCCCATTTCTCAAAATATCAGATTGGGCCATTTATCAAAATATCAGATTGGCCCATTTATCAAAATATCAGATTGGCTAATTTATCAAAATATCATGTGAATGTAATGCAATTCCCAACCCAATCCTAATAATCCATCCGCTACACACCACCCGTACCAACCAACACACCTGTGGGTGATCATCAGTCAACACACCTGTGGGTGATCATCAGTCAACCCACCCCGCCAACACACCAAACGTAGGCATTAAGCCATTTACAATAATTCGCAGGCCAATGGCCATTTATAATATTTGTGGCTGACCCACCAAAATCATATACGTTAATATAATCGGCACACAGCCTTAATCACTATGGCACAAAGCCATATTTAAATTGGCACATAGCCATTATCAAAATTTGTGGCAGAGCCACCAGAATCAAAATGTGGCAGAGCCACCAGGCTACACTTCTCTTCTTTTACATTTTTCCCATCCCATGCAAAATATGCAAATGGAACATACATAGTAAATCATGATATTTATAAATATAAACAACAATAATTAATTCAAAGATTCAATACAAAAATTCGGCCCATTGTAACACTTTGCAAATCGACCCATTAAGGCAATCTATCAATTCGACCCATTAGAGGCATTTTTGTAATTCGGCCCATTAGGGGCATTTTCGTAATGCGGCCCATAAGGGGCATTTTCGTAATTCAACCCATTAGGGGCATTTTAGTAATTCGGCCCATAAGGGGCAATTTCGTAATTCAGCCCATAAGGGGCATTTTCGTAATTCAGCCCATAAGGGGCATTTTTGTAATTCGACCCATTAGGGGCATTTTCGTAATTTCGCAACCCAAGGGTATTTCGATAATTTACCCTCCAAGGGTATTTTAGTAATTTCACAACCCAGGGATATTTCGATAATTTACCCTCCAAGTGTATTTTAGTAATTTCGTAACCCAAGGTTATTTCGGTAATTTACCCTCCAAGGATAATTCGGTAATCTCGTAACTAAAACTTAACTAGTAATTTGGGGCATACAAATTTAAACTGTCCATCTGCGTCATACGGACCAAATTGACCATAACTCGAGTTAGAAAACTCAAAATCTAGATCCGTAAATTTTCCTTGGAACTAGACTCATATATCTTCTTACTGTAGTTTTTCCAGAATTTTTGGCCTAGCCATTTAGTACAGTTTATTCTTTAAAGTTTCCCTTGTTTCACTGTCCAATGATTCTGACCTCTCTTACCTTAATTTCAAATATCTCACTGTACGGTTTTCATATACTGCTCGCACTTGTTTCTAATGAAAATAGACTCACTAAGGAATATTTACATATAATCTATAACTCATAATTCACTTTGTAAGATTTTATATGATTTTTCCAATACAGATCAAGGAACCAAGAAGTCATTCAGAACCAGTATCACTAAAATTAACATATCTCAGAATATAAAATTCCTTTTTCTTCTTCATTTCTTCCATATTAAAATAGACACAGTAAGATTTAATTTGATATCTTAATCACTTTCTAATTCCCTTTCTCCTATTTTTCATGATTTTTCAAAAACATATCACTGCTTCTAACCGAAACTGTTTTATTACAAAATACGATTACCATTACGATCATACGCACGCCCAAGTGTTCACGGATACTGGTTTTTGGTTTTCTTTGTTATTTCGACCGATTCAGAGAATATTTCATACAAACTTTCAGAGGAGTGTGAGATTACACACCATTTCAGATATGTATACAGAAGGTACGGGATTACACACCTTATTCGAAATCCGTAACGCAATGCTTTCCGCGGCACAAAAAATCCGAGTCACTTATTACGAGGGATAGGTGATCAGGAGATTTGATTCCTATCGTGACCGATTAGTCCAAACTATTAACCCATTTAGCAACCAATCAAATAATGAACGATATCAAATAATCCATAAAGAACTCCTTACCTTGTTGACATTGGATTCGATTTCCACCACTTGACTTATGGCTAGAATGATACACGGCCACCCACTTAGAACACTACAAAAAAAAAAGGGTGATTAAGATATGAGGGAGTGGAAGATAACACCATTTCGGTTAAGATCAAGTTTTACAACCGAATAGTGATAAATACCTATTCGGCTAGAAAGAAAGAATATGAACATAGAAAAGAATTCACTTTCCGATTTAATCGAAGAAAAGAGTGTCTACCCAAATGAGAAAGAATTTATGAAGGAGTGATTGTGGATTGAGATGTTCGGTATTGACTTGAAGTTGTGGCAATGAGAGGAGAAGTTGAAGAAAAGAACACAAAAGGATGCCAAAAGAGAATTAGGCCTATCAAGCACAAAAAATCCAACCAAATGACTAAAGCAAATTCAACTATCCTCTCCTTCACCACAACCGTCCATGCCCATTTCAATATTGGTCAAAATTTACCAACCACACTTTCCATAATACTCTCCCCTTTTTGTGCTACCAACCACACTTTCCATAATTCTCTCCCCTTTTTACTCATTTTCTTTTTGTTTCTTTCTTTCCACTTTCCCATATTTTCCTCTTTGCCTTATCTTTTAGTCATCATTCCATTTTTTTTCTTTTATTTCTTTCCTTCTTTGATGCCATGGCCGACACTTACCATGCAACACTTGAGAAGCTCAAAAAAATTAATTCCCAAAAGTTGCAATAGATGGGATTTGAACCTCTTCCCTTAAAGTCCTTCACTTGATGCCATAACCTCTTTACCAATAGCTCATTTATGCTAACAATTTACTCACTTATTTCCATAAGCTTTGATGCCTCTTACTATCTCTCCTTAATAGGCTTAAACACAAACTTTCACTAAGGCCCAACTTGAACCCAAAACTTCATAGAACCCCGTAATTTTCTAAAATCATCTTCTTAATAAGTCCAACATGAAATAATACCGTTCTCTTGTTCTCAAAAATTGTAAACACTCCTACGCCCAAGGCCCAATGGGCCCAATCCTACTAGGCCCAATTTCGGGATGTTACAATTCTACCCGCCTTAAAGAAAATTATGTCCTCGAAATTTCCAATCAACTACTAAACGTACCGTCCAAAACACACCACTATGCTTTCGCCGCGCACTCTGTTCTAAATAATACTAATGTACTTTTAACATAATCTTGAATCCTCTTTCACACAATCAAATGTCTAACCACAGAAGCAAACAGTTATCAACCACTTATACTTAAAATTTTTCTACACTCAATCATCACATCCAACCAAAACATACCTGACTTGATGGTGATGAAACAATCCCGAGCCTTATGCTCCTTAGACCCGCATCTCATACATGCTTCTGACCTCCTCTAACATTCTCCCGGATGACGCCTTTTGCAATAATTGCAAGCCGAAAAGTTTGGACGTGCCTTGACATGCTTTACAGAACGACACTGCGACCCAAAAGAATCACGATCTCTTTCCTTCCTACAGTCCACACTCCCAACTCGAAGTGTTTCACCAATTCCTTTAACCTCTTCAAATACCTCCTTAACTATTTGAGTCAGCTCATCAACCTTAGTTCGATCATGAGATCCCGTCTCAGCCACTGACGCTGCCAGCACCTCCCTTCCGGGCACATGCCTCGATGCCGAAGATCTAGCCCTAGCACCTCGGCCTTTACCACATCCGCGTCTACCGCTTCCACGTCTTCTAGCGCTCATGTTCACTAATGTTGATTAATCTGATTACAAGTCTTATGAATCAACATACTATTCAATGTTTATTAACCAATGTTTTATGAAGTGTGAGTAGAAAAGTTGTTTTCGAGAATCGAATCCGCATTCTAGAGTTTCAGTCTCTATAGTTTCAACTTCTAAAGCTAACAGTTCTAGAGTATTCTATTTTGTGGAATTTTCTTACCACAGTAATAACACAATAATCATAAAATGAAAACAAATACTTACTTGACTTGGTGCTGGATACCCGTGGTGTCATACTTCTTTTAAAACATGTATTTAAAATTCAAATAGCTTTTCAAAAACGCTTTTGAACCCAAACCACAGCCGAGTTTTGCAAACTGAGCACTGATACCACTAAATGTAACACCCCAAACCCGGCCTAAAAGTTAGGCCCAAATTTGGCATGTCACATGGAAGTTTTTTTTTTTTTCAAACCATCTTCAAGATTGTTAAAAACTTGTTTGAGAATTACAGCCTCTTTATTAAAACCCAAAACACTTAAGCAATTGTTATCTACTTGAAAACGTAATTATCTTTAAAAACCTTTTTGGTTGTGAAAACATATTTGAAATAAACAATTTACGAAAACGGGACGTTTGGGAATAGAGTTGCAGAAGCATTTTGAAAGAAAATCCGAGGCCTTATTGCAACATTTAACCCAAAATAGTAAAGTAATAAAATAAACGAGAAAGAAGTCTAAAGTCCAAATAAACCATTTCTGAAGTATGGCCTCCACCGAGTCATCCATGGCCCAAGTCCACGTCACTGAGCATTACCTGAAAAGGTTAAGAGAAAGGGGGTGAGTTACAAGAACTCAGTGTGTAATTCCCTTACCGTTATCCATTGGGCCAGAATCCAATTAACAATATTAATAATAATGTATCAATTATAACATGAATATGAAATGCAATTCCCAAACCAAGCCTAGTATTTCCATCCGCTACACACCACCCGTACCAACCAACACACCTGTGGGTGATCTTTAGTCAACCCACCCCGCCAACACACCAAACGTAGGCATTAAGCCATTTATATCAAATTTGTGGACAAGCCACCAGATTAACAGAATTTACATGGCATTGCCATTTTTCAGATTTGTGGCAGAGCCACCAGATTTATGTAGCAGAGCTACCAAAACTTCTCTTCATCATTATCCCATCCCATGCAATCATGTATATAATGCATAACAAATCACAATATAACAACAGTAATTTATTCGGATATTTATTACAAAATTATGGCCCATTGTCTTAATTAATCAAAAAGGCCCATTAAGCAAAACATCAGATTGGCCCATTTAGCAAAGTATCATATTGGCCCATTTATCAAAATATCAGATTGGCCCATTTAGCAAAATATCAGATTGGCCCATTTAGCAAAATATCAGATTGGCCCATTTAGGAAAATATCAGATTGGCCCATTTATAAAAATATCAGATTGGCCCATTTAGCAAAATATCAGATTGGCCCATTTAGCTAAATATCAGATTGGCCCATTTATCAAAATATCAGATTGGCCCATTTATCAAAATATCAGATTGGCCCATTTAGCAAAATATCAGATTGGCCCATTTATCAAAATATCAGATTGGCCCATTTAGCAAAATATCATATTGGCCCATTTATCAAAATATCAGATTAGCCCATTTAGCAAAATATCAGATTGGCCCATTTATCAAAATATTAGATTGGCCCATTTAGCAAAATATCAGATTGGCCCATTTATCAAAATATCAGATTGGCCCATTCAGCAAAATATCATATTGGCCCATTCAGTAAAATATCAGATTGGCCCATTTATCAAAATATCAGATTGGCCCATTTATCAAAATATCAAATTGGCCCATTTATCAAAATATCAGATTGGCCCATTTATCAAAATATTAGATTGGCCCATTTCTCAAAATATCAGATTGGCCCATTTATCAAAATATCAGATTGGCCCATTTATCAAAATATCAGATTGGCCCATTTATCAAAATATCATGTGAATGTAATGCAATTCTCAACCCAATCCTTATAATCCATCCACTACACACCACCCGTACCAACCAACACACCTGTGGGTGATCATCAGTCAACCACCCCACCAACACACCAAACGTAGGCATTAAGCCATTTACAATAATTCGCAGGCCAATGGCCATTTATAATATTTGTGGCTGAGCCACCAAAATCATATACGGTAATATAATCGGCACACAGCCTTAATCACTATGGCACAAAGCCATATTTAAATTGGCAAATAGCTATTATCAAAATTTGTGGCAGAGCCACCAGAATATGTGGCAGAGCCACCAGAATCAAAATGTGGCAGAGCCACCAGGTTACACTTCTCTTCTTTTACATTTTTCCCATCCCATGCAAAATATGCAAATGGAACATACATAGTAAATCATGATATTTATAAATATAAACAACAATAATTAATTCAAAGATTCAATACAAAAATTCAGCCCATTGTAACACTTTGCAAATCGGCCCATTAAGGCAATCTATCAATTCAGCCCATTAGGGGCATTTTCGTAATTCAGCCCATTAGGGGCATTTTCGTAATCCAGCCCATTAGGGGCATTTTCGTAATTTGGCCCATAAGGGGCATTTTCGTAATTCAGCCCATTAGGGGCATTTTAGTAATTCGGCCCATAAGGGGCATTTTCGTAGTTCAGCCCATAAGGGGCATTTTTGTAATTCGACCCATTAGGGGCATTTTCGTAATTTCGCAACCCAAGGGTATTTCGATAATTTACCCTCCAAGGGTATTTTAGTAATTTCGCAACCCAGGGATATTTCAGTAATTTATCCTCTAAGGGTATTTTAGTAATTTCGCAACCCAGGGATATTTCGATAATTTACCCTCCAAGGATAATTCGGTAATCTCGTAACTAAAACTTAACTAGTAATTTGGGGCATACAAATTTAAACTGTCCATCTGCGTCATACTGACCAAATTGACCATAACTCGAGTTAGAAAACTCGAAATCTAGATACATAAATTTTCCTTGGAACTAGACTCATATATCTTCTTACTGTAATGTTTCCAGAATTTTTGGCCTAGCCATTTAGTACAGTTTATTCCTTAAATTTTCCCTTGTTTCACTGTCCAATGATTCTAACCTCTCTTATCTTAATTTCAAATATCTCACTGTACGGTTTTCATATACTTCTCCCACTTGTTTCTAATGAAAATAGACTCACTGGAATATTTACATATAATCTATAACTCATAATTCACTTTGTATGATTTTATATGATTTTTCCAAAACAGATCAGGGAACCAAGAAGTCATTCAGAACCAGTCTCACTAAAATTAACATATCTCAGAATATAAAATTCCTTTTTCTTCTCGTTTCTTCCATATTAAAATAGACACAGTAAGCTTTAATTTGATATCTTAATCACTTTCTAATTCCCTTTCTCCTATTTTTCATGATTTTTCAAAAACACGTCACTGCTTCTAACCGAAACTGTTTTATTACAAAATACGATTACCACTACGATCATACGCACGCCCGAGTGTTCACGGATACTGGTTTTTGGTTTTCTTCGTTATTTCGACTGATTCACAGAATATTTCATACAAACTTTCAGAGAAGTGTGAGATTACACACCATTTCAGATATGCATACAGAAGGTACGGTATTACACACCTTATTCGGAATCCGTAACGCAATGCTCTCCGCGGCACAAAAAATCCGAGTCACTTATTACGAGGGATAGGTGATCAGGAGATTTGATTCCTATCGTAACTGATTAGTCCAAACTATTAATCCATTTAGCAACCAATCGAATAATGAATGATATCAAATAATCCATAAAGAACTCCTTACCTTGTTGACATTGGATTCGATTTCCACCACTTGACTTATGGCTAGAATGATACACGGCCACCCACTTAGAACACTATGAAAAAGAGGGTGATTAAGATATGAAGGAGTGGAAGATAACACCATTTCGGTTAAGATCAAGTTTTACAACCGAATAGTGATAAATACCTATTCCGCTAGAAAGAAAGAATATGAACATGGAAAAGAATTCACTTACCGATTTAATCGAAGAAAAGAGTGTCTACCCAAATGAGAAAGAATTTATGAAGGAGTGATTGTGGATTGAGATGTTCGGTATTGACTTGAAGTTGTGGCAATGAGAGGAGAAGTTGAAGAAAAGAACACAAAAGGATGCCAAAAGAGAATTAGGCCTATCAAGCACAAAAAATCCAACCAAATGACTAAAGCAAATTCAACTATCCTCTCCTTCACCACAACCGTCCATGCCCATTTCAATATTGGTCAAAATTTACCAACCACACTTTCCATAATACTCTCCCCTTTTTGTGCTACCAACCACACTTTCCATAATTCTCTCCCCTTTTTACTCATTTTCTTTTTGTTTCTTTCTTTCCACTTTCCCATATTTTCCTCTTTGCCTTATCTTTTAGTCATCATTCCATTTTTTTTCTTTTTTTTTTCTTTCCTTCTTTGATGCCATGGCCGACACTTACCATGCAACACTTGAGAAGCTCAAAAAAATTAATTCCCAAAAGTTGCAATAGATGGGATTTGAACCTCTTCCCTTAAAGTCCTTCACTTGATACCATAACATCTTTATCAATAGCTCATTTATGCTAACAATTTACTCACTTATTTCCATAAGCTTTGATGCCTCTTACTATCTCTCCTTAATAGGCTTAAACACAAACTTTCACTAAGGCCCAACTTGAACCCAAAACTTCATAGAACCCCGTAATTTTCTAAAATCATCTTCTTAATAAGTCCAACATGAAATAATGCCGTTCTCTTGTTCTCAAAAATTTTAAACACTCCTACGCCTAAGGCCCAATGGGCCCAATCCTACTAGGCCCAATTTCGGGATGTTACATAGTTTAAAAGCAACTTCACTCCGTTTTTAAGGATAAATAATAAAAAGAAAGTTAGTATTAGTACTTTTAATTCCTTTGGGTTCGATAATCTGGTCTTGCCTAAGCTATACTACTGTTCGATAGGTACACTTGCCTTTAATCGTTGTCAGAGTTAGTCTCCAGGTTCGATCAATTTTTTATAAACTTTTAAAGCTCTGATTGCAGCGATCAGGTAGTTTGTTTTGTAAAATTGCTGAGCACACTGCATTTAGCTCCACATGCGACGCATCGTTTAACTTCCGCTTGTTTGCTAGAAGCTTCTTTAAATTTTTTTTTAATTGGGCATCTGCGAAAGAACTTCAATAAACGGTAAGTTAATATGTAATTTTTTTAAAAGTTTAAGAAATTTACCGAATTGTTCATCTGTGCGGCCTTTCTTCATCGCATTAGGATATAGAACACGGGGTTGGTATTCTGTACTTAGCAGTTTTGGGTTATTATGGCTTACCTCAACCTTACCTTTACTTACCATAGGTTCTTGGCTCAGTTCAGATTCGAATTCTACTAACCTTTCTTCATCGCACACAGTAATGACATGAAGTTGCCCCTTTAGGTTAGGTTTGGTATTGCTTGGCAAGCTACCTTGTGGTCGTTCTGAGATCAACTTGGCAAGCTGACCTAATTGGTTCTTGATTGACCGAAATCAGAGCTTTAAAATTTATAGAGAATGTGATCGAACCTAGAGACTAACTCTAACAATGATTAAAGGCAAGTGTACCTATCGAACAGTAGTATAGCTTAGGCAAGACCGGATTGTTGAACCCAAAGGAACTAAAAGTACTAATACTAACTTTCTTTTTATTATTTAGCCTGAAATAAAGTGAAGTTACTTTAATCTAAATTAACGACTACTAAGCTAAAGACACAAAGACAAAAAGAACGAATTGGAAAATAACTTTGAAGAAAAACTCAATTGATCACGACGATACCCTTAGGAAGAATCCACCTAGACTTCACTTGTTATCTAACCCTAAATTATACGATTTATTCACTTAGTTTGATCCGTAAGACTCCCTAACGTATATTAAACCCTCTCTCGAGGCGAATAACGTCTAACCCTAGGTTAATTAGTGGAACTCTCGTTCTCTTATAATAACCCCCTAGAATAGTAGTAAATCGATCTATGGATTCCCATATTAGGTTTCACCCTAATTCGGCAAAATCTCGTCACCCTATCTCTAGGCGTGCGATCAACTCCGCTTAATTATGATTGATCTACTCTTAGGCAGGGTCTATTCCTCCTCCACCTAAGCACATTAGATTTGGATTAAGCATGCATAATTAAAAACAAACTAAGTATTTATCATAAAATTCAGAAAACAATAACAAGATTCATCTAGGTTTCATCCCCTTCAGGTATCTGAGGGGTTTAGTTCATAATGAATAAAGAAAACATCTCAAGAGAAAAGATAAAACAAAACATAAGAAATCCCTAAAACTCCCTCAAGGAATTGAAAGAGAGATCTACCATCTTGAGTAGAATTCCGGCTTCTTGGGATGGATCAACTGGCTAACTTCGAGTGATTCCCTCAATTCTGACCTTTCTAGCTTGGCTCCTTGGCCTAGCTCAACGCGCCTTTCAAAGGTGGTACTTAGGGGATATTTATAAGCTTTTGGAATGCGATTCTTTCTCCCCAAGTATCCTTTCCCGACTAAAATTATCTAAAGCCACGATAGGGGCACAGCCATGTCACATGCCCGTGTGACTCGTCTTCAGGCCATGTTCGGACCTCTAAGTTGAGGCACGACCGTGTAAATTGGGGGAGAGACCGTGTTCGAGATGTTCGTCAAGGCACAGCCGTGTGGACTTTGGGCCAGGCCGTGTAGACTTCATGATATGGCCTATTTATTCCGTTTTGGGCCCGTTTTGTGTTCTTTTCATCATCGGGTGCTTTCCTGAGTATAAGACATGAAAAGAAAGGATTAAAAGCACCTTTTTACATGAATCAAGGGATAAATCATCCAAAAGTAAGCTAAATGTGGGATTAAAATATGTTATAATTATGGTTTATCAGTTCTCGAGCCTTTGAATTGAAGCTTGCTGATCTTTGAGTGCTATTTCGGTGTTTTAAAAACGTGTTTCTGACACCAAGATCAATTTTGTTAGCATCTCCTCAAGGCTCGGCTTCTTCTCCTGCGGGTAGGGTTTTTGTTGAAAGCCTGGAGGGGGTTGTTGTCTCTGATATCCTTGACCACCCCATGAGAAGTTTGGGTGGTTCCTCCAACCTGGATTGTAAGTGTTACTATAGGAATTATTCTGAGGTTTAGAATTATTATCCATATAGTTCATCTGTTCTCTTTCTATGCCAGGGTTGTAGGATGGATACTGTGTATTATTTGTCCCTCCTCCATTTGTATAGCACTGCATCACTGGATGTACCTGCGAAGAACCACACAAACCATCAATTTTTTTACTTGAAAGCTCTACCTGGTTTGATAGCATGGTCATTGCGTCGAGGTTGAAAACACTGGCTGCGTTCGTTGGCTTAGTCCTCATGACTTGCCACTGATAGTTATTTAGTGACATCTCTTCAATGAATTTGTAGGCAACCTCAGGTGTTTTGTTGTTTAGTGTACCGCCGGCGGCTGCATCAATCATCTGCCTAGTTGAGGGGTTCATACCATTGTAAAAGGTTTGAACCTGTAGCCATAAGGGTAACCCATGGTGTGGGCACCTTCTCAGTAGATCCTTGTATCTCTCCCATGCATCGTAAAGTGTATCTAAATCCATCTGCACAAAAGAAGAGATATCATTTCTCAACTTAGCCGTTTTAGCCGGCGAAAAATATTTTAATAAAAATTTTTCAGTCATCTGTTCCCATGTGGTGATTGATCCTCGTGGTAACGAGTTCAACCACTGCTTAGCTTTGTTCCTCAATGAAAAGGGAAACAACCGAAGGCGAATGGCATCGTCAGAAATGCCATTAATTTTGAAAGTGTCGTAGAATTCTAGAAAATTTGCAAAGTGATTGTTTGGGTCCTCATCTTGCAAACCATCAAACTGAACAAATTGCTGAATCATCTAAATAGTGTTAGGTTTCAGTTCAAAATTATTTGCAGCAACAGCAGGTCTAACAATACTTGATTCAGTTCCTGTTAAATTAGGTTTAGCATAATCATACATAGTATGAGGAGCAGGATTTTGATTCATCGGATTTGCAGAAACCACAGGAGGTAGTGGATTATTATCAGCCATCTCTTCGGTAGTATTGGTTTCGTCTTCTTGTTCTTCTTCTATGTATTGTAAACTTCGCCTTATCTCTCTACGATTTCTGCGAGCGGTAGCTTCTAGATCGCTATTAAAAAGTAATGGTGCTGACTGGTTCCTTCTAGTCATAAAGTAAAAGTTCCTGCCAGAAGCAAAAAAAGAAAAATTAGAAAAGTAGAAATTAAAAATAAAATAAATTTCAATAAAATAAAATGGATAAAGTAATAAAAATTTTGTGTTCCTAATATCTTAGTCCCCGGTAACGACGCCAAAAACTTGATGTGTCTAAAACTAACTATGATCACAATAAAGGCAAGGGCACCTATTGTTCAATAGTATAGTTATGGTAAGACCGGTAATTTCGTATCCACAATGTAATAGCCCATTTTTCCTGGGTTTATAATAAACAAAAAGCCAGAAATAAATAAAAAAATAAACCAGTGTTTTTTAAACAGTCCATTTTACAAAATCAAAACAGACCCAAATACAACCCTAATACCTGTAGCCCACTTACACCCTAAACTAACCCAAACTAAACCTAGGCCCCAGACCCAGATACAAGCGGCCCAAAGTGGCCCAATGCTTAGGCAAAATTGGCAGAAACCTAGGGTTTCTGGAGAACCCTTGCGCCGTAGCCTCTGTCTCACGCCCACCTTTGGTTGCGCCGCCATCAACGAGCAGACGAGATCTCCGTTTCCCACCTGCACAAAGAAGGAAAGAAAACAATGGCAAAAATGGCAGCAATGATGATTTCCTTTTTCATTTTATTTTCAAAGGCTATAAACGTAACACCCCAAACTCGGCCCATACGTTACGACCAGATCTGGTATACTACGGGTTTAATGTTAAAAACTTTACTTGGATTGATTTTGTAAAACTTTGTCGTTTTTGCAGTATTCGCTAAAAAGATGGCACTTGTAGGAAAATCTTTGTAATTTATTTTTCTCAAAAAAAAAATGTTATTTAAATCATATTTGAAAATCCTATTTATATTTCCTTTAAACATAAGTCTTTGATCACAAAATTTGAGAAGACATAAACATTAATGAATATCAACTTAAAACCTAAACTATGGAGGCCTTATCACATTAAATAATCTCAGAATTTAACTTCATATAATACGGAAAATTATAAAAACAAATGACTTGATGGCCCCTC
This sequence comes from Gossypium australe, assembly GCA_005393395.2. Taxonomy (NCBI): domain Eukaryota; kingdom Viridiplantae; phylum Streptophyta; class Magnoliopsida; order Malvales; family Malvaceae; genus Gossypium; species Gossypium australe. The sequence continues at coordinate 1,534,800 of CM016614.1, read as the reverse complement.
GAGTCCGCCTCGGCTCCCATGTCCACGATCTACTGCTCATCTGAAAAGTTAGGAAAAAAAAAATAGGGTGAGTCACCAAGACTCAGTGTGCAAATCCCGAAAACACATAAAAGGCTTAGGCCCATAAACACATTATGGGCCTTGGCCCGCATACAAGGGCAACTAAATATGCATCATGGCCCATCCCAGCCTAGAAATCCATCCTCTACACACTAGCCCGTACCAACCATCACACCTTGGGGATGTCTACAATCAACCCACCAACCGCTACACACCATAACGACAGTCATACTGCCTATTCCTTATCAATCAGGAATTTTAACGTGGTTTTCTACCACCGATCACCAAGTGACCTAACATTTCATTACGTGGGTTTTCTACCACCGATCACCATGTGACCAATCATTTCTGTAACACCCCAAACCCGGTCAATACGCCATGACCGAATCTGACATGTCACAGAGGAAAACGTTTTGAAGAAATTTGAGTTTACGATTAAATTTTTTTTTAAAAAAAATAGGTGCATGATTAGTTATAAATCGATAGTTTACTTTTAAAATCCCGTAAGTAAATCTTTTAAAACTGAGTTGACAAATCATAGATTAGAAAACATTTATATCATATTAAGAAAAACCCAAATTATTACTATGAAAACCGTTTGCATTTGAGTGTAGAAACTTAAATTTGGAAATCGTATGAGTTATCGAAAACACTTAAGTTGTTAAAGGATATCAAATGATTTATATTACCCGATGGTAAGATTTTTAAAACCATTGCGTTTTTATAGTTTAGAAAACTTTGGGCTCAATTATTAAATCAACCATAATATTTATTTAGTCATGTTTAAAACAATCCAAAGCATATAAATAATCCAAAAACATAATTAAAGAGGCCTTATTACAATTTCAAATAAAAACGAAAACCAAATTAAAATAAAATAAAGTACCCAAATCGAAGTTCATGTAAAATCAAATTTTATTGCATGGCCTTCTCGAGTTCATCCGGCTCCTCGTCCACGATCTACGAATCACCTGAAAAGTTAAGGGAGAAGGTGAGTCACCAAGACTCAGTGCATAAATCCTTCCCCCGGTTGATGCAACATACTTACACAATTTATAATCAAGTAGTATATATATATAATGCACCCAAACCTAGCCATCCGTAACTCCTTTTCTACCCCGTGTGGTACCAAACCACTGGTGGTGCCAAACCATTGGTGACCCAAAGTCACGATATCCAATAATGTGATGCCAAATCACTGGTGACCCAAAGTCACGAATAATCAAGTTGTGGGGCCAACCCACGTGTGATACCAAATCACTGGCGACGATCCCAATACATCAAATGTGGGGCCAACCCACGGTGGTGCTAAGCCACTGGGACGAGTCGCTATGAGGTGCCAAACCTCTGGTGTCCCAAAGACACGAAATAAATGTGGTACCAAACCACTGGAGGTGCCAAACCTCTGGTGTCCCAAAGACACGGATATCAAATCCTTCCCCCTCCTCTCATATCACCTGTAACACCCCAAACCCGGTCAATACGTCACGACTGAATCTGGTATGTCACTAAGGAAAATATTATGGAGAAAATCGAATTAAGAATTTAATTTTAGTGAAAAACTCTTTAAAATTTTATATTAAAAAGAAAATAGATGTATAATAAGTTTAAACTGATAATTTACTTTGAAATTTCATAAATAAAACTTTAAAGCTTAGTTGATAATTCATAGGTTAGAAAACATTTGTATCATTTAAGAAAAACTCGAATTATTACTATGAAAACATTTGCATTTGAATGTGGAAACTTAATATTTGGAAATCATTTAAATTGTAGAAAACACTAAATTTACATTTTACTATCAAACGATTTATATTACCCGATGGTAAGATTTTAAAACCATTGCGTTTTTATTATTTTAGAAAACTTTGGGCTCAATTATTAAATTAACCAAATAATTTATAAGCCATAATTAAAACATATCCAAAGCATATAAATATTCCAAAACATAATTAAAGAGGCCTTATTACAAACCCAAAATAAAACAAAAACCAAATTTAAATAAATTTAAAGTACCCCAATTCGAAGTTCATGTAAAATCAAATTTTATTGCATGGCCTCCTCGAGTTCATCCGGCTCCATATCCGCGAATTTACGAATCACTTGAAAAAGTAAGGGAGAAGGTGAGTCACCAAGACTCAGTGCATAATCCCTCTCCCGGGTAAATGCCACGTACTTAGACAAATTATAACCAAGCAATATATATATATATATATGTAATGCACCCAACCTAGCCAACCGTAACACCTTTTTCTACCCCGTGTGGTACCAAACCACTGGTGGTGCCAAACCACTGGTGACCAAAGTCACGATATTCAATATTGTGATACCAAATCACTGGTGACCAAAGTCACGAATAATCCATCTGTGGGGCCAACCCACGTGTGATACCAAATCACTAGCGACGATCCCATATCTCAAAAGTGGGGCCAACCCACGGTGGTATTAAACCACAGGGACGAGTTGCTATGAGGTGCCAAATCTCTGGTGTCCCGAAGACACAAATGTGATACCAAATCACTGGTGACCAAAGTCACGAATAATCAAGTTGTGGGGCCAATCCACGTGTGATACCAAATCACTGGCGACAATCCCATATCTCAAAAGTGGGGCCAACCCACGGTGGTATTAAACCACAGGGACGAGTCGCTATGAGGTGCCAAACCTCTGGTGTCCCAAAGACACAAATGTGATACCAAATCACTGGAGGTGCCAAACCTCTGGTGTCCCAAGGACACAATATCAATCTTCCCCCTCCTCTCATATTGCCCATACCAATGCAATAGATAGACAAAACATATCAACATACTTTATTATGAATCACATAACAAAAATATCATAAATCGTAGATCATGATTTCAATCCACATGTATTAACAACATATAGAAACGGACTTACCCGAATCCTTATTCATACCATCATGGTATCATATCAAGATCTCATCGTTTTCCCACTTTGATAATATGATTAGTAAATTAACATTATAAATACATATACATAACCGAGTTATAAAGTGTGTAAGGTACACACCTTTCACCAATGCAAAAACTAACTTTCGAAAATCCGATCTACCGCACTAGATCACCTTGTCCTACAATCGGCCAATACTTAGATTATAAACAAAGGCCATTCGGCCAATAACACCTTAATCCCAATGAGTTATCCTTCGAAATACCAATCTTACCTAAAAGCTTACCCAAAACGATTGGCAAAGAAACGAGGCTTAGATTGATTGCTTCCAACGTCTCGAGGAGCCTAAAAGAATAATCGGTTCCTAAAATAGTTAGAACCTTGCAAACAATGCCCAAAGATTCGGCCTTTGTCCACAAGAAAATGACTTAGAAAAGAGAAAAGAATTAAAGGACATACGGCCATGAATACTTACCTATTATCCAATAATCATTGAAGAGAACCAATTACCCTTGAATATTCGGCCAAAATAACCCCAAAAGAGAGGAAGAAGATTCGGCTATGGTGGAGTAAAAAGAAAAGAAAAATAGAATGGAAATGGATGGTTTAACTTTGAGCAAATGAAAAAGAAATGGAATTTGAGAAGGTGAAAGATTCGGCCAAGAGAAAGTAAAAAGAAAATGTGATTATGAACCAATATCAAAAGAAGAAAAGAGAGAGATGTGGGAGAGAGAGGTTCGGCCAAACACCTTATTTGCCGAAAAGAAAGTGCACAAATGTTAAGTGAGGTTTTGGTTTCAAAAGGAAAGATGAGAGAAAGAAAATGACATTTTTGGTTCAAACAAAATGAAGGCTAAACCAAAAGCAAAATTTGCACAAAATGCATAAGATACATTCGGCCAAAGAGGGAGTTTTTGGAGAGGAAAAACAAATGCAAAAAGATGCACAAAAACTAAAATTGGCCAACTATTCCCCCTAAACTTCCTATCAACATTCGGCCACCCCCCAAGCCACACATGCCGTCCACATTCAAACACTAATGGCCTTGGAATAGTTTCCAAAACATCTTCCTTAAGCCAAGCCTTATGTCCCCCCCATCCTTCCATAACCTTAAGAATCTTATCCCAAAATACAAGCTTTCCTATTTTGCTATTCAACTTACCATAAGATTGAAAGTCCAACCTATCATAATTAGAGTTTGACCGACCATTAATGCTAGGATAAAAATAAAGTCTTCAAAATGTTAAACATGCTACTCGAACCTCTATCCTCAAGCTACCCATCATGCATCCTAACCACCTTGCCACTAACTCCACATGTGCTTAATTTAACACTTAAATTAACTTAAGTGTCAAGTTCACTTAATCCACTTCATTAAATAAACCATACTAAAAATTATTCTAACTTCCAAAATAAAATCAAGCCTTCACAAGACTATGCTAAACACACAAAATTCATACCCAAGCCAACACAAATAATACTCAAATTTTAGGATGTTACATCACCCATACCAATGCAATATTTAAACAAATCATGCCATTATACTTTATTAGGAATCACATGGTAAATATATCATAAATCGTATCATCATGCACCATATTGCAAAAGTCATATCGTAATGAACTTACCCGATTTCTTGCTTATACCCATCAAGGTATCATATCAAGATCTCATAGTTTTCCACTTTATTAACATGATTAGTTATTTATAAATATATATATATATATATATATAACCCGAGTTATAAAGTGTGTAAGGTACACACCTGTCACTAACGCAAGTACTAAAATCCGAAGACCCGATCTACCGCACTAGATCACCTTGTCCTACATTCGGCCAAACCACAAAACTATAAGCAAAGCCATTCGGCCAACATCACACCTTAATCCCAATAGCCTTTGGCTTTTCAACCAATAAAAGAATAATGAATCGACATGAATCCTTACCACTTGACTTACCAACTTTGATTGCTAGAGAAATAAGGCTTAGATCGATTGCTTCCAAAGTCCCAAAGAGCCTAAAAGAATAATCGGTTCCTAATAATTGTTAGAACCTTGCAAACAAATGCCCAAAAGTTCGGCCTTTGTCCTCAAGAAAACGACATAGAAAAGAGAGAAAGAAAAAGGAAATTCGGCCAAGACACTTACCTATCTTCAAAACCGGTTATAGATGAACCCAAAGAAAATCTGCCCTTGATGATTTTCGGCCAAGATAACACCAAAAGAGAGAAAGAAGATTTGGCTATGGTGGAGAAAAAGAAAGGAAAATAAAAGTGAAAATGAAATAGGAGAAGGAGGATTCGAAAATAAAAGAAAGAAGAAAATGGAAGGAGAAAATAGAATGAGGATGGATGTTTTTAACTTTGAGCAAAAGTGAAAGAAATGAGATTTGGGAAGGAGGAAGATTCGGCCAAGAGAAAGTAAAAAAGAAATGTGGTTTTGAGCAAATATCAAAAGAAAGAAAAGAGAGAGATGGGAGAAAGAGGTTCGGCCAAACACCTTGTTTGCCAAAAAAGAAAAGTGCACAAAGTGCTAAGTGTGGTTTCGGTTTCAAAAGGAAAAATGAAAGAAAGAAAATAGAATTTGGTTCAAACAAAAATGAGAGCTAAACCAAAAGAAAAATTGCACCTAAAGCCTAGGGTACATTCGGCTAAGGAAGAAAATTTTGGAGAGGAAAAGAAGAAATGCCAAATGGTGCACAAAATGCTAAAATTGGCCAACCAATTCCCCCCAACTTCCTATCAACATTCGGCCACCCCCTAGCCACACATGCCGTCCACATTCATGGACTAATGGCCTTAGAATAGTTTCCAAAACACTCTCCATCATCCAAGCCCTTTGTCCCCCCCATCCTTCTATTAATCATAAGATTCTTATCCCAAAATACAAGCTTTCCTAAACTAATATTCAACTTGCCATAAAAATTGAAAGTCCAACTTTCCATAATTCAAGCTTGGCCGACACTTAATGTTAGGATGCATAAAAATAAAGTCTTCCAAATGCAATCCATGCTACTCGAACCACTTCCCTCAAGCAACCATCCATGCGCCATAACCACCTTGCCACTAACTCCTCATGTGCTAGAATTTAACACTTAAATTAACTTAAGTGTCAAGTTCACCTAATCCACTTCACTAAATTTTTAATACTAAGAATTATTCTAGCCTCATAAATAAAATCAAGCCTTCACAAGACTATGCTAAACACACAAAAATTCACACCCGAGCCAACACAAATAATAAAAATAATACTCTAATTTCTAGGATGTTACAATTCTACCCCCTTAAGAAAATTTCGTCCTCGAAATTACCTGATCAAAAGAGTTAAGGATACTGCTGCCTCATCACATCCTCCGGTTCCCATGTAGCTTCTTCTACGCCATGATTCCGCCATAAAACCTTCACTAAAGGAACTGACTTCTTACGCAAAACTTTCACATCTCGATCTAGAATCTGCACTGGTTCTTCTTCTATCGTCAAATCTGGACTCACCTCTATTTCCTCTACTGCCACGACATGTGATGGATCAGAACGATAGCGTCTAAGCATGGAGACATGGAACACATCGTGAACTTGACTCAGTTCTACTGGCAACTCGAGCTGATAAGCTACTGGTCCCACTCGTCTCAACACCTTATACGGCCCAATGAACCTTGGACTTAACTTGCCTTTTCTCCCAAATCTTAACACTTTCTTCCATGGCAAGACCTTCAAGAAGACCTTGTCACCCATGGCAAACTCTATATCCCTCCGCTTGAGATCGGCATATGACTTCTGCCTATCCGAAGCTTCCTTCAGATGAGCCTGAATCAACTTCACCTTATCCTCAGTTTCTGCAACCAACTCTGGTCCTAACATCTGACGCTCACCCAACTCTGTCCAGCATGTAGGTGTGCGACACCTCCTACCATACAGCGCCTCATATAGTGCCATCTTAATGCTTGCCTGATAACTATTGTTGTATGCGAACTCAGCTAATGGTAAAAACTCTTCCCAGCTGCCTCTGAAGTCCAAAACACAACCTCTCAACATATCCTCTAAAATCTGTATAACTCTTTCCGACTGCCCGTCAGACTGTGGATGAAATGCCGTACTGAAATCCAACCGCGTACCCAAAGCTTGATGTAACGCTCTCCAAAACCTCGACGTAAATCTAGGATCTCTGTCTGAGATGATCGACACTGGCACACCATGCAACCTCACTATCTCCGCCACATACAACTTAGCTAACTTCTGAAGCGAGTAATCCACCCTTACCAGAATAAAATGAGCTGACTTAGTCAGACGATCCACAATCACCCAAACTGAGTCATTCTTACTAGGTGTAAGAGGTAATCCACTGACAAAGTCCATAGTGATCCTTTCCCACTTCCACTGTGGAATCTTCACCGACTGAAGTAGCCCTGACGGCAACTGATGTTCAGCCTTGTCCTGCTGACACGTCAGACATTTACTCACAAACTCAATTACCTCCTGCTTCAGACCTGGCCACCAAAACTGCTCTCTTAAATCTCGATACATCTTGCTCCTCCAGGATGCATAGCATATGGGCTACTATGAGCGTCCCGAAGAATCCTTTGCCTCAACACAACATCCTTCGGCATACAAGCTCTCCCTTGAAAACATAATACTCCATCACTGGACAAACTATAATCCTCTAAACCACCATTCTGAACCTGCAACCTCCGATCATTCAAACCATCATCCTCTAACTGTTTCTTCTTGATCTGCTCTAACCAAGTCAGCTTGACTTGCAATTCTGCCAAAAGACTCCCATCGTCGTATAAACTAAGACGAGCGAACATCGATCTTAAGTCTGATACAACCTTACGGCTCAACGCGTCTGCCACCACATTAGCCTTGCCCGGATGATACTCAATCGAACAGTCGTAGTCCTTCAACAACTCAATCCATCGACGCTGCCTCAAGTTCAAATCCTTCTAAGTCAAAAGATACTTAAGACTCTTGTGATCCGTGTAGACTATCGACTTCTCCCCGTACAAATAGTGTCTCCATATCTTCAAAGCAAAAACCACTGCAGCTAATTCCAAGTCATGCGTCGGATAGTTAACTTCATGTGGTCTCAACTGTCGAGATGCATAAGCCACTACCTTCCCTTCCTGCATCAGCACACATCCCAAGCCAGTATGTGATGCATCACAGTAAACCATGAATTCCTTGCCTGCCTCAGGTTGAATCAAAACCGGAGCTTCAGTCAGAATCTTCTTCAACTTGTCGAAACTTTCTTGTTGCTTCTCAGTCCACACGAATGGAACTCCTTTCCTCAACAACTTGGTCATAGGTGCTGCGATCAAAGAAAATCCCTCTACAAATCTTCGGTAATACCCCGCCAGACCTAGAAAACTCCGAATCTCAGCCGCTGACTTAGGCGGCTTCCAATCCAACACTACTTCAATCTTTCGAGGATCCACTCTAATCCCCTCAGCTGAAACTACGTGACCCAAGAAAGTCACCTCCCTAAGCCAAAACTCGCACTTACTAAATTTGGCAAAAAGCTGCTTTTCCCTCAGAATCTGCAACACTACTCGCAAATGCGTATCATGCTTCTCCTCTGACTTTGAGTATACCAAAATATCGTCTATAAATACCACAACAAACTGATCCAAAAACTGCTGAAATACCCAATTCATCATGTCCATGAATGCTGCCGGCGCGTTAGTCAACCCAAACGACATCACTAGAAACTCGTAGTGCCCATACCGAGTATGAAATGCCGTCTTATGGATATCAGCCTCTTTCACCTTTAACTGATGATACCCAGACCTTAAATCAATCTTGTAGAAAACCGCTGCCCCTTTAAGCTGATCAAACAAGTCATCTATCCTCGGCAATGGATACTTGTTTTTGATCGTCAGCTTATTCAACTGGCGGTAGTCAATACACATCCGCATCGTACCATCCTTCTTCTTGACAAAAAGTACCGGCGCTCCCCAAGGCGAAACACTTGGTCGAATAAAACCTCGATCCAACAACTCCTGAATCTGAGCCTTTAATTCTACCAATTCCTTCGGTGCCATCCTATACGGAGCAATTGACACTGGCGTAGTTCCGGGTAACAAATCTATACCAAATTCAACTTCTCGATCCGGAGGCAGTCCCGAAAGTTCTTCTGGAAATACGTCAGCATATTCCTTTACCGTTCAGACATTCCCCACAGTAAACTCCTTAGCTTCCAACGCACACACATGGACTACATATGCCTCACAGCCCTTCCTGACCATCTTCACAGCTTTCAACGCAGATACCACGTTGGATAGATAATCTCTTCTATTACCTATCATGACCACCTCTTTACCCTCAACTGTCTTCAAAACCATGCGCTTAGCAGCGCAATCTAAGCTTGCCTGGTACTTAACCAACCAGTCCATCCCAAGAATCAGATCGAACTCCCCAAATGGCAGTTCCATCAGATCAGCTACAAACACTACCCCTTGGAGTTCTAGGGGTACATCCCTATACAACTTATCTACTTCTACAGAGTGACCTAGAGGGCTAAGTACTGTCATCCTCCTAGAAGTAGTCTCAGAGTCTAAATTCATGGCCTCTACTATGCTACTAGCAACATATGAATGCGTCGAACCCACATCTATCAAAGCAGTATATGGTACACCAAAGATTAAAAACGTACCGGTTATGACATCTGGTGCGTCGCCCTCCTCTCGACGTCTAGCTGCATACACCAAACCAGGCTGTCTTGCCTCAGTGTTGCTTGCACCTCTGCCCGATGCTCCGCGGCCTCGACCAGAACCATTACCTCCTCTACCATTACCACACCTCTCTGCGGTGACGGTCCCTCCTTTCTGAACTGAGCACGACCTTGACCCTCAGTCTGATTCCTGGCTAGCTTACGTGGACAGTCCCTCACACGATGATCCAGCGAGCAGCACTCAAAACATCCTTTCCCTCCAGTCCAACATTCGCCCCAATGAAATTTTCCACAGCGATTAGCAGTAACAGGCCTTCCAGATTGATTCGGCCCACTCTGCCTAACCCTCTTCTGAGAATTACCGGCTGCCCCGGATGATCCAAAACCTCTCTTATGCTTATTCCTGTCGTGACTCTGCCTTACAGATTCTTTTATCCCTTCAGCTATCTTAGTCTTTTCAACCAGCGCAGCAAACTCTCGCTCCTGATGTGGAGCAATCAGCAATCTCAGCTCATCCCTCAAACCATCCTCGAACCGAACACATCGCTCGTGCTCCGAAGCCACGATACCTCCAGCATACCGGCTCAATCTTAAGAATTCTGCCTCATATTTTGATACGGACTTACTCCCTTGGACCAAACTCAAAAATGCCTTACGTTGCGCATCAATGTAGCTAGACCCAATATATTTCTTCTGATACGCTGCCTTAAAATAGTCCCAAGTGAGATCCTCTGCCGCAGCACTATTCCGCACCGTGAGCCACCACTGATATGACTCATCCCGAAGAAGCGACACTATCCCTTTCAGCTTTTCCTCGGCATTCAGATCCAAGTCATCCATGATTCGCTCCGTCGCCTCTAACCAATATTCAGCCGTACTGGGAGCTACACCAGAAACACCTCGAAATACCTCGGCTCCATTGGCTCGGAGTCGCTCAGGTACAGATTTTCGAGCTCCCGAGCCTTCACCTACTCCAGCTACCCTCTCAAGAACTCGCAGCATCGCCTGAGACACTGCATCATCCCCCGTTTGATCCTGATGCTCAACTCCAACCGCTGGTGGTGGGGGTGGGGGTACCTCATTTTCGGATCCTTGACCTGACCTCACTGGCTCAGACATAGCCATCCTACCCCTACCGCGTCCACGCGTAACACGACCCCGACCTCGAGTACTCATGTCTAAAGTCTCGACTTATCTGATTTAGAAGTCTTATGCATTAGTCATTATTCCACTATCTTTAAAGCACAGTCTTATGAAAAGTTTTAATAAGAGGTTATTTTGCAAGTACATCCAACTTATAGTTTTGGGTCTCTAGAGTAGTTCCTACTACTATACAGTCATGCCATCATCATCATATCATCAAAAGCAACAGTTTGAAGTACTTACCCAGGCGGATTGGTGCCGGAGACTCGGTGCCATGCCTTTCAAACCATATAGTTTCAAACAAAAACATTTTAAAACCATACTTTAAATCATTTTGGGCCTTGGGCCCATAGCTGAGCTTTTGAACTTAGCTCTGATACCAATTTGTAACACCCCAAACCCGGTCAATACGCCATGACCGAATCTGACATGTCACAGAGGAAAACGTTTTGAAGAAATTTGAGTTTACGATTAAATTTTAAAAAAAAATAGGTGCATGATTAGTTATAAATCGATAGTTTACTTTTAAATTCCCGTAAGTAAATCTTTTAAAACTGAGTTGACAAATCATAGATTAGAAAACATTTATATCATGTTAAGAAAAACCCGAATTATTACTATGAAAACCGTTTGCATTTGAGTGTAGAAACTTAAATTTGGAAATCGTATGAGTTATCAAAAACACTTAAGTTGTTAAAGGATATCAAATGATTTATATTACCCGATGGTAAGATTTTTAAAACCATTGCGTTTTTATAGTTTAGAAAACTTTGGGCTCAATTATTAAATCAATCATAATATTTATTTAGTCATGTTTAAAACAATCCAAAGCATATAAATAATCCAAAAACATAATTAAAGAGGCCTTATTACAATTTCGAATAAAAACAAAAACTAAATTAAAATAAAATAAAGTACCCAAATCGAAGTTCATGTAAAATCAAATTTTATTGCATGGCCTCCTCGAGTTCATCCGGCTCCTCGTCCGCGATCTACGAATCACCTGAAAAGTTAAGGGAGAAGGTGAGTCACCAAGACTCAGTGCATAAATCCTTCCCCCGGTTGATGCAACATACTTACACAATTTATAATCAAGCAGTATATATATATAATGCACCCAAACCTAGCCATCCGTAACTCCTTTTCTACCCCGTGTGGTACCAAACCACTGGTGGTGCCAAACCACTGGTGACCCAAAGTCACGACATCCAATAATGTGATGCCAAATCGCTGGTGAGCCAAAGTCACGAATAATCAAGTTGTGGGGCCAACCCACTGTGATACCAAATCACTGGCAACGATCCCAATACATCAAATGTGGGGCCAACCCACGGTGGTGCTAAGCCACTGGGACGAGTCGCTATGAGGTGCCAAACCTTTGGTGTCCCAAAGACACGAAATAAATGTGGTACCAAACTACTGGAGGTGCCAAACCTCTGGTGTCCCAAAGACACGGATATCAAATCCTTCCCCCTCCTCTCATATCACCCATACCAATGCAATATTTAAACAAATCATGCCATTATACTTTATTAGGAATCACATGGTAAATATATCATAAATCGTATCATCATGCACCATATTGCAAAAGTCATATCGTAATGAACTTACCCGATTCCTTGCTTATACCCATCAAGGTATCATATCAAGATCTCATAGTTTTCCACTTTATTAACATGATTAGTTATTTATAAATATATATATATATAACCCGAGTTATAAAGTGTGTAAGGTACACACCTGTCACTAACGCAAGTACTAAAATCTGAAGACCCGATCTACCGCACTAGATCACCTTGTCCTACATTCGGCCAAACCACAAAACTATAAGCAAAACCATTCGGCCAACATCACACCTTAATCCCAATAGCCTTTGGCTTTTCAACCAATAAAAGAATAATGAATCGACATGAATCCTTACCACTTAACTTACCAACTTTGATTGCTAGAGAAATAAGGCTTAGATCGATTGCTTCCAAAGTCCCAAAGAGCCTAAAAGAATAATCGGTTCCTAATAATTGTTAGAACCTTGCAAACAAATGCCCAAAAGTTCGGCCTTTGTCCTCAAGAAAACGACATAGAAAAGAGAGAAAGAAAAAGGAAATTCGGCCAAGATACTTACCTATCTTCAAAACCGGTTATAGATGAACCCAAAGAAAATCTGCCCTTAATGATTTTCGGCCAAGATAACACCAAAAGAGAGAAAGAAGATTCGGCTATGGTGGAGAAAAAGAAAGGAAAATAAAAGTGAAAATGAAATAGGAGAAGGAGGATTCGAAAATAGAAGAAAGAAGAAAATGGAAGGAGAAAATAGAATGAGGATGGATGTTTTTAACTTTGAGCAAAAGTGAAAGAAATGAGATTTGGGAAGGAGGAAGATTCGGCCAAGAGAAAGTAAAAAGGAAATGTGGTTTTGAGCAAATATCAAAAGAAAGAAAAGAGAGAGATGGGAGAAAGAGGTTCGGCCAAACACCTTGTTTGCCGAAAAAGAAAAGTGCACAAAGTGCTAAGTGTGGTTTCGGTTTCAAAAGGAAAAATGAAAGAAAGAAAATAGAATTTGGTTCAAACAAAAATGAGAGCTAAACCAAAAGAAAAATTGCACCTAAAGCCTAGGGTACATTCGGCTAAGGAAGAAAATTTTGGAGAGGAAAAGAAGAAATGCCAAATGGTGCACAAAATGCTAAAATTGGCCAACCAATATCCCCCAACTTCCTATCAACATTCGGCCACCCCCCAGCCACACATGCCGTCCACATTCATGGACTAATGGCCTTAGAATAGTTTCCAAAACACTCTCCATCATCCAAGCCCTTTGTCCCCCCATCCTTCCATTAATCTTAAGATTCTTATCCCAAAATACAAGCTTTCCTAAACTAATATTCAACTTGCCATAAAAATTGAAAGTCCAACCTTCCATAATTAAAGCTTGGCCGACACTTAATGTTAGGATGCATAAAAATAAAGTCTTCCAAATGCAATCCATGCTACTCAAACCACTTCCCTCAAGCAACCATCCATGCGCCATAACCACCTTGCCACTAACTCCTCATGTGCTAGAATTTAACACTTAAATTAACTTAAGTGTCAAGTTCACCTAATCCACTTCACTAAATTTTTAATACTAAGAATTATTATAGCCTCATAAATAAAATCAAGCCTTCACAAGACTATGCTAAACACACAAAAATTCACACCCGAGCCAACACAAATAATAAAAATAATACTCTAATTTCTAGGATGTTACAATTTCATTACGTGGGTTTTCTACACCGATCACCATGTGTCCAATCATGCTCTTCCCCTTTTCTTGTCAAACCCATCCCATGCATACATTCATGCAAAATCAAACAATATACCACCTAAGAGATTACAGTCTTTCACATACATCGATACACATAGAGAAATTTCTATGGTTACATACCCAGCATCCTTTGCCTACCCTTTCTGGGTATCGCGACTGTTTACACATTCCATTTTTCGGCTTTTAGCCCATAACATAAACATATATATATTCATACAGATTATTAGTGTGCTAGAGATATACACACCTGATTACCGTTAGAACGAGACCCTCTAAGTCGACGCTATCCGTAGCCAACACCACCGCTATCTGCCTAAGGTATTGTTTAGAAGCCGATAACGAAACATTAGGTTAAGGCACAACTAACGAAAAGAAAATAGTTGATCATCTTAAGGAGAATTGAGATCCTTACCTTGAAATCCCAAAAAGAGATATGAGATTCAGGGACTAGTGTTTCCGGCTTTTAGATCTAAGAGATCTACTTCAATTCTCAAATGTCGCCCAACAAGAAAATACATAGAACCATTAAACCATTAGCTTTTCAGCTTTGTCTTCCAAAACCCGAAAGAGAAAGTGAAGAGATAGGGAAATCGGCACTCACCTTAACACAAAGAATTCGACTACCTCTTAGAGATTCTGGCTTTTTAAGAAGATCAGAAGAAAAGATGATAGGAAAGAGTCTATTTAGATTCGGCTTTTAATAAAGAAATCGGCAGGAAGAAGAAAAGAGAATTTCGGCAGATTACAGGTAGATTCGGCTTTAGCAAAGATCAAAAGAAAAGAACGTAGAAAAAGGATTATGAGGTTTCGGCTTTTAGAAGAAAGAAGAGAAAAGAACAATAGAGTTTCGGCTTTTAGGAGTAAGAAGAGAAAGATGGCTTAAGAAAGTTTTCGGCTTTTTGAAAGAAAGATAACAGAAATTACAGAGGAAGAGACTGAGAATTTTGGCACAAAGAATGAAGAAAAGAGTAGGGTTCTAATGCCGGAATTGATGAGCTATCCCCCCTATTTATAGAAATTTTGGCACTTACCTATCAAAAATCGAAAGTGCCCTTCCTGATAACTAAAAATTAAGCAAATAAAAGGGAAAATTCGGCACCCCTTTGCCATAAAGAAACTGATTTCTTCCCTCCTCTAGGTGATGGAATTTCGGCCAACACCTAGCCTTGCAGATAGCTCCTATCTTTTCTCTTTTTATCTTCCATATTATCAACTATAATATCTACATTATCCCATTCACATAAATCCTCCTATTTTTGAGCCTTGTTGCCGTCCACTCCACCTAACTCTAATGCCAAAAATTAGCTAACTTAAATTAAAAGAATTGGGCTCCATGAAACTTAAATTAAACTCCCTTGTGTGGCGTCACCTCCTAATATTGGGCCACAAGCCCACTTTGGTATTTTAAACACAGATACTACCTTTTAAACCCTATAATGCCCAAACTAATAATTTTAATCAAGGCCTCTACCTAAGCCTGAGCCCAATTTGGACCCCTAACACTTAAATTAACTCATTACACATGTTCACCCATTAAACGCATAGGCCCAAAAATTCAGGATGTTACAATAAAAGCCTGATTATTTTGTAATACCAAAAAAAAAAAAGAAATAGAAAAAAGAATACAATATACGAAAGTTTAAACAGAGGTGATTTTTTTATATACTTGCGTCAAAGTTTTTTTATTTCGATTTACATATATTATATATATATAAAACTATCAAAAAGAAAAGGACTGAGAATTACCTTTCGAAAAAGAGTGTTTCTCGCCGAGGAACCATCTTAAACGACAGCGTGTGAGGCGTGAGGAATGTGGCCGGAGGCCGAGCGATCGGTGAAGGCAGAACCCTTTCTTTTGGAGCTCGACTTTAAAAATGAAAATGGAGTCGCCACCAATCCCTTTTTGCTTAGGTGTGATCGGATCACCTTATAAAACATTTTATTTCAAAACATTGATTTTGGCCTACGAAATTCAAGAAATTGGGTTCGGGAGTCGGTTACGTACGAGGAAGGATTAGCACCCTCGTAACGCCCAAAATTGGTATCGGATTGATTAGTTATTGTCCTAATGTCGAAAATTCGAAAAGATTTGAAAACATGATTTCTTTAAAAACTTGAACAATTTGAGTTGGAACTTGAGATTCTTTGTTCCGAAAGAATACAAACATCACATCCAACACGTTAGGACATGATGTTTTAAACTCTCGTAGCCAACATCATCTCATGATTTACAAAATTCATTAAAAGAATATTTAGTTATTTAGTCAAACGAAAAATCGAAACCCAGCACGTTAGGGCACTATTTCCCGAATTTCTAAACACAAAACATTACCTTATTTAAGAAAAACTTTTGGATAAAATGTAGTAATTAAAGGAGATAGATATTTTTAAACAAAGATTTTAAAAAATAACATTAAGTTATTACAAAAAGTGCAATTTACTAAAGTTACAGGTCATATTAACAATTAGCACTAACATAAACAATTAAGTAAAAGAATGACAAGCAATAATAATAATGTTAAGGTAAAAAATGGATTCAAAATTTTTTTTAAAAAAAATGAACAATCAAAATAAAAAAATATAGAGTAGATAATAGCAATTTTAAAAGAATCTGTGAAAAAAATTAAAAAAAAATTATTCACAAGATTAAATTCATGTATAAAAAAATAATAATATAAGGTAAATAATATACTCAAAACAATTAATGAATATTATAACAATTTTTAAAAAATAAAAAAAGTATAAAAATGATATGTATAAATAAAAAAAAGTAAAAAAACGCATAAGCCAGCCTAACTCCCGCAATATGAGGATTCAACGAAATTCCTCCACCAAAATCTAACTCGAACGGAAGAAACTCAAAAAGAAATGAAGATGAGTGAAGAACAAAATAAGAACAAGCCACAGAAAATAAAAACGCAAAGGAGAGAGAAATTTGAGTGAATGCTCTCAAGAATTTTTATTACTCCCAATTCAAGTGTGTTTACAATGAAGGGAGAGGCCTCTATTTATAGTTGAGCCTCCCCAAATCCAACGGTACAGATCAATTACATCAACGGCTAAGATTAAAAGGTATCTACAAATTAAATCTCTAAGATTACAAAATCATATCTTCTAAGATTGCATACCATATCTTCTAGAATTGCATATCATATCTAAGATTGCATACCATATCTTCTAGGATTGCATATCATATCTAAGATTTGCATATCATATCTAAGATTGCATACCATATCTTCTAGGATTGCATATCATATCTAAGATTGTATATCCTTGAAGATTGTGTTTCCATATATGTCAAGCTTGTAGATGGACCTTCAATCTTTTCAAGTAATGGGCCATTCTGATCGGGCCAAATGATATATTTTGGACTGGACTTGGACTTTGTTTTATTATTTTTTGTATGGGCCCGGGCTAAATTGGCCTATTACAATAGCAATTAAACAATTTTGAAATATGAGTTAGTGCTTTGTGATGGAAGAATCCAGTTATTTTGATTAATGATAGATTAAGTTAATATATTGTGATTAACTTAAGATAATTAGATAAATTAGGATTTGATTAAAGTATAAATATAAAACCTTAGGGGAAATTTGTTCGTCTTTCTTCTTCCTTATCGTCTAAAGCTTAAAAACCGAAAAAAACCATTTTTGAAGCTCAATCAATTCGGTCCCTAATTGGCGAGCATTTCCAAGTCTTTTTCTTTAAAAACTTTTGTATGAGGTCGTGGGTACTTGATGTAGCTAGCCCATATACCAATTTGTTAAACTATTGAAGTTTTAGAAAATTGTCATTGTTGATTTCTTGACGTTTTAGGTGTTAAATTGATAGAAATTAAGTTTAATTTAAGAAAATGACTAAATTGTAAAGCTTAATTGATAGTTTTTTATATTAGGGAAAAATTAAATAAAATGTAAAACTGGAAGTAGGAATAAGAAATAAGAGGTCCCTAATGAAATTGAATTTCAATCTATACCATAAATTTAAAGTAATGTTAATCGCGGTTTTGGGGACTAGATTGAATAAATTGAAAATTTTGTATAAATTAATAATTGATTGAGAATTGGTTGATTAATGATAGTTCTATATGTTTTATGTCAATCCATATCTAACGTTGACTCGAATTCGTTGAGAAGGAAAGGAAAATCCAAAGTCATTGACGAGGAGCTGAGAATTTTGTTTTGTATTTCTATGATTCGAGAACCATTTCTTTTTTGCATGTTTATATCACACTACATTATATGGAGTTGGAGGTAAGTTATTGATGATTGCTTGAGCTAAATTGATATGATTTATATAAAATATTGAAACAAAGACTAAACTGAATAGAATAGAAAATTGCATGACTTACCTGATATATGAAATTGTTATGAAATTAAATTGGTATATGTTATATTGTACGTTGAATTGATAAATTAATGATGAAATAAGCACGATAAAGCATAAATTGAATTGCATAAAAGAGGAATTAAAAGATTATTTTGTAAATTTAAGAATATTAATTGCTCCAAATAAAATTTCATCTATTTTATTAAAATGAAAAATAAATATATCTATTAGCAATGTGCATATAATTTTGAAAAGAAGTAAGAAAAACTGTGCGAACAAATGTGAAAGTAACTTTTTTATTTTTAAAAGTAAATTACTGCAAGATATATTTTACAAAAACAATGGATGTTGCTTTTATTATTTTTTACATTGTTTTTATAATTTTTAACGGCTTTAGCCACCTCTTTAAAAAAATTTGGGTCTATGTTGCTTTCTAAAAATCATTGGGGTCCACTATGCCATTTTACGCTTCCTCCCGCCGATAGATTCAGTAGCAACTTCTGCTTCTGATTCTGGAGAAGCTGCAATCTCATCAGCTAAGCCAGAAGTTGGCCCATCCACAGATTCGGTTGCAACTTCTACTTCTGATTCTGGAGAAGCTGCAATCTCATCAGCTAAGTCAGAAGTTGGCCCATCCACACTCTGGGAATCATCTCCAGCAGAGCTTTTAAAGTTTTCAACAAGTTTAGCTACCCCTGAACTCAAAAGTGCATCTTCAGCTTCCGGGGATGCTGCCTCATCTAAAGCCTTCTCATCATGTCCCTCTACGAATTGGAGTGAGAGCACCAAAGCCAATGAGAACACAACTAAAGGAACCTTTACCATCTTTTATGTTTTTTTAAAAAGGTTAAGAAAAAAGTAAGATATATTTTTATTGATGCTTAAGGATGAAAATGAGACCAAATTTAAAGAGTATAAAATGAGATATTTTTGGCGAATTTAGGGGCCATTGACTAGTCTGGTGCCTAATAGCCATACACGACAAAAATACATATAACTTCTCTCCACAATTTCAATGGCCATGTTTATCACTATTATTGGTGGTTTAAATTTACTTCTCTTTGTTTCACTTGTAGACGATGTGGGTGATCGTTGATGTGTTTTAAAGAAAACAAATGTTATGAATAATATACTTATTTTAAGCACGTGCACTATATAAAAAAATTGAATATTGATTAGGGTCTATTAAACTTTTAAATATTTTTTCTCAAAACATTTAAATACTAAATATTTCATATATCTCAATAGTATAGTTATAGTGTTTCAAAGTGATATTAGTACGATGATATTTGTGTTAAGAGAATATATAAGACAACTATGAAATTTAAATTAAAAATAGATATTTGAGTGTGTGACAAATTCTTGACAAATATTGTGAAAAAAGAAGAAGCAATACCATTATACTGAAACTAAGTTGTAAAAGTTCAATCGTTACAGGTTTGTAATTAGAAATGGGCTTGAGGACTTCAATTGCAATTAACCAAAGGTCCAAAATAGCAATTAAACAATTTTGAAATATGAGTTAGTGCTTTGTGATGGAAGAATCAAGTTATTTTGATTAATGACAGATTAAGCTAATAAATTGTGATGAAATTAAGATAATTTGATATATTAGGATTTGATTAAAGTATAAATATAAAACCTTAGTGGAAATTTGTTCATCTTTCTTCTTCCTTATTGTCCAAAGCCTAAAAACCTAAAAAAACCATTTTTGAAGCTCAATCAATTCGGTCCCTAATTGGCGAGCATTTCCAAGTATTTTACTTTAAAAAATTTTGTTTGAGGTCATGGGTGATTGATTTAGCTAGCCCATGTACCAATTTGTAAAACAATTGAAATTTTAGAAAATTGTCATTGTTGATTTCTTGAAGTTTTAGGTTTTCAATTAATAGAAATTAAGTTTAGTTTAATAAAATGACTAACTTGCAAAGCTTAATTGATAGTTTTGTATATTAGGGAAAAACTTAAATAAAATGTAAAACTGGAAGTAGGAATAAGAAATAGGAGGTCCCTAATGAAATTGAGTTTCAATCTATAACCATAAATTTAGAGTAATGTTAGTCTCGATTTTAGGGACTAGATTGAATAAATTGAAAATTTTGTATAAAATGATAATTGGTTGATTATTTAGAGCTCTATATGTTTTATGTCAATCCGTATCTAACGTCGACACAGATTCATTGAGAGGGAAAAGAAAATCCAAAGTTGTTAACGAGTATCTGAAAATTTTGGTTTACATTTCTATGATTCGAGAACCATTTATTTTCTTCATGTTAATATCACTCTACATTATATGGAATTCAAGTTGAGTTATTGATGATTGCTTGAGCTGAATTGATAAGATTTAGATTAAATATCGAAATAGAAACTAAACTGAATAAAATAGAAAATTGCATGACTTACCTTATATATGAAATTGTTATGAACTTAAATTGACATATGTTATATTGTATGTTGAATAGATAAATTAATGATAAATAAGCACCATAAAGCATAAATTGAATTGTATAAAAGATTAATTAAAAGATTATTTTGTAAATTTAAGAATATTAATTGCTCAAAATAAAATATGTCATCTATTTTGTTAAAATGAAAAATAAATATATCTATTGGGAACATGTATATAATTGAGAAAAGATGTCAAGACAAAAAATGTGCAAACAAATGTGAAAGTAACTTTTTTATTTTTAAAAGTAAGTTATTGCATGACATATTTTACAAAAATTATAGATGTTGCTTTTATTATTTTTGCATTGTTTTTATTATTTTTAATGGCTTTAGCCACCTCTTTAAAAAAATTTGGGTCTATGTTGCTTTCTAAACATCATTGGTGTCCACTATGCCATTTTACGCTTCCTTCTGCTGGTAGATTCAGTAGCAACTTCTACTTCTGATTCTGGAGAAGTTGCAATCTCATCAGCTAAGCCAGAAGTTGGCCCATCGACAGATTCAGTAGCAACTTCTACTTCTGATTCTGGAGAAGCTGCAATCTCATCAGCGAAGCCAGAAGTTGGCCCATCCACACTCTGGGAATCATCTCCAGCAGAGCTTTTAAAGTTTTCAACAAGTTTACCTAACCCCGAACTCAAAATTGCATCTTCAGCTTCCAGGGATGCTACCTCATCTAAACCCTTCTCATCATGTCCCTCTACGAATTGGAGTGAGAGCACCAAAGCCAATGAGAACACAACTAAAGGAACCTTTACCATCTTTTGTGTTTTCTAAAAGGGTTAAGAAAAAAGTAAGATATATTTTTATTGATGCTTAAGGATGAAAATGAGACCAAATTTAAAGAGTATAAAATGAGATATTTTTGGCGAATTTAGGGGCCATTGACTAGTCTGGTGCCTAATAGCCATACACGACAAAAACACATATAACTTCTCTCCACATTTTCAATGGCCATGTTTATCACTATTATTGGTGGTTTAAATTTACTTCTCTTTGTTTCAATTGTAGACGATGTGGGTGATCGTTGATGTGTTTTAAAGAAAACAAATGTTATGAATAATATACTTATTTTAAGCAGGTGCACTATATAAAAAAATTGAATATTGATTAGGGTTTATTAAACTTTTAAATATTTTTTCTCAAAACATTTAAATACTAAATATTTCATATATCTCAATAGTATAGTTATAGTGTTTCAAAGTGATATTAGTACGATGATATTTGTGTTAAGAGAATATATAAGACAACTATGAAATTTAAATTAAAAATAGATATTTGAGTGTGTGACAAATTCTTGACAAATATTGTGAAAAAAGAAGAAGCAATACCATTATACTGAAACTAAATTGTAAAAGTTCAATCGTTACAGGTTTGTAATTAGAAATGGGCTTGAGGACTTCAATTGCAATTAACCAAAGGTCCAAAATAGCAATTAAATAATTTTGAAATATGAGTTAGTGCTTTGTGATGGAAGAATCAAGTTATTTTGATTAATGACAGATTAAGCTAATAAATTGTGATGAAATTAAGATAATTTGATATATTAGGATTTGATTAAAGTATAAATATAAAACCTTAGTGGAAATTTGTTCATCTTTCTTCTTCCTTATTGTCCAAAGCCTAAAAACCTAAAAAAACCATTTTTGAAGCTCAATCAATTCGGTCCCTAATTGGCGAGCATTTCCAAGTATTTTACTTTAAAAAATTTTGTTTGAGGTCATGGGTGATTGATTTAGCTAGCCCATGTACCAATTTGTAAAACTATTGAAATTTTAGAAAATTGTCATTGTTGATTTCTTGAAGTTTTAGGTGTTCAATTAATAGAAATTAAGTTTAGTTTAATAAAATGACTAACTTGCAAAGCTTAATTGATAGTTTTGTATATTAGGGAAAAACTTAAATAAAATGTAAAACTGGAAGTAGGAATAAGAAATAGGAGGTCCCTAATGAAATTGAGTTTCAATCTATAACCATAAATTTAGAGTAATGTTAGTCTCGATTTTAGGGACTAGATTGAATAAATTGAAAATTTTGTATAAAATGATAATTGGTTGATTATTTAGAGCTCTATATGTTTTATGTCAATCCGTATCTAACGTCGACACAGATTCATTGAGAGGGAAAAGAAAATCCAAAGTTGTTAACGAGTATCTGAAAATTTTGGTTTACATATCTATGATTCGAGAACCATTTATTTTCTTCATGTTAATATCACTCTACATTATATGGAATTCAAGTTGAGTTATTGATGATTGCTTGAGCTGAATTGATAAGATTTAGATTAAATGTGATAAGATTTAGATTAAATATCGAAATAGAAACTAAACTGAATAAAATAGAAAATTGCATGACTTACCTTATATATGAAATTGTTATGAAATTGACATATGTTATATTGTATGTTGAATAGATAAATTAATGATAAATAAGCACCATAAAGCATAAATTGAATTGTATAAAAGATTAATTAAAAGATTATTTTGTAAATTTAAGAATATTAATTGCTCAAAATAAAATATGTCATCTATTTTGTTAAAATGAAAAATAAATATATCTATTGGGAACATGTATATAATTGAGAAAAGATGTCAAGACAAAAAATGTGCAAATGTGAAAGTAACTTTTTTATTTTTAAAAGTAAGTTATTGCATGACATATTTTACAAAAATTATAGATGTTGCTTTTATTGTTTTTGCATTGTTTTTATTATTTTTAATGGCTTTAGCCACCTCTTTAAAAAAATTTGGGTCTATGTTGCTTTCTAAACATCATTGGTGTCCACTATGCCATTTTACGCTTCCTTCTGCTGGTAGATTCAGTAGCAACTTCTACTTCTGATTCTGGAGAAGTTGCAATCTCATCAGCTAAGCCAGAAGTTGGCCCATCGACAGATTTAGTAGCAACTTCTACTTCTGATTCTGGAGAAGCTGCAATCTCATCAGCGAAGCCAGAAGTTGGCCCATCCACACTCTGGGAATCATCTCCAGCAGAGCTTTTAAAGTTTTCAACAAGTTTACCTAACCCTGAACTCAAAATTGCATCTTCAGCTTCCAGGGATGCTACCTCATCTAAACCCTTCTCATCATGTCCCTCTACGAAATGGAGTGAGAGCACCAAAGCCAATGAGAACACAACTAAAGGAACCTTTACCATCTTTTGTGTTTTCTAAAAGGGTTAAGAAAAAAGTAAGATATATTTTTATTGATGCTTAAGGATGAAAATGAGACCAAATTTAAAGAGTATAAAATGAGATATTTTTGGCGAATTTAGGGGCCATTGACTAGTCTGGTGCCTAATAGCCATACACGACAAAAACACATATAACTTCTCTCCACATTTTCAGTGGCCATGTTTATCACTATTATTGGTGGTTTAAATTTACTTCTCTTTGTTTCACTTGTAGACGATGTGGGTGATCGTTGATGTGTTTTAAAGAAAACAAATGTTATGAATAATATACTTATTTTAAGCAGGTGCACTATATAAAAAAATTGAATATTGATTAGGGTCTATTAAACTTTTAAATATTTTTTCTCAAAACATTTAAATACTAAATATTTCATATATCTCAATAGTATAGTTATAGTGTTTCAAAGTGATATTAGTACGATGATATTTGTGTTAAGAGAATATATAAGACAACTATGAAATTTAAATTAAAAATAGATATTTGAGTGTGTGACAAATTCTTGACAAATATTGTGAAAAAAGAAGAAGCAATACCATTATACTGAAACTAAATTGTAAAAGTTCAATCGTTACAGGTTTGTAATTAGAAATGGGCTTGAGGACTTCAATTGCAATTAACCAAAGGTCCAAAATAGCAATTAAACAATTTTGAAATATGAGTTAGTGCTTTGTGATGGAAGAATCAAGTTATTTTGATTAATGACAGATTAAGCTAATAAATTGTGATGAAATTAAGATAATTTGATATATTAGGATTTGATTAAAGTATAAATATAAAACCTTAGTGGAAATTTGTTCATCTTTCTTCTTCCTTATTGTCCAAAGCCTAAAAACCTAAAAAAACCATTTTTGAAGCTCAATCAATTCGGTCCCTAATTGGCGAGCATTTCCAAGTATTTTACTTTAAAAAATTTTGTTTGAGGTCATGGGTGATTGATTTAGCTAGCCCATGTACCAATTTGTAAAACTATTGAAATTTTAGAAAATTGTCATTGTTGATTTCTTGAAGTTTTAGGTGTTCAATTAATAGAAATTAAGTTTAGTTTAATAAAATGACTAACTTGCAAAGCTTAATTGATAGTTTTGTATATTAGGGAAAAACTTAAATAAAATGTAAAACTGGAAGTAGGAATAAGAAATAGGAGGTCCCTAATGAAATTGAGTTTCAATCTATAACCATAAATTTAGAGTAATGTTAGTCTCGATTTTAGGGACTAGATTGAATAAATTGAAAATTTTGTATAAAATGATAATTGGTTGATTATTTAGAGCTCTATATGTTTTATGTCAATCCGTATCTAACGTCGACACAGATTCATTGAGAGGGAAAAGAAAATCCAAAGTTGTTAACGAGTATCTGAAAATTTTGGTTTACATATCTATGATTCGAGAACCATTTATTTTCTTCATGTTAATATCACTCTACATTATATGGAATTCAAGTTGAGTTATTGATGATTGCTTGAGCTGAATTGATAAGATTTAGATTAAATATCGAAATAGAAACTAAACTGAATAAAATAGAAAATTGCATGACTTACCTTATATATGAAATTGTTATGAACTTAAATTGACATATGTTATATTGTATGTTGAATAGATAAATTAATGATAAATAAGCACCATAAAGCATAAATTGAATTGTATAAAAGATTAATTAAAAGATTATTTTGTAAATTTAAGAATATTAATTGCTCAAAATAAAATATGTCATCTATTTTGTTAAAATGAAAAATAAATATATCTATTGGGAACATGTATATAATTGAGAAAAGATGTCAAGACAAAAAATGTGCAAACAAATGTGAAAGTAACTTTTTTATTTTTAAAAGTAAGTTATTGCATGACATATTTTACAAAAATTATAGATGTTGCTTTTATTGTTTTTGCATTGTTTTTATTATTTTTAATGGCTTTAGCCACCTCTTTAAAAAAATTTGGGTCTATGTTGCTTTCTAAACATCATTGGTGTCCACTATGCCATTTTACGCTTCCTTCTGCTGGTAGATTCAGTAGCAACTTCTACTTCTGATTCTGGAGAAGTTGCAATCTCATCAGCTAAGCCAGAAGTTGGCCCATCGACAGATTTAGTAGCAACTTCTACTTCTGATTCTGGAGAAGCTGCAATCTCATCAGCGAAGCCAGAAGTTGGCCCATCCACACTCTGGGAATCATCTCCAGCAGAGCTTTTAAAGTTTTCAACAAGTTTACCTAACCCTGAACTCAAAATTGCATCTTCAGCTTCCAGGGATGCTACCTCATCTAAACCCTTCTCATCATGTCCCTCTACGAAATGGAGTGAGAGCACCAAAGCCAATGAGAACACAACTAAAGGAACCTTTACCATCTTTTGTGTTTTCTAAAAGGGTTAAGAAAAAAGTAAGATATATTTTATTGATGCTTAAGGATGAAAATGAGACCAAATTTAAAGAGTATAAAATGAGATATTTTTGGCGAATTTAGGGGCCATTGACTAGTCTGGTGCCTAATAGCCATACACGACAAAAACACATATAACTTCTCTCCACATTTTCAATGGCCATGTTTACCACTGTTATTGGTGGTTTAAATTTACTTCTCTTTGTTTCACTCGAAGACCATGTGGGTGATCGTTGATGTGTTTTAAAGAAAACAAATGTTATGAATAATATACATATTTTAAGCACGTACACTATATAAAAAAATTGAATATTGATTAGGGTCTATTAAACTTTTAAATATTTTTCCTCAAAACTTTTAAACACTAAATATTTCATATATCTCAAGAGTATAGTTATAGTGTTCCAAAGTGATATTAGTACGATGATATTTGTGTTAAGAGAATATATAAGACAATTATGAAATTTAAATTAAAAATAGATATTTGAGTGTGTGACAAATTCTTAACAAATATTGTGAAAAAAGAAGAAGCAATACCATCATACTGACACTAAATTGTAAAAGTTCAATCGTTATAGGTTTTTAATTAGAAATGGGCTTGAGGACTTCAATTGCAATTAACCAAAGGTCCAAAATAGCAATTAAACAATTTTGAAATATGAGTTAGTGCTTTGTGACGGAAGAATCCAGTTATTTTGATTAATGATAGATTAAGCTAATAAATTGTGATGAAATTAAGATAATTTGATCTATTAGGATTTGATTAAAGTATAAATATAAAACCTTAGTGGAAATTTGTTCATCTTTCTTCTTCCTTATCGTCCAAAGCCTAAAAACCTAAAAAAACCAATTTTGAATCTCAATCAATTCGATCCCTAATTGGCGAGCATTTCCAAGTATTTTACTTTAAAAAATTTTGTTTGAGGTCGTGGGCGCTTGATTTAGCTAGCCCATGTACGAATTTGTAAAACTATTGAAATTTTAGAAAATTGTCATTGTTGATTTCTTGAAGTTTTAGGTGTTCAATTGATAGAAATTAAGTTTAGTTTAAGAAAATGACTAACGTGCAAAGCTTAATTGATAGTTTTGTATATTAGGGAAAAATTTAAACAAAATGTAAAACTGGAAGTAGGAATAAGAAATAGGAGGTCCCTAATGAAATTGAGTTTCAATCTATAACTATAAATTTAAAGAAATGTTAGTCTCGATTTTAGGGACTAGATTGAATAAATTAAAAATTTTGTATAAAATGATAATTGGTTGATTATTTAGAGTTGAAACACCCCAAACCCGGCCCACGAGCCTCGACCAGATCTGGTATGTTCCTCGAGTAAAAACAGTTTAACTTCTTTGAAAATCTTTAAGTAGCTTTTGGAAAAACTTGATTTGGGTTGGGCTCAAGTTGCAAAGCAATGTTAGGTTTCAAAATGTTAAGTAAAAAGGGATATGCCAAATTTGTTCAAGGTTTTATCTTTAATTAGAAATCATATGAATCTTAAGCGTCAAAACATTTAGGGTTTTATTTTCAAATAAAACATTTGATCTTTCATTTGATAAATTTCGTAACATATTGAAATAAATAAAATGCATGCTTAAACAGTTTATCACTATGGCCTTATTACATCAAAACAATCCCAAAATAAATTTAAAGTACTTAAATTAAAATAAAAATAAAGTGTCTAAATCATTAAATTCCTTGCTGAGCATGGCCACCTTAAGCTCCTACCGACCCGATCCATTACTGATCATCACCTGAAAAATATTCCCACAACGGGGTGAGTCAAACAGACTCAATGTGTACACAAACACTAAGTCCAAATAGATTCAGGCTTATCAAATCATACAGATATACATATCATAATTCACAATAAATGATGCATTCCCAAACCCAAGCCTAAATGCCATCCGCTACACATCACCCGTACCAACCTGCACACCGTGGGGACTACTAAGTCAACCCTCCATCTGCTACACACCATCGAAAGCAGTCGCTGCAGTCGACGTGCTCATCGCCCTTATAAATTCGTGGCATAGCCACCAGATAATATTTCGTGTCATGAGACACCACATTCAGATAATGTGACCGAAGTCACCACATTCAGATAATTGTGACCGAAGTCACCACATTCACTTCCCCTTTCATAATATCCCATATGCCCATGTCATACAAAATCATGCATTATCATGCCATGTTCTCTATTCACATTCTTATAAATTCACATACATTTTAACAGGTCTTATCATAATCCCAGTAGGAATAGGAAAACGTACCTGAGTACTTTGTACCACTGTATGGTACCTTAGCCATACTTTTCACATTCTTAGTAACACATTTATATTAACATTGCCATAAATCATATTAAAGAAATAGTGTGGGGTACACACCTGATACACTTAGCGAACTCGCTCCAAATCCCGATAAAGCCCGATCTAAAGCCTTAGATCCTAGTCCCTACAATCGGCCCACATGTGATATTATAACTAAAGGCCATTCGGCCACAAAACCAAATCCCAATAGGATTATGGTAATTAAATCCTTACCTTGGTGCCATTTTCACTGCTAAACAAATCCCGAAACTTGTGATGTTCCTTATTGCAATCGGCTAGCATCAATTTACTTAACTCATTAATTTCAGCTTTTTAAACAAATAAGAAATAGATCTAGATATCAAAATACGGCTATGGCCGATTGTACACCAGTGCTTACCTTGCGTTTTGAAATCCCGAAAACCTTGTGTACCACTGTCGACTGGCCCTACATGTCCATGGTTAGATTCGGCTACTATGGTAATTAATATGGCCTAATATATATCTTCACTTACCTTGTGATTCCAAATCCCGGAACTCTCCTCCTTGTAGTCTACAGTCACAGAATCCCGAGACTTTCCTTCAGAGTTTCGGCCAACATACATATATGGCATTAGAATCTTGAATTTCGGTCTAAAGAAAAAAGAATAAAACGATGACAATACAATTTCTTACCCTTAATATTGAAATCGACAGCTCCCTCCTGACACCACTTCAGAGATTTGGCTATGGACTAAGTAGATACTTGACAGATTTCGGTTTGATCAAGTGAAGGAATCGGCTTTGCCAAGAATGAAAGAAGAGATTGATGATGAGGGGTTCGGCTTCAATGGAAGAGTATGGGACTTAGGAAGAAACGGCAAGGGTGAATAGAAGGAAGAAGATTTTGGCTTGTCAAAATAAAAAGAGAAAAGAGAATGTGGCTTAGGGAATTCGGCAGAGAATAGGAGGGAAAGGAAAAGAAAATACGAAGAATGGCCTTACTTTCCTTCCTTAGCCGAAAATACACCAAGAGAGTCCTTTGGCCGGCCATCACATGCTCCCTCATCCCTCATTTTTCTCCTCTTATCACCTCATCTGGATTTAATAAAATAAAAAGAAATAATCCCTCATTTATCCCCTATTTTATCACCCTTTTTATCTCTTAAAAATAAAAGGATTTAAGCTTCTAAATTTGAGCCTTAGTGCCGTCCCTTGCTGCCCTCCTTTTGACGTCACAAGCAAAAATTAAAACCTCAAAATTTTGCTTCCCACGCGACTCGAACCTCGGCCCATTTGCATATGTTCTGGCATCACCTTACTAGGCCCTTAAGTGGCGCCTTGTAGCCATTCTTCCAAGCCCAATTTCATGTCATGTTTCACCTATAAATTTTCTTAAGACCACCTAGCCCTAATTCCCTCTTTTAAGCTCAAAACTTAATATTTTCTAAGGCATCTAACTACGCTTCAAAGTTCACAAAATTCACAATGCACATTCACAACACACATGAGCATGTTATTTCAAACAATTAAGCATAAATGCATAAGCCCATTTTCAGGATATTACAGTTCTACCCCCCTTAAAATAATTTCGTCCTCGAAATTACCTGACTGGAATAGGTGAGGGTATTGCTATCGCATTGCTTCTTCCGGCTCCCACGAAGCTTCTTCCGATCCATGATTGCGCCATAACACCTTAAATAAAGGTACTGATTTCCGTCGTAACACTTTCACGTCTCGTTCTAGAATCTGAATCGGCTCTTCCTCGTAGGATAAACCTGCCCTTAGCTCCACCTCTTCAACCGGTACAACATGAGATAGATCCGATCGATATCGACGTAGCATGGAAACATGGAATACGTCGTGCATCTGCTTCAACTCCGGTGGCAACTCCAACTGATATGCCACTGGTCCAATTCGCTTCAAAACTTGATAGGGTCCTATAAACCTTGGACTTAACTTCCCTTTGCGACCAAATCGCATCACCTTCTTCCAAGGCGACACTTTGAGAAACACTTGATCTCCCACATCGAATTCTATCTCTTTCCGTTTGAGATCCGCATACGACTTTTTTCTATCAGACGCTTCCTTCAACCGTGCCCGAATTATCTCAACCTTTCCTCGGATTCTGCCACTAATTCTGGACCCAAAACTCGACGTTCCCCTAATTCCGTCCAACATGTAGGAGTGCGACACTTCCGTCCATACAGTGCTTCATACGGTGCCATCCGGATACTAGCTTGATAGCTGTTGTTATAGGCAAACTCAGCTAAAGGCAAATATTTTTCCCAACTTCCGCTAAAATCCATCACACAGCCTCTCAACATATCCTCCAACACTTGGATTACTCGCTCAGATTGCCCATCTGACTGTGGATGAAATGCCGTAGTGAAATCCAATTTGGTACCCAAAGCCTGATGTAGAGCTTTCCAAAACCGAGAAGTAAACCTTGGGTCCCTATCCGAAATGATCGATAGTGGGACTCCATGTAACCTTACAATTTCAGCCACATACAGCTTCGCCAGCTTTTGCAGAGAATAATCCATCCGCACTGGAATGAAGTGCGCGGACTTAGTCAAGCGATCCACTATTACCCATACCGTGTCCTTTTTAGTGGGCGTAAGGGGAAACCCACTAACGAAGTCCATGGTAATTCGCTCCCACTTCCACTGTGGAATCATTATTGGTTGAAGTAATCCTGACGGAACTTGGTGTTCAGCCTTAACTTGCTGACACGTTAAGCACTTGCCAACAAATTCTGTAACTTCTCTTTTAAGTCCAGGCCACCAAAACTGTTCTCTTAGATCTCTGTACAACTTACTACCTCCAGGATGCATAGCATAAGGGCTACCATGCGATTCCTGAAGAATCCTCCGTCTTAGCTCCGGATCCTTAGGCATACAGACTTTACCCTTGAAGCACAAAACTCCCTCGTCATTAATACCATAATCCTCCAACTCCACATTCTGTACTTGCTGTAGCTTAACACTTAATTCTTCATCAACCAACTGTCCCTCTTTCACTTCATTCAACCACGTCGGCTTAACTTGCAGCTTTGCCAGCAGACTTCCATCATCATACAAGCTCAGATGTACAAACACCGCCCTCAGATCTGACACAACTTTCCGACTTAGGGCATCCGCCACTATATTTGCTTTACCCGGATGATACTCTATTGAACAGTCATAGTCCTTCAGCAATTCAACCCACCTTCGCTGTCTTAGGTTCAACTCCTTCTGAGTCAACAAATACTTAAGACTCTTGTGGTCTGTATAGATTATCGACTTTTCCCCATAAAGATAGTGCCTCCACACCTTAAGAGCAAAGACCACTGCCGCCAATTCCAAATCATGAGCTGGGTAGTTAACCTCATGTGGCCTTAGCTGCCGAGACGCATACGCGACTACTTTCCCATCCTGCATCAGCACACATCCTAGTCCTGTGTGGGAAGCATCACAATACACCGTAAAATCTTTTCCTGCCTCCGGCTGAATCAATACTGGAGCTTCAGTCAAAACCCTCTTAAGCTTCTCAAAACTCTCCTGCTGCTTATCTCCCCACACGAAAGGTACTTCCTTCCTCAATAACTTTGTCAAAGGCGCAGCTATTGATGAAAACCCATCTACGAACCTTCTGTAGTAGCCTGCCAATCCCAAGAAACTACAAATTTCAGCCATAGACCTAGATGGTTTCCAATCTAACACCGCCTCAACCTTCCTAGGGTCCACCCTTATTCCTTCTGCAGACACCACATGTCCTAAGAACGTAACCTCCTTAAGCCAAAATTCACACTTGCTGAATTTGGCATAAAGCTTCTTCTCTCTCAACACTTGCAGCACAACCCGGAGATGCTCATCATGTTCTTCCTCAGACTTAGAATATACAAGGATGTCGTCGATGAACACAACGACGAACCTATCCAAATATGGTTGAAAAACCCGGTTCATCATATCCATGAATGCAGCTGGGGCATTCGTCAAACCAAATGGCATTACAACGAACTCAAAATGCCCATACCTTGTCCGAAAAGCTGTCTTATGGATATCCACCTCCTTCACCTTAAGCTGATGATATCCAGACCTTAGATCTATCTTTGAGAAAACCGCTGTCCCTTTAAGTTGATCGAACAAGTCGTCAATCCTAGGCAAAGGATACTTGTTCTTGATGGTCAGTTTACTCAACTGACGATAGTCTATGCACATACGCATAGTTCTATCCTTTTTCCTCACGAACAAGACCGGTGCTCCCTATGGAGACACACTGGGTCGAATAAACCCACGATCCAGCAATTCTTGGATTTGAGCCTTGAGCTCAACCAACTCCTTAGGTGCCATTCTGTACGGAGCAATTGACACAGGAGCTGTTCCTGGCAGCAGATCAATCCCAAACTCAACCTCCCTATCCGGGGGTATTCCAGGTAATTCCTCCAGAAAGACATCTCCAAAATCCTTTACAGTCCTAACTCCACTAACACCTTTTTCCTTTGTGTCCACCGCACTAACAAAGGCCAAGAACGCCTTGCATCCTTTCCGAACCATCTTATCAGCCTTTAGAGCAGAAACTACATTAGACAAGTAGTTTCTTCTTTCTCCTATCATAATGACCATCTCATCCTCCGAGGTCCTTAATTTCATTCGCTTAGCTGCACAGTCCAACACAGCCCGATGTTTCACTAGCCAGTCCATACCAAGTATGAGGTCGAATTATCTGAAGGGAAGTTCCATTAAGTCAGCATGGAACACTACTCCTTGAATTTCTAAAGGCACTTTCCAAAAGATCTTATTCACCACTACAGTTTGACCTAGTGGGCTTACTACAGTCATCTCCCTATCAGAAAGTTCAGAGACTATGTCTAGAGTTTCCACTACTCTACATGCAACATACGAATGAGTAGAACCCACATCAATCAGAGCAAAATAAGGCTTGCCAAATATAAGGAACGTACCGGCTATGACGTCCAGCGCGTCTCCATCCTCTCTACGGTGAACCGCATACACTAGTCCTGGCTGCCTTGCCTCTGCATTACCAGCACCTCCGCCAGGTGTTCCACTTCCTCTTCCAGCACCGTTACCTCGGCCGTTCGGACCACGACCTCGCTGAGGCTGCTGTCCACCTCTACTAGCCTGATTAACATTCTGAACTATTGGTCTATTCCCATCCGGCCTCATAGGACAATCCTTGATCATATGGTCCTTTGACCCACACTTAAAGTATCCTCCAGTCTTTTTCCAACACTCCCCTAAGTGTTTCTTCCCACACTGATCACAAGTACGATATTGCCCTCCAGTACCAGCTTGCTGACCTCGCGGCCCATCAACTCTAGGCCTCTTCTGAACATTCTCAGCTGATCCTGACGGCCCAAATCCTCTTTTCTGCTTATTCCGATCAGAGTGCTGCCTTACAGAGTCCTTAATTCCTTTCGCTATTTTAGCTTTCTCGACTAACGCAGAAAACTCCCGTTCTTGATATGGAGCGATTAACAGCCTCAAGTCATCCCTTAGTCCGTCCTCAAACCGGACACAGCGCTCATGTTCAGTAGCCACTACTCCTCGAGCATACCGACTTAATCTCAGAAATTCAGCTTCATACTCCGCTACGGACTTGTTCCCTTGAACCAGCCCTAGAAAAGCCTTCCTCTGCGCATCAATGTAACGAGTACCCACATACTTCTTCTGATATGCTGTCTTAACATATTCCCAAGTAAGATCCTCAGCTGTGGCACCATCCCAAACTGTGAGCCACCACTGATACGCTTCATCGCGTAGCAGCGCCACCATTCCTTTCAGCTTCTCCTCAGGGGTCAGATCCAACTCATCCATAATCCGTTCCGTTGCTTCCAACCAATATTCAGCTGTACTGGGTGCCACACCAGATACTGCTCGAAACATTTCAGCCCCATTGGCTCGGAGTCGCTCGGCTACAGATTTCCGAGCTCCCATATTCCCACCTGCGCCAGCCACCATCTCAAGAACTCGCAGCACAGCCTGCGATACAGCATCACCCCCCGTCTGATCTTGTCGCTCAACACCAACAGCTGGTGGTGGTGGCGGTGGTAACTCATTGTCAGACCTTTGACCCGATCTAACGGGTTCCGACACAGTCATTCTTCCTCTACCACGTCCACGAAGACCGCCTCCTCTAGAACTCATATCTAACGATTGCGCTTTAATCTGATTAAGAAAGTTTTATGAATTAGTCCTTGTTTCACTGATTATTCGCGAAGAATTTTATGGAGAGAGCTTAATAGAGATTCTTTCGATCATTCAAGGTTTCAAGTTTTCTATCCTAATTCATAGAAAAGCACATCCATTCCATAGTATCTCCCATACACATTCACTCTTCGGACATTTCTGTCCGTTCCTATCCCAGGGGTATTTTTGTCATTTGTACTACAAGGGTATTTTGGTAATAAATCGAGGTCAGTTTGAAAATCACAAAAGTCATTTCAAAATTTTCCAAACTCATGGGTATTTTAGGGAAGAAAGATTTTCCAAATCAAAGGTATGGTCAAAATTTCGAAAAGTAGGGTCATCTTGGTAATTTTGGTAAACTAGGGGTAATTTCGTAAATTTCTCAAATCGGGTATCTTGGACTTTTGCAAAATGGAGTTTTTGTTACTTTTAAAAAGTAAGGAAATTTTACTGAAATCGGGGTAATATGATAATTTTTAAAACCCAAGGGCATTTTAGTAATTTTGCAAATAGGGGTATTTTAATAATTTTTCCTAAATCAAGAATACTTCAGAAAAATTTTAGCTTTTATAAATCAAAAGGGTAATTTAGTAATTTTAAAACTAAGATTTCCATAAAAATACGGCTAGTCCCTTTCGGGTTTTAGTTAGGGGTTTAGCCTATGAATAAGTCCTCTTGGTTAGGGTGAACCGAAGCTACGCACCAGGTAGGATTCGAGTGGAGAGGAGGTGAGTCACACGGACTGCTTAAATACCAAGCTCCCACCGAATACCAATCCTAGACATGCGCACAATGGTTGCCACACCCTAGCTCGGCGACTTAGACACAGGTTTGTTTAATTAGGCATTTAAGTCTTATGTAATTGTTGGGGTAACTAGTCCTAGGGTTCAAGTACCTATCAGACTATTCTACGTTCCATTCCATTTCTACCCTTCTACACAACATAATATAAATCACACAAGGGATGGGGGTACTTACCTGGTGGACTTCGGGTCGGAGACTTAGGTGCCATGCCAGAAAAACCTGCTTTTCACAAAATTTTCACAAAATTTCTTTTGGGCTTAATTTTGAAAACGTTTTGGGCCTTAAACCCAAGGCCGAGAGTTTAAAACCTGGCTCTAATACCAAACTGAAACACCCCAAACCCGGCCCACGAGCCTCGACCAGATCTGGTATGTTCCTCGAGTAAAAACAGTTCAACTTCTTTGAAAATATTTAAGTAGCTTTTGGAAAAACTTGATTTGGGTTGGGTTCAAGTTGGAAAGCAATGTTAGGTTTCAAAATGTTAAGTAAAAAGGGATATGCCGAATTTGTTCAAGGTTTTATCTTTAATTAGAAATCATATGAATCTTAAGCGTCAAAACATTTAGGGTTTTATTTTCAAATAAAACATTTGATCTTTCATTTGATAAATTTCGTAACATATTGAAATAAATAAAATGCATGCTTAAACAGTTTATCACTATGGCCTTATTACATCAAAACAATCCCAAAATGAATTTAAAGTACTTAAATTAAAATAAAAATAAAGTGTCTAAATCATTAAATTCCTTGCTGAGCATGGCCACCTTTAAGTTCTTGCCGACCCGATCCATTACTGATCATCACCTGAAAAATATTCCCACAACGGGGTGAGTCAAACAGACTCAATGTGTACACAAACACTAAGTCCAAACAGATTCAGGCTTATCAAATCATACAGATATACATATCATAATTCACAATAAATGATGCATTCCCAAACCCAAGCCTAAATGCCATCCGCTACACATCACCCGTACCAACCTGCACACCGTGGGGACTACTAAGTCAACCCTCCATCCGCTACACACCATCGAAGGCAGTCGCTGCAGTCGACGTGCTCATCGCCCTTATAAATTCGTGGCATAGCCACCAGATAATATTTCGTGTCATGAGACACCACATTCAGATAATATGACCGAAGTCACCACATTCAGATAATTGTGACCGAAGTCACCACATTCACTTCCCCTTTCATAATATCCCATATGCCCATGTCATACAAAATCATGCATTATCATGCCATGTTCTCTATTCACATTCTTATAAATTCACATACATTTTAACAGGTCTTATCATAATCCCAGTAGGAATAGGAAAACGTACCTGAGTACTTTGTACCACTGTATGGTACCTTAGCCATACTTTTCACATTCTTAGTAACACATTTATATTAACATTGCCATAAATCATATTAAAGAAATAGTGTGGGGTACACACCTGATAC
Source organism: Gossypium australe (assembly GCA_005393395.2). Lineage (NCBI taxonomy): Eukaryota > Viridiplantae > Streptophyta > Magnoliopsida > Malvales > Malvaceae > Gossypium > Gossypium australe. The sequence goes on along the minus strand of CM016614.1, from coordinate 1,497,648 downwards.
ACTTAGCGAACTCGCTCCAAATCCCGATAAAGCCCGATCTAAAGCCTTAGATCCTAGTCCCTACAATCGACCACATGTGATATTATAGCTAAAGGCCATTTGGCCACAAAACCAAATCCCAATAGGATTATGGTAATTAAATCCTTACCTTGGTGCCGATTTCACTGCTAAACAAATCCCGAAACTTGTGATGTTCCTTATTGCAATCGGCTAGCATCAATTTCACTTAACTCATTAATTTCAGCTTTTTAAACAAATAAGAAATAGATCTAGATATCAAAATAGGGCTATGGCCGATTGTACACCAGTGCTTACCTTGCGTTTTGAAATCCCGAAAACCTTGTGTACCACTGTCGACTGGCCCTACATGTCCATGGTTCGATTCTGCTACTATGGTAATTAATATGGCCGAATATATATCTTCACTTACTTTGTGATTCCAAATCCCGGAACTCTCCTCCTTGTAGTCGACAGTCACAGAATCCCGAGACTTTCCTTCAGAGTTTCGGCCAACATACATATATGGCATTAGAATCTTGAATTTCGGTCTAAAGAAAAAAGAATAAAACGATGACAATACAATTTCTTACCCTTAATATTGAAATCGACAGCTCCTTCCTGACACCACTTCAGAGATTCGGCTATGGACTAAGTAGATACTTGACAGATTTCGGTTTGATCAAGTGAAGGAATCAGCTTTGCCAAGAATGAAAGAAGAGATTGATGATGGGGGGTTCGGCTTCAATGGAAGAGTATGGGAATTAGGAAGAAACGGCAAGGGTGAATAGAAGGAAGAAGATTTCGGCTTGTCAAAATAAAAAGAGAAAAGAGAATGTGGCTTAGGGAATTCGGCAGAGAATAGGAGGGAAAGGAAAAGAAAATACGAAGAATGGCCTTGCTTTCCTTCCTTAGCCGAAAATACACCAAGAGAGTCCCTTGGCCGGTCATCACATGCTCCCTCATCCCTCATTTTTCTCCTCTTATCACCTCATCTGGATTTAATAAAATAAAAAGAAATAATCCCTCATTTATCCCTTATTTTATCACCCTTTTTTATCTCTTAAAAATAAAAGGATTTAAGCTCCTAAATTTGAGCCTTAGTGCCATCCCTTGCTGCCCTCCTTTTGACGTCACAAGCAAAAATTAAAACCTCAAAATTTTACTTCCCACGCGACTCGAACCTCGGCCCATTTGCACATGTTCTGGCTTCACCTTACTAGGCCCTTAAGTGGCGCCTTATAGCCATTCTTCCAAGCCCAATTTCATGTCATGTTTCACCTATAAATTTTCTTAAGACCACCTAGCCCTAATTCCCTCTTTTAAGCTCAAAACTTAATATTTTCTAAGGCATCTAACTACGCTTCAAAGTTCACAAAATTCACAATGCACATTCACAACACACATGAACATGTTATTTCAAACAATTAAGCATAAATGCATAAGCCCATTTTCAAGATATTACAAGAGTTCTATATGTTTTATGTCAATCCATATCTAACGTCGACACAGATTCGTTGAGAAGGAAAGGAAAATCCAAAGTCGTTAACGAGTAGCTGAAAATTTTTGTTTGCATTTCTATGATTCGAGAACCATTTCCTTTCTGCATGTTAATATCACTCTACATTATATGGAATTGAAGTTGAGTTATTGATGATTGCTTGAGCTGAATTGATATGATTTAGATTAAATATCGGAATAGAAACTAAACTAAATAAAATAGAAAATTGCATGACTTACCTTATATATGAAATTGTTATGAACTTAAATTGGCATATGTTTTATTGTATGTTGAATTGATAAATTAATGACGAAATAAGCACCATAAAGCATAAATTGAATTGTATAAAAGAGGAGTTAAAAGATTATTTTGTAAATTTAAGAATATTAATTGCTCAAAATAAAATATGTCATCTATTTTGTTAAAATGAAAAATAAATATATCTATTGGGAACATGTATGTAAATGAGAAAAGATGTGACAAAAAATGTGCAAACAAATGTGAAAGTAACTTTTTTATTTTTAAAAGTAAGTTATTGCATGACATATTTTACAAAAAATTATAGATGTTGCTTTTAATTTTTTTCATTGTTTTCATTATTTTTAATGGCTTTAGCCACCTCTTTAAAAAAATTTGGGTCTATGTTGATTTCTGAACATCATTGGGGTCCACTATGCCATTTTACGCTTCCTCCTGCTGGTAGATTCAGTAGCAACTTCTACTTCTGATTCTGGAGAAGCTACAATCTCATCAGCTAAGCCAGAAGTTGGCCCATAGGCAGATTTAGTAGCAACTTCTACTTCTGATTTTGGAGAAGCTGCAATCTCATCAGCGAAGCCAGAAGTTGGCCCATCCACACTCTGGGAATCATCTCCAGCAGAGCTTTTAAAGTTTTCAACAAGTTTACCTAACCTTGAACTCAAAATTGCATCTTCAGCTTCTAAGGATGCTACCTCATCTAAACCCTTCTCATCATGCCCCTCTACAAATTGGAGTGAGAGCACCAAAGCCAATGAGAACACAGCTAAAGGAACCTTTACCATCTTTTATGTTTTTTAAAAAGGTTAAGAAAAAAGTAAGATATATTTTTATTGATGCTTAAGGATGAAAATGAGACCAAATTTAAAGAGTATAAAATGAGATATTTTTGGCAAATTTAGGGGCCATTGACTAGTCTGGTGCCTAATATTCATACACGACAAAAATACATATAACTTCTGTGGAAACCATTTAAAATGTTGATTTTAAAAACGGGGGTCGACTTTTAAAAATGGAAATGGAGTCGCCACCAATCTTTTTTACTTAGTGTGACTGGATCACCTTATAAAACGTTTTATTTCAAAACATTGGTTCTGGCTTACGAAATATAAGAAAACGGGTTCGGGGGTCGGTTACGTATGAGGAAGGGTTAGCACCCTCGTAACGCCCAAAATTTGGTACCAAATTGATAACATCATGCCCTAATGTCGAAGATTTGAAAAGATTTTAAATAAACATGATTACTTTAAAACTTGAATAATTTAAGTTAAAATTTGAGATTTCTTTGTTCCGAAGGAATATAAACATCGCATCCAGCACGTTAGGACACGATGTTTTAAAACCTTCGTAATCAAAATCATCTCATGATTTACAAAACTTGTTATAAGGATATTTAGTTACTTGGATGAACAAAAAATCGAAACCCAGCACATTAGGGCACAATTTCTCGAACTTCCAAACACGAATCATTGCCTTGTTTTCTAAAATTCTTATCTTGAGATAACATAACGTCATGTCCAGTGAGTTAGGGCACAAAGTTTTGAATTCTTGAGAATAAGTTTTGGATTTGAAAGGAGAAGGGATATTTAATATTTTAAGTTCCATGAGAAAAATCGAAACCCAGTAAGTTAGGGTACGATTCTTCTCGAAGTCCCCAAATATCATACATCACTTATTAAAAATGCATGAAAAAAGGATTTTTATAAAACAATGGTTTGAATATACAACCTATATATCTAACAACGATTTTATATAATTACAAATTATACTAACAATGAATAATAAAAGAATAATATAACATAAATATATAATGAACTATGCTAAACAATAATTAACTATCTAAAGAATATAAATAAATAAACATGTAATATAAAGTAAATAGCAATAATTGAAATTTTCACGAAATAACAAAATTATACAAAAAAAAACATATTTATACATTGAATAAAAAGAATGTGATGATTTTAAAAATGGTTTAATATATGTGTATATATATAATAGCAAAAATTAGAAGTAAAAAATGCTTATAATAAGTATATATATAATTTAATAATTTAATATATGTATAAAAAAAAGAAAGTAATTAATAAATAATATATAATAATTTTATATAGAAGCATATATATAATATATTAATCATAAAATTACATATATAATAAATACAACATACATTAAATATCTTATAATATAATATTATACTTTTATAAAAAAAATTTTGAAGTAATATACATAATACAACATAATATAAAATTTAAAAATATATATAATATAATAAATAATATACTAATCATAAAAATTATATGTAGTAAATAATATAAATAAAATAGATTATATACTATAATAAACTTTATACAAAAAAATTTATTAATATATAATATAATATAATAAATAAATAATACTATATAGTATGCAAATTAAAAAATATAATATATTAAAAAATATATAAATTATTAAACCAAATAAAATAATATATAATAATTAAATATATATATAGAAATAATAATAGAATAATAAAGAAGTTTTTCTATATGTATTTTTTATAAGTTAACAAAATAAAAAATGTAAAATTTTAACATAATAAAATACTTTAAATATAACATTAGAATAATAAAAATAATAAAAAATAAAGGAAGGAGGATTAAATTGAAACAAAAAGTAAATTTTAGGGCTAAATTATAAAAATAGCAGTATAATAGGACTTAATTGTAAACTTGAAATAACACGGAAGGGTTAAAATAGCAAATAACCCGTTTAATAAAAACATGCGGATCCTATTCGGGTTTCCGGGTCAACGCGCGGATCCTTTGCCCTAAACGACATCGTTTTGTGCTTATCAGATTAAAGGAAAACGGCGCCGTTTCCTTTGTATTATATAAGTAAAATTAGGCTTTAAAAATTATTTTTTAAACAGTTTAAAAAAAAACTTAAAAAAAACACTGATGTTCCCCTAGCTCCCTGTCCGGAACGGCCATCGGACTTCTGTGGCCACAATTGCAACAGTTTGGTTTATACCCTAGTCGGAACAGTGGTTTCGAGACCACAAATCCGAGTCTGAACAATATTTTAATATTATATTCTGTGCCGTTGATATGTGGTTTAGCATGTGTTAAATTTCCGTAAGTTAATTTGTCTGTTCGTGTGTTTAATTTGCAAAAGGATGAAATTGCATTGAATGTGAAAGTTACATGTTATTTGTTAAAGTATTAATTTGATGTGGCTTTGTAAAAGTGAAGGCCTTAAGTGGCAATTTGGCCAAAATATTCGATAGTGGACAGCAATGTATAAATCCATTATGTTTATATATGATTATTGTAACACCCCAAACCCGGCCCAAACGCTACAACCGGATCTGGTATGTCACTTAAGGGATTTTACAAAACATGTTGCATTTTGGAAAACAACTACTAGGTTTAAATACTAAAACCGAAAACTTAGTGATTTATTAGTAAGTATAAAATATAAAGTTATAAATTACCTTGGTGAATTTTAAACAAAAACTATAATTTCATACATGTCTTAACTTAATTTAAAACATAAAACTTAAAAGCCCAGTAATAAAAGCCCAACATAAAACCAAAACATAAATAATAGTCTAGTGGCCCATGGCCTTATTACAATAAAATTTAAAACCCATTAAATAAAAATATAAAATAATAAACTGGAGTCTTCTTGTTAAATCCAAGAGTTCTTTTGCATGGCCACCTTGTGCTCCTCTCCAGCCCGGTCCGATGCACTAGGTGCTACCTGAAAATGTTAAGAAATTGGTTGAGTCGCGAGACTCAGTGTGCAACCCTTATGAACCATTAGATTTAGGCCTTAGCCCCACAGAACAGAATAACACTTTAATATATATATAACAAAAAAATTGTGCAAGCCCAACCCAAATCCTAAGTTTCCATCCGCTACACGCCTCCCGTACCAGCCGTTCACACCATAGGGGATTTCTACAATCAACCCGCACCGCTACACGCCGTTGATGGTAGTCGTGCTGCTCATCGTCAGAGTTGTGACAGAGTCACCAGGCTGAAATGGCAAAAAGCCACCAGAAACAGAGTTTGTGACAGAGTCACCAGGCTGAAATGGCAAAAAGCCACCAGAAACAGAGTTTGTGACAGAGTCACCAGGCTGAAATGGCAAAAGCCACCAGAACAGATCACTTCCCCTTTTCATCAATTTTCCAACCCCAAGCATACAATGAAATCATCATACAAAGCATATCGTTTTAGCAGGAATAATCACTGGAATAGGACAGAAGTCACTAACCTGTTGATCAGCCTTTACCCTTCAAGGGTTTTCACTTGTTATGCCGGGATTTCGGCATTTAGCAGAGTATAGCAGATTTATACATATGAATATTAGCAAATAGTCTAACAGTGAGAAAGGTTACACACCTGATTAATGAAACACCCCAAACTCGGCCCACAAGCCCTGACCGGATCTGGTATGTTCCTCGAGTAAAACTTCAATTAAATCTCGTTTTGTTTTATAAGAAAATATGATGGTTTCGTATAAAATAGATCTGCTTAGTGGTCGCATTGAAAATCGTGTTGTTAAATAAGTTTGTATCTTATTAAAACGTTATATTTATGATTTTAGAAAATTTTAGAAGTTAAAAGAAAACCAAATTTAGAACTTACTATTATTTTGAAAACCGTAGATGTTTAGATGTCAAAACAGTTTAAGTTGTTTGTCGGAAATATTTAATCATTTAGTTGAAGTTGATCGTAGCAGAATAAAAAATTTAAAACGTATAAATAACACAGCTAATGGTGGCCTTATTACAAAAACATAACCCAAAATAAATCCCGAAATAATAAAAGAAAACGCAGTAAGTTTAATAAAAAGGAAACCCAAAATACTGAGTTGAGCATAGCCACCACCTAGACCTCGCTGACCCGGTCCATCACGCTAAGTGTCACCTGTAAAAGATATCCTACGAGGGGTAAGTCAACAGACTCAATGTGTAACTGTACACTAAAAGCCCAATCGATCATAGCTTTAACGATAACATTTTGGCAAAGCCCATTTTAATCACATTTAACCATAAGCCCATAACATAGCAAATCAAATAACAACAGATTAAATCACATATACATATGAAATGACATGCAATCCCGAGCCCACCTAGATATCCATCCGCTACACACCACCCGTACCTGCCAATCACACCGTGGGGATTACTAAATCGACCCTCCATCCGCTACACACCATCGAAGGCAGTCGCTGCAGTCAACTGCACATCGCCCTTATAAATTGTGGCATGGCCACCAGATAATTGTGACAGAGTCATCGGATTCATAATATGTGACCGAAGTCACCGGATACATAATATTGTGACATAAGTCACCGGATAATGTGGTAAAAACTACCGGAACACTTCCCCTTTATCAAAATCACCCATATGCCCATGCAACATACATATTATTCGGATTTTATGCATTATACCCCAAAAATCATAACAGAGTCATACACATTTCATATCCATGCTTATACCATTATTAACGAAGTATTAGGGGTTAACATACCTGAATACCATGTACCACTGAATGGTACCCGCGGCTATTATCATACATATTTCTTATTAACACATACTAACATTAATACTATCAATCTATCGGAAATTTAGTGTAGGGCTACACACCTAACAGTGAGTACGATACTATCGATACCGACACTCCTTCTTTTTCACAGTCGACTCCCCCTATAAGACCGTAGTCAGAATCGGCCAACCTTAATAGACAATATGGCCTTTGGCCGAATATTAAGACCCCTTACCTTGATTGTCTAAATCCCGAAATATCACTTGTCCTTGGATACTCAAATCCCGAATAATCTCCCCTTAATCGTCGGCTACAAAAGGATCCCGAAATCCTCCTTCAAGGTTTCGGCCAAAGAGAATATATATAGATATTAGATCCCTAGATTTCGGTTAATCCAAAAGAAAAAGAAAGAAAATTGAATGACAGTTAACCCTTACCCCTAACGTTGAGATCGCTTGTACCCTTGTTTGGAACCACAGAGAGATTCGGCTACTATAGAGGAGTGATCGATTTTGATGGAGAAAATAGGGGAAGAAATCGACTAGATGTTGATAGGTTTTGACTTTTACAAAAGAAAGAAGAAGAAGGCTAGAAGAATTCGGCAATGGTAAGATTGAGAAGAAAGGAAATGGTCTAAAATGGCTATATGGTTTCGGTCACAAAGAAGAGAGAAAAGACTTGATGATAGTAATCAAACTAATACCAAAATGGTCAAAAAGGGAGAAATGGTAAAAATATGCAATTGTTTCCTCAAGGCTTAAGGTATATTCGGCTAGGAAGAGAGCAAATTTTGAGAGAAAATTTTGATAAGAAAACACCAATTGACCAAAAAGAAAAATGCTCATCCAACACCCAACCTTACCAAGCTAACAACAAAATCCAGCCATCCCCCCTAGCCCCCTATGCCGTCCACATACATGGTCAATAGGCCATTAAAAAGTTTCCAAAACCTCATCCCTTAAGCCAAGCCTTATGTCCCCTTATCATACCAAAATTTCTTGATTCCATACCTTAAGTTAGTACTTACCTTATTCCCTTAGTCTACTTTCCATAAATGAAAAAGTCCATCCTTACCATAAGTATTGCTTGACCGACACTTGCCATACAAGTGCAAAAATAAAAGTCATCTAATTGCTATCCAAGGGATTCGAACATCTCCCCTCATGCAATTACTCATGCGCCAACACCACCTTGCCAATAGCTCAACTTATGCTAATTTTAAACACTTAAATTAACTTAAGTATCAGGGTCACTTGATCCACTTCACTAAATTCTCAATACTAAAAATTATTCTATACCCGAATAATTCTATGCCCTTTTCAAGGCTATAATAAACACGAAAAAGAAGAAAAGAAAATTTTCATTCATAAGCTAAACACCAAAACATACAATATATCAATACTCGAATTTTTAGGGTGTTACAATTAATGTCGATACCCTTGCTAGACCGATCTACAACTTTGCTCAAAAAGCCGAAAAGATGTAAAAATAGGGCCTCTCCTATATTCGGCCAAGGGTTAGTAAATCCTGAATTTACACATTGAAACTAATAGATCTTCTTACCTTGAAATCTCGAAAGTAACACGATTCGAGTGCTACCGATCTATAACTCAGAGATCTATGCGATTGACTCCACTAAAGTTCCCTTCAGATTTCGGCACAAGTAGGCACCACAGAAGTAATTTGGCTATCACAAGAGATGAGATCTAGGGATTTCGGCTTTTAGGAAAATCCCGAAAAAAGTATGAACAAGAGAAGGCTGATGTGTCTTTGGCTTTTAAAATACTTGAGTGAGGAGTTTCGGTTTCTGACAGGAAAAGAGAAGAAGAAAAGAAAACAAGGAAGAGACTTGAAGATTTCGGCTAGGAAGAAAAAGAATGGAAAAAGTTTTAGCTTTTGAATCAAAGTGAAGATGAGGGATTAGGCTTAGAGATTTTGGCTTTTGCAGAGAATGAAGAAGAAGATGGAACTTTAGCAGTTTTCGGCTTTTACTCAGAGAAGAAGAGAAAAGAATGAGAGAAAAACCCAAATGCCGAAATTGAAGAAATATTCCCCCTATTTATAGAAATTTCGGCACTTACCTAACCTTGCAGATAAATCCTATCTTTTCTCCTTTATCTTAATCTACTAGCTCATTGTAACAACCCAAACCCGGCCCAAACGCTTTGACCGAATTTGGTTTGTCACGGAGAAAACATTTTGAAACATTTCGAAAATCCCTTTAAGTCGAATTGTCTTTTTGATGAGAGATGGTTATTTTGTTTAAAACATTTGAGGTGTATAAAACCCATACTTAGATTTATTTTGAAAATATTCATTAAATCAAGTTATTATATATATATTTTAAGATGTACCCGAGGGTACTAAAAATATTTTTGCTTTGGTTTAGAAAAACGTGTGAACTTATTATTATTATAATTACATAGTGTAAACTAATATTCATAGCAGGTAACAAAATAATAAAAGGAGTTATTGGAGGCCTTATTACAACCCAATTAAAATCAAACCAACAATAAATAAAATTTAAATAAAATATAAAAGAACCGAAATTCAAAGTCTATTAAATTAAAATCCCACTGCATGGCCACCTCGAGTCCATCCGGTCCACATCCGCGATCTACATGTCACCTGAAATATATAAAGGAGAAGGTGAGTCACCAAGACTCAGTATGTAACCCTTCCCCCGGTTTAAGCAATTTCATACACAATGTATAACAATTAACACGCATCAAATCATATACCCAACCTAACCATCCATATCACCTTTCTCTACCCCGTGTGGTACCAAACCACTGGTGGTGCCAAACCACTGGTGACTTAAAGTCACAGATGTGATGCCAAATCACTGGAGGTGCCAAACCTCTGGTGTCCGAAGACACAAATCGGTTGATGGGGCCAACCCATCGTGTGATGCCAAATCACTGGCGTCGATCCCGTATTATCATCTGTGGGGCTAACCCACTGTGGTGCTAAGCCACTGGGACAAGACGCTATGAGGTGCCAAACCTCTGGAGGTACCAAACCTCTGGTAACCGTAGTCACAGTGTGTTACCAAAACACTGGTGTCCGTCGACACAATATCTCTGCCCCCTCCTCTCATCAACCCATATCACATCATTATATAACAAATCTCATGCCATCAGATATTTAAGTTATAACTAAAAGTCATGCCATGCTTCCCAAAAGCATTAATAGCAATTCACATTAACAGGTACTTACCTGAATCGTCATTTATACCAATATGGTATTAAATCCAATGCTACATCCATCAGAGTTAGCATTCACAACATTTAATACAGTTAGTAAGTCATAACATGTGTATGTACACACCTGATGTCGATGAGAAGTCTAAGTCCCGAAAAGAGAAGTCGGCCTCCCTAGATCTCTCTGCACCTATATTCGGCCAACCTTAGGATTAGTACTATGGCCTATTCGGCCAACCCAGTTAATTAAAAAGGGGTCATCTTTTGAACCCGAATCTTACCTACTCGCTTTGAATACTAGTCTCAGCACCCGAATCACGAATCTGATTCACAAATTATAATCGGTCATTGGACAATGTCAATAGCCTTCGGCTTTTAATCACTTAAATTAATAATCCATTAACAATAGGCCCTTACCACCACTTACCAAAGTCGACTGACAGAGAATGGCTTAGATCGCTTGTTCCACAAATCCGGGAATCCTATAATCAATCAGTTCCACAAGAGTGTTAACATCTTTTGCTTACAAATACTGAAATCGGCCCCTACTCCTTGTAAAAATCGACAAAGACACAGAAGAGAAGGAAAATGGCATTCGGCCATGATTGCTTACCCATCCTATGAACCGATTGGAGATGAGTTTAGAGAAGGTTGCCCTTGCTTGATATTCGGCCAAAGCTTGAAAATATGGAGAGGGGAAATTCGGCACTAAGATGAGATGTGTATTCGGCTAGAGAGAGTTTAAAGAAAGGAAAGGAAATTTTAGCAAAGGGTAAGGTGTAGGTTCGACTATGGTTGGTTTCAATATTAAACAAGGCTTGATCTTGAGTGAAAAGGGAATGAAGAAGGAGTGGGAAGGGAGTTTCGGCCAAGGTCTTGAGAGAATGGAAAAAAAATAAAAGAAAGCAAAGAAGGGAAGGGTTTAGGGATTTCGGCACTTAACAAAAATGACAAAAGAAAAGCAAGGTGACAATGTTGATGTTTTTATAGGCATTCGGCACCCCCTCCTCATCAACTTGCTGTCCACTCTCCCTCAACAAGGAGTTCAAATTCGGCCAACTCCTTGTTTTACTCCAAGCCCCTCATTTGATTTAATTCAAATGATTTGAATTAAACCCCAAATAATCACCTAATAATCCTTTAATAATCCAAATAAAATCAACTAATATCTTAATTATCTCTTATCATCATATTATCTACATAAATAAATAAATAAAAAGAGTTTAAAGAGAGCAAAACTCTCCCTCCCTATGCCGTCCATATCAGGGTGCAAAAAGGGGATTTTCGTGACTCGAACCAAGGCTCTCCCTTGTCCCTTGTGGCATCACATGTAGCTCCTAAGTGGCCCTCCTTTTGCCAGTTATCCTAGGCTCATTTTATGACAATAAATCCCTCATTTATTCTTGTAACCCCTACCTGCTAAGGCTCCTTACCTTTAAAGTTCCCAAATAAAATTTTCTACGAAACTGAGCCTACTCAAGACCTTTAATTAAGTCTTATTACACCATAATCAACACCATAACAATTCAAACATAAGGGAAATCATTTAATCACAATTAGCCCCGATTTTAGGATGTTACAGTTCTACCCCCCTTAAAAAGAATTTCGTCCTCGAAATTACCTGATCAGAAGAGGTGGGGGTATTGCTGCCGTATCACATCCTCGGGTTCCCACGTAGCTTCCTCTGCACCATGGTTCCGCCATAGCACTTTCACTAAGGGCACTGACTTCCTACGTAGAACCTTTATATCTCTATCTAAGATCTGAACCGGTTCTTCTTCAAAGGACAAATCCGAGTTGACCTCAATTTCTGCCACAGGCACTACGTGCGAAGGATCTGATCGATATCGCCTAAGCATCGACACATGAAAAACGTCGTGAATCTGACTCAACTCTGCCGGCAGCTCGAGCTGATAAGCTACTGGTCCCACTCGCTTTAACATTGTATATGGGCCAATGAACCTTGAGCTTAGCTTTCCTTTTCGCCCAAACCTCAACACCTTTTTCCAAGGTGACACCTTCAGGAAAACCTTGTCTCCTACATCATACTCCATTTCTTTGCGCTTCAGATCGGCATAAGACTTCTGCCTATCTGACGCTTCCTTAAGACGAGCCCGTATCACCTTAACTTTGTCATCCGTTTCCGTGACCAACTCTGGACCCAAGACTTGTCTTTCACCCAACTCCGTCCAACATGTGGGAGTACGGCATTTCCGTCCATACAATGCTTCGTATGGTGTCATCTGGATACTCGCTTGGTAACTATTGTTGTAGGCGAATTCTGCTAATGGCAAAAATTCCTCCCAACTACCTCGAAATTCCAAGACACAACCCCTCAGCATATCCTCTAAAATCTGTATTACCCTTTCGGACTGTCCGTCTGATTGCGGATGAAAGGCTGTACTGAAATCCAATCGCGTACCCAAAGCTTGATGCAACGCTTTCCAAAACCTCGACGTGAACCTTGGATCCCTATCTGAGATAATTGATACTGGCACACCATGCAATCTGACTATCTCAGCCACATACAACTTTGCTAGCTTCTGGAGTGAGTAATCCATTCTCACCGGTACGAAGTGAGCTGACTTAGTCAAATGGTCCACAATTACCCAAACTGCATTCTTCTTGCTGGGCGTAAGGGGTAGCCCACTGACGAAATCCATAGTGATCCGCTCCCATTTCCACTGAGGAATCTTTACTGGTTGAAGTAGTCCCGATGGCAACTGATGTTCAGCCTTGACCTACTGACATGTCAGACACTTCCCCACGAACTCAGTCACTTCACGCTTCAACCCAGGCCACTAGAACTGTCTCCGCAAATCTCTGTACATTTTGCTACCTCCAGGATGCATAGCGTAAGGGCTGCTATGTGCATCTTGGAGAATTCCTTGTCTCAGTTCTACATCTTTCGACATACAGGGCCGTCCTTGAAAACATAATACCCCCTGATCAGTCAAACTATACCCTTCCAAACCACCATTTTGGACCTGCAATCTCTTTGCATTCAAGCCCTCGTCTACCAATTGCTTATCCTTAATCTCCTCGATCCACGTTGGCGTGACTTGCAACTCTGCCAAAAGACTTCCATCATCATATAGACTCAAACGAGCAAACATTGCTCTTAAGTCTGCCACGACCTTTCGGCTCAACGCGTCAGCCACCACGTTAGCCTTACCCGGATGATACTCGATTGAACAGTCGTAGTCCTTCAACAGTTCAATCCATCGGCGCTGCCTTAAGTTCAAATCCTTCTGAGTCAAGAGATACCTCAGACTTTTGTGATCCGTATACACTATTGACTTCTCCCCATAAAGGTAATGTCTCCATATCTTTAAAGCGAAGACCACTGCCGCTAACTCCAAGTCGTGCATTGGATAGTTTACCTCGTGCGGTCGTAACTGACGGGATGCATAAGCCACTACCTTCCCTTCCTGCATCAACACACATCCCAACCCAGTATGAGATGCATCACAATAAACTGTGAACATCTTTCCGGCCTCAGGCTGCACCAAAATCGGAGCTTCTGTCAGGATCTTTCTCAGCTTATCAAAACTTTCTTGCTCCTTCTCCGACCAAATAAATGGTACTCCCTTCCTTAATAATTTAGTTAATGGTGCTGCAATCAACGAGAATCCTTCCATAAACCTTCGATAGTACCCTGCCAGACCCAGAAAGCTTCGAATTTCGGACACTGACCTAGGCGGTTTCTAACCCAACATCGCTTTAATCTTGCGGGGATCCACTCTAATCCCTTCTGCTGACACCACGTGACCTAAGAATGCCACTTCCCTTAGCCAAAATTCGCACTTACTGAATTTGGCATATAACTGCTTCTCCCTCAGTACTTGCAGAACTATTCGCAAGTGCTTGTCATGCTCCTCCTCCGTCCTTGAGTAAACCAATATGTCGTCGATGAACACCACGACGAATTGGTCCAAGTACTGTTGAAATACCCTATTCATTAAGTCCATAAATGCCGCCGGTGCATTGGTCAACCCGAATGGCATCACTAAGAACTCGTAATGCCCATACCGAGTTCGGAATGCCGTCTTGTGAACATCAGCCTCCTTCACCTTTAATTGATGATAACCCGACCTAAGGTCAATCTTTGAGAATACCGACGCACCCTTCAGTTGGTCAAACAAGTCATCGATCCGAGGCAACGGATACTTGTTTTTGATCATTAACTTGTTTAACTGACGGTAGTCGATGCACATCCGCATAGAACCGTCCTTCTTCTTGACAAACAACACAGGTGCTCCCCACGGAGATATACTTGGTCGGATAAACCCTCTATCCAAGAGTTCCTGAATTTGGGCCTTCAGCTCCACCAATTCCTTTGATGCCATTCAATATGGTGCTATAGATACAGGTGCCATTCCAGGTAGCAAATCTATACCGAATTTGACTTCCCGATCCGGAGGCAAACCCGGAAGTTCTTCTGGGAATACATCAGCGAATTCCCCTACTATTCAGACCTTTCCAACCGCTGACTCCTTAGCCTCCAAGGCACAAATTCGAACTATAAACGCCTCACACCCTTTCCTGACCATCTTTACGGCCTTCAAAGCCGACACCACATTGGATAGGTAATTTCTTCGATTACCGATCATGACCACTTCATCCCCTTCGGCCATTTCAAGAACCATGCGCTTAGCAGCGCAATCCAACCGCGCTTGGTACTTAACCAACCAGTCCATCCCGAGGATCAAATCGAACTCCCCAAACGGTAGTTCCATCAGATCAGCTACAAACACGACCCCTTGGAGTTCTAGGGGTACATCCTTATAAAGCTTGTTCACAACTACAGAATGGCCTAAAGGGCTAATTACAGTCATCTTCCTAGCAGCAGTCTCAGAGTCTAGGTTCAAAGTCTCTACCACACTACTAGCTACGTATGAATGCGTCGAACCCACATCAATTAATGCAACATAAGGAAGACCGAAAATTAAAAACGTACCGGTTATCACATCCGGTGCGTCACCCTCCTCGCGACGCCTCGCCGCATAGACTAAGCCAGGCTGCCTTGCCTCTGTATTGCCTGCGCCTCTGCCCTGAGTTCCGCGACCACGATTAGCACCATGGCCCCCTCTACCATTACCACGACCTCTTTGTGGTCCCACACTTCTATCTTGAGTACGGTTCTGCCCCTCTGACTGATTCTGAGCTCGCTTCTAGGGACAATCCCTCACACGGTGATCCAAAGACCCACATTCAAAACAACCCCTCTCACCGGTCCAACAACTTCCCCAATGGGATTTTCCACAGCAGTTGCACTGAGCCGGTCTCTGATTAGCAGTCGTGGGCCTTGCTGCCTGATTTGGCCCACTTGGTCTAGCCTTTTTCTGGACATTACCACCTGACCCAGATGACCCAAAACCTCTTTTCTGCTTGATCCTATTGTAGTTTTGCCTCACAGATTCTTTGATCTCCTCGGCTACCTTAGCCTTTTCCACTAAAGATGAAAACTCACAAACTTGCTGCGAAGCAATCAGCAGCCTCAACTCATCTCTAAGTCCATCCTCGAAGCGGACACAGCGCTCATGTTCGGTAGCCACGATGCCTCTAGCATATCTACTCAGCCTTAGGAACTCCGCCTCATATTCCGATACTGACTTAGCTCCTTACACTAATCTCAGAAAAGCCTTTCGCTGCGCATCAGTGTAGCTGGTACCCACATACTTTTTCTGGAACGCAGCCTTAAAGTAATCCCACGTAAGATCATCTGCCGTGGCCCCATCTCGGACAGTGAGCCACCACTGATACGCTTCATCCTTCAGAAGCGACACGGCTCCTTTCAGCTTCTCCTCATTAGACAAGTCAAGATCATCCATGATCCTTTCTGTAGATTCTAGCCAGTATTCCGCTGCACTGGGTGCCACTCCCGACACGCCCCGAAATACCTCAGCTCCATAGGACCGAATTCGTTCGGGAACCGATTTCCGAGCTCCTAGATTTCTGCCAGCCCCAGCCACCAACTCGAGAACTCGCAACACAGCTTGCGAAACTGCCTCACCTCCAGTCTGATCCTGCTCCTCAGCTCCAAAAGCTGGAGGTGGTGGTGGTGGTGGTACCTCATTTTCGGAACCTTGACCCGACCTGACGGGTTCAGATACGGTCATTCTTCCCCTACCGCGTCCACGGCGTCCACGTCCTCTAGAACTCATTCTATCTAACACGCTTTTAATCTGATTAAGAAAAATTTTATGGATTAGTAATTTGTTCCACTTGATTATCCGCGAAGAATTTTATGAAAAGTTCAATAGGGATTCTTTCGATCAAACAATGTTTTAAGTCTTCTACCCTAGTTCACACAAAAGGGCACATCCATTCCCTAATACTTTCCATACTTATTTACTCTTTGGACATTTCTGTCCTGTTTCTATCCCAGGGGTATTTTCGTCTTTTTCCTACAGGGGTATTTTTGTAATTAAAAACCGAGAGATTTCAAACTTTAATAAAGCAGGTTGCTTTGAAATTCCCAAAACTGGAGAGTGTTTCTGAGGATTTGTAAATTTGAAGTTATGGCATCATTTTAGAAATCAGGGGCATTTTGGTAATTTTGTCAATCGGGGGTAATTTTGTAATTTTAATAAATCCGGGATATTTTAATAGTTGTAAAACTCTGAGGGTTCCTTTTGCGAGTTTCTCCTTTTAAGACGATGGTGTTGCAAAAATTTTGAATTCGAGGTCATTTTGGTAATTTTGCAAGTTGAGGGCATTTTCGTAATTTTCCAAATCCAAAGTATTTTGTTGGTGATTTGCAAAGTAGAGTTTTTGGGTATTTATAAAATAAGGAAATTCTTGGGCAAAACCATTGAATTGATATTTTATGAGTCAAGGGCATTTTAGTAATTTTACCCCTAAGGGCATTTTTGTAATTTTCGCAAATCAAATTTTTCGGGGAAAACATTGTAAAAATGGTTGTTCTTATGTTTGAAAGAGTAACTTCTAAAAGTTTTGAAACCAAGTTTTTGTTGTTCTCTTCTTCTTCGAAAACATGGCTAGGTCCCTTTCGGGTTTTAGTCGTTATGTTTAGCCTATGACCGAGCCCTCTTGGTCAGGGTGAACCAAAGCTAGCTACGCACCAGGCAGGATTCGAATGGAGAGGAGGTGAGTCACGTGGACTGCTTAAATACCAAGCTCCCACCAACCCTAGACAGCGCACAGGGTTGCCACACCCTAGCTTTGAGTTAGCCAAGCTAGCACCAGGTAGATTCTGCGTGTTTGAGTAATCTAATCCTAGGGTTCAAATTCCTATGAGTCTATTCTACGTTCCATGCTTCCTACCCTTCTACAGATAATAATTCATACAAAGGTTAGAAACACTTACCTGGGCGGATTGGTGCCGGAGACTCTGTAACAACCCAAACCCGGCACAAACGCTACGACCGAATTTGGTTTGTTACGGAGAAAACATTTTGAAACCTTTTAAAACCGATTTAAGTTTTTGATAAAAGATAGCATCTTGTTAAAAACAGTTGAGGTGTATAAAGCCCATACTTTGATTTATTTCGAAAATATTTATTAAGTCAAGTTATTATATATATTTTAGATGTACCCGATGGTACTTTAAAACCTTTACGATTGTTTTGGAAAACAGGCGAACTCACTTTTATAACAAAAAGTCTAAAACAAATATTCAAGCATATAACAATAATAAAGTAATCATAGGAGACCTTATTACAACACAATTAAAATCAAACCAACCATAAATAAAATTTAAATAAAATATAAAAGAACCAAAATTCAAAGTCTATTAAATTAAAATCCCACTGCATGGCCACCTCGAGTCCCTCCGGCTCCATATCCGCGATCTACGTGTCACCTGAAAAATAAAGGAGAAGGTGAGTCACCAAGACTCAGTATGTAGCCCTTCCCCCGGTTTAAACAATTTCATACACATATTATAACAATTAACATGCATTAAGTTATGTACCCAACCTAGCCAACCAAACGCCTCTGTCTACCCTGTTGTGGTACCAAACCACTGGTGGTGCCAAACCACTGGTGACTTAAAGTCACAGATGTGATGCCAAATCACTGGAGGTGCCAAACCTCTGGTGTCCGAAGACACAATTGATTGATGGGGCCAACCCATCGTGTGATGCCAAATCACTGGCGTCGATCCCGTATTATCATCTGTGGGGCCAACCCACTGTGGTGCTAAGCCACTGGGACAAGACGCTATGAGGTGCCAAACCTCTGGAGGTACCAAGCCTCTGGTGACCGTAGTCACAGTGTGTTACCAAAACACTGGTGTCCGTCGACACAATGTCACTGCCCCCTCCACTCATCAACCCATATCACATCATTATATAACAAATCTCATGCCATTAGATATTTAAGTTACAACTAAAAGTCATGCCATGCTTCCCAAAAGCATTAATAGTAATTCACATTAACAGGTACTTACCTGAATCGTCACTTATACCAATAGGGTATTAAATCCAATGCTACATCCATCAGAGTTAGCATTCACAACATTTAATACAGTTAATAAGTCATAACATGTGTATGTACACACCTGATGTCGATGAAAGTCCTAAATCCCGAAAAGAGAAGTCGGCCTCCCTAGATCTCTCTGCACCTTCCCAAAGCCATTAATAGTAATTCACATTAACAGGTACTTACCTGAATCGTCACTTATACCAATAGGGTATTAAATCCAATGCTACATCCATCAGAGTTAGCATTCACAACATTTAATACAGTTAATAGTCATAACATGTGTATGTACACACCTGATGTCGATGAAAGTCCTAAATCCCGAAAGAGAAGTCGGCCTCCCTAGATCTCTCTGCACCTATATTCGGCCAACTTAGGATTAGTACTATGGCCTATTCGGCCAACCCAATTAATTAAAAAGGGGTCATCTTTTGAACCCGAATCTTACCTACTCGCTTTGAATACCAGTTTCAGCACCCGAATCGCGAATCTGATTCACAACTACAATTGGTCAACTAACATATCACTAGCCTTCGGCTTTTAAACACTAACATAGGCCTTACCCCTACTTACCAAATTCGGTTGACAGAAAATGGAGCCTAGATCGTCCGATTCCAAATCTCCCAGAGACCCTACCACATATCGGTTCCAAAAGAGTCTTAATACCCTTGCCATCAAATACTGAAGTCGGCCCCTACTTCTTGTAAAATCGACAGAGACAGAAGAGAAGGAAAAATAACATTCGGCTAAGACCACTTACCTCTGCTAACTCGATTGTCAACGAAATTTGAAGAGATCTAGGACGGCAAGCTTAAGGAGGGGGGTGCCGAATGCCTATAAAAACCTCAAACCTACCACCTTGTTTTTTTAGCTATTAGCCGAAATTCCAACCTCTTCCTTCTTTATTTCCTTTTATTTTTCCCATTCTCAAGACCTTGGCCGAAACACTCTCTACTTCTCCTTGCCGAATCTCCATCTCCTCAATTCCCCTTTTCTTTTATTTATTTCTTTGCTGGCCGAACATCCACTCCTTATTGCCGAAACTCTAACAACCTTTTTCTTCCATTATTTTTCCTCTAGCCGAATTTCCCTATTACCTCCTTAGTAGCCTTGGCCGAATATTAAGTGTTCAAACTTTAGCCAACTCCTTGTTTTTCTCATGGCCACTAATTTGATTTAATTCAAATAATTTGAATTAATCCCAATTAATAATCAAATAATCCACTAATATCCTTAATATCTAAATATATCCCTTTTAATCAAATAAATCCTTGATTATCTCCTATTATCTTATTATCTAAATGCTAATTAAAGAGATTAAAGAGAGGGAAACTCTCTTCTTTATTGCCGTCCATATCAAGGTGCAAAAAGGGGATTTTCGTGACTCGAACCAAGGCTCTCCCTTGCTCACAGTGGCGTCACATGTAGCTCCCAAGTGGCCCTCCTTTTGCCACTTATTCTAGGCTCATTTTATGACAATAATTCCCCTATTTATTCTTGTAACCCCTACTTGCTAAGGCTCCTCACCTTTAAAGCTTAAAAAAAATATTTTTCCCACTACTCGAGCCTACTAAAAATCTATAATTAAGCCTTACTGCACCATAATTAATAACACAGCAGCTCAAGCACATAACAAAAATAATTCAATCACAAATAGCCCCCATTTTAGGATGTTACAGACTCGGTGCCATGCTTGTTCAAAACCAAAACCATTTCAAATCATTCAATAAGGCCTACCAATTATAAAACCAAACCTTTTTGGGCCTTGGGCCCCTACAGCTGAGCTTTGAACTGGGCTCTGATACCAATTTTGTAACAACCCAAACCTGGCCCAAACGCTTCGACCGAATTTGGTTTGTTACGGAGAAAACATTTTGAAACATTTCGAAAATCCCTTTAAGTCGAATTGTCTTTTTGATGAGAGATGGTTTTTGTTTAAAACATTTGAGGTGTATAAAACCCATACTTAGATTTATTTTGAAATATTCATTAAATCAGTATTAATTCCCCCGGTTTAAGCAATTTCATACAATGTAAACAATTAACAGCATCAAATCATATACCAACAACCATCCAATCACCTTTTCTATGTGGTACCAAACCATGGTGGTGCCAAACCACTGGTGACTTAAAGTCACAGATGTGATGCCAAATCACTGGAGGTGCCAAACCTCTGGTGTCCGAAGACACAAACGGTTGATGGGGCCAACCCATCGTGTGATGCCAAATCAGGCGCGATCCGTATTATCATCTGTGGGGCCAACCCACTGTGGTGCTAAGCCACTGGGACAAGACGCTATGAGGTGCCAAACCTCTGGAGGTACCAAACCTCTGGTGACCGTAGTCACAGTGTGTTACCAAAACACTGGTGTCCGTCGACACAATATCTCTACCCCCTCCTCTCATCAACCTATATCACATCATTATATAACAAATCTCATGCCATCAGATATTTAAGTTACAACTAAAAGTCATGCCATGCTTCCCAAAAGCATTAATAGCAATTCACATTGACAGGTACTTACCTGAATCGTCATTTATACCAATATGGTATTAAATCCAATGCTACATCCATCAGAGTTAGCATTCACAACATTTAATACAGTTAATAAGTCATAACATGTGTATGTACACACCTGATGTCGATGAGAAGTCTAAGTCCCGAAAAGAGAAGTCGGCCTCCCTAGATCTCTCTGAACCTATATTCAGCCAACCTTAGGATTAGTACTATGGCCTATTCGGCCAACCCAATTAATTAAAAAGGGGTCATCTTTTGAACCCGAATCTTACCTACTCGCTTTGAATACTAGTCTCAGCACCCGAATCACGAATCTGATTCACAAACTATAATCGGTCATTGGACAATGTCAATAGCCTTCGGCTTTTAATCACTTAAATTAATAATCCATTAACAATAGGCCCTTACCACCACTTACCAAAGTCAACTGACAGAGAATGGCTTAGATCGCTTGTTCCACAAATCCCGGGAATCCTATAATCAATCAGTTCCACAAGAGTGTTAACATCTTTTGCTTACAAATACTGAAATCGGCCCCTACTCCTTGTAAAAATCGACAAAGACACAGAAGAGAAGGAAAATGGCATTCGGCCATGATTGCTTACCCACCCTATGAACCGATTGGAGACGAGTTTAGAGAAGGTTGCCCTTGCTTGATATTCGGCCAAAGCTTGAAAATGTGGAGAGGGGAAATTCGGCACTAAGATGAGATGTATCTTCGGCTAGAGAGAGTTTAACAGAAAGGAAAGGAAATTTTAGCAAAGGGTAAGGTGTAGGTTCGGCTATGGTTGGTTTCAATATTAAACAAGGCTTGATCTTGAGTGAAAAGGGAATGAAGAAGGAGTGGGAGGGGAGTTTCGGCCAAGGTCTTGAGAGAATGGAAAAAAAATAAAAGAAAGCAAAGAAGGGAGGGGTTTAGGGATTTCGGCACTTAACAAAAATGACAAAAGAAAAGCAAGGTGACAATGTTGATGTTTTTATAGGCATTCGGCACCCCCTCCTCATCAACTTGCCGTCCACTCTCCCTCAACAAGGAGTTCAAATTCGGCCAACTCCTTGTTTTACTCCAAGCCCCTCATTTGATTTAATTCAAATGATTTGAATTAAACCCCAAATAATCACCTAATAATCCTTTAATAATCCAAATAAAATCAACTAATATCTTTATTATCTCTTATCATCATATTATCTACATAAATAAATAAATAAAAAGAGTTTAAAGAGAGCAAAACTCTCCCTCCCTATGCCGTCCATATCAGGGTGCAAAAAGGGGATTTTCGTGACTCGAACCAAGGCTCTCCCTTGTCCCTTGTGGCGTCACATGTAGCTCCTAAGTGGCCCTCCTTTTGCCACTTATCCTAGGCTCATTTTATGACAATAAATCCCTCATTTATTCTTGTAACCCCTACCTGCTAAGGCTCCTTACCTTTAAAGTTCCCAAATAAAATTTTCTACGAAACTGAGCCTACTCAAGACCTTTAATTAAGTCTTATTACACCATAATCAACACCATAACAATTCAAACATAAGGGAAATCATTTAATCACAATTAGCCCCGATTTTAGGATGTTACACTCATCTAAAAGAGACTTAATTATCTCTAACTCCTCCCTCCTTTATCAGCATATTATCCACATATTTTAATCATTAAAATCCCTAAATTTTAGCCTTTATCTGCTTATTATCCACATAAAATAAATTCCTAAATAATAGCCTTTATCTGCTTATTATCCACATATTTTAAACATTAAAACCCCTAAATTTTAGCCTTGTTGCCATCCATTCCACCTAATCCTAATGCCCAAAATTTAGCTAACTTAAATTAAAAGAATTGGGCTCCATGAAACTTAAATTTGGGCCCCTTACTCCCTTGTGTGGCGTCACCTCCTAAGATTGGGACAAAAGCCCACTTTGGTATTTTAAACATAGATACTACCTTTTAAACCCTATAATGCCCAAACAGATAATTTTAATCAAGGCCTCTACCTAATCCTGAGCCCAATTTGGACCCTTAACACTTAAATTAACACATTAAACATATCCACCCATTAAACGCATAGGCCCAAAAATTCAGGATGTTACAATTATTTTATATGTTTTGTTAAATATATATGTATTTTATATTGTATATTAATATATTATAATAAAAGAAACATAGTTAGTGGATGAATGAAAGACAATCATGCCCTTATTCCATGTTTGTTTTAATTGTTTAATGAAGAGTTAATTTTGTAAATGAATCAATAATATATGTTATTACATAATAATCATAAAACATGGCCATTTTTCATCCTATTTGGCCGAATGTAGCTAAGAAAGAAAAGAAGAAAACAAGCTTTGGTTTCGGCACTTATTTAGTTAAATTCAAGGTATGTTTTCAGTCGGTTTTCGATAATTTTTACGTTTTTGTAATCGTTGCTTCGAGAGCTATCAAACCCATGTACTAATTTTGAGTATTGATGATGTTTTTTAGATGAGCTTTTGATGAACTCATGTGATTTATGATGATTTATGAGGTTAGATGAAAGATATGTATTTGATGAATATAGTTTGTTCTTGAATTTTTTATGAATTTAGCTAAATAGGGCTAAATTGAGAAAATAAATTTTTGAGGGGTTAAAATGCAAAATAAATGAAATGTAGGGACTTATATGATCATATGGAAGATTCAGCCTAGCTATGTTGTTGTGAGATTTTGCATATTTTGTGTTTTGTGCAAATAGGACTAAATTGTAAAAGTGGGAAATATTAGGGGCAAAATGGTAATTTGCCCATTTAGGTGTTTTTGGATTAAATTGAAATGAAATGTGCTTGAGTGAACTTAATTTGAATATGTTTAGATCAAGAACACAGGAAAACGGACTTGGATCGGCAAAAAGCGAAAGTTATTGAATAGCCGGTTTTTACCGTTCGACGATATTCGAGGTAAGTCTTTCCGTTAATATCGGTTATGACCTTAATTACATGCTGAATTTTTAATTTATAAATGGGAATTTGGCCAAAGTCGAATGTGATAAGTGTTTTAATAATGAAATGTAGTTAAATTTAATTGAGTTTGATGTGAAAGTGATATGAATTGTAATATCCTGAAAATGGGTTTGTGCATTTATGCTTAATTATATGAAATAGCATACTTGAGTATGTTGTGAATGTGTATAATGAATTCTGTGAACTTTAGAAAATAGGAGAGTGCCTTAGAAATTATTTAATTTTAAGTCTAAAAGAGGAAGCTAAGTTGAAAGGGCCTTAAGAGGAAATGTATGTGAAATACGACATACAAATTGGCTTGGAAAAGTGGCTTGGAGGCGCCACTTAGGGCCTCTGGAAATGACGCCATGGGCTATGAGGAAGGACCTAGGATCGAGTCACATGGGAAGCTAAATAAAGCTTTTATTTTTGCGGCAAGGTGAGGAGGAGATGGACGGCATGGGGAGTCTCTAAAGAGGAGTTAAGAGGAGCTTAAAATTCCCTTGAAAATTTTGGCTAAGGTAAGGATAAATGGTGTCTTTATTTTTTTTAATTATTTTAAAGTGATAAGGAGAAAAGCAAGGGATGAGATGGGGGGAGGAGTTGGCCGGCCAAGGGAATCCTTGGTGGCAAATTCGGCTAAGAGTAGTAAAGGGGATAGTCGAATGTCATTAAGCAATTTAGCCTCTTGCACTCTCTCTTTTTCTTCTAAGCTATAACTTTTATTTTTCTTTTCTTGCTCTAGCCGAAACCCCTCCCTAAAATAGCCATTGCCGATTCTTCCTAAAGCTCATATCTCTCTCTTTTCATCTTTGTTGAAGCCGATTACTCCATTAAAATTCCAAAAGCCGAACTTCAACATCAACCTACTCTTCTTCTTTTACAAATTCAATCAAAGCCGAACCCTCAAGGTAACCATTAGCCGATTTCTTCATCGCTACAAAAGCCGAAACTTGTTGATCACACTTAGTCTATAGCAAAATTTCTGTGGGTCCAAAAAGGAGCAGTCGACTTCTGTATTAAGGGTAAGAACTAGTTATCATTCGATTTCCATTCTTTTCTTTTAGACTTGCCGAAAACAAGGTACTAATCTCCTTAGTGTGCTTTGCCGAATCTTCAAAGGATCTTTCGGGGATTTGTTTGCCTATTGTCGACTACAAGGAAGGGATCTTTTGGGATTTTTAAGATCTAAGGTAAGTAAATATAAGATTCGACCATAGGCCATTCTATTGTGATTTAATGATTGGAAATCGGATCTAACATGTGGCCATAGGTATTTCGACATCTCCATAGCCAAGAGATTGTCTTCGGGATTTAGATCCACAAGGTAAGTCCATAGGTACATTCGGCCAAGGCCTTAATTGATGATTAAGATCTATTTCTTGCTTGTTTAAAAGCCGAAACTAATTAGTTAAGTGATTTAGTGGCTAGCCGAATTCAAGGGAGAACATCACACGTTTCGGGATTTGATTAGTAGTGAAATCGGCACCAAGGTAAGTTTTGGGTTACCATAATCCTATTGAGATTTGGTTTTATAGCCGAATGGCTTTTTACTAATTTGATTGGGGTTGGCCGAATATAGGCATTAAAGACCTAAAGCAGTAGATTGGATTTTCGGTATTTGAGTGAAAGCATTAAGCGAATCAGGTGTGTACCCCACACTATCTCTTAATAAGATTTACGGCAATGTCTAATATATGTATGTGTTATTAAGAATGTGAAAAGTATGGCTAAGGTACCATACAATGGTACAAAGTACTCAGGTACATTTTCCTATTCTTACTAGGATTATGATATAATCTGTTAAGTCACTTATGTGAAACTATAAGAATGTGAATGAGGAATATGACATGATATTGCATGATATGTATGACATGGGGCATTTGGGTGATTATAAAAGGGGAAGTGAATGTGGTGACTTATATCACGATATCTGAATGTGGTGACTTCGGTCACATTATTTGAATGTGGTGACTTCGGTCACATTATCTGAATGTGGTGTCTCATGACACAAAATACTATCTGGTGGCTATGCCAAGAAGTTATAAGGGCGATGAGCACGTCGACTGCAGCGACTGCCTTCGATGGTGTGTAGCGGATGGAGGGTTGACTTAGTAGTTCCCACGGTGTGCAGGTTGGTACGGGTGATGTGTAGCGGTTGGTAACTAGGCTTGGGCTTGGGAATGCATCATTAATTGTATATTTTGATATGAATGTGTATGACTCGATATGCCTGAATCTATTTGGACTTAGTGTTTGTGTACACATTGAGTCTGTTTGACTCACCCCGTTGTGGGAACATTTTTCAGGTGATGATCAGTGATGGACCGGGTTGGCAGGAGCTTAGTGGTGGCCATGCTCAGTAAGGAAATTATTTATTTAGACATTTTATTTTTATTTAAGCACTTTAATTTATTTTGGGTTTGTTTTGATGTAATAAGGCCATAGTATGAACTTTATCTTATGCATGCACGTTAAATTATTTTATTATGATATGAACTTTTTATCAAATTAACGACTAAGTGAATTTTATTTAAGAAAGAACCCTAAACGTTTTGACACCTAAAAATAAATGATTTTTAATGAAATCTAAAACAAATTCAGCATATCTTTTAACTTAGAGTTTTGAAGCTAACAATGGAATCTTTATAAAAACTTATGTTTCAAAAATAAACTGGTTTCCAACTTAAGCCCAACCCAAATCGAGTTTTTTCTCAATCACTTAAAGTTTTCCCAAGAACAAACGAATTTGAACTGGTTTTTCTCGAGAAACATACCAGATCTGGTCGAGGCTCGTGGGCCGGGTTTGGGGTGTTTTAGCTTGGTATCAGAGCCCAGTTTTAAACTCTCGGCCTGGGTTCAAGGCCCAAAACGTTTTCAAAAGTTAAGCCTAAAAGAATTTTTGTGAAAATAAGCAGGTTTTTATGGCATGGCACCTAAGTCTCCGACCCGAAGTCCACCAGGTAAGTACCCCTATCCCTTGTGTGATTTATATTTTGATGTGTAGAAGGGTAGAAGTGGAATGGAACGTAGATTAGCATGATAAGTATTTGAACCCTAGGACTAGGTTACCCCAACAATTACATAAGACTTTAAATGCCTAATTAAACAAACCTGTGTCTAAGTCGCCGAGTTAGGGTGTGGCAACCATTGTGCGCATGTCTAGGATTGGTATTCGGTGCGTAGCTTCGGTTCACCCTAACCAAGAGGACTTATTCATAGGCTAAACCCAATAACTAAAACCCGAAAGGGAACTAGCCGTATTTTTATGGAAACCCTAATTTTAAAACTCTTAAAATTACCCTTTTAATTTGTGAAAACTATTTTACAAAATTTTCCTGAAATATTCTTGATTTATGAAAATTACTAAATACCCCTATTTGCAAAAGTACTAAAATGCCTCTGGTTTTTAAATTTCCATATTACCCTCGATTTCAATAAAATTTTCTTACTTTGCAAAAGTACCCAAAAAACCTAACTTGTGAGAATCCAAGATACCCTAATTTAGAAAATTTACGAAATTACCCCTGATTGACAAAATTACCAAAATGACCCTGCTTTCCGAAATTTTGGCCATACCTTCGATTTAAGAAATTTTTTTAAAAAAAATACCCTGGAGTTTTAAAATTTCAAAGTGCCCTAATTTATTAAAATTTTCAAACTGATCCTGAATTATTACTAAAATACCCCTATAGGACAAATGACGAAAATACCCCTGGGTTAAGAATGGACAGAAATGTCCGAAGAATGAATGTGTATGGGAGATACTATGGAATGGATGTGCTTTTCTATGAATCAGGATAGAAAACTTGAAACCTTGAATGATCGAAAGAATCCCTAGTAAGCTCCTTTCATAAAACTTCATCGCGAATAATCAGTGAAACAAGGACTAATTCATAAAATTTCTTAATCAGATTAAAGCGCAATCGTTAGATATGAGTTCTAGAGGACGCGGTTGTCGTGGACGTGGCCGAGGCAGAATGACTGTGTCGGAACCCGTTAGATCGGGTCAAGGGTCTGACAATGAGGTACCACCACCACCACCACCAGCTGTTGGTGTTGAACGGCAAGATCAGACGGGAGACGATGCTGTATCGTAGGCTGTGCTGCGAGTTCTTGAAATGGTGGCTGGAGCAGGTGGGAATATGGGAGCTCAGAAATCTGTACCCGAGCGACTCCGAGCCAATGGGGCTGAAATGTTTCGAGGAGTATCTGGTGTAGCACCCAGTACAGCTGAATATTGGTTGGAAGCGACGGAACGAATTATGGATAAGTTGGATCTGACCCCTGAGGAGAAGCTGAAAGGAATGGTGGCACTGCTACGCGATGAAGCGTATCAGTGGTGGCTCACAGTTCGGGATGGTGCCACAGCTGAGGATCTTACATGGGAATATGTTAAGGCGGCATATCAGAAGAAGTATGTGGGTACTCGTTACACTGATGCGCAGAGGAAGGCTTTTCTGAGGCTGGTTCAAGGGAACAAGTCCGTAGCAGAATACGAAGCTGAATTTCTGAGGTTGAGCCGGTATGCTCGAGGAGTAGTAGCTACGGAGCATGAGCGATGTGTCCGGTTTGAGGACGGACTAAGGGATGACCTGAGGTTGTTAGTCGCCCCACATCAAGAGCGGGAGTTTTCTGCGTTAGTAGAAAAAACTAAGATAGCGGAAGGAATTAAGGACTCTGTGAGGCAGAATTTGGATCGGAACAAGCAGAAGAGAGGGTTTGGATCGTCTGGGTCAACTGGGAATGTTCAGAAAAGGCCTAGGGTTGATGGGCCGCGAGGTCAGCAAGCTGGTACTGGATGGCAATATCGTACTTGTGATCAGTGTGGGAAGAAACACTTAGGAGAGTGTTGGAAAAAGACTGGAGGATGCTTTAAGTGTGGGTCAAAGGACCATATGATTAAGGACTGTCCTATGAGGCCGGATGGGAATCGACCAGTGGCTCAGAATGTTAATCAGGCTGGTAGAGGTGGTCAGCAGCCTTAGCGAGGCCGTGGTCTGAATGGTCGAGGTAATGGCACTGGTAGAGGACGTGGAACACGTGGTAGAGGTGCTAATAGTACCGAGGCAAGGCAATCGGGCTTGGTATATGCAGTTCGCCGTAGGAAAGATGGAGACGCACCGGACGTCATAACCGGTACGTTCCTTATTTTTGGCAAGCCCTATTTTGCTCTGATTGATGTGGGCTCGACCCATTCGTATGTTGCATGTAGAGTAGTTGAGACTCTAGACATAGCCCCTGAACTTTCTAATAGGGAGATGACTGTAGTAAGCCCACTAGGTCAAACTGTAGTGGTGAATAAGATGTTTCGAAAAGTGCCTTTAGAGATTCAGGGAGCAGTATTCCGTGCTGACTTAATGGAACTACCTTTTGGAGAGTTCGACCTTATACTCGGTATGGATTGGCTAGTGGAACATTGGGCCGTATTGGATTGTGCCGCTAAGCGAATGGAATTAAAAACTCCGGAGGATGAGGAAGTAGTTATGATAGGAGAAAGAAGAAACTACTTGTCTAATGTAGTTTCTGCTCCAAAGGCTGATAAGATGGTTCGGAAAGGATGCAAGGCGTTCTTGGCCTTTGTTAGTGCGCTGGACACAAAGGAAGAAGGTGTTAGTGGAGTTCGAACTGTAAGGGAGTTTGTGGATGTGTTCCCAGAGGAATTGTCTGGAATACCCCCGAATAGGGAGGTGGAGTTCGGAATTGATCTGCTGCCGGGAACAGCTCCTGTGTCAATCGCCCCATACAGAATGACACCAAAGGAGTTGGTTGAGCTCAAGGCTCAAATTCAAGAGTTGCTTGATCGTGGGTTTATTTGACCCAGTGTGTCTCCATGGGGAGCGCCGGCCTTGTTCGTAAAGAAGAAGGACGGGACTATGCGTATGTGCATAGATTACCGTCAGTTGAATAAGCTGACTATCAAGAACAAGTATCCTTTGCCAAGGACAGACGACTTGTTCGATCAGCTTAAGGGAGCAGCGGTATTCTCAAAGATAGATCTAAGGTCTGGATATCATCAACTTAAGGTGAAGGAAGTGGATATCCATAAGACAACCTTTTGAACAAGATATGGGCATTTTGAGTTCGTAGTAATGCCGTTTGGATTGACGAACGCCCCAGCTGCGTTCATGGATATGATGAACCGGGTTTTTCAACCATACTTGGATAGGTTCGTCGTGGTGTTTATCGACGACATCTTGGTGTACTCCAAGTCTGAAGAGGAGCATGATGAGCATCTCCGGATAGTGTTGCAAGTGTTAAGAGAGAAGAAGCTCTATGCCAAATTCAGCAAGTGTGAATTTTGGCTTAAGGAAGTTGCGTTCTTAGGACATGTAGTGTCTGCAGAAGGAATAAGGGTGGATCCTAGAAAGATTGAGGCAGTGTTGGATTGGAAACCACCTAAGTCGGTGGCTGAGGTTCGTAGTTTCTTGGGTTTCGCAGGCTACTATAGGAGGTTTGTGGAAGGGTTCTCGTCGATTTCCGCGCCTTTGACGAAGTTGTTGAGGAAGGAAGTACCTTTTGTAAGGACGGATAAGCAACAGGAAAGCTTTGAGAAGCTTAAGAGGGTCTTGACTGAAGCTCCAGTTTTGATTCAGCCGGAGGCAGGGAAGGATTTTGTGGTGTATTGTGACACTTCTCATACAAGATTGGGATGCGTATTGATGCAAGATGGGAAAGTAGTCGCTTATGCGTCTCGACAATTAAGGCCACATGAGGTTAACTACCCAGCTCATGATTTAGAATTGGCGACAGTGGTCTTTGCTCTTAAGGTGTGGAGGCACTATCTTTATGGAGAGAAGTCAGTGATCTACACGGACCACAAGAGTCTTAAGTATCTGTTGACTCAGAAGGAATTGAACTTGAGGCAGGGAAGGTGGATAGAATTACTGAAGGACTATGACTGTTCGATAGAGTATCATCCGGGCAAGGCGAATGTAGTGGCAGATGCCCTAAGTCGGAAGGTTGTATCGGATCTGAGGGCGATGTTTGCACATTTGAGTTTGTATGATGATGGAAGTCTGCTGGCAGAGCTGCAAGTTAAGCCAGCGTGGTTGAAAGAAGTGAAGGAGGGACAGTTGGTTGATGATGAGTTAAGTGCTAAGCTACAGCAAGTGCAGAATGGAGAGCTGGAGGATTATGGCATTAGTGACGAGGGTGTATTGTGCTTCAAGGGTAAGGTCTATATGTCTAAGGATCAGGAGTTAAGACAGAGAATTCTTCAGGAATCGCATAGTAGCCCTTATGCTATGCATCCTGGAGGTAGTAAGCTGTACAGAGACCTAAGAGAGCAGTTTTGGTGGCCTGGTCTTAAGAAGGAAGTTACAGAATTTGTTGGCAAGTGTTTAATGTGTCAGCAAGTTAAGGCTGAACACTAAGTTCCGTCAGGATTGCTTCAACCGATAATGATTCTGCAGTGGAAGTGGGAGCGAATTACCATGGACTTCGTTAGTGGGTTTCCCCTTACGCCTACTAAGAAGGACTCGGTATGGGTGATAGTGGATCGGTTGACAAAGTCCGCACATTTCATCCCAGTGAGAGTTGACTATTCTCTGCAAAAGTTGGCAAAATTGTATGTGGCAGAAATTGTAAGGTTGCATGGAGTTCCACTATCGATTATTTCAGACAGGGATCCACGGTTTACCTCTCGGTTTTGGAAAGCTTTACATCAAGCTTTAGGCACCAAGTTGGATTTCACTACGGCATTTCATCCACAATCTGACGGGCAGTCTGAACGAGTAATCCAGGTGTTAGAGGATATGTTGAGAGGCTGTGTGATGGATTTTAGAGGAAGTTAGGAGGAATATTTGCCTTTAGCTGAGTTTGCCTATAACAACAGCTATCAAGCTAGCATTCGGATGGCACCGTATGAAGCGCTGTATGGACGGAAGTGTCAAACTCCTACATGTTGGACGGAATTAGGAGAACGTCGAGTTTTGGGTCCAGAGTTAGTGGCAGAATCCGAGGAAAAGGTTGAGATAATTCGAGCACGGTTAAAGGAAGCGTCTGATAGACAGAAGTCATACGCAGATCTCAAGCGGAAGGAAATAGAATTTAATGTGGGGGATCGTGTGTTTATTAAAGTGTCGCCTTGAAAGAAAGTGATGAGGTTTGGGTGCAAAGGGAAGTTAAGTCCAAGGTTTATAGGACCTTATAAGGTTTTGAAGCGAATTGGACCAGTAGCGTATCAGTTGGAGTTGCCACCGGAGTTGAAGCAGATGCACGACGTATTCCATGTGTCCATGCTACGTCGTTATCGATCGGATCCATCTCACATAGTACCAGTTGAAGAGGTGGAGCTAAGGCCAGATTTATCCTACGAGGAAGAGCCGATTCAGATTCTAGAACGAGATGTGAAAGTGTTACGAAGGAAGTCAGTTCCTTTAGTCAAAGTGTTATGGCGAAATCATGGATCGGAAGAAGCTTCGTGGGAGCCAGAAGAAGTAATACGACAGCAATACCCTCACCTATTTCAGCCAGGTAATTTCGAGGACGAAATTATTTTAAGGTGGGTAGAACTGTAATATCCTGAAAATGGGTTTGTGCATTTATGCTTAATTATATGAAATAGCATACTTGAGTATGTTGTGAATGTGTATAATGAATTCTGTGAACTTTAGAAAATAGGAGAGTGCCATAGAAATTATTTAATTTTAAGTCTAAAAGAGG
Source organism: Gossypium australe (assembly GCA_005393395.2). Classification (NCBI taxonomy): domain Eukaryota; kingdom Viridiplantae; phylum Streptophyta; class Magnoliopsida; order Malvales; family Malvaceae; genus Gossypium; species Gossypium australe. The sequence goes on along the minus strand of CM016614.1, from coordinate 1,464,549 downwards.
AAGCTAAGTTGAAAGGGCCTTAAGAGGAAATGTATGTGAAATACGACATACAAATAGGCTTGGAAAAGTGGCTTGGAGACGCCACTTAGGGCCTCTGGAAATGACGCCATGGGCTATGAGAAAGGACCTAGGATCGAGTCGCATGGGAAGCTAAATAAAGCTTTTATTTTTGCGGCAAGGTGAGGAGGAGATAGACAGCATGGGGAGTCTCTAAAGAGGAGTTAAGATGAGCTTAAAATTCCCTTGAAAATTTCGGCTAAGGTAAGGATAAATGGTGTCTTTATTTTTTTAATTATTTTAAAGTGATAAGGAGAAAAGCAAGGAATGAGATAGGGGGAGGAGTTGGCCGGCCAAGGGAATCCTTGGTGGCAAATTCTGCTAAGAGCAGTAAAGGGGATAGCCGAATGTCATTAAGCAATTTAGCCTCTTGCACTCTCTCTTTTTCTTCTAAGCTATCACTTTTATTTTTCTTTTCTTGCTCTAGCCGAAACCCCTTCCTAAAATAGCCATTGCCGATTCTTCCTAAAGCTCATATCTCTCTCTTTTCATCTTTGTTGAAGCCGATTACTCCATTAAAATTTCAAAAGCCGAACCTTCAACATCAACCTACTCTTCTTCTTTTACAAATTCAATCAAAGCCGAACCCTCAAGGTAACCATTAGCCGATTTCTTCATCGCTACAAAAGCCAAAACTTGTTGATCACACTTAGTCTATAGCCGAATTTCTGTGGGTTCAAAAAGGAGCAGTCGACTTCTGTATTAAGGGTAAGAACTAGTTATCATTCGATTTCCATTCTTTTCTTTTAGACTTACCGAAAACAAGGTACTAATCTCCTTAGTGTGCTTTGCCGAATCTTCAAAGGATCTTTCAGGGATTTGTTTGCCTATTGTCGACTACAAGGAAGGGATCTTTCGGGATTTTTAAGATCTAAGGTAAGTAAATATAAGATTCGGCCATAGGCCATTCTATTGTGATTTAATGATTGGAAATCGGATCTAACATGTGGCCATAGGTATTTCGACATCTCCATAGCCAAGAGATTGTTTTCGGGATTTAGATCCACAAGGTAAGTCCATAGGTACATTCGGCCAAGGCCTTAATTGATGATTAAGATCTATTTCTTGTTTGTTTAAAAGCCGAAACTAATTAGTTAAGTGATTTAGTGGCTAGCCGAATTCAAGGGAGAACATCACACGTTTCGGGATTTGATTAGTAGTGAAATCGGCACCAAGGTAAGTTTTGGGTTACCATAATCCTATTGGGATTTGGTTTTATAGCCGAATGGCTTTTTACTAATTTGCTTGGGGTTGGTCGAATATAGGCATTAAAGACCTAAAGCAGTAGATTGGATTTTCGGGATTTGAGTGAAAGCATTAAGCGAATCAGGTGTGTACCCCACACTATCTCTTAATAAGATTTACGGCAATGTCTAATATATGTATGTGTTATTAAGAATGTGAAAAGTATGGCTAAGGTACCATACAATGGTACAAAGTACTCAGGTACGTTTTCCTATTCTTACTAGGATTATGATATAATCTGTTAAGTCACTTATGTGAAACTATAAGAATGTGAATGAGGAATATGACATGATATTGCATGATATGTATGACATGGGGCATTTGGGTGATTATAAAAGGGGAAGTGAATGTGGTGACTTATGTCACGATATCTGAATGTGGTGACTTCGGTCACATTATCTGGTGGCTATGCCACGAAGTTATAAGGGCGATGGGCACGTCGACTGCAGCGACTGCCTTCGATGGTGTGTAGCAGATGGAGGGTTGACTTAGTAGTCCCCACGGTGTGCAGGTTGGTACGGGTGATGTGTAGCGGTTGGTAACTAGGCTTGGGCTTGGGAATGCATCATTGATTGTATATTTTGATATGAATGTGTATGACTCGATATGCCTGAATCTATTTGGACTTAGTGTTTGTGTACACATTGAGTCTGTTTGACTCACCCCGTTGTGGGAACATTTTTCAGGTGATGATCAGTGATGGACCGGGTTGGCAGGAGCTTAGTGGTGGCCATGCTCAGCAAGGAAATTATTTATTTAGACATTTTATTTTTATTTAAGCACTTTAATTTATTTTGGGTTTGTTTTGATGTAATAAGGCCATAGTATGAACTTTATCTTATGCATGCACGTTAAATTATTTTATTATGATATGAACTTTTTATCAAATTAACGACTAAGTGAATTTTATTTAAGAAAGAACCCTAAACGTTTTGACACCTAAAAATAAATGATTTTTAATGAAACCTAAAACAAATTCGGCATATCTTTTAACTTAGAGTTTTGAAGCTAACAATGGAATCTTTATAAAAACTTATGTTTCAAAAATAAACTGGTTTCCAACTTAAGCCCAACCCAAATCGAGTTTTTTCTCAATCACTTAAAGTTTTCCCAAGAACAAACGAATTTGAACCGGTTTTTCTCGAGAAACATACCAGATCTGGTCGAGGCTCGTGGCCCAGATTTGGGGTGTTTCATGAATTATGTGTGATATATGTGATATTGCTAATATGTAATGTGTATGAGACGGTTTAATAATATCGATATTTGGGCTTCGAGCCTAGCAGGCTAAATGCCGGTGATTAAATTTCAGACCTCGGGTCTAGCAGGCTTAGTGCCGGTGTGTGTATCAGGCTTTGTTGCCTAGCAGGCTTAATGCCGGTGATTTATTATAAATAGAGGGTTCATGGATCATTAACAATGTGGAATTTAATTATAGCAAATAAGCTAAATGTTCAGGTACGTATAAATCTCATATTTGCAAGGAAAAAGGTAAGTTGATATATTACTATTCGATACTAGTAATATGTGATATATTTGAGGTATATTCGTAAAATTTTAATATGTGTAATCGACTTTGCAAATAATGAGTATGATATATTGAAATTTGATCTTGGTTGTGTCTTTGAGATTCGGCCATATGTGTAAATACAATACGTGAGGATGAATGGATATATGTACATATGTGTACAATCGATTATATGTGGTTAATGTGTATACAGTACTTACTTGATTTGATTATAAGTGGAAACATATTAAATTTATGTGTATTCGATGAATTTGCACATTTAAGGTGAGATAAGGATATTTTGAGGTTGTCAAAGAAAAAGTATTAGCCTTCGGCATTAGTAGACCATATAAGTACTAAGCTTTGAAATTTTATGACATTAATTTTGGATTTGAAAATGCTTGAATGATTATTTGATTTAATACTTTTGCTTAAGACTTACTAAGCTAGTTAGCTTTCTTTGTGTGATATGTTTTCACTCTGTTTTATAGATTTTGGTCAAGCTACGAGCTCCGGGGATCGTCATCGAAGTCATCCACGCTATCGACTTATTTTGGTACCTAAAAGTTGAATTTTTGAACTTAAGGCATGTATAGGCTAGCTTAATGTTCGAACAACATTTTTGTTGATGTGTATAAGCCATGTGAAAATGGCTTGATCATGATGCTAGTGTGGTATATACATATTCGGTCATGTTATAAGCTTACTTTGGTAACTATGTTATATGGCATGTGAGTATAGTATTGTGATTATATGGCTTGTTTGGGAAATGATGTGAATAGCTTATGATTAGCTCATTCTTGATAATCTTGATGCTTGGTATGTCTTATCTTTGAGTATGGTTATAAATTCACTTAGTAATGGGATAAAAAGGAACATTATATATTTGATTTTGTATTGGTTATTTTCATTCAGTTGTAAAGGCAATGTATGCACTTATAATATGCTTGAATGGTTTGCTAATTTGGAACAGTTGGTGAATGTAAAATAATGAATGAATTATATGACTATTTTTGGTTCGATTGTGTGCATGTAAATGAATTAAGGTGTACATTGGTTTGATTGAGTATATTGGATCTATTTGAATTCGGTAAGAGCAGTGTAACATGTGACCTCATATGTGTTTTTTTTTTAAAAAAAGCCATGATTGTTATCTAGTTTAAGAACTAATTATGGATATGTGTATATTCGGTTAAGGTGGCTTAAATTGCTAAATGAATAGAACCTTTTGTCATTTGTTACAATGATCCATTTGTAGTATATATGTGAACAAACTTGTAATAGTTAGTCGAGTGTGTTTTGATCTTATTGAACGATATGACATTGTCTTTTAAATGAACTTAAATTTAGTAAATAATATATGTGATATACTTGGGTGATGTTAATCAATTGAATGAAGTATGTTTTAAATTATCTTTTATAGATATTATTGGTTTAGTTGTCCGAGTACTTAGTAACTTAATAAGGAAGAATAAGAATTATGCCTAAAGTTGATTGATGATTTGATTATGTATACACAATAAAGATACGGTAAATGAGGCTTATGGTATTTGCATTGTCATGTGGTTCGAATAAAATGTATATATGTATATATGATCATTTTTAATCTATTTGTATTATTATATAATTATGTTTATTTATGATTTAAATGATTGAATAAAAGTTGTGACTTAGCTAGTAATGCCCCGTAACCCTAATCCGGCGACGGATACGGGTTAGGGGTGTTACAACCATCTCCACATGCTCCACGCGCCACGCGCGCCATCATCGGCGTGGCCCACAATGATGCGAAGGTAAAAAAATCTTTGCTCTTTTTTTATTTATTGTTTTATATGTAAAACTTGCATGAATCGAAAGAGAAATAAAAAGAGAAAAAGAAAAGAAAAAAAAGAATCGAAATCACATCTAAAATGTATATTGTATTCTTTTTTTTGTGTGTGTGTATTCTGCCTATTATCCTGTGTGTCTCCCTGTCCTCCGATTTACAAAATAATCTACTTTTATAGCCTTGAAAAATGAAAATAGAAAAGGAAAACCCATTGTTGCCATTCTTGCTGCTGTCTTCTTTCCTTTCTTTTATAGGTGGACGCGAAGGTTTCGGCTGTGGTGAGGCGCGCTAACTGCGGCGCGAATGGTGGCAAGGCTTGCGGCGCAAAAGGAGCTGGGGTGCGAAGTGCTGCGACGCCTAGGGTTTTAGAAACCCTAGGCCACTGCTGGTTTTGCTAAGGTTTTGGGCCCCTTTGGGCCATTTCTGTTATTGGGTCTAGGTCACAAGTTTAGGCTTGTTTAGTTGGGCTACGGGTGTAAATGGGTTAGCTTGGTGGGTAATCTGTTTAGGATTGGGTCTGGTGTAACGGGCCAATATTTGTAAATGGATTGTACAGGAACATTTTGGTTATTATTTTTTTAATTTTGACTTATTTAAGCCCGGGCAAAATTAGGTACTTACAGCTGCCCCTCTTTGCTCATTTTCGTGAAACGAGAATAGAGCAAAGACTATAAAAGGACCAATTTTTCCCAGTCTTGGCCGAACTTCAACTTCTTGATCCTCATCTTCTTCAAATGGCTTCCAATCCGAATTGCATCTTTAGTGGTACTGGAACTTCATCTTGATTTCAGTAAGTTTGATAGCTTCAATCTGTTTCACTGCAACTTCATGAAGGCAGTATCCACTATCTTTAGATCTGCTCCACTGCAAACTCAGGGAGACAAGATCTGATGTTTTCGATCTACTCCTTGCAACTTCAAGAATGACAGATTCGCTATTATAATCTGCTTCCTACAAACTCAGGGATTGCCAGACTGATGTCTTCGATCTGCTTCCTGCAACTTCAGGAATTGCCGAATCTGCTATCTTCAATCTGCTCCCTGGAACCTCAGGGATTGCCAGACTGATGTCTTCGATCTGCTTCCTGCAACTTCAGGAATTGCCAAATCTGCTATCTTCAATTTGCTCCCTGCAAACTTAGGGATCGCCAGACTGATGTCTTCGATCTGCTTCCTGCAACTTCAAGAATGCCAGATCTTCTATTTTCAATCTACTCCCTGCAACTTCAAGGATTGTCAGACTGATGTCTTCTACTTTGTTACATTATCGTTTAGAGGATAACTTGTAAAATGGTATATGCTTATGTCCTATAATTAGGATGCTTTGATCGAAATACATCAAATGCCTCTAATTAGACATGTTATGATATATGAATATGAAAATGTTATGAAGATGATTCCTATTTCAAGGATTAGGATGCAATGACCAAAATGAATCAAATGCTCCTAATGAAATTTGCTATGATACAAAAATGTTATGAGTATGATTCCTATTCTAGATGTTATCACTCATTTGTTTTTCATTCTTGTTCATCAATCATGTTCTGCTGAAATAATTTGCCCCATGGTAATTCCGAGTCCTCTCCACTTGAACCTTGGGACTTGAAGTTGGTACTTCCCACTGCAACTTCAGGGGAATAACATTCGGTTTCTTCCATCTTTCTGTTACCACTCAGAGGTACAGAACTTGTATCACTTTCAATCAATTTGATTTGTTACACCATTCCCTGGGTGTAATGACCAAATGTATGTGTCTGAATGAATGCAGGGTATCCCGACAATAATCCCCTTTTATACTTGGATTGACCTTGTTCGTCATTTGCTGATATGGTGTTACCAACGAAATTGTCTTATCCAATAAGAATTTGAAAAGATAATCATTTTTCAATGTTTTGAGCCCTTAGGCTTGGTGAGTTCTGAACAATAGTCGTGTTTCAGATTCCTCATATTATTTAGAAGCTTCTAGAGTAATATGCGAAACTCCTTTTATGAAAGTGTTATTAGTCCATAAATCGTTATTTCAATATAAAATGCTAAAAAGGTCACAAAAATGGACGAGGAAGAAATTAGTCAGGAGCATAGCTCAGAAAAATAATTTAATCAAAGATAACCCAGGCAATAAAAGAAAATTGATTTGGGTGTATCTCAAAAAGAATAAAGCAATCAAAGATAACGAATTCAAAAATGGGTAAGATAGAAACTAGGTGCCCCAGATATCGCAGCCTGAGCTTCTCTGTTCAAACTTCTTGAGGACCATTTTAAGCTCAATATGTGTTTAGGGGATTAGGAGTACTTTATCGATGCCCTAAGACGTATCATACCTCTTCATTGTTAATTCAAGCGTAGCAAAACTACTGTATGCCCCACTTTTGATGAAAATTTGAGCCGCTCTTTTGGGGTTTTTGGCTCAAAACCCCTTTGGTCTCAAAGCGCCCTTTGTAGGTTTTTGCTTTGGCCTCTCCCTTTTTTTTTTTGAGGTGCCCTTTATGGGTTTTCACCTTGGTTTTTCCTCTTTCAGGTCAAATATTTCCTGACTGAACCTGAATCTGCCAGATTGGGCAAGTCTTCGCCACCTGTCTCGGTCAATATCAATGCTCCTCTAGAACAGGTCTTCTTTGGCATCTGCTTTCCTCTAAAATAGTTTTATAGAAGAAAAGTCTTTTTCAACATCAGGTTTCCTCGTGGAATTCTTTAGGATGAACCTCTTTGTCATAAGCTTTAACCTTTTCTTCAACTAGGTTCAATTAGAAAAATGTTTCAATTCCATAAACCAATGGTAAGATGTTGCCCCAGCGAAGGTATTGGCCGATGTTCAATAAGACAGAGGGTAAATGGTAGCTTCTTATGCCAATCCTTACAAGTCTTAATCACCTTTCATTGTTTTTTCTTTTTGTATTTTTCTTTTGGAAACTTTTGCTGCACTATGATATGCTGCCTGATTTTTAGACAAATTGTAAACTTTGACTTTGTACAGTGATCCTTTATGGCATTCTTTGCTGGCTTCTGATCCTTTTTTTTTGAATTAATGACTTCGACTTTGTAACATTATCATATGAAGCTACTTCCACCCTCTTAGTGAAGTAGACGGCGACCATGACGGTAAATCGATGACAACTTGAAGTTTTTGACGAGATTGGACCTATAATATCCATGCCCCACATATAGAAAAGTCTGTGAAGAAAATAGAAGAGTCACATAAATCTCATCTTCTTCAATTCAGTATTTACAGTATGACTGATGCAATCCCCTTCCATGGTAGACCAACAGTGCCCTATCCTCTTGTTTAGCCCGCGTCTTATTAGTCCAGGCATGTCCTGATATGATCGTGCGAAAACATCTTTGAATTCTCGAAGATAACTCAATAATGTCTCACCTTATTTCTGTGATGAGCTAGGCTACAATCTTCACTCCTTTCCTAGGCTCGTAATATCCAATGACCCTTTGTAGAGTAAGGTCTAGTTTTCATCTTGTTTCATCATTCTTAACAAATTAGAAGATAGGTTACAATCTCTATTATCTTCAAAGTCCTTAGATCCCCTAGACCCATATCTCATTCAAAAAGGGAGTCAGTAACAACGTCGCTCATGTCGTTGATATCTGGGTACCTAGGTATGAAGGCAAGAAATCCAAAGAATAAATGATTCTAAAGATGATTATTGGTATGAAAAAATATTCTAAAAAACAAAAGAATGTACAGTATGAAATGTAAAGAATAAAAGAATATGTATTCAAAAAGATGCATTTTATTGAAACGAAGTTTCGGACACAAGCCTATTTCACAAAAGAGTTCTTATTGCCTCTAGGCTTAAGGCAATAAGCATGTTTTGCATATTATTATAGATCAGCTCTAAAAGTATAGACATTTCTTCCTCAATCCCATTATTCAAGACACTCCCAACTACCCAAAGGTTTGGAAACATTGTACCCCAATTCTCTTTTCGCTTTCGATTTCTTCAAGGAGTCGCAACTTTCTTGTCTCCTCCTTCACTTATCACATTTACTGCCTCGTCAAAGTGATCAGGTTCTGATGAATCGTCGACTTTCACAATTCCCATTTTAATGAGCCTCTCAACTACCTTTTTGAAGGCAGTGCAGTTTTCTATGGAATGCCCCGATATTCCCGTATGGTAGTCACATTTAGTGTTTGAGTCATACCATTTAGGATATAGGGGTTGTAACGGCTTTAGATAAAATGGGGACACCACATGCGCGCCAAATAAACTTTGATATAGCTTCTTATACGTCATTGGGATTGGCGTAAATTGGAGCCTTTCAGAGTTTTGCCTGGTGCCTGATTCTTGTCTCGTCGACCCTTGTTGGCCAACAGTAATTACCTTTGGCTGATTAACAGTAATTGCTTTTGAGTACCCTTTGCTGTATGTACTCATATTATTTACGTCGTCATCCTTTTTCCTAGGTGTAGACCTTCTAGTGGTTTCCCCTGCCTTAATCTTGCCACCCCTTATGGCATTTTCAATCATCTCTCCTGCCATCACTATATCCGCAAAGCTCTTAGTAGTACTTCCTATCATATGAGTGATGAATGGAGCCTTCACGGTATTGATGAAGAGCATTGTAGTCTCCTTTTCTAGGAGTGGTGGCTGAACTTGCATGGCGACCTCTCTCCATCTTTGTGCATACTGCCTGAAGCTTTCATTTGGTTTCTTCTCCATGTTTTGCAAAGTGATTCTGTCAGGCGTCATGTCTGTGACATGGTTGTATTGCTTTATGAAGGCTTGAGCTAAGTCTCTCCAGGAGCTAATTTTAGCGCGACTGAGTTGATTGTACCACCTAGACGCTGCCCCCACTAAACTGTCTTGGAAACAATGAATCAGAAGTTGATCATTGTTCACGTAGCTAGTCATCCGTCTACAAAACATAGTAATGTGGGCTTCAGGGAAACTAGTTCCATTGTACTTCTCAAATTCTGGCATTTTGAACTTATGAGGAAGTACCAAATCTGGAACCAAACTCAAGTCTTTAGCGTCAATACCATGGTAATGATCGGCGTTTTCCAAAGTTTTGAATTTTTCCTCCAAGCATCTACAGCGATCCTCTAACTGCCTCGAGGATTCAATTCTTATCCCTTCCCTTTCTACTATGTCCAAATCAAGGATAACAGGGTTAGTAGGGTTGTCTCCCGGGTTAGATCCTGAGCCCATTTGGAAGTTCATGGGTGGTCTATTATCAACTTGCCCCTGTTGAGGCCTAATCGTGACAGGTGGCCTTTGGCGATACTCTTCCGGTTGTACATGTGGTGGAGTCAAATCCTGAGGGAAGTCCTCATTGTCTTCAGTGTTAACTATGGGACCCTTCCCTTTGTCCATTGCCCCACTTAGCATCTAGGCCATTTGAGCCATCATGCTCCTCTAAGCTTCCAACATCTGATCTCTCATCTCTTGTTGTAGCTTTGTCGTTTGCTCTTGCATCTGGTCTTGCATATCCCTCTGGAATTATTCAAGTTTTTAATCCATTTTCCTTGTCTTTGCACGTGTACCGTAGTGGTGTTCAGCTTCCAGATTTCCCTTTTCTCTTTCTCTTTTCCCTCTTTCTGTTATAATTTCAACTAATTAGACTCTCTCTATGGACTTAAATGCAAATGATATGATGTAATGCCAATGCATGGAACGAATGCAAAAGAAAGAGAAGCGTTGATTCTGAATTCAATTCCATTAGAAAAATTTTTCTAGAAAACAAATTTCTTTACATAAAACAGATCGCATATATGGCCTTGCCCTTATATTCCAAGCAAAAACATCAATCCCCTTCTTTGCAAAGGTCAAATCTTGCAAACTTCTAATAGATGCCTCCTCTAGCTCCTTTTGCTTGATCTGGGCCGCGACTCATTGTTCACTTATTTCCATAATGCTCGTTAGCCTCTTCAAAAAAGCCGAGACGTGGTAATTCTCGAATAGTCTTTGTCAACTTGAATCCTTGGGTAATAAGGTCTTGTATTCCTTCGCGGGCTATCAGTCTTCTCTTTTTGTGTTTACTTGGACCATGTTCGGACGACTGTATTATAATCCACTTTATCAAAAAAACCCGTTTTCTTATGACAAACTCTTTTATTTAGCAATCGAATTTGAAATCAACACCTTATTTCTATGATGTGAATGCAATGCAATCAAAACAAAAGAGAACACGTTAGCACAGGAAACATAAATATCATAAAACACCTATCAGGGTGACCACTAGGGTTTGACATAGTTCTACCTAAGGTGGGCTCTTAGGGTTCACTATCTGTGGTTTAGTTCTAAGGTTGAAGGTACCTGAACTAGCAAATTCCTCAATCCTCACCCATTATAGGCTCATACGGACCGAGTTCGATTCAGGGGAATACATTTCCTTATGGCTATACGGAGGTGAAAACCTCACAAAGGCATAGCTTCTCGCTCCCTTTAAGGGTGCGACCACGACGGTCATGCAGTGCAATGCAGAGAGATATATTTAGAACCACATGCAATAAAAAGGATCATGTTTTTTTAAAAAACCAAAATTTTAAATTCGAACAAAAGGACATGAAATTATCAATTTTATGGCTTGACTCTCTTATTGTCCCCAGTGGAGTCGCCAAGCTGTCGAAACCATTTAAAATGTTGATTTTAAAAACGGGGGTCGACTTTTAAAAACAGAAATGGAGTCGCCACCAATCTTTTTTACTTAGGTGTGACTGGATCACCTTATAAAACGTTTTATTTCAAAACATTGGTTCTGGCCTACGAAATACAAGAAAACGGGTTCGGGAGTCGGTTACGTATGAGGAAGGGTTAGCACCCTCGTAACGCCCAAAATTTGGTACCAAATTGATAACATCATGCCCTAATGTCGAAGATTTGAAAAGATTTTAAATAAACATGATTACTTTAAAACTTGAATAATTTAAGTTAAAATTTGAGATTTCTTTGTTCCGAAGGAATATAAACATCACATCCAACATGTTAGGACACGATGTTTTAAAACCTTCGTAATCAAAATCATCTCATGATTTACAAAACTTGTTATAAGGATATTTAGTTATCTGGACGAGCAAAAAATCGAAACCCAGCACGTTAAGGCACAATTTCTCGAACTTCCAAACACGAATCATTGCCTTGTTTTCTAAAATTCTTTTCTTGAGATAACATAACGTCATGTCCAGTGAGTTAGGGCACAAAGTTTTGAATTCTCGAGAATAAGTTTTGGATTTGAAAGGAGAATGGATATTTAATATTTTAAGTTCCACGAGAAAAATCGAAACCCAGTAAGTTAGGGTACGATTCTTCTCGAAGTCCCCAAATATCATACATCACTTATTAAAAATGCATCAAAAAAGGATTTTTATAAAACAATGGTTTTAATATACAACCTATATATTTAATAACGATTTTATATAATTACAAATTATACTAACAATGAATAAGAAAAGAATAATATAACATAAATATATAATGAACTATGCTAAACAATAATTAACTATCTAAAGAATATAAATAAATAAACATGTAATATAAAGTAAATAGCAATAATTGAAATTTTCACGAAATAACAAAATTATACAAAAAAAACATATTTATACATTGAATAAAAAGAATGTGATGATTTTAAAAATGGTTTAATATATGTATATATATAATAACAAAAATTAGAAGTAAAAAAAACTTATAGTAAATAAATATATAATTTAATATATGTATAAAAAAAGAAAGTAATTAATAGATAATATATAATAATTTTATATAGAAACATATTGTAACACCCCAAACCCGGCCTAGACGTTAAGCCCGAATCTGCTGTGTCACATGGAAGTTTTTTTTTTTTCAAACCATCTTTGAGATTGTTAAAAACTTGTTTGAGAATTACAGCCTCTTTGTTAAAACCCAAAACACTTAAGCAATTGTTATTTACTTGAAAACGTAATTATCTTTAAAAACCTTTTTGGTTGTGAAAATATATTTGAAATAAACAATTTACGAAAATGGGACGTTTGGGAATAGAGTTGCAAAAGCATTTTGAAAGAAAATCCGAGGCCTGATTACAACATTTAACCCAAAATAGTAGAGTAATAAAATAAACAAGAAAGAAGTCTGAAGTCCAAATAAACCATTTCTGAAGTATGGTCTCCATCGAGTCATCCAAGGCCCAAGTCCACGTCACTGAGCATTACCTGAAAAGGTTAAGAGAAAGGGGGTGAGTTACAAGAACTTAGTGTGTAATCCCCTTACCATCATCCACTGGGTCGGAACACACATAGCAATATTTTGGTCCTAAGCCCATTTACAACTATATCATAATAACATGTATATAATATGCATATGATATGCAAATCCCAAACCAAACCTAATTTCCATCCGCTACACACCACCCGTACCAACCAGCACACCTATGGGGATCAAGTCAACCCACCCCGCCAACACACCAATCGCAGGCATAAAGCCATTTAAAATGTTTGTGCCAGAGCCACCGAACTAGATTGTGACAGAGTCACCGAACTAGATTGTGGCAGAGCCACCGAACTGGATTGTGACAGAGTCACCGAACTAGATTGTGGCAGAGCCACTGAACTGGATTGTGACAGAGTCACCGAACTAGATTGTGGCAGAGCCACTAGCACTTCTCTTCAATTTTATCCCAACCCATGCAATCATGTATGCATATACAAAGCATAACAGTATTCATAGAATAATTTCATCATAAGGCCCATAATACAAGTTGGCCCATTAAGTAATCTAGCAATTTGGCCCATTAATCAGTAACACCCCCAAACCCGGCCCACGAGCCTTGACCTGATCTGGTATGTCACTGCGAAAAACGTTTGAAAGATTTTTGACTTAGAGTTAAAAACATGAAAATTTATTGCCTTTGGTAAAACGTTGTATTTTTAAAATTATAAGTAAAACTATATTGTCAGAAATTATCGGATTTAAAACTTTTATTTAAGTTATTATAAAATAAATTGATTCAAAAATAATTGTCATTATTAGCTCAATAATAATATAAACTTCAAAAACCATATATAAAGTCTCCAAATAGTTTAAGTGGCTCTTATTACATCAAATAAATTCCCAAAATACTGATAATATAAAGTACGTAAAGCAATTAAATCATCTTCTGCATGGCATAAAAATACTTCTGCATGGCCACCTTTCTATCCACTCCAACCCGGTCCAAGCTTTATGCATTACCTGCGATGTTGGTAAAATTTTGGGTGAGTCATACAGACTCAGTGTGCAATTAGGCCACTGAATTCCACCCACATATAAACCACATATTAACCCACATGCCAGATATTAATGCACTTATTCACATGATTTCACTTATTGGCTTGGCCCATTATCACATCACATATCAGATAATAAGTCAATTTATTCACATAATTCCACAATTTGGGCTTGGCCCATATCCATACCACATATCAGATAATAACATAATTAACCACATGGTTCCACATACTGGGCTTGGCCCATTACCACTTTAGTCCACATACCATATTGGGCTTGGCCCATTTTCACATATCAAACAGATTTATACAGAATGCACCCAACCCAGCCTAGGGTCCATCCTCTACACACCCCCGTACCCAGCCACCACACACCAGGGGATTACTAAATCGCCCTCCAACCGCTACACATCCATTATGGCAATTAAAGCCGTCCACGCGAACTTAATCGCAAATAATCCACAACGCGACCTCAGTCAGCGTCAATCCACGATGTAGCCGAAGCTAACATCAAAACCACGATGAGCACAAAGCCATCAATAACCACGATATGGCACAAAGCCTATATCAACCACGTACTCGAAGTACACCCTGTCCTTCATTCATAATCATATCCCACCCATGCACATGCAACATACCACAGTGACATAATATAATGATGCATGAGCATGTTCATCAAGCATATATTCATATATTCACATTAACAATCACATTCTATCAGATTTGGTACTTACCGGATTATCGACATACCCCATGTGGGTATCCATATCACAATTTCCACTGCACTAGTTAGCACATTCATAACACATACACATATCACATACATATCACATACCCGGAAAACGATAGGCTAATTACACACCTTATAACTTGAAGAACTACGCTTTCGATCCCGATGCTATCACTAAGCGACACTACGGCTATCTACCTACTTTGCTGTTCTAACGCGGGTCCACACCCCGGTGGCCAATCCCGAACTGCAGAAACGGATCTCCTCTTGAACTTAGGGATAGGGACTACCCCTTGCCCTCATTGACTGGCATTTGCATCCATCGCAGAATACTTAATCAGAACACTTGGTTAATCAACACTGTTATAGTCTAACATAACGAATCCAAGGGCTTAACGAATAATCTTACCCAAAATGAATAGAAATCCCAGAAGCTCCTCTTAACCACTGTCGATTTTCCCCTAAGAACCATAGTACACAATCGGTCAACACTTCTACCAAATATGGCCTAAGGCCGAATATTACCAACCACTTACCAAACTTACCAGAATCCCAAAATTGTCACTTGTTCCTTGAATAGTCGAAATCCCTACACACCATATGTCAGATTCGGCTTTAATACATAAATCCATAAACATGGCCCTTGGCCGAAACTACAATGGCTTACCTTGAAGAATCGAACCCAAGAACTCCTTAGTGCTCCTTAACGTTGGCACTACACAAAAGAAACACTTAATGGCACTAAGACATTCAGCCCTGCTATAAAACCAAGACCAAACACTTGGTTTCGGCACACCAATAAAAGGAACCCAAACCGATTGCTAAGGAAGAATACACTTACCACTCTCACATGTTCTGAAAAGAGAGAGATCACAAGCAAGTAGTCGACAGCACCTTCCTAGGTTCGGCCACAGAGACTTGTGAAATAGAAGAGAGAGAGAGACAAAAAGGATTCAGCAATGGTGATCAATAACAGAGAGATTTCGGCTTTTGTCAATAATGAGAGTAAAGTTTGATCTTGGGGAAAGTGGTGATTTCGAATGAACAAGCAAAGAAGAAAAGGAGAGAATAAGGGCTATAAGATTCAGCTATGACTTTTAATGGCAAAGGTTATTCGGCTTCAAAGAAATAAAAATGGATTTGGTGCTGGAAGAAAGAGGAGAAGAATAGGAGAAAGTAGAAGAAATTTCGGCAACTCACCTTATGCCAAATTACCGAAACTTGAAGAGAAAACAAAAGAGAGGAAACAAGGTCATCAACTAAGAATTTCGGCACTTATGCCTCACACCACAAAACCGAATATGCAAGCCCCTAGAGTCCTACAATCGGACACCACATCTCCACTCATCACATCCCAAATTAATCTCCTATTTTATCTCCTTATCCCACATTCTAAATAATTCCAATAAAACACCCATTATCCTTTACTAATCACCTATTTAATTGAAACACCCCAAACCCGGCCCACGAGCTTTGACCAGATTTGGTATGTTCCTCAAGTAAACCGGTTCAAAATTCTTTTGTTACTTAGGAAAAACTTGTGTGATTTTTAAAAAAAATATTGCTTGGGTTGGGCTTGAGTTGAAAACAAATTTATCTTATGTTAAAACCCATTTATTTAAGGTTACAAAACATTTAGAGTTAATTTTAAAAGGAATTTACTTAAACTTTAATTGATAAAAATCCATAAACATAATAAATAAAAGAAAAAAAATAAAGTAAACCACAATGGCCTTATTATATCAATGATCCCAAAGTAAAACTTAAAATACTTAAAATAAATTGAAAGTCCAAATCATAAATTTCTTGCTATGCATGGCCACCTTTAAGCTCCTGCCGACCCGGTCCATTACTGCTCATCACCTGAAAAATATTCCCCAACGGGGTGAGTCAACATACTCAATGTGTACACAACACTAAGTCATAATAGAATCAGGCATACAAATGATACACATTCAAATCATAGAATACAATTAATGATGCATTCCCAAACTCAAACCTAATTGTCCATCCGCTACACACCCCCGTACCTGCCAAACACACCGTGGGGACTACTAAGTCGACCCTCCTTCCGCTACACACCAATTTGCGGGCTTAAGGCTCCGCATCTGTGGTTTTAGGAAACCACTTTTTAGATTACTGTGGTCTTAGATCACCACTTTTCAGATTACTGTGGTCGTAAGTCACCACTTTTCAGGTTACTGTGGTCTTAAATCACCATTTTTCACTCCCCCTTTCAATATACAACCATATGCCCCATAAACATTAATATGCATAATATACCATAGTTCACATTCTTACCATATTCTCATGTTATGAATAACATATTTCATATTCCTAGTAGAAGTAGGAAACGTACCTGAGTACTTAGTACCTTAACATGGTACCTTAGCCATGCTCATATTTTCATTAACATATATTTTAATACATGCAACCATAATTCATATTACAAAGTAGTGTGGAGTACACACATTCTTAATAATACATTTAATTTAAACATAGCCATGAACCTATCAAAACTTAGGGTAGGGTACACACCTGATTTGCTTAACGAATTCCTTGAAATCCCGAAATCTAATCTACTGCCTTAGATCTCAAATTCCTACATTTGATTAATCACTTACTACTTTAATAAAAAGCCATTCGGCCATAAATCCAAATCCTAGTAGGATTAGTATTCTTAAAACTTACCTTGAAATTCTCAAATCCCGAAATCCTTGTATCCCTCTGTCGAAATCCCTATAACTTCATGTTAGATCAATTTCTAACATTTATTCACAACAAATAACCCTTAGCCGTATGTTAAATATGACTTACCTTAGATTCTTAAATCCCGAAATTCACAGAATAACTAGGGAACACTCGGGGTGTACCTTCGGGAAAAGAACTTCTCCTTCCTTGTAGTCGACACTTAGTAAATCCCGAAAGATCTCCTTACTTTAGGAATCGACAATCCTTGCTTGAGCCTTTAACAATATTCGGCTATGGCCTTGATGTGGATTAAAATTTCGGCTTCTTGATGAACAGTAGAGGATTTTTGGTTTTTCAAAGAAAGAAGAGGAAGATATAAAACTTAGGAAAATTCGGCAAGACTAGGGGGATTCTGCTTTCGGCTTTGTGAAGAATTGAAAAGAGAAAGAAGAACAATGACAGAGAGAATTCGGCAGAGAGAAGAGAATTTGCTTAAGAAATTCGGCAAAGGAAAAGTGAATGAATGAATGGCCTCTCTTTTCCTTTTATAGCCAAATTTACTAGGCTAGAGTCCCTTACTTGGCCACCACTCTTCTTTATTTGATAGCTTTATCTCTTTAATTTAAAATAATTAAAGAAATATCCTTTATTATCTCTTATCTCTTAATAAAAATAATACTAATAATAATCCTCTTTTATCTCTTCCTTATCTATCAAAATAAAGGGATAAATCCATATTTATCCATCTATTATCTCTTCAAAAAATAATCTAATAAAAATCCTTTATTATCACCTTATTAATCACATATTTATGAAAATAAAACACCTCCTTTTCTAGAAGCATGTGCCGTCCACCTCAGCCTTCTGGAAGCCAAAATAAAACCTTATTTATTTGCTTCCCAAGTGACTCGAACCCAGGCCCATTCCTCTTGCACATGGCGCCATTTCCATAGGCCCTAAGTGACACCTTCAGGCCACTTTTCCAAGCCTGTCTGTGTGTCAAATCTTACCAACTTTTTCTTTTAAGGCCTCCTTGCCCTAATTTCCTATTTTAAACTTTAAAATTCGACATTTCTAGGCCATTTTTAAGTTTCCTAAAATTTTCAATCGGCTCTGTATACTTGCCATTTTCTTACATTTCCAAGTTTCCAGAAATGTTCACTTTCCATTTTTGAACCATTTCCTTACATTTCCAGGTTTCCAAAAATGTTCATGTCCAATGCATTTCCAGGTTTCCAAAAATGTTCATTTCCAATTTATTTTCATACATTCCTGAGTTTCCAAAAATATCAAAAATTTATTCATAATACTTAAAACTTGTCATTTCGTACAATTAAACCGAAAATGCATAGGCCCTTTCCAGGATGTTACAGTTCTACCCTCCTTAAAAATAATTTCGTCCTCGAAATTACTTACTAACAGTCGTACAATCCTTCTCACCGCACTATGCTTACGCTGCACACTCTGATCTTAATAGAACCATCAAACTTCCTAGGCACAATCTCTAGGTTCACGTCCCCTAGAACTCATTTCTAACGTTGCGATTTAATCTGATTACAAAGTTTTATGCATTAGTTCTTATTTCACTGATTATTCGCGAAGAAGTTTTATGAGAAGAATTTTAGGAGTGGTTCTTTCGTATTCATACATGCACACAGTCTTCACATCCATTCATTCATCAAACAAGCATGAACTTTCGTCCATTCAGAGAAACGTTGTAATTTTCATCGTTATTGTGTTTCCACTACCCAGGGGTATTTCCGTAATTTTGTCCTACAGGGGTATTTTCGTAATTTTTCAAGATAAAAAAGTTCCTTGATGATTTTGTCGAAAATATTTTGGTAATTTTAAAGTCCCGAGGTAATTTTGGAAAAATTTTAAAATCCAGGGGTATTTCGGAAATTTTTGACCTCAGGGGTATTTCGGTAATTTTCCAAAAACCAGGGTAAATTTGTAAAATTTAATAAGTTAGGGATATTTCAAAAGTTGTAAAACTTTGAGGGTTCTTTTTTTTGAGAGTTTCCCTTTTCAAATGGTGATGTTTGCAAAATTTCGGAAACCGGGGTCATTTTGGTCATTTTGATAATTTTGTAAGTTAG
The DNA here is from genome assembly GCA_005393395.2 of Gossypium australe. NCBI lineage: Eukaryota > Viridiplantae > Streptophyta > Magnoliopsida > Malvales > Malvaceae > Gossypium > Gossypium australe. Next base: position 1,445,197 of record CM016614.1, on the reverse strand, counting down.
GGGCAATTTTGTAATTTTCCAAAATCAAGGTATTTTGATATTTTACAAATAAGGGTTTTTTTTTTGAACATTTATAAAATAGTGAAATTTTGGAAAAACTGTTGGGTAATTGGACCTTTTATAAACCAAGGGCATTTTTGTAATTTTACCACTAGGGGCATTTTAGTAATTTTGTAAACTAGAAGTTTTTGGAAAATTTTCGAAAATAACAATTTTCTCAGTTCAAAAGAGTGATTTGTTGAAATATTTTTTTTTTAAAAAAAAAAACTAGGGTTTCCATAAAAACACGGCTAGTTCCCTTTCGGGTTTTAGTTAGGGGTTTAGCCTATGAATAAGTCCTCTTGGTTAGGGTGAACCGAAGCTACGCACCAGGTAGGATTCGAGTGGAGAGGAGGTGAGTCACGCGGACTGCTTAAATACCAAGCTCCCACCGAATACCAATCCTAGACATGCGCACAATGGTTGCCACACCCTAACTCGGCGACTTAGCCACAGGTTTGTTCAATTAAACATTTAAAATCTTATGTAACTGTTGGGGTAAGCTAGTCTTAGAGTTCAAGTACCTATCATACTATCTACGTTCCATTCCATTTCTACCCTTCTACAAATCACAATATAAATCACACAAAGGATAGGGGTACTTACCTGGTGGACTGCGGGTCGGAGACTTAGGTGCCATGCCATAACCTGCCTATTTTCAGAAATACTTCCATAAAACATTTCTAGGTCATTTCTAAGTTTCCTAAAATTTTCAATCGGCTCTGTATACTTGCCATTTTCTTACATTTCCAAGTTTCCAGAAATGTTCACTTTCCATTTTTGAACCATTTCCTTACATTTCCAGGTTTCCAAAAATGTTCATGTCCAATGCATTTCTAGGTTTCCAAAAATGTTCATTTCCAATTTATTTTCATACATTTCTGAGTTTCCAAAAATATCAAAAATTTATTCATAATACTTAAAACTTGTCATTTCGTACAATTAAACCGAAAATGCATAGGCCCTTTCCAGGATGTTACATTAATCTCTTATCAACTCATTTAAAATAAATAAAAAAAACAACAATTATCCTACTCTTCTTAGCCGAAAATTAAAAAGATTAACCAAGCCTTTATCCCATCCTTTAAAAGTCCATATGCCGTCCAACCTCCTCTCCCTTGTCTTGACGCAAAAAGCCCAAAAATAAAAGCTCCCAAGTGCTTCCCACGTTGCTCGAACCTTGGCCCTCACACCTTGCATATGGCGTCATCCACCAAGGCCCTAAGTGGCGCTTTCAAGCCACTTTACCAAGCCCCATTTCATGTCCTTAAACGCCTACAATTTTCCTTAAGGCCTCCTCAGCCTAGCTTCCCCTACTAAACTTAGAATCCATTATTTTTCCCAAAGCTTTCACCTTCATCCTAGAGTTCTAAAATCCCTTAAAACATACTCAACCACACACTGAGCCTACTACCTCGTAAATTATGCCCCAAATGCATAACCCCTAATTTTAGGGTATTACAATTCTACCCTCCTTAAAAATAATTTCGTCCTCAAAATTACTTACTAACGAACATCGCACATCCTAAACCATCACACTACGCTACGGCTGTGCACTCTGATCTAAACAAAACTAACACATTTCCTATGCACAATCTCGAAGTTCACATTCAAGGTTTCATACACTTCACTTAAGAATACAAGAACGAACTATCTCTACAACGAACAATGCAATAAAGAGCATTCCAGAAATAAGGGACATACCCATTATCACATCCCTGGTTGTCTCACCTCTGAACCTTCAGCACCTCTGCTTGGTGTTTCACGACCTCGGCCTACTGCTCGAGCCCTATCCATCACCAGAGTACACTTCTTAACCAAATAAGCCTTAGATCCACACCGGAAACATTCCTTACTATTTCCCCAACACTCTCCTACATGAGCTCTCCCACACTGAGCACATAAACGACTCCGATTCTTAGCAACCGGTACAGGTGCGCGTACAGAATTCTCAATCCTTGGCCTTTTCTGAAACTCTCCAGATGATTCCGTCACTCCAAAATTCCTCTTATTCCGGTTCCTAATCTTTTCTCGGTTCTGCCTCACAGTCCTCCTAACTTCTTCAGCTATCCGAGCCTTCTCCACTAGAATAGCAAAGTCTCTTTCTCTTTGCGGAGCAATCAACACTCGCAGCTCGTCCCGCAATCCATTTTCAAATCGGACACACCTTTCATAATCAGTACCCACGATTCCCTTGGCATACTGACTTAGCCGCACAAATTCTGTTTCGTACACCGCTACCGACATACTTCCTTGTACCAAGTTCAGAAACGCCTTCCTTTGCGAGTCTAAGTAACTAGCTCCAACATATTTTCCTTCAAACTTAGCCTTGAAGTACTCCCAATCCAATCGATCTGCAGGGGTACCTTGCCTGACAGTGAGCCACCATCGATAAGCTTCATCTCGAAGCAACGAGACAGCACCTTTCAGCAGTGCAGTCCAAGTCATCCATGATTCTTTCGGCTGCCTCTAACCAATACTCTGCCACGTTCGGAGCCACTCCAGACACTCCTCGGAAAACCTCAGCTCCGTTCGACCTAAGTCTTTCAGGCACTGATTTCTGAGCTCCATTGCCCACATTGGCTCCTGCGACTCGCTCTAGCACTCGCAGCATAGCTAACGATACTGCGTCATCTCCTCCAGTCTGATCCTGATTCTCCGCGCCCACTGCTGGCGGCGGTACATCATTTTCTAACCCATGGCCAGACCCTGCTGGTTCCGATACTGTCATTCTACCTCGACCACGTCCACTAGAACTCATTACTAACATCGCGAGTTAATCTGATTAAAAAGTTTTATGCATTAGAAATTTTGTTTCACTGATTAATCTGCGAACAGTTTTATGATAAGAAGTGTTTAGAGGTAATTCTTTCGATCAATCAAAGTTTTCAACTCAAGTTCACTACTCTAATTCAAAGATTCACATTCACATTCATCCATATCAACGGAGACACATTCATTCATCTACAACATTTACCATGCTACCACGGGCATCCTTGTCCATTCCCCACCCAGGGGTAATTTCGTCATTTTTCCTACGGGGGGTATTTTGGTAACAAATCAGGGTCAAATTGAAAATTTTTACAATTCAAGGTAAACTCGAGGGTTATCTTAAAAATTGTTTCCAAATCAGAGGTGTTGCCAAAATTTTGAAAATCGGGGCTATTTCAGTAATTTTGGAAGTCAGGGGCATTTTCGTAAATTTTCCAAATCAGGGTATCTTGCTATTTTGTAAAATAGAGCTTTTGATATTTTTGCAAAATAAGAATATTTCAGTAAAAATTCGAGGGTAGTATGCTAATTTTAGAAACCAAGGACATATTGGTAATTTTCACAACCAGGGGTATTTGAGTAATTTTGTAAATCGGGAATATTTTGGAAAAATTTTCAAAAATAATCTTTCTACAAATCAAAGGGGTAGTTTGGTGATTTTAAAACTAAGGTTTTTATAAAACAGTATGGCTAGTCCCTTTCGGGTTTTAATAACTGAGTTTAGCCTGTGACTAAGTCCTCTTGGTTAGGGTGAACCGTTACTACGCACCAGGTAGGATTCCAGCGAAGAGGATATGAGTCACTAGGACTGCTTAAGTACCAGGCTCTTCCGGATCCAATCCTAGACATGCGTACAATGGTTGCCACACCCTAACTCGGCGACTTACTTCACAGATTTGTTCGGTTGTTATTAAGTCTTATGCATGTGTTTGAGTAGACTAGTCCTAGGGTTCAACAGATCCTAGTTCACTAATCTACATGCCCAATTATGCCCATAACATTCACATATACAAATCACCTCAATAGTCAGAGGTACTTACCAGGTGGACTTCGGGTCGGAGGTACAGGTGCCATGCCAGAATATCCTGAAAATTTTCATGAAAATCCATATATATATATATATATATATATATATATATATTGAAAAGCCCAATTTTGAAAATTTTTTTGGGCCTAAAACCCTCAAAGCCGAGTTTTGAACCGGGCTCTGATACCAAACTGTAACACCCCCAAACCCGGCCCACGAGCCTTGACCTGATCTGGTATGTCACTGCGAAAAACGTTTGAAAGATTTTTGACTTAGAGTTAAAAACATGAAAATTTATTGCCTTTGGTAAAACGCTGTATTTTTAAAATTATAAGTAAAACTATATTGTCAGAAATTATCAGATTTAAAACTTTTATGTAAGTTATTATAAAATAAATTGATTCAAAAATAATTGTCATTTTTAGCTCAATAATAATATAAACTTCAAAAACCATATATAAAGTCTCCAAATAGTTTAAGTGGCTCTTATTACATCAAATAAATTCCTAAAATACTGATAATATAAAGTACGTAAAGCAATTAAATCATCTTCTGCATGGCATAAAAATACTTCTGCATGGCCACCTTTCTATCCACTCCAACCCGGTCCAAGCTTTATGCATTACCTGCGATGTTGGTAAAAATTTGGGTGAGTCATACAAACTCAGTGTGCAATTAGGCCACTGAATTCCACCCACATATAAACCACATATTAACCCACATGTCAGATATTAATGCACTTATTCACATGATTTCACTTATTGGCTTGGCCCATTATCACATCACATATCAGATAATAAGTCAACTTATTCACATAATTCCACAATTTGGGCTTGGCCCATATCCATACCACATATCAGATAATAACATAATTAACCACATGGTTCCACATACTGGGCTTGGCCCATTACCACTTTAGTCCACATACCATATTGGGCTTGGCCCATTTTCACATATCAAACAAATTTATGCAGAATGCACCCAATCCAGCCTAGGGTCCATCCTCTACACACCCCCATACCCAGCCACCACACACCAGGGGATTACTAAATCGCCCTCCAACCGCTACACATCCATTTTGGCAATTAAAGCCGTCCACGCGAACTTAATCGCAAATAATCCACAACGCGACCTCAGTCAGCGTCAATCCACGATGTAGCCGAAGCTAACATCAAAACCACGATGAGCACAAAGCCATCAATAACCACGATATGGCACAAAGCCTATATCAACCACGTACTCGAAGTACACCCTGTCCTTCATTCATAATCATATCCCACCCATGCACATGCAACATACCATAGTGACATAATATAATGATGCGTGAGCATGTTCATCAAGCATATATTCATATATTCACATTAACAATCACATTCTATCAGATTTGGTACTTACCGGATTATCGACATACCCCATGTGGGTATCCATATCACAATTTCCACTGCACTAGTTAGCACATTCATAACACATACACATATCACATACATATCACATACCCGGAAAATGGTAGGCTAATTACACACCTTATAACTTGAAGAACTATGCTTTCGATCCCGATGCTATCACTAAGCGACACTACAGCTATCTACCTACTTTGCTGTTCTGACGCGGGTCCACACCCCGGTGGCCAATCCCGAACTGCAAAATTGGATCTCCTCTTGAACTTAGGGATAGGGACTACCCCTTGCCCTCATTGACTGGCATTTGCGTCCATCGCAGAATACTTAATCAGAACACTTGGTTAATCAACACTGTTATAGTCTAACATAACGAATCCAAGGGCTTAACGAATAATCTTACCCAAAATGAATAGAAATCCCGGAAGCTCCTCTTAACCACTGTCGATTTGCCCCTAAGAACCATAGTACACAATCGGTCAACACTTCTACCAAATATGGCCTAAGGCCGAATATTACCAACCACTTACCAAACTTACCAGAATCCCAAAATTGTCACTTGTTCCTTGAATAGCCAAAATCCCTACACACCATATGTCAGATTCGGCTTTAATACATAAATCCATAAACATGGCCCTTGGCCAAAACTACAATGGTTTACCTTGAAGAATCGAACCCAAGAACTCCTTAGTGCTCCTTAACGTTGGCACTACACAAAAGAAACACTTAATGGCACTAAGACATTCAGCCCTGCTATAAAACCAAGACCAAACACTTGGTTTCGGCACACCAATAAAAGGAACCCAAACCAATTGCTAAGGAAGAATACACTTACCACTCTCACATGTTCTGAAAAGAGAGAGATCACAAGCAAGTAGTCGACAGCACCTTCCTAGGTTCGGCCACAGAGACTTGCGAAATAGAGGAGAGAGAGAGAGAGACAAAAAGGATTCGGCAATGGTGATCAATAACAGAGAGATTTCGGCTTTTGTCAATAATGAGAGTAAAGTTTGATCTTGGGGAAAGTGGTGATTTCGAATGAACAAGCAAAGAAGAAAATGAGAGAATAAGGGCTATAAGATTCAGCTATGACTTTTAATGGCAAAGGGCATTCAGCTTCAAAGAAATAAAAATGGATTTGGTGCTGGAAGAAAGAGGAGAAGAATAGGAGAAAGTAGAAGAAATTTCGGCAACTCACCTTATGCCAAATGACCGAAACTTGAAGAGAAAACAAAAGAGAGGAAACAAGGTCATCAACTAAGAATTTCGGCACTTATGCCTCACACCACAAAACCGAATATGCAAGCCCCTAGAGTCCTACAATCGGACACCACATCTCCACTCATCACATCCCAAATTAATCTCCTATTTTATCTCCTTATCCCACATTCTAAATAATTCCAATAAAACATCCATTATCCTTTACTAATCACCTATTTAATCTCTTATCAACTCATTTAAAATAAATAAAAAAACAATTATCCTACTCTTCTTAGCCGAAAATTAAAAAGATTAACAAGCCTTTATCCCATCCTTTAAAAGTCCATATGCCGTCCAACCTCCTCTCCCTTGTCTTGACGCAAAAAGCCCAAAAATAAAAGCTCCCAAGTGTTTCCCACGTTGCTCGAACCTTGGCCCTTACACCTTGCATATGGCGTCATCCACCAAGGCCCTAAGTGGTGCTTTCAAGCCACTTTACCAAGCCCCATTTCTTATCCTTAAACGCCTACAATTTTCCTTAAGGCCTCCTCAGCCTAGCTTCCCTTACTAAACTTAGAATCCATTATTTTCCCAAAGCTTTCACCTTCATCCTAGAGTTCTAAAATCCCTTAAAACATACTCAACCACACACTGAGCCTACTACCTCGTGAATTATGCCCCAAATGCATAACCCCTAATTCTAGGGTATTACATAATCAATCTTAACAATTTGGCCCATTAAGCGATCTAGCAAATTTTGGCCCATTAATTGATCTAGCAAATTTTTTTTGGCCCATTAATCACATGAGGCCTTTTTTTTTTCAAATTTCACACTTGGCCAATTTATCAAAATAATTCATATGGCCCAAAATATCACTTTTTAACAAAATAACCCATTAAGGGCAAATCTGTAATTCCCACAACCTTAATACCGGTTTCATGCATTTACACAAAAAGTGTTATTCCGATTTTACAAATTTTACGATTTATTCTAATGCTTACGGTATAATATCTAACCCATGAGATAAGTGTGAAATTACACACTCTGGTCCATATCACAGATATCAAACTGCCCATATATCAAATATCACATTTGGCCCATAAAGGGTATTTTCGTAATTCGGTCCATAGGGACATTTCGTAATTCGACCCATTAGGGGCATTTTCGTAATTCGGCCCGTAAAGGCATTTTCATAATCCGATAATCGTACCCACTAAGGGTAATTCGATAATTTACTCTCTAAGGGAAATTTAGAAATTTTACCCACCAAGGGTAATTCAGTAATTTACTCTCTAAGGGTAATTCAGAAATTTTACCCACCAAGGGTAATTCGGTAATTTACCTTCCAAAGGTAAATTCGGTAATTTACCCTCCAAGGGTAATTCGGTAATTTACTCTCTAAGGGAAATTCAAAAATTTTACCCACCAAGGGAAATTCGATAATTTACCTTCCAAAGGTAAATTCGGTAATTTACCCTCCAAGGGTAATTCGGTAATTTACCTTCCAAAGGTAAATTTGGTAATTTACCCTCTAAGGGTAATTCAGTAATTTACCCTCCAAGGGTAATTCGGTAATTTCGCAACCCAGGGGTATTTCAGTAATTTACCCTTCAAGGGTATTTCGGTAATTTTGCAACCCAGAGGTATTTCAGTAATTTACCCTCTAAGGGTATTTCGGTAATTTTACAACCCAGGGGTATTTCGGTAATTTACCCTCCAAGGGTATTTCAGTAATTTCGCAACCCAGGGTATTTCGGTAATTTACCCTCTAAGGGTATTTCGGTAATTTTGCAACCTAGGGGTATTTCGGTAATTTACCCTCCAAAGGTATTTCAGTAATTTCGCAACCCAGGGTATTTCGGTAATTTACCCTCTAAGGGTATTTCAGTAATTTCGCAACCCAGGGTATTTTGGTAATTTACCCTCTAAGGGTATTTCGGTAGTTTTACCCACCAAGGGTAATTCGGTAATTTACCTTCCAAGGGTAAATTCGGTAGTTTTACCCACCAAGGGTAATTCGGTAATTTACCTTCCAAGGGTAAATACGGTAGTTTTACCCACCAAGGGTAATTCGGTAATTTACCCTCCAAGGGTAATTTCGGTAGTTTTACCCACCAAGGGTAATTCGGTAATTTACATTCCAAGGGTAAATTCAGTAATTTACCCTCCAAGGGTAATTTCGGTAATTTCATATTCAACGGTGTTTTCGAAGGCCTACTATCGCCTCGAGTGGCACAGAATTCTATTTGTGTCTCTTCGGAACTATTGGGTCAAAAATCCATTTTAGGCCCAAACGGGGTAATTTCGCAATTCTGGACTTAACTACTAATTTGGGCATAAAAATTTAAAACTGTCCATCTGCGTCATACTGACTAAATTGATTATAACTCGAGTTAGAAAACTCGAAATTTAAATCCGTAAAATTTCCTTGAAACTAGACTCATATATCTCCTTACTATAATTTTTCTAGAATTTTTGGCCTAGCCATTTAGTACAGTTTATTCCTTAAACTTTCCCTTGTTTCACTGTCCAATGATTCTGACCTCTCTTACCTTAATTTCAAATATCTCACTGTACGGTTTTTCATATACTGTTTCAACTTGTTTCTTTTGAAAAATAGGCTCACTAAGGAATCCATACATATAAATTCTAACCCATAATTCATTTTGTACAATTTTATAAGATTTTTCCAAAACAGATCAGTGAACCCCAAAGTTAATCAGAACTAGTCTCACTAAAATCAAGATATCTCTGAATATAAAATTCCTTTTCCTTCTCCATTTCTTCCATATTATAATACACATAGTAAGCTTTAATTTGATATCTTATTCACTTTCTAATTCCTTTTCTCCTATTTTTAGTGATTTTTCAAAAACACATCACTGCTTCTAACCGAAACTGTTTTATTACGAAATACGATTACCACTACGATCATACGCACACCCGAGTGATTACGGATGCCGATTTTTAGTTTTCTTCGGTATTTCCACCGATTAACAGCATATTTCATACAAACTTTCAGAGAAGTGTGAGATTACACACCATTTCATATATGTATATGGAAGGGTATGAGATTACACACCTTATTCGGAATCCGTAACGCGATGCTCTCCGCGACACCAAAAATCCGAGTCACCTATTACGAGGGATAGGTTTTTGATTGAACCTTTGATAAAACACTTCGAGACCTTGGAACCAGCAAAAAATCTCTCATGGCAAGTCCCTAGACTCTCAACCATGTTACAAATTAGTCCCCTCATTAGCTAGCTTAAGCTTTGGGGATTCCAAAAGTACAATTTTTTATCAAGCAAGATCATAAAAATCACTTACTTGTGAGAAGAAATGTTTGCTGAAAATTTTGAGCTCTATAACCCTTATTTCTCTTCAATTTTCGGTGGATGAAGATGTAGGAATAGTGAAAAGATGATAACATCTTTATTCCTCTTATTCTATTCATTTAAAACACCTAACATCACCAACTTTTGACCAAAATAAATGCTCATGTTCCTATTTTTTTTTTGGCCGGCCTACTCATTTAGACAAGGCCAAATTATACTTTAAGGACCTCCAATTAATATTTCTTAGTCAATTTGCACCTCTAGCAATTAAAATTAAACTTTAGCACTTTATGCGATTTAGTCTTTTTTTCGAAATTAAGCCCTCAATCGCTAAAATTGAGACACTAAAAATTTCATGCATGTTTATAAACATGTTATACACATAGAATAACATGAAAATAATTTTCTCTATCCTCGGTTTAGTGATTTCGAGATCACTGTTCCGACTATCCCCTAAATCGGGCTATTACACCCTCCATGCATTTTTTTTTTCTTTTCAAATCTCATCATTATAATTTTCCCACTTCTTTATTATTCTTTTTCTTTTATTTCTTTTTCCTTTCTTTTTCCTTGTTTTCCTCCTTACCTTATCTTTTTAGTCATCATTTCATTTTTCTTTTATTTCTTTCCTTTAATAATGTCATGGTTGACACTTGGAAGAGCACACAAAAATAAATCCAAAATTTGCAAAAGATGGGATTTGAACCCCTTCCCTCCATGCTCTCCACTTGATGCCATAACCTCTTTACCAATAGTTCATTTATGTTAACAATTTACTCACTTATTTCCATAAACTTTGATGCCTCTTACTATCTCTCCTTAATAGGCTTAAACACAAACTTTCACTAAGGCCCAACTTGAACTCGAAACTTCAAAGAACTCCGTAACATTCCAAAGTCACCTTACTAATAAGTCCCACTTGAAATAATGCCATTCTCAAATTTCCATAAATTTTAAACACTCCTACGCCCAAGGCCCATTGGGCCCATTCCTACTAGGCCCAATTTCGGGATGTTACACATATATATAATATATTAATCATAAAATTACATATAATAAATACAACATACATTAAATATCTTATAATATAATATTATACTTTTATAAAAAAATATCGAAGTAATATACATAATACAACATAATATAAAATTTAAAAAAATATATATATATAATATAATAAATAATATACTAATCATAAAAATTATATGTAGTAAATAATATAAATGAAATAGATTATATACTATAATAAACTTTATACAAAAAAATTTATTAATATATAATAATATAATACTATATAATACAAATTAATAATATAATATATTAAATAATATATAATTATTAAACCAAATAAAATAATATATAATAATTAAATATATATAGAAATAATAATAGAATAAGAAAGAATTTTATCTATATGTATTTTTTATAAAGTTAACAAAATAAAAAAATGTAAAATTTTAACATAATAAAATACTTTAAATATAATATTAGAATAATAAAAATAATAATAAAATAAAGGAAGGAGATTAAATTGAAACAAAAAGTAAATTTCAGGGCTAAATTATAAAAATAGCAGTATAATAGGACTTAATTGTAAACTTGAAATAACACGGAAGGGTTAAAATAGCAAATAACCCGTTTAATAAAAACACGCGGCTCCTATTCGGGTTTCCGGGTCAACGCACGGATCCTTTGCCCTAAACGACGTCGTTTTATGCTTATCAGATTAAACGAAATTGGTGTCGTTTCCTTTGTATTATATAAGTAAAATTAGGCTTTAAAAATCATTTTTTAAACAGTTAAAAAAATTAAAAAAAACACTCTGATGTTCCCCTATCTCCCTATCCGGAACGGCCATCGGACTTCTGTGGCCACCATCTCCACATGCGCCACGGTAGTCATCGGTGTGGCCCACAATGATGCGAAGGTAAAAAAATCTTTGCTCTTTTTTTATTTATTGTTTTATATGTAAAACTTGCATGAATCGAAAGAGAAAAAGAAAAAGAGAAAAAGAAAAGAAAAAACAAAAGAATCGAAATCACCTCTAAAATGTATATTGTATTCTTTCTTTTTTGTGTGTATTCTGTCTATTATCCTGTGTGTCCCCTTGTCCTCCGATTTATAAAATAATCGGCTTTTATAGCCTTGAAAAATGAAAATAGAAAAGGAAAACCCATTGTTGCCATTCTTGCTGCTGTCTTCTTTCCTTTCTTTTGCAGGTGGACGTGAAGGTTTCGGCTATGGTGAGGCGCGCTAACTGCGGCGCGAATGGTGGCCAGGCTTGCAGCGCAAAAGGAGCTGGGGTGCGAAGTGCTGCGGCGCCTAGGGTTTCAGAAACTCTAGGCCACTGCTGATTTTGCTAAGGTTTTAGGCCCCTTTGGGCCATTTCTGTTATTGGGCTTGTTTAGTTGGGCTATGGTTGTAAATGGGTTAGCTTGGTGGGTAATCTATTTAGGATTGGGTCTGGTGTAACGGGCCAATATTTGTAAATGGACTGTACAGGGACATTTTGGTTATTATTTTTTTAATTTTGACTTATTTAAGCCTGGGCAAAATTAGGTACTTACAACTTCTCTCCACATTTTTAATGGCCATGTTTATCACTATTATTGGTGGTTTAAATTTACTTCTGTTTGTTTCACTCGAAGACGATGTGGGTGATCGTTGATGTGTTTTAAAGAAAACAAATGTTATGAATAATATATTATTTTAAGCACGTACACTATATAAAAAAATTGAATATTGATTAGGGTTTATTAAACTTTTAAATATTTTTCCTCAAAACTTTTAAATACTAAATATTTCATATATCTCAAGAGTATAGTTATAGTGTTTTAAAGTGATACTAGTACGATGATATCTGTGTTAAGAGAATATATAAGACAACTATGAAATTTAAATTAAAAATAGATATTTGAGTGTGTGACAAATTCTTAACAAATATTGTGAAAAAAGAAGAAGTAATACCATCATACTGACACTCAATTGTAAAAGTTCAATCGTTATAGGTTTCTAATTAGAAATGGGCTTGAGGACTTCAATTGCAATTAACCAAAGGTCCAAAGTAGCAATTAAACAATTTTGAAATATGAGTTAGTGCTTTGTGATGGAAGAATCCACTTATTTTGATTAATGATAGATTAAGCTAATAAATTGTGATGAAATTAAGATAATTTGATATATTAGATTTTATTAAAGTATAAATATAAAACCTTAGTGGAAATTTGTTCATCTTTCTTCTTCCTTATAGTCCAAAGCCTAAAAACCTAAAAAAAACCATTTTTGAAGCTCAATCAATTCGGTCCCTAATTGGCGAACATTTCCAAGTCTTTTTCTTTAAAAAATTATGTTTGAGGTCGTGGGTGATTGATTTAGCTAGCCCATGTACCAGTTTGTAAAACTATTGAAATTTTAGAAAATTGTCATTGTTGATTTCTTGAAGTTTTAGGTGTTCAATTGATAGAAATTAAGTTTAGTTTAATAAAATGACTAACTTGCAAAGCTTAATTGATAGTTTTGTATATTAGGGAAAAACTTAAATAAAATGTAAAACTGGAAGTAGGAATAAGAAATAGGAGGTCCCTAATGAAATTGAGTTTCAATCTATAACCATAAATTTAAAGTAATGTTAGTCTCGATTTTAGGGACTAGATTGAATAAATTGAAAATTTTGTATAAAATAATAATTGGTTGATTATTTAGAGTCTATATGTTTTATGTCAATCCATATCTAACGTCGACACAGATTCGTAGAGAAGGAAAGGAAAATCTAAAGTCATTAACGAGTAGATGAAAATTTTGGTTTGCATTTTTATTATTCGAGAACCATTTCTTTTCTGCATGTTAATATCACTCTACATTATATGGAATTGAAGATGAGTTATTGATGATTGCTTGAGCTAAATTGATATGATTTAGATTAAATATCGAAATAGAAACTAAACTGAATAAAATAGAAAATTGCATGACTTACCTTATATATGAAATTGTTATGAACTTAAATTGGCATATGTTATATTGTATGTTGAATTAATAAATTAATGACGAAATAAGCACCATAAAGCATAAATTGAATTGTATAAAAGAAGAATTAAACGATTATTTTGTAAATTTAAGAATATTAATTGCTCAAAATAAAATATGTCATCTATTTTGTTAAAATGATAAATAAATATATCTATTGGAAACATGTATATAATTGAGAAAAGATGTGACAAATAATGTGCGAACAAATGTGAAAGTAGCTTTTTTTTATTTTTAAAAGTAAGTTATTGCATGACACATTTTATAAAACTTATAGATGTTGCTTTTATTTTTTTTTGCATTGTTTTTATTATTTTTAATGTCTTTAGCCACCTCTTTATAGAACTTTGGGTCTATGTTGCTTTCTAAACATCATCGGGGTCCACTATGCCATTTTACGCTTCCTGCCGCTGGTAGATTCGGTAGCAACTTCTACTTCTGATTCTGGAGAAGCTGCAATCTCATCAGCTAAGCCAGAAGTTGGCCCATCGACAGATTCAATAGCAACTTCTACTTCTGATTCTGGAGAAGCTGCAATCTCATCAGTGAAACCAGAATTTGGCCCATCCACACTCTGGGAATCATCTCCAGCAGAGCTTTTAAAGTTTTCAACAAGTTTAGCTACCCCTGAACTCAAAAGTGCATCATCAGCTTCCGGGGATGCTGCCTCATCTAAACCCTTCTCATCATGTCCCTCTACGAATTGGAGTGAGAGCACCAAAGCCAATGAGAACAGAACTAAAAGAATCTTTACCATCTTTTACGTTTTTTAAAAAGGTTAAGAAAAAAAGTAAGATATATTTTTATTGATGCTTAAGGATGAAAATGAGACCAAATTTAAAGAGTATAAAATGAGGTATTTTTGGCGAATATAGGGGCCATTGACTAGTCTGGTGCCTAATAGCCATACATGACAAAAATACATATAACTTCTCTCCACATTTCCGATGGCCATGTTTATCACTATTATTGGTGGTTTAAATTTACTTCTCTTTGTTTCACTCAAAGACGATGTGGGTGACCGTTGATGTGTTTTAAAGAAAACAAATGTTATGAATAATATACTTATTTTAAGCTCGTGCACTATATAAAAAAAATTGAATATTGATTAGGGTCTATTAAACTTTTAAATATTTTTCCTCAAAACTTTTAAATACTAAATATTTCATATATCTCAAGAGTATAGTTATAGTGTTTCAAAGTGATATTAGTACGATGATATCTGTGTTAAGAGAATTTATAAGACAACTATGAAATTTAAATTAAAAATAGATATTTGAGTGTGTGACAAATTCTTAACAAATATTGTGAAAAAAGAAGAAGCAATACCATCATACTGACACTAAATTGTAAAAGTTCAATCGTTATAGGTTTTTAATTAGAAATGGGCTCAGGGACTTCAATTGCAATTAACCAAAGGTCCAAAATAGCAATTAAACAATTTTGAAATATGAGTTAGTGCTTTGTTATGAAAGAATCCAGTTATTTTGATTAATGATAGATTAAGCTAATAAATTGTGATGAAATTAAGATAATTTGATATATTAGGATTTGATTAAAGTATAAATATAAAACCTTAGTGGAAATTTGTTCATCTTTCTTCTTCCTTATCGTCCAAAGCCTAAAAACCTAAAAAAACCATTTTTGAAGCTCAATAAATTCGGTCCCTAATTGGGGAGCATTTGCAAGTCTTTTACTTTAAAAAATTTTGTTTGAGGTCGTGGGTGATTGATTTCGCTAGCCCATGTACCAATTTGTAAAACCATTGAAATTATAGAAAATTGTCATTGTTGATTTCTTGAAGTTTTAGGTGTTCAATTAATAGAAATTAAGTTTAGTTTAACAAAATGACTAACTTGCAAAGCTTAATTGATAGTTTTGTATATTAGGGAAAAACTTAAATAAAATGTAAAACTGGAAGTAGGAATAACAAAGAGGAGGTCCCTAATGAAATCGAGTTTCAATCTATAACCATAAATTTAAAGTAATGTTAGTCTCGGTTTTAGGGACTAGATTGAATAAATTAAAAATTTTGTATAAAATAATAATTGGCTGATTATTTAGAGTTCTATGTGTTTTATGTCAATCCGTATCTAACGTCGACACAGATTCGTAGAGAGGGAAAGGAAAATCCAAAGTCGTTAACGAGTAGCTAAAAATTTTGGTTTGCATTTCTATGATTCGAGAACCATTTCTTTTCTGCATTTAATATCACTCTACATTATATGGAATTGAAGTTGAGTTATTGATGATTGCTTGAGCTGAATTGATATGATTTAGATTAAATATCGAAATAGAAACTAAACTGAATAAAATAGAAAATTGCATGACTTACCTTATATATGAAATTGTTATGAACTTAAATTGGCATATGTTATATTGTATGTTGAATTGATAAATTAATGACGAAATAAGCACGATAAAGCATAAATTGAATTGTATAAAAGAGGAATTAAAAGATTATTTTGTAAATTTAAGAATATTAATTGCTCAAAATAAAATATGTCATCTATTTTGTTCAAATGAAAAATAAATATATCTATTGGGAACATGTATATAATTGAGAAAAAGTGTGACAAAAAATGTGCGAACAAACGTGAAAGTAACTTTTTTATTTTTAAAAGTAAGTTATTGCATGACATATTTTACAAAAATTATAGATGTTGCTTTTATTTTTTTTTGCATTGTTTTTATTATTTTTAATGGCTTTAGCCACCTCTTTAAGAAAATGTGGGTCTATGTTGCTTTCTAAACATCATTGGGGTCCACTATGCCATTTTACGCTTCCTCCTGCTGGTAGATTCAGTAGCAACTTCTACTTCTGACACTGGAGAAGTTGCAATATCATCAGCTAAGCCAGAAGTTGGCCCATCGGCAGATTCAGTAGCAACTTCTACTTCTGATTCTGGAGAAGCTGCAATCTCATCAGCGAAGCCAGAAGTTGGCCCATCCACACTCTGGGAATCATCTCCAGCAGAGCTTTTAAAGTTTTCAACAAGTTTCCCTAACCCTGAACTCAAAATTGCATCTTCAGCTTCCAGGGATGCTACCTCATCTAAACCTTTCTCATCATGTCCCTCTACGAATTGGAGTGAGAGCACCAAAGCCAATGAGAACACAACTAAAGGAACCTTTACCATCTTTTATGTTTTTTTAAAAAGGTTAAGAAAAAAGTAAGATATATTTTTATTGATGCTTAAGGATGAAAATGAGACCAAATTTAAAGAGTATAAAATGAGATATTTTTGGCAAATTTAGGGGCTATTGACTAGTCTAGTGCCTAGTAGCCATACACGACAAAAATACATATAACTTCTCTCCACAATTTCAATGGCCATGTTTATCACTATTATTGGTGGTTTAAATTTACTTCTCTTTGTTTCACTCGAAGACGATGTGGGTGATCGTTGATGTGTTTTAAAAAAACAAATGTTATGAATAATATACTTATTTTAAGCATGTACACAATATAAAAAAAAATTGAATATTGATTAGGGTCTATTAAACTTTTAAATATTTTTCCTCAAAACTTTTAAATACTAAATATTTCATATATCTCAAGAGTACAGTTATAGTGTTTCAAAGTGATATTAGTACCATGATATTTGTGTTAAGAGAATATATAAGACAACTATGAAATTTAAATTAAAAATAGATATTTTAGTGTGTGACAAATTCATAACAAATATTGTGAAAAAAGAAGAAGCAATACCATCATACTGACACTAAATTGTAAAAGTTCAATCGTTATAGGTTTTTAATTAGAAATGGGCTTGAGGACTTCAATTGTAATTAAACAAAGGTCCAAAATAGCAATTAAACAATTTTGAAATATGAGTTAGTGCTCTGTGATGGAAGAATCTAGTTATTTTGATTAATGATAGATTAAGCTAATAAATTGTGGTGAAATTAAGATAATTTGATATATTAGGATTTGATTAAAGTATAAATATAAAACCTTAGTGGAAGTTTGTTCATCTTTCTTCTTCCTTATCGTCCAAAGCCTAAAAACCTAAAAAAACCATTTTTGAAGCTCAATCAATTCGATCCCTAATTGGGGAGCATTTCCAAGTCTTTTACTTTAAAAAATTTTGTTTGAGGTCTTGGGTGATTGATTTAGCTAGCCCATGTACCAATTTGTAAAACCATTGAAATTTTAGAAAATTGTCATTGTTGATTTCTTGAAGTTTTAGGTGTTCAATTAATAGAAATTAAGTTTAGTTTAATAAAATGACTAACTTGCAAAGCTTAATTGATAGTTTTGTATATTAGGGAAAAACTTAAATAAAATGTAAAACTGGAAGTAGGAATAACAAAGAGGAGGTCCCTAATGAAATTGAGTTTCAATCTATAACCATAAATTTAAAGCAATGTTAGTCTCGATTTTAAGGACTAGATTGAATAAATTGAAAATTTTGTATAAAATAATAATTGGCTGATTATTTAGAGTTCTATATGTTTTATGTCAATCCGTATCTAACGTCGACACAGATTTGTAGAGAGGGAAAGGAAAATCCAAAGTCGTTAATGAGTAGCTGAAAATTTTGGTTTGCATTTCTATGATTCGAGAACCATTTCTTTTCTGCATGTTAATATCACTCTACATTATATGGAATTGAAGTTGAGTTATTGATGATTGTTTGAGCTGAATTGATATGATTTAGATTAAATATCGAAATAGAAACTAAACTGAATAAAATAGAAAATTGCATGACTTACCTTATATATGAAATTGTTATGAACTTAAATTGGCATATGTTATATTGTATGTTGAATTGATAAATTAATGACGAAATAAGCACGATAAAGCATAAATTGAATTGTATAAAAGAGGAATTAAAAGATTATTTTGTAAATTTAAGAATATTAATTGCTCAAAATAAAATATGTCATCTATTTTGTTAAAATGAGAAATAAATATATCTATTGGGAACATGTATATAATTGAGAAAAGGTGTGACAAAAAATGTGCAAACAAATGTGAAAGTAACTTTTTTATTTTTAAAAGTAAGTTATTGCATGACATATTTTACAAAAATTATAGATGTTGCTTTTATTATTTTTTTTGGGCATTGTTTTTATTATTTTTAATGGCTTTAGCCACCTCTTTAAAAAAATGTGGGTCTATGTTGCTTTCTAAACATCATTGGGGTCCATTATGCCATTTTACGCTTCCTACTGCTGGTAGATTCAGTAGCAACTTCTACTTCTGATTCTGGAGAAGTTGCAATCTCATTAGCTAAGCCAGAAGTTGGCCCATCGACAGATTCAGTAGCAACTTCTACTTCTGATTCTGGAGAAGCTGCAATCTCATCAGCGAAGCCAGAAGTTGGCCCATCCACACTCTGGGAATCATCTGCAGCAGAGCTTTTAAAGTTTTCAACAAGTTTCCCTAACCCTGAACTCAAAATTGCATCTTCAGCTTCCAGGGATGCTACCTCATCTAAACCCTTCTCATCATGTCCCTCTACGAATTGGAGTGAGAGCACCAAAGCCAATGAGAACACAACTAAAGGAACCTTTACCATCTTTTATGTTTTTTAAAAAGGTTAAGAAAAAAGTAAGATTTATTTTTATTGATGCTTAAGGATGAAAATGAGACCAAATTTAAAGAGTATAAAATGAGATATTTTTGGCAAATTTAGGGGCCATTGACTAGTCTGGTGCCTAGTAGCCATACACGACAAAAATACATATAACTTCTCTCCACAATTTCAATGGCCATGTTTATCACTATTATTGGTGGTTTAAATTTACTTCTCTTTGTTTCACTTGAAGACGATGTGGGTGATCGTTGATGTGTTTTAAAAAAACAAATGTTATGAATAATATACTTATTTTAAGCATGTACACTATATAAAAAAAATTGAATATTGATTAGGGTCTATTAAACTTTTAAATATTTTTCCTCAAAACTTTTAAATACTAAATATTTCATATATCTCAAGAGTATAGTTATAGTGTTTCAAAGTGATATTAGTACCATGATATTTGTGTTAAGAGAATATATAAGACAACTATGAAATTTAAATTAAAAATAGATATTTTAGTGTGTGACAAATTCATAACAAATATTGTGAAAAAAGAAGACGCAATACCATCATACTGACACTAAATTGTAAAAGTTCAATCGTTATAGGTTTTTAATTAGAAATGGGCTTGAGGACTTCAATTGCAATTAACTAAAGGTCCAAAATAGCAATTAAACAATTTTGAAATATGAGTTAGTGCTTTGTGACGGAAGAATACAGTTATTTTGATTAATGATAGATTAAGCTAATAAATTGTGATGAAATAAAGATAATTTGATATATTAGGATTTGATTAAAGTATAAATATAAAACCTTTGTGGAAATTTGTTCATCTTTCTTCTTCCTTATCGTCCAAAGCCTAAAAACCATTTTTGAAGCTCAATCAATTCGGTCCCTAATTGGGGAGCATTTCCAAGTCTTTTACTTTAAAAAATTTTGTTTGAGGTCGTGGGTGATTGATTTAGCTAGCCCATGTACCAATTTGTAAAACCATTGAAATTTTAGAAAATTGTCATTGTTGATTTCTTGAAGTTTTAGGTGTTCAATTAATAGAAATTAAGTTTAGTTTAATAAAATGACTAACTTGCAAAGCTTAATTGATAGTTTTGTATATTAGGGAAAAACTTAAATAAAATGTAAAACTGGAAGTAGGAATAACAAAGAGGAGGTCCCTAATGAAATTGAGTTTCAATCTATAACCATAAATTTAAAGCAATGTTAGTCTCGATTTTAGGGACTAGATTGAATAAATTGAAAATTTTGTATAAAATAATAATTGGCTGATTATTTAGAGTTCTATATGTTTTATGTCAATCCGTATCTAACGTCGACACAGATTTGTAGAGAGGGAAAGGAAAATCCAAAGTCGTTAATGAGTAGCTGAAAATTTTGGTTTGCATTTCTATGATTCGAGAACCATTTCTTTTCTGCATGTTAATATCACTCTACATTATATGGAATTGAAGTTGAGTTATTGATGATTGTTTGAGCTGAATTGATATGATTTAGATTAAATATCGAAATAGAAACTAAACTGAATAAAATAGAAAATTGCAGGACTTACCTTATATATGAAATTGTTATGAACTTAAATTGGCATATGTTATATTGTATGTTGAATTGATAAATTAATGACGAAATAAGCACGATAAAGCATAAATTGAATTGTATAAAAGAGGAATTAAAAGATTATTTTGTAAATTTCAGAATATTAATTGCTCAAAATAAAATATGTCATCTATTTTGCTAAAATGAAAAATAAATATATCTATTGGGAACATGTATATAATTGAGAAAAGGTGTGACAAAAAATGTGAGAACAAATGTGAAAGTAACTTTTTTATTTTTAAAAGTAAGTTATTGCATGACATATTTTACAAAAATTATAGATGTTGCTTTTATTATTTTTTTTGGGCATTGTTTTTATTATTTTTAATGGCTTTAGCCACCTCTTTAAAAAAATGTGGGTCTATGTTGCTTTCTAAACATCATTGGGGTCCATTATGCCATTTTACGCTTCCTACTGCTGGTAGATTCAGTAGCAACTTCTACTTCTGATTCTGGAGAAGTTGCAATCTCATTAGCTAAGCCAGAAGTTGGCCCATCGACAGATTCAGTAGCAACTTCTACTTCTGATTCTGGAGAAGCTGCAATCTCATCAGCGAAGCCAGAAGTTGGCCCATCCACACTCTGGGAATCATCTGCAGCAGAGCTTTTAAAGTTTTCAACAAGTTTCCCTAACCCTGAACTCAAAATTGCATCTTCAGCTTCCAGGGATGCTACCTCATCTAAACCCTTCTCATCATGTCCCTCTACGAATTGGAGTGAGAGCACCAAAGCCAATGAGAACACAACTAAAGGAACCTTTACCATCTTTTATGTTTTTAAAAAGGTTAAGAAAAAAGTAAGATATATTTTTATTGATGCTTAAGGATGAAAATGAGACCAAATTTAAAGAGTATAAAATGAGATATTTTTGGCAAATTTAGGGGCCATTGACTAGTCTGGTGCCTAGTAGCCATACACGACAAAAATACATATAACTTCTCTCCACAATTTCAATGGCCATGTTTATCACTATTATTGGTGGTTTAAATTTACTTCTCTTTGTTTCACTTGAAGACGATGTGGGTGATCGTTGATGTGTTTTAAAAAAACAAATGTTATGAATAATACTTATTTTAAGCATGTACACTATATAAAAAAAATTGAATATTGATTAGGGTCTATTAAACTTTTAAATATTTTTCCTCAAAACTTTTAAATACTAAATATTTCATATATCTCAAGAGTATAGTTATAGTGTTTCAAAGTGATATTAGTACCATGATATTTGTGTTAAGAGAATATATAAGACAACTATGAAATTTAAATTAAAAATAGATATTTTAGTGTGTGACAAATTCATAACAAATATTGTGAAAAAAGAAGATGCAATACCATCATACTGACACTAAATTGTAAAAGTTCAATCGTTATAGGTTTTTAATTAGAAATGGGCTTGAGGACTTCAATTGCAATTAACTAAAGGTCCAAAATAGCAATTAAACAATTTTGAAATATGAGTTAGTGCTTTGTGACGGAAGAATACAGTTATTTTGATTAATGATAGATTAAGCTAATAAATTGTGATGAAATAAAGATAATTTGATATATTAGGATTTGATTAAAGTATAAATATAAAACCTTTGTGGAAATTTGTTCATCTTTCTTCTTCCTTATCGTCCAAAGCCTAAAAACCATTTTTGAAGCTCAATCAATTCGGTCCCTAATTGGGGAGCATTTCCAAGTCTTTTACTTTAAAAAATTTTGTTTGAGGTCGTGGGTGATTGATTTAGCTAGCCCATGTACCAATTTGTAAAACCATTGAAATTTTAGAAAATTGTCATTGTTGATTTCTTGAAGTTTTAGGTGTTCAATTAATAGAAATTAAGTTTAGTTTAATAAAATGACTAACTTGCAAAGCTTAATTGATAGTTTTGTATATTAGGGAAAAACTTAAATAAAATGTAAAACTGGAAGTAGGAATAACAAAGAGGAGGTCCCTAATGAAATTGAGTTTCAATCTATAACCATAAATTTAAAGTAATGTTAGTCTCGGTTTTAGGGACTAGATTGAATAAATTGAAAATTTTGTATAAAATAATAATTGGCTGATTATTTAGAGTTCTATATGTTTTATGTCAATCCGTATCTAACGTCGACACAGATTCGTAGAGAGGGAAAGGAAAATCCAATGTTGTTAACGAGTAGCTGAAAATTTTGGTTTGCATGTCTATGATTTGAGAACCATTTCTTTTCTGCATGTTAATATCACTCTACATTATATGGAATTGAAGTTGAGTTATTGATGATTGCTTGAGCTGAATTGATATGATTTAGATTAAATATCGAAATAGAATCTAAACTGAATAAAATAGAAAATTGCATGACTTACCTTACAGATGAAATTGTTATGAACTTAAATTGGCATATGTTATATTGTATGTTGAATTGATAAATTAATAACGAAATAAGCACGATAAAGCATAAATTGAATTGTATAAAAGAGGAATTAAAAGATTATTTTGTAAATTTAAGAATATTAATTGCTCAAAATAAAATATGTCATCTATTTTGTTAAAATGAAAAATAAATATATCTATTGGGAACATGTATATAATTGAGAAAAGGTGTGACAAAAAATGTGTGAACAAACGTGAAAGTAACTTTTTTATTTTTATAAGTAAGTTATTGCATGACATATTTTACAAAAATTATAGATGTTGCTTTTATTATTATTTTTTTTTGCATTGTTTTTATTATTTTTAATGGCTTTATCCACCTCTTTAAAAAAATGTGGGTCTATGTTGCTTTCTAAACATCATTGGGGTCCACTATGCCATTTTACGCTTCCTCCTGCTGGTTGATTCAGTAGCAACTTCTACTTCTGATTCTGGAGAAGTTGCAATCTCATCAGCTAACCCAGAAGTTGGCCCATCGGCAGATTCAGTAGCAACTTCTACTTTTGATTCTGGAGAAGCTGCAATCTCATTAGCGAAGCTAGAAGTTGGCCCATCCACACTCTGGGAATCATCTCCAGCAGAGCTTTTAAAGTTTTCAACAAGTTTCCCTAACCCTGAACTCAAAATTGCATCTTCAGCTTCCAGGGATGCTACCTCATCTAAACCCTTCTCATCATGTCCCTCTACGAATTAGAGTGAGAGCACCAAAGCCAATGAGAACACAACTAAAGGAACCTTTACCATCTTTTATGTTTTTTAAAAAGGTTAAGAAAAAAGTAAGATATATTTTTATTGATGCTTAAGGATGAAAATGAGACCAAATTTAAAGAGTATAAAATGAGATATTTTTGGCAAATTTAGGGGCCATTGACTAGTCTGGTGCCTAGTAGCCATACACGACAAAAATACATATAACTTCTCTCCACAATTTCAATGGCCATGTTTATCACTATTATTGGTGGTTTAAATTTACTTCTCTTTGTTTCACTCGAAGACGATGTGGGTGATCGTTGATGTGTTTTAAAGAAAACAAATGTTATGAATAATATACTTATTTTAAGCATGTACACTATATAAAAAAAATTGAATATTGATTAGGGTCTATTAAACTTTTAAATATTTTTCCTCAAAACTTTTAAATACTAAATATTTCATATATCTCAAGAGTATAGTTATAGTGTTTCAAAGTGATTTTGTAATATCCTAAATTAGGGGCTGCGCATTGGAGCCAAATTCACGAGTCGATAGGCCTTATGGTCTGTTTTGATGAGTTTTAGGAGTTATTAATACTCGGGGATAAATGAGGAGTGTTTTGTAAAATTTTGAAAATTTAGGGCTAAAGAGGAAAATTTCGGAAGAAGGCCTTAAGATAAATTTTTGGAATTTCTTGGTACGAAAGGAGGCTTGGTATAGTGGCTAGGAGCGTGTGGGGGTTTTAGCCGGTCGGGAGTTCGAGTCCTGAAGGCTGCATTTTATTTCGTTTTTGTAAGGGACGCATACAAGTAAGGGTCAAAAGGGATTTTTATTGCAGCTGTTAGCATAAAATGCATAGTGGCCGAGTGGTTAAGTACGCGGCTGGAGAGTAGCGACTAAGGGGACTCACGTTCGAGTCCAGGAGTTCGCATTGAAGCCTTCTGTTTTTGCTTTTAGCGCAAAAGGTGAAGGGAACTGGCGAGGTAAGGTCTAAAAGAAACTTGCGACGAAACATGGCATAAAAGACTCAGTAGCGGAAATGGCAGGGAACATGGAGAAACTCCCTCAGGTCTCGGGTTCGAGACTTCGGAGGCACCTTGGGGATTTTATTTTTGGCCCAGCGTGGGAACTTAGTGACTGCATGGGCATTAAATGCAGCATGCACGCACGCTAGAATGGTTTAATAGAAATGTTGAAACATTATGGGCATGAAACGCATAACAGGCCGGGTGGTTGGGGCACGGAGAGCTTTTCTCCAGGTCTCGGGTTCGAGACCTGGGAGCAACACAGTATGGATCTTTTGGTTTTGGTGCAGCGTGGAGAAAAAAACCTGCATGGCCCATGCACGCGTGATCAAGGTCAAAGGGTGCTAAATATTTTTTTTTTATTATTTCTTTTTACTAATATGGGTGTTGTATTTTAATTGTAAGCATGGGGAACAAAGCATGCCGTGGGGAGTTGGGTTTGTTTTAGGATATTTTATTATTTTATTATGTTTGTAAGATGGGGTAGTTATATTATTATTATTATTTTTTATGTATGGAGGGGGGTAATTGTTATTATTTCTATTTTGTGTTATTTTATTTAAGAATGAGTATATATATATTTTATTATTATTATTTTATTATTAATATTTTAATAGGGAAGCATGGTTTTATTTTATTAGTATTATTATTATTAGTTATATTATTTCTAGTATGCATGGATGGTTTTTTTTTCTTTGCTTTGGGGAATGAAAAACGTGCGGCATTGGAGCTGCACAAGTATGGCCTTGGTCCTGGAAGCATAGCCGTTTGAAAGCATGAGCATTTACCCTTTCTATTGCTTTATTATTTTATGAGAATATGTGTAAGGTGATGGAATAAAAATAATAATGTTTTGGCTTGGGGAAAGGAAGCATGCGGCATTGGTATGGCAAAAAGAAAACATTGTTGTTGGAAGGATGGGTAGTTGGCCGACCTTGTCTTTTATTCTTAGCCAAAATTCTTGGCAAAGAATTCTTTGAATTTTGACTTATTTCCCCCCCTCATTTTTGAGCTTAGCCGAATAATGAATCCTTGAAGAACCTTCATTTCGGCCTTAAGTGTAAGGGAGGGATGCCAAAATTTCCTTGCTTTTATCCTTCTTTTTCTGTATTATGTTCTTAGCCGTGATCCATGCCATGCATTCTTCTTTTTCCACCTTGTGCATGGTTGAAGTAAGGCTTCTTGAGATGATATTTTGGCTTTGAAGTATGCTAGCATGTGAACCGAATTTTGTTCTCCTTTCTCTCTTTTTCTACCATTTTCTTTTGAGAAAAAGCTACCTAGTTTCGGCTTACACTCCCTTTTTGTCTATGACCGAAACCTTAAAGAACTTAAGACCATTTGTACTTTTATTTTTATCTTCCTACTTATTAGCTTGGCCGAATCATCATCTTTCCAAAAGACCAGTCTTTACTCTCGATGTTAGCCGAATCTTGTGGTGAGTTTTAAAAGCTGAGGACTTGAAATTATTTCTCTTTTTGTGTGCCGAAATCCAATGTTTTAGGATGTGGCATAAGGATGGCTAAGAGATGATAGTGACATGAGTTGGTGTGTTCTTTTGCATGTGTCATTATGAAGGTGCATTAAGAAATCTTCAAGGTTCGACCATTCAAGGAAATAGGAGCAAGCAGGTTCGGGATCGAAGTAAGTTAGGTATGTGGTAAGTACGATTTCGGTCAAGGGTCATTATTCTTGGTATAGTGTGATAGCCGATTTTAATACATGGTTTATGTAGGATTTTCGACCACTCGAAGGTCAAGTTTTAGTTCTCGGGCTTCAGTGAGGGGCAAAATCGTCAAATATTAAAGGAGAAGCTTTTGGGATTTGTGGAGATCAAGGTAAAGGGGTTTATAGTATTCGGCCAAGGGCCAATTTTATGGTTTTATGTGTTAAACCGATTCTAACAATATTTTAGTAGGACTTTTGATGACTTCGGGAGCTAATCAACTGGAATAAATAGTGGTTCGTGATAGAAATAAGCAAGCTAGTATTAAGAAGCACAAATGACCATTTCGAGAATTAAAGTGCTCAAGGGACAAATCGATAGAAATAACAGAAGCTTTCGGGATTTTAGTTGCTGTTAGATTCGATAAATCAGAATCTCGCTAAAATCAGGTGCGTAGTTATCGCACTGTTCTCTTGCTGGTTTATGTATGTTATTGTAAATGTACATGTTGTGCATGTTAGCCGAAATAAGGGCTAAGATGTTGGATACCCAAGTTGGGTGATCGTTTAATCAGGTGTGTAAGCTCTTACACACTTTATTAGTATAAAATTGTTATTAAAATGATGTTTTATCACCTATCATGTAGTAATTTTGCCTTGTGGGCATGAGCTTGGTTTTCGGGTAAGTCCCCTAATACTCGATCTATGTTATATGTTGTGTATGCCATCATATGCTATATAAAAATGCATGATATATGGGATCATGATACTTGTTATGTGAGCATGATGATGTGGGATGAATGAGTGGAGGGGGCAGTGATATTCGTGTCGACGGACACCAGTGTTTTGGTAACACATTGTGACTACGGTCACCAGAGGTTTGGTACCTCCAGAGGTTTGGCACCTCATAGCGTCTCGTCCCTGTGGCTTAGTACCACCGTGGGTTGGCCCCACTATGAGATACGGGATCGACGCCAGTGATTTGGTATCACACGATGGGTTGGCCCCATCATTCGATTTGTGTCTTCGGACACCAGAGGTTTGGCACCTCCAGTGATTTGGTATCACATTTGTGACCTCGGTCACCAGTGGTTTGGCACCACACGTATTGACGGATATTGTGACTCTAAGTCACCAGTGGTTTGGCACCACCAGTGGTTTGGCACCACACGTATTGACGGATATTGTGACCTCGAGTCACCAGTGGTTTGGCACCACACGTATTGACGGATATTGTGACTTTAAGTCACCAGTGGTTTGGCACCACCAGTGGTTTGGTACCACACGGGGTAGAAAATGGAGTATGGATGGCTAGGTTGGGTTTCATAATTGCATACTCACTTCATAATTACATATTCATGTGTATGGACTGTGTGAATATGGGCCAAGCCCATATGTGGGGACATGTGTTATAGCTATGCACTGAGTCTTGGTGACTCACCCCTTTCCCTATCTTTTCAGGTAAGTCAATCGCGGAGACGGAGCCGGAGAGGTCTCGAGGTAGCCATGCTTGTTCCTCGGTTTTGAAGTTTTATTTCGCACCATTAAAGCTTACTATTTGCTAAATTCGATTGGGTTGTAATATGGCCGTTTATTATTTTTATTATTATTCGTATGATTAAGTAGTAGTTTTACCTTATTTCTAACGAACTTATGAATTGTTAAGCAAATCGGTAAAGGCAACGTTTTCAAAATTAATACTCGTACGCGTTTTCAAAGATGTTACCATCGGGTAGCAAAATTTTACCAAGTTATCAATAACCCCGATACTTCTAAAAATCTAAATGATCAAATGGTTTCAAAGGAAAAGAAAAAGTTTTCAACTCCATCGTGGTTATCAAACCAAACCATCTTAGTTTTAGCAAACGTTGTTTTACAATTTCCGCAATATTTTCAGATTTCCACTGTGAACACGAAATTTTCAAAACGTTTCAAAAAGTTTTTACTCCGTGACATACCAGATCCGGTCAAGGCTTGTGGGCCGGGTTTGGGGTGTTACAGATTTTTGTAACACCCCAAACCCGGCCTAGAAGTTAGGCCCGAATCTGGCATGTCACAAAAAAAAACTCGTTTGAAATGTTTTGCCTCTTTGTTAAAACCCAAAACACTTAAGCAAATGTTAACTACTTGAAAACGTTATTATCTTTTATGAAAAACCTTTTTTTGTGGCGAAAACGTATTTGAAATAAATGATTTACAAATAAGTGATGTTTAGAAATAGAGTTGCAGAAGTATTTTGAAATCGTTGCGGAAACAGAGATAAAATATAAGTATTTTTGAGAGATTGATTGATGAGTCAACAATCAAGGTAGTGAACTTTAAAACCGTGACTTTTGAAAATATTGTTTGATAGTTCGAGAAAATAACTTCCGTGTTAAAATATTTATAAAGTTTTTAATGAAGTTCGTTTATTAACCGATTTTGGAAAACCTTTATATAAGTTTTTAGAAAAATTCTCATTTAAATCAAATTAAGCAAAATAGTAAGTATATCAACCATAAAGCAAACAACAAAATACTCCAGAGGCCTTATTACAACTTAAACCAATATAGCAAAATAGTAAAATAAATGGAAATAGAAATTTAAAATTTAATAACACCATTTCTGAAATATGGCTTCCAACGGGTCATCCATGGCCCAAGTCCACCTCACGGAGCATTACCTACAGGGTTAAGAAAGAAGGGGGTGAGTTACAAGAACTCAGTGTGTAACCCACTTACCATAGTCCATTGGGCCAAAACCATTTAAGCATTTATTTGGGTCTGAGCCCATTACAGATATAACAATTTAACATGTATAGAATGCATGTGATATGCAATTCCCAAACCAAACCTAATTTCCATCCGCTACACACCACCTGTACCAACCAGCACACCTGTGGGGAGCTTTAGTCACCCACCCCGCCAACACACCAAACTGGGCATTAAGCCATATATCAAACGGCAATAAGCCATATATCAAACTGGGGACAAGCCACCAGATTAACAGAATTTATATGGCATTGCCATTTTTTAGATTTGTGGCTGAGCCACCAGAGTTATGTAGCAGAGCTATCAGAACTTCTCTTCATCATTATCCCATCCCATGCAATTCATGTATATAATGCATAACAATTCATAATAATGCATTCAAATATTTCTTACAAATTTTCTGGCCCATTATAACAATTTATTAACTTGGCCCACTAAGCAGAATATTATCTTGGCCCATTTCACATATTTTTAGATCGGCCCATTTAGCAATTTATCAAATTGGCCCATATAGCAAATTATCAAATTGGCCCATATAGCAAATTATCAAATTGGCCCATATAACAAATTATCAAATTGGGCCAGATAGCAAATTATCAAGTTGGCCCATATAGCAAATTATCAAATTGGCCCATATAGCAAATTATCAAATTGGCCCATATAGCCAAAGTATCAGATTTGCCCATTTAGCAAAATATAACAAATTGGCTCATCATGCCATATATCAATTGGCCCATTAAGGCAATCTATCAAATCGGCCCATAAAGGCATTTTCACAATTCGGTAATCCTACCCACTAAGGGTAATTCGGTAATCTCGCTATCCAAGGGCATTTCGGTAATTTACCCACCAAGGGTATTTTGGTAATTTCGTCACTTAGACTTAACTACTAATGTGGAGCCTAAAAATTGAAACTGTCTATCCGTGTCATACTGACTAAATTGACTATAACTCGAGTTAGGAAACTCGAAATTTAGATCCGTAAATATTTCTCGAAACTAGACTCATATATCTTTCTCTTATAATTTTTCCAAAATTTTTAGCTTAACCATTTAGTACATTTTATTCCTTAAAGTTTCCCTTGTTTCACTATCTAATGGTTCTGACATCTCTTACCTTAATCTCAAATATCTCACTGTACGGTTTTCATATACTGCTCCAATTTGTTTCTATTGAAAATAGGCTCACTAAGGAATCCATACATATAAATTATAACCCATAATTCACTTTGTACGATTTTATAAGATTTTTCCAAAACAGATCAGGGAACCACGAAGTCATTCAAAACTAGTCTCACTAAAATTAACATATCTCAGAATGTAAAATTTCTTTTTCCTTTTCATTTCTTCCATATTAAAATAGACACAGTAAGCTTTAATTTGATATCTTAATCACTTTCTAATTCCCTTTCTCCTATTTTTCATGATTTTTTAAAATCACGTCACTGTCACTGACCAAAACTGTTTTATTACAAAAACATGGTTACCACTATGAACCTACGCGCGCCTGAGTGATCCCGGATGCCGATTTTCGGTTTTCTTTGGTATTTCAACCAAATCACAGAACATTCATGCAAAATTTCAGAGAAGTGTCAGATTACACACCATTTCAAACATGTATTTGGAAGGGTATGAGATTACACACCTGATTTCGGTAAGGACTAAACCTTCTTAATCGTTGGCACCTATGACACCCACTATTTTCGAAGGATTAACAGGTAGAGAATATCGAGTGATTTCGTCCCTAAAAGTAATCAATTAGTCGAAACTTCGATCCAATTTGCAATATTGCCAAGTAGAGATATAACAAAAAATCCAAGAAGAAACTCCTTACCTTAACGATGATGAATCTGTTTTCCACCGATTGACTTATGGAGAAAATAGTAGAAGCACGATGATGAATAATAGAAGTTTCGATTATGGAGAACACAAAAGCGAACAAGTGAAGGGAGAATAGAAAAGAATGTGCAGAAGAGAATAGAAGAAAACATGAAACAAAGAACCCGAAATGTTTAAGGAGAAAACCTAAAATGTCAAAAAAAAAAACTAAGAACTCAAGAGAATTTCGGCACACCCTCCAAAAGATTTCAGTTTTTCTTCTTTTGCTACTCACCAAATGCCCAATTTCATGCCAAAATAACCCCTAGCCGAAATTTCACTCCCCCCACAAACTCCCACATTCGGCCAACCACCCCTCTATTACTCTCAAATCCTAAAATTTTCTCCCCCACCTACTCCACTAAACACTCCCCATACACATCCAAATTTTTGGCCAAATTTTTCCACAATTCACTCTCCATCCTTCCTTTTGTCTCCCATTTCTCTTTTTTTTTTTCTTTTTTTTTTATTTCTTTCCTTTAATAATGTCATGGTTGACACTTGGACACAAAAATAAATCCAAAATTTACAAAAGATGGGATTTGAACCCCTTCCCTCTATGCTTTCCACTTTATGCCATAACCTCTTTACCAGTAGTTCATTTATGTTAACAATTTACTCACTTATTTCCATAAGCTTTGATGCCTCTTACTATCTCTCCTTAATAGGCTTAGACACAAACTTTCACTAAGGCCCAACTTAAACCCGAAACTTCATAGAACCCCATAACATTCTAAATTCATCTTCTTAATAAGTCCAACTTGAAATAATGTCATTCTCTTGTTCTCAAAAATTTTAAACACTCCTATGCCCAAGGCCCAATGGGCCCAATCCTACTAGGCCCAATTTCGGGATGTTACAATATTAGTACCATGATATTTGTGTTAAGAGAATATATAAGACAACTATGAAATTTAAATTAAAAATAGATATTTGAGTGTGTGACAAATTCATAACAAATATTGTGAAAAAAGAAGAAGCAATACCATCATACTGACACTAAATTGTAAATGTTCAATCGTTATAGGTTTTTAATTAGAAATGGGCTTGAGGACTTCAATTGCAATTAACCAAAGGTCCAAAATAGCAATTAAACAATTTTGAAATATGAGTTAGTGCTTTGTGATGGAAGAATCCAGTTATTTTGATTAATGATAGATTAAGCTGATAAATTGTGATGAAATTAAGATAATTTGATATATTAGGATTTGATTAAAGTATAAATATAAAACCTTAGTGGAAATGTGTTCATCTTTCTTCTTCCTTATCGTCCAAAGCCTAAAAACCTAAAAAAAACCATTTTTGAAGCTCAATCAATTCGGTCCCTAATTGGCAAGCATTTCCAAGTCTTTTACTTTAAAAAATTTTGTTTGAGGTCGTGGGTGATTGATTTAGCTAGCCCATGTACCAATTTGTAAAACTATTAAAATTTTAGAAAATTGTCATTGTTGATTTCTTGAAGTTTTAGGTGTTCAATTAATAGAAATTAAGTTTAGTTTAATAAAATGACTAACTTGCAAACCTTAATTGATAGTTTTGTATATTCGGGAAACACTTAAATAAAATATAAAACTGGAAGTAGGAATAAGAAATAGGAGGTCCCTAATGAAATTGAGTTTCAATCTATAACCATAAATTTAAAGTAATGTTAGTCTCGGTTTTAGGGACTAGATTAAATAAATTGAAAATTTTGTATAAAATGATAATTGGTTGATTATTTAGAGTTCTATATGTTTTATGTCCATCCGTATCTAACGTCGACACAGATTCATTGAGAGGGAAAGGAAAAACCAAAGTCGTTAACGAGTAGCTGAAAATTTTGGTTTGCATGTCTATGATTCGAGAACCATTTCTTTTCTGCATGTTAATATCACTCTACATTATATGGAATTGAAGTTGAGTTATTGACGATTGCTTGAGCTAAATTGATATGATTTAGATTAAATATCGAAATAGAAACTAAATTGAATAAAATAGAAAATTGCATGACTTACCTTATATATGAAATTGTTATGAACTTAAATTGGCATATGTTATATTGTATGTTGAATTGATAAATTAATGACGAAATAAGCACGGTAAAGCATAAATTGAATTGTATAAAAGAGTAATTAAAAGATTATTTTGTAAATTTAAGAATTTTAATTGCTAAAAATAAAATCTGTCATCTATTTTGTTAAAATGAAAAATAAATATATCTATTGGGAACATGTATATAAATGAGAAAAGATGTGACAAAAAATGTGCAAACAAATGTGAAAGTAACTTTTTTATTTTTAAAAGAAAATTATTGCATGACATATTTTACAAAAATTATAGATGTTGCTTTTATTTTTTATTTTTTGCATTGTTTTTATTATTTTTAATGGCTTTAGCCACCTCTTTAAAAAAATTTGGGTCTAAGTTGCTTTCTAAACATCATTGGGGTCCACTATGCCATTTTACGCTTCCTCCTACTGGTAGATTCAGTAGCAACTTCTACTTCTGATTCTGGAGAAGCTGCAATCTCATCAGCTAAGCCAGAAGTTGGCCCATCTGTAGATTCAGTAGCAACTTCTACTTCTGATTCTGGAGAAGCTGCAACCTCATCAGCGAAGCCAGAAGTTGGCCCATCCACACTCTGGGAATCATCTCTGTAACATCCTAGAACCGGGGGTAGTTGTGATTGAATGATTTTTCTTGTGTTTAAATTTCTATACTATTAATCGTGGAATAATACGGCTTAATTAGAGGTCTTGAGTGGGCTTGGTTTAGTAGAAAATTTTTAATTTGGAAGCTTTAAAGGTAGGGGGGGCCTCAGAAGATAGGGGTTAAGTACAAATTTGGGCGGATGATGACACAAGGAGTAGGCCTGGTGCAATGGGTTGGGTGTGCCCAAGGGTGTTGCTACGGCTTGGGTTCGAGGCATGGAGGCTACAAGTGCCATTTTATTTTTGGACGATGTAGTTAGCAGGGGAAGCTTTAAAGAAATTTTGGGGGCTAAGTATGGACATGAGAGTGGGTTGGCTAAGTGGCTAGCGTGTGCTACTTAGAAGCCTGGAGGAAGGAGGTTCGAGCAGGAGGAACTGCTTTTGGGGGATTTAATTTTTTTTGGCGTTTTATGGGGGCAGGGCAAACAGGATTTAAAAGAATTTTTGCAACGCAAGTTGTCACGAAATTCCAATTGGCCGAGTGGCTGGGGCGCGATGTTGCTCCAGGTCTCGGGTTTGAATCCCCTGGGCAGCAGTTGTCCATTTTGTTTTTGAACTCTGGTATTAAATGCAAAGGGGAAACTCAGGAAGGAAGGTGTAAAAGAAAGATGCGACGCGTTTCTATCATGAAAGTCAGGTCGGTCAAGTGGTTAAAGCGTGGGGGAATTCTGCCTCAGGTCTCGCGTTCGAGACCCGAGGATGGGGCATGAACGTGCTTTTGCTTTTTTTCGTCTCTGGCATTAATGCGTGCAGGAGCCAGCGACCGAGTGTTTAAGAGGAAATTTCGACGCATTATGTCATGAAAGACAAGCTGGCCGAGTGGCTAAAGCTTGGAGAGTACTGCTTCGGGTCCAGGGTTCGAAACCCATGCGTAGCGCCTGGAAGAAATCCTTTTTGCTTTGGCCGGCGTGTTGCTAGCCTGCATGGGCATTTATTACGAGAGGCATGCTGCCTTGGTTTTCCAGCTGCACGGTATGGGGAGGGGGGAGGAGGAGTAGTAGTAGTATAATTGTTATTATTTTTTTATTATTTATTTTATTTATATTGTTATTATTTAGTGATGGCATGGGTTAATTTCTTTTAATTATTAAAGGCTTGGGGGAATGTTTTATTATTGAAGGAAGGAAACAAATTATGGGAACATTTATTTAATATTGTGCACTCTATTTCAAGGTATGGGAAATGATGGTTGCTTTGGGGGGGAGGAGGGATTGAAATTTATCAAAAGAAAAACAAAACAAGAGCATGGCCGGCCGATTGTTTGGCTAAAGGAATCACCATTTTTTTTGAAGCATGGCCAAAAATGCATTTCTTTGTTTTTCCTTCTCTCCCTTTGTGCATGGCCGAATATGAAGAAATTCCTAAGGGCCTCAACATTCGGTTTTGAGAGCTTTGGAGGTGCTAAGATCTCTTAGTTTGGTTCTACTTTCCCTTCAAGATTGTTACTTGGCCAAAAT
The DNA here is from genome assembly GCA_005393395.2 of Gossypium australe. NCBI lineage: Eukaryota > Viridiplantae > Streptophyta > Magnoliopsida > Malvales > Malvaceae > Gossypium > Gossypium australe. The sequence goes on along the minus strand of CM016614.1, from coordinate 1,409,708 downwards.
TCCCGAAATTTGCTTTCTTCTCTTCATCTTGTGGTAGCCGAATGTGCATAGAAGAGGAAGGGCTAAAAGTCAGCAAGCTTAGAAGATTTTGATCCTTTGCATTTAGTGTTAAGCCGAGAATTGCCTTGTAAACCCTCTCTTCATGCGTTTCTCCTCATCATCTTAAGTGCCGAAATCAAGGTGGTTTTTAGGGACAAGGCCGAATCTTCTGGTAAAGAACCTTTTTCTTTCCTTGGGTCGATTTGAGTAATGCCGACCCTCTGCTATCCCTCTTTTAATATTTCTTCAAATTGTGATAATCGAAATATTGACTTATTCTTGTTCCACGTGATAGCCGAAACCTCTAAACACCAAAAAGGAGTGCCAAATCGTGGTGCTTAAAGGCCAAGTCCGTCGTTAAGGTAAGGGGGCAACAAACTCTTTGGTTGTGAATGCATACTAGGGCCGTATGACCTTTGGTCTCTAAATGAATACTAAAACCGATTTCAGGGAAGGCTATACCCGGATGCTGTGAATCTTCGGGATTTGGTTGGTGACCAAATTGGTGTAAAGTGAGTACTATATTTGGGCCACATTTTATTGGGATTTCTAATTAGGCAATTAGGGCTTTTTGACTACTAACCTATGATGGCCGAATAATAGGAGCTATACGAGGACTAGTTCGGGACTTCTGTAACATCGCATAGACACGGGAGTGTTAGTTAAATCTTCGATTAAATAGGTGTGTAAGCTCTTACACACTTTATTAGTATAAACTGTTATTTGATGATATTAATAACCTCTCATGTGATAACTTTGCCTAGTGGGCATAAGCTTGGTTTCGGGTAAGTTTCCCTATTACTCGATTTACGATATATGTTGTATATGCCATCATATGCTGAAAAATGCTATGCTATATACGATTGCATGATATATGGAATCATGATACTTGTGATATGAGCATGATGATGGTGGGATTGATGAGAGGGAGTAATATTCGTGTCGACGGACACCAGTGTTTTGGTAACACATTGTGGCTACGGTCACCAGAGGTTTGGTACCTCCAGAGGTTTGGCACCTCATAGCGTCTCGTCCCTGTGGCTTAGTGCCACCGTGGGTTGGCCCCACATTGGAGATACGAGATCGACGCCAGTGATTTGGTATCACACGATGGGTTGGCCCCATCATTTGACTGTGACTTCAGGTCACCAGTGGTTTGGCACCACACGTATTGACGGATATTGTGACTTCGGGTCACCAGTGGTTTGGCACCACCAGTGGTTTGGTACCACACGGGGTAGAAAAGGAGCGTGGATGGCTAGGTTGGGTTGCATAATTGCATGTCATACTAATATCTTGTGTATGAGTGTTATTTTTTTTCGGGTTGGGGATTTATACACTGAGTCTTGGCGACTCACCCCTTCCCATATCATCTTGCAGGTGAGTAGAGCACGGATGCGGGGCCGAGGAGAGCTCGAGGCGGCCATGTTGGTTTTGTGGACTTGAAATTTTATTTTGCCCCGTTTTAAGTTTAATCATTCACTACAATTCGATTGGGTTGTAATATGGCTGCTTATTATTATTATTTGGATGGTTAGGTAGTTGTTTTTACTTTACTTTATAACTGATGAACTTACGAACGGTTATGCAAATCGATTAAAAGTAACGTTTTCAAAAATAAGTACTTGTACGCGTTTTCAAAAAAATGCTACCATCGGGTAACGAAATTTTCTAAGCTATTGATCACTCTATTGTTCTAAAATTTAGGGGTCAAATGGTTTTAAAGGAAGGAAGGATTTTCAACTCAATCGAATTTACCAAATCAACCCATTTGAGTTTTAACGAACACCATTTTATACCCTTAACAAAATTTTTAATTTCTACTATTAATCCAAACCTTTCAAACTTCTTTATTCCGTGACATACCAGATCCGGTCATGGCTTGTGGGCCGGGCTTGGGGTGTTACATTTTGGTATCAGAGCCCGGTTCAAAACTCGGCTGTGAGGGCCTAATGCCTAAAAATATTTTCTAGGTAGACTTTTGAAAACCTCTATAAAAATGGTTTTGGATGAACAACATGGCGTCGAGTCTCCGGCACCGATCCGCTCTTGTAAGTACTTTTAATCTATGTATGGATGGTTATCTGTAAATGGGTAGAAAACGGGACGTAGATAGTACGAAAGGTATATGAACCCTAGGACTAGTTTACCCCAAACAATCACATAAGATTTATAAATTGCCTAATTAAACAAACCCATGACTAAGTCGCCGAGTTAAGGTGTGGTAACCCTTGTACGCATGTCTAGGATTGGATCCGGAAGAGCTTGGTATTTAAGTGGTCTTAGCGACTCACCTCCTCTTCGCGGGAATCCTACCTGGTGCGTAGCTTCGGTTCACCCTAACCGTGAGGACTTGTTCACGGGCTAAACCCCTATTATTAAAACCCGAAAGGGAATTAGCCGCATTTTTATAAAGACTCTAGTTTTCAAAGACTTCCCTCGAACTTATGAGATTTATACTACGAAATTCCTTTGATTTATGGGCATCTTAAAATACCCTTAGTAGTAAATTACAAAAATACCCCTAGTTTAAAGTCTAAGCTACCCCAAAATTTTAACAAAATTTTCTTATACCCAAATCCCTAGTTCACAAAATATCAAAAATATCGTGATTTTGGAAAATTACGGAATTGCCCCTAACTTGCAAATTACCAAAATGACCCTAATTTTCGAGGTTTTTGCAGCACTACCAATTTGAAAAGGCAATTTCTCAAAAAGGGAAAAGAACCCCAAGTTTTGCAAATTTTTAAATTTCCCTTGATTTGACAAGATTTACAAACTTACCTTGTCTTATTATCAAAATACCCCTGTAGGGTAAATGATGAAAATACCCCCGGGTTAAGAAATGGGTCGAAAAGAGTGATGGAATAGGTGAATGTGTATCTTCGAATTACGATAGAAGACTTGAAACTTGTTTGATCGAAAGAACAACTTCTTAATTTCGCCCATAAGATTCTTTGCTAATAATCAGTGGAACATTGACTAACTCATAAAACTTTTTAAATAGATTGCGCCATAAGAAATGAGTTCTAGAGGTCGCGGCCGTCGGGGACGCGGTAGAGGCCGGATGGCCATGACAGAACCAGTTAGGTCGGGCCAAGGATCGGATAATGAAATACCACCTCCACCACCACCCCCAACTTTTGGTGATGGACCTCAGGATCAGACGGGGGGTGAGTCGGTATCGCAGGCTATGCTGGGTGTTTTAGAAATGATGGCTGAGACCAGCAGAGGTACGGGAGCTCGGAAGTCTGTATCTGAGCGGCTCCGATCCAATGGAGCTGAAGTATTTCGGGGTGTGTCAGGTGTCGCACCCAGTACAGCCGAATATTGGTTAGAATCAACCGAGAGGATCATAGACGATCTCGACTTGACAAATGAGGAAAAACTGAAAGGAGCGGTGTCACTTCTAAAAGACGAGTCATACCAGTGGTGGCTCACGGTTCGAGACGGCGCTACAGCAGATGACCTTACTTGGGAATACTTCAAAGCTACTTATCAGAAGAAGTACGTGGGCACCAGTTACACTGATACTCAGAGGAAAACCTTTCTGGGACTGGTACAAGGAAACAAGTCGGTATCTGAGTATGAGGCAGAATTCTTGAGGCTGAGCCGCTATGCTCGGGGAGTTGTGTCAACTGAGCATGATCGTTGCGTCCGTTTTGAAGACGGACTTAGGGATGACTTAAGACTGTTGATTGCTCCACAACAGGTACGTGAGTTTGCTATTCTGGTGGAAAAGGCAAAGGTAGCTGAAAGGGTTCGGGAGTCTGTGAGGCAGAGCTATGATAGGAGCAAGCAGAAAAGAGGTGTTGGGTCGCCTGGATCGGGAAATAACACACAAAAGAGGGCCAGACAGAGTGGACCAAATCAGGCTGGAAGGACCATTACTACTAATCAGAGACCGGCTCAGTGTAATCGCTGTGGGAAGTCACATTGGGGAGGTTGTTACACCGGTGAGAGAGGTTGCTTTGAATGTGGATCTCCGGATCACCGTGTAAGGGATTGTCCCCGGAAGTTGGCAAGGAATCAGCCAGAGGGTCAGAACCGTACTCCAGCAAGGAATGTGGGACCACCGCAGAGGGGTCGTGGAAATGGTAGAGGAGGCAATGGTTCTAATCGAGGTCGCGGAGTTCAGGGCAGAGGAGCAGGCAACACCGAAGCTAGGCAGCCTGGCTTAGTCTACGCAGCGAGGCGTCGCGAGGAGGGTGACGCACCGGACGTCATCACCGGTACGTTCCTAATTTTTGGTCTCCCTTATGTTGCATTAATTGATGTGGGTTCGACGCATTCATACATTGCCAGTAGTGTGATAGAGACTATGAACTTGGATTTTGAGATTTCTTCTAGCGAGATGACTGTAATTAGCCCTCTAGGACACTCTGTGATGGTGAACAAGCTATATAGAGATATACCCCTAGAACTCCAAGGGGTGGTGTTTGTGGCCGATCTGATGGAACTGCCGTTTGGGGAGTTCGACCTAATTCTTGGAATGGACTGGCTGGTTAAGTATCAGGCAAGGTTGGATTGTACTGCTAAGCGCATGATTCTAAAGACGGCTGAGGGTGATGAAGTGGTCATGATAGGTAACAGAAGAGACTATCTATCCAATGTAGTGTCTGCCTTGAAGGCCGAGAAAATGATCAGAAAAGGGCGTGAAGCATTGTTGGTTCAAATTTATGCCTTGGAGGCTAAGGAGTCAGCAGTTGAGGAGGTCCGAACTGTAAGAGAATTCGCTGATGTGTTCCCAGAAGAACTCCCAGGTCTGCCTCCAGATCGAGAAGTTGAGTTCGGTATAGACTTGTTGCCCGGAACGGCACCTGTGTCCATAGCACCCTACCAAATGGCACCGAAGGAGTTGGCGGAGCTGAAGGCTCAAATTCAGGAACTCTTGGATAGAGGGTTCATTCGACCTAGTATATCTCCATGGGGAGCACCTGTGCTGTTTGTCAAGAAGAAAGACGGGTCAATGCGGATGTGTATCGACTACCGTCAGCTTAACAAGTTAACGATCAAAAACAAGTATCCGTTGCCTCGGATTGATGACTTGTTTGATCAACTGAAGGGTGCATCGGTGTTCTCGAAGATAGATCTTAGGTCAGGCTATCATCAACTTAAGGTAAAGGAGGCTGATGTGCACAAGACGGCATTTCGTACCCGGTATGGGCACTATGAGTTCTTAGTGATGCCGTTTGGGTTAACCAACGCGCCGGCAGCATTCATGGACCTGATGAATAGGGTGTTTCAGCAATACTTAGATCAATTTGTCATGGTGTTTATAGACGACATATTGGTTTACTCAAAAACGGAGGAGGAGCACGATAGGCATTTGCGTATAGCTCTACAAGTGCTGAGGGAGGAGCAGTTGTATGCCAAATTCAGTAAGTGCGAATTTTGGCTTAGAGAGGTGACCTTCCTGGGTCACGTGGTGTCAGCTGAAGGGATTAGAGTGGACCCCCGCAAGGTTGAAGCGGTGTTGGAATGGAAGCCGCCTAGGTCAGTGGCGGAAATTCGAAGTTTCCTGGGTCTGGCCGGGTACTATCGAAGGTTTGTGGAGGGATTCTCCTTAATCGCAGTGCCGCTGACTAAGCTATTAAGGAAAGGAGTCCCATTTGTTTGGTCAGAGAAACAGCAAGAAAGTTTTGATAAGCTAAGAAAGATTCTGACGGAAGCTCCCGTTTTGGTGCAGCCTGAGGCGGGGAAATTGTTCACGGTTTATTGTGATGCGTCCCATAACGGTTTGGGATGTGTGTTGATGCAGGAGGGGAAGGTAGTGGCCTATGCATCCCGTCAACTGAGACCGCATGAGGTTAACTATCCGACTCACGACTTGGAGTTAGCGGCAGTGGTCTTTGCTTTGAAAATATGGAGGCATTACTTGTATGGGGAAAAGTCGATAGTCTACACGGATCACAAAAGTCTGAGGTATCTCTTGACTCAGAAGGACTTAAATCTGAGACAACGCCGATGGATTGAACTGTTGAAGGACTACGACTGTTCAATTGAGTACCACCCAGGCAAGGCTAACGTGGTGGCTGATGCGTTGAGCCGAAAGGTCGTGACAGACTTAAGGGCGATGTTTGCTTGTCTTAGTCTATACGACGACGGAAGTCTTTTGGAAGAATTACAAGTTAAGCCAGCATGGATCAAGGAGATTAAGGAAAAGCAATTAGGGGATGACAGTTTAAATACGCGGAGGTTGCAAGTTCAAGATGGCGGGTTGGAAGAGTATAGTTTGACTGGTGATGGTGTGTTGTGTTTTCAAGGGCGGCCTTGTATGCCGAATGATGTGGAATTGAGGCAAAGGATTCTTCAGGATGCGCATAGCAGCCCTTACGCTATGCATCTTGGAGGTAGCAAGATGTATGGAGATTTACGAAAGCAGTTCTGGTGGCCAGGGTTGAAGCGCGAGGTAACTGAATTCGTGGGAAGGTGTCTCACATGTCAGCGGATAAAGGCTGAACATCAGTTGCCATCTGGGTTACTTCAACCGGTGAAGATTCCTCAGTGGAAATGGGAGAGGATCACTATGGACTTCGTCAGTGGGCTACCCCTCACGCCCAGCAAGAAGGACGCAGTTTGGGTGATTGTGGACCGTCTGACCAAGTCGGCTCATTTCATTCCAGTTAGGGTGGATTATTCGCTTCAGAGGTTAGCTAAGTTGTATGTGGCAGAGATAGTGAGGTTGCATGGTGTGCCAGTGTCGATCATCTCAGACAGAGACCCCAGATTTACGTCAAGGTTTTGGAGAGCGCTACATCAGGCTTTGGGTACACGGTTGGATTTCAGTACAGCATTCCATCCACAATCTGACGGGCAATCGGAAAGGGTTATTCAGATTCTAGAGGACATGTTAAGAGGCTGCGTTTTGGACTTCAGAGGTAGTTGGGAGGAATTTTTGCCATTAGCTGAGTTCGCATACAACAACAGTTATCAGGCAAGCATTAAGATGGCACCATATGAAGCGTTATATGGTAGGAGGTGTCGCACATCTACTTGTTGGACGGAGTTGGGTGAACGACGGATGTTAGGACCGGAATTGGTTGCAGAAACTGAGGATAAGGTGAAGAAGATCCAAGCTCGATTGAAAGAAGCCTCGGATAGGCAAAAGTCTTATGCTGATCTCAAGCGGAGGGACATAGAATTTGCCGTAGGAGACGAAGTTTTTCTGAAGGTCTCACCATGGAAGAAAGTGTTAAGATTTGGGAAGAAGGGCAAATTAAGTCCAAGGTTCATTGGACCGTTTAAGGTGTTGAGACGAGTGGGACCAGTGGCTTATCAGCTCGAGTTACCAGCAGGACTAAGTCAGATTCACGATGTGTTCCATGTCTCCATGCTTAGACGCTATCGTTCTGATCCATCACACGTCTTGGCAGTTGACGAAGTTGAGGTGAGTCCAGATTTGTCGGTGGAAGAGGAACCTGTGCAGATCCTAGATCGGGATGTGAAAGTTTTGCGTAGGAAGTCAGTTCCTTTAGTGAAGGTCCTATGGCGGAACCATGGCATGGAGGAAGCAACGTGGGAGCCCGAGGATGCGATGCGGCAGCAATACCCCCAACTCTTCTGATCCAGGTAATTTCGCGGACGAAATTATTTTAAGGCGGTAGAACTGTAACATCCTAGAACCGGGGGTAGTTGTGATTGAATGATTTTTCTTGTGTTTAAATTTCTATACTATTAATCGTGGAATAATACGGCTTAATTAGAGGTCTTGAGTGGGCTTGGTTTAGTAGAAAATTTTTAATTTGGAAGCTTTAAAGGTAGGGGGGGCCTCAGAAGATAGGGGTTAAGTACAAATTTGGGCGGATGATGACACAAGGAGTAGGCCTGGTGCAATGGGTTGGGTGTGCCCAAGGGTGTTGCTACGGCTTGGGTTCGAGGCATGGAGGCTACAAGTGCCATTTTATTTTTGGACGATGTAGTTAGCAGGGGAAGCTTTAAAGAAATTTTGGGGGCTAAGTATGGACATGAGAGTGGGTTGGCTAAGTGGCTAGCGTGTACTACTTAGAAGCCTGGAGGAAGGAGGTTCGAGCAGGAGGAACTGCTTTTGGGGGATTTAATTTTTTTTGGCGTTTTATGGGGGCAGGGCAAACAGGATTTAAAAGAATTTTTGCAACGCAAGTTGTCACGAAATTCCAATTGGCCGAGTGGCTGGGGCGCGATGTTGCTCCAGGTCTCGGGTTCGAATGCCCTGGGCAGCAGTTGTCCATTTTGTTTTTGACCTCTGGTATTAAATGCAAAGGGGAAACTCAGGAAGGAAGGTGTAAAAGAAAGATGCGACGCGTTTCTATCATGAAAGTCAGGTCGGTCAAGTGGTTAAAGCGTGGGGGAATTCTACCTCAGGTCTCGCGTTCGAGACCCGAGGATGGGGCATGAACGTGCTTTTGCTTTTTTTCGTCTCTGGCATTAATGCGTGCAGGAGCCAGCGACCGAGTGTTTAAGAGGAAATTTCGACGCATTATGTCATGAAAGACAAGCTGGCCGAGTGGCTAAAGCTTGGAGAGTACTGCTTCGGGTCCAGGGTTCGAAACCCATGCGCAGCGCCTGGAAGAAATCCTTTTTGCTTTGGCCGGCGTGTTGCTAGCCTGCATGGGCATTTATTACGAGAGGCATGCTGCCTTGGTTTTCCAGCTGCACGGTATGGGGAGGGGGGAGGAGTAGTAGTAGTAGTATAATTGTTATTATTTTTTTATTATTTATTTTATTTATATTGTTATTATTTAGTGATGGCATGGGTTAATTTCTTTTAATTATTAAAGGCTTGGGGGAATGTTTTATTATTGAAGGAAGGAAACAAATTATGGGAACATTTATTTAATATTGTGCACTCTATTTCAAGGTATGGGAAATGATGGTTGCTTTGGGGGGAGGAGGGATTGAAATTTATCAAAAGAAAAACAAAACAAGAGCATGGCCGGCCGATTGTTTGGCTAAAGGAATCACCATTTTTTTTGAAGCATGGCCAAAAATGCATTTCTTTGTTTTTCCTTCTCTCCCTTTGTGCATGGCCGAATATGAAGAAATTCCTAAGGGCCTCAACATTCGGTTTTGAGAGCTTTGGAGGTGCTAAGATCTCTTAGTTTGGTTCTACTTTCCCTTCAAGATTGTTACTTGGCCAAAATTCCCGAAATTTGCTTTCTTCTCTTCATCTTGTGGTAGCCGAATGTGCATAGAAGAGGAAGGGCTAAAAGTCAGCAAACTTAGAAGATTTTGATCCTTTGCATTTAGTGTTAAGCCGAGAATTGCCTTGTAAACCCTCTCTTCATGCGTTTCTCCTCATCATCTTAAGTGCCGAAATCAAGGTGGTTTTTAGGGACAAGGCCGAATCTTCTGGTAAAGAACCTTTTTCTTTCCTTGGGTCGATTTGAGTAATGCCGACCCTCTGCTATCCCTCTTTTAATATTTCTTCAAATTGTGATAATCGAAATATTGACTTATTCTTGTTCCACATGATAGCCGAAACCTCTAAACACCAAAAAGGAGTGCCAAATCGTGGTGCTTAAAGGCCAAGTCCGTCGTTAAGGTAAGGGGGCAACAAACTCTTTGGTTGTGAATGCATACTAGGGCCGTATGACCTTTGGTCTCTAAATGAATACTAAAACCGATTTCAGGGAAGGCTATACCCGGATGCTGTGAATCTTCGGGATTTGGTTGGTGACCAAATTGGTGTAAAGTGAGTACTATATTTGGGCCACATTTTATTGGGATTTCTAATTAGGCAATTAGGGCTTTTTGACTACTAACCTATGATGGCCGAATAATAGGAGCTATACGAGGACTAGTTCGGGACTTCTGTAATATCGCATAGACACGGGAGTGTTAGTTAAATCTTCGATTAAATAGGTGTGTAAGCTCTTACACACTTTATTAGTATAAACTGTTATTTGATGATATTAATAACCTCTCATGTGATAACTTTGCCTAGTGGGCATAAGCTTGGTTTCGGGTAAGTTTCCCTATTACTCGATTTACGATATATGTTGTATATGCCATCATATGCTGAAAAATGCTATGCTATATACGATTGCATGATATATGGAATCATGATACTTGTGATATGAGCATGATGATGGTGGGATTGATGAGAGGGAGTAATATTCGTGTCGACGGACACCAGTGTTTTGGTAACACATTGTGGCTACGGTCACCAGAGGTTTGGTACCTCCAGAGGTTTGGCACCTCATAGCGTCTCGTCCCTGTGGCTTAGTGCCACCGTGGGTTGGCCCCACATTGGAGATACGGGATCGACGCCAGTGATTTGGTATCACACGATGGGTTGGCCCCATCATTTGACTGTGACTTCGGGTCACCAGTGGTTTGGCACCACACGTATTGACGGATATTGTGACTTCGGGTCACCAGTGGTTTGGCACCACCAGTGGTTTGGTACCACACAGGGTAGAAAAGGAGCGTGGATGGCTAGGTTGGGTTGCATAATTGCATGTCATACTAATATCTTGTGTATGAGTGTTATTTTTTTTCGGGTTGGGGATTTATACACTGAGTCTTGGCGACTCACCCCTTCCCATATCATCTTGCAGGTGAGTAGAGCACGGATGCGGGGCCGAGGAGAGCTCGAGGCGGCCATGTTGGTTTTGTGGACTTGAAATTTTATTTTGCCCCGTTTTAAGTTTAATCATTCACTACAATTCGATTGGGTTGTAATATGGCCGCTTATTATTATTATTTGGATGGTTAGGCAGTTGTTTTTACTTTACTTTATAACTGATGAACTTACGAACGGTTATGCAAATCGATTAAAAGTAACGTTTTCAAAAATAAGTACTTGTACGCGTTTTCAAAAAAATGCTACCATCGGGTAACGAAATTTTCTAAGCTATTGATCACTCTATTGTTCTAAAATTTAGGGGTCAAATGGTTTTAAAGGAAGGAAGGATTTTCAACTCAATCGAATTTACCAAATCAACCCATTTGAGTTTTAACGAACACCATTTTATACCCTTAACAAAATTTTTAATTTCTACTATTAATCCAAACCTTTCAAACTTCTTTATTCCGTGACATACCAGATCCGGTCATGGCTTGTGGGCCGGGCTTGGGGTGTTACAATCTCCAGCAGAGCTTTTAAAGTTTTCAACAGGTTTACCTAACCCTGAACTCAAAATTGCATCTTCAGCTTCCAAGGATGCTACCTCATCTAAACCCTTCTCATCATGTCCCTCTACGAATTGGAGTGAGAGCACCAAAGCCAATGAGAACACAACTAAAGGAACCTTTACCATCTTTTATGTTTTTTAAAAGGGTTAAGAAAAAAGTAAGATATATTTTTATTGATGCTTAAGGATGAAAATGAGACCAAGTTTAAAGAGTATAAAATGAGTTATTTTTGGCGAATTTAGGGGCCATTGACTAGTCTAGTGCCTAATAGCCATACACGACAAAAATACATATAACTTCTCTCCACATTTTCAATGGCCATGTTTTTCACTATTATTGGTGGTTTAAATTTACTTCTCTTTGTTTCACTCGAAGACCATGTGGGTGATCGTTGATGTGTTTTAAAGAAAACAAATGTTATGAATAATATATTTATTTTAAGCACGTGCACTATATAAAAAAATTGAATATTGATTAGGGTCTATTAAACTTTTAAATATTTTTCCTCAAAACTTTTAAATACTAAATATTTCATATATCTCAACAATATAGTTATAGTGTTTCAAAGTGATATTAGTACGATGATATTTGTGTTCAGAGAATATAAAAGACAACTATGAAATTTTTATTAAAAATAGATATTTGAGTGTGTTACAAATTCTTAACAAATATTGTGAAAAAAGAAGAAGCAATACCATCATACTGACACTAAATTGTAAAAGTTCAATCGTTATAGGTTTTTAATTAGAAACAGGCTTGAGGACTTCAATTGCAATTAACCAAAGGTCCAAAATAGCAATTAAACAATTTTGAAATATGAGTTAGTGCTTTGTGATGGAAGAATCCAGTTATTTTGATTAATGATAGATTAAGCTAATAAATTGCGATGAAATTAAGATAATTTGATATATCAGGATTTGATTAAAGTATAAATATAAAACCTTAGTGGAAATTGGTTCATCTTTCTTCTTCCTTATTGTCCAAAGCCTAAAAACCTAAAAAAAACCATTTTTGAAGCTCAATCAATCCAGTCACTAATTGGCGAGCATTTCCAAGTCTTTTACTTTAAAACATTTTGTTTGAGGTCGTGGGTGATTGATTTAGCTAGCCCATGTACCAATTTGTAAAACTATTGAAATTTTAGAAGATTGTCATTGTTGATTTCTTGAAGTTTTAGGTGTTCAATTGAGAGAAATTAAGTTTAGTTTAATAAAATAACTAACTTGCAAATCTTAATTGATAGTTTGGTATATTAGGGAAAAACTTAAATAAAACATAAAACTGGAAGTAGGAATAAGAAATAGGAGGTCCCTAATGAAATTGAGTTTCAATGTATAACCATAAATTCAAAGTAATGTTAGTCTCAGTTTTAGGGACTAGATTGAATAAATTGAAAATTTTGTATAAAATGATAATTGGTTGATTATTTAGAGTTCTATATGTTTTATGTCAATCCGTATCTAATGTTGATGCAGATTCATTGAGAGGGAAAGGAAAATCCAAAGTTGTTAACGAGTAGCTGAAAATTTTGGTTTGCATTTCTATGATTCGAGAACCATTTCTTTTCTGCATGTTAATATCACTCTACATTATATGGAATTGAAGTTGAGTTATTGATGATTGCTTGAGCTGAATTGATATGATTTAGATTAAATATCGAAATAGAAACTAAACTGAATAAAATAGAAAATTGCATGACTTACCTTATATATGAAATTGTTATGAACTTAAATTGACGTATGTTATATTGTATGTTGAATTGATTAATTAATGACGAAATAAGCACGATAAAGCATAAATTGAATTGTATAAAAGAGTAATTAAAAGATTATTTTGTAAATTTAAGAACATTAATTGCTCAAAATAAAATATGTCATCTATTTTGTTAAAATGAAAAATAAATATATCTATTGGGAACATGTATAGAATTGAGAACAGATGTCAAGACAAAAAATGTGCAAACAAATGTGAAAGTAACTTTTTTATTTTTAAAAGTAAGTTATTGCATGACATATTTTACAAAAACTATAGATGTTGCTTTTATTTTTTTCATTGTTTTTATTATTTTTAATGGCTTTAGTCACCTCTTTAAACAAATTTGGGTCTATGTTGCTTTCTAAACATCATTGGTGTCCACTATGCCATTTTACGCTTCCTCCTGTTGGTAGATTCAGTAGCAACTTCTACTTCTGATTCTGGAGAAACTGCAATCTCATCAGCTAAGCTAGAAGTTGGCCCATCGACAGATTCAGTAGCAACTTCTACTTCTGATTCTGGAGAAACTGCAATCTCATCAGCGAAGCCAGAAGTTGGCCCATCCACACTCTGGGAATCATCTCCAGCAGAGCTTTTAAACTTTTCAACAAGTTTACCTAACCCTGAACTCAAAATTGCATCTTCAGCTTCCAAGGATGCTACCTCATCTAAACCCTTCTCATCATGTCCCTCTACGAATTGGAGTGAGAGCACCAAAGCCAATGAGAACACAACTAAAGGAACCTTTGCCATCTTTTATGTTTTTTAAAAGGGTTAAGAAAAAAGTAAGATATATTTTTATTGATGCTTAAGGATGAAAATGAGACCAAATTTAAAGAGTATAAAATGAGATATTTTTGGCAAATTTAGGGGCCATTGACTAGTCTGGTGCCTAATAGCCATACATGACAAAAATACATATAACTTCTCTCCACATTTTCAGTGGCCATGTTTATCACTGTTATTGGTGGTTTAAATTTACTTCTCTTTGCTTCACTCGAAGACGATGTGGGTGATCGTTGATGTGTTTTAAAGAAAACAAATGTTATGAATAATATATTTATTTTAAGCACGTGCACTATATAAAAAAAATTGAATATTGATTAGGGTCTATTAAACTTTTAAATATTTTTCCTCAAAACTTTTAAATACTAAATATTTCATATATCTCAAGAGTATAGTTATAGTGTTTCAAAGTGATATTAGTACGATGATATTTGTGTTCAGAGAATATATACGACAACTATGAAATTTAAATTAAAAATAGATATTTGAGTGTGTTACAAATTCATAACAAATATTGTGAAAAAAGAAGTAATACCATCATACTGACACTAAATTGTAAAAGTTCACTCGTTATAGGTTTTTAATTAGAAATGGGCTTGAGGACTTCAATTGCAATTAACCAAAGGTCCAAAATAACAATTAAACAATTTTGAAATATGAGCTAGTGCTTTGTGATGGAAGAATCCAATTATTTTGATTAATGATAGATTAAGCTAATAAATTGTGATGAAATTAAGATAATTTGATATATCAGGATTTGATTAAAGTATAAATGTAAAACCTCAGTGGAAATTTGTTAATCTTTCTTCTTCCTTATCGTCCAAAGCCTAAAAACCTAAAAAAAAACCATTTTTGAAGCTCAATCAATTCGATCCCTAATTGTCGAGCATTTCCAAGTCTTTTACTTTAAAAAATTTTGTTTGAGGTCGTGGGTGATTGATTTAGCTAGCCCATGTACCAATTTGTAAAACTATTGAAATTTTAGAATATTGTCATTGTTGATTTCTTGAAGTTTTAGGTGTTCAATTGATAAAAATTAAGTTTAGTTTAATAAAATAACTAACTTGCAAATCTTAATTGATAGTTTTGTATATGTAACATCCCTATTTAGGAGTCTTTGGCAAATTTACTGATTTCCACGTGTTTGCCTGTTAAATGCTCGTTTGATGCGTGTTGGGGCTTAGTCATAAACCCGGATTAATTTCCGGCCTAAGGCAAAAATTTCTTTTTTTTTTTAGTGTCTAGGTGGAAAGAACTAAGTGGAGGAATGTTAAAAATAAATTCAGCAGGTTCTTGGCATAACGAATGCCCTGGCCGAGTGGTCTGGGGCGTTAAGGTGCAGGGTAGGTCTTCAGCAAGCCCGAGTTCGAATCGCCATGGACGCAAGGGAGCTTGTTTTTTTTTCTTTAGCGTTAAAGGAAGGTAGTGTTTAAAAGAAAAGGCTGACGAGTTAGGTCACGAAAGGCATGTTGGAGGAGTGGCAGAAAGCTCGGGTTCATTTCCTTCGGGTCCCGTGTTCGAGCCTTAGGAGCAGCACATAAGGCGTTTGAATTTTTGCTCTTAGCGCTTTAACTAGAGAAGCCTTTGGGGAGAGATTAAAAGGAAGATGTGACGCAATCCTATCACAAAAGTTCAGCAGGCCGAGTGGTCGAGGCACGGGAGTTTCTGCCCCAGGTCTCGGGTTCGAAACCCCTAGGTCGCAGTTGGATATTTTTGTTTTTCGTCTCTGGCATTAATGCGTGCAGGAGCCAGCGACCGAGTGTTTAAGAGGAAATGTTAACGCTTTATGTCATGAAAGACATGCTAGCCGAGTGGCTAGCGCCTGGAGGGTATTGCTCCAGGTCTCGGGTTCGAAACCCCTAGGTCGCAGTTGGATATTTTTGTTTTTCGTCTCTGGCATTAATGCGTGCAGGAGCCAGCGACCGAGTGTTTAAGAGGAAATGTTAACGCTTTATGTCATGAAAGACATGCTAGCCGAGTGGCTAGCGCCTGGAGGGTATTGCTCCAGGTCTTGGGTTCGAAACCCCGGGGCAAGAGACTGGTGTTTTATGTTTTTGGCTTCTGGCATTAAATGCGTGAGGAAGCCAAGCCTTGGAAGCATAAAGAGAATTTTTGACGCTTTTATAACAGATACGAAGCAGTGGTCGGATGGTAAGAAACATGAGCAGTTTCCCCCAGGTCTCGGGTTCGAGACCTGGCAACTGCATATGGGGATTTTTTTTTTATTTATGGCTTTGGTCGGCAGGTAGTAGCCTGCATGGGGACACGCATGCATGTAAAGCATGCTGCCCATGTCCCCTAGGTGTTGCACGGCGTTGGGGGAGGGGGAAAGTAGTGTTATTTTTTTTATTTATTATTATTTATTTTATTTTATTATTTCATCTATATTTACTTATTATTTTAGATGATAATGGAAACATGGGATTTAGCTTTCTCTCTTTATTTTAAGTGTTGGAAATATAAAGAATATTATGGGCATTAGTGCATAGGCTTGGGGGGGGTTTGAAATTTAGAAAACAAAGGGAGCTTGGCCGGCCGAATGCTTTGGGCAAAGGTTCCAAATTCCATTTTCTTAAACCATGGCCAAAATGCATTGCTTTGTTCTCCCTTCTCTCCCTTTGTACATGGCCGAATATGAAGAGATTCCTAAGGGCCTCAACATTCGGTTTTGAGAGCTTTAGAGGTGCTAAGATTTCTTAGTTTGGTCCTATTTCCCTTCAAGATTTTTACTTGGCCAAAATTCCCGAAATTTGCTTTCTTCTCTTCATCTGGTGGTAGCCGAATGTGCATAAAAGAGGAAGGGCTAAAAGTCAGCAAGCTTAGAAGATTTTGATCCTTTGCATTTAGTGTTAAGTCGAGAATTGCCTTGTAAACCCCCTCTTCATGCGTTTCTCCTAATCACCTTAAGTGCCGAAATCCAGGTGGTTTTTAGAGACAAGGCCGAATCTTCTGGTAAGAACCTTTTTCTTTCCTTGGGTCGGTTTGAGTAATGCCGACCCTCTGCTATCCCTCTCTTAAAATTTCTTCATATTGCGACAATCAAATATTGACTTATTTCTGTTCAATATGATAGCCGAAACCTCTAAACACCAAAAGGAGTGCCAAATCGTGGTGTTTAAAGGACAAGTCAGTTGTTAAGGTAAGGGACAACAAATTCTTTGGTTGAGAATACATGCTAGGGCCGAATGGCCATGGGTCTCTAAATTAACACTAAATCCGATTTCAGGGAAGGCTATAGTTGTGAATCTTCGAGATTTGGTTAGTGACCAGTTGGTGTAAGGTGAGTGCTATATTCGGGCCACAGTTTATTGGGATTTCTAATTAGGTAATTAGGGCTTTTGACTAATAAGCTATGATGGCCGAATATAGGAGTTATACGAGGACAAGTTCGGGACTTTTTAAATATCACGTAGATCCGGGATTTCTTGTAGACCTTCGATTATTTAGGTGTGTAAGCTCTTACACACTTTATTAGTAATAATTGTTATTATGATAATATTAATAACCTCTCATGTGGAAATTTTGCCTAATAGGCATAAGCTTGGTTTTCGGGTAAGTTCCCTATTACTCGATTTATGATATATGTTGTATATGCCATCATATGCTGCGAAATGCTATGCTATATACGATTGCATGATATATGGAATCTTGATACTTGTGACATGAGCATGATGATGGTGGGATTGATGAGAGGGAGTAATATTCGTGTCGACGGACACCAGTGTTTTGGTAACACATTGTGACTACGGTCACCAGAGGTTTGGTACCTCCAGAGGTTTGGCACCTCATAGCGTCTCGTCCCTGTGGCTTAGTACCACCGTGGGTTGGCCCCACATTTGAGATACGGGATCGACGCCAGTGATTTGGTATCACACGATGGGTTGGCCCCATCATTTGATTGTGACTACGGTCACCAGTGGTTTGGCACCACCAGTGGTTTGGCACCACATGTATTGACGGATATCGTGACTATAAGTCACCAGTGGTTTGGCACCACCAGTGGTTTGGTACCACACGGGGTAGAAAAGGAGCATGGATGGCTAGGTGGGGTTGCATAATTGCATGTCATACTAATATCTTGTGTATGAGTGTTATTTCGGGTCGGGGATTTATACACTGAGTCTTGGTGACTCACCCCTTCCCATATCCTCTTGCAGGTGAGTAGAGCACGGATGCGGAGCCGAGGAGAGCTCGAGGCGGCCATGTTGGTTTTGTGGACTTGAAATTTTATTTTGCCCCGTTTTAAGTTTAATTATTCACTACAATTCGATTGGGTTGTAATATGGCCGCTTATTATTTTGGATGGTTAGGTAGTTGTTTTTACTTTACTTTATAACTGATAAACTTACGAATGGTTATGCAAATCGGTTAAAAGTAACGTTTTCAAAAATAAGTACTCTACGAAATTTTCAAAATGCTACCATCGGGTAACGAAATTTTCTAAGCTATTGATCACTCTAATGTTTTAAAAATCTAATTGATCAAATGGTTTTAAAGGAATAAAGGATTTTCCAACTCTATCGGATTTACCAAATCAACCCACCTGAGTTTTAACGAATACCGTTTTATACCCTTAACAAAATTTAAAATTTCCACTATTAACCCAAACCTTTCAAACTTCCTTATCCCGTGACATACCAGATCCGGTTAAGGCTCGTGGGCCGGGTTTGGGGTGTTACAGTTTTGGTATCAGAGCCCGGTTCAAAAACTCGGCTGTGAGGGCCTAAGACCTAAAAATGTTTTGCTAGATAGGCTTTTGAAAACCCCGTTGAAAATAATTTTGGTTGAACGACATGGCGTCGAGTCTCCGGCACCGATCCGCTCTTGTAAGTACTTTTAATCTATGTATAGATGGTTATCTGTAAATGGGTAGAAAACGGGACGTAGATAGTATGAAAGGTATATGAACTCTAGGACTAGTTACCCCAAACAATCGCATAAGATTCTAATTGCCTAATTAAACAAACCCATGACTAAGTCGCCGAGTTAAGGTGTGGTAACCCTTGTACGCATGTCTAGGATTGGATCCGGAAGAGCTTGGTATTTAAGTGGTCTTAGTGACTCACCTCCTCTTCGCAGGAATCCTACCTGGTGCGTAGCTTCGGTTCGCCCTAACTATGAGGACTTGTTCATGGGCTAAACTCTATTATTAAAACCCGAAAGGGAATTAGCCGCATTTTTTTATAAAGACTCTAGTTTTCAAAGATTTCCCTCAAACCTAGGAGACTTATACTACAAAATTCCTTTGATTTATGGACGTTTTAAAATACCCTTAGGGGTAAATTACAAAAATGCCCCTAGTTTTAAAATTCTACCAAACTACCAATTTGGGAAGAAAATTTTTCTAAAAAGAGAACCCCAAGTTTTGTATTCCCTTGATTTGTCAAGATTTACAACTTACCTTGTTTTGTTACCAAAATACCCCTGTAGGGTAAAAGACGAAAATACCCCCGGGTTAAGAGTTGGACATAGAGAGTGATGGAATAAGTGAACGTGTATCTTCGAATTACGATAGAAGACTTGAAACTTGTTTGATCGAAAGAACAACTTCTTAATTTCGCCCATAAGATTCTTTGCTATTAATGAGTGGAACAGTGACTAACTCATAAAACTTTTAAGACAGATTGCGCCATAAGAAATGAGTACTAGAGGTCGCGGCCGTCGGGGACGCGGTAGAGGCCGGATGGCCGTGACAGAACCAGTCAGGTCGGGCCAAGGATCGGATAATGAGATACCACCCCCACCGCCACCCCCAACTTTTGGTGATGGACCTCAGGATCAGACGGGGGGTGAGTCGGTATCGCAGGCTATGCTGCGTGTGCTAGAAATGATGGCTGAGACCAATAGAGGGGCAGGCGCTCGGAAGTCTGTATCTGAGCGGCTCCGATCCAATGGAGCTGAAGCATTCCGGGGTGTGTCAGGTGTCGCACCCAGTACAGCCGAATATTGGTTAGAATCAACAGAGAGGATCATGGACGATCTCGACTTAACAGATGAGGAGAAGCTGAAAGGAGCAGTGTCGCTACTAAAAGACGAGTCATACCAGTGGTGGCTCACGGTTCGAGACGGCGCCACAGCAGACGACCTTACTTGGGAATACTTCAAAGCTACTTATCAGAAGAAGTATGTGGGCACCAGTTACACTGATACTCAGAGGAAAACCTTTCTGGGACTGGTACAAGGAAATAAGTCGGTATCTGAGTATGAGGCAGAATTTCTGAGGCTGAGCCGCTATGCCCGGGGAGTCGTGTCAACCGAGCACGATCGTTGTGTACGCTTTGAAGACGAACTTAGGGATGACTTAAGGCTGTTGATTGCTCCACAACAGGTGCGTGAGTTCGCTGTTCTTGTGGAAAAGGCCAAGGTGGCCGAAAGAGTCCGGGAGTCGGTGAGGCAGAGCTATGATAGGAGCAAGCAGAAAAGAGGTGTTGGGTCATCTGGATCGGGAAATAGCGCACAGAAGAGGGCCAGACAGAGTGGGCCAAATCAGGCTGGAAGGCCCATGGCTTCTAACCAGAGACCGGCTCAGTGTAATCGTTGTGGAAAGTCACATTGGGGAGGTTGTTACACCGGTGAAAGGGGTTGCTTTGAATGTGGATCTCCAGAACATCGTGTAAGGGATTGTCCTCGGAAGATGGCAAGGAATCAGCCAGAGGGTCAGAACCGTACTCCAGCAAGGAATGTGGGACCACCGCAGAGGGGCCGTGGTAATGGTAGAGGAGGCAATGATCCTAACCGAGGTCGCGGAACTCAGGGCAGAGGAGCAGGCAACACAGAAGCTAGGCAGCCTGGCTTAGTCTACGCAGCGAGACGTCGCGAGGAGGGTGACGCACCGGATGTCATCACCGGTACGTTCCTAATTTTCGGTCTTCCATATGTTGCTTTAATTGATGTGGGATCGACGCATTCATACATTGCCAGTAGTGTGGTAGAGGCTATGAACTTGGATTTTGAGACTGCTCCTAGCGAGATGACTGTAATTAGCCCTCTAGGACACTCTGTGATAGTGAACAAGTTATATAGAGATATACCCCTAGAACTCCAAGGGGTAGTGTTTGTGGCTGATCTGATGGAACTGCCGTTTGGGGAGTTCGACCTAATTCTTGGGATGGACTGGCTGGTTAAGTATCAGGCAAGGTTGGATTGCGCTACTAAGCGCATACTTCTAAAGACGACTGAAGGTGATGAAGTGGTCATGATAGGTAACAGAAGAGATTATCTATCCAATGTAGTGTCTGCCTTGAAGGCCGAGAAAATGATCAAAAAGGGGTGTGAAGCATTGTTGGTTCAGATTTATGCCTTGGAAGCTAAGGAATCAGCAGTGGAGAAGGTCCGAACTGTAAGGGAATTCGCTGATGTGTTTCCTGAAGAACTTCCGGGTCTGCCCCCAGATCGGGAAGTAGAGTTCAGTATAGACTTGTTGCCTGGAACGGCGCCTGTGTCTATAGCACCCTATCGAATGGCACCAAAGGAGTTGGTGGAATTGAAGGCTCAAATTCAGGAACTCTTGGATAGAGGGTTCATCCGACCTAGTATATCTCCGTGGGGAGCACCTGTGTTGTTTGTTAAGAAGAAAGACGGGTCAATGCGGATGTGTATCGACTACCGTCAGCTAAACAAGCTAACGATCAAAAACAGGTATCCGTTGCCTCGGATTGATGACCTGTTTGATCAACTGAAGGGTGCGTCGGTATTCTCAAAAATAGATCTTAGGTCGGGCTATCATCAACTTAAGGTAAAGGAGGCTGATGTGCACAAGACGGCATTTCGTACCCGGTATGGGCATTACGAGTTCTTAGTGATGCCGTTTGGTTTGACCAACGCACCGGCAGCATTCATGGACTTGATGAATAGGGTGTTTCAGCAGTACTTGGATCAATTTGTCGTGGTGTTTATAGACGACATATTGGTTTACTCGAAGACGGAGGAGGAGCATGATAGGCATTTGCGCATAGTTCTACAAGTGCTGAGGGAGGAGCAGTTGTACGCCAAATTCAGTAAGTGCGAATTTTGGCTTAGAGAGGTGACTTTCTTGGGTCACGTGGTGTCAACTGAAGGAATCAGAGTGGACCCCCGCAAGGTCGAAGCGGTGTTGGAATGGAAACCACCTCGGTCAGTGGCGGAAATTCGAAGTTTTCTGGGTCTGGCCGGGTACTATCGAAGATTTGTGGAAGGATTCTCCTTAATCGCAGCACCGTTGACTAAGTTATTAAGGAAAGGAGTCCCATTTGTTTGGTCAGAGAAGCAGCAAGAAAGCTTTGATAAGCTAAGGAAAATTTTGACGGAAGCTCCGGTTTTGGTGCAGCCTGAGGCGGGGAAATTGTTCACGGTTTATTGTGATGCGTCCCATAATGGGTTGGGATGTGTGTTGATGCAGGAAGGGAAGGTAGTGGCCTATGCATCCCGTCAGCTAAGACCGCATGAGGTTAACTATCCGACTCACGATTTGGAGTTAGCAGCAGTGGTCTTCGCTTTAAAAATATGGAGGCATTACTTGTATGGAGAAAAGTCGATAGTCTATACGGATCATAAAAGTTTGAGGTATCTCTTGACTCAGAAGGACTTAAATCTGAGACAACGTCGATGGATTGAACTGCTGAAGGACTACGACTGTTCAATTGAGTACCATCCAGGCAAGGCTAACGTGGTGGCTGATGCGTTAAGCCGAAAGGTCGTGACAGACTTAAGGGCGATGTTTGCTCGTCTTAGTCTATACGACGACGGAAGTCTCTTAGCAGAATTGCAAATTAAGCCAACTTGGATCGAGGAGATTAAGGAAAAACAATTAGGGGATGACAGCTTAAACGCACGGAGGCTACAAGTTCAAGATGGCAGTTTGGAAGGGTATAGATTGACTGGTGATGGGGTGCTGTGTTTTCAAGGACGGCCTTGTATGCCGAATGATGTGGGCTTGAGGCAAAGAATTCTTCAGGATGCGCATAGCAGCCCATACGCTATGCATCCTGGAGGTAGCAAGATGTATGGAGATTTACGTAAGCAGTTCTGGTGGCCAGGATTGAAGCGCGAGGTAACTGAATTCGTGGGAAGGTGTCTCACATGTCAACGGGTAAAGGCTGAACATCAGTTGCCATCTGGGTTACTTCAACCAGTGAAGATTCCTCAGTGGAAATGGGAGAGGATCACTATGGATTTCGTCAGTGGGCTACCCCTCACGCCCAGCAAGAAGGACGCAGTTTGGGTGATTGTGGACCGTCTGACCAAGTCAGCTCATTTCATTCCAGTTAGGGTGGATTATTCGCTTCAGAAGTTAGCTAAGTTGTATGTGGCAGAGATAGTGAGGTTGCATGGTGTGCCAGTGTCGATCATCTCAGACAGAGACCCCAGATTTACGTCGAGATTTTGGAGAGCACTACATCAGGCTTTGGGTACACGGCTGGATTTCAGTACAGCCTTCCATCCACAATCTGACGGGCAGTCGGAAAGAGTTATTCAGATTTTAGAGGACATGTTAAGAGGCTGCGTTTTGGACTTCGGAGGCAGTTGGGAGGAATTTTTGCCATTAGCTGAGTTCGCATACAACAACAGTTATCAGGCAAGCATTAAGATGGCACCATATGAAGCATTGTATGGTAGGAGGTGTCGCACACCTACTTGTTGGACGGAGTTGGGTGAGCGACAGATGTTAGGACCGGAATTGGTTGCAGAAACTGAGGATAAGGTGAAGAAAATCCAAGCTAGGTTGAAAGAAGCCTCGGATAGGCAAAAGTCTTACGCTGATCTCAAACGGAGAGACATAAAATTTGCAGTAGGAGACGAAGTTTTTCTGAAGGTCTCGCCATGGAAGAAGGTGCTAAGATTTGGGAAGAAGGGCAAATTAAGCCCAAGGTTCATTGGACCGTTTAAGGTGCTGAGGCGAGTGGGACCAGTAGCTTATCAGCTCGAGTTACCTGCAGAACTGAGTCAGATTCACGAGGTGTTCCATGTCTCCATGCTTAGACGCTATCGTTCTGATCCATCACACGTCTTGGCAGTGGAGGAAGTTGAGGTGAGTCCAGATTTGACGATGGAAGAGGAACCTGTGCAGATCCTAGATCGGGATGTGAAAGTTTTGCGTAGGAAATCAGTTCCTTTAGTGAAGGTCCTATGGCGGAACCATGGAGTGGAGGAAGCTACGTGGGAGCCCGAGGATGTGATACGACAGCAATACCCCCAACTCTTCTGACCCAGGTAATTTCGGGGACGAAATTATTTTAAGGGGGGTAGAACTGTAACATCCCTATTTAGGAGTCTTTGGCAAATTTACTGATTTCCACGTGTTTGCCTGTTAAATGCTCGTTTGATGCGTGTTGGGGCTTAGTCATAAACCCGGATTAATTTCCGGCCTAAGGCAAAAATTTCTTTTTTTTTTTAATGTCTAGGTGGAAAGAACTAAGTGGAGGAATGTTAAAAATAAATTCAGCAGGTTCTTGGCATAACGAATGCCCTGGCCGAGTGGTCTGGGGCGTTAAGGTGCAGGGTAGGTCTTCAGCAAGCCCGAGTTCGAATCGCCATGGACGCAAGGGAGCTTGTTTTTTTTTCTTTAGCGTTAAAGGAAGGTAGTGTTTAAAAGAAAAGGCTGACGAGTTAGGTCACGAAAGGCATGTTGGAAGAGTGGCAGAAAGCTCGGGTTCATTTCCTTCGGGTCCCGTGTTCGAGCCTTAGGAGCAGCACATAAGGCGTTTGAATTTTTGCTCTTAGCGCTTTAACTAGAGAAGCCTTTGGGGAGAGATTAAAAGGAAGATGTGACGCAATCCTATCACAAAAGTTCAGCAGGCCGAGTGGTCGAGGCACGGGAGTTTCTGCCCCAGGTCTCGGGTTCGAAACCCCTAGGTCGCAGTTGGATATTTTTGTTTTTCGTCTCTGGCATTAATGCGTGCAGGAGCCAGCGACCGAGTGTTTAAGAGGAAATGTTAACGCTTTATGTCATGAAAGACATGCTAGCCGAGTGGCTAGCGCCTGGAGGGTATTGCTCCAGGTCTTGGGTTCGAAACCCCGGGGCAAGAGACTGGTGTTTTATGTTTTTGGCTTCTGGCATTAAATGCGTGAGGAAGCCAAGCCTTGGAAGCATAAAGAGAATTTTTGACGCTTTTATAACAGATACGAAGCAGTGGTCGGATGGTAAGAAACATGAGCAGTTTCCCCCAGGTCTCGGGTTCGAGACCTGGCAACTGCATATGGGGATTTTTTTTTTTATTTATGGCTTTGGTCGGCAGGTAGTAGCCTGCATGGGGACACGCATGCATGTAAAGCATGCTGCCCATGTCCCCTAGGTGTTGCACGGCGTTGGGGGAGGGGGAAAGTAGTGTTATTTTTTTTATTTATTATTATTTATTTTATTTTATTATTTCATCTATATTTACTTATTATTTTAGATGATAATGGAAACATGGGATTTAGCTTTCTCTCTTTATTTTAAGTGTTGGAAATATAAAGAATATTATGGGCATTAGTGCATAGGCTTGGGGGGGTTTGAAATTTAGAAAACAAAGGGAGCTTGGCCGGCCGAATGCTTTGGGCAAAGGTTCCAAATTCCATTTTCTTAAACCATGGCCAAAATGCATTGCTTTGTTCTCCCTTCTCTCCCTTTGTACATGGCCGAATATGAAGAGATTCCTAAGGGCCTCAACATTCGGTTTTGAGAGCTTTAGAGGTGCTAAGATTTCTTAGTTTGGTCCTATTTCCCTTCAAGATTTTTACTTGGCCAAAATTCCCGAAATTTGCTTTCTTCTCTTCATCTGGTGGTAGCCGAATGTGCATAAAAGAGGAAGGGCTAAAAGTCAGCAAGCTTAGAAGATTTTGATCCTTTGCATTTAGTGTTAAGTCGAGAATTGCCTTGTAAACCCCCTCTTCATGCGTTTCTCCTAATCACCTTAAGTGCCGAAATCCAGGTGGTTTTTAGAGACAAGGCCGAATCTTCTGGTAAGAACCTTTTTCTTTCCTTGGGTCGGTTTGAGTAATGCCG
This sequence comes from Gossypium australe, assembly GCA_005393395.2. Classification (NCBI taxonomy): domain Eukaryota; kingdom Viridiplantae; phylum Streptophyta; class Magnoliopsida; order Malvales; family Malvaceae; genus Gossypium; species Gossypium australe. Next base: position 1,384,048 of record CM016614.1, on the reverse strand, counting down.
ACCCTCTGCTATCCCTCTCTTAAAATTTCTTCATATTGCGACAATCAAATATTGACTTATTTCTGTTCAATATGATAGCCGAAACCTCTAAACACCAAAAGGAGTGCCGAATCGTGGTGTTTAAAGGACAAGTCAGTTGTTAAGGTAAGGGACAACAAATTCTTTGGTTGAGAATACATGCTAGGGCCGAATGGCCATGGGTCTCTAAATTAACACTAAATCCGATTTCAGGGAAGGCTATAGTTGTGAATCTTCGAGATTTGGTTAGTGACCAGTTGGTGTAAGGTGAGTGCTATATTCGGGCCACAGTTTATTGGGATTTCTAATTAGGTAATTAGGGCTTTTGACTAATAAGCTATGATGGCCGAATATAGGAGTTATACGAGGACAAGTTCGGGACTTTTTAAATATCACGTAGATCCGGGATTTCTTGTAGACCTTCGATTATTTAGGTGTGTAAGCTCTTACACACTTTATTAGTAATAATTGTTATTATGATAATATTAATAACCTCTCATGTGGAAATTTTGCCTAATAGGCATAAGCTTGGTTTTCGGGTAAGTTCCCTATTACTCGATTTATGATATATGTTGTATATGCCATCATATGCTGCGAAATGCTATGCTATATACGATTGCATGATATATGGAATCTTGATACTTGTGACATGAGCATGATGATGGTGGGATTGATGAGAGGGAGTAATATTCGTGTCGACGGACACCAGTGTTTTGGTAACACATTGTGACTACGGTCACCAGAGGTTTGGTACCTCCAGAGGTTTGGCACCTCATAGCGTCTCGTCCCTGTGGCTTAGTACCACCGTGGGTTGGCCCCACATTTGAGATACGGGATCGACGCCAGTGATTTGGTATCACACGATGGGTTGGCCCCATCATTTGATTGTGACTACGGTCACCAGTGGTTTGGCACCACCAGTGGTTTGGCACCACATGTATTGACGGATATCGTGACTATAAGTCACCAGTGGTTTGGCACCACCAGTGGTTTGGTACCACACGGGGTAGAAAAGGAGCATGGATGGCTAGGTGGGGTTGCATAATTGCATGTCATACTAATATCTTGTGTATGAGTGTTATTTCGGGTCGGGGATTTATACACTGAGTCTTGGTGACTCACCCCTTCCCATATCCTCTTGCAGGTGAGTAGAGCACGGATGCGGAGCCGAGGAGAGCTCGAGGCGGCCATGTTGGTTTTGTGGACTTGAAATTTTATTTTGCCCCGTTTTAAGTTTAATTATTCACTACAATTCGATTGGGTTGTAATATGGCCGCTTATTATTTTGGATGGTTAGGTAGTTGTTTTTACTTTACTTTATAACTGATAAACTTACGAATGGTTATGCAAATCGGTTAAAAGTAACGTTTTCAAAAATAAGTACTCTACGAAATTTTCAAAATGCTACCATCGGGTAACGAAATTTTCTAAGCTATTGATCACTCTAATGTTTTAAAAATCTAATTGATCAAATGGTTTTAAAGGAATAAAGGATTTTCCAACTCTATCGGATTTACCAAATCAACCCACCTGAGTTTTAACGAATACCGTTTTATACCCTTAACAAAATTTAAAATTTCCACTATTAACCCAAACCTTTCAAACTTCCTTATCCCGTGACATACCAGATCCGGTTAAGGCTCGTGGGCCGGGTTTGGGGTGTTACAGTATATTAGGGAAAAACTTAAATAAAATGTAAAACTGGAAGTAGGAATAAGAAATAGGAGGTCCCTAATGAAATTGAGTTTCAATCTATAACCATAAATTTAAAGTAATGTTAGTCTCGGTTTAAGGGACTAGATTGAATAAATTAAAAATTTTGTATAAAATGATAATTGGTTGATTATTTAGAGTTCTATATGTTTTATGTCAATCTGTATCTAACGTCGACACAGATTCGTTGAGAGGGAAAGGAAAGTCCAAAGTCGGTAACGAGCATCTGAAAATTTTGGTTTGCATTTCTATGATTCGAGAACCATTTCTTTTCTGCGTGCTAATATCACTATACATTATATGGAATTGAAGTTGAGTTATTGATGATTGCTTGAGCTGAATTGATATGATTTAGATTAAATATCGAAATAGAAACTAAACTAAATAAAATAGAAAATTGCATGACTTACCTTATATATGAAATTGTTATGAACTTAAATTGACATATGTTATATTGTATGTTGAATTGATAAATTAATGACGAAATAAGCACGATAAAGCATAAATTGAATTGTATAAAAGAGTAATTAAAAGATTATTTTGTAAATTTAAGAATATTAATTGCTCAAAATAAAATATGTCATCTATTTTGTTAAAATGAAAAATAAATATATCTATTAGGAACATGTATATAATTGAGAAAAGATGTCAAGACAAAAAATGTGCAAACAAATGTGACAGTAACTTTTTTATTTTTAAAATAAGTTATTGCATGACATATTTTACAAAAATTATAGATGTTGCTTTTATTTTTTTTTTGCATTATTTTTATTATTTTTAATGGCTTTAGCCACCTCTTTAAAAAAATTTGGCTCTATGTTGCTTTCTAAACATCATTGGGGTCCACTATTCCATTTTACGCCTCCTCCTGCTGGTAGATTCAGTAGCAGTTTCTACTTCTGATTCTGGAGAAGCTGCAATCTCATCAGCTAAGCCAGAAGTTGGCCCATCTGTAGATTCAGTAGCAACTTCTACTTCTGATTCTGGAGAAACTGCAATCTCATCAGCGAAGCCAGAAGTTGGCCCATCCACACTCTGGGAATCATCTCCAGCAGAGCTTTTAAAGTTTTCAACAAGTTTACCTAACCCTGAACTCAAAATTGCATCTTCAGCTTCCAAGGATGCTACCTCATCTAAACCCTTCTCATCATGTCCCTCTACGAATTGGAGTGAGAGCACCAAAGCCAATGAGAACACAACTAAAGGAACCTTTACCATCTTTTATGTTTTTTAAAAGGGTTAAGAAAAAAGTAAGATATATTTTTATTGATGCTTAAGGATGAAAATGAGACCAAGTTTAAAGAGTATAAAATGAGTTATTTTTGGCGAATTTAGGGGCCATTGACTAGTCTGGTGCCTAATAGCCATACACGACAAAAATACATATAACTTCTCTCCACATTTTCAATGGCCATGTTTTTCACTATTATTGGTGGTTTAAATTTACTTCTCTTTGTTTCACTCGAAGACCATGTGGGTGATCGTTGATGTGTTTTAAAGAAAACAAATGTTATGAATAATATACTTATTTTAAGCACGTGCACTATATAAAAAAATTGAATATTGATTAGGGTCTATTAAACTTTTAAATATTTTTCCTCAAAACTTTTAAATACTAAATATTTCATATATCTCAAGAGTATAGTTATAGTGTTTCAAAGTGATATTAGTACGATGATATTTGTGTTAAGAGAATTTATAAGACAACTATGAAATTTTAATTAAGAATAGATATTTGAGTGTGTGACAAATTCTTAACAAATATTGTGAAAAAAGAAGAAGCAATACCATCATACTGACACTAAATTGTAAAAGTTCAATCGTGATAGGTTTTTAATTAGAAATGGGCTTGAGGACTTCAATTGCAATTAACCAAAGGTCCAAAATAGCAATTAAACAATTTTGAGATATGAGCTAGTGCTTTGTGATGGAAGAATCCAATTATTTTGATTAATGATAGATTAAGCTAATAAATTATGATGAAATTAAGATAATTTGATATATCAGGATTTGATTAAAGTATAAATATAAAACCTTAGTGGAAATTTGTTCATCTTTCTTCTTCCTTATTGTCCAAAGCCTAAAAACATAAAAAAACCATTTTTGAAGCTCAATCAATTCGGTCCCTAATTGGGGAGCATTTCCAAGTCTTTTACTAAAAATTTTGTTTGAGGTTGTGGGTGATTGATTTAGCTAGCCCATGTACCAATTTGTAAAACTATTGAAATTTTAGAAAATTGTCATTGTTGATTTCTTGAAGTTTTAGGTGTTTAATTAATAGAAATTGAGTTTAGTTTAATAAAATAACTAACTTGCAAAGCTTAATTGATAGTTTTGTATATTAGGGAAAAACTTAAATAAAATGTAAAACTGGAAGTAGGAAAAACAAAGAGGAGGTCCCTAATGAAATTGAGTTTCAATCTATAACCATAAATTTAAAGTAATGTTAGTCTCGGCTTTAGGGACTAGATTCAATAAATTGAAAATTTTGTATAAAATAATAATTGGCTGATTATTTAGAGTTCTATATGTTTTATGTCAATCCGTATCTAACGTCGACACAGATTCGTTGAGAAGGATATGAAAATTCAAAGTCGTTAACGAGTAGCTGAAAATTTTGGTTTGCATTTTTATTATTCGAGAACCATTTCTTTTCTGCATGTTAATATCACTCTACATTATATGGAATTGAAGATGAGTTATTGATGATTGCTTGAGCTAAATTGATATGATTTAGATTAAATATCGAAATAGAAACTAAACTGAATAAAATAGAAAATTGCATGACTTACCTTATATATGAAATTGTTATGAACTTAAATTGGCATATGTTATATTGTATGTTGAATTAATAAATTAATGACGAAATAAGCACCATAAAGCATAAATTGAATTGTATAAAAGAAGAATTAAACGATTATTTTGTAAATTTAAGAATATTAATTGCTCAAAATAAAATATGTCATCTATTTTGTTAAAATGATAAATAAATATATCTATTGGAAACATGTATATAATTGAGAAATGATGTGACAAAAAATGTGCGAACAAATGTGAAAGTAACTTTTTTATTTTTAAAAGTAAGTAATTGCATGACATATTTTACAAAAATTATAGATGTTGCTTTTTTTTTTTTTGCATTGTTTTTATTATTTTTAATGGCTTTAGCCACCTCTTTAAAAAAATATGGGTATTTGTTGCTTTCTAAACATCATTAGGGTCCACTATGCCATTTTACGCTTCCTCCCTCTAGTAGATTCAGTAGCAACTTCTACTTCTGATTCTGGAGAAGCTGCAATCTCATCAGCTAAGCCAGAATTTGGCCCATCGGCAGATTCAGTAGCAACTTCTACTTCTGATTCTGGAGAAGTTACAATCTCATCAGCGAAGCCAGAAGTTGGCCCATCCACACTCTGGGAATCATCTCCAGCAGAGCTTTTAAAGTTTTCAACAAGTTTAGCTAACCCTGAACTCAAATTTGCATCTTCAGCTTCCTGGGATGCTACCTCATCTAAACCCTTCTCATCATGTCCCTCTACGAATTGGAGTGAAAGCACCAAAGCCAATGAGAACACAACTAAAGGAACCTTTACCATCTTTTATGTTTTTTAAAAAGGTTAAGAAAAAAGTAAGATATATTTTTATTGATCCTTAAGGATGAAAATGAGACCAAATTTAAAGAGTATAAAATGAGATATTTTTGGCGAATTTTGGGGCCATTGACTAGTCTGGTGCCTAATAGCCATACACGACAAAAATACATATAACTTCTCTCCACATTTTTAATGGCCATGTTTAGCACTATTATTGGTGGTTTAAATTTACTTCTCTTTGCTTCACTCGAAGACGGTGTGGTGATCGTTGTTGTGTTTTAAAGAAAACAAATGTTATGAATAGTATACTTATTTTAAGCACGTGCACTATATAAAAATTTATTTGAATATTGATTAAGGTCTATTAATGTAACACCCCAAACCCGGCCTAGACGCTACAACCGAATTCGGAAGTGTTATGGAGAAAAAGTTATAAATCTGATTTCCTTCTTTTTGAAATCATTGTAAACCATTGTTACTTAGTAAGCCTAATTTTTTTGGGAAAGCGTGTTGATGTACTTATTTAATTTAAAATCATTGTTTGATTACATCTTTCAAATAAATCGAATATTTTGCAGCAGAGTTTCTTAAAACGTTATATTTTGGTGAATCGATTTGTTCCTTGGAAACAATTATTTTCAGAAAAACAGTCATTTTCATAAAAATAATTTTATCAATAGCCATGCTAGTAAAGCAAAATAAAAATCCGAAAGCAAAAACAGTTCCAAAAGTCCGGAGAGTCCAAATAATACAGAACTCTCAAAACAGAAATTTAAGTAAGCCAATTTAAGCAAATATTATTTTACGTCAATGTGGATACAACCAAGCTCCTGTTGTACCGACCCCCCTAAGTCTGAGGGTTACTTGAAATTGTCAGACAAACAGAAAATGAATTTTATAACTCAGTGTGCAACTCATAGAAACAGAATCTCAAATTTAGATACGTGGCAAATCAGATACAAACTTATTTCATACTAGAATCAGAATCAGATCAGAATAATACAGAAACAAATATGTATATATAATCCTACCCTCATCCTCTACATACCAGCTCCGACTATCCCATCACACCACGTGGGGTATAAAACACCCACCCAGCCCTACACACCGCTTAGTGTCCATACGTCACTTTTCAGGATAATTGCAGCTGTGCTGCCAGTATACTTGCGAGATATCGCCTCGCACAGAACACTTCCTCACATAATACATATCCCACCCCATAATTTGACATAAACAGTGCATAGTAGATTTTTGAATATACATAACATACATACTCGTATAGAAAAAACAGAACATGCTTGGTACATAACAAATCATACATGTTAGACGTTATTTACGTCATGTTTCATACTATCAAACTATTAGATTTCATTCTTAATAGCTTATTTAAACACATATCGACCCCACGAAAGGTCTATAGCCGATCGGGACGACGTGTACGACCCTATCAAAATGGCCTAGCTGTGTAGGCCACATGACTTGGCACACGACCCACACACCTGTATGGCCCATATGGCCCAAGATGGCCTAGGTTGTGTGTCACACACAGCCTGTCACACGACTGTGTGTCCTACAAAGCCTACCATACAGCCAGCCACACGGCTGTGTGGCGTTGACAAGCCCCAATTTTGGCTTTCATTGATCATCGTTTTTCGAGTTTCTTGTTACACACCTGGTGATAAACCGTAATTGTAACATATTCTAACCCACATTTAATATGCTTTTCGATGATTTATTCCTTGATTTTTATAAAAAGGTGCTTGTAATCCTTTCTTTTCATGTCTTATACCCAGGAAAGCACCCGAGGATGAAAAGAACACAAATCGGGCCCAAAACGGAGTAAATGGGCCTTAGTACAAAATTGAAACGGCCTAGCCCAAAGCCCACACGCCGTGCCTCAACGATCACCTAGAGCACGGCCTCAACTCCGCCTCACACTGCCGTGCCTCAAATTAAAAGTCCGAACACGGTCTTAACTCGATCCACACGGGCGTGTGCCATGGCCGTGCCTCTGTCACTAGAAAGAGCAATTTCAGTCGGAAAAGGATACTTAGGGAGAAAGAATCGCATTCCAAGAGCCTATATATGTCCCCCTAAGTACCACCTTTGAAAAGGCATCAAAGCTAGGCCAAGGAGCCAAGCCGAGAAGGTCAGAGTTAGGAAATAAACGCGAAGATAGCCAGTTGATCCATCCCAAGAAGCCGGAGTTATACTCAAGACGGCGAAATTCTCCTTCAATTCCTTCAAGGGGTTTTAGGGATTTCTTATGTTTTGTTTTATCTTTTCTCTTGTGATGTTTTCTTTATTTATTATGAACTAAACCCCTCAGATACCTGAAGGGGATGAAACCTAGACGAATCTTTTTATTTGGCTTTTAAGTTATATGATGAATTACTTAGTTTGTTCTTAATTATGTTGCTTAATCAAAATCTAATGTGCTTACTTGGAGGAGGAATAGACCCTGCCTAAGAGTAGATCTAACATAATTAAGCGGAGTTGATCGAACGCCTAGAGATAGGGTTACGAGATTTTGCCGGATTAGGGTGAAACCTAATATGGGAGTCCATTGATCGATATACTGCTATCCTAGGGGGTTCTTATAAGTGAACGAGAGTTCCACTAATTAACCTAGGGTTAGACATTATTCGCCTTGAGAGAGGGTTTAATTAGGTTAGGGAGTCCTACTGATCAAGCTAAGTGAAGGAATTATATAATTGAGGGTTAGATAACAAGTGAAGTCTAGGTGGATTCTTTCTGAGGGTATCGTCGTGATTAATTGAGTTTTCTTCAAGTTATTTTCCAAATCGTCCTTTTTGTCTTTGTGTCCTTAGTTTAGTTCTTGTCAATTAGTTTTAAAGCAATCTTCACTTTAATTCTAAGGTTAAATAATAAAAAGAAAGTTAATATTAATACTTTTAGTTCATTTGGGTTCGATAATCCGGTCTTGCCTAAGCTATACTATTGTTCGATAGGTACACTTGCCTTTAATCGTTATCAGAGTTAGCCTTCAGGTTCGATCATTCTTTTATAAATTTTTAAAGCTCTGATTTCAGCGATCAAGTTTTTGGCGCTGTTGCCGGGGAACTAAAATATTAAGAAAACTCTATTTTTATTACTTTAGCCATAATTTTTATTTTTCGCAATTTATTTTTGTTTTTATTCCTTTTTTTACTTTTTACTGAAATTTTCTTTCTTTCTTTTCCTAGCAGGTACCTCTAGTTTATGACTAAAAGGAACCCAAGAGGACCTTTGGTATACGACAGTGAAATCGAAGCCACTGCTCGTAGGAATCGTCGAGAAACCAGGCGAGCCTTAGATTACACAGAAATAGAGGAAGAAGGCAGATCCAATCCTACTGAAGGGATGGACGAAAACAACCCACCACCATGCGACGTGGGGGAAAATAATGCTCCACGTACAATGTTTGATTATGCGAAACCGCATTTAACAGGAGCAGAATCGAGTATTGTTAGGCCTACTATATCTGCTAACAATTTTGAATTAAAGCTTAACACAATACAAATGATTCAACAATTTGTTCAATTTGATGGTTTGCAGGACGAAGATCCAAACACGCATATAGCTAACTTTTTAGAAATCTATGATACCTTCAAAATAAATGGCGTTTCTGATGATGCCATACGTCTTCGGTTATTTCCTATTTCATTAAGAAATAAAGCTAAATAGTGGTTAAACTCATTACAATGAGGGTCAATCACTACATGGGATCAAATGCCTGAAAAGTTCATAATGAAATATTTTCCACCGGTCAAAACGGCCGAATTACGGAATGATATCTCTTCTTTTGTGCAGATGGATTTAGAGACATTATACGATGCATGGGAGAGATTTAAGGATCTCTTGAGGAGGTGCCCACACCATGGCTTACCCTTGTGGTTATAAGTCCAAACCTTCTACAACGGTGTAAACCCCTCAACAAGGCAACTGATTGATTCAGCCGCCGGTGGAACCCTGAACAACAAAACTCCAGAAGCAGCCTACGAGTTCATTGAGGAGATGTCACTGAATAATTATCAATGGCAGGCTTCAAGAACCAAACCGACAAAATCAACAGGAGTCTTTAACGTCAATGCAGTGACCATGCTATCAACGCAACTAGAGATGATGAATAAAAAGCTTGATAGTTTGTATTCTTTGTAGGCACATCCAGTCATGCAGTGCGACGCAAGTGGAACCGTGGCGAATCCTGAGTACCCACCCTACCAACCAGAAGCAGAGAGCGACCAGATGAACTATATAGGTAACAATTTCCGATCCAATAATAATCCTTATAGTAACACTTACAATCCAGGTTGGAGGAACCACCCAAATTTTTCGTGGGGAGGTCAAGGAAATCAAAGGCAACAACCTCCTCAAAATTTCCAAAATTAGCCTTATCCACAAGAGAAGAAAGCAACCCACGAGGAGGTGCTAACAAAATCGGCAAACACAGAAAAACGCCTACAAGACATCGAGAGAACCCTTAAAGATCAACAAGCGTCAATTGAAAAACTTACTGAGTCATGTGGGGAACTCACTAAGACGGTTGGATTACTTACTAAGATGATCTGTGCAATACGAGCAGAAATTTTTCCTAAAGGGACAGAATAGGTAAAAGCTGTCACACTAAGAAGTGGAAAGGAATTAGGCGACCCAAAGAAACAAACCCCAAACGAAGATAACAAGGCAAGCGATGAGGGGATTGAGGACGTAACTCCGGTACGCAATGAGAACAAACTACCAATCCCATACCCAGCAAAGTTAAAAAAGGAACGAATTGATGCCCAATACGGTAAGTTTCTTGAACTTTTTAAGCAAATACATATTAACTTACCCTTTGTTGAAGCCATTTCACAGATGCTGAAGTACGCAAAATTCTTAAAGGAACTCCTGATGAACAAACGAAAACTTGAAGAAGTGTCAACGGTGGAACTTAATGAAGAGTGCTCAGCCATCCTCCAAAATAAGCTACCAACCAAATTAAAAGACCCAGGAAGTTTTACTATCCCTTGTTTAATTGGTAGCTTGAACATTAAGAAAGCATTAGCTGATTTAGGTGCCAGTATAAATTTAATGCCTTACAAAATGTTTAAAAAATTAGATCTTGGGGAACCAACACCTACTAGGATGAGTATTCAGGTAGCAGATAGATCCATTAAATATCCTAGAGGAGTTATCGAAGATGTATTGGTAAAAATTGATAAATTTATTTTCCCTGTTGATTTTGTTATGTTAGACATGGATGAAGACATTAATGTTCCTTTAATCTTAGGGCGTCCTTTTTTAGCCACTGCTAGAGCTCTTATTGATGTAGGTGATGGTAAACTCGCTCTAACGATAGGTGATGAAGAAATCATTTTTCAAATTTATGATGCCATGCGATATTCTAAAGAACAAGATGATTATTTTTATTTTGTTGATACTACTGACCATATTATTCAAAACTCATTACAGGAAATCATACATGACGACACGATGGAACTGTGCCTGACTCAAGAAGAGGGGAAAGAAGATGAAAACAATGAGTTGAATCTAAATACATCGTCATCCAGACAAATGAAAGAAGAAAGCATTGAAAATGATGATGAAATAAAACAGAAACCCTCCATCAAAGAGCCACCCAAATTGGAATTAAAACAGCTACCAAAACACTTAGAATACGCATTCCTCGGGGACAATTTTACACTACCAGTAATCATCTCTTCAGAATTAGAACCCAAGGAAAAAGAAGAGCTGATAAGAGTACTAAGAGAACACAAGAAAGCCATAGCTTGGAAAATTTCTAACATCAAGGGAATAAGCCCTGCGTTCTGCACCCACATAATTTTAATAGAAGAAGAATACAAGCCGTGTGTGCAACCCCAGAGAGGTTAAACCCCAACATGAAAGAAGTGGTCAAAGCTGAGGTAATTAAACTTCTAGATGCAGGAATAATTTATCCTATTTCTGACAGCACTTGGGTGAGTCCTGTGTAGGTAGTTCCAAAGAAAGGAGGAATGACGATAGTACCCAATGAAAAGAATGAGTTAATTCCCACAAGAACAGTTACAGGTTGGAGAGTCTGTATAGACTATAGAAAACTGAATGATGCCACCAGAAAAGATCACTTCTATAACGCCCCAAACCCGGCCTATGCGTTAAGACCAGACTTGGCATGCCACACAATTCGAACTTACGTCCAGTCATCAATGCTTTTAATGAGAAAAAAAAATTTCAAAACGATTTTGAAGATGGAGTTTATCAAAAATCGAGATTTATTTGAAAACCATAATTTTAAAACATGAGAGTTTATAATTTGATTTTCAGAGAAATAATTGGTTAAAAACTTAAATAATTGGTTGAAATAAATTTATAAAAGAGTTTTCACGGGAATTTTACGAGTAAGTGATATTTAAGAAAAGCCCTTTTTTTTATATGTAAGTTTAAGAAAACATTTATAAGAGTTAAACAGCCCCATTTAAGTAACTAAAACATATTAAAATCCATCCACGAATAAAAATCCATAAAAATAATACCAGAGGCCTTATTACATCGCAATTGAAATAGTACTTAGATAAAAAAATACTTAAAAGAAGTTCAAAGTTTTTATAACTCATCATTCGTAGTATGGCCTCCCACGAAATCATCCCCGGCCCAAGCCTCCATCAATTGTCATTACCTGAGAAGGGTAAGAAAACGGGGTGAGTTACTTAGAACTCAGTGTGTAACCCACTTACCGTGTCCACTGGGCCATAACCATATAAACATATATTTGGGCTTGAGCCCATTTACAAATGTACATTATGTAAATCAAATATAAAAATGCATGTGATATGCAATTCCCAACCAAGCCTAATTTCCATCCGCTACACACCACCCGTACCAAGCATCACACCTGTGGGGATCAAGTCAACCCACCCCGCCAACACACCAATCGCAGGCATAAAGCCATTTTAAAAATTGTGGTTAAACCACCAAACTAGATTGTGGCAGAGCCACTCGAACTAGATTTTGGCAACAGGCCTTTCTTCTCTTCATCAATTTTCCCAACCCATGCAATCATGTATATATATAAAACATAACAATACATTCACATGATGAATTTTAACAAAAGACCCATATATCGATCTAGCAGTTTTTCAAATTTGCCCATATAGCAAATTATCAAATTGGCCCATATAGCAATTTACCAAATTGACTCATTAAGGGTATTTTCGTAATTCGGTCCATAGGGACATTTCGTAATTCAGCTCATTAGGGGCATTTTCGTAATTTGGCCCATAAGGGCGTTTTCATAATTCGGTAATCGTACCTACTAAGGGTAATTCGGTAATTTACCCTCTAAGGGTATGATGGTAATTTTTGCAACCTAGGCTTAATTACTAATTTGGGGCATAAAAATCAAAACTGTCCATATGCGTCGTACTGACTAAACTGACTATAACTCGAGTTGGGAAACTTGAAATTTAGATCCGTAAATTTTCCCTGAAACTAGACTCATATAACCTCTTACTGTAATTTTTCTACAATTTTTGGCTCAGCCAATTAGTACAGTTTATTCTTCAAAGTATCCCTTGTTTCACTGTTTGACAGTTCTGCCCTCTCTTTACAAAATCTCAGATATCTTATTGTACATAACTCAAATACTGGTTTCGTTTGATCTAAATAAAAATAGACTCACTAAGGATTCTAATAATATAAACCATGTCCCGTAATTATTTTTCTACAATTTATAGTGATTTTTCCAAGTCAGAACAGGGAATCTCGAAATCACTCTGAACCAGTCTCACAAAAATCTAAAAATCTCATAATATACTAATCCTTTGCTTGCTCCGTTTCTTTTATAAGAAAATAGACTCAATTATCTTTTAATCCATATCTCTTTCACTTTCTAATTCAATTTACACTATTTTTGGTGATTTTTAAAAATTACATCACTGCTGCTAACCAAAACTATTTTGTTACAAAATATGGCTACCACTTCGAACATACGTACGCCCGAGTGGCCATAGATGCTGGTTTGCGGCTTTTCAATCTTTCGACCGATTCACAGAACATTTCATGCAAACATTTAGAGAGGTATGAGATTACACACCCCATTTCAAACATGTATTCGGAAAGTAAGGGATTACACACCTGATTTGGATTTCCCAAAGAACCACTCTTCGTTGATCCACAACGTGATCTCCCTCTATGGAGTCCCGATATCCAACCCCGCCTTCTGACTACCACCACACGCTCCTAACTACCAAGGATAAACCGAATGGAAAGACAAGCTTCAGCTAGCACCACCATCAAGATTCAGCTAAAAGATTAACCGAAATGAAGGATCCAAAAGAAGAAAAAACGTAGCAAGCTTATTAAAATTAGAAGAAAAGATGTAGGGGTTTTGGCTATTGAGAAGAAAACAATTGAAAAGAATGGGAGGTTAAACAAAAGTTGTATGAGTGGTCAGTTTCCAAAAAGAAACAAGAAGAAAGAAAACATATCCAGAGGAGAAAAGAAATGTCAAAAGAGTAGAAAACCGAAACACTAGAATCGAAAATACCAAAAATGCAAAATGAGCAGAAAGTCACTCTCCAATCCACACTTAGAGAAACGGCACTCCCCACATACCAATGGCTGAATATGCTCCCTAAACACACCTCCCAATTTGGCCAACCACTACCACTCTCCAAAGTGCTCCACCATTCACTCACCACCACCTATCATCCCATCATTATGTTCCCACTTCTTCTTTTTTTTTTTAAACACCATACTTTATTGCCGTCTTTCTCATGTGTCAAAAATTGTTTAATGATCGCTGAATTTTTTTATGAGCCAATGAACTATTTTAATCTTTAAAAAAAACAAATGGAAGCATGTGCCAAATTTAAGGCCATACCCCTTTGAACCCTTATATCATGGACGACAAAGCAATATGGAGAATGGGCATGAGTTGTCATGGATAGCAATGAGCATTGATTTGGGATAATTAAAATTGAAGCATGGTGGATGGACGGCAAGCTTTGGGAATAATTAATACATGGCCACCATATTATGTTTCCCAATAATTTTCCATAATTTGACCATGAAGTGGAAGGCACAAGTGAGATTAAAATAACATATGCCATGCATTTAATTGTACCCACAAAGACATGCTCCAATGTGGACGGCAAGGCTTATTTGTTGTGGAAATAAACAATTGAAAACAAGGAATAGTGGGCTAATAATTTAATAAAATTAAAAAAAATGCCCATGTTTTCTTGGTTTCCCACGTAACCATGTAGCCACCAAAAATAAACATGGCCAAATGTTTGCCCACTTGAACAAGTCCATTAAAAATAACGTTGAATGTTTTCCCCATGCACCAAAATGACATGCCTAATGAGCCAAACACAAGAAATAGTGCAAAATGTAGAACTCCTATTTCTAGGATGTTACAACTTCCCTTTGTCCTTCATAGATCAAATGTTGGAAAGATTATCAGGGCACATGTACTACTGCTTCTTGGATGGACTCTCCGACTACTTCCAAATCCCCATAGCTCCTGAAGATCAAGAGAAGACGACATTCACATGCCCATACGATACGTTTGCTTATCGTAGAATGCCTTTTGGATTATGTAATGCTCCTGCTACTTTTCAGCGTTGCATGTTGGCAATCTTTGACGAACTCATGGAAGACATCATGGAGGTATTTATGGATGATTTCTCGGTAATTCTTTCCATCTTTGCCTTAAAAATTTAAAACGAGTTCTAATGAGATGTGAGGAAACAAACCTTGTTTTGAACTGGGAAAAATGTCACTTTATGGTTAGAGAAGGAATTGTGTTGGGACATAAGATTTCTAGTAAAGGGATTGAGGTAGATAAAGAAAAGGTTGAAACCATAGAAAAACGGCCTCCCCCTAGTTTTGTTAAGGCTATTAGAAGCTTTTTAGGACATGCAGGGTTCTATAGAAGATTTATTATGGATTTTTCTGAAATAGCTAAGCCTTTGAAAAAATTACTAGAAAAAGATGTTTCTTTTAATTTCAATCAGGAATGTTTAGATGCATTTAATATCCTTAAAGATAAATTAATAAATGCGTCGATTATAATTGCACCTAATTGGAACTTACCCTTTGAACTAATGTGTGATGCAAGTGATTTTGCATTAGGTGCAGTTTTCGGACAACGAAGAGACAAGCATTTTCAGCCAATTTACTACGCTAGCAGAACATTAACACCCGCACAAGAAAACTACACCACCACAGAAAAAGAATTGCTAGTTGTAGTTTTTGCTTTTGATAAGTTTAGACAATATTTAATATTGTCTAAAGTTGTCGTTTACACTGACCATTCAGCTCTTCGTTATCTTTTAAACAAACTTGATGCAAAACCCAGACTCATACGATGGATTTTACTTTTACAGGAATTCGACTTGGAAATATAAGATAAGAAGGGAGCCGAGAATCTTGCAACAGATCACCTTTCTAGACTTGAAAATCCACACACCAAAGAGCTCGACGAAAGTGAAATAAATGATTCGTTTCCTGAAGAACAACTCTTTTCTATAACATATTCTGAGGTGCCATGGTTTGCAAATATTGCGAATTATTTAGCAGCTAACGTTTTACCAAGAAAATTAACACATCACCAAAAGAAGCGATTCTTTGCTGATGTGAAAAATTATTTTTGGGAAGATCCCTTTCTTTTCCGCATATGTGTAGATCAGGTAATTCAAAGATGTGTTACAAAGACAAAAGCAAGCAAAATCTTGGAGCATTGCCATTCTGGACCATCAGGAGGACACTACAGTGGGATTAAGACAGCATACAAAATTCTCGAATCCGGTTTTTATTGGCCCACTCTATTTAAAGATGCTAACAGGTATGTTGCCTCATGTGATAGATGTCAAAGAATAGGTAATATTTCTAAACGTGATGAAATGCCTCAAACATATATGTTATCATGTGAAATATTTGATGTATGGGGTATTGATTTCATGGGACCATTCCATAATTCGTTTGGAAACAAGTACATTCTAGTAGTAGTTGATTATATGTCAAAATGGGTAGAAGCAGAAGCTTTACCTACCAATGATGCTAGGGTAGTAGTCAAGTTTCTCAAGAAACTGTTTTCCCGATTTGGCACACCAAGAGCCATCATTAGTGATAGGGGTACTCATTTCTGTAATACTCAATTTGAAAAAGTCCTAAAAAATATGGAGTATACCACAGGACAGCCACCCCATATCATCCTCAAACCAGTGGGCAAGTTGAGGTAGCAAACCGAGAACTTAAGCGCATTCTAGAAAAAACGGTTGAATCAAATAGAAAAGATTAGGCTGTTAAAGTGGATGATGCTTAATGGGCCTATAGAACAGCTTTTAAAACACCTCTAGGGACATCCCCTTACAAACTTGTATACGGGAAAAGCTGTCATCTACCATTCGAATTAGAACACAAAGCTTTTTGGGCAATAAAATTTTTGAATTCTGACCTCAAAATTGCAGGAAAGAGAAGAACGATGCAGATGAACGAGCTGGACGAATGGAGAACGGAAGCCTATGAGAACTCAAAACTATACATGGAAGCAACAAAGCGATGCCACGATGCTCGTCTCAAGAATTCTAAACAATTCGAAGTAGGAGACCTGGTCCTACTATACAACTCAAGGCTTAAACTATTCCCGGGAAAGCTGAAATCAAGATGGTCAGGCCCATTTATGATCAAAACAATTTTCCCATATGGCACCATCGAGGTAACTCATCCCACCAAAGGCACATTCAAGGTAAATGGTCACTGACTTAAAATTTATAATGGTGCAGATTTTGGAGATATGAAAGAGGAGCTTATGCTCCATGAGCCTTCTTTTAGAGCCGAAAATAGGGAAAGTCTAGCTTAAGATTATAAACAAGCGCTTCTCGGGAGGAAACCCGAGCACTAACCCACTAACATTTTATTTTCATTTTCTAACACCACACTAAAATAGTCAAAAGAAGTGCATTTTTTCAACACGGCCTTGAGCACGGGCGTGTCCATGGCCGTGTGAAAGACAGGGGACCACCCACGGGCGTGCCAAGAACCGTGCCCAAACAGGGAAAAATTTCTATCTATAAACACAGGCTGCAATACCAGACCACGCCCGTGCCATCTAAGCGTGCAAGGACACTGACTTATTGAGCACGAAAATCACACGCCCATGTGTCCCAACCGTGCGAAGCTACTGACTTGCCCACCACGGGCAAAACACGCCCATGTGTCCTAACCGTGCGAAGATACTGACTTACCACACACGGGCTATACACGCCCGTGCGTCCTAACCGTGCCAACACACTAATTTATCGAGCACAGGCGTGCCCAATGGACACACGGTCGTGCTAAAAAACCTGAACGCGCTCAAACCTGAAAATCGCTAAAAACACGAGCGATTTCAAATTGACACGGGCGTGGCGTCGAACTGTGCCCCCTCCCCTATATATAAAACTTAACCGTCATCCCCCCAAACCTAACCCTGAAATCAGTTTTAGCCTCCCTTCTCCCAAAATCCAGCCACACAACCAAATCTCTCCACCCAAAACCGCCTCCCCTGCCATTTTTCTCAAAAAACCACCCAAAACCAGTCACACGCCCGCACCACAAAACCAGTCACACGCCCGCACCACAGCCGTGCTACCAAGCACCACGCCCACGCCACTACCGCGTTCGTGCAGCAGAGCCACCGCCACTGCCATGCCCCGCCCGTGTTGATCATTTCACACCATACCTGGTTCCCTTTCTTGGTTAAATATTTGATAAACTTTATTGCATTCTTGTTTATTTCCAGATTTTGTTTAGATTTAGTCTCAAATGCATGATTTTTAGGAAATTTGTTTTAAGTACTCATAATATTCATTGGTTGTTCGATTTTATACTCATTTTATTCTTGCATTTTAAAATTGATACATTGCTCTGCCCACTATTGTTCAAGAAAATTTTTCACCTGCAATTTAACATGCTCACAAATTCTCAAATTTTTCATGCCTTAATGTGGAATATGACGGCTGTGCTATTGTGGAAGCTTGAAACTGCTTTATATTTGATTACAAATTTCAGGTACCATGTCAACATCCCGAATCAAACGAGTAGCCCCAAGCAAGAAAAGAAAGGGGCCCGGATCATCCTCCGCAAGTGCCTCTACCGAGCTTCGACACCCATTCATCAGATTCCCTCAAGCAACTCAGGACGAACGGTACAAAGAAATCTGGGGTAGACCCCTAGGTACAGGCAGGCGAATTGACTGGAACGCAGTGCAACAAGTTGGGCTCACAACAGATATTCAAGCATTACTCTCAACTTACCCGTGGGGGAACTTCTTCTCAATCGACAAGCCCACATATTTGGAGCTCACATTGGAATTTTGCACCACCTTCACATTGCAAACGGTGACGACTCAGTTCGACGACCCGGGTGCTATCCAATTCCGTCTAGGGGGCTCAGTGCGTCGATAAAGTGTACCACAATTTCAGCGTGGCTCTCGGACTTTACACGCAGGAATTCATAGAAGAAAACCCACTTGCCGAATTAAACCGAGAGCTCCACTGCACTCTGCTCGAATTTTGGCAAAATTTACGCCCCACAACAAGCCACTATGACCCCAGTCACTCTAAGGCGACGGCACTTCCCCCAGCCCTAAGGTATATGCACGCCATTCTCGCGCACACCATCACAGGTCGCAGAGAGGGTACAGGCATCGTAAACAAGCAAGACGTTTACTTCCTATCATGCATGTCTAAAGGACATGTTTCGACTTGGCCTATTTTAACGCATGTGCGATTCAACGTCAGACAGAGCCACACAGGAAGGGGATTTTGTCAATGGGGCCATACATTATGAGGTTGGCTCGACACTTCAACCTCCTCAACACCGACGATCAAATCACCTCTCTCACACTGATGGGCAACATGGTACCTCAAGGCATCCAGACGATGCTACACATGAGGATGATCAAACAACACCGAGGGACCAACCCCCCTCAGTACATTCTAAAGACACCCACAAACGAGGGGGAGGACGAGGACATTCCTAACGATGTCCCACCACCATCAGAGGAGGCACCGAATCTGAGCCAGCATCAATACCGAGCAGCAACATCATTGGCAGACATCTCTGCACGACTCGATCAGTTCGAGCTGTATTTCGCTGAAAACGCTCGGCGCTTAGACGGGATAGAGGCAACGCTTCAACAATATGCCAGCACCTTCACATTTCTTCATCAGCACCACCACCGGATCCAACCAATGATGAGGACTTCTGAGTCCTTTTAAATTGTTATCTTACATTATATTTTCTTTATTTCAAGTCTTTTCTTTTGAGTTGTTTTTATTTTGAACTTTTATCATTGCAAACTTTCACCATTGGCTATCTAGCTATTCAAGCAGTCCTAACCACATATCTATTACATCATCGATAACTAGTGATTTTGCAGAATAAAATACACACTTCACATACACAAACGCACAACTAGGAGAAATACAAAAAGTCACCTGATGCCTCACACTTTCCACATCCTCCAAGGATCTCATTCGTAAATCCAGGAAGTAACACTTTCCCTCTTATCTTTTGAATGATCACTAAATTTATCTTTGTACATTGAGGGTAATGTACATCTTAAGTGTGGGGGGTAAAATGCCTAATTTTTTTCATTATTCTCAAATCCCTGATTTAGTCTTGTTTTTATGCAAAGTTGTCATATTACTAATTAGGATGAAATGATGATTTGTGATTTTATTGACATGTTTTAGAATAAGTCATAGTTAATTGTGCATTGAAATTGAATTTGAAAGAATACTAGAGAATTAAGCTGATAAGTCTCTTTTTGTGAGATTTTGAACCTTATAAAGCATACATTCTTTTTCGTCCTCACTCTTTGATTATGAGTGTGTCTACATGAACTGTTATTCTAGAACTTGCCTACTAGATGCATATCGAGACCACACTTTTGAGTTGATATTACAGAAATGATAAAGGCACCCGACCTAATTTAAAGACTACCTTGAAATTTGAAATTTACAAGGACGATGTCAAAACCCATAATTTTTGTGAGATTTTGAACCTTATAAAGCATACATTCTTTTTCGTCCTCACTCTTTGATTGAGTGTGTCTACATGAACTGTATTCTAGAACTTGCCTACTAGATGCATATCGAGACCACACTTTTGAGTTGATATTACAGAAATGATAAAGGCACCCAGGTATTAACCCACTTACACCACTAAATAGCCTACCCTTAACAAATAACCCCTAGTGAACCCTGTTGATCCAAACAATCATTTTTATTGACTCACCTACTAATATTAACCCAAAGCCTCTTTGTATTCACCCTTCCTTTTGACTACCCTTAAATCGAGATTTTATTTGATCAGTTACCGAAGTATTTTATTCTGGTAATTAAAATTATCTTTTATTACTTAGTTTGTTCTTAAAAAAAAATTTTAAAGTATATTCAGCATTAATAATATGAAAAGTGAGCTTACAAAATCAAAATCTATTCTCAAAAGAGAAGCTCGTATTAATAGTAGGTTTATTACTTTTCAGTTGATAATATTCAGTCTGTTTAGGTATGTATTCATCAATTCGATCACGATTCTAACCCTCTAATTTTGACCTGTAACCACACCTTTAACCCTAGCCCCGTTACAACCCTAACAAAGACCTCTTGATCTGTTTATCATCTCATATTACAGTGGTGGAGATTTGACTTTCAGGCAAGCCTATGGGATTAACTTTTCAGGTACGACTTATGAGCGATCTTTTCCTAAACCTTAAACACTTTAGAGTGATTTGAGTGAACCCTTAGTGAGGACATCAATCCTTGTCAGCTTTGAATTAAAAAGGTAGTTATTTAAATAAGGGGAGACACCTATGTTTTCGAAGTACAAACTCATGACTTATCTCGTTTAAATCTTTAGGACTCTTTAAATTGAATTATCCATGTATGAATTATCTAAAAATTATGATAAGGAATTGTTGATAAGGATTGTAGATCATGGAAAGTTCATTTTAATTGTAAGTTGAGAATTTTGCTTGAGGACAAGCAAAAGCTTAAGTGTGGGGGTATTTGATAAACCGTAATTGTAACATATTCTAACCCACATTTAATATGCTTTTCGATGATTTATTCATTGATTTTTATAAAAAGGTGCTTGTAATCCTTTCTTTACATGTCTTATACCCAGGAAAGCACCGGAGGATGAAAAGAACAACAAATCGGGCCCCAAAACGGAGTAAATGGGCCTTAGTACGAAATTGACACGGCCTGGCCCAAAGCCCACACGGCCGTGCCTCAACGATCACCTAGATCACGGCCTCAACTCCGTCTCACATGGCCGTACCTCAAATTAAAAGTCCGAACACGGTCTGAACTCGATCCACACGGGCGTGTACCATGGACGTGCCTCTGTCGCTGGAAAGAGCAATTTCAGTCGGAAAAGGATACTTAGGGGAGAAAGAATCGCATTCCAAGAGCCTATATATATCTCCTAAGTACCACCTTTGAAAAGGCATCAAAGCTAGGCCAAGAAGCCAAGCCGAGAAGGTCAGAGTTAGGAAATAAACGCGAAGATAGCCAGTTGATCCATCCCAAGAAGCTGGAGTTATACTCAAGACGGCGGAATTCTCCTTCAATTCCTTCAAGGGGTTTTAGGGATTTCTTATGTTTTGTTTTATCTTTTCTCTTGTGATGTTTTCTTTTTTTATTATGAACTAAACCCCTCAGATACCTGAAGAGGATGAAACCTAGATGAATCTTGTTATTTGGTTTTTAAGTTATATGATGAATTACTTAGTTTGTTCTTAATTATGTTGCTTAATCCAAATTTAATGTGCTTAGGTGGAGGAGGAATAGACCCTGCCTAAGAGTAGATCTAACATAATTAAGCGGAGTTGATCGAACGCCTAAAGATAGGGTTACGAGAATTTTCCGGATTAGGGTGAAACCTAATATGGGAGTCCATTGATCGATTTACTGCTATCCAAGGGGGTTATTATAAGCGAACGAGAGTTCCACTAATTAACCTAGGGTTAGACGTTATTCGCCTCGAGAGAGGGTTTAATATAGGTTAGGGAGTCCTACGGATCAAGCTAAGTGAAGGAAATATATAATTGAGGGTTAGATAACAAGTGAAGTCTAGGTGGATTCTTCCTGAAGGTATCGTCGTGATTAATTGAGTTTTCTTCAAGTTATTTTCCAAATTGTCCTTTTTGTCTTTGTGTCCTTAGTTTAGTTCTTGTCAATTTAGTTTTAAAGCAATCTTCACTCTAATTCTAAGATTAAATAATAAAAAGAAAGTTAATATTAATACTTTTAGTTCCTTTGGGTTCGGTAATCATGTCTTGCCTAAGCTATACTACTGTTCGATAGGTAAACTTGCCTTTAATCGTTATCAGAGTTAGCCTCCAGGTTCGATCATTCCTTTATAAATTTTTAAAGCTCTAATTTCAGCGATCACCTGGCTCAATTTTGATGCGAAAGCAACCACGAGGCCTCCGAAACCTAGAAACAGTATCCCAACGATTACTTTAGTGCTTGATTTATGATGGTCACTAAACTAACTATAAATACGACTAAGGCAAGCGCACCTATCGAACAATAGTATAGTTATGGTGAGTTGCGAATATCATATCCACGAGGACTAAAAGTATTAGTAATTACCTTTTTTCTATTATTTAGTCAACAAGTTGGAGTGTTTGTGTTTTAATCTAAAATTACTAAACTAATTTAACTAAGAACGCAATAGAGAATGAAATGGGAAAATAGTCAAAGATAACCAATGAGATAGACAATGCCCAGGAAAGAATCCACCTAGACTTCACCTATTATTATGAATCTGAATTAAAAGATTTATTCACTTGTGTCTTGATCCATAGAAATCCCTAAATTATGTTAATATCTCTTTCGAGAGTAAGAACAACTGACTCTAGGTTGATTAATTGAAATCTCTTTCTAATTAAAACCCCTATTGTCGCATTAACTCGATCTATGGATTCCCATATTAGATTTGACTCTAATCCGGTAGATTTATGTTGTCCTATTTCTAGGATTGCATGCAACTCCACTCAATTATGCTAGATCTACTATTAAATAGGGACTTTTGCTCCGCTGAAATAAGCACATTAAACATGAATTAATATTCTGGAAATATTAAAATAAGAAATAAGTATACGTAATTGAGAACAAGAATAAAGTATTTATCATGTAAATCAAAAATCAAATAATAAGATTCATTATAGGGAATTAGTTCATAATCCTGAATGAAAGCATATCAAAGTCAGAATACCACAAGACATGAAGAAACTCAATAAAACTTCGAAAGAAATTAAAAGGAGATCTTAGATCTTGAAGGAGATTCGCTTTCGAGTTGATTCCAATGGTGTTCTTCGAGTGTTTTCTTCTTCTAATTGGTATTTATAGACTTTAGAATGCTCAGAAAGCCTTAAAATTAGGTTTTTCTTTGTATTTGGGAAACAGGGTGCGAAATCGACAGGGTCTGGCACATGGGCGTGTGGCCAGGCCGTGGGATCCTTAAAATAGCTCTATTTGTCAAATTTTGGCTCGTTTTTTGCTTCTTTTGCTCTCAAATGCTCTCTTAAGTATAGAAACATGAATTTAAAGTATTAGGAGCATCAAATTCACAAATTTGCATAATTAATCATCGAAAAACGCATTAAGAATGAGATTAAAATATGTTACTTTTATAGCTTATCAATTTACGAGTTCAACAAGAATAAATCGTGAATAAACCCTCTCAAAACCGAACAACGCACACACATACTTACCACCAATGAACAACAATCACAGACACGAATCAGGCCGTTGGAGTGAAACCCACTTTTTACAATCTTCTCCTAAACAAGACATCCGCAGAACTTAAATTCCCAAATTACAACATTGCTTGCCACTTCAAAAGAAAGATCCTAAACCAAACGGACTTACAGAAATCAAAAGTTAAAGAAAAACAAAGCCCCACTTAGCAAGCCGAACGAAGAAAATCAGAAAATTCAAATCGTATTGATTTGAACAAATAATTTGTGAACAGAGTCGAAGGAAGAAGAAAAAGAAATTTGTAGAGAAAAAAAAAAGAAAATGTCAGAAAGAAGAGGAATTTTGGGAAAATAAAATAAAATAAAGATAATATCTCATCTCCCCACTACCTATCAAATCCCACCAAAACTGACCCACTAACACTCTCATCCAACTACCATAGTAAGAATTTCAATCCCACCAAATCTCTACCATACAATCGGTGTGGCACACACTCATAGAAGCAAAAATTGTCATTTTTCTCTCACATGGGATTTCGAACACAAGCCATTGGGCAAACTAACACCTTACCACTTGAACCAACATGCTCATTCTAATATGAGTTGATCGAAAATATAATATAAGTCAAGCAATTAAGGATAAAGCTAGGAACAAAAATAACAAAATTTCAAAAAATGAAACTTAAACCCAAGACCTCAAACACAAACCCATATTACTTAACCACTAAAGCAAATATTTATTTTATGGTAAAATTCGTAAAAACATGATTTAATAAATCAGGGCCTTACAATTAATCTTTTAAATATTTTTCCTCAAAACTTTTAAATACTAAATATCTCGTATATCTCAAGAGTATAGCTATAGTGTTTCAAAGTGATATTCGTATGATAATACTTGTATTTAGAGAATATATAAGACAACTTAGAAATTTAAATTAAAAATAGATATTTGAGTGTGTGACAAATTCTTAACAAATATTGTGAAAAAAAAAAGCAATACCATCAAAACGATAATAAATTGTAAAAGTTCAATCGTTATAGATTTTAATTTAGAATGGACTTTAGGACTTCAATTGCAATTAACCAAAAGTCCAAAATAGCAATTAAACAATTTTCAAATATGAGTTAATGTTTTGTGATGGAAGAATCCACTTATTTTGATTAATGATAGATTAAGTTAATAAAATATGATTAAATTAAGATAATTAGATAAATTAGGATTTGATTAAAGTATAAATATAAAACCTTAGTGGAAATTTGTTCATCTTTCTTCTTCCTTATCGTCCAAAGCCTAAAAACATAAAAAAAAAACCATTTTTGAAGTCAATCAATTCGGTCCCTAATTGGTTAGCATTTCCAAGTCTTTTTTTTTTTAAATTGTTTGAGGTCGTGGGTGCTTGATGTAGCTAGCCCATGTACCAATTTGTTAAACTATTGAAGGTTTAGAAAATTGTTATTGTTGATTTCTTGAAGTTTTAGGTGTTCAATTGATAGAAATTAAGTTTAGTTTAAGAAAATGACTAAATTGTAAAGCTTAATTGATAGTTTTGTATATTAAGGAAAAATTAAATAAAATGTAAAACTGGAAGTAGGAATAAGAAATCGGAGGTCCCTAATGAGTAATAATGGAATTGAATTTCAATCCATTACCTTAAATTTAAAGTAATGTTAGTCTCGTTTTAGGGACTAGACTGAATAAATTGAAAATTTTGTATAAATTGATAATTGATTGACAATTGGTTTATTATTGATAGTTCTATATGTTTTATGTCAATTCGTATCTAACGTCGACCTGACTTTATTGAGAAGGAAAGGAAAATCCAAAGTTGTTGACGAGTAGCTCTGAATTTTGGTTTGTATTTCTATGATTTGAGAACAATTTCTTTTCTGCATGTTAATATCACTCTACATTATATAGAGTTGAAGTTGAGTTATTGATGAATGCTTGAGCTGAATTGATATGATTTAGATTAAATATTGAAACAGATCACTAAATTGAATAAAATAGAAAATTGCATGACTTACCTAATGTCGAAACCATTTTTAGAGTTTATGAAAAACGAGGATCAACTTTAAAAAATGAAAAAAAATGGGAGTCACCACCAATCTCTTTTTACTTAGGTGTGATTGGATCAACTTATAAAACGTTTTATTTCAAAACATTAATTTTGGTCCACGAAATACAAGAAAACGGGTTCGGGAGTCGGTTACGTACGAGGAAGGGTTAGCACCCTCGTAACGTCCAAAATTTGATACCTAATTGGTAATCTCATGTCCTAATGTCGAAATTTCGAAAAATTTTAAATATGATCCTTTTATTCGAAAGAAGGCCAAGACTTGCTTATTGCAAAGAAATAAAATACCACACCCAATAAGTTAGGATGCAATATCTCAAAACTTCAAAACTAAGCTTGCCTTTTTTGTAGAAAATCCTTACCCTCGAAATACAAAATATTATATTTAATGAGTTAAGATATAACATTATGAACTTCCGAGAATAAGTTTTAATTCTGAAATTTGTAGGTTTAAAAAAGGATATTTGATATAATATTCTGTATTTCGAGGTAAGAATTTTCTACAAAATAAAGGCAAGCTTAGTTTTGAAGTTTTGAGATATTGCATCCTAACTTATTGGGTGTGGTATTTTATTTCTTTGCAATAAGCAAGTCTTGGCCTTCTTTCGAATAAAAGGATCATATTTAAAATTTTTCGAAATTTTGACATTAGGACATGAGATTACCAATTAGGTACCAAATTTTGGGCGTTACGAGGGTGCTAACCCTTCCTCGTACGTAACCGACTCCCGAACCCATTTTCTTGTATTTCGTGGACCAAAATCAATGTTTTGAAATAAAATGTTTTATAAGGTGATCCAATCACACCTAAGTAAAACAGGATCGGTGATGACTCCCCTTTTTTTCATTTTTAAATTCGATCCCCGTTTTTCATAAATTCTAAAAATGGTTTCGACAGCTTGGCGACTCCGCTGGGGACCAATAAGAGAGTCAAGTCATAGAATTAGTTATTTTTTTATCCTAGTGTCGGAATTTTGAAAAAAAAATTAAAATATGACCCTTTATTGCATTTATCATCACATATGATTGTTATATTCTTGTGCGCATTGCACTGCATGATCGTTGTGGTCGCACCCTTAAGTGGGAGTGATAAGCTATGCCTTCGTGAGGTTTTCACCTCCTCATGGGCTAGTGGATTGTTTCCGGGATACATCTATACTTAAGTCTTCGTGAAGTTTTCACTTTCGCATGGCCATAGGGAAATGTATTCCCCTGAACCGAACTTGGTCCATATGAGCCTATATGGGTGAGGATCGAGGAATCGGCTGGTTCAGGTACCTCAACTTTAGAACTAAAACCACATATAGACAACCTAAGGGCTCACCCTAAGTAGAACTATGCCAAGCCTTAGTGGTTACCCAGATAGGTGTTTGTTTATTATTTGCTTTATATTTTATTTCATGATACTGACTTATTGTATTTCAATTTTTGTGCATATCATTTCATATTAAAGAAGTATCGATTCACGGTCAGTTTCTAAGTTAGAAAGCTAGTTATGGAGAACGAATTCCTTGATAAAGTGGGGAACAATGCTACCGTCCGCATATGGTCAGAGCAAGCGCAATTGGAGAAAGGGAATAACTTAGCTGACGGGTATGTATCTGAACTATGGTATTTTACTCGTATTAGTATTACACAAAATGAGTTCCAAGAGTTGAAAGTGATATGGGCTCAGTGGGATGATGAGGCTAAGCAGCTATTTTATCGTAATTATAGAGATCTACCCTATTTACTCGACATCAAGGTAGATAAGCATCTGTTCCAGGCCATGACTCAGTTTTGAAACTCCGCCTATAGCTATTTCACTTTCCAGAAAGTAGATTTGGTGCCCACGGTGGAGTGACTAAAGTAATAAAAATCAAGTGTTTCTAATATCTTAGTCCCCGGCAACGGGCCAAAAACTTGATCATGTCCAAACTAACTATGAAAACAAATAAGGCAAGCCCACCTACTTTTGTTATTAAACTCTACCAGACGATTTATTCACTTATTATCCATAGAATTTAATTATATTAATACTCTGGTACACTAGAGTGAATTGGTGGGAATGTTGAGGATAGAGCTGAGAATGGGTCACTAGGTTTTATTTTGTGTAAAAAAATAAATATGAATAACTGAGTAAAATGTTACCAAATGACACGGTAGGGAGCAAAATGTAATAAATTAAAGTTCAATGGCCAAAACCTATACTTAACCAATCATAAGTGACTTTTTTTTTTGAGTTTACCCAAATTCATTATTAGTTTAAATACCAAAAAAAAAATATGATTTTTGTCTCAAAATCCTTTTGGTCTTTTTTTATGGAAATAATAAATCATTGGTTCTTTTTAAATATAGTACATACAGTAAGAAAATGCTTCAACTTTACTATCTTACATTACAGATTTTTACGATAAAAGTACCATGGAGGCCCTTGTACTAGGACCTTGTACTAGGAGTCGGATTACATTTTGCCCCATCTATTCAAAAAGTGGGCAAATTTGTCCCTACACATTAGATCAAACAACAAATTGGTTATTCTGTTAAAATTTCCATCCATTTCTATTACTAAAAATTGGTCATTGTATGCCAACGTGAGATACACATGGCATGCCATGTGTCACTATTTGGTTATTTCATAATCCACATTTGTTATTAACAGTGCAGATGTATGAAATTTTTAAAGGATAGGACGAATTTTCTCTTCGATCTAACATATAAGATCTAATTTTTCACTTTTTTTTATTAATGGGCAAAATGTAATTTGACTCATTGTACAAGAGCCTTCGTAGTATTTTTACTGAATTTTACTTAGGTTAATGTACTATTCATTTCATTCCGGAAAAGTTAAAAGAGGAATCAAAAGATTATTTTGTAAATTTATGAATATTAATTGCTAAAAATAAAATATGTCATCTACTTTATTAAAATGAAAAATAAATATATCTTTTGGAAACATTTATATAATTGAGAAAATAAGTGACAAAATTGTGCCAATAAATGTTAACGTAACTTTTTTATTTATAAAAGTAAATTATTGCATTACATATTTTACAAAAACTACGGATGTTGCTTTTATTATTTTTTGCAGTGTTTTCTTATTTTTAACGGCTTTAGCCACCTCTTTAAAAAAATTTAGGTATGATGTTTCTTTCTAAACACCATCGAGGTCTACTATGCCATTTTACGCTTCATCCCACTGGCAGATTTAGTAGCAGCTTCTACTTCCGATTCTGGAGAAGCTGCAATCTCATCAGCTAAGCCAGAAGTTGGCCCATCCACACTCTGGGAATCACCTCCAGAAGAGCTTTTAAAGTTTTCAACGAGATTAGTTGCCCCTGAACTCAAAAGTAAATCATCGGCTTCCCGGGATACTTCCTCATCTACAGCCTTCTCATCTTGACCCACTACGAATTGGATTGAGAGCACCAAAGCCAATGAGAACACAACGAAAGGAACCTTTACCATTTTTTATGTTTTTTAAAAGGTTAAGGAAAAAAGTAAGATATATTTTTATTTATGCTTAAGGATGAAAAATGAGACAAAATTTAAAGTGTTTAAAATGAGATAGTTCTGGCTAATTTTGAGGGCCGTTGACTAGTCCAATGCCTAATAGCCATACATAGCAAAAATATATATAACTTCTCTCCGCATTTTCAATGGCCATGTTTATCACTCTTATTGGTGATATAGATTTGCTTCTCTTTGTTTCACTCGAAGACATGGTGGGTGATCGTTGATACGTTTTAAAAAAAACAAATGTTATGAATAGTATACTTATTTTAAGCACATGCACTATATAAAATTTTGAATATTGATTAAGATCAATTAATATTTTAAAAAAATTTCTCCAAACTTTTAAATATTAAATATTTCATATATCTCAAGAGTAATATTTATAGTCTTTCAAAGTGCTATTAATACGGTGATACTTGTTTTTTTTTTCGCTCGATCAAAGATCATACAACGAAGAAAGTTACAAACAACAAGGATTGACCACCCCCACAAAAAACCAACACCCAAATCAAAACCCAAACTCAAAAAACAAAACGACAAATGTAACCCACAAAGGCCATCTCACCCCCACAGAAACTCTGCCCTCAAAGATAACAGAGCACAAAGCATAAAAAACCAACATCATATGACCAAGAAACCAAAGAGTTGAATCCAGTAAATCCAAAACTGCTGAGACAAACCAGCGACCAAAACACAAAAAGAAACTCACCACCAAGCATTGTACATACCATGCCTTCTAATACCTGCGACTGCTAGAGCAAACGCCAAATCATTTCCATTCTTATCAGCAATCGCAAAACAGACATTAAAAAATAAAATAGACATTTGAGTGTGTGGCAAATTCTTAAAGAATATTGTGAAAAAAAAAAAAGCAATACCATCAGACCAGTACTAAATTGTAAAAGTTCAATTGTTATAGATTTTTAATTAGAAATGGGTTTGAGGACTTCAATTGCAATTAACCAAAGGTTCAAAATGACAATTAAACCATTTTGAAATATGAGTCGGTGCTTTGTGATGGAAGAATCCACTTATTTTTATTAATGATAGATTGAGTTAATAAATTTTGATTAAATTAAGTTACCTAGATAATTAAAGATTAGATTAATGTATAAATATAAAATCTTAGTGGAAATTTATTCATCTTTCTTCTTCCTTGTCATCCAAAGCCTAAAAACCTTAAAAAACCATTTTTGAAGCTCAATCAATTCGATCCATAATTAGTAAGCATTTCCAAGTCATTTTCTTGAAGTTTTAAAAAAATTGTCATTGTTGATTTCTTCAAGTTTTAGGTGTTAAATTGCTAGAAATTAAGTTTAGTTTAATAAAATGACTAAATTGTAAAGCTTAATTGATAATTCAGTATATTAGGGAAAAAATTGAATAAAATGTAAAATTGGAAGTAGGAATAAGAAATAGGAAGTTTGTAATGAGTAACAATGAGATTGAATTTCAATCCAAAGCTTTAAATTAAAAATTATGCTAGTCTCGGTTTCAGGGAGTAAATTGAATAAATTAATTTTTTTATAAATTGATAATTGAATGGGAATTTGCTGACTATTGACAGTTCTATATGTTTTATGTCAATTCGTAGCTAACGTCGACTAAGATTCGTTGAGAAGGAAATGAAAATCCAAAGTCATTGATGAGTAGCTCAGAATTTTGGTTTGTATTTCTATTATTCGAGAACCATTTATTTTCTGCATGTTTATATCACTCTACCTTATATGGAGTTGGAGGTGAGTTATTGATGATTTCTTGAACGGAATTGATGTGATTTAGGTTAGACATCGAAACAAGTACTAAATTGAATAAATAGAAAATTGCATGACTTACTTAATATATGGAATTGTTATAAAATTGAGTTGGTACATGTTATATTCTATGTTGAATTTATAAATTAATGATGAAATAAGCATGATAAAGCATAAATTGAATTGTATAATGAAGTTAGAATTCAGTTACCTTATTAGTTGTTTGGATGAGTCGAATATATTTGGCGTTACTGTTAGAGGATGGGTGTTGTTGATGCTAACTATGGTGAAGGGAGAGGTGAAAGCTTACTTATCTAAGTTGGAGTTTGTGATCGTTAACGGGAGACGGGATGGGAGTTGTTGGGTCCGAGACTATGCTGAGGGAAGAGATTGGTGATGGAGATAATGGGTGAGTGGAAGCTAAGAGAATGTCAATGAGAGAGAATGGTAAGAAAGGTTGGTGATGATTAGCTAGAGTTGAGAGCTGTGGGAACTTTGCTAGTAATGGTTCGGTGAGGTTGAAGTTGGTGGGTTGATTTAGATGACTATGAAACTGTATTGTTAAAGTTGAGATTAGGTCTCGGTTTACAGTAGGCTATGGTGCAGTTTTGCCAAGGTTTAGAGATTGGAGTTTTGAATGGTGGTGATGATAGAGCTGAGATTGGGTCACTAGGTTTTATTTTGAGTAAAAAAATAAATACGAATAATTGAGTAAAATGTTACCAAATGACACGGTAGGGAGCAAAATGTAACAAATTAAAGTTCAATAGCCAAAACCTATATTTAACCAATCATAAGTGGCTATTTTTTGTTTTAGTTTACCCAAATTCATTATTAGTTTAAATCCTAAAAAAATATATATATGATTTTGTCTCAAAATCTTTTTAGTCTTTTTTAGGGAAATAATAAATCATTGGTTCTTTTTAAATATGGTACATACAGTAAGAAAATGCTTCGACTTCACTATCTTACATTACAGATTTTTACGATAAAAGTACCATGGAGGCCCTTGTACTAGAAGTTAGATTACATTTTGTCCCATCTATTTCAAAAGTGGGCAAATTTGTCCCTACACGCTAGATCAAACAGCAAATTGGTTATTCTGTTAAAATTTCCATCCATTTCTATTATTAAAAATTAGTCATTGTATGCCTACGTGAGATACACATGGCATGCCATGTGTCAACATTTGATTATTTTATAATCCACATTTTTTATTAACAGTGCAATAGGACGAATTTTCTCTTCGATCTAACATATAAGATCTAATTTTTCACTTTTTTTTAATAAGAGGCAAAATGTAATTTCACTCATTGTACAGGAGCCTTGGTAGTATATTTACTGAATTTTACTTAGGTTAATGTACTATTCATTTCATTCCGGAAAAGTTAAAAGAGGAATTAAAAGATTTTTTTGTAAATTTATGAATATTAATTGCTCAAAAATAAAATATGCCATCAACTTTATTAAAATGAAAAAAAATATCTGTTGGAAACGTGTATATAATTGAGAAAATAAGTGACAAAATGTGCCAATTAATGTTAATGTAACTTTTTTATTTTTAAAAGTAAATTATTGCATTACATATTTTACAAAAACAATGGATGTTGCTTTTATTATTTTTTGCATTGTTTTTATTATTTTTAACGGCTTTAGATACCTCTTTAAAAAAATTTAGGCCTGATGTTTCTTACTAAACATCATCGGGGTCTATTATGCCATTTTACGCTTCATCCCATCGGCAGATTTAGTAGCAACTTCTACTTTCGATTCTGGAGAAGCTGCAATCTCATTAGCTAAGCCAGAAGTTGGTCCATCCACACTCTGGGAATCATCTCCAGCAGAGCTTTTAAAGTTTTCAACGAGATTAGTTGCCCCTGTACTCAAAAGTAAATCATCGGCTTCCCGAGATACTTCCTCATCTATAGCCTCCTCATCTTGTCCCACTACAAATTGGATTGAGAGCACCAAAGCCAATGAGAACACAACGAAAGGAACCTTTACCATCTTTTATGCTTTTTAAAAGGTTAAGGAAAAAAGTAAGATATATTTTTATTGATGCTTAAGGATGAAAATAAGACAAAATTTAAAGTGTTTAAAATGAGATAGTTCTGGCGAATTTTGGGGGCTGTTGACTAGTTCGGTGCCTAATAGCCATACATAGCAAAAATACATATAACTTCTCTCCACATTTTCAATGGCCATGTTTACCACTCTTATTGGTGATATAGATTTGCTTCTCTTTGTTTCACTCGAAGACATGGTGGGTGATCGTTGATACGTTTTAAAGAAAACAAATGTTATGAATAGTATACTTATTTTAAGCACGTGCACTATATAAAATTTTGCATATTGATTAAGGTCAATTAATCTTTTAAAAAAATTTCTCCAAACTTTTAAATATTAAATATTCCATATATCTCAAGAGTAATATTTATAGTCTTTCAAAGTGCTATTAATACGGTGATACTTGTATCCAGAGAATATATAAGATAACTTAGAAATCTACTTGAAAAATAGATATTTGAGCCTGTGGCAAATTCTTAAAAAATATTGTGAAAAAAAAAAAGCAATACCATCATACCAGTACTAAATTGTAAAAGTTCAATTGTTATAGATTTTTAATTGGAAATGGTCTTGAGGACTTCAATTGCAATTAACCAAAGGTTCAAAATGACAATTAAACCATTTTGAAATATGAGTTGGTGCTTTGTGATGGAAGAATCCACTTATTTTGATTAATGATAGATTGAGTTAATAAATTTTGATTAAATTAAGTTAACTAAAAAATTAAAGATTAGGTTAAAGTATAAATATAAAACCTTAGTGGAAATTTGTTCATCTTTCTTCTTCCTTGTCATCCAAAGCCTAAAAACCTAAAAAAAAAAACCATTTTTGAAGCTCAATCAATTCGATCCATAATTGGTAAGCATTTCTAATTTTGAAGTCGTGTAAGCTTGATTTAGCTAGCCCATGTACCAATTTTAAAATTGTTGAAGTTTTAAAAAAATTGTCATTGTTGATTTCTTGAAGTTTTAGGTGTTAAATTGCTAGAAATTAAGTTTAGTTTAATAAATGGACTAAATTGTAAAGCTTAATTGATAGTTT
The DNA here is from genome assembly GCA_005393395.2 of Gossypium australe. NCBI lineage: Eukaryota > Viridiplantae > Streptophyta > Magnoliopsida > Malvales > Malvaceae > Gossypium > Gossypium australe. The sequence goes on along the minus strand of CM016614.1, from coordinate 1,349,547 downwards.
AGTATATTAGGGAAAAAATTGAATAAAACGTAAAATTGGAAGTGGGAATAAGAAATAGGAAGTCTGTAATGAGTAATAATGAAATTGAATTTCAATCCAAAGCTTTAAATTGAAAGTTATGTTAGTCTCAGTTTTAGGGACTAAATTGAATAAATTGATTTTTTTTGTAACACCCTAAATTAGGGGTTGTGCGTTTGGAGCATAACCCTAGTGTTAGTAGGCCTTAAGATTGGTTTGGGTGTGTTTTAGGGGTTCTTAAAGCTCGAGGATAAAAAGGGAGTGTTTTGGAAATTTGTGAAAATTTTGGGTTAAAGGTGGAAATTGGGTGAAGGAGGCCTTAAGTAAAATTTTTGGAAGGTTTTGGACATGAAAGTCCAAGTGGTAAAGTGGCTTGGGGCGCTGCTTTAGGGGCCTTGGAGGCCTGCGCAAGAAGGGAGGAGGTTCGAGTTGCAAGGGAAGCAGAAAGGGAGAAATCATGTTTTTTGCATTAATGAGGCGCGCGGCTAAGGAGGCTTTAAAAGAAAATCAAGGTGGTTCATGTCACAAATGGAGGTCTTGGCCGAGTGGCTAGGACACTAGCAGCAGGAGAGCTTCGCGAGGACTCGTGTTCGAGTCCTGATGGTAGCGCGTGAGTGTTTTTATTTTGGCTCCTGGCATTAAAGTGAGGAAGCCAGCGAAGTATAGTTTAAAAGAAAATGTGACGCGATATTGGCACGAAGGACGCACTGGCAGACTGGTTGAGCAGCTTGGGGGATTCTCTCCAGGTCTCGGGTTCGAGACCTGGGGGCTGCAGTTGGGGTTTCTTTTTTTTTTTGTCGGCGTGGGAAGGAGGCCTGCATGGGGCATGCACGCATGCATGAAGGCATGTGCCTTTGTTTCTATTCCTGCTACAAGGTATGGGGTATTGTTGTTTTATTATTTTTATTATTTATTATTTTTGCTTGTTTTCAAAAGCTGCATGAGTATGGGAGTTTTATTATTATTTTTTTTAGTATGGATTACATTTGTTTGTTTGTTTATTTTATTTGTTGGAAAAAGGATTTGAATATGGGTAAAGGATTAAACAATGTTTTATTGTTTTTGGTGTAGGAATTTTTCAAGAGAAGTGTTGGTGAGCATGGCCGAGTGGAGCTCCTTAGGACCTTGTTGGTCGGCCTTGGGTGTAGCATAGGGAGCTTGACCGAAATTCTTGTTTTGCCTTTCATTTTCCTTCCAAATTCTTCTTGGCCGAAACTCCTTGTTCTGTTTGTCTTGCCATTTTGCCTTGGCCGAATTAGGGAGCCTCCAAAGGCTGGTATTTTTGGTTTAAGTATGGTGCTAGTATGTGCTAAATGTCCTCTTTCAAAACCTTTCTTCTTCATCCTTGTGTTTTGCCAATTTGCACTTTAGTTTTCATTTGACAAAAGCCGAAAGTTAGACCCCCTTTATGCATTATTTTTCTTCTTCTATCACATCTTCTCCTTTCTTTTACTTTGATTAAATCAAGCCTCTCTTAAAGTCGCCATTGCCGAATATTTCTTCTACGATTGAGGAGCCATAGCCGAATCTTTGTTTTGAAGGTGCTATCGACTACGTGTTTCTTTTGCATGTGTCAATGTTAAGGTGCATTAAGGGAGCTCCCGGGATTTTGAACATCAAGGTAAATGGGTTGTAGTTTCGGCCAAGGGCCATGTTCTTGGTATTCTTGTGTTGGCCGTTTCTAATAAGTTGTTAAGCAGGGATTTGGTAACTACAAGAGCAAGCAAATATTTGGGGACTTGGAAAAGCTAGGTAAGATGTTTAGTATTCGGCCAAGGAGTCATTTTCAAAGTATTCTCGTGTTATTCCGTTTCTAACTATTGTTTAGTAGGGTTTTCGACACAACAAGAATAGGTGACGGTTTCGGGACTTAGTCGAGCAAGGTAAGTGGCTAATAGCATTCGGCCTTAGGCCACACTTTGGTATTGAAGGGTTGACCGATTTTGATGATGGCTTTTAGGGGCAAAAGCGTCAAGTATAAAGGAAGCTTCCGGGATTTCGGCTCGTTGGTAAGAATATTTAGTAAGTATAATCTAGATTTGGTATGTTTAGATTATGATGTTATCGGTTAATCGTTTGGTTCTGATTAAGATATCATTAATGGAGGCAAATATCAGTCAAGAAGGAAAAGGGGAGGTCTCTATTCCGAAGTTTAAGAAACGATCTATCTCGGCGGTGCGAGATTGGCCGCCGGGGTGTGGGCCAGCGTCCGAACAACAGCGTAGGTAGATAGCCGTAGTATCGCTTAGTGATAGCTTCGGGATTGAGGGCATAGAGCTGTTAGTAATCAGGTGCGTAGTTATCGCACTGTTCTCTTGCTTGTTTATATGTGTTATATGTAATTGTACATGTTGTGCATGTTAGCCGAAATAAGGGCTAAGATTGTGAATACCCGTGGTGGGTGATTGAATACTCAGGTCAGTGATTTTCGATAATAAATGATTATTGATGAATGTATAAAAATGTGATGGCATGTGATGTATATTTGTTTCGAGTAATATGTTGCCATGGTACATATATATATGCATGGGACTTGGGATGTGACTATTGGAGGAAGAGGTGTACGCTATGTGCGTGGTCTAATGCTAGCCTCGTGCTACATTAGCGCTTGATGTTAGCTATGTGCTTCATCAAGGGAGGTGTTGGCTAGGTGCCCATCTCGGCGGTTGATAGCTGTGTGCATCACCGTGGACTGATTGATATGTGGGATCCCTATGGGATCGGTGACTTGGCCACGGCCTTGAGCAGTGAGTCTGCCAAGGTAAGATATGTGGATCACTTTATGATCGGTGGCTTAGTCACGGTGGATTAGCCACGGCTTTGAGCAGGGAGTCTGCTAAGGTAGGAGTAACGGATGGACTTAAGATGTGTAACACCCCAAACCCGGTCAACACACCACGACCGAATCTGGTATGTTACGGGGAAAACGAATTATGACGAAGATAGGTTTCCGTTTAAAAGTTTGATAAAACACTTTGCTTGTGTTTTATACTTGTAGAAATCTTGGGCATGATTGTATAAAAACCGATGATGTATTTGAAAATACCGAAATTTCGAAAACTTAATCAGTTATGAAGTTAAAACATAATTATTGACTTAGTAGAAAATCGAGTTTAAGTTTGAAAAACATTTGAGTTTCCTTTATCTCAAATTACAGTGTGATACCCGATGGTATAGTTTAAAACATATCGCTTTGTAGTTTTGAAATCTTTATCTTTCCAAGTTCTAGCAAATTTTAACCCAATTAATTTGTTAAGGCATATTAAAAATCTACTTTAAGCATAAACATAGAAAAACATAATTTAAAGGCCGTTTACAATCCAAAATAGAACCAAATAGAAATAGATAAACTAAAGTACCAAATTTTTTTAAAAGTCAGAGCAAATCCGTAATTACTCATGGCATGAGCACCTCGAGTCCATCCCGGCTCCATGTCCGCGTCTAAGTGTCACCTGAAATGTCAAAGGAGAAGGTGAGTCGCAAGACTCAGTGCATAAATCCCTCTCCCGATGATACAACATGCTAACACACATCATAGCAAAGCAATACAATTAATGCACCCGTTCCTAACCATCCATAACACCTTTTCTACCCCGTGTGGTACCAAACCACTGGTGGTGCCAAACCACTGGTGACCCAAAGTCACGATATCCATCAATGTGGTGCCAAACCACTGGTGACCCAAAGTCACAAATAACCAACTGTGGGGCCAACCCACGTGTGATACCAAATCACTAGCGACAATCCCGTATCTCTCAAGTGGGGCCAACCCACGGTGGTGTTAAACCACAGGGACGAGTCGCAATGAGGTGCCAAACCTCTGGTGTCCCAAAGACACAAGTGTGATACCAAATCACTGGTGACCGTAGTCACGAATCAAATGATGGGGCCAACCCATCGTGTGATGCCAAATCACTGGCGTCGATCCCGTATAATCAACTGTGGGGCCAACCCACTGTGGTGCTAAGCCACTGGGACGAGACGCTGAGGTGCCAAACCTCTGGTGACCCAAAGTCACAAAATATCATCTGTGGTACCAAACCACTGGAGGTGCCAAACCTCTGGTGTCCCAAAGACACGGATATCATATTCCCCCTCCTCTCATATCACCCATACATGTCATACCGATGCAAATCATGTAAATTATGCAATCATGCCATTATGTTTAATATCGCATCTCATATCACATACATCAGCAATCATGATATCATATACCAACAATAGAACTCGTAATGAAACGGACTTACCCGGATCCTTTCACATACCCCATTGGGTACCATATCCATCAACCATATTGTTTTGATCTTAATAAGCAAACAGGTTATTAAACATATCACTAAGTAGATAGTGTGTTAGTTTACACACCTGAAATAACGAAGGTCTAAATCCTAAAGAACCCGTCTAAATCCCTCGATCACCTCGACAACCTTGTTCCTAAAATCGGTCCAACATGGATTAGTCACTCATACCATTCGGCCAAGACCAAATAAACCAAAGGGTTATCATTCGAACCCTTACCTTGCAAACGGTTTGGTTTCCTACCAAACCCGAACCGACAATGGTTCCTCTTACCAATCGGCTACATCCTAAAAAGAAAATGGTTAATCCTTTGAAACCTTAGACTTAATCGAAACTACAAGAATACACCAAAGAACTGCTTCTTACCACCACTTACCGACCGATCACTCAACGAAAAGGCTTCACTTGATCACCCCCAAAATCCAATGGTCCTGTAATGGAATCGGTTCACACAAAACAAGAGATTAACCTCTCTCACCAATCACCACAATCGGTTCTTAGCCAAACCAATAACAACAAAGAACAAGGGAGAAAAGAAATACCCTTCGGCTATGGACTTACCTTCCTCGACGATTGGAAGAAACAAACAAGATCAACACTGCACCAATATTTGGCCAAAATAAACACCACTAGAAGAGAGGGAAGGTTCGGCCAACTCTTAAAACAAGATGGAAAAGCAAAGAATTCGGCTAGGGTGATTTATAATAACCAAACAAGATTCGGTCAGAGTGAAAGAAAAGAGAAACCGAAATGCAAAAGGATAGGGGTTGATATTCGGTCAACAACAGAAATGGGAAAAGAAGAAGAAATGAAAAGGTATAGGAGGGTGAGGTTTCGGCTTGCAAGAGAAGGAATGGAGAAGGTGTTTTGGAGAATGGAGTTTCGTCTTACAAGGTTTCAAGAAGAAAAAAGAAAGTTTGAGAAGAGGAGAGACTAGTTTCGGCTCAACACAAATGAACAAAAAGAAACAAGTGAGAGGGAGAATTCGGCCACACACAAAATTTTATGAAACACAATGCAACATTCGGCAAGTTTTAGGGGGTTTGGTCTTCCGGTTTCAAGAAGAAAAGATGAAGGAGTTTTCTTTAGAAAAAATTCGGCTAACTATGACAAAAGGGAGAATTTTGCTTACCAACACTTGACCGAAAATGCACAACATGCCCATGTGCATTTCGGCACTAGCCCCCCTAACTCACTCACCAACCGGCCACCACCCCAACATACACTAACAACCACTCATTCAAAACACTTTGAACATGTCCACCTCCACAAATCACTCTCCTCCCACCACCTCAGCACTTGACTTGGTCTTAGGCAGAGTTTGAACTGCCTACAACTCCTCCCCTCCATGCCGTCAAAATGGAACAAAAAGTGGGCATCCTGCAGCTTGAACTCAGGACCTCACCCCTTGCAAGTAGCATCACACCCACAAGCCCTTAGTGGCGCCTATCCTGCCACTCCACCAGCTTATTTCTTATGCAACAATTTACCAAATAATATTTATTAACCCCAGCTCCTTCAGCTCCTCTCACCTAAGCCTAGAAACAAAAATTTTCTCTACCACTCAGGCTTACACCTAGCTCATAACTAAGCCCTCAATACACCAAACAACAACATAGCACACCAGACACAAGCAAACAAAGTCATAACAAAAATAGCCCCTAACCCGGGATATTACAGTTCTACCCCCTTAAAATAATTTCGACCTCGAAATTACCTGATCAGAAGAGTTGCGGGTATTGCTGTCTCATCATATCCTCGGCTTCCCACGTAGCTTCTTCCACGCCATGATTCCGCCAAAGAACCTTTACCAAAGGCACAGACTTCCTACGCAGAACCTTCACATCCCGATCTAGAATCTGTACAGGTTCTTCCTCCATGGTCAAATCTGGATTCACCTCGATCTCTTCCACTGCTACCATGTGTGACGAATCTGAACGATAACGCCGAAGCATCGAAACGTGAAATACGTCGTGAATCTGACTTAGCTCTGCAGGCAGCTCAAGCTGATACGCTACTGGTCCCACTCGTCTCAGTACCTTATACGACCCAATAAATCTCGGACTTAACTTGCCTTTCCTTCCGAACCTCAACACTTTCTTCCATGGCGAGACCTTCAGAAAAACTTGATCCCCCACAGCAAACTCTATATCTCTTCGCTTAAGATCGGCATAAGACTTCTGCCGGTCCGAAGCTTCCTTCAATCGAGCCTGAATCAACTTAACCTTGTCTTCGGTTTCAGCAACCAACTCGGGTCCCAACAACTGACGTTCACCCAACTCTGTCCAACACGTAGGTGAGCGACATTTCCTACCATACAACGCCTCATACGGTGCCATCTTGATGCTCGCTTGGTAACTGTTGTTGTAGGCAAACTCGGCTAATGGCAGAAACTCCTCCCAACTACCTCTGAAATCCAGAACACAACCTCTCAGCATATCCTCTAAGATCTGAATAACCCTTTCCGATTGCCCGTCCGACTGCGGGTGAAAAGCCGTGCTGAAATCCAAACGCGTACCCAGAGCCTGATGCAACGCTTTCCAGAACCTTGACGTAAATATGGGATCCCTATCCGAAATGATCGATACTGGCACACCATGCAACCTCACTATCTCTGACACATACAGTTTCGCCAACCTCTGAAGTGAGTAGTCAACCCTCACCGGAATAAAGTGAGCTGATTTAGTCAATCGATCCACAATTACCCAAACTGAATCCTTCTTGCTTGGCGTAAACGGTAATCTACTGACGAAATCCATGGTTATCCTTTCCCACTTCCACTAAGGAATCTTCACTGGCTGAAGCAACCCTGACGGCAACTGATGCTCAGCCTTGACCTGCTGACATGTCAGACACTTCCCTACAAACTCTGTCACTTCTCTCTTCAGACCAGGCCACCAAAACTGCTCTCTAAGATCCCTATACATCTTGCTACCTCCAGGATGCATAGCATATGGACTGGTATGTGCGTCCTGAAGAATCTTCTGCCTCAGCTCAACATCCTTGGGCATACAAGCTTTACCTTGGAAACACAGCACCTCATCACTAGACAAACTGTAACCTTCCAACCCACCATTCTGCACTTGCAACCTCTGCGCACTCAGAACCTCATCCTCTAACTGTTTCTCTCTGATCTGCTCAACCCAAGTAGGCTTAACCTGCAATTCTGCCAGAATGCTTCCGTCGTCATACAAACTCAAATGGGCAAACATCGCTCTTAAGTCCGAAACCACCTTACGGCTCAACGCGTCTGCCACCACGTTAGCCTTGCCCGGATGATACTCAATCGAACAGTCGTAGTCCTTTAGCAACTCAACCCATCTGCGCTGCCTCAAATTCAAATCCTTCTGAGTCAAAAGGTACTTCAGACTCTCGTGATCCGTGTAGACTATCGATCTCTCTCCGTACAAGTAGTGCCTCCAAATCTTCAAGGCGAAGACTACAGCCGCTAACTCCAAGTCGTGCGTCAGATAGTTGACCTTATGTGGCCTCAGCTGCCGAGATGCGTAGGCTACAACCTTACCTTCCTGCATCAGCACACAACCCAAACCCGTATGTGATGCATCGCAGTATACTGTGAATTCCTTACCAGCCTCAGATTGAATCAAAACCGGAGCTTCTGTCAGAATCTTCTTAATCTTATCGAAACTCTCCTGCTGTTTCTCAGTCCAAACAAACGGAATCCCTTTCCTTAACAACTTGGTCATCGACGCTGCGATCAACGAGAAACCTTCTACAAACCTTCGGTAGTATCCTGCCAAACCCAGAAAACTCCGAATCTCAGCCACTGACTTAGGCGGCTTCTAATCGAAAACTGCCTCAATCTTCTGAGGATCCACTCGAATGCCCTCAGCTGACACTACATGACCCAAGAAAGTCACTTCTCTAAGCCAGAATTCGCACTTACTATACTTAGCATACAGCTGCTTCTCCCTCAAAATCTGTAGCACCACTCGTAAATGCGCATCATGCTCTTCCTCTGTCTTCGAGTATACCAGGATATCGTCTATGAAAACCACAACGAACTGATCCAAATACTGCTGAAACACCCTATTCATCATATCCATGAATGCTGCAGGCGCGTTAGTCAACCCGAACGGTATTACCAGAAATTCGTAGTGCCCATACCGAGTCCGAAACGCTGTTTTATGGATATCCGCCTCCTTCACCTTTAACTGGTGATACCCAGACCTCAAGTCGATCTTCGAAAATACCGCCGCACCCTTCAGCTGATCAAACAAGTCATCTATCCGTGGCAACGGATACTTTTTTTTAATCATCAGCTTATTCAACTGGCGGTAGTCTATACACATCCGCATCGTACCATCTTTCTTCTTTACAAAGAGTACTGGCGCTCCCCAAGGCGAAACACTTGGCCTGATAAAACCTCGATCCAACAACTCCTGGATCTGAGCCTTAAGCTCCACCAACTCCTTGGGCGCCATCCTATACGAAGCAATAGACACTGGCGCAGTCCCGGGTAACAGATCTATCCCAAATTCTACCTCACGATCCGGCGGCAAACCCGGAAGCTCCTCAGGAAACACATCAGTAAATTCTCCCACTGTCCGAACTTTCTCTACAGCAGATTCTTTAGCCTCCAAGGCATACACATGAACCACATACGCTTCACAGCCCTTTCTGACCATCTTCTCAGCCTTCAGAGCAGATACCACATTTGATAAGTAATCTCTCCTATTACCTATCATAACCACTTCATCACCCTCAGACGTTTTAAGAACCATGCGCTTAGCCGCGCAATCCAACCTCGCCTGGTACTTAACCAACCAGTCCATCCCAAGAATCAGATCGAACTCCCCGAACGGCAGTTCCATCAGATCAGCAGCAAACACTACCCCTTGGAGTTCTAGGGGTACATCCTTAAACAGCTTATCTACAACTACAGAGTGACCTAAAGGGCTAATTACAGTCATCTGCCTAGAAGATATCTCAGAATCTAAATCCATGGTCTCTACTATACTACTAGCAACGTAAGAATGCGTCGAACCCACATCAATCAAAGTAGTAAATGGAGAACCAAAGATCAAGAACGTACCGGTTATGACGTCCGGTGCGTCGCCCTCCTCTCGGCGCCTCGCTGCATACACTAACCCAGGCAGTTTGGCCTCAGAACTACTTGCACCTCTGCCCGGTGCTCCACGGCCCCGACCAGAACCATTACCTCCTCTGCCATTACCACGACCCCTCTGCAGTGGCGGTCCATTATTCCTGAACTGAGTACGGCCCTGACCCTCGGACTGAATCCTAGCCAACTTACGCAGACAGTCCCTCACTCGATGATCCAGAGAACCACACTCAAAGCAACCTTTTCCACCGGTCCAGCAACCTCCTCAATGAGATTTCCCACAACGGTTACACTGCGGCGGTCCCTGACTAGCAGCAACAAACCTACCAGACTGATTCGGCCCACTCTGTCTAGCTCTTTTCTGAGGATTACCCGACGACCCAGAAGATCCAAAACTCCTCTTCTGCCTGTTCCTGTCCATGCCCTGCCTTACCGACTCCTTAACACCCTCGGCTACCTTAGCCTTCTCAACCAAAACAGCAAACTCACGCTCCTGCTGTGGAGCAATCAGCAACCTAAGTTCATCTCTTAGATCATCCTCAAAACGAACACACCTCTCGTGCTCTGTACCACAATGCCCCTAGCATACCGGCTCAGCCTCAAGAACTCAGCCTCGTACTCTGACACAGACTTACTCCCCTGGACTAGCCTCAAAAATGCTTTTCGCTGCGCGTCGATGTAGCTAGCTCCGATGTACTTTTTCTGATAAGCAGCCTTAAAATAATCCCACGTAAGATCCTCTGCTGCAGCACTGTCCCGAACCGTGAGCCACCACTGGTATGACTCATCCCGAAGAAGCGATACTATGCCCTTCAGCTTCTCCTCAGCAGTTAGGTCTAAATCATCCATAACCCGCTCTGTTGCCTCCAGCCAATACTCAGCCGTGCTGGGAGCAACACCAGAAACACCTCGGAAAACCTCAGCCCCGTTTGCCCGAAGTCACTCAGGCACAGATTTCCTAGCTCCTGCGCCTCCACCTACTCCAACTACCCTCTCTAAAACTCGCAGCATCGCTCGCCTGTGACACTGCGTCGTCCCCAGTCTGATCTTGAAACTCACCACCTCCAGCTGGTGGCGGTACTGGTATCTCATTTTCTAACCCCTGACCAGATCCTACGGGTTCAGAAACTGTCATCCTACCACGACCACGTCCACGACAGCGTCCACCTCGAGCACTCATGACTAAATTCTCTACGTATCTGATTTAGAAGTTTTATGCATCAGTATTTACTCCACTGTTTTAAAACAAAGTCTTATGTATATTAAAGAAGCTTTGTTTTCGCGAGTTCACAGAATCCTATCAGTTTCAGTTTCTAAAGTCATCTTACTATTGCAAGTCATTCAATCACATCTCATCAATATTAAAATCACAAGTAAAAGTGAGGGGTACTTACCTGGGCGAATTTGTGCCGGAGACTCGGTGCCATGCCTTTCAAACCATGCTTTTTAAAACCAAACTCTTAAAACAAACTTTTTAAAACATTTTGGGCCTCAGGCCCACAGCTGAGCTTTTGAACTTGGCTCTGATACCACAATTGTAACACCCCAAACTCGATCAACACACCACGACCGAATCTGGTATGTTACGGGGAAAACGAATTATGACGAAGATAGGTTTCCGTTTAAAAGTTTGATAAAACACTTTGCTTGTGTTTTATACTTATAGAAATCTTGGGCATGATTGTATAAAAACCGATGATGTATTTGAAAATACTGAAATTTCAAAAACTTAATCAGTTATGAAGTTAAAACATAATTATTGACTTAGTCAAAAATCGAGTTTAAGTTTGAAAAACGTTTGAGTTTCCTTTATCTCAAATTACAGTGTGATACCCGATGGTATAGTTTAAAACAAATCGCTTTGTAGTTTTGAAATCTTTATCTTTCCAAGTTCTAGCAAATTTTAACCCAATTAATTTGTTAAGGCATATTAAAAATCTACTTTAAGCATAAACATAGCAAAACATAATTTAAAGGCCGTTTACAATCCAAAATAGAACCAAATAGAAATAGATAAACTAAAGTACCAAATTTTTTTAAAAGTCAGAGCAAATCCGTAATTACTCATGGCATGAGCACCTCGAGTCCATCCCGGCTCCATGTCCGCGTCTAAGTGTCACCTGAAATGTCAAAGGAGAAGGTGAGTCGTAAGACTCAGTGCATAAATCCCTCTCCCGATGATACAACATGCTAACACACATCATAGCAAAGCAATACAATTAATGCACCCGTTCCTAACCATCCATAACACCTTTTCTACCTCGTGTGGTACCAAACCACTGGTGGTGCCAAACCACTGGTGACCCAAAGTCACGATATCCATCAATGTGGTGCCAAACCACTGGTGACCCAAAGTCACAAATAACCAACTGTGGGGCCAACCCACGTGTGATACCAAATCACTAGCGACAATCTCGTATCTCTCAAGTGGGGCCAACCCACGGTGGTGTTAAACCACAGGGACGAGTCGCAATGAAGTGCCAAACCTCTGGTGTCCCAAAGACACAAGTGTGATACCAAATCACTGGTGACCGTAGTCACGAATCGAATGATGGGGCCAACCCATCATGTGATGCCAAATCACTGGCGTCGATCCCGTATAATCAACTGTGGGGCCAACCCACTGTGGTGCTAAGCCACTGGGACGAGACGCTGAGGTGCCAAACCTCTGGTGACCCAAAGTCACAAAATATCATCTGTGGTACCAAACCACTGGAGGTGCCAAACCTCTGGTGTCCCAAAGACACGGATATCATATTCCCCCTCCTCTCATATCACCCATACATGTCATACCGATGCAAATCATGTAAATTATGCAATCATGCCATTATGTTTAATATCGCATCTCATATCACATACATCAGCAATCATGATATCATATACCAACAATAGAACTCGTAATGAAACGGACTTACCCGGATCCGTTCACATACCCCATTGGGTACCATATCCATCAACCATATTGTTTTGATCTTAATAAGCAAACAGGTTATTAAACATATCACTAAGTAGATAGTGTGTTAGTTTACACACCTGAAATAACGAAGGTCTAAATCCCAAAGAACCCATCTAAATCCCTCGATCACCTCGAAAACCTTGTTCCTAAAATCGGTCCAACATGGATTAGTCACTCATACCATTCGGCCAAGACCAAATAAACCAAAGGGTTATCATCCGAACCCTTACCTTGCAAACGGTTTGGTTTCCTACCAAACCCGAACTGACAATGGTTCCTCTTACCAATCGGCTACACCCTAAAAAGAAAATGGTTAATCCTTTGAAACCTTAGACTTAATCGAAACTACAAGAATACACCAAAGAACTGCTTCTTACCACCACTTACCGACCGATCACTCAACGAAAAGGCTTCACTTGATCACCCCCAAAATCCAATGATCCTGTAATGGAATCAGTTCACACAAAACAAGAGATTAACCTCTCTCACCAATCACCACAATCGGTTCTTAGCCAAACCAATAACAACAAAGAACAAGGGAGAAAAGAAATACCCTTCGGCTATGGACTTACCTTCCTCAACGATTGGAAGAAACAAATAAGATCAACACTGCACCAATATTTGGCCAAAATAAACACCACTAGAAGAGAGGGAAGGTTCGGCCAACTCTTAAAACAAGATGGAAAAGCAAAGAATTCGGCTAGGGTGATTTATAATAACCAAACAAGATTCGGTCAGAGTGAAAGAAAAGAGAAACCGAAATGCAAAAGGATAGGGGTTGACATTCGGTCAACAACAGAAATGGGAAAAGAAGAAGAAATGAAAAGGTATAGGAGGTTGAGGTTTCGGCTTGCAAGAGAAGGAATGGAGAAGGTGTTTTGGAGAATGGAGTTTCGGCTTACAAGGTTTCAAGAAGAAAAAAGAAAGTTTGAGAAGAGGAGAGACTAGTTTCGGCTCAACACAAATGAACAAAAAGAAACAAGTGAGAGGGAGAATTCGGCCACACACAAAATTTTATGAAACACAATGCAACATTCGGCAAGTTTTAGGGGGTTTGGTCTTTCGGTTTCAAGAAGAAAAGATGAAGGAGTTTTCTTTAGAAAAAATTCGGCTAACTATGACAAAAGGAAGAATTTTGCTTACCAACACTTGACCGAAAATGCACAACATGCCCATGTGCATTTTGGCACTAGCCCCCCTAACTCACTCACCAACCGGCCACCACCCCAACATACACTAACAACCACTCATTCGAAACACTTTGAAATGTCCACCTCCACAAATCACTCTCCTCCCACCACCTCAGCACTTGACTTGGTCTTAGGCAGAGTTTGAACTGCCTACAACTGCTCTCCTCCATGCCGTCAAAATGGAACAAAAAGTGGGCATCCTGCAGCTTGAACTCAGGACCTCACCCCTTGCAAGTGGCGTCACACCACAAGCCCTTAGTGGCGCCTATCCTGCCACTCCACCAGCTTATTTCTTATGCAACAATTTACCAAATAATATTTATTAACCCCAGCTCCATCAGCTCCTCTCACCTAAGCCTAGAAACAAAAATTTTCTCTACCACTCAGGCTTACACCTAGCTCATAACTAAGCCCCCAATACACCAAACAACAACATAGCACACCAGACACAAGCAAACAAATTCATAACAAAAATAGCCCCTAACCCGGGATATTACAGGATGGGCTTCATAATTGCATATTCATGTGTACGGACTGTGTGGATATGGGCCAAGCCCATATGTGAGGACATGTGTATTAGCTATGCACTGAGTCTTGGTGACTCACCCCCCTTTTTCTACCATTTTGCAGATGAGTAGATCGCGGAGACGGAGCCGGAGAGGACTCGAGGCGGCCATGCATGTTCCTCGATTTTGAAATTTTATTTCGTACTGTTAAAGTTAATATTTATTACATTTTTGTTTGGTTTGTAATATGGCCGCTAGTTATTATTTTGGATGTTTAAGTAGTTGCCTTTACCTTATTTCTATTATATTACTAACGAACTTATAAGCTGTTAAGCAAATCGGTAAAAGCAACGTTTTCAAAATAAGTGCTCGTACGCGTTTTCAAAAACGTTACCATCGGGTAGCAAATTTTACCAAGTTATCAATAACCCCGATATTTCTAAAAATCTAAATGATCAAATGGTTTCAAAGGAAAAGAAAAAGTTTTCAACTCAATCGTATTTATCAAACCAACCTATCTTAGTTTTAGCAAACACCGTTTTACAAATTCAACAATATTTTCAGATTTCCACTATTAATCCGAATCCTTCAAAACGTTTTTACTCCGTGACATACCAGATCCGGTCAAGGCTTGTGGGCCGGGTTTGGGGTGTTACATTTTTATAAATCTATAATTGATTTTGAATTTGTTGACTATTGACAGTTCTATATTTTTATGTCAATTCGTAGCTAACATCGACTCAGATTCGTTGAGAAGGAAATGAAAATCCAAAGTCGTTGATGAGTAGCTCAGAATTTTGGTTTGTATTTCTATTATTCGAGAACCATTTATCTTCTACATGTTTATATCACTCTACCTTATATGAAGTTAGAGGTGAGTTATTGATGATTTCTTGAACGGAATTGATGACTTCTACATGTACTATTCATTTCATTCCGGAAAAGTTAAAAGAGGAATTAAAAGATTTTTTTGTAAATTTATGAATATTAATTGCTCAAAAATAAAATATGCCATCAACTTTATTAAAATGAAAAATAAATATATCTGTTGGAAACGTGTATATAATTGAGAAAATAAGTGACAAAATGTGCCAATTAATGTTAATGTAACTTTTTTATTTTTAAAAGTAAATTATTGCATTACATATTTTACAAAAACAATGGATGTTGCTTTTATTATTTTTTTCATTGTTTTTATTATTTTTAACGGCTTGAGCCACCTCTTTAAAAAAATTTAGGTCTGATGTTTCTTTCTATACATCATCGGGGTCTATTATGCCATTTTACGCTTCATCCCACCAGCAGATTTAGTAGCAACTTCTACTTTCGATTCTGGAGAAGCTGCAATCTCATTAACTAAGCCAGAAGTTGGTCCATCCACACTCTGGGAATCATCTCCAGTAGAGCTTTTAAAGTTTTCAACGAGATTAGTTGCCCCTGTACTCAAAAGTAAATCATCGGCTTCCCGGGATACTTCCTCATCTATAGCCTCCTCATCTTGTCCCACTACAAATTGGATTGAGAGCACCAAAGCCAATGAGAACACAACGAAAAGAACCTTTACCATCTTTTATGCTTTTTAAAAGGTTAAGGAAAAAAGTAAGATATATTTTTTATTGATGCTTAAGGATGAAAATAAGACAAAATTTAAAGTGTTTAAAATGAGATAGTTCTGGCGAATTTTGGGGGCTGTTGACTAGTCCGGTGCCTAATAGCCATACATAGCAAAAATACATATAACTTCTCTCCACATTTTCAATGGCCATGTTTATCACTCTTATTGGTGATATAGATTTGCTTCTCTTTGTTTCACTCGAAGACATGGTGGGTGATCGTTGATACGTTTTAAAGAAAACAAATGTTATGAATAGTATACTTATTTTAAGCACGTGCACTATATAAAATTTTGCATATTGATTAAGGTCAATTAATCTTTTAAAAAAATTTCTCCAAACTTTTAAATATTAAATATTTCATATATCTCAAGAGTAATATTTATAGTCTTTCAAAGTGCTATTAATACAGTGATACTTGTATCCAGAGAATATATAAGATAACTTAGAAATCTACTTAAAAAATAGATATTTGAGCCTGTGGCAAATTCTTAACAAATAATGTGAAAAAAAAAAAGCAATACCATCATACCAGTACTAAATTGTAAAATTTCAATTGTTATAGATTTTTAATTGGAAATGGTCTTGAGGACTTCAATTGCAATTAACCAAAGGTTCAAAATGACAATTAAACCATTTTGAAATATGAGTTGGTGCTTTGTGATGGAAGAATCCACTTATTTTGATTAATGATAGATTGAGTTAATAAATTTTGATTAAATTAAGTTAACTAAAAAATTAAAGATTAGGTTAAAGTATAAATATAAAACCTTAGTGGAGATTTGTTCATCTTTCTTCTTCCTTGTCATCCAAAGTCTAAAAACCTAAAAAAAAAACCATTTTTGAAGCTCAATCAATTCGATCCATAATTGGTAAGCATTTCTAATTTTGAAGTCGTGTAAGCTTGATTTAGCTAGCCCATGTACCAATTTTAAAATTGTTGAAGTTTTAAAAAAATTGTCATTGTTGATTTCTTGAAGTTTTAGGTGTTAAATTGCTAGAAATTAAGTTTAGTTTAATAAATGGACTAAATTGTAAAGCTTAATTGATAGTTTAGTATATTAGGGAAAAAATTGAATAAAACGTAAAATTGTAAGTGGGAATAAGAAATAGGAAGTCTTTAATGAGTAATAATGAAATTGAATTTCAATCCAAAGCTTTAAATTGAAAGTTATGTTAGTCTCAGTTTTAGGGACTAAATTGAATAAATTGATTTTTTATAAATCTATAATTGATTTTGAATTTGTTGACTATTGACAGTTCTATATTTTTATGTCAATTCGTAGCTAACGTCGACTCAGATTCGTTGAGAAGGAAATGAAAATCCAAAGTCGTTGATGAGTAGCTCGGAATTTTGGTTTGTATTTCTATTATTCGAGAACCATTTATCTTCTACATGTTTATATCACTCTACCTTATATGAAGTTAGAGGTGAGTTATTGATGATTTCTTGAACGAAATTGATGTGATTTAGGTTAGATATCGAAACAAGTACTAAATTGAATAAATAGAAAATTGTATGACTTACATAATATATGGAATTGTTATAAAATTGAGTTGGTACATGTTATATTCTATGTTGAATTTATAAATTAATGATGAAATAAGCATGATAAAGCATAAATTGAATTGTATAATGAAGTAGAATTCGGTTACCCTATTAGTTGTTCGGACTGAGTCGAATATATTTAGCATTACTGTTAGAGGATGGGTGTTGTTGATACTAACTATGGTGAAGGGAGAGGTGAAAGCTTACTTGTTTAAGTTGGAGTTTGTGACCATTGATGGGAGACGAGATGGGAGTTGTTGAGGCCGAGACTATGCTGAGGGAAGAGATTGGTGATGGAGATAATGGATGAGTGGAAGCTAAGAGAATGTCAATGAGAGGGAATGGTAAGAAAGGTTAGTGATGACTAGCTAGAGTTGTGAGCTATGGGAACTTTGCTAGTAATGGTTTGGTGAGGTTGAAATTGGTGGGTTGATTTAGATGACTATGAAAGTGTATTGTTAGATGTGAGATTAGGTCTCAGTTTACAGTGGGCTATGGTGCAGATTTCCCAAGGTTTAGAGATTGGAATTTTCATGGTGGTGACGATAGAGCTGAGATTGGGTCACTAGGTTTTATTTTGAGTAAATAAATAATTACGAATAACTGAATAAAATGTTACCAAATGACACGGTAGGAAGCAAAACGTAACAAATTAAAATTTAATGGCCAAAACCTATATTTAACCAATCATAAGTGACTTTTTTTTTTGTTTACCCAAATTCATTATTATTTTAAATCCCAAAAAATATATATGATTTTTGTCTCAAAATCTCTTTGGTCTTTTTAAAGGAAATAATAAATCATTGGTTCTTTTTAAATATAGTACATACAATAAGAAAATGCTTTGACTTTACGATCTTACATTACAGATTTTTACGATAAAAGTACCGTGGAGGCCCTTGTACTAGGAGTCAAATTACATTTTGCCCCATCTATTCAAAAAGTGGGCAAATTTGTTCTTGCATGTTTGATCAAACCGCAAATTGGTTTTTCTATTAAAATTTCCATCCATTTCTATTATTAAAAATTGGTCATTGTATGCCAACGTGAGATACACATGGCATGCCATGTGTCAATATTTGGTTATTTCATAATCCACATTTGTTATTATCAGTGCAAACGTATGAAATTTTTAACGAATAGGACAAATTTTCTCTTCGATTCGATCTAACATATAAGGTCTAATTTTTCACTTTTTCTATTAAGGGGAAAATGTAATTTGGCTCATTGTACAAGAGCCTTCGTAGTATTTTTACTGAATTTTACTTAGGTTAATGTACTATTCATTTCATTCCGAAAAAGTTAAAAGAAGTATTAAAAGATTATTTTGTAAATTTATGAATATTAATTGCTAAAAGATAAAATATGTCATCTACTTTATTAAAATGAAAAATAAATATATCTATTGGAAACGTGTATATAATTTAGAAAATAAGTGGCAAAATGTGCCAATAAATGTTAACGTAACTTTTTTTATTTTTAAAAGTAAATTATTGCATTACATATTTTACAAAAACTATGGATGTTGCTTTTATTATTTTTTGCATTGTTTTTATTTTTAAAAGTAAATTAGTGCATAATTGAAAGTGACCATATTGATGATTTGGTAATGTGATTTTGGCATGAAATTGAATAGCATACTGTGGTACTTGTGTGCCTTGTAGTTGTTGGTATTGATATAGCATGAATTGAATTTTGTTTAGATGTGTTTAAATGCCATTTGAAGTTGTGGTTATATGCAAATTTGGTTGGTGTAGGTGTATGCATTTTGGGTGAGAAATATGGCTTGGTAAATAGCCTATTTTTGTCCACACTGGTGGCGACACGGTCAGGTGACACGGTCGTGTGTCCTCTAGTGTTTAATTAGCAATCAAGTCAGTATGCTCCACACAGTTCAGCACACGGGCGTGTGACTTGGCCGTGTGGTATAAGTCAGCATACCCTACAAGTTTGGCACGGCCTAGCACATGGCCTGCCACAAGGGCGTGTGAGGCCATTTCGAATGGCACACAGGCTCGTCACACGGGCTTGTGGTTGCCCATGTCACCCAAGCCAGAGAGTTACACGGGGTTGGACACAAGCTGGGACATTGCCATGTAATTCCATTTAGAATGTCCACACGGCCTGTGACACGGGCGTGTCTTTGGCCGTGTGAGACACACGGCTGGGCCACACGGGCATGTGTCCACTGTATTTTGTAAAATTTTCTAAGTTTTCCTAAAATTTCCTCAATTATCGGTTTAGTTCTGAAACACTCCTAACGCATGTTTTGGACCTCATAGGCTCATATTAAGGACATTATGAATTATTTATATATGGATTGATAATTTTATAAGAAATGTATGGTTGTATGATTGTTAAGTCTAATAATACTTCGTAACCCTATTCTAGCAATGGATTCGGGTTAGGGGTGTTACAGCCGGGTTTTGGGGTGTTACATAAAACCTTAGTGGAAACTTGTTCATCTTTCTTCTTCCTTGAGCCTAAAAACCTAAAAAAACCATTTTTGAAGCTCAATCAATTCAGTCCCTAATTGGTAAGCATTTCCAAGTCCTTTTTTTGTATTTTTTTTAGGTCGTGGGAGCTTGATTTAGCTAGCCTATGTACCAATTTTAAAAATGTTGAAGTTTTAGAAAATTATCATTGTTGATTTCTTGAAGTTTTAGGTGTTAAATTGATAGAAATCAAGTTTAGTTTAAGAAAATGACTAAATTGTAAAGCTTAATTGATAGTTTTGTATATTAGGGAAGAAATTGAATAAAATGTATAATTGAAAGTATGAATAAGAAATAGGAGGTCCCTAATGAGTACTAATGAAATTGAATTTCAATCCAAAACTTTAAATTTATAGTTATGTTAGTCTCAATTTTAGGGACTAAATTGAATAAATTATAAGTTTTGTATTAATTGATAATTGATATGATTTAGATTAAATATCGAAACAGAGACTAAACTGAATAGAATAGAAATTTGCATGACTAACCTGATATATGAAATTGTTATGAAATTAAGTTGGTATGTGTTATATTGTATGTTGAATTGATAAATTAATGATGAAATAAGCATGATAAAGCATAAATTGAATTGTATAAAAGATGAATTAAAAGATTATTTTGTAAATTTAAGAATATTAATTGCTCAAAATAAAATATGTCATCTACTTTATTAAAATGAAAAATAAATATATCTATTGGAAACGTGTATATAATTGAGAAAATAAGTGACAAAAAATGTGCCAACAAATGTGAAAGTAACTTTTTTATTTTTAAAAGTAAATTATTGCATGCCATATTTTACAAAAACTATGGATGTTGCTTTTACTATTTTTTGCATTATTTTTATTATTTTTAACGACTTTAGCCATCTCTTTAAAAAAATTTGGGTCTGGTGTTGCTTTTATACATCATCGAGGTTTACTATGCCCTTTTCCTCTTCATCTCGCCGGTAGATTCAATAGCAACTTCTACTTCTGATTCTGGAGAAGCTGCAATCTCATCAGCAAAGCTAGAAGTTGCCCATCCACACTCTAAGAATCATCTCCAACAGAACTTTTAAAGTTTTCAACAAGTTTAGCAGCCCCTGAACTCAAAAGTACATCTTCAACTTCCGGGGATGCTGCCTCATCTAAAGCCTTCTCGTCTTGTCCCACTACGAATTGGATTGAGAGCACTAAGGCTAAAGAGAACACAACGAAAGGAACCTTTGCCATCTTTTATGTTTTTTAAAAAGGTCAAGAAAAAAATAAGATATATTTTTGTTGATGCTTAAGGATGAAAATGAGACAAAATTTAAAGTGCTTAAAATGAGATAGTTTTGGTGAATTTTAGGGGCCATTGACTAGTTCGATGCCTAATAGCCATACACAGTAAAAATACATATAACTTCTCTCCACATCTTCAATGGCCATGTTTATCACTCTTATTGGTGATATAGATTTGCTTCTCTTTGTTTCACTCGAAGACATGGTGGGTGATCGTTGATACGTTTTAAAGAAAACAAATGTTATGAATAGTATACTTATTTTAAGCACGTGCACTATATAAAATTATGAATATTGATTAACGTCAATTAATCTTTTAAAAAAGTTTCTCCAAACTTTTAAATATTAAATATTTCATATATCTCAAGAGTAATATTTATAGTCTTTCAAAGTGCTATTAATACGATGATACTTGTATTTAGAGAATATATAAGATAACATAGAAATCTAATTTAAAAATAGATATTTGAGTGTGTGGCAAATTCTTAACAAATATTGTGAAAAAAAAAAAAAAGCAATACCATCATACCAGTACTAAATTGTAAAAGTTCAATTATTGTAGATTTTTAATTAGAAATTGGCTTGAGGACTTTTGTAACAGCCCAGCTTTAGCTAAGTCGGAACAGTGGTTTCAGAACCACAAATTCGATGTCTAGAAAATTATTTTAATATTATTTTTTGGTGTTTATAGCATGTTATTTGATATGTGTGAAAATTTTGTGAGCCAATTTTATCGTTTAATTACCCAATTTGATAAAAGGATTAAATCGCATAAGATGAAAAAGTGAGGTTCTCATAGTTTAAAGTGCTAAAATGCTATGAGATATTAAATTAAAGGTCCTTATTATGAAATTAGACCATGTATATCGACATGTATGGACATGTATGGACATATATTAAGCATGTTTTTTATGTATTAATAAAGGTTAAAATAGTAAAATGCAAAATAAGTAAAGATTAAATAAAACAAACCAAATTTCCTTCCTAGTTATCATCTTCTTCAATGATTCATAAAAGAAGAAAAGCCATTAACAAGCTTTGGAAGGTTCGGCTCTTGCATGTTCTAATTGTAAGTCCATTTTGATTCGGTTTTTGATGATGTTTACGTTTTTGAGATCGTTGCTTTGTGTTCTATTTAGCCCATGCCTTAATTTTTGAATTTGTTAATGATTTTGTGAAGTTCCATTGATGAGTACTTGAGCTTTTGAATGTTTGATGATGAAAAATGAAAGCTTGATGATAGTTTTACATGTATTGTAAAGTGATTTTTGACAAAAATGTCAAAAAGGAATTTAATTGTGAAAAGTGTAAATTGGGTGGATGAAATGTGAAATAAATGAAAGTTTTGGGCTTCTAGGGACCTATATGAAATTCAGCTAGGCTTGGGTTTAATGAAATTTCATGAATTTTGTGTATTTGTGAAATAGGGACTAAATTGTAAAAATGTGGAACTTTAGAGGCTAAAGTGTAAAATGTCCAAATATGTGTTTGTGGAATTGAATGATTTGATGAATAAATAAGTTAATTTTGAATGTATATAGATCAAGAACCAAAGAAATCGGATTTAGATCGGGGAAAATCAAAGGTTATCGAATAGTCGATCCAATCCGTTTATCCCGAATAAGACGTAAGTTCAAATGCAAATAAATGTTTTTAAATTGAATTATATATGTTCAATTGTCATTGAACTGCTATGAATGTTGAATGATCAAATACGAACAAAAATCGACAGGGTTACAATATCCGAAAGTCTCGTACGAACCTTAGGAATAGTATAGGATAAGAATGTCATGACATTAGGATTAACGAGATGTGATTATGTGTAAGACCATGTCTAGGACATTGGCATCATTATGTGATTACGTGTAAGACCATGTCTAGGACATTGGCATCGTTATTTGATTTCGAGTATGACCATAGATGGGCTATCGGCATCGATATGTGATAACATGTAAGACCATATCTGGGATATGGCATTGTACAAGCTATATGTGATTTCCGAGTATCCTTAACAATTCAAAAAGGTTCAACGGGCAAAGTCAAGTCGAGAAATAATGTGTGAACGAGTTAAGTGACTCAGGTACGTACGAGTACAAGTATTGAAAGGTGAAGTATTTGATGAATTCACTTATGATATTGAATATGTATATATTGGGAAAGATTTGTGAGCTTATATGTGCTTACTCATAGTTTGCCTATTGATGGAAATGATGTTAATTCATGTGTAATTTTATTTTTATATGGCTTACTAAGCTTTTAAAGCTTACTTTGTGTGTTCTTTTCCTATTTTATAGATAATCGAAGCTAGCTCAGACTCAGGAATTATCAGGAACATCGTCAAACTATCGATCAACTTGTTGGTACTTTTAGTGCTTTGAAAATATAGTATAGCTTAGTGGCAAGACCGAAATGTTGAACCCAAAGGAACCAAAAGTACTAGTACTGACTTTCTTTTTATTATCTAGCCTAAAATAAAGGATATTGATATTTATCTAACTAGTTACCAAACTAAGGATGCTAAGACACAGAGGATGAATTGGGAAAATACTTTTGGGAAAATCAGTTGATTAAGACAATACCCGAGGAAGAATCCACCTAGACTTCACTTGTTATTTAACTCTGAACCAGACGATTTATTCACTTGACTTGATCCGTAGGATTCCCTAATTTATATTATTATCTCTCTCGAGACTAATAACGTCTAACCCTAGGTTGATTAATTGAAATCTCTTTCTAATTAAAACCCCTAGTGTTGCATTAACTCGATCTATGGACTCCCATATTAGGTTTGACCCTAATCCGGTAGATTTTCGTCGACTTATCTCTAGGAGTGCGATCAACTCCGCTTAATTATGCTAGATCTACTTTTAAACAGGGACTTTTGCTCCTCTAAATAAGCACATCAATACTTGAATCAATATTCTGAAATATCAAAGTAAGAATTAAGAACAAATCAAATATTTATCATACAGTTAAGAAAACAATAACAATATCCGTCTTAGGTTTCATCCCCCTCAGGTATTTCAGGGGTTTAGTTCATAATTATAAAAGAATACATCTCAGAAGAAATTAAATAACAAAACATAAAGAAAACCCTAAAACCCCCTGAAGGAAATTGAAGGGAAAATCTTCAATCTTGAGCGTGATTCCAGCTTTTGAGATGGATCAACTGGCTTTCTTGGAGTAATTCCCTGTATTCAGCCCTCTCTGGCCTTGCTCTCCTCTTTAGGTCATACTTAGGGTGTTTAAATAGGCTTCAGAATGTCTTTCTCAGCCTCTCAGTATCCTTTTCTGAGTGGAATTAAAATAGGTCATGGCAGGGACACGCTCGTGGCACACGCCCGTGTGAATCGAGTCATATGTCGTGTTCGAGCCTGCTAAAGTGGCACGGCCGTGTGGTATGGTCCAGGCCGTTTTGATTTCTTACTTTGGCCCACTTTCTTCATTTTCGGCTCGTTTCTCATTCTTTTCATCCTCCTATGCTCTCCTAAGTATAAAACATGAAATTAACGGATTAGGAGCATCAAATTCCACAATTCAAGGGATAAATCATCCAAAAGTATGCCAAATGTGGGATTAAAATATGTATAAATTACGGTTTATCAATATGTTTTGGTTGTGATAATGGCCATGAGATTTGGCTTTTAAATGGTATATGTTTTAGTTTGTATACATAGTCATGAGTAATGGCTCATTTTGTTATGTTTGGCAAGAATGTGGTTATGGTTATATTTGGATTTTGAAATTGATCTATAAGGTGTGATTAAAGTTGTTAGTTTGATTAGTTAAGTGCTTGTGAATTGATGTTTAATGATATAAATATTTGAATAGGTAGATGATATGGAATTGAGTATTGAAATAGTTGAAATGAATATGGTATGATTATGTATTGGTTGATGAACTTTGGCTGCATATTTGTGTCTTAAATTGATGTCATTTGAGCTTGTGTAGGTATGTGCAAAAAGGGTGGCAAATTAGCTTTGCAAATGGCCTATTTTTGTCCACACGGGAAGAGGCACAGGCGTGTGTCTCAGCCATGTGCGACACACGGTCATGCTACACGGACGTGTGTCCCCTGGTGTTGAAATTGAATTGAAGTTAGTATGCTCCACACGGCCACACACACGGGCGTGTGACCGACCGTGTGGTACAAATCAGTATACCCCCTAAATGGCACTGTAACATCCTAGATTATGGGTTATACGTTCGTGCGTAATTCATGAGATAGTGGGCTCAGTGGGTGTGTTAGATGTGTTCTGAGGAGTTCTAGGAACCCTAAGGTGTATGGAAATGTATGGAAATGTATGGAAATGTATGGAAATGTATGGAAAAGTATGGAAATGTAAGGAAATGTATGGAAATGTATAGAAATGTATGGAAATGTGTGGAAATGTGTGGAAATGTATGGAAATGTAAGGCAATGTATGGAAATGTAAGGAAATGTAAGGAAATGCTTTGGAAACGTTAAGTTTAAAAGAGGAAAGTGAACATTTTTGGAAACTAGGGGATGTAAGGAAATGATGTGGAAATGATTCAAAAGAGGAAAGTAAACATTTCTGGAAACTTGGAAATGTAAGGAAATGTCAAGTTTAAAGAGCCAAAGGAAAATTTTTGGAAACTTGGAAATGTAAAGAAATGTCGAGTTTTAAGGCTTAAAAAGAGAAAACTAAGGCAAGGTGGCCTTAAGAAAAATAATAGGAGGAATTTGACACACAAACAGGCTTGGAAAAGTGGCCTGGAAATGCCACTTAAGGCCTAGGTAAGTGACGCCACCTACATGAGCAAGTGGGCCTGAGTTTGAGTCACATGGGAAGCAAATAAAAGAAATTTTATTTTGCTTCCAGTAGAAGTGAGGTGGACGGCACAAGCTATTTAAAAAGGAAGAGTTTTATTCTCTTTAAAATTCGGCTAAATGATGGATAAATAAGGGATTTATTTATCATTATTTTCAAGAGATAATGGTTGGATTAAATTCTTTTATTTAGTGATAATACAAAGGATAAAGCTATCAAATAGAAGAGTGGTGGCCAAGTAAGGGACTCTAGCTAGTAAATTCGGCTATAAAAGGAATAGAGAGGCCATTCAGCATTATTTACTCTTCCTTGATAACCTCTGCCGAATTTTCTCTGCAACCCCTATTCTTTTCTTCTTCATTCTTCTCCTCTCAATTTTCCAAAAGCCGAAAGCTTGCTAAGATCAAGGCCATAGCCGAATAGTTTGAGACTTCAAGCAAAGGAACTGTCGATATCTAAAGTAAGGGTAAGATCTCACTCGGTTTCATCCTTTTTCTTTTAAGATTTACCGAAATCTAGGACTAATCCCATTAGAAACTTGTTTGCCGAAATTTGGAAGGATCTTTCGGGATTTACTAAGTGTCGACTACAAGGAAGGAGAAGTTCTTTTCCCGAACCATAAGCCGCGTGTTCCCTAGTTATTCGGTGAGTTTCGGGATTTAAAATCCACAAGGTAAGTGTCTATAGCATTCGGCCAAGGCCTATTTTAGTAGTTAGATCTATTATTATGTGTTTTAAGCCGAAAACTAACAGATTCAAGGGATCTAGTGAGTAGCCGATTTCAAAGGAGAAGAATACAAGTTTTCGAGATTTGACTATAGTCAATTCGACAACAAGGTAGGTTTTAAGAATACAAATCCTACTAGGATTTGGTTTTATAGGCTTTATGCTAACATACTAAGGTTACCAAATGTAGGAATTGAGATCTAAAGCAATAGATCAGTTTTTTCGGGATTTCAAGGAATTCGTTAAGCAAATCAGGTGTGTACCCCACACTAACTTTTAATATGTTATATGGCAAATATGTAATATATGCATGTATAAGAATGTGAATATGGCTAAGTACCCTAATGTGGTACAAAGTACTCAGGTATGTTTCCTACTCCTACTAGGATTACGAAATATGTTATATTTAACATGTGAAAAGTAACGTGAATGTGAATTTAAGTATGATATGCATGATATGAATAACATGGGCATTCGGGTTATATGAGAAAGGGGAAGTGAATGTGGTGACTTCGGTCTCACTATCTGAATGTGGTGACTTCGGTCACATTATCTGAATGTGGTAACTTCGGTTACATTATCTGAATGTGATGTCTCATGACACAATTATCTGAATCTGGTGGCTATGCCACGAATTTATATGGGCGATGAGCACGTCGACTGCAGCGACTGCCTTCGATGGTGTGTAGCGGAAGGAGGGTTGACTTAGTAGTCCCCACGGTGTGCAGGTTGGTCCGGGGATGTGTAGCGGATGGCATCTAGGTTTGGGTATGGGTTGCATCATTATTTTATTTGTATATGAATGTGCATGTGATACGTTATGGTATGCCTGATCTATTAAATTTTAGTGTTGTGTACACATTGAGTCTGTTGACTCACCCCGTTGTGGTAACATTTTTCAGGTGATGAACAGTGATGGACCGGGACGGCAGAACTTGTGGTGGCCATGCTTAACTTGAAGTATTATTCAAAATGGACATTTTATTTTATTTAAGTACTTAAGAATTTTATTTTGGGATTATTTGATGTAATAAGGCCATAAGGCCATAGTTGAATTTCTTTATTTCTTTTTACTTTTTATTTATTATGTTTACAAATTATTATTTATGGATCAGCAAATTTATTTTAAAATAAACTCTAAGTATTTTGTCACCTGAAATAAATGGATTTCAATATAAGATAAATTTGGTTTTCAACACAAGGCCAACCCAAAACAATATTTTTTTTTAAAATCGCACAAGTTTTTCCTAAGGAACAAAAGAATTTGAACCGGTTTTCTTGAGGAACATACCAAATCTGGTCAAAGCTCGTGGGCCGGGTTTGGGGTGTTTCAGTTTGGTATCAGAGCCCAGTTTTAAACTCTCGGCCTGTGGGCTAAGGCTCAAAACGTTTTCAAATCGAGCCCAAATGAGTTTTATGGAAGTATTTTATGAAATAAGCAGGTTTTTCTGGCATGGCACCTAAGTCTCCGACCCGAAGTCCACCAGGTAAGTACCCCTAACCTTTGTGTGATATTTATTGTGAACTGTAGAAGGGTAGAAATGGAATGGAATGTAAACTAGCATGATAAGTATTTGAACCCTAGGACTAGTTTACCCCAACTATTACATAAGACTTAATGCTTAATAAAACAAACCTGTGACTAAGTCGCCGAGTTAGGGTGTGGCAACCATTGTGCGCATGTCTAGGATTGGTATTCGGTGGAAGCTTGGTATTTAAGCAGTCCGCGTGACTCACCTCCTCTCCACTCGAATCCTACCTGGTGCGTAGCTTCGGTTCACCCTAACCAAGAGGACTTATTCATAGGCTAAACCCCTAACTAAAACCCGAAAGGGATTAGCCACATTTTTATGGAAACCCTAGTTTTAAAATGACTAAATTACCCTTTTGATTTATACAAGCTATCCCATAAAATGTTTCTGAAATATTTCTTGATTTACAAAATTACTAAAATACCCCTAGTGGTAAAATTACAAAAATGCCCTTGGTTTATAAAATGTCCAACTACCCAACAGTCTTACCAAAATTTCATTATTTTCTAAAGGTTCAAAAACCCTAATTTGCAAAATATCAAAATACCTTGATTTTTGGAAAATTACAAAATTGCCCCTAACTTGCAAAATTACCAAAATGACCTTGATTTCCAAAATTTTTGCAACATCACTGATTTGGAAAACAAAATTCTCAAAAATAACCCTCAAGTTTTATAAATTTTGAAATACCCCTGAATTATTAAACTTTACAAATTTATCCTGATTTGTAAAAATTTACGAAAATACCCCTATAGGACAAATTACGAAAATACCCCTGGGTAGTGGAAAAACAACAACAATGAAAACTACAACATTTCTCTGAATGAACGAAAGTTCAAAATTGATTGATGGATGTATGAATGAAAAGACTGTGTGCATGTATGAATACGAAAGAACCACTCCTAAAATTCTTCTCATAAAACTTCTTCGCGGGTAATAAGTGAAACAAGGACTAATGCATAAAACTTTGTAATCAGATTAAATCGCAACGTTAGAAATAAGTTCTAGGGGACGTGAACTTAGAGATTGTGCCTAGAAAGTATGATGGTTCTATTAAGATCAGAGTGCGCAGCGTAAGCATAGTGCGGTGAGAAAGATTGTACGACTGTTAATAAGTAATTTCGAGGACGAAATTATTTTTAAGGAGGGTAGAACTGTAACATCCTAGATTAGGGGTTATGCATTCGTGCGTAATTCATGAGATAGTGGGCTCAGTGGGTGTGTTGGATGTGTTCTGAGGAGTTCTAGGAACCCTAAGGTGTATGGAAATGTATGGAAATGTATGGAAAAGTATGGAAATGTAAGGAAATGTATAGAAATGTATGGAAATGTATGGAAATGTGTGGAAATGTGTGGAAATGTATGGAAATGTAAGGCAATGTATGGAAATGTAAGGAAATGTAAGGAAATGCTTTGGAAACGTTAAGTTTAAAAGAGGAAAGTGAACATTTTTGGAAACTAGGGGATGTAAGGAAATGATGTGGAAATGATTCAAAAGAGGAAAGTAAACATTTCTGGAAACTTGGAAATGTAAGGAAATGTCAAGTTTAAAGAGCCAAACGAAAATTTTTGGAAACTTGGAAATGTAAAGAAATGTCGAGTTTTAAGGCTTAAAAAGAGAAAACTAAGGCAAGGTGGCCTTAAGAAAAATAATAGGAGGAATTTGACACACAAACAGGCTTGGAAAAGTGGCCTGGAAATGCCACTTAAGGCCCAGGTAAGTGACGGCACCTACATGAGCAAGTGGGCCTGAGTTCGAGTCACATGGGAAGCAAATAAAAGAAATTTTATTTTGCTTCCAGAAGAAGTGAGGTGGACGACACAAGCTATTTAAAAAGGAAGAGTTTTATTCTCTTTAAAATTCGGCTAAATGATGGATAAATAAGGATTTATTTATCATTATTTTCAAGAGATAATGGTTGGATTAAATTCTTTTATTTAGTGATAATACAAAGGATAAAGCTATCAAATAGAAGAGTGGTGGCCAAGTAAGGGACTCTAGCTAGTAAATTCGGCTATAAAAGGAATAGAGAGGCCATTCAGCATTATTTACTCTTCCTTGATAACCTCTGCCGAATTTTCTCTGCAACCCCTATTCTTTTCTTCTTCATTCTTCTCCTCTCAATTTTCCAAAAGCCGAAAGCTTGCTAAGATCAAGGCCATAGCCGAATAGTTTGAGACTTCAAGCAAAGGAACTGTCGATATCTAAAGTAAGGGTAAGATCTCATTCGATTTCATCCTTTTTCTTTTAAGATTTACCGAAATCTAGGACTAATCCCATTAGAAACTTGTTTGCCGAAATTTGGAAGGATCTTTCGGGATTTACTAAGTGTCGACTACAAGGAAGGAGAAGTTCTTTTCCCGAAGGTACACCATAAGCCGCGTGTTCCCTAGTTATTTGGTGAGTTTCGAGATTTAAAATCCACAATGTAAGTGTCTATAGCATTCGGCCAAGGCCTATTTTAGTAGTTAGATCTATTATTATGTGTTTTAAGCCGAAAACTAACAGATTCAAGGGATCTAGTGAGTAGCCGATTTCAAAGGAGAAGAATACAAGTTTTCGGATTTGACTATAGTCAATTCGACAACAGGTAGGTTTTAAGAATACAAATCCTACTAGGATTTGGTTTTATAGGCTTTATGCTAACATACTAAGGTTACCAAATGTAGGAATTGAGATCTAAAGCAATAGATCGGTTTTTTCGGGATTTCAAGGAATTCGTTAAGCAAATCAGGTGTGTACCCCACACTAACTTTTAATATGTTATATGGCAAATATGTAATATATGTATGTATAAGAATGTGAATATGGCTAAGTACCCTAATGTGGTACAAAGTACTCAGGTATGTTTCCTACTCCTACTAGGATTACGAAATATGTTATATTTAACATGTGAAAAGTAACGTGAATGTGAATTTAAGTATGATATGCATGATATGAATAACACGGGCATTCGGGTTATATGAGAAAGGGGAAGTGAATGTGGTGACTTCGGTCTCACTATCTGAATGTGGTGACTTCGGTCACATTATCTGAATGTGGTAACCTCGGTTACATTATCTGAATGTGGTAACTTCGGTTACATTATCTGAATGTGGTGTCTCATGACACAATTATCTGAATCTGGTGGCTATGCCACGAATTTATATGGGTGATGAGCACGTCGACTGCAGCGACTGCCTTCGATGGTGTGTAGCGGAAGGAGGGTTGACTTAGTAGTCCCCACGGTGTGCAGGTTGGTACGGGGATGTGTAGCGGATGGCATCTAGGTTTGGGTATGGGTTTGCATCATTATTTTATTTGTATATGAATGTGCATGTGATACGTTATGGTATGCCTGATCTATTAAATTTTAGTGTTGTGTACACATTGAGTCTGTTGACTCACCCCGTTGTGGGAACATTTTTCAGGTGATGAACAGTGATGGACCGGGACGGCAGAACTTGTGGTGGCCATGCTCAGCTTGAAGTATTATTCAAAATGGACATTTTATTTTATTTAAGTACTTAAGAATTTTATTTTGGGATTATTTGATGTAATAAGGCCATAAGGCCATAGTTGAATTTCTTTATTTCTTTTTACTTTTATTTATTATGTTTACAAATTATTATTTATGGATCAACAAATTTATTTTAAAATAAACTCTAAGTATTTTGTCACCTGAAATAAATGGATTTCAATATAAGATAAATTTGGTTTTCAACACAAGCCCAACCCAAAACAATATTTTTTTTTTTTAAAATCGCACAAGTTTTTCCTAAGGAACAAAAGAATTTGAACCGGTTTTCTTGAGGAACATACCAAATCTGGTCAAAGCTCGTGGGCCGGGTTTGGGGTGTTTCAGGGACACGGCCTAGCACATGGACGTGTGACTTGGCCGTGTTGCATAAGTCAGTATACCCTACAGGATTGGCAAGGCCTAGCATACAGCCTGGCATACAGGCGTGTGTGGCTGATCGCTGAAATCAGAGCTTTAAAAATTTATAAAAGAATGATCAAACCTGGAGACTAACTCTGAAACGATTAAAGGCAAGTGTACCTATCGAACAGTAGTATAGCTTAGGCAAGACCGGATTATCGAACCCAAAGGAACTAAAAGTATTAATACTAACTTTCTTTTTATTATTTAACCTTAAAATTAGAGTGAATATTGCTTTTAAACTAAATTGACAAGAACTAAACTAATAACACAAAGACAAAAAGGATGAATTGGAAAATAACTTGAATAAACTCAATTAATCACAACGACACCCTCAGGAAGAATCCACCTAGACTTCACTTGTTATCTAACCTTTAACTGCATGATCTATTTACTTAGCTTGATCCGTAAGACTCCCTAACCTATATTAAACCCTCTCTCGAGGTGAATAATGTCTAACCATAGGTTAATTAGTGGAACTCTCGTTCGCTTATAATAACCCCCCGGGATAGCAGTAAATCGATCAATGGACTCCCATATTAGGTTTCACCCTAATCCGGAAAAATCTCGTAACCCTATCTCTAGGCATTCGATCAACTCCACTTAATTATGCTAGATTTTCTCTTAGGCAGGGTCTATTCCTCCTCCACCTAAGCACATTAGATTTGGATTAAGCAATATAATTAAGAACAAACTAAGTAATTCATCATATAACTTAAAATCAAATAACAAGATTCATCTAGGTTTCATCCCCTTCATGTATCTGAGGGGTTTAGTTCATAATGAATAAAGAAAACATCGCAAGAGAAAAGATAAAACAAAACATAAGAAATTTCTAAAACCCCTTGAAGGAATTGAAGGAGAATTCCACCATCTTGAGTATAACTCCGGCTTCTTGGGATGGATCGACTGGCTATCCTCGTGTTATTCCCTAACTCTAACCTTCTCGGCTTGGCTCATTGGCCTAGCTTTCGAAGCCCTTCAAAGGTGGTACTTGAGGGATATATATAGTGTAACACCCCAAACCCAGCCTAAACGTTACGACCGGATCTGGCATGTCACATAAAAGGGTTGTTTAAAAACTGTACGTTTGTTAAAAATTTCGAGTTTAACTATTTATTCGCTTGTTATCCTTTTTTTAACATTTTTAGAAAACGGTTATTAAGGGTTTAGGAAATTCCCGTATTGAACATTTAATAATAATAAGCAGTAATCAAATTAAAAGCTAAACCAAATAAAATACCAAAATTAAAGTTATAGTGGCCTTATTACATATTAAAAATATCCCAAAAGAAAATAGCAACTATTCGTTTAAAGTAACATTTACTAATATAACTCCTACATGGCTACCTCGAAGTAATTCCCCTTACGAGTGATAATTGGGCCTAAGCCCACAGAAGCAAATTGGGCCTTAACGCTCACAGTAACATATTTGGCTGAAGCCCACATAAATCGATTCGGGCCGTAACCCTAACATCATGGCATATCAGATAGTGAATGCAGTGCAACCCCGCCCAACCTATTATCCATCCTCTACACACCACTCCGTACATCCATCCTCATACACACCTGGGGATTTCTACAATCAACCCTCCATCCGCTACACACCTCTTTGGCAGTCATGCTGACAGACACACTGCTCAAAGTCCACATAAGTGGTCTAGCCACTGAATCCATGTGATTAAATCACCATATCCACAATGAGGCTCCACGCCATCATTAATCGTGACAAAGTCACCAATATACACTTCTCCTTTAAATCATTTATATCCCGGATCCCATGCAATATGACATAATAATTCTTGTATGCAGTATGTCATGTATACAAAACATATATCAAATACAACATATAACATGAATTACCATCATAATCAGATAGACATAATACAACATAATCAAGCTAATCAACCTCTAAGGTTATAACAGTAATTTTACCTACCAAGGGTATTTTGGTAATTCACCCTTCTAAGGGTATATCAGTAATTTCACACCTATAATGGCCTTTCCGAAGGCCTAATGTCGCCTTGAGCGACTCAGCTACCATTTCCGGTCGTACCGAACTATTGGGCCTAAAACCTGATTTCGGCCCATTCGGGCCCACACGCTCGGCCCACCTAGCACAAATCTAGCCACATATATAAGGTTCACCTAGTCTAGTTCAATATATACTAAACATTCATACAATTTACTCATATGGGCCCACTTCGGCCCGTCGCGGCCCTAAGCAGCCTCAACCCACAAGAATACTACTAATGGCCTCAACTATCGCGTCGAAGCCCCACACGTGCGCTCACACGCTCGTGTGGCTACTATTGCCGTGACCGACACTTCGGCATTTGCCGCTCTACAACTAGAGTAGAGAGAATTACACACCTGATAGGAACCTGGTGCTAATCCGCGCTCCGACCACTCCTGCGCCCAAACGCCCACCAAGGTATATTCACTCTCCTCCTAGAATGCTCTATATATAGCTAGCTTCTCACCTTCCTTCTTTGTATCTTTCTGATGTGGGATCCCTTCACCAGTAGAGTTTAAATCCAACTCAAACTCTTGCCGTCCAATTCGCAAAATAAATACCCCCTTGCTTTTCATGAGATTCGAACCCAGGCTCCCCTGTAGCATAATCCACGCCGCTAGCCATTAAGTCACAAGCTCCTCTTGTGTCTAAAACCATGCGCAACTAAATATAAATCTATAGCCCAATTCTAAGGTCCATGTAAAGAGAAAACCAAAATGCAAGAGCCAAGACTTGAACCTTGGACCTCCTTCCTTCCTTATGGCGCCTTCCCCTTGCCTCTTATGTGGTGTCACTTTGCCACTACACCACACACTCCACTTGTGTCATTTTTCTCCACATTTTATTCTTAAAGCCTACCTACTAACTCCCAGGGTTTTTCCCGCCTAAAACCAAAATTTCCCTAAAACCAAAGTTTGATCCTGGGACTTCATAGAAGCCCTCTAACCTTCCAAAATCACTTACCTAATAGGTCCAACTTGCATTTAAGCTGATCTCTTGTTCTCCAAAAATTTAAAAGCTACTACGCTCAAGGCCCATTGGGCCCAATCCTACTAGGCCCAATTTCGGGATGTTATATATAGGCTCTTGGAATGCGATTCTTTCTCCCTAAGTATCCTTTTCCGACTGAAATTGCTCTTTCCAGCGACAGAGGCATGGGCATGTCACACGCCCGTGTGGATCGAGACCAGACCATGTTCAGACTTTTAATGAGGCACGGCCGTGTTAGTTTCGGGCCAGGCCGTGTCGATTTCTTTCTTGGCCCAATTTGGTCCGTTTTAAGCCCGTTTCTCGTTCTTTTCATCCTTGGGTGCTTTCCTGAGTATAAAACATGAAAAGAAAGGATTAAGAGCACCTTTTTACATAAATAGGGGATAAGTCATCCAAAAACAAGCTAAATGTGGGATTAAAATATGTTATAATTACGGTTTATCAGTGGCCATTTCAAAGGGCACACGGGCTTGTGGTCAGCCGTGTGACCCAAGTCAGTATGTATGCTCAGTTTTCACATGGCTTGTGACACGGGCATGTCTAGTGGCCGTGTGAGGCACACGGCCTGTTCACATAGGCGTGTGATCCCTGTATGCTTGAAAATTTTATAAGTTTTCCAAAGTTTTTTAAATGTTATCGGTTTAGTCTTGAACCTCTTCCAGGTATGTTTTAAGGTCTCGTATAGCTTTATAAGGGACAATGTGATTATGTTGGATTGATGTTTATGTATTAATGGATTCTTAGATGAGAAATGTATGTTGTATGTTGTAATTTGATAGGTAATGCCTCGTAACCCTATTCCGGTGACGGATACGGGTTAGGGGTGTTACAACTTCAATTACAATTAACCAAAGGTTCAAAATGACAATTAAACCATTTTGAAATATGAGTTAGTGCTTTGTGATGGAAGAATCCACTTATTTTGATTAATGATAGATTGAGTTAATAAATTTTGATTAAATTAAGTTAATTAGATAATTAAGGGTTAGATTAAAGTATAAATGTAAAACCTTAGTGAAAATTTGTTCATCTTTCTTCTTCTTTGTCGTCCAAAGCCTAAAAACCTAAAAAAAAAAAACATTTTTGAAGCTCAATCAATTCGATCCATAATTGGTAAGCATTTCCAAGTCATTTTCTTGTAAAAAAAATTTGAGGTTGTGGGAGCTTAATTTAGCTAGCCCGTGTACCAATTTTAAAATTGTTGAAGTTTTAAAAAAATTTCATTGTTGATTTCTTGAAGTTTTAGGTGTTAAATTGCTAGATATTAAGTTTAGTTTAATAAAAGGACAAAATTGTAAAGCTTAATTGATAGTTTAGTATATTAGGGGAAAAATTGAATAAAACGTAAAATTGAAAGTAGGAATATGAAATAGGAAGTCTGTAATGAGTAATAATGAAATTAAATTTCAATCCAAAGCTTTAAATTGAAAGTTATGTTAGTCTCTGTTTCAGGGACTAAATTGAATAAATTGAATTTTTTTATAAATTGATAATTTGTAAACCGTAAAAGTAACATATTTTAATCCCACATTTAGTATGCTTTTGGATGATTTAAGCCTCGATTTATATAAAAAGGTGCTCTTAATCCTTTCTTTTTGTGTCTTAGACCTAAGAAAGCACCCGAGGATGAAAAGAACATAAAATAGGCCCAAAACGGAGCAATTTGGGCCAAGGTGGAAATCGACACGACTTGGACTTGAGCCCACACGGCCGTGCCTTGTTGAGCATCTAGAACACGGCCTCTTCCCCGATTTACACGGTCGTGCCCCATTAAGAATTCTGAAACGGCCCAAAGGCTAGTCACACGGGCGTGTGACATGGCCGTGTCCCTGTCGTGGCAAAGAGCAATTTCATTCGAATTTGGATACTTTGGGGCAAAGAAACACATTCCAAGAGCCTATATATACCCCTTAAGTTCATCCATGAAGGGGGCGGTTAGCTAGGCCAAGGAGCCAAGCCGGAAAGGTCAGACTCGTGGGAATCACTCGAAGATAAGCCAGTTGATCCATCCCAAGAAGCCAGAATTTTACTCAAGACGGCAGATTTCTCCTTCAATCCCTTCAGGGAGTTTTAGGAATTTCTTATGTTTTGGTTTATCTTTTCTCTTGAGATGTTTTATTTGTTCGTTATGAACTAAACCCCTTAGATACCTGAAGGGGATGAAACCTATAATGGATCTTGTTATTATTTTCTAAATTATATGATAAATACTTAGTTTTTTCTTAATTATGCAAGCTTAATCCAAATTTGATGTGCTTAGGTGGAGGAGGAATAGACCCTGCCTAAGAGAAGATCTAGCATAATTAAGCGGAGTTGATCGCACGCCTAGAGATAGGGTGACGAGATTTTTCCGGATTAGGGTGAAACCTAATATGGGAGTCCATAGATCGATTTACTGCTATTCTAGGGGGTTATTATAAGAGAACGAGAGTTCCACTAATTAACCTAAGGTTAGACGTTATTCGCCTCGAGAGAGGGTTTAATATACGTTAGGGAGTCCTACGGATCAAACTAAGTAAATAAATCATATGGTTCAGGGCTTAATAACAAGTGAAGTCTAGGTGGATTCTTCCTAAGGGTATCATCGCATTCAACTGAGTTTTTCCTAAAGTTATTCCTCCAATTCATCCTTTTCATCTTTGTGTCTGTAGCTTAGTAATTAGTTTAGAAAATATTAAAGCAACTTCACTTATTTTAGGCTAAATAATAAAAAGAAAGTTAGTATTAGTACTTTTAGTTCCTTTGGGTTCGATAATCCGATCTTGCCTAAGCTATACTACTGTTCGATAGGTACACTTGCCTTTAATCGTTGTCAAAGTTAGTTTCTAGGTTCGATCATTCTCTTTATAAATTTTAAAACTCGATAGACACACGATCATAATTGATTTGAAATTTGTTAACTATTGACAGTTCTATATGTTTTATGTTAATTCACAGCTAACCTCGACTCAGATTAGTTGAGAAGGAAATGAAAATCCAAAGTCGTTGATGAGTAGCTCAGAATTTTGGTTTGTATTTCTATGATTCGAGAACCATTTATTTTCTGCATGTTTATATCACTCTACATTATATGGAGTTGGAGGTGAGTTATTGATGATTTCTTGAACGAAATTGATGTGATTTAGATTAGATATCGAAACAAGTACTAAATTGAATAGAATAGAAAATTACATGTTATATTCTATGTTGAATTTATAAATTAATTATGAAATAAGCATGATAAAGCATAAATTGAATTGTATAATGAAGTTAGAATTTGGTTACCCTATTAGTTGTCGGACTGAGTCAAATATATTTTTCGTTGTTGTTAGAGGATGGGTGTTGTTGATGCTAACTATGGTGAAGGGAGAGGCGAAAGCTTATTTGTTTAAGTTGGAGTTTGTGACCGTTGACAAGGGACGGGATGGGAGTTGTTGAGAGCCTATGCTAAGGGAAGAGATTGGTTATGGAGATAATGGGTGAGTGGAAACTAAGAGAATGTCAATGAGAGAGAATGGTAAGAAAGGTTGGTGATGATTAGCTGGAGTTGAGAGCTGTGGGAATTTTGCTAGTAATGGTTCAGTGAGGTTGAAGTTGGTGGGTTGATTTAGATGATTGTGAAAGTGTATTGTTAGAGTTGAGATTAGGTCTCGATTTACAGTAGGCTATGGTGCAGATTTGCCAAGGTTTAGAGATTGGAGTTTTGAACGGTGGTGAGGATAAAGCTGAGATTGGGTCACTTGGTTTTATTTTAATGAAAAAAATAAATACGAATAACTGAGTAAATGTTACCAAATGACACGATAGGTAGCAAAACGTAACAAATTAAAGTTCAATGGCCAAAACCTATATTTAACCAATCATAAGTGACTTTTTTTTTTAGTTTACCCAAATTCATTATTAGTTTAAATCCCAAAAAACATATATGATTTTTGTCTCAAAATCTATTTGGTCTTTTTTTAGGGAAATAATAAATCATTGGTTCTTTTTGAATATAGTACATACAGTAAGAAAATGCTTGGACTTTACTATCTTACATTATAGATTTTTACGATAAAAGTACCATGAAGGCCCTTTTACTAAGAGTCGGATTACATTTTGCCCCATCTATTCAAAAAGTGGGCAAATTTGTCCCTGCACGTTAGACCAAACAGCAAATTAGTTATGCTGTTAAAATTTCAATCTATTTCTATTATTAAAAATTGGTCATTGTATGCCAACGTGAGATACACATGGCATGCCATGTGTCAATATTTGGTTATTTCATAATCCACATTTGTTATTAACAGTGCGAATGTATGAAATTTTTAACGGATGGGACGAATTTTCTCTTCAATCTAACATATAAGGTCTAATTTTCCACTTTTTTTATTAGGGGGCAAAATGTAATTTGACTCATTGTATAAGAGCCTTCGTAGTATTTTGCCGAATTTTACTTAGGTTAATGTACTATTCATTTCATTCCGGAAAAGTTAAAAGAGGATTTAAAAGATTATTTTGTAAATTTATGGATATTAATTGCTAAAAAATAAAATATGTCATCTACTTTATTAAAATGAAAAATAAATATATCTATTGGAAACGTCTATATAATTGAGAAAATAAGTGACAAAATGTGCCAATAAATGTTAACGTAACTTTTTTTTTTGAAACAAATTCTGATTGGGCTTTATTATAAAATAAAACGGGCTTACAAAAAGAAAAAGGACCATTTTAAGAAAGGCCCATAAAACTTAAGCAACTTTAAAACAAGAAACGGACTAGAAAAAAGAAAGATGGCCCTAAAGGAATAAAAGATTTAAAAAACAGACAGAAACTTCAAAATAACTAGAAATGAAATGGAACTCTCTAGAGCCATATTAATGGCTGTTTCTGACGTCTGCCCAATCTGAAAAAAGGGGTCACCGTTTGGTCCCATCATCCTCTATCTTCTCAACACCCTTTCGGTTCCCCAGGTAGGCCGTTCGTCTACCACTTGATTGCTTCCTTTTAGCCTTTCAGTATCATTTCCCCTCTAACACTCCATCAGAAAATCAAAGAAGATCTATCCTTTTCACCTCACGCATACTACCCTCAGATACTTATCTCCACTCATCTCTCATCTCAAACTGTTTAGCCCTTCAAAAAAACCATCCCCTACCTCTCTCTTTCCCCTCCCACGAAATACCCTCATTGATCTAACGCCTGTTTACCCCAAGATTAATCTCCAGAGCCCTTCATTTCCATCACTTTCGTCTTCACAGCGCTGCCAGTTCCCAACATAGTCTACCGCCTGTACCCCTAAATTCACCATTTAAACTACCATTTTCAACCTTCTACACTCCAAATCTCTCTGTACTTTGCTCTTCTGTTACCCTCGACCTTCCCATTCTTCAATCTCCTCATTTTCGCTTTCGAGCTGCTCTTCCCTCATCTCCAATTTCATCAGATTCTCGGCATACTCCGGAACCTTTCCAATTTCAGTCTCCGGAACTTTTTTTATTTTTAAAAGTAAACTATTGCATTACATATTTTACAATGTTGCTTTTATTATTTTTTTCCATTGTTTTTATTATTTTTAATGGGTTTAGCTACCTCTTTAAAAAAGTTTGGGTATGATGTTTCTTTCTAAACATCATCGGGGTCTATTATGCCATTTTACGCTTCATCCCACTGGCAGATTCAGTAGCAACTTCTACTTCCGATTTTGGAGAAGCTGCAATCTCATCAGCTAAGCCAGAAGTTGGCCCATCCACACTCTGGGAATCATCTCCAGTAGAGCTTTTAAAGTTTTCAATGAGATTAGTTGCCCCTGAACTCAAAAGTACTTCATCGGCTTCCCGGGATACTTCCTCATCTACAACCTTCTCATCTTGTCCCACTACGAATTGGATTGAGAGCACCAAAGCCAATGAGAACACAACGAAAGGAACCTTTACCATCTTTTATGTTTTTTAAAAGATTAAGGAAAAAAGTAAGATATATTTTTATTGATGCTTAAGGATGAAAATGAGACTAAATTTAAAGTGCTTAAAACAAGATAGTTTTCGCAAATTTTGGGGGCTGTTGACTAGTCCGGTGCCTAATAACCATATACAGCAAAAATATATATAACTTCTCTCCACATTTTCAATGGTCATCTCTTATTGGTGATTTAGATTTGCTTCTCTTTGTTTCACTCGAAGACATGGTGGGTGATCATTGATACATCTTAAAGAAAACAAATGTTATAAATAGTATATTTATTTTAAACATGCGCGCTATATAAAATTTCGAATATTGATTAAGGTCAATTAATCTCTTAAAATAATTTCTCCAAACTTTTAAATATTAAATATTTCATATATCTCAAGAGTAATTTTTATAGTCTTTCAAAGTGCTATTAATACGAAGATACTTGTATTTTGAGAATATATAACTTAGAAATTTAATTTAAAAATAGAAATTTGAGTGTGTGACATATGGTGAAAATTTTCTTATTTTCTATTCAATTTCAAAACTACAACAACAATTATAAGAATATGCTCAAAATTAATAAAATGAAGTTAAGATGAAAAAGTATATATTCGAAATAATAGACCAACTCGTACAATCAATTATTTGTACAAAGTGGAAAACTTTGGTCTCAACTTTTTATATCTCAATTACATATTACAAACACCTTTGAGTTCATTAAAGCATTTTTTTAATTAAGTGAGATTAAATAAATACGTAAATATAAAAAATGTAAAATACTGTAACGCGTAGGTTTGTGCAAGTGTACACAGTTGTTATCAAGTAATAAGTAAGTATCGAGTTATCATCTCCACAGGGATTGTATTTGTGCTAAGTCACTTGATTTGTAAAATCATATTAACAATTTGGTAAATAAAAACACAATATAGTTGAGAAGTGGTGATTAAAATATATTTAACTAAATGCAATGATCCCTAATG
The DNA here is from genome assembly GCA_005393395.2 of Gossypium australe. Taxonomy (NCBI): domain Eukaryota; kingdom Viridiplantae; phylum Streptophyta; class Magnoliopsida; order Malvales; family Malvaceae; genus Gossypium; species Gossypium australe. Next base: position 1,307,699 of record CM016614.1, on the reverse strand, counting down.
CAGATTATCCTAAGTATGCAAACTATATGAATGAAATAGATTTTAGCAAAATTAAACACAATTTGCAACAATTATAACATAAATAAACTAGGACAATTACTTTAATTAATCTCAATTTATTATCAACATTTTTAATAACATTCGGAAAAACATTCCATGGCAACTCGATCTTTCATGAGTTTGGAAACCACATTAGGTCCTTTCAGAATCCTTCACTTAGTAAATACGCATTTTACTGATCCTTATTTACTAAGGGTTTCTTAGCATTCGTGTGAGGTAACAGGGATGTAACACCCCCAAACCCGGCCCATGCGTTTTGACCAGATCTGGTATGCTACGAGTTGTACATTAAAAACTTTTGCTTCGTTGGTTTTGGAAGTCGTAAGTTAATTAGACATAATTTGAATAAATAAATGACGTTTTAAAAATAAACTCCTTTGTATTATTATTATTAAGTATAAATAAACCTTGTCATAAATTCATAAATTTTAGAACATTGAAATCTACTTAGTTGAATAAAAACTAGGGGCCTTATTACATAAATATTACCAAAATGAAATAAAATAAGCTTAAGGAAATCCCAAAAATAACTTGTAGAAATAAAAACTTGATGGCCCCTCAAGTCCGTCTCGGCTCCTATGTCCACAATCTACTGCTCATCTGGAGGAGTAGAAAAAAAGGAAAGCGTGAGTCACCAAGACTCAGTGTATAAATCTCAAAGCACACAACGACCTGAGCCCACAAACACATTATGGGCCCTGGCCCATACATAAAGGCAACAATCATGATTATAAATCAAATAATAAATGATTAATAACCCAACCCCTCCTAGGTTTCCATCCTCTACACACCAGCCCGTACCAACCATCACACCTTGGGGATTTCTATAATCAACCCTCCATCCGCTACACACCATAACGACAGTCGTACTGCCTATTCCTGTTATTCAGGAATCATTAAACGTGGCATAGCCACCGATCACTATGTGACCAAACATTTACGTTTGTGGGATTTCTACCGCCGATCACCAAGTGACCTATCATGCACTTCCCCTTCAATATCATAATTTCCCCCCCATGCATACACTTATAAAGAAGACATCATGTAGGCTTACACATATATTTCGATACACATAAAGAGTTCTATGTTTACGTACCTGGCATCCATGCCTAACCCATTTAGGGTTCCATTCGACTGTCTATACAGCCTCTTTCCGGCTTTTTAGCCCATAACATATATATATATATATATAAACATACATACAGGTTTAATAGTGTGTTAGAGATCTACACACCTGATTACGGATAAAACGATGCTTTCTATGTCGACGCTATCCTTAGTCGACACAACTGCTATCTGCCTAAGGTGTTGTTCAGAAGCTGGTCCACAACCAAGTGGCCAATCTCGAACGGCAGATACCGCTCGTTTCTTAAACTTAGGGATTCTCTCCTTTGCCTGATCCATATTTAATTCCATCACAAGTCCTTGTCAGAACTACTATCACAATTTATGATCGTTAATCCTCATCATAAAGTTAAGACCTTGCATATAATGAACGAATCTAGTAAAAATCTAGGGAAAATCTTCTTACCTTAAAATCCCGAAATTGGAGACTAACGATTTTCGGCTTTTAGATCTAGACGACCAAGTTTCCTTCAAATCCTGGATTGCCGCCCAACATAGAACCATTAAACTATTAGCTTTTCGGCTTTTGCCTTTCAAAAACCGACATAGAATGTGACAGCTTAACAGAATTCGACACTTACCTGAACACAGGGGATTCAGCTAGCACTAGAGAGAAGATTCGACAATGCCAAAGAAAAAGATTTAAATGCCAGAAGAATAGATCTAACTCACAAATGGGATGAATGGAGAAAAACTATGGGGATTTCGGCTTTTTAGAGAAATCGACTCAAGAGGAAAAGAATGGAAAAGAAAGTGAAGAGGAGAGGTTTCAGCTTTTGAAGAAATTAAAGAAAAGAAATTGCAGAGGGAGAGGCTAAGAATTTCGGTACAAAGAATGAAGAGGAAATTAGGGTTTAAATGCCTGAATCAATGAGATGTCCCCCCTATTTATAGAAATTTCGGCACTCTTATCAAAAAGCCGAAAGTACCCTTCCTAATAATTAAAAATCAAGCTAATAAAAAGGGAAAATTCGGCACCCCTTTTCCATGAAGTAGCCGAATTCTTTACTCCTCTAAGTGGTGGATTTTCAGCCATCACCTTTCCTTGATAACTCCTATATTTTCTCCTTTTTATCTTCTATATTATCAATTATAAAATCCATATAAATCCTCCTATTTTTTAGCCTTGTAGCCGTCCACTTCACCTAACCCTAATGCCGAAATTTAACTTACTTAAATTAAAAGATTTGGGCTCCATGAAACTTAAATTTTTGGGCCTCTAACTCCTTGTGTGTGGCGTCACCCTTAGCTTCCTTTTAAGTGCCGAAAATGGCCTAAAAACATGGGCTCCTTGCAGCCAAAACTTGGGCCTCTTTAACTGTTAGTAACGCCACCCTCTCTCTCCCTTGCAGCGTCATCCATTGTTGGGCCACAAGCCCACGTTGGTATTTTAAACACAATTACCACCTTTTAACTCTATAATGCCCAATCAGATAATTTAACCAAGGCCTTTGCCTAGTCCTGAACCCAATTTGGACCCCTATCACTTAAATTAACATGTTAAACATATCCTTACACTAAACGCATAGACCCATTAATTTAGGATGTTACAAGGGACGTGTCAGGTTTGAAACAGTTTAATCACACAAATCTAAAAACTATGCAGACAACAGAGCTTGGTCAGAGTTGTTATGCAACCTACAATTTCATCGGGTCAGGATCTAAATTGAGCATGCACATTTCAATTATGTGTCCATTAGCAGTCGTCTGGTCAGATCGCTCAGCTAATGTAGGTGCATTTCAATCACGTATGAACAAAATACAGACTTAATTTTAATTGAAAACATGATCGATTAAGGGAGAAACATTATAAGCATGAATCAAATAAATATTATTTAATCAAAGCAATCATCCTAGCTTAAATAAAATTAAGCTAACATTGTTGTAAACAAAAACAAAGAACACATAGCAAACATCTTTAGATTAAATTAAAGAAAAGAAAGATTAAACCCAATTCAAAATGGCTGTCACCCAAGACTCCGACTGATGAGGCTCCTTCGTTCCTTTGCTTTGTTCCTTTGTTGATGGCTCTCCAAGGTGACCAACCAAGGATTCTTTAAGACGTTTAATTGTTAAAATCTCTATGAAGAGATGATGCTAGGTGTGGGAATGCAAAAGGCTAAGAGAATTTGGAGAGAAGAGAGAATAATGAATGATGAGAATGAATGAGGAATGATTGAGGGATGATGAATGAAGGAATGAGAGGGTCTTATTTATAGGTGAGGAGAGGGGGATAGTTTGCTAAAAATAGTGGATGTTAACCTTGTAACACCCCAAACCCGGCCCATACGTTTTGACCAGATTTGGTGTGCTACGGGTTGTACATTGAAAACTTTTGCTTTGTTGGTTTTGGAAATCGTAAGTTAATTAGACAATATTTGAATAAATAAGTGTCATTTAAAAAAAACCTCGTATTATTATTATTTCATATAATTAAAAACTACTTAGGTGAATATAAACTATGGGGCCTTATTACATAAATATTCCCAAAATAAAAACTTAAAGGAAAAACCAAAAATAATCTATAGGAATAAAAACTTGATGGCCCCTCGAGTCCGCCTCGGCTCCCATGTCCACGACCTACTGCTCATCTGAAAAGTTAAGGAAAAATAATAGGGTGAGTCACCAAGACTCAGTGTGTAAATCCCGAAAACACATAAAAGGCTTGGCCCACAAACACATTATGGCCTTGGCCCGTATACAAGGGTAACTATATATGCATCATGGCCCATCCCAGCCTAGAAATCCATCCTCTACACACCAACCCGTACCAACCATCACACCTTGGGGATTTCTACAATCAACCTGCCAACCGCTACACACCATATCGACAGCTGTGCTGCTTGTCTTAAAGACCGATCACTGTGTAACCTATGTGGCAAAGCCACCGATCGCCATGCGACCTTAATAATACATCGTAGCTGTCGTAACCATTTTTTTGACAAAAACGGAAATCGAACTTGGGTTTTGAAAATGAGTAAAAAGGGAGTCGCCACCGACCTTTTATTAGGTGTGATCGGATCACCTTTGTTTTAATAAAACATTTCGATTTACTAAAACGGGGTTTATGGTCTACGAACATTCGAGAAAATAGGTTCGGGAGTCGATTACGTGCGAGGAAGGATTAGCACCCTCGTCACGCCCAAAATTGGTACCAAATTGATTAATTGATGTCCCAATGAAAGTTTAAAAAAGTTTAGAAACGAATTTAGAAGTTTGGGTCTTTTCGGAAATGTTTGAGTCTTCTTTAAAATAGAGTATTAAGATTTCCTTGTTTCGAAGGGATCAAATATCACATCCAATACGTAGGATACGATAATTTCAATCCTTGAATCCAAAGTCGTCTCTTAACCCCTAAGACTCATTTATTAAAATAACAAAAGGTTATTCGATTATTTGGTCAAGCAAGAAAACCGAAACCCAACACATAGGGCACGGTCCCTCGAATTTCCAAACACGGAATATTGCCTTATTTTGAAAAATTTTTAGTTTTTTGGGTGAAATTGATGAAAAAGAACTAGGTTATGTTTTAAAGAAACGTTGTTCAAAACAAGAATAGGGTCATGCGATGAATAATGATAATGTGACGCGAAGTTGGCATAACGACCCCATAATACACAATATATACAATATGTCAATAGAGATGTAGCAGTAATAATAATATGATAATAATAGTAGTTGATACGCGATATGTACAATATGCTAATATAAATATAACAACGATAATGGTGATAAAGTTAGTATGTACAAATAATAATATGATAATAATAGTAGTGATAATAATGATGATAAAGCAAACATGATAATAATAATAATAATAATAATAATAATAATAAGGTTAGCATATACAAGTGATAATGCAATAATAATAACAATAGTGAAAATATAATAATATAGAAAGAATTACAATAATAATAAAACGATAATAACGATGCAAAAATAGAATAATAATTATAATAATATAAAATATGTACCACATGATAATATAGTAATAATAATAGCAATCGCAATTAATATGGTAATAATAAGGTAATAATAATAATACATAATGCACATAATATAATAATAATAATAATAATAATAAGGACCCTAATAATAATAATAATAATAAAATTAGAAAAGACTAGAATTGAAGGAAAACGGAACGTTTGGGGTAAATTCAAAATAAAATAGAAAGGGGAGGACTAAGTTGTGACGCGCGAAGACTCCTAGGGACTAAATGCATAAATTACCCAGCCTTTGATTGTGAGGCGTTTCGATTGCCAGGTATGGATTAAATTGAAAAAGCGGAGCAAAATAAGGGGGGAAATTAAGAAAATTGAAATGCTGCGTACGGCTGAGATTGGGACGATGAAAAAGGAAGGGGGTTATTGCGCAAATATCCCCTTTAAGGGATATGCGCAGTAACCCCAGTAAGAAACGGCGCCGTTTGGTGTGATGGTTATGAAGCCATCCCTACTTCCCCCAAAAGATCAGATTTCATTTAACCCTAAAGCTTCTTTAACCCAACAGCCCCCCAAACCCATTTTTCTCCCATCTATTCATCATCCTCTCCGGCGAGCGAGACCCCAGCCGATTATCTTGTCATTGTTGTTCAGTGGCCGTCGACGCGGGGAGAGAGGGCTTTAACCTCGTTCGAGGCTGGGCCTTTGAATCAGCATGGATCGTCAAGGCTGGAGGCTCTCTGCCTTCCTCTCCGATCCCGACCCTGACGACGGTGTGGGTCTCTTTCCGGATGACTCAGGTGAGATATTTTCTTTTCTTCTTTTTATTTTGTTTTTTTCATTTTTTATTTAGGTTTGAAACAGAAAGAAAAAAAAAACGGAAACGAAAATAAAATGTAAAATGAACAAAAATGGAGACCTTGTTATTCTCTTTCGTTCCTTCGGTGATTCGATTCGTTCCCCCATTTTACACTGTTGTTTTGAAGGCTTTATAGCCGATTTACATAAATAAAATAATACAAACTTTGTTTTGTGGACTTGCTGTTTTTTGGCTCTTTTTGCAGGTTGTGGAGTGACGATGGTGGCCGACAATGCTTTGTGGGGGTTGCAGGTTGCGGCGCAAGTGCAGTAGAGGGGCTATGCGACGCTGGTGGAAATTTTAGGGTTTCAAAACCCTAAAGTTTCCTTGAAAGACAGATGCCTTTGGGCCTATCGGGCCGTAGCTTGTGCCTTTGGGCCTATCGGGTCGTAGCTTGTGCCTTTGGGCCTATCAGGCCGTAGCTTGGTTTTGGGTCCTGGGTTAATGACCCGGGCCAAAATTGGTGATTACAGCTGCCCCTCTTTGCTCATTGTCGTGAAACGATAATAGAGAAAAGACAATAGAAGAACCAATTTTGGCCAGTCTTGGTGGCTTTGACTTATCGAACGGTTTCAAAACTCCACTGTAACTTGTTGCTTTGATCCGCTTCACCGTTTCGTTATACCTTCAAGGAGATAACATTTCCTATTCCATTGCTTCTTCAAGAGCACAGTAACTAGCGCTTCGATGTGATTTCAGGGCTTTGATCTCCTCCATCGGTACTTCGAGGAAATAAATCTGAACTTTTCAAACTGCTTCCTTACCATCTTCGGGGAAACTTCGATCTTCATTCTACTCCACTGCTACTTCAGAAAGATGTGGCCTGTAGCTTCATTTTGCTCTTGCTCAATCTTCTTTGTCCACTGGAACTTCTTCGTCCAATTTGATCAATGCGAATTTAGTCCTTCATCTGAGATTTTTCTTTTTCTTTTTTTTTCTTTTTTTCTTTCTTTTTTTTTTTAGACGGAAATTTGTAAAACAGAAATTGAAAATACTTCGGCCTTTCATAATATGAACTAATTTTTGCAAGCAGGAATTGAAAGAAAAACAGAAATTAAAAGACTCCTCAGGGTGTGACCCTAGGTTCAACTCACTTCTCTCTGATATGAGTTGATATTTTGAAAAGAAATTAAAAGACACCTCAGGGTGTGACCCAAGGCTCAACTCACTTCTCTCTGATATGAGTTGATATTTTGAAAAGGAATTAAAAGACACCTCAGGTTGTGACCTAAGGCTCAACTCATCTCTCTCTGATATGAGTTGATATTTTGAACAGAAATTAAAAGACACCTCAGGGAGTGACCCGAGGCTCAACTCACTTCTCTCTGATATGAGTTGATATTTTGAAAAGAAATTAAAAGACACCTCAGGGTGTGACCCGAGGCTCAACTCACTTCTCTCTGATATGAGTTGATATTTTGAAAAGAAATTAAAAGACATTTTGAAAATTAAACATTAAAAGACACCTCAGGGTGTGGCCTGAGGCTCAACTCACCTCTCACAATATGAGTTGATATTTTGAAAAGAAATTGAAAGACAGAAATTAAAAATACCTCGGCCAGCTTCACTTAGGAAGGCAAGATCTGCTTTTCGATCAGCTTCGCTTAGGAAGGCAAGATCTGTTTTTCGATCAGCTTCGCTTAGGAAGGCAAGATCTGCTTTTCGATCAGCTTCTCTTAGGAAGGCAAGATCTGCTTTTCGGTCAGCTTCGCTTAGGAAGGCAAGATCTACTTTTCGATCAGCTTCGCTTAGGAAGGCAAGATCTGTTTTTCGATCAGCTTCGCTTAGGAAGGCAAGATCTGCTTTTCGATCAGCTTCGCTTAGGAAGGCAAGATCTGCTTTTCGATCAGCTTCGCTTAGGAAGGCAAGATCTGTTTTTCGATCAGCTTCGCTTAGGAAGGCAAGATCTGCTTTTCGATTAGCTTCGCTTAGGAAGGCAAGATCTGCCATCTTTGAACAGGAATTGAAAATACCTCAGCGTGTGACCTGAGGCTCAACTCACCTCTCATATTATGAGCTGATATTTTTTGAAAAACTGTACTTGAAAACATATCATCTGGTGGAACTCGAATGCCTTCTTTCTCCTTGGTGTGGTGCAATTATTGTCGAAACTTCTTGCTTTATTGGTGTACCTGTATATGTCATGTGTGATAATGTCATGATATGCATGTGTTTGTCCTAAATGCCTACGTGATCATGCCATGTGCCTTGGGCTTGTTCTTGTGTGTCTCTTTTCATGGTAGCCTGCGTTTATTGCTTCGACTCTTGACTTTTCTTTCAGGTTTTGTACCCGTCCTTCAAACCTTAGGAGTAATTTGCGTTTCTCGTATATCACCCTTTTGCTCCACTGTAGCTTCAGGGTTTATCTCATTGTGACCTGGGGTGTAGGATTTGAATATCCTCCATTTGTCCCACTGCGACTCTAAAACACAGGATTTGTCCCTTCTTCAACCTACCCTCTTGTTATTCAACGGTACAGGATCTGTATCAGCTTACTTCTAACGATCACTCTTTAGGTGACCCAACCAGATGTATATGATGAATGCAGAGTGTCATTTCTTTTCAAGAATGACCCTGGTTTTGCACTTGGGTTAACAATGCCCATTTTCCGTCAGGACTGTGTTATTGACGCGGTACCTTGTCATTTTGTTCAATCAACATACTTTGGACTCAGATATTTCCAACCCTTAAGCTTGGTGAATTTTAAGCAATAATCCTGTTTCAGACTTCCTGTATTGTTTAGAGGTTTCCAGAGTAATATGCGAAACTCCTTTCATGAAGGTGTTATTAGTCTAATAATTGTTATTTCAATGTAAAATGCTCAAAAAGACCACAATGATGGATGGAAGGGGAATTTATTGGGAGTATATCTCGAATCAAACAAGTTAATCAAAGCTAGCATATGCAATGAAGAAGCAATTTTTTTTTTTAGAGTGTATTTTGAAAAGACAAAGATAACAGACTCAAAATGGGTAAAATGGAAACTAGGTGCCCCAGATATCGCAGCTCGAGCTTCTATGTTCTAACTTCTTGAGGACCTTTCTAAACTCAATATGTGTTTAGGCGATCTAGAGTACTTTGTCGATGCCCCAAGGCGCAACATTCCTCTTCATTGTTTATTTTAGGCGTAGCAAGACTACTGTATGCCCCATCAAAATTTGAGCTGCCCCTTTTTTGGGTTTTCGACTCAAACCCACATTTGGTCTCAAAGTGCCCTTTGCGGGTTTTCACTTTGGCCTCTCCTTTTTCTTCTTTCTCTTCTTTTTTCCTTCTTCTTCTTTTTTTTTGTTTTCTTTTTCGTGTTTTTTGTTTTTGTTTTTTTGTTTTTCTTTCTTTTTTTTTTTTGAATTCACCAGATTGGACAAGTCCTTGTCACCTACCTCAGACAATATCTTTGTTTCCTGGCTTGGCATCTTCTTTCTTCTGAAGCTCTTGTTGCACGGAGAGGATCTTCTTCAAAACCCTATCATGAAGTTTTCTAAGGCGATCTTTTTTTTTTAAAAAAAAAACTCACTTTATCTGATCGTGACAAACATCTCTCAACATCTTCTCTACACATCCACTTGATCATATCGGGATCCGTTTCGCCTCACCCAATTTGGGTTTGGTCCGTGCCCCGGAAACGCGTTGCCCTAGCAGTGGTCCTGGAAAGGGTACGTAACTTTTATATGCCAACATCCACAAATTTAGGTTATATTCCTAACATTTTTTTTTAGGGTCTGATGATTATCGACTTTGTGATATTGGCACATGAAGTGTCCTTCACCCCCTTAGTAAAGAGATCGACTTCCACAAAACTAAATTGATGCGGACCAGAAGCTTTCGAGGAGATTGGCTTGATAACGTCCATGCCCCACGTGTTCTGTCTTCCTCGATTTGCCGTTGGCACGGTTTTCCCAATGGCTCGAATCTCTTGATTGGCTTAATCATGGTAGAACCATCAGCATGTGGTCTTCAAATATCCTTATGGACTCTTTTTGTGACTTCTTTAACCTTGACAACATACTCGTGCCCTAGTAGTCTCGGTGTGTCTTCACGCGATCACATAAAAATATCTTTGAATTCTTGGGGGTAACTCGATGATTCCTTGCCTTGTTCCTACAGGAAGCTAAGCTTCTATCTTCATCTCCCTTGTAGTATTTGCTGACACTTCGTACGCTGGGATCTACCATTCTTGACAATTTGGGAAATAAGTTGCAATCTCTGTCATCTTCCAAGTTATTAGATCCTCTAGACACATATCTTTCTAAAAGGGAGTCAGTAACAGTGTCGCTCATGTCATTGATATCTGGGGACCTTTTGTGGGTTTGGAGGTGAAAAATTAAAAGCATGATATGAAAATGAAACGATGTAGAGCATGAAATGCGAGGAGTGAAAATAAAGATGCATTTTATTGAAATAATAATTCTGGAGACAAGCCCATTTCACGAAAGAACTCTTGTTGCAAGCATATTTTGAATATCACTCCAGATTAACTAAAAATGCAGGTTTCTTCCATAGACTTATTGTTCAAAACACTCCCAAGTGTGTAAAGCTTTGAAAAACTTTATGCCCCCGTTCCTCTTCGAATGTGTCATTGGCGTTTTGACTTCTCGTTTTTCGACTTCTGATGACTTCTTTCGCTCTCTTCTTCAATTATTGCAAATTATTGCCCCGGTCAACTCATCAAACTTTAAAACCCCGATTTTAATAAGCCTTTCCACCAATTTCTTGAATGTGACGCAGTTATCGATTGAGTGACCCGTTATTCCTGCGTGATACTCACAATGAGCATGCGGATCATACCAGTTGGGGTATGGGGGTTGTACTGGTTTCATGTAGTGAGGAGCCACCCTATGTGCATCAAACAGGCTTTGATACAACTCCCTATATGTCATTAGAATCGGTATAAATTGGGGACACTTTGCATTGGGTTCTTGGCCTGATAATCCTTGATGACCACTGATCGTAGCCCTCGGTTGACCTGCAGAGACTGACTTGGAACGTTTGCTCAAGTTGTTCACTTCATTTTCCACCTTTATCGAGCTTGACCTTTTGACACTTTCTCTTGCATCTATTTTTCCACTCTTGATGCCGCTTTCAATAAGTTCCCCAGACGTTACAACATCGGCGAAGTCGTTTGTGGCATTTCCCACTAACTTGTCATAAAATGGTGCCTTCAAAGTGTTAATAAAAAGGACCGTTATCTCAAGTTTAGTCAGTGAGGGTTCTACTTGAATCGAGACATCCCTCCACCTTTGAGCATATTGTCTAAAGGTCTCTGATGGTTTCTTTTCCATCATCTGTAGCGTTAGGCGGTCAGGTGCTATGTCGAAAACGTGCTCGTATTGCTCGCAGAATGCTGTAGCTAAATCATCCCATGATTGGACCTTCTCTTTGCTGAGCTGATTATACCACCGGAGGGCTGACCCGGTCAAGCTTTCTTGAAAGTAGTGGATCAACAACTTGTCTTCATCTTCATAACCAGCCATTTTTCGGCAAAACATGGTGAGATGCACCTTTGGACACCTCGTTCCATCATATTTTTCAAAGTCTGGTGCTTTGAATTTTGGAGGCAAGACCAGACCGGGGACCAAACTGAGCTTTTTGGCACTCATTGCGGAAGGGATTCTGGTTCCTTCTACCGCTCTGAGCCTTTCTTCCAAATCCTTATACTTGTCCTGAGCATCCCGTTCCTTCATTTTTAACTTGGCTAGTTCTATAGGGTCATCCAAATCCGGGACAATAGGGTCAGCTGGGTTAATTCCATGGCTTGGTGCGAATACTCCTTGTCCTAGATGGGCAGGTGGAGGTACAGGTGGGTGTTCTAGGCCTATAAATTCCTTTTGAGGCCCGACCCCATGGGGTGGAGTAAATCCTGGAGGATGGCCTACGCTTTCTTCCCCGATGCTAGTTGTAGGATCTTTTCCTTTATTTGTTATCCCATTCATCATTTGAGTCATTTGGGCCATCATATCCTTTTGAGCCTCTGCCATCTGGTCCTTCAATTCTTGCTGAAACTTCTTAATCTGGTCTTGTATATCTTTCTGGAATTGTTCGTATCTTTGGTCCATTACTTTTGCCTTACGATGAGTGTTGTATGATAGGTTGATTCTCGTCGGTTTCCAGGGTAACCTCTGTTATGATTTTAACCGATTAGGCTCCTTTTTGATAGTGTGATGTATGCGAATGGATGGAATGCAATGCAAATGAGTGGAATGAATGCAAGAAGAAAAATGTGCTGATTATAAATTCAATTCCGTTAGAGGAACTTTTCTAGAAAATAAAGCTCTTTACATAAAACGGATTGCGCATACAGTTTTGTCATCATAGTCCAAGTAGAACACCAATCCTTTCCTTCGTGGCCGGGTATCATTCGCTTGTCCTTCGTGATACTCATAAGCTTCTTTAAGAAAATCGAGACGTGACGTCTCTTGAATAATCTGTGTTGGCTTGAATCATCGGGCAAAGTCTTGCACTCTTCTATGGACTATTGGCCTTCTCTCGTTGTTTATTTGGACTGTATCTGGGCAACCGTATTACAATCCACTTTATCAAGAAATTTATTTCCTTATGAAAAACTCCTCTATTTAGCAATCAAATATTAATCAACACCTCCTTTCTAAGATGATGCAATGCAATGCAATAAAAATAGAAGAAAACACGTTAACACAGGAGCAATAAACAAAGTACCTATCTGGGAGATCACTAGGGTTTGACGTGGCTCTACCTAGGGTGGGCTCTTAGGGTTCACAATATGAGGTTCGGTTCTAGAGTAAAGGTACCTGAACCAGCAGATTCCTCGATCCTCACCCATTATAGGCTCATATGGATCGAGTTCAGTTCAGGGGAATACATTTCCCTATGGCTGCACGGAGATAAAATCTCACGAAGACATAGGTACGGATGTATCCCGGAAGCGATTCACTATCTTGCACGGAGGTAAAAACCTCACGAAATAGTAGCTTCTCACTCCCACTTAAGGGTGTAACCGCGATGGTCATGCAATGCAATGCCAAAGTATTTCACGAGACTCGACACTATAGCACAAACAAATGCATCAAAGAGAAACACGATTTTTCAACACAATTTTCTAAATTTTCAATCAAAGGGACAAAAATCAATCAATTTACGGCCTGACTCTCGGTGTCCCCAGTGGAGTCGCCAAGCTGTCGTAACCATTTTTTTGACAAAAACGGAAATCGAACTTGGGTTTTGAAAATGAGTAAAAAGGGAGTCGCCACCGACCTTTTATTAGGTGTGATCGGATCACCTTTGTTTTAATAAAACATTTCGATTTACTAAAACGGGGTTTATGGTCTACGAACATTCGAGAAAATAGGTTCGGGAGTCGGTTACGTGCGAGGAAGGATTAGCACCCTCGTCACGCCCAAAATTGGTACCAAATTGATTAATTGATGTCCCAATGAAAGTTTAAAAAAGTTTAGAAACGAATTTAGAAGTTTGGGTCTTTTCGGAAATGTTTGAGTCTTCTTTAAAATAGAGTATTAAGATTTCCTTGTTTCGAAGGGATCAAATATCACATCCAATACGTAGGATACGATAATTTCAATCCTTGAATCCAAAGTCGTGTCTTAACCCCTAAGACTCATTTATTAAAATAACAAAAGGTTATTCGATTATTTGGTCAAGCAAGAAAACCGAAACCCAACACATAGGGCACGGTCCCTCGAATTTCCAAACACGGAATATTGCCTTATTTTGAAAAATTTTTAGTTTTTTGGGTGAAATTGATGAAAAAGAACTAGGTTATGTTTTAAAGAAACGTTGTTCAAAACAAGAATAGGGTCATGCGATGAATAATGATAATGTGACGCGAAGTTGGCATAACGACCCCATAATACACAATATATACAATATGTCAATAGAGATGTAGCAGTAATAATAATATGATAATAATAATAGTTGATACGCGATATGTACAATATGCTAATATAAATATAACAACGATAATGGTGATAAAGTTAGTATGTACAAATAATAATATGATAATAATAGTAGTGATAATAATGATGATAAAGCAAACATGATAATAATAATAATAATAAGGTTAGCATATACAAGTGATAATGCAATAATAATAACAATAGTGAAAATATAATAATATAGCAAGAATAACAATAATAATAAAACGATAATAACGATGCAAAAATAGAATAATAATTATAATAATATAAAATATGTACCACATGATAATATAGTAATAATAATAGCAATCGCAATTAATATGGTAATAATAAGGTAATAATAATAATAATACATAATGTACATAATATAATAATAATAATAATAATAATAATAAGGACCCTAATAATAATAATAATAATAATAAAATTAGAAAAGACTAGAATTGAAGGAAAACGGAACGTTTGGGGTAAATTCAAAATAAAATAGAAAGGGGAGGACTAAGTTGTGACGCGCGAAGACTCCTAGGGACTAAATGCATAAATTACCCAGCCTTTGATTGTGAGGCGTTTCGATTGCCAGGTATGGATTAAATTGAAAAAGCGGAGCAAAATAAGGGGGGAAATTAAGAAAATTGAAATGCTGCGTACGGCTGAGATTGGGACGATGAAAAAGGAAGGGGGGTTATTGCGCAAATATCCCCTTTAAGGGATATGCGCAGTAACCCCAGTAAGAAACGGCGTCGTTTGGTGTGATGGTTATGAAGCCATCCCTACTTCCCCCAAAAGATCAGATTTCATTTAACCCTAAAGCTTCTTTAACCCAACAGCCCCCCAAACCCATTTTTCTCCCATCTATTCATCCTCCTCTCCGGCGAGCGAGACCCCAGCCGATTATCTTGTCATTGTTGTTCAGTGGCCGTCGAAGCGGGGAGAGAGGGCTTTAACCTCGTTCGAGGCTGGGCCTTTGAATCAGCATGGATCGTCAAGGCTGGAGGCTCTCTGCCTTCCTCTCCGATCCCGACCCTGACGACGGTGTGGGTCTCTTTTCGGATGACTCAGGTGAGATATTTTCTTTTCTTCTTTTTATTTTGTTTTTTTCATTTTTTATTTAGGTTTGAAACAGAAAGAAAAAAAGAACGGAAACGAAAATAAAATGTAAAATGAACAAAAATGGAGACCTTGTTATTCTCTTTCGTTCCTTCGGTGATTTGATTCGTTCCCCCATTTTACACTGTTGTTTTGAAGGCTTTATAGCCGATTTACATAAATAAAATAATACAAACTTTGTTTTGTGGACTTGCTGTTTTTTGGCTCTTTTTGCAGGTTGTGGAGTGACGATGGTGGCCGACAATGCTTTGTGGGGGTTGCAGGTTGCGGCGCAAGTGCAGTAGAGGGGCTATGCGACGCTGGTGGAAATTTTAGGGTTTCAAAACCCTAAAGTTTCCTTGAAAGACAGATGCCTTTGGGCCTATCGGGCCGTAGCTTGTGCCTTTGGGCCTATCGGGCCGTAGCTTGGTTTTGGGTCCTGGGTTAATGACCCGGGCCAAAATTGGTGATTACAGTAGCATTTCGACAGCTGAGCTACCTGTCATAAAGACCGATCACTATGTGACCTATGTGGCAAAGCCACCGATCGCTATGCGACCTTCTTCCCCTTCATCATATCAATCCCATCCCATGCATACATACATGCAAAATCAACCAATGTATTACCTAAGAGATTTCAGTTTATCGCATACATCGATACATATAGAGAGATTTCTATGATTACATACCTGACATCCTTTGCCTACCTTTTCTGGGTAATACGACTGTTCACACAGCCTATTTTTCGGCTCTTAGCCCACAACACATATATACACATACA
Source organism: Gossypium australe (assembly GCA_005393395.2). Classification (NCBI taxonomy): domain Eukaryota; kingdom Viridiplantae; phylum Streptophyta; class Magnoliopsida; order Malvales; family Malvaceae; genus Gossypium; species Gossypium australe. The sequence continues at coordinate 1,291,937 of CM016614.1, read as the reverse complement.
GATTTAATAGTATGTTAGAGATCTACACACCTGATTACCGTTAGAACGAGACCCTCTAAGTCAACGCTATCCATAGCCAACACTACCGATATCTGCCTAAGGTGTTGTTCAGAAGCGGGTCCACAACCCAGTAGCCAATCTCGAACAGCAGACACCGCTCGTTTCTTAAACTTAGGGATTGGGTTTAGGGACCCAATCCTCTCCTTTGCCTGATCCATATTCGATTCCATAAAAAGTCCTTGTCAGAACTACTATAGTGAAATAGGGTTGTTAAACCATAACCTATGGTTAAGATTACAGATATGATAGCGAATCTAATAGAAATCTAAGGAAATCCCTTACCTTGAAATCCCGAAATCAGAGACTAGCGATTTCTGGCTTTTAAGTCTAAACGAACAGGTTTCCTTCAAATCCCGAAATGCCGCCCAAACGTAGAAAGAGATGAAATATTAGCCTCAATCGATAGCCTTAACAACCAAGTGGCCATTCGGCCTTGTCTCTTAAAAACCGAAAGAAATATTGAAGAGATAGGAAAATCGGCACTCACCTTAACACAAAGAATTCGACTACCCCTTAGAGATTCCAGCTTTTTTAAGAAGATCAGAAGAAAAGATGATAGGAATGAGTCTATGTAGATTCGGCTTTTACTGAAGAAATCGGCAGGAAGAAGAAAAAAGAATTTCGACAGACCAGAAGTAGGTTCGGCTTTAGCAAAGATCAAAAGAAAAGAATGTAGAAAAAGGATTATGAGGTTTCGGCTTTTAGAAGAAAGAAGAGAAAAGAACAATGGAGTTTCAGCTTTTGAATCAAAGTGAAGATGAGGGAATAGGGTTAGGAATTTCGGCTTTTACTCAGAGAAGAAGAGAAAGAAAAGATGGAAACCCTAAATGCCGAGAAATAAAGAAGAGAACCCTCACTTGACTATTTAAAGTTTCGGCACTCCTACTAACCAAAAGCCGGAATTGCCCTCTTTTGACAACTAAAACCAGTTAACTAGCAAGGGAAATTTTGGCACCCTTTAGCCATATCAGAAACCGATTCCTCCTCCCCCTCAGAGTTTGAAATTCGGCCACTACTTAGCCTTGCAGATAATTCCTATCTTTTCTCCTTTATCTTCCATATTATCAACTATAATATCTACATTATCCCATTCACATAAATCCTCCTATTTTTTAGCCTTGTTGCCGTCCACTCCACCTAACCCTAATGCCGAAAATTAGCTAACTTAAATTAGAAGAATTGGGCTCCATGAAACTTAAATTTGGGCCCCTTACTCCCTTGTGTGGCGTCACCTCCTTGCTCCCTAAGTGGCACCACTGACCACTGGGCCACAAGCCCATTTTGATATTTTAAACTCAGATACCACCTTTTAAACCCTATAGTGCCCAAACAAAAATTTAACTAAGGCTCCAGCCCAATCCTGAGCCCAATTTGGACCCCTAATGCTCAAATTAACTCATTACACACATTCACCCATTAAATGCATAGGCCCAAAAATTCAGGATGTTACAAACCTCTTCAAATCTCCTCAAATTGTGGCTGGCCATGCTTAGTGGCTTTTTTATTTGATTTTTTCTTGATTTTTAAGCAATTTTGGATACCACACAACTCAGGACTGAGACTCGGTCAATCGTAAATCTTCTAGTAAATCTCTAATTTCTTCAACACTGCAAGGACCTTGTGTAATTAAACCAAAGAATGGTTTAAATGGACAGCCATGTGTAGCTGAATATTAGGTTGACTTAGTCTCCAATTTGGACGGTTTTGTAATCCAGTAAAGCTATAAGACCTATCCAGAATAAATCAACAAGTTAGAGAACAAAAGAATAAAATTTATCCAATTTAATTAATTAATTAAAACCCAAATTATTAATGAAATATTTTAAAATGAATTATTACATATAATTTTATATTTTATTATTTAATTTAATCATGCATGGCCCACTTTATGTCTTAAAAAATATAATATGTTCAATTTAATATAAAATAAGCCATTTATTGCATGAAAACTATATAATAAACCATAAAATCACATTTTAACAATTTCTATGTCCTAATTTCATATTTTCACATATTTCATTAATTTATTAAACAATTACTTAGTTTTAACAACGGATTTAAATAAAAAGGTGATAAATTACATAGGAAAAATCCTATATATTTTTCTGTTTACAAATACTCACTTTATAAACTATCAAAATAATCACTTATATTTGGTTAAGGAAATAATATTTTGGTTTTTTTTAAAGGTAAATTGATTAATTCATTCAATGAAACCATACAATTCAAAGAGAAAATAATAACAAACACTCGTCATAGATGGTGAAGGACAAGCTCCATCAATACAACAAAGGCTTTAGCCTCCGCATCAATAGAACATTATGACAGTTGACAATTGGCTTTATCACAACTCAAGCACGGCATATCTGGAGTGATTGCAAGCACTTAAAGGAAATCAGCCTCAGATGGTCCAAAGCGGCGAGCAAAAATCGACAAAATATTCATTCACCAAACTAAAGAAGACGACAACAAAGTCATCCCTAAAATCACTTATAAAACTAAGATTACATGCATAAACAAGACTAAAAAATGTTCTATAAGAGCAAACAAAAACTTTTAAAACTAAAGATTTGTTAAACAATGGAAAAACAAACAAAAAAATATAAAACTTGAGACAAAACGGGTCCAAATCGACACGTGAAATCATTTATTATTCTGAAATACTCTCAAAACAGAAACAAATTAAGAAGTTGACTAAGAGCCACCCACTTTCCAAGAAAAACTACTAGTGGCCAATGGAGTTTTAGTGAACGACAAGCACCGTCCCATCACTTGTGAAGACAACAAATGTAATAGCCCAAATTTCAGTGGTGTTAGAAATAGTGATTCGAGACCACCAAATCTGACAAATGAACTCGTAGACCATATTATTTAATATTTACAAGTCAAATGTAGCTTTTAAAATATTTTTAAAATAGTAAATTATGTTTTATAAAGATTTATTTGGTCAAGAAATCGAGAAAAAAAGGTATCGAGATCTCGGTGTTATAAACCGAGTCATAAGTATTTTTATGAATATTTACGGAATGTCAATAAGTTAGTATTAAAATTTCGTTAGAAAATTTTGACGTTGGGTGGTTAATTAAATAAAAAGGACTAAATTGAAAAAGGTGTAAAAGTTGCTAGAAGGATTAAATAGATTAATTGTCAAATGAGGAAGGACTTAAAGTGAAAATAAGCCAAAGGAGATATTTTGGGCGGCAATAGCTGAGAAAAATCAGGAAATGGGTGAAATAAGGGCAAAATTGAAAAATTGCCAAAATTAGTTAAATAAAAATGGGACCAAATTGGAATATCTAGAATTCTCTTCATTTCTCTTCATTTTCTTCAGCTGAAAAACAGCCATGGGAGAGAGTTTCAAGCTGGTTTTCATACTCAAGCTTCATGTAAGTTTAATTCTTACTTTCTCCTTGAAATTTCTATGTTTTTAGACTTTTACAATTGGGTCCAACTTACTATGTCATTAGTTTTTGATTCTATGGCTAATTTTTAAAGTTGATGTGGATTAGTGCTGGAAGAATATGATGAATAAATATTGAATTGAAGCTTTAATTTTGTTATATGGTGATTTTATCAAGTAAAATTGATGGAAATTGGTTTTAGGACCTAATTGTGAAAGAGTTGAAATTAAGGCCTAGTGTTAAAATTCTGATTTTCAAAGGTTATGAAGTAGTTTAAAATGATAGAGAAAATTATTAAATGAGAAAATTAGCTCAATTGAGGGGTTAATTGAGCAAGGATTGAATTGTATGAAATGTGGAATTTGAGACAAAATAGTAATCAACATGTTATACTAAAGCAGTTTTGGACAGCAGCAGTTTTCTAAATTTGAAAAATCATAAAAAATGGTATAAAATTAATTAGAAGTTGAGTGAGATATAGAATTAAAGCTTGTTGAGTCTATTTTCATATAAAAGAAACAGAGCAAGCAAAGGAAGTCTACATTTTGAGATATTTAAATTTTGGTAAGACTGGTTTAGAATAACTTCGTGATCCCCTATTCTTACTTTAGAAATTCACTAAAAATTGTACAAAAATAATTATGAGTTATAATTTATATGTCTGTATTCCTTAGTGAGCCTATTTTCATTAGAAATAATCAGAAACACTATATGAAAATTTTACTATGAGATAATTGATTTTTAGTGAAGAGAGGTCAGAGCAGTAGGGCTGTGTAACAGGGGAGAACTTAACTAATAAACTGTACTAATTGGCCACACCAAAAATTCTGGAAAAAGTATGGTAAGAAGATATGTGAGTCTAGTTTCAAATAAAATTTACGGATCTTAATTTGGAGTTCTGTAGCTCAAGATAAAAATAATTTAGTGACTATGACACGGATGGACAGCTTGAATATTCACATAAGTAAATAGTGAAAATTATAGATAATATTACTTACAAGTGTGTTGTTTATACTATGTGGATGGAGAGGAGGAGGAGGAAAAATAATAAATGAATGACTTGTGTATAAATTGATCACATGCTCGATTATAATTGATAAATGTTGAGGTAGAAATGATATAATGTTTTATTTCAAATATTTATTATGAAACTAAGATTATCGTTATGGTATAAAAATCGAATTGTAAGTTCATGTAACTTGAATTATATTCTTAAATGCTTGAAATGTATGTTATTGATATGAATATAATTTGAATGTTCATTGTATGAAAGTTGACGGAACATTGATATATTTGATAAAAAGGGGAAGAAATCCCGGTTGAATGAAAGGAAACTTCGATGGATCTCTGAAAAGGAATTGACGGTAAAAAGGATCTAGCCCGGACGGGTGATCCTATCCCGATATAGCCCTCCCGAAGAATATGTGTGAAAAGGATCTAGCCCGGACGGGTGATCCTGATATAGCCCTCCCGAAGAATATGTGGAAAATGCATTTAGCCCGGACGGGTAATCCGAATTAGGGTCTGAATTTAGCCTGGACTGGTAATTCAGATCCAAGCTCATTAGAGTAACTGTCGTTGCAGGGGATTTAGCCTGGACTGGTAATCCCGACAATACTCTATGAGTTTATATTACAGGGGATTTAGCCTGGACTGGTAATCCCGCTGTAAGGATGAGGTTCGCGGGAGTGTGCTCTCTTACAGGGGATTTAGCCTGGACTGGTAATCCCGCTGTAAGGATGAGGTTCGCGAGAGTGTGCTCTCTGAAATGGAAATGTGTGCACATGAACATGGATTGACGGACCTGAATTTGTACACTAAAGTTTACCTCTGAAAATCCATCGAAAATTCCAAGAAATTCAACGGGATAAATATGGAAAAATATCAAGGGAAAGGAAATCATGGTATATATTATGTGATATAAGGAAATACGAGTTGATGAGACATGGATGTAGAACTTGGTTGACGAATGAGTTCATTTGTAATTATATATTTGTACATCCTTGAGTCTATTATCTGTATGAATTGGTATTCCAAATGAGTTAATGCGAAGAGTTCTAATATGAAATAATCTTAATTCTAAATGAAATATTATGAAAACGTATTTGAAATACATTGGTATGTCTTGTATATATTATTTGAGTTCATAATGTGCAAAGTAATGTATGTGGAAATATGAGATGATGATACTTGTACATGGAATTTATTGGTGGATACGTACATCCAAATTTATATGATAGATTGTAGTGAACATTGAAATTGGGCTCAATAAGTGATTTGTCAATTTAAATTGTGATTGGCAGGAAGGGTTAGTGAATTGCATGTTTATGAATTTGTTACACGTATTTGTCGAAATACGAGGAAATGATGGTAATTGATACATGGAAATATGAGACTATGATATATATAAAAACATGACATATGTTTGATAAATGTGTTCATTCATAATTATGGAATGGTGCACCTCAAGTGCACTATATGTGTAAAGAAACTTTTATAGTCAATTTCGGTATTTGAGCGATAAATGGCTTAAATTGTCTGTGAGTATTCCGTACTCCTCGGTAATGCCTCTTACTTTATTCCAACAATGGATACGGGTAGGGGGTGTTACAACAAAGATACTCACAAAATAGATTTGCAAACTGAAAAGAGAGAAGACGTGTGTAGTGAATGAGAAGAAGAAAGAAAGAAATGATTGATGGGAGAGGAAAAAGGCAGGCAATAGCCAGCCCGGAGGCTGACATTGCCGCTGAGCAAAACAAAATATAAGAAGCAAACGGCTTGGAGAGAAAAAAAGAATCTTTGGTTCTTTTTAAATATGGTACATACAGTAAGAAAAATGCTTCAACTTTACTATCATACATTACAATTTTTTACGATAAAAGTACTATGGAAGCACCTGTATTAGTAGTCGAATTGCATTTTGCTCCCTCTACTCAAAAAGCGGGCAAATTTGTCCCTTCACATTAGACCAAAGAGTGAATTAGTCTTCCTATTAAAAAATTCATTCATTTATACTATTAAAAATTGGTCCTTGTATGTCAGCGTGAGATACACATGGCACACCATGTGTTACTATTTGGTTATTTTATCAACCATACTAGTTATTAACAGTACAAATGTATGAAAATTTTAACGGGAAGGACGAATTTTCTCTTCGATCTAAGGAACTAATTTGCCCCTTTTTTTATTAGAGGGGGCAAAATACAATTTAACTCCTAATACTAGGACCTCCATACTATTTTTACATATTTTTATTTACATCAATGTACTATCCATTTCATTCCTGCAAAGTTAAAAAGAGGTATTAAAAGATCATTCCGCAAAATAAATAATATTAATTGCTCAGAAGAAAATATGTTATCTACTTTACTAAATTCAAAAATAAATATATCTATTGGTAAAGTATATGATATATAGTTACGAAAATAACTGAAAAAATGTGCCAACTAATGTTAAAGTAAATTTTTTGTGTGTGTTAGCATTATCTTTTTGCTGAAGTTTGGATAGCATGCAGCTACAAGGACAGCAACAATAAATCATGCAGTCGAGCCATGCATGCAGAAGCTGCTAAAGCAAGTGCAACTGTTATGTTTAAGTGTTGAAATTAATTCCCATGCAGCACCAATGAAGCAGCACGTGAAGGCAGCACTGAAGCTTGCTGATGTTGTCCAAAATCAGCTTATTTTATTACTTTAAGTTTATAGTTTGTAACTTAGTTCATTTAGGACTTAGTTGATAAACCTTTTGATGTAATTAGGTAGTGATTGAGCTGTCATATCAGCTTCTTTTAAGTTTACAAGTTTATATTTCAAGTTTCCATGTAATTAGTGGGGTTAGGTAAAAGTTTAGGTAATCCTTGACATGTGATTACCAGCTAGCAAGTTGTATATGTATCGGCATTATGCCATTTTTCAGTTTTTGAATGAAAACTTATCAAGTTTCCTTCCATATGCTCCAATTTTCTTAGCTTTACTTTTATTTCTGTTTGTTTTCTGCTCTTGTTTCTTCTACAAGCCTCGAGCCTAGTTGCTCATGCTTCAGCTACTTGTTGCTGTTTTCTGATTAAGTTCCAACACTTTTGCATTGTTTTTATAATATTGAACGGCTTTATCCATCTCTTTCTTAAACTTTGGGTCTGAAGTTGCTTTCTACGCATCATCGGGGTCTACTATGACATTTCCTTCAACAAGCCGCTGGCAAAATCAATAGCAACTTCTACTTCCGATCTTGGGAAAGCTGCATCCTTATCAGTATCTGCATCAGTTAAGGCAGAAGTTGGCCCATCCACTCTCTCGGAATCATCTCCGGCAGAGCTTTTAATCTTTTCAACAAGTTTATCCATCCCTGACATAAAGTTAGGGTCCGTTATTACTTTGTTCAAATGATCCTGTTGTATTCCGACATCTTTCAATGTTGAGAAAAAGCCGGTCATAATCCCTTCGGGTTCCGAGGATGCTGCCTCATCAAAAGCGTTCTCGTTTTATCCTACTTCGAAGTGGATTGAGAACACCAAAATCATCTAGAATACAATGAAAGAAACTTTCGCCATCTTGTTTATTTCTTAATAGGGTTAAGCAAAAAATTGAGATATATTTTTATTGACGCAAAAGGATCAAAATGAGATAATTTAAAGAGTTTATAATGAGATATTTTTTACGAATTTAGGGCCCGTTGACTGGTCCGGTATTTAATAGCTATGCACTACTAAAAGACATATAACTTCTCTCCACATCTTCAAAGGCCTTGTTTTTCACTATTATTAGTGGTTTTAATTTACTTCTCTTTATTTTAATTAATGATGTTGTGGGTGATCGTTGATTCTTAACACATATTGTGAAATAAAAAAAAAATCAGCACCAATATTTAAAAAAATAACTTTCTTGCTTTGGATTCAATCCCAAAAGGGATAAATTTTAAATTTATACGTAAATTTTGTTTCAATATGTAATTTAATACATGAATTTTAATTTGCTGAAACTAAACATATGAAATTTGAATTGTGGGACTAATTGAGCTTCTTCTTTTTTATTAGATACGACAAAATACAATTTAACTCTTAGTACAAGAATCTCCATAATACTTTTTACTGATTTTCACTTGTATTATTGTACTATTAAAAGAAGAAATAATAGATCAATTTGTAAATTTAAGAATATTAATTTCGCAAATAAAATATGTTATCTACTTTATTAAAATGAAAATTAAATATATTTATTGGTAAGTATATATAGTTGAGAAAATAAGTAACAAAAAAAATGTGCCATGATTACAAAAACTATGGGATCCACGCGCATCTCAATGTGAAGTTCTCACGCCATGTGGGATTGGCGAGGGCAAAGGCTTGTCCAAAAATAGCTACTCACTCCTCAACATTGGCAAGTTTGTAGATGGGAGTTTTTTGTGAATCGAATTTGATCATATAATACTCATTTTCTAAATTCATGAGATTGATTGTAGTTAAAGGTTTCCAAGTAGAATAAAGCTTACTCAAAAGGGTGTTAAATCCAACTCTTCTTCAATGTAATTTTATTATTGTTATAGTAGATGTTGATAATGGTAATAAAATGATCGCAAAATAAATAAAAAAAGAATGTGGAAACCCTTTCGAGAAAAAATCATGGGCAGAGAAGAAGAATTTCACTAATATTGAAAAACAAATGATATAAGAGAAGTTTCGACTACATCTATTTAAAAGATTGAAAAACTTTATTCTAATCAATGTCACTGTATTCATTTCTTTAATAAGTGATGGGACTCGGGTCACACAAACTCTAACAATTATAACTGTTTTGCTCATACTTTTAAGTAACAATGAGTGAATTTGCTCAAAATATTTTGATTGAAAATATTTTGATTGAAGGGATTTCATCAACTATTTCAGTCAAAACATCATCCTCTAAGAGTTTGATATCTTCCTTATTTGTATTTCTTTGCGCATCTACCACATTCCCCATTGCATTCAAGAGAGTCTCTTCAAATGATCATTTTTTGGTTCATCCTCTCTTAATCGAATCTTTTTGGTATCCCGCACTACGTCGAATGAAAGAAGCGACAAAGACAATCCACTTCAACGATATCCCTAGAAAAGAGCATTGTTATCATAGATTGGTACACACAGATCTTTATACGTTAAAAAAATTATGCAAATAATATTTTTTTTAGCATTGTTACAAATTTATCATTAAGTGATTATGTGATATTTTTCTTATTACGTGACATGTTGAAGTGAAACTTCATGATGATGTGCACTATTTAGTTTTACATGTTCCACTAACAAATATTTAAAAATTTAAAAACGATAAAATCTTAAAAATTAAAATTTTAGAACAAAATAAAATAAATTTACAAAATCTCATAAAAGGTTCCAAAAGAAAATGAAAAAATTAAAAAGAATCCATAAAAAAATATAAAAATTTTGGTATATATATTGAGGTTTGGTATAGTATTTTTAACATGGCATAAATTGACAACTAATGTAAGAATAAGATTTGTTTATATAAGATCGACAATAAATCTCATTACTTCATGGATGACAAATTCGAACAAAAACTCTTAACAACTTACAGGATTTTAGGTACACGTAACCTTTTTGCAGCAATACGTACGACACAGCTTCATGAACTCTTCCGATTTATCCGACACATCGCCATGTGTTGGCTTTTCCGCAATCCTTTTACACAATTTAACGAACACTTAACCTGCAATGATTTTCAGAATTCTATTTAAAAGAACAATCTTTATGAGATCTTTCAGAAGCTTCAAAATTTTCATTCACATTAAACATATTGCGAAAAACACAAAAAGACTATACGGTACAAAATGGCGGATTCCAGAGTTGAAGTTAGAGGACTCGCTGCGTGTAACGATAAGTGTGGCTGTCCTTCGCCGTGCCCCGGCGGCACGACTTGCAGGTTTTCTCCCTATTATCTTTTCTTATTTATTTTAGGGTAAACTATAAAATAGTCACCTAATTTATTTCTATTTTTATCACTTAATTATAAAATTTTTTTAATTTAATTACTAGCTATTTTAGACCATTTCTGTTTTGGTCACTTATGTTTTAGGTCGTCTCTATTTTGGTCACTTTCTGTAAAATGGTTAATGGAAGTGAAGATGTAGCATTTTTCTAATTGATATAATAACACATTTATTCCTCAATACTTACACATTCTATCAATTTGATCCTCAAACACATATAATTAAATATAAATTATATACTATAAAAAGTATAAAATGTAATATTATTTATAATTATAAGTCTCAAATATGCATTTGGCCCCCGAACTTGACACCTTCTTCCAAGTTGGTACTTATGATTTTTTGCACCCCGAGTTGGTACTCGGATTTTCATTTTGTCAAGGGTTCCATTACTTTTCGGTAATGCTATTAAAAATAGGACACATGATATTCTTAGGTTGTGATACGTGGCACTGATGATGCCTTAGTTTGTTTTTTTTGTAAAAATATTTAAAGAAAATATATATAAATTAGATAAATTTTTAAAATATAAAAGAAATTATAAATCATAAAAATATATGTATTTAAAAAATTAAAAAATTAAAAAATTAAAAAAATCTAAAATTTAAGTTAGAAAAATCAAAAACCCATAAAATTTACATATTTTTCTAAATAAATTGCAAACAAAATATATGAAAATAAATTTTACAATAAATTTTATGCTTAAAGATAGGTGCATTGTTACACAATTCTTCAAGTTGACAAGAATGTAAAAGATGATAATTTGAAAAAGGAAACTTTTTTTTTTGTTAATTATTTGTTAGGTTTCATAGGAAAAATTTGATTCCTACAATGTTATTAGAAGTATCATGAATAAGTTTATAAAAATCACAAAATTACTGAATTTTGGGGGATTTTGAGTTTTTGGGTTTATCAAAATCACAAATTTACATATAATTTTGTAAAGATTTGTTTAAATAGTTATAGTTATATGTGTTTGAGGATCAAATTGATAGAATTTATAAATATGGAGGGTTAAATTTTTTGAACTATTTAGAATTAGAATCAATTTGATAAAATTTGTAAGTGTTGAGGATTAAATGTGTTATTATACTAGTTAGAAAAAAGTCACATCATCATTTTTGTTAAATATTTAATGAAGAGTGACAAAAATAAAAATGATCTAAAACGTTAGTGACTAAATTGAAAATTTTCATAATTAGGTGACCAAAACATAAATAAGCTAATAATTAGGTGACTAATTCTATAATTTACTCTTTATTTTATTTTACACAACACAAAAAATGAATTTTAAGCTTCAGTAAACAAAAATATTTGAGTGCTAGATTTGTTAAGTTAGGATCAATAACCGAATAAGTAAACTTTGAGGGCTAAATTTGTTATTATACCGATCAAAATTATGTGCAATTCATAGAAAACATTAATGTTATGAATTGTCCTTAGTTGCTCACTTTCAAAATTAACTGGGATGCAATTGTTCTATTTTTAGAGGGATCAATTTGCTCAATTTAGAAATTGAGAAGGACTAATTATTTTCCCCACCTTAGTTATCTTTAATATTTTAATGTGCATTCTATATATAAACATCGAATCACTTTATCATCATTATCGAATATGTATGAATAATGAAACAGTTGCGGAGCCGGCGAGGCGGACCACAAGCGGTGCTCGTGCGGGGAGCATTGCGGATGCAATCCATGCACATGCAGCCAGGCTGAAGCCGCCGGCGGCAGCGGGACCGGAAAGATGTACTGCAAATGTGGTGCCGGTTGTACCTGCGCTACTTGTGGCAATTGAATTTTAAGAGCAAAGAGTAATGTATGGATGGGTACATTATTTGATGATATGTTTTTAAGCTATATTACTATAGAACGGAAAGTAAATTATGCAATGTATGTTGTTTCGAGAGATACGATAATAAGGGTTGTTTTCGTTTTGATGTAAACGAGTTGAATTTTTTTTTTTTTTTCAATTGTGGAGTAATGCATTTTTATGACTATAGGCACAAGCATGCAATCCAATTGATAGAAGATAATACATAGAAACATGATGGAATGTATGGTACTAATTAATATAAATAAGGCTCAAATTTTTATATTTTTAAAAAATAATGGCATACTCAATCCTTTTTATTTTAGGGTAATATACATTTTAGTATCTGAATATGGGTTCAAGGTTTAAATTGGTACTTAAGGTTATTTTTTGTTCAAAATTAAGTGTTTGAACTTAGTTTTAAGGTTAAATTTGATATCTAAAGTTTATTTTGGTCTAATAAGGTAATTGAATTTAGATTCTTGATTTAAAATGGTACTTAAACTTGACTTTTTTTATCCAAATTAGTACTTGCAGTAAATATATATATTTACTCTTTATTTTATCAAACCTTTAGGACTTACGTTAAATCTTCCTTCTTCGCAAACCCTTTAAACATGACAAGCTCACAATCATTTTTAACCAAAAAACTTATAACATGAGGAATTAAACCTTTGAACAATGGATGAAATGTGATGAAAAAAAATATGAGAACCAGATCACAGATAAGATACCTAAAAGTTGCGAATTTAGAGCTACTCGTTTCATGTTCTGTTAAAATGATAACAATTTTTTTTACTTGATTCGTGAGTTATTTCGACCCTATAAGTGTTTGACTTTTTTTTTTTGGCCTACTTAAATATTTTTATAATGATGATGATGATGATGATAATAGTAGTAGTAGAATGGTTAACTAACTTATTTTTACTCTCTTTTTTTTAAGTGTCTTAAAATGTTAAGCACCCCGGAAAGATTTTTAAATTTAGGGTTAATATACTATTTGATACATAAATTTGGTTTTAATGTTTAATTTAGTATTTGAGTTTTTTGTCTCAATTTTGGCTTCAAGTTTCACCCTATTTAAGTACCGAGTTTGGTTTCAATGTTCAATTTGGTACCTAAACTTTATTTTTGTTGTTCCAATTAAGTACCTACGCTTTTTTACTAGAGTACACATGTCAAACATTCATTGGGCTATTTGGTCTGGGTACACAAATTGAACATTGAAGCCAAATCCAAGTACCAAATTGGGACAAAACAAAAATCAAGTTTAAAATTCAAGTCTAATTATTAATACTACTAAAATTCTTCTATTAAATTAGTTAGTATGATAGTTTATGAAATTAAAAAAAAAAACTCATTTGGTGGACATGTAAAAAAATTGCATTGTAACAAACCTGAATTTAATAGAAGAATTTTAATTGTGTTGACTATTAATATTTGAAAAGTAAGATTAAATTCTGGAAATAAAAGTAAAATGACTAAAGTTGATATGTGCAAAGAGCATAGGGAGTCAAAGCATAATTTAACCATATATATTTATATTTCCAATTTTAAAATTCCCTTTCACCCGCGAAATAATAATAAAATGAAGCGAAAAAGTAAAACAGAATTAGAAAGTTTCAACTTTCAAACCGGTCGGAGAACTGAAAAGTTTTAGCACTCCATTTGCGAGCTTCCCACAATGCGCGCCTCTGGCGCACTTTAGCAAAGAAACCGTTCCTTGATTCATAATATATATAAATATATACAGATCCAGTTCGTCACTTTCCCGCTGTATTTTATTTTAGCAATTTTCAAAATCAAATCTCTCGGTTTCTCTTTTTCCTCCATGGCAGCAGCTTCAAGGACTCTATGGAGCTTCGATTCCTTGCTACTCACTTGTTACCTACTCGTACGTATTCCGATATGTTTCGCTCTCTCCAATCTCTTCTTCTTCTCTTTTAAAATAGAATTGATTTGGATTTGAATCTTTTTGTTTTAATTGGATCAATTTTACAAGTTTTAGATCTTCTTTTATGTATTGATTTCATTAAATTAGTATCCAAATTAACCGTAAAATTAGAATAAAATAGAAAATGCCGATGTTTATTAGATAATAATTTGTTTATTCTGTTTTTTTTTCCTATGCCATTAATCAGTTATTTATTATAATTGACACCACTAATGGCTATTGTTTCAGGTTATTTCCAGTATTATCATTGTGGATGCTGAAATATCAGATAACAGAACGATGTGAGATCATTTCTAGGATTTTTAAGATATTTTTATCCTAATTTTAATTTACCTTAATTTTTTGTTCTATACAATTTCTTTCAGTGGAAGAGCACTCAAAGCTTATCGGCTGCCGAAAGACAGAAAGGTTTCCTTTGTTTTATAGCTTTCGAATCATGTTGTAATTTGATTTATCGAAATTCAAAAGTGTTCCGTAGCTAATCATTGTGTTCGATACCGCTGCCTGCATATCGTTGCCGTATGAGAGAAAGGTTTCCTTTATATTTTATAGATTTTTATTAATATTTATCGAAATCCAGAAGTGTATCATAACTAATTGTGGTATTTGATACTGTAGCCTGCATATCTACCGCTTATATTTTATAGATTTTGAATCATGAAGTAGTTTGATTTATCGAAATTACGGAGTGTTTCTAGCTAACCATAGTGTTCAACATTGCTTCCTGCATGTTGACCACTGTATGACAGCAAGGTTTCCTAATTTATATTTTATAAGATTCCGAATCATATTGTAGATTGATTTGTCGAAATTCAGAGGTGTTTCATAGCTAATAATGGTGTTTGATAACGCTGCCTGCATGTCACCCGTTTAAGGACAGAAAAGATTCCTTCCTATTTTATAGATTTCGAATCATATTTTAGTTTGATTCATCGAAATTTGGAAGTGCTTCATAGCTTATCATAGTGTTTGATCCACTGCTTGCATATCCGCCATTGTATGACAGAAAGGTCTCTTTTATACTTCATAGATTTTGAATAATGTTGCAGTTAGATTTATCGAAACTCAAATAGTGATTCATAGCTAATCATACTGTTTGATACTGCTGCCTGCATATCATACGTCGTCTGAAAGAAAGATTTCCTTTATATTGTTTAGACTTTGAATCACATTGTAGTTTGATTTATCAAAATTCGGAAGTATTTCATGGCTAATCGTAGTATTTGATACCGCTGCCTGCAATCATCCCTTGTATGACACAATGATTTCCTTTATATTTTTTAAGATTTGAAATTCCGGGGAGTGTTTTGTCTCCGTGGTCTTCCAAGAGCTAGTGTGTCTCCCAACTTTGTGAGCTAGGCTCTCAGGGCAGCCGCTCACGGAATGTTGGCTCTCGGCAAAGCACGGGTGACAAAACCCTCCTGGGGAACAATACCTTCAGTTGTTGGGATCCAGTCGGCTGCCCGGCAGACGAAACTTCAAGGACTTATCTTAAAGGAGCGGACCAACCCTCAACAGAAAAATATGTTTCCATTATGTTTTATAGATTCCGAATCCATGTTTTGTTCGATTTAGCAAAACTCAGAAATGTTTCATAACTAATCATAGTGTTCTATACTGCTGCCTGCATGGTCGCTGCAGCCGGTAGTACAGAAAGATTTCCTTTATATTTAATAGATTTTGAGTAAGAATCGCATCATAACTTATCATACTGTGCAATACCACTGCCCGCATTCAAGGTTTCTTAATGTTGCATGAACTTACCATCTGTCCGAATGTTGACAAGCAGGGAAGGGACGCTTCCTCTGCGGCTTACATGTTCAATGACAATGAGAAGGTAATGCGTGGAGTTCATCTTTGTCTTAACTTAATAACTAAGATGAATGATGCTCATGTAAATTATTTTTCATACAGGATCTTGACATAATTGCAACATACAGTGACGTTTCGGGCACTATTAGAACATGTAGGGTGAAAATGAAGGACCTTTCTGCTTCATGGGTTCTCGAAAACCCTATCAATGTTGACAAAGTACAGGGCTCCCAAGTACAGGTATTTGATTTTGTTAAATCCTTTCTAGCAATTCATGGCTGTCCAATTCATAACAGCAAGTATAATCTAATTAAGTGCAGTAAACTAAGCACTGTTCTATGGTGAAATTATACATTTTCAGCTGTTATATGAGCTATATGGCCCGGGAAAACCAAAATTATATCATCAACTCTTATCTATCTCCTTTTTTTCCCTTGTTCAAGTTGATTATTGTTGAATTCCTTGTATCCAACACTTATGTCTGACACATCAATATAGGAATAGACCTCCTAGCATCTTCGATACACATGAAAAAACTTTGGGAAATAAAGCATACCTATCTCAACTAAAGGCCCATGTTTGACACTCGTATCCGATAAATGGATGTGGAGATAGGCCTCCAAAGACCTTCCAGATATCTGAAAAAACTTAAAAGAGAATTCTAACCATACCTATATCAAGCACATTCCTCAACTTACACCCAAGTACTGTTGTTTGACATCACCAGTTGAGTAATTTACTTCCCAGGTACTTAAGCTGAAAGATACATACCAAACTAGCACACCATTTCAAGAAAATGTTGAACAGTCCACCGATGATCAACAATTTCAAGAAGGTGAAATTCTAAGTCATCGACAGACATATTGGAGCCCTGTGAAGTTCAAGCGCCAGGTAAACCATTTACAAGTCCTACTGTATATTTACATATTTCTTTCCTGGTTTAGACTTGTGATAGTGTGTAAAGGTCTTCAGATATTGCGGCAAAAAAGGAGGGATCTCCGTACTGCAGAACTTGTTCGCCAAGGTAAAGAAGTTGATAAAAAGATGCAAGCAACGGAAGCAATTGAGAGCTTGAAAAATATGGACACTGTTATGAAGGGAAAATACAGTATATGGAGAAAAGATTTCGAAAATCCTAATGCTGATTCTACCTTGAAGCTTATGCGTGACCAGATTATTATGGCCAAAGTATATGCAAACATTGCTTTTTCTAAGAAACAAACTGTTCTTTACAATTCTCTTTTGAAGCAAGTCATGGAAAGTCTAAATGTTATTGGAGAAGCTAACTCCGATGCTGATCTTCATCCTAGGTATGGCTACTTTTAGGTCTACTGTTTTTGGTTATCGGTTAAATTACCTAACAAGTCCCTGTACTATAAGTTAACAAGTAAATTAGTTGAGCAATTTAGTCCCTTAACATATTAACTTTCAGGCAGAAAAGTAGAATTAACTTGATCGTTACTTGTTGAATTTTAAAGTGATATTTGGTCTTAGTTATCATGTATACAATAACTAAGTTGCTTCAAAATTAGTGAGCGAACTTTTCCTCACCTTTTACAATTTTTACTATTTGGTTTAAAATTAGGGATAAAGCAGCATTTAGTTTTGATAACTTTTTCAAACTAATTTTTTGCTTAGTCCATTTTAGTTTGAAGTTTGAAAATTTTTCTTAATTTGGTTCCTGAACTTAGATTCTATTAGGTGTGATGATGATATAATACTTCGACATTGTGCCATGTCATTATATGGAAATTTAAAATTTTTATATAAAATCTAAAAAATACATAAAATATTTTTAGAAATATTTTTTTTAAAAATTCATGTGAATGATTTGGCATAATCTCAGAATTCCACGTCATCATATTTAATGGAATTCAAATTTAAGGACCAAATTAGTAAAAATTAACAAGTTTAGGGACTAATGTGAAAGATCAAGGAGCAAGGTGCGAAAAGTTGCCAAATTCAATGACCAAATGTTGCGTTTATCCCTTAAAATTAAATATAGGATGATTAAATTTCTCATTTTTAGAGTATAAGGACTAATCAGACAATTTAACCTTTGGCTATCCTGTATAGATTATATACTATTGGTTTTCATGTAAATGGATGTTGTTCTGTTTCTAGTTCACTTGATCGTGCAAAAGCAATGGGGCATGCATTATCTGTAGCAAAAGATGAACTCTATGATTGCTTCACAGTTGAAAGAAAACTTCGAGCCATGCTTCTAACAACAGAAGACAATTTAGAATCACAGAAGAAAAGAAGCGCCTTCTTGATTCAATTAGCTGCAAAAACTGTCCCGAAACCATTGCATTGCCTATCTCTGCAACTATCAGCCGACTACTACTTTCATGGATATTATCAAACCAAGCAAGAACCATACAACGAAAAGCTCGAAGACCCTTCGTTATACCATTACGCCATCTTTTCCGATAACGTATTAGCAACATCAGTGGTCGTCAATTCAACGGTGTTGCACGCAAACGAGCCCGAGAAACATGTTTTTCATATAGTGACTGATAAACTGAATTTCGCCGCCATGAAAATGTGGTTCTTGGTGAATTCTCCCGAGAGTGCGACGATTCAAGTCGACAACATCGATGATTTCAAGTGGATGAATTCGTCTTACTGTTCGGTTCTTCGACAACTCGAATCTGTAAGGATTAAAGATTATTATTTCAAGGCGAATCATCCTTCGACTCTGTCTGATGGAGCTGATCACCTCAAGTATAGGAACCCGAAGTATTTGTCTATTCTGAATCATCTTAGGTTTTACCTACCTGAAGTACATCCAAAGCTGGATAAAATCTTGTTTTTGGATGATGATATTGTGGTTCAAAAGGATTTGACACCTCTTTGGGATGTTGATCTGAAAGGGATGGTGAATGGTGCAGTGGAGACATGTAAAGAAAGCTTTCATAGATTTGATAAGTATCTCAACTTCTCTAATCCGATAATCATAGAGAATTTCGACCCAAATGCTTGTGGTTGGGCATTTGGAATGAATATTTTCGATTTGAAGGAGTGGAGAAAGCGAAACATCACTGCTATATATCATCATTGGCAAGATTTGGTAATGCTTCTTTGCTTTTCTTACTCTTTCAGTTCTCTTTCAAGTAGATAGTTTGGGTTTAGGAAATAGAAAATAATTCAATTCCAAAAAATATATATACCTATTTAAACTCAATTTAGTTGAAAATATAATTTTAAAGTTTTTTTTAAACACCTCCTACTTATAAATGATTGGTTTAAGTCTATTTAAATCTGTTATATTTTTACTGATGAGGTATTAATTCGATTAACATTGATATTAAAGTACATTAATCCTCTTAAAGGTTCGAAAAAAATGATGAGTATTTTTAGATATTATATAAACAAATTTTTATATTTTTAATTTCTTTAAATCATGTTATTTTTTTAATTTTAATATATTTAATATATTTAATATATTTCTTAATTTTTATATGATACCTTATATATAAGTCCATGTTACATATAAATTACATAATTCTTAAAAAATATTTTAATAATATGTTATAAATTAGAAAATGGACTGCGATGCGCTAGGCGAAGCTTAAGCCTAATGTTGGAGTCCATGCACATGCCATACCTTAAAGTGTTATAATATTTTGCGCTAACCCAATATTTAATTTTTGAATTTGATAATTCTTTATAATTAGGTTTATGTTTTTTTTTGTCTACATTAGATTTTAAATTCGATAATTTTTTAAATATAACAATGTGATATTTTAATACTGTGTCATGTTATCACCTAAATTTTTTAAATGATGATGTGATATAATATCAAAATATCACAACATCACAATGATCCAATTTGAGAAAAGTAATTAAGTTCGTGGATTAAAATGGACAAAAAAAGTTTAAGGACCAATTTGAAAAAATTGTCAAATTTAAAATTAAATGTTGCTTTATCCCTAATATTTTTACGGGTTAATATAATTTTTGTCTTTTGAACTTAGTAAATATTTTTTTTTTCACCTTGGTACTTAAAATTTTTTAAAGTAACAATAATAATTTTTGCCTCTTTGCAGCCGTTGGGTCAAATAGTTAATTTTTTTCTTCTAATCCTTTCAAAATTTAATAATTTAAAGTCTTTTTAATACAAAATTATGCCTTAAGCCCTCAAGACTTATTAATTTCTTTTTAGTTAATACAAATGATTACTTCGTCCTTTGTTCTTATTGGACAAGTCTTCTATTTTCCTTCTTTAATAAAAAAATGGAAAATTGTATTTCGCATTTGTCTGTTATATTATGTTAGCTTAATCTAGAAACCATATATAAGGATTGTCATTGATATATGAGTTTCTAAACATCATTTTCTCCATAGTTTACCGAGATTCGTCACTGATGAAGATAAACTGTTTTTGCAGAATGATGATAGAACTCTTTGGAAGCTTGGCACATTGCCACCAGGGTTGATCACTTTCTACAACTTGACTCATCCACTGGATCGAAAATGGCACGTATTAGGACTCGGTTACGATCCGGCCTTAAACCGAACCGAGATCGAAAATGCAGCCGTCATCCATTATAATGGAAACTATAAGCCATGGTTGGATCTAGCAGTCTCCAAGTACCAATCATACTGGTCTAAATATGTAAGTTCTGGTAACTATTACCTTCAACGCTGCAACATAAGTGAGTAACATTTTCCTCTTTTTCTTTTTCATTTTGTTTTGTTTTCACTTTGTCATACTTGTAATTCTCTTGTTATAGCAAAGAAAATTAATCCTTCAAAAAAAGTAAGGGGAATTTTGTTCTTTTATTCTTTGTTGCTTTTGATGTGAATATCAAATTATCATGAAGAGTTTTTTTAAATAGATAAATTAATTTTTATACGTTTAAAAATAAAAACAAATTAGTCTTTGTTGTTAAAATTTATATATATTTCTATTATAAAAAACGAGCATGATTAACAAAATAATTAGATAGTTATACGTGACAAGCCTTGTGTATCTCATGCTGACTTGTAAGGATTAATTTTTAATAGTAGAAATAGATGTAATCTTTAACAGAATAGCCCGTTTGCTCTTTAATCTAATTTACAATTTGTTCATTTTTTTAGTAAAGAGAGCGAAATGCAATCTACCTCCTAGTACAGAAGTTTTCATGGCACTCTTAACCTTTATTCTTTTTCGGCTTTATTCGTAAATTGACTCTTAAATTTGACAGGTAATAGCTTTTTATTTTCTACTGTTAAAAACTGGTATAATTAATAGAATAATGAAATAGTTACATATGATCTGCCATGTGTACCTTATATTGAGATATAGAAACTAATTTTAAATGGTAGAATGGGATGAAATTTTTAACAGAATAACCAATTTACTCTTTGATCTAACATATAATAATCAATTTATTCATATTTCTAAAAGTAAAATATAATTTAACTTCTAATATAAAAACTTTCATAATATTTTTACTTAATAAATATGTAACATGGAATTTAAATTAAACAATCAAACATTAATTTTTATATCATCACCGTTCATCAAACTTATCTGTTTATCCAAAAACAATTATTTATGTAAAAATTTAATCCAATTTATCCAAACATAAATCTAAATAAAAGATCCAACTCAAAAAATTTTGAATCCCCTCGATTATCACTTCCAAACTCAACCACGATTAAGTAGGGTTAAGCAGCCCCATAAATAGAAGAAAAAGGAATATAAAGTGAGTAGAAACAATGTCCAATTCGGTCGTAAAAGTGGAACGAATTTCAGCTTTTTTTTTATTCATTATTTTAACCAAAAAATAGTAGTGAGGTGTACCACACACTTTCAATGACTTAACGGTAAATTACTCTCAAGGTCATTGAATTATTAATAAATTTACATTTTTGTTATTTAACTTGAAAAATTATGAAATGGTAATTGAACTATTAGAAAATTTTCTTTTAAGTTAGTGAACCATTCAAAAATTTTATTTAAATCACTAGGATGTTAAGTTTAAAAAAAAAAAATCAATTAACAAGCTTCAAGTGATAATTCTATTACCAATACGGTGAATTAGTACTCGTCGACGAGTAGAAGAATATATTCAATCCAAGTCTGATGGTCAATGTTGAAAATCGAAGAAGAAAATTGTTTGGATTTTAGTTCGTAGATTCGTGATATTTAAAGTCATTTCATGAAAAAAATTAAACTGTAGAAGAGAAAAAGGAGAATTTTCGATTAGTGCAGGCAGTGCAAACAACGAGGGTCATATAATTATGATTTTAACAGCCCAGTGACTTAAATAAAAATTTTTAAATAATTTATTGATCATTATAATTTTTTTAAAGTTAAATGACCAAAATATAAATTTATTAATAATTTAGTGACCTCAAAATTTAACCAAAATTGCGGTATAAAAGTATTTATATATTCCCAATTACTTTCGTGTGGAAGCCACACTTACTTATAATAATCAAACAAAAATGGCGTCCAACTCAGATATCCACCATTGATGGAGATGGATTATTCCCAAAGCTATCCCCTTTTCACACATTTAACCACTCTCATTAATGATGATTGACTATTGCTTGTCAGATATATTTGAAGATCGTGTGTATATATAAACAATGATAGTGGGTATCTTCTTATATATAGAAAATAAACTATTTAAAGTGATGATTAGGTAATGCAACAATATAACTCATATTTATTTTTCTTCTTTCGCAAGATGAAATATGATTTCATTTGGTATTCAGTCTTAAAATGGATAAAAATCCCTGTAAAATCATAATTTAAATTATCAAAATTTTTAGTATTAGTTTTCTTTTTTTTCATATAGCTTAACAGCAATAGAATATCGATTTAAAATAGGGTAAAAAATTGATTAATTCGTAAATTGATATGAACTAATTAGCTCAAACTAAAAATTCATTAAATTGAACTTTATAATTTTTTTAATAATTTATTTAATTTGAATCGATCAAATTGAAAATTAATAATTTAATTGGTTCGTTCATTTATAAGTTTGATAGGAAAAATAAAATCAAAATTATGATTTTTATTCTGATTTTTTATTTTTTTTACTTTTTTTTCCTCTTATCACTTACAAACATGTGATATGCAGGTTATCCGATTTTAATTGGCCTGTGGTTTTCCAATGGCATTAAACAGAGTTTAAGCAAGGAAAATAGAGAGAGAAAATATTTGATAATGAGGACTAGGCAAAACAATCACCAAATCAACATGCATCCATTGTGCTGATAATGTTGAGACCTTAAAATTCTGATGGTTCGATTTAAGGTCTTAATGTGCATAATTGTCGTATGTAAGTTTCTTCAAGTATTTTAGGGTTTAGGTATATTTCAATTTTTAATTTATTATGCATTTTATTGAGATACTTATAACTTAAAAAGAACATTAATCACCAATAAAAATATGTTGTTAAATGTTACCAAAAGTCAACTAAAAACCCATTATTTAGAGAAGCAAACAGCTTTTAGGCTGTCCCCAATGGGTTCCTGTCATAGCAAAACTTGCTAGAAAAATCAACTTTTCTAATCTGATTTTGGTTCATAATGTTACTCAATATTCACATTGTTGAAAGACATAGAAAGTTTGATGATCTTAGTGGAATAAATGGTTTGTAGACAGGTTTTGAGGCTGAAGGCTCCTTAATCTTTTTTTTTTTAACATTAATCTCATTAGAGGTTCTTATTATATCTATTCTTTCTGAAATAATACTTAAAAATACTCATAATCCCTCCCTAACCCCTAAATAAGAGGATAATGCGCTTCAACGCACTCGAACCCACATCCTCCTACACTGATAATAATACCAATGTCAATCGAGCTAACATTCAATCAACAATTAACCTTAATCTAATTCAATCATAACAAATCAAGTTTTAAATTTTTTTAAGTTAAAACTATATCAAAAGTTGTAAATAAAATCAATTACTATAAGCACTAAATTGAATAATTGATTCAATAACCATAAAAAAAATCGACAACCTTCAACCTTAAATTTTAAAATTCTTAAAATCTCAACCTTATCCTGGCTCAACTTTGGAATATTATGAGATGATGATCTACATGTATCAATTCTAAAGCTGCTTTTAAGCCATTTTTCCATGATTGCTACTTTTGTATTTTATTTTACTTCTAAAATAAAAATAAAAATAAAAATAAAAATAAAAAGATTAAGTTGAAAATACTAGTATTACTCAACAAGAAAACAGTTAAAGAGGTATGATACATTTTTTTTTTAATCAAAACATCAAGAATTATGATGAAGAATCATTGGAACTCACATGTTGGGTAAATGTTAATTTAAGTACATAAAAAAGAGTGTTGTGTCAACTTTTTCATTACAAATATTTAACAATGTTAGGTATAAGTGACTTAATTTCTTAATTCCTAACCAAAATTAGGCGATGCAAATTAACTTAATTGCTTATAATTTATATGAAAATGGATATTAATTTACTTGGGCTTAATTCTATCCTCAGTCCCTGTATTTTTTGGATTTTTGGAAATTAATTCTCTACTTTTAATTTCATAAATTTAGGATATCTTTAGTATTACTTCTAAGAAGCACTTTTGGAACAAAAGTTTTATTGTCCCAAAAGCATTCTTAAATAAACTGTTTTTTAAGAGAAAATGTGTTCTCCCAAGCTAAAAATTGGCCCAAAAGCAATTTTTTCAGAAGCTGAAATTTTAGCTTCTCCCCAAAAGTAATTTTTTTTCTCCAAACATGCTTTTGAGAAGCATTATTAGACTAGGACTTAGAGTGGGTTTGGATGGACGGTGCATTTAGTTGTGTCAGTATAAAAATAGTAGTGGTGGTGAGATTAGATATTGTAACGATACCGTAGCATGAGACAAAAAAATAAGCTAAACACACCGCACCACACCCTACCGCCCATCCAAACTCACCCTAAGTCTCTATATTTGTTTAATTCTAAAATTAAATTTAATTGATAACATTATTAATTAATTTCTGTTAAATTTGAATATATGTTATTCATTGGATTTTAATTTTTAAATTATACTTTTGAATATTAAAATGTCTTGCATATTCATGGTTAACATAAGTTCATTAATAGTATTATTAATTGGATTTTAATTTTTAAATCAATCAAGTGAGATTAAGCTCCATTTAGTTTTAACTAACAAATGTTATTTTCGTTTTCATATTCTTGAAAAATAGAAAACATTAAAGAAAACGTGTTAGGTTGAGAAATGCAAAACACACCTTTAACTATTAACAACAAATCTGCATTACACTCTCAATAAAGTAAACTCAAACTAAATTACAGTTAAAATCACTAAATTATTAGTAAGTTTATATTTTAGTCACTTAATTTTAAAAAAATATATAAATAATCGTTAAATTAGTCGAAAGTTTCCATTAAGTGATTGGATTGTTAAACCGATATTGTATAGCTTTCTCTGTTAGCACAGTTTGTACCAATCATAAGTTTTCCTTCTCCTTCTCTTATACAATTCAGTTTTTTTTAATGAAACAACTTTTAACGTCACAAATTTTCGAACCAAATTTCATTATTCTCTAATCTCTAACATTGATTATCAAGTTAATTTAGATTTAAAATATATTTTATTCATCGATGGTATTAATCCGCCATATATCCATCAACTTAAAAAAATAAGTTTTCTATAAAACCGGGAAAAGATTTTAGGGTAAAAAGAAATATATTTTAGTTCCACTAACAAAATAAAATATACATTAATCATTAGGAGAGTGGACCTTCCACATCATAATTTATAATCTCACCATCGCTATTCCTCTCCTATAAATCCCCCTCCATCGATGGCGTGTGTCCTCCACAAGCTTCCTTTTTCTTATCATTATCATATTATATATTCTATTATTTATCTTTGCTTTTTTTGCTCTCTTTTTCTTCAATAATGGCGTTGTCAATTCATGTCAATGGCGGTACCGAGCAAAAGCAGTTTCAAGAACCTGTTGAAAACCCTGAGTTCGATTACTCGCAAAGAGGACAATGGCTTCGAGCTGCTGTTTTGGGAGCCAACGATGGGTTAGTTTCAGTATCGTCACTGTTAATGGGTGTTGGTTCAGTTAAACAAGACGTCAAAGCCATGGTTCTCGCCGGTTTCGCTGGCTTGGTAGCCGGAGCTTGTAGCATGGCCATCGGAGAGTTCGTCTCGGTATACACCCAAAGGGATGTCGAGATGGCTCAAATGAAAAGAGACGGAGAAAAGAGATCACCGGTGGTTGATGAAAATGACCAGAGAATTGAGAAGAAGGAGCGGTTGCCGAGTCCGGGACTAGCCGCCGGAGCATCAGCGTTGGCTTTCTCGGTTGGTGCGGTGCTTCCGTTGTTGGCGGCAGCTTTTATAAGGGACCATAAGGTGAGGATGGCGGTGGTGGTTGTGGTGGCTAGTGTGGCGTTGATGGTGTTTGGGGTGGTGGGGGCCTTGCTCGGGGGAGCTCCGGTGGCGAAATCCGGTAGTAGGGTGCTTGTGGGAGGATGGATTGCAATGGGTATTACTTTTGGGCTTACTAAGTTGCTTGGCTTAAATGGGATGTAAATTTGAATAATTTGCTTAATTTCCCCTTAGCTTTGTTATTTTACTATTCCCATGCAAGGTAAATAGTTTGTGAAATTATAATCTTTTAGTGTTTTCAATCTAAAAGTTTGTGATATTAGTCGGTAAAAGTATCATGGAGGTTAATGTATTAAGAGTTGGATTACATTTTGCTCCTTTTATTAAAAAATAAATAAACTAACTCTTTTCCGTTATATCAAAGACCAAACTCATTGTTTCCATTAAAAATTTTATTTCTTTCTATAGTCAAAAACTGACATGACCAACGAAATAATCAGACAGTTACATGTGACGTACGTTGATTAATTTTTAACAATAGAAATAGAATTTTTTTTAATAAAATGATCAATTTGCCATTTGATTTAATATACAATGACTAATTTATCCATTTTTTAGTAAAGCGGGCGAAATACAATCCGGATATAAAGACCATTCTAGTACTTTTACCCCATTGGTAAAGGGCATTCTCAGATACTTAGTCAAGGAATCAAATTGCAAATTGCATACTAATTAATAATGTGTGTGTTGCTCCTGCCAATACAAAAGTCTTAGTGCTTTCCTATATATTGGTAGTCACATTTTGTTTCAAGGAGTCAAGCTAAGTTATATCGCTAAACAGATATTGTTAAACAACATCGAATTTCTTACCGCAGATCCAAAAAAGTTAATTTTTCCTTTTTTCTAATATTTAAACTAATAATTCATAATATATATAATAATAAAATTTATAATCCTAACCTAGAGTTAGTACTTTGCAGTGATAAAATCAGACTTTTCTTTTAAAGGATCAAAATTAAATTATAAATTTTTAGACGTATTAATATATAATTGCACAATTAGGAAAAAAAAACTATATTAAAAATTCACCATTCATCCTGCAAATTATCTCCTTTATAGAATTAGTGATATCCACAGATGAAGGAAATCAAAATTTAACATCTATAATTCCCTTTTTTATTCCCAAATTATAAAATTCAGCAATTGCAAAATTCCCAATTCATCCATGTATGTGTAATGAAAAGTGCAAGGATGGAAATAAAATTATAGTTTTCAAAAATTGGTTAAAATATGTTAGTCATTCTTTGTAGTTTTACATAATTTGAGATTTAATCTGTTATATTTTAAAATTTTAAAAATTAAACTCTTTTTTTTTTCCGTTTAAAAATTATAATCTAATTATTAACACCATTAACCTTTTCATCAAAATTTATTAACTTGGCTAGGTTATTTCCCATCAACCATAGGTCATGTCATGCGAATGCGAAGATACTCTAGTTAATATACCAAGTTGGCAAAATACTAAGGATGTTGATAATTGGACCGAGATCTTTAAATTGGAAAATTAAATGGACTTAAGTTTAACATTTTAACTATAAGAATTAAATCTCAAATATTTGAATATTTTTTATCCAAATTAATTATTGAAAACTCTAAAATTTAAGTCTCGATGTGGGAATAATTGGTAAATTCAAATCCGTAAATATCAAATTAAAGAATTAAATTTAAAAGAAATTCAAATCCAATATTAGAAGATGGATTTAGATGATACACAAAACACATAAACAAAAATTAACACCAAAACATTAATAACTAATGAGGTTTGAAAAGCTTCAATAATAATTATGTGTATACCACCCTCCTTGATTGTACGGATACGTTTGTTGTTGTACATTCGACATTGCAACGTTACCTCTTCGCATTCCATTCCTTTTAAATTGATCCCACATTACTTGCTCTTCCATTAGCAACTTTTGCTTCTTCTCCATATCCGACATCTGCACGTACGACGGCGGCGCCACCGACAACGACGCCGCAAACGGGTCAACGGCGACGGGTTCATTGTTCTTATTACCATTCCATGAAGGTGGTGCCGGCAACGTAAGTGTCGCTGCTGATCTCCCTGCTGATCCAAACGCAACACTGCTAGCACTTCCGGTCGCCGCAGAACTCGTCACCGCCGCCATCATTTGTCCTTGTTGATACATTCCGTCGAGTAATAAATGGTCGAACCCACCACCTAGGGTCGGTTTTAGGTTATTTAGATTACTTGCGGACTGAACCAAGGCGGTTTCCCAATCAGCACCGGCTTTAAAAGTATCCCATCCCGACCCCGATGATGTAGCCGCCGGAACGGCACCGTCGAATAAAGCTAAAGCTAATTTATCGGCGTGGTCTTCACTCGACATAGCGTTCTCCCCTAAGTTCAAAAAATCAACTTCTTGTTGTACTACAATAGCTTTTGAATTATCGTCTTCAACCTTTTCTTCTTCTTCAAAGAAATTTTCCGACGGCGGTGGTAATGCTTTAATAGCGTTAATATCTTCTTCCGGTTCCGGTTCCGGTTCCAGTTCTTTAATTTCCGGTTCCCGTTCCTGTTCATCTCTATTGACGTTCCCTTGAGCTAACGCCGATTTGTCACGGATCAACTCGTCGAGGAGGTCGAGTTTCTTTTGAGTTATTTTTTCGATCTCCGGGAACTCCGACGGTCGAGCTATGCCAATGCTCCGACACCATGAATAAAAAGCGTCGAGTTCGTCGAATTGTTTGCTTTGACGGCAAAAAATCTCGTAGATTTTCATGGTATCTGTCATGTCGACTTCCATGAAACGATCGATTAAAGCTCCCATTGTTTCGGTTATGTCGTAATATAAATTGAAACTCTCTTTTACGATCGGATAAAGAGCCACCGTCACCACTCTATTGCATTTGGCTTCACCTGTTGTTTTTTTTTCCGATCATGCAAAGAGAAAAAAAAAAAGACAACGTTACGTCATTAATTCATGCAACGTAAAATCGAAAACTGTAAGTTAAAATTACCATGGAGGTATTAGGGATTATATTTTTCTCCCATTACTCGGAAAAATCAATGAGTAAACAGATGTTTTCATTAAAAATTTTATTTACTTGTAATAATATAAATAGATAAAAAAATTTAAAAAAAAAAACTGATTTACTATTTTATTTAGCATGTACTGATTAATTTATTTTTTTAATAAAAGAGATAAATATATTTTAATTCTTAATATAAGAGTTTTCATGGTATTTTTATTAAAATGGTGAACACCATAATTATTTATAATAATAAAAATCTCATAATTATCGCGGGTAAAATGAAGCTTATTTATGATATCAATATCATATACAAACTTCTTTTAATTTTGATCTGACTCAAAATATATGTTACGAAATATGATTTAATGGGTCAAACCAGAGGCAATTCTAGGGGGGCTGGCATGGGCCCCGACTCCCCTAAAATGAAAAATTATCATTTAGGCCTTCTAAATTTTTTTAAAAATTTTAAATTGGTAAAGGTAAAATTGTACTTTCGCCCCCTAAAATTATAAAAATTTGATTTAATCCTTTAAAAATTATAATGATATAGACTATAAAAAATTAAAATTTCATTCGGCCCTCCCTAAAAAGTTATTCTAGCTTTGCCCCTAGGTCAAACTAGGTTGGTTTGGATTTGTGTACGGTGTTAATATGATATATGGTTGTTCAAGCTCTTCCTGGCCTGAAATATAAGTGTCATTTTATCTAAACCTTTCTTTAGTTGTTAACGGTCAATCTAAACTTGTTTACTAACTTTTTAAAAAATTATGCTAATTTTCATTTAATACTTAATATATATGTGTCGTATTTTATTTAAACCTGTATCATCTTGTACTCAAGTTCAACGCTTTTTTCTAATGTGGTACATGTGTTATTTTTTTGTTTAATTCGGTATATTCGACAAAAGATATATATTTTGGTACTCAAAGGTAACAATATTAACTTTTTAATATTTAATTCAAGTTTTAGTGTTGATTTGATAAAAGTTGAATTGCTAATATTATTATGTTAGAATTTTTCATTATTATATTAATAGAATAAATTTAATGTTAATTATGAATGTTTAATTTTGCATATTTGATCTAATTCGGGTATTAGGGTTGATTTGATAAAAATTACTTACTAATATTATTAGCTAATTATGAATTTTTATCAAATCAACTTTAAAATCTAAATTAAATACTAAAAAACTAACAATGTTACCTTCAGGTATCAAAATATAATAACTTTTTTCAAATACAAAAATCACATTTAAACCAATCAACGAGTCAGGCCGCAGCTTAATTAAAAAAAAAAAGTAAAGCACAAGCTCAATTTCAACCGACTCAACCCACACAAAAGCACATTTCATTATTCAAAAATTAATAAATATTAAAAATATGTTTTTAGAATTAAAATAATTTTTAAAATATTTTATATTATTTAAATTAAATTCAAGCTACCCTAAGAAGTAAAAGAAAAACTTTATCCAAGCCTAGCCCTAATTAGATTAGACCGGATGTACTGCCTAACCCACGGTCAAGCCTAACCATATTGAATAAAAAAAATAAAACAAATATCACATTAAAAAAATTTATTGAACTCAGTTACCAAACTATTTATACGAACCTGTTGGTCGACAAGCTAAGAAGCGTTCAAGAAGCTGCTGCAATTGCTGCATTCTTTGAAATAATTGCTCGGTTTTCATCTCATTGACCGGAGTGGGTTTAACGGCGACAAGGCTATTGTTATAGTCTTCCCCGAAATCTTCTTCGCATTTATAAACATTCCGTTTTGTATTCTTCCCTTGCATTCTAAATTCCAAACTTTCATCGAGGTACAACGCGAAAGTCCGCACGAATGCAGAGAAATCCCACGAATTCGATCGCGAAGTGTCACGAAAATCCGACATGTTGAGAATCCGAGTCCCACGCCTCGTCGAGAAGAATATCTCTTGCTCGTACGTCGGATCACCTTCGGTGAGAAGACGATGTATCAATATTAAAGTTTTCAATGCTACGGTCCAATTTTTAGTCTTATTGAGACGTCTCGAGAGAGTGTTGACGCACGCACTAACGTAAGCTCGTGAATACGAGGTTAACGTGAGTATTTCTCGAATGTGCCGTTCTTCGGCGGGGTATTCTTCGTGTCTCGTCGCTTTAACGATGGCGACATCGAGGTCAGAAAGCGACGTACTACCGCCGACTTTGGCGAGACTAATGCTCGTCTGGTCTTTAACATGGCCGAGAGCTCTTCGGATCTTACTCGGCGCCATGGATTTAAGGATTTAACTATCAAGTAAATACCCAAACGAGATCAAAATTTCAAAAAGGAAAATTCTCAACAACAATCGACGGAGAAAAGATTGTTGATGGGAAAAGGGCAAAAAAAAAAAGAGAAGAGAGGAGAAAACGAAAGAAAATGAAGGAAAATGAAAGAAAATTTTCTACTCTTTCTCTCCTTTGTTAACTTTCCTAATCTTCCCTCTTCATTATTATTTTTTTTTTTACCTTTGTTTATTGTTCTTTTGTTTTCCTAGAAACCAAACGGTATCCAATCTTGAATCAACCATGCATTACCATTGCCATTTATTTCCCTATATTTTAGCATGAACAAATAAAAACTAGAAAAATTTCAATGGCAATCATTTAGCCAAATGGCAAATTTTAATTGGCTATTGCTAAAGAAAAACATGAAAATTCTTGTCTTCGGGTCTGGTCTTTTTCAAACCCTTTTCGACATTTTTAGTTTTACAATGGATCACTAAAAAATATATATCTTATATATATCATCATTTTATACTTAAATTTAATTTTAATATTTAATTTAATATTTAAGTTTAGCTTTAATATTTAATTTGGTATCTAAATCAAATGGCATCAAATGATCCGATGAATATTTAACATGTCTGCTCTAATAAAAACACATTAATAATTGAGATAAAAAAATTTAAATACCAAATTAAATATTTAAAAAAAAACCCAAATATCTAATTCAACATTAAAGCTAAATTTAGATATCAGATTAAAAAAAAAAACTCTATTATTGAATTGAGAACTAAACCCAAAATTCGGATCCTAAATAAAGAACAAAGTTTTCTGGATACGATATGTAAACTCAAATTTTTACTTAATAAATATCAAACTTTTTACAATTTGACCCCAAATTTTGTTGGTATGTTAAATATAATTGAAATTTTATAAATGCGATTAAATTAATTTGTCCTATTACTTATTTCACAAACTACAAATCGGTCTTAAACCAACGTACCCTGTCCTATTCTTATTCATCTTGTAGTATTATTAGAAGTAGAGCTACTTTAAGTTAGAGAAATCGAGTTAGATTTTTAAAATTTCATATTATTTTACATCGGGATAAATTTGAGTTCAGATTATTATATGTTAATTTCAAGTCATATTCGATTTAAAGGTTAAGTTATTTCGAGATATAATCCTTTCATGTTCAGTGATTGTGTAACACCCATTACCCGTATTCGACGCCGGAACAGGGTCCGAGGCATTACCAATAAGTACAGAACACTTATAGATAATTCGAAATAATGATCTTTACACAAATAGTGCACTTGAGGTGTACAGTTCTATAATTATGAATAAACACATTTATCAAACATATTCCATGTTTTTATATATCACAATCTCATATTTCCATATATCAAATACCACCATTTTCTCGTATTTCAGACAAATACGTGTAACAATGCGTAGACACACAACTCACTAACTCTTCCTGCCAATCACAATTTAAATTGACGAATCACTTATTGAGTCCAATTTCAATGTTCACTAAAATCTATCATATACGTTTGGATGTAAATATCCATCAATAGATTCCGTGTACCGATATCATCATCTCAAATTTCCACAAGCATTTCTTTCCTACATTATGAACTCAAATAACATATACAAGATATACCAATGGATTTCAAGTACGGTTTCATAATATTTCGTTTCAAATTCTAGATTATTTCATATTAGAACTTTTCTCATTAACTCATTTGGAATACCAATTCATACGGATAATACACTCAAGGGTGTACAAATATATAATCACAAATGAACTCATTCATCAACCAAGTTCTATGTTCATCTCTCATCAACTCGTATTTCCTTATATCACATAATTCCATGTAACACTTACCAAACTTTGTCAGATTAGTGAACGTCTTATAGAACTGGTCTGCTCACACAAGCTGTCGATCATGACAAGCTACACGGTGTTGCTCAGTGCCACATTTCGCAACTCAGTATGGGAAATGCCATACCTACGTTTCTTAACTCGATATGGTCAATACCATACTTACGTTTCACACTTTGCCATGGATCACCCATGGTCTTATCCGTCAATTCATCACTTTACACTAGAATGCCATAGCCCAGCTATGGTCTTACATCTTAAACACGTATCACACCAATGCCATATCCCAGATATGGTCTTACACGGAAATCACTTGTCACTTGTAGCCGAAGCTACTACTATTCACTGATCAGGTAGCTGGAGCTACCACTTTTCACTGATCAGGTAGCTGGAGCTACCACTTTTCATTGATCAGGTAGCCAGAGCTACCACTTATCACTTTCACTTGTCCTTGATCAGATAAGTGTAGCCAAAGCTATCACTTATTACTTGTTGCCATGATTCAACCATAGTATTTTCCGTCAAATCCATCTTGTCACTGAACTGAAGTGCTCAATTTGATCGCTTATTCAATTTTCATGCTTTTACATTATCCACGATTTTATCATCATTACATATGAAATAACACATCATGAAGTTCATAAAATTAACAAATGATCACTAAAATTTAGCCATATAAACTCACAAGTTCAATTTTTGTATTATAACGATAATCATAATTTCATAATAAATATTCCAAATAAAACATTATATCGTTTCTAATTCAACATTTATCAATTATAATCGAGCATGTGATCAATTCATACACAAGTCATTCAGTTATTATTTTTCCTCATCCTCCTCTCCATCCACATCCTTAGTATAAATAACACCCTTATAACTAACATTATCTATAATTTTCACTATTTACTTATGTGAATATTCAAGCTGTCCATCCGTGTAATAGTCACTAAATCATTTTTATCTTGAGATATAGAACTCCAAATTAAGATCCGTTAATTTTATGAAACTAGACTCACATATCTTCTTACTATAATTTTTCCAGAATTTTTGGTGTGGCCAATTAGTACAGTTTATTAGTTAAGTTCTCCCCTGTTACACA
The DNA here is from genome assembly GCA_005393395.2 of Gossypium australe. NCBI lineage: Eukaryota > Viridiplantae > Streptophyta > Magnoliopsida > Malvales > Malvaceae > Gossypium > Gossypium australe. The sequence continues at coordinate 1,257,297 of CM016614.1, read as the reverse complement.
GTCCTACTGCTCTGACCTCTCTTCACTAAAAATCAATTATCTCATAGTACAATTTTCATATAGTGTTTCCAATTATTTCTAATGAAAATAGGTTCACTAAGGAATACAGACATATAAATTATAACTCATAATTATTTTTGTACAATTTTTAGTGAATTTCTAAAGTAAGAACAGGGGATCACGAAGTTATTCTAAACCAGTCTTACCAAAATTTAAATATCTCAAAATGTAGACTTCCTTTGCTTGCTCTGTTTCTTTTATATGAAAATAGACTCAACAAGCTTTAATTCCATATCACACTCAACTTCTGTAATGGCCTAAATTCAAGGTTATCAGAATAATGGTTTCGCAACCATAAATCCGATTTAAATAGAAATTTATTTCAATATATTTGCATGAATATTTATATGATAGGAAATATTTTTATAAATATTTATAAAATGTTAGTAATGTGGTATTAAACTTTCGTTAGAAAATTTTAACGTTTGGGTAGGAAATTAAATGAAAAGGACTAAACTGAAATGAAAGTAAAAGTTAAATTATAGATTAAAAAAAATTATGAAGGACCAAAATGGCAATTATACCATTTTGTAAAGTTGAGGCGTATGAAAATCTGAGATTTTTTTAAAAAAATGTATATTATTATATTATATATTTATATTATATTATATTATTATATTATTATATTATTATATTATATATATATAAACAAACTAAAGGAAAAAGAGATAGAAACAGAAACAGAAACCCAAAACGAAACAGAGAGCATAGAAAGAAAGAAAAAGAAAAAAGAAAGAAGAAAAAGGAAAAATAGAAAGTTTGAAGCTTGGATATTTAATAGGTAAGTTAATTTAGTCCTTTTCTTTTAATTTTGATGCTTTATAAGTTTTAGAACAAAGTTTTGATGAATTTAAGTTGAAGTTTTTGAAGTTTTAGAGTTTTTGAATATAGCATATGATGAATAAAATGATGAATTAGTGGTTTAATTGAAAGAATTTGAAGTTAGAATTGGATAAAGGACTTAATTGCAAAACAAGCTATAAGAAAACAGTTTTGGGACAGCAGCAGTAGAGTAAGTTTGAAAATTCACCAAAAAATCGTAGAAGTGGAATTAGAAGTTGAGTGAGATATGAAATTAAAGCTTATTGAGTCTATTTTCATATGAAAGAAACAAGGAAAGAAAAGAAGTTCTGTATTTTGAGATATTTAGATTTTTGTAAGACTGGTTCAGAATGAATTTGGGTTCCTCCGTTTTAACTTTAGAAAATCATCAAAAATTGAATAAAAATAATTATGGGCTTAAATTTATATATTTGGAATCCTGAATGAATATATTTTCAATAAAAATAAACGAGAACATCATCCGAATTCTGTATGAGGAGATAATTAATATTTAGTGAAGAAGGGTCAGAACCGCTAGATAGCAGAACAGGGGTGACTTTAAAGAATAAACTGTACTTATTGGCTAAACCAAAAATTCTGAAACTTTTATGGGAAGAAGATATGTGAGTCTAGTTTCAGGGAAAATTAACGGTTCTTCATTTGGAGTTCTGTAGCTCGAGAAATAAATAATTTAGTGACTGTGACTCAAGTAGACAGCTTTGAATAAACTAAAAATAATAATAGAATTATAGAAAATGCTACATGTGAACATGAAATGTATTGAATTGATGATTGAATTTATTTATTTAGATTCGGAAAACTCAAATACGAAGCTAGATCGAGGAAAGGAAAAAGTCCCGGATTAGTAGATTTTGTATACGAACTAGTATCGAGGTAAGTTCATGTATCTTGAATTATATTCTTAAATGCTTGAAATATATGTTATTGATGTGAATATAATTCGAATGTTCATTGTATGAAAATTGATGAAATATTGATATATTTGATAAAAAGGGAAAGAAATCCCGGTTGAATGAAAGGAATTCGATGGATTTCTGTAAAGGAATTGACGATAAAAAGGATCTAGCCCGGACGGGTGATCCTATCCTGATATAGCCCTCCCGAAGAATATGTGGAAAATGGATTTAGCCCGGACGGGTAATCCGAATTAGGGTCTGAATTTAGCCTGGACTGGTAATTCAGATCCAAGCTCATTAGAGTAATTGTCGTTGCAGGGGATTTAGCCTGGACTGGTAATCCCGACAATACTCTATGAGTTTATATTACAGGGGATTTAGCCTGGACTGGTAATCCCACTGTAAAGATGAGGTTCGCGGGAGTGTGCTCTCTGAAATGAAAATGTGCGCACATGAATATGAATTGACGGACCCGGATTTGTACACTAAAGTGTACCTCTGAAAATCAATCGAAATTTCGAGTAATTCAACGGGATAAATATGGAAAAATAACAAGGAAATGGAAATCATGATATTGATGAGCTCATCAATCATAGTATATATATATATTATTGATACATGGAAATTAATGAACTAACTTGAATGTTGAGCTTGTGTATGTTAGGGTAATAACGTATTGAATGGATATATGAATGTTTATTACATTGTATTGAAAATATTAGGTAAGTATAATTCTTGTTACATGGGCTTACTAAGCTCAAAGTGCTTACCCTATTTCCTTTTTCCCTGTTTTGTAGTGTTAAGAGCTCGGAGGTCGGTTTCAGTCGGAGACATATCACACTATCAACCCCAAGATTTCGGTATTTTAAGAAACTTTATTTTGGAAATCAATGGCATGTATAAGCTAATAAAATAAATGTTAATATGAAATGAATGTAAGGTCAGCCATTAGTATGGCTTATGTGTTAAAGTTATCTTATAAATATGCCTGAATTATTTTGAAAATATGTTGAATTGGAATAGTCTCGGTTTTTTTAAAAAAAAAATTCGTAAATTCTGGTAATGCCTCGTACCTTATTCTGACAACGAATACGGGTAGGGGGTGTTACAACTTCTAATTAAATTTCTACAATATTTGGTGATTTTTCAAAGTTAGATAATTGCTGCTGTCCAAAACTGCTTTAGTATAACATGTTGATTTCTATTTTGTCTCAAATTCCACATTTCATACAATTCAATCCTTGCTCAATTAACCCCTCAATTGAGCTAATTTTCTCATTTAGTACTTTTATCTATCATTTTAAACTACTTCATAACCTTTGAAAATCAGAATTTTAATATTAGGCCTTAATTTCAACTCTTTCACAATTAGGTCCTAAAACCAATTTCCATCAATTTTACTTGATAAAATCATCATATAACAAAATTAAAGCTTTAATTCAATATTTATTCATCATATTATTCCAGCACTAATCCACATCAACTTTTAAAAATTAGCCATAGAATCAAAAACTAATGACATAGTAAGTTGGACCCAATTGTAAAAGTCTAAAACCATAGAAATTTCAAGGAGAAAGTAAGAATTAAACTTACATGAAGCTTGACTATGAAAACCAGTTTGAACTCTCTTCCATGGCTGTTTTTCAACTGATGAAAATGAAGAGAAATGAAAAGAATTCTAGATAATTCCAATTTGGTCCCATACTTATTTAACTAATTTTGGCAATTTTCCAATTTTGCCCTTATTTCACCCATTTCCTATTTTTCTCAGCTATTGCCGCCCAAAATATCTCCTTTGGGCTTATTTTCACTTTAGGTCCTTCCTCATTTGACAATTAAGCTATTTAATCCTTCTAGCAACTTTTACACACTTTTCAATTTAGTCCTTTTTATTTAATTAACCACCCAAACGTCAAAATTTTCTAACAGAATTTTAATACTACCTTATTGACATTCCGTAAATATTCATAAAAATATTTATGACTCGGTTTATAACACCGAGATCTCGATACCTCTTTTTCTCGATTTCTTGACCAAATAAATCTTTATAAAACACAATTTACTATTTTAAAAATATTTTAAAAGCTACATTTGGCTCATAAATATTAAATAATATAGCCTACGAGTTCATTTGTCAGATTTGGTGATCTCGAACCATTATTTTTGACATTACTGAAATTTGGACTATTACAAATTGAATTTAAGTTAGAGAAATCGAGTTAGTTTTTTAGGCGGAATTACTTCTAATATTTTAAGCTATAGTGATTGAATGTGATAACTTTATTAGGCAGAGTTAACTAAACTACTAATCCTTAAACTATACCTCTCGTTCTAAATGGGTCTTCAAACATTAAAATATTCTAATTACATCCTTAAACTATTAATTTTATATTAATCAGGTCTTTCAATTATTAAACTCGTTTATTTAACTATTAAATGACATGTCAAATTTTATACGACATAATTTAAAATGAAGATTTTAAAGAAAAATAAAATTTTAACATATAACTTTTAAAAGTAAAAATTGAAAAAAACAAGAGAGAGATAAAGCTTTTGCAAAAGCCTTGAAAACTTCAAAACCAATATTTTTACAATATTAATTTATCTTTAAACTTTTCATTGTAAACTATGCCACATAAGATTTAACATATCATTTAACGATAAAGTTAATGATTTTAGTAATAAAATGATCTTATTGATATGATATTGATAGTTTAAAGATGTAATTAAAATATTTTAAAATTTAGAGAACAATTTAAAATGAAAGTTATAATTTGGGGCGCATGGAGCTGTTAACTCTAATAATTGTATAGATTCAATTTCAAATATTTAGGTGCCGGGTACAAATTTTTATACAATTTCTACTATTACCCATAAAATCATAATTCCCTTTAAATTCTTAAATCGAAATAGAATATATATTTAAATCTACTCGAAAACATATTCTTTCTAACAACAATGGTATCAAAATACTTACATATAGGTTTATTGGAAGTTTGCAAATAATATTTCAATACATACAAGTATATAGTTTATTTAGAAAAATTATATGTTGTATATTGTTTCGGTCTTCTTGTAATAGAGTTAGTGATTTTCATAATCCTACAAGGGAAAGGTTAATTATACGGTGTCTGAGGGTTTATTTTTGTTATTTTTATATCTTTTAAGGGTTATTTAAATTTAATTTTAATTAGGTGCCGCCATACTCTTATGCGGCACTCTTTTTCCAGCTAATTAAAAAGAGTAATTACTTTATCAGGTCCCTACATGATTCAGTTCGGTGCCGTCAATTTGTTAGGTGGCACCAAAAATAATATCTTTATTCATAAAAAAATATTAAAGTTCCAAACTATTTGGACTGTGAATCCAAATATTACAAGGTCAATGCTAATTATGCAAATAGAAAATGTTTTCTTGCAATATTATATTGCGGGGGTACTATAGACAACTTATTGACTCTTTAATTTGAGACATTCAAGGTTTCGAAATGTAGTTGAGAATATATTTGTTATTCTAAAAAAATATTTACCATATTAACAACATCATCTTATTATAGCATAAAAAAGCAAGGTCGAGTCGTACTAGCATGTTGCATATTTCATAACTTCAATCATAGGTGGAATTGAAATGATTCATACTTCAAAGAGTACATGGAAGAATAAGATCTTGATAATCTTAATGATACTGATTTAAATTCAGATGATGATAAACTCAGTCAAGGATTGGCTGATGATGATAAGGTGCATATGTTAAATATTAAAGAGGGATTTATGCACAGAACAATTAAATAAATATTGCATATGATATTTATTTTTCTTTCTATTTGTATTAGTAATTGTATTATCAACTACTTTTTTAGACTAATATAATACATATACCTATTTGATTTTAATTTTTGTTACTTGTTTAAAAATTATTTTTGCGATACTAATAATATTTTAGTAATTAAAATTTTTATATTATAAATTATGTAACTATGTAATTACAATTTATATTATCAAATATGACATAGGGAGTTACAATATAATTCTGTCAACCAAACAGTCTAGGTAATTACAAGGAAGATAATTACTACCCTAGTAATTGTATTTTCGTCCAATTACTTTGTTTTGCTTAAACTGAAATAATGAATCTGGGTGTAAAATCAATATCGAATAAAGATACTTGTAAAAAAATGGTTAAAATATGACATAGTTCTTGTACTCTTCACGAATTTGGAATTTAGTCACCATTTTTCATATTTAAAATTCAGATTCAATTACTAACACTTTTAAAAGGTTTGGTGTGACATTTTAAAATAAAAAAAATATTTATTTGTTAGTAATGTAATTGAAAAAAAAGATTGTTATAAACTTGGATTTAACAAAATGATCTTAACATTATTAACAATTAGGCCTAACTGTTAAAATCTGAAAAATAGAGAGACTAAATTATTAAAAATAAAAGTATAAATACTAAATTTTAAATTAAAAAAAGTACAAAAATTTATGTACAATTTTAACAAAAAGACATTGAATAAAGATACTTAACTACGGTTTTGCCCATATTTAACGCTTTTATTTAAAAAGGAAAATTTCATTTTAAAGAATAAATAGAGAAAAATAGGAGAAATTTTTTTTTGAAAGTCAGCTTCATAGTCCATAGGAACTAAGCAAAGGCGAGACCCGATTTTACCGGGTTTCGGAACACCCAAATCCCCCCGAATCTCTTTCAAGTCAAACCACCGTCATCTCCGCCATGGACTTCCACCGTAATCCTTCCGCAAACTCTGCCTCTTCTTCCACCTCCTCCACTTCCTCCGCCGCTGCTCACCACCAACCTCCTCCTTCCTCCGCCACCGACAACGATCCAATGCATTCATGGTGGGAATCCGTCTCCAAACAACGTTCCCGCATCCTTACCCTCGCCGCTCTCCTCCCTTCCGATGGAGTCGCCGTTTCTTCCTTGGCTGATTCTGACCGTCCCGCTGTCTCCCTACTCTCGTCGCCCTCCGCTTACTCTTTGATTTCCTCCGCCCTTTCTTCTCCTAAATCCGGCTCTGGCTCCGACCGTCTCTGCCAATGGCTTTACGAAACTTTCCAATCTTCCGATCCTCATCTCCGCCTTCTCGTCCTCTCTTTTCTACCTCTTCTTTCCGGCATCTACCTTTCCCGTGTCCACTCATCGGATTCTTCTTCTCTGCCGTCGCTTGCCGGATTCGAAGCCGTTCTCCTCGCTGTTTACTCTTCCGAAGCGAAATCTCGTGCCGGGAAACCACTTCTCGTTCAAATTCCCGACCTATCTCAACCTTCTCTTTACCACGCTCCTCGTAACAAGCCTGTTGACGACAGATCTAGACAATCCGTCGGCGTTTTATCACCTCCACTGGAGCCACACTTAGCCGTTAAGTCAACTAAGCGAGCCATCATCGTTGGAACCGCACTTGATTGCTATTACAAACAAGTTTCTCAAATGCCGGCTTGGTCTAAACTGGATTTCTGCAAATTCGCCGCCGCTTGGGCGGGGCAAGATTGTCCTTGCAGAACAAAGCTTGACAGAGATGAAGATAACCACCATGAAAACGGCAACGTAAACGGTAATGGTCACATTCGCCTTTTAAGGGAGGATTCAGGGTTTAGCAACGGAACAAGAAGCGGCGACGGAGATGAAGTGGACTATGAGGATGATGTGATTAAGGAAGTGGTGGTGGTGGAGATGAACAATTTGGGAATTAATGAAGAGAATTTGGAGACAAAGGGTGTGAGGATCCCATTACCTTGGGAACTTTTGAGGCCGGTAGTGACAATTTTAGGGCATTGTTTGTTTGGTCCTTTGAATTCACAAGATGTGAAGGACTCCGCCTCGGTCGCGGTTAGGTGTTTATACGCGAGGGCATCTCATGATTTGGCACCCCAAGCGATCTTGGCATTGCAGAGTCTGATAAGGCTTGATAAGAATGCAAGAGCAGCTGCAACAACGGCTGCTACGGTGACAACGAACGCTTCTTCGAATGCTACCACTCCTAGCAAGGCTAAGAAGCCCGAAATCCTATTGGTTTCCAAGTGATTTCATGGTTTTGCTTTTTCAGGTAATGGATGTGCATAGTGTTTTAAGCTTCTGGTATCTTTGTGTAGGATAAATCACACTTGTGGAAATTCAATTCTACTACTATTAGTTTAGTTATCATCCTTAAAATTGTATTGATTCTTAAGGTCTCAAATTCGATGCTTGTGGATTTCTGATTGTTTAAGATGTGTGGATTTATATTGAATCAGTTTGGATTGATTAAATTGTTTTTCTTGATACATTGTTTTGTAATCTTTACTAGCTTATACTATATGAGTCCCCTCATTTGAGGCATATTCTTTTTGGTTATCATTATATTGTATGATTGATGTACTTTTGAGCCCTGCATACAATTTCCATTTGTTTCTATACTCTGTGCCTGTTGAATTCACAGTTCTGACTTCTAAGTACGCTGCTATTGTTATGCTTGGTTTGTTCGAGCTGCCATACCTAGAGAGTTAACACTCTCACGGTCTAGCACTAATATTGTGCTTCAGGGCAATGTCTCGAGCATAAGTTACTTTGTTTATAATTATGCTACATTATAGACATCTAATGCATGGTATCCATTATGGATCATTTGACGAACACGAAGAACAGAGGTCTTTGATTTTCTTTTTGTGTGGCTCACTATCAAATCAGTTACAAGTTAATAACTTGGATTAGGTGTTTTTCAGTGGATCACATATCAGATGAAATGGGGAAACTTTCATATTCCTCTCTTATAGTACTTAATGTTTTATAAACATGCTGTCTAATAGGAATTCATGCACTAGAACGGACTATAGAACGAAGTCAATGGACTGAAGGATTGTATAGTTTTGGTGATAAATTAGTGTTTCAACTTTCGGATTATTGGAAAGGAGTTTAATACTAGTTGTAGGATATTAAGACATGAACTGTAAAATTAATGTTCTTTGAGAATACCATCAAGATATAGCCATCTAGGTACCAAACACTAGAGCTACTACATAATGATGACTATCTTTGTCTAGAGCCGGTAAAAGTTTCATGGAGGCTCTTTCATTATGAATCGGATTGCATTTTGCCCTTTTACTTAGAAATGGGCAATATAACCCTTGTACGTTAGACCAAAAAGCAAATTGCTCATTCTGTTAAAAATCTCATGTGTTTTTTCTGTTAAAAACAAGCATGGTTGACAAAATAACCAAATAGTGTCACATGTATATTATGCTGACGTACAAGGATCAATTTTGAACAGTAAAAATAGATGGAATGGAATTTTTAATAGGAGCAATTTGCTTTTTAATCTAACATACATGGATTAATTTGTCCATGGCAAAATGCAATCTCCTAATGCAAAGGACTCCACGATACTTTTACCTCCATAGCCTTAAGTCCATAAATTCACATTAGCAGAGCAGCCTTTTAGGCATTTGGAAGCTAAAAGAATCACAATGAAGTTGCTTTGAAATGGAAAGAATGTTTTACCTTCGAGATTAACAACATGAAAATTTGATGCTAGATTACTGTTGTGATGAAACATCTTATGTTGTGAAAGAAGAAACAGTATGATAATATCTTGGATTGTATGAGCTCCTTTATTGTGATTTCCCAGCTCTTTGGTATGATATGATATAATGCCAAGTTACCTTTTGTTTTCCAAATGAAAAGAGGCTTTTTGTTGTTGTTTACTGGAATCTAACTCTGCCTGCTTGGATATATGCATGTTTAACCAAATATGTCATAACTCCCTGTACTCTTTATAAATTTGGATTTTAATCCTTTTACTTCTTGAATTTCAAAATTTAGGTCCAATTAACATTTATAAAATTATTTTGTCAAATTCAGGTCCATTATATTATTTTTTAGTTGTATTGCTAACAAGTAGAGAGACTAAATTCTTGGAAATTAAAGTACAAGGATTAAATTCTAAACTTTTGAAATGTACAGGAACCTATGACGCATTTTAACCTTTTATCTTTTCTGTGTGTGTAGTTGCCCAATGTTTAGTTTCTTATCCACTGGTTCAAATTGCAGCTAATGCATTGGAATATTTTGCATACTTTACATGTATGCCTTTTAGACGGCATTCTCTTAAAGGCAAAATAAAATGCTGTTATTACTGAAAAATATAATATTTTTATTATAAAAATATATGATAGGTTGATCATCGCATTTTTTTTTTAAAATTCCAACAAGAGTTTTTTTTAATGTCAGTATCCGATAAAAAATTCATATTTATTTAAATTACATTTCACGTCATTATTTTTATTTTTTATAAATTAAAGTAAAGTTGTTAGTTTAAGAAATAATTTTGACAAAATAAATTAATTATTAAATTGAAAATTAGGAATAGTATAGGTTGAATTTGTAAATAGTTGAGCTTGGGTTCGACGACAAATAATTTATTAGTATTAATAATTTTTTTTTGGAATAAATTTTTTACAGAAATTTATCAGTATAGTCACAAATAATATATATTTATTTAAATAGAATTAGAATCAATTAAATTTAACTTTGGTCCATTGTATAATTTGATATATTAACTTTGATTTGGTGCAGTTATATATATGAAATTTAAATTGTGGTTCATACGTATACATTAAAAAAATAAATGCATATATTTTTTTCATATCGAATTAATATAATTGTTTATATACAAAAGATATAAATGTAAAATGGTGATAACTCAATAAGTATGTTAGTAATTTGATAAAATTGAATGAAGTTAAAATTTTATGTATAAAATAACAAGAAATTAAAATTCATGTGTGTTATTAAATATTGAATTAAATTTCATATATAATTTTAATATTTATCTCTTAAAATAGTCTCGTTGCTTATTATTGAAATTCATAATAGAAATAAAAAAAAAATTAAAGAGGACAATTATAAACACAAAGACACTCATAAGTAGGCTGAAGAGGAGTTCCACCACTTTCAACGCATTGTCCTACTCCACTTGGGTATTTTTGAGAACACTCTTGTCTACATTTCGCAAGCAAACAACTACTTGGGTTCAACACCTCCGAGCATCTCTTTTGTGCTTCAGCCTTGGCTACAATTGAAATAACTGCAATAAACAAAATCAAATTAAGTATGATACAACATTTTATATTAAGAATTAAATTACATTTTATTTTTTATAAAAATATATAACTTAATCTCAATTCTTCAAAAAGAAAATTCCCTCACTTAGAAAAATAACTATATAAAATACAAATATGGAACGAAGGGATATAAGTAAACAAACCAGTGAAAAGAAGCGCAAGGATGAAGACTTGAGTGAGAGAAATTCTGCCCATGTTTTAAGGATTTAATTTGCCAGAAAAAAAATTGACGTGTGTTCTAAAGTGATACTTGGCCTTGACATTTTTGAGCTTTATATATATACTTGTTGGAATCAAAATTTGGAAATATAATAAAGATTTACAATAATTAACATAATTATCTTCTGATTTGGTGTTATTTACTTAAAAAATAAAACCCAATTTGGCATTTTTTTCCTTCTTTCCATGCAAGGCAATATTTCAAGATTTCTTTCCCTATTAAAAACAATTTTTTTGGTATATATATCAAATTTTGGTTTAACATTCAAATTGATGCATAAACTTTGATCTGATTTAATTTTTATAAATAAAACTTTAATTGCAGTTTAAATGTACACATGAAACTTTGATTTTGATTCAATTGTACACATTTGAAGAAATAAATACATCAATTTATTTTTATATTGAATAAATATAATTATATGTGTATAATGTAAAATAATGTTATATCAATAATTGTGTTAATAATTTATGTAAAATTAAAAATTGAATCAAACTAACCTTTATTGTATAAAATTCTACATAATCGAAGTTCATGTATAGTATTGCACATTAGACTAAAGCTCATGTATAGTTTTTAAATCATTGGCTCGAAAGGTGAATGGAAAGATTGAATTATTTTGTTTAAGTATTACAAATTGTTACCTTTTGGAAACATGGTCACATCGCGACGTCGGACTCTTAATGTTGCAAAGTGATGAAGTTAGGGAGTTGCGCCGCGATGAGAAATCCCCAAAATCGCGATGTCAACCCGACATTTTGTAGACTTTACAATTTGGTCCTAATTCGACATCAGGTTAGCATAAGAGCTTTCATAACATATTAAAAGACTCGAAAATGATTATGTAACATATTATGAATATGTAATATATTTATCTACATGTGTAAATAGTTTCTTTGTGTATAATTGATTGTAGTTGCTCCGACAGCGGATGTAGCATCCCGTAGCTCAGATTCGGCGACCAGGTCGAGTATAGGGTGTTACATAAGACAAATAATGTCATGTTAATATGAAGTATATTATGGACTGCCATATGGGTTGTCACTCCAACATCGTCAAAAAAATTAAGGTTAAATTATGTTGTTAGTCCTTGTACTTTAGCAAACTTTGAGATTTTGTCATTGTATTTAAAAAGTTTAAAATTAAGGTTAAGACATGAACCGTAAAATTAATGTTCTTTGGGAATACCATCAAGATCTAGCCATCTCGGTTCCAAAGACTAGAGCTTGGGATTTCAAGGCCCCTACTACATAATGATGATTAGATACTATATTTGTCCAAAGCCAGTAAAAGTTCTATAAAGGCGGTTGCATTAGCAGTTAGATTGCATTTTGTCTCTTTGCTCAAAAAAATGGGCAATATAGTCCCTGTACATTATATCAAAGAGCAAATTGCTCATTCTGTTAAAAATCTCATTTGTTTCTGCTATTAAAAATGGGCATGGTTGACAAAATATCCAAACAATGAAACTTAACGTGTCACGTGTACCTTATGCTGATGTACAGGGACAAATTTTTAACAGTAGAAATCGCTACAACAGAACTTTTAAAGAGGAGCTGCTTTTTAGACTAACATACATGGATTAAAAAATTGGGCAAAATGAAATCTCCTAATACAGACAACTCCATGATACATTTACCTTCAAGCCTTAAGTCAACAAATTCACATTAATAGAGGCAACCTTTTTAGGCATTTAGAATCTAAAAGAAATACAAGGAAGCTGCTTAGAAATGGAAGATTAGAGACTTTTAAAAGGATGTTTTGCCTTCGAGATTATCAACAGGAACACTTAATGCTACATTTTACTATTGTGATGAAAAATCTTATGTTGTTGTGGAAGAAGAAACAATATAATAATATCTTGGAATGTATGAGCTCCTTTATTGTGATTTCATAGCTCTTTGGTATGGTATGATATAAACCCAAGTTACTTTTTGTAGTTGTTAATTTACCGAAATCTAACTTTGCTAGCTACACCAAGGGCCCCTTTGGATGGGTGTTTATTTTTAGTGTGGTGCATTTAGTTCTTTTTATCTGACGCTATTGTATCGTTACAATATTTAATTTCACTGCCACCACCATTTTTATACTAACTGTAGGTAAACGCATCGCCCATCCGAAGGGACCCTAAGTCAATCTTTTTTTTCCATCTTTGAACCATTCATGTGTAATTGGATATATACATGTTTATCTTTTCGTTAAAATATGGCATAAGTTCCTATACTCATTATAAATTTAGAATTTAATATTTTTACTTTTCAATTTTTAAAGTTTAGGTCCGATTAACAACGATAAAATTGAATCAAATTAAAATTTTATGTCTAAAACAACACAAAATCAAAGTTAATGTGTGATATTAAATATTGAATCAAAATTCATATATAATTTTGATATTTATCTCTTAAAATAATCTCGTTGCTTATTAGTGAAATTCAAAATAGAAAAAAAAAATTAAAGAGGACAATTATAAACACAATGACACTCATAAGTAGGCTGAATGCAACACCCCCTACCCGTATCCATTGTTGGAATAAAGTATGAGGCATTACTGAGGAGTACGGAATACTCACAGACAATTTAAGCCATTTATCGCTCAAATACCGAAATTGACTATAAAAGTTTCTTTACACATACAGTGCACTTGAGGTGCACAATTCCATAATTATGAATGAACACATTTATCAAACATATGTCATGTTTCTATATATATCATAGTCTCATATTTCCATGTATCAATTACCATCATTTCCTCGTATTTCGACAAATACGTGTAACAATTCATAAACATGCAATTCACTAACCCTTCCTGCCAATCACAATTTAAATTGACAAATCACTTATTGAGACCAATTTCAATGTTCACTACAATCTATCATATAAGTTTGGATGTACGTATCCACCAATAAATTCCATGTACAGGTATCATCATCTCATATTTCCACATACATTACTTTGCACATTATGAACTTAAATAACATATACAAGACATACCAATGTATTTCAAATACGTTTTCATAATATTTCATTTAGAATTAAGATTATTTCATATTAGAACTCTTCTCATTAACTCATTTGGAATACCAATTCATACAGATAATAGACTCAAGGATAGTACAAATATATAATCACAAATGAACTCATTCGTCAACCAAGTTCTACGTTCATGTCTCATCAACTCGTATTTCCTTATATCACATAATATATACCATGATTTCCATTCCCTTGACATTTTTCCATATTTATCCCGTTGAATTTCTTGGAATTTTCGATGGATTTTCAGAGGTACACTTTAGTGTACAAATCCAGGTCCGTCAATTCATGTTCATGTGCGCACATTTTCATTTCAGAGAGCACACTCCCGCGAACCTCATCCTTACAGCGGGATTACCAGTCCAGGCTAAATCCCCTGTAATATAAACTCATAGAGTATTGTCGGGATTACCCGTCCGGGCTAAATCCATTTTCCACATATAACAAAATTAAAGCTTCAATTCAATATTTATCCATCATATTCTTCCAGCACTAATCTCGACAATTTTCCTAAAACTAATTTTCATCAATTTTACTTGATAAAATCATCATATAACAAAATTAAAGCTTCAATTCAATATTTATCCATCATATTCTTCTAGCACTAATCCACATCAACTTTAAAAATTAGCCATGGAATCAAAAACTAATGACATAGTAAGTTGGACCCAATTGTAAAAGTCTAAAAACATAGAAATTTCAAGGAGAAAGCAAGAATTAAACTTACATGAAGCTTGAGTATGAAAACCAGCTTGAAACTCTCTCCCATGGCTGTTTTTCAGCTGAAGAAAATGAAGAGAAATGAAGAGAATTCTAGATATTCCAATTTGGTCCCATTTTTATTTAACTAATTTTGGCAATTTTCTAATTTTGCCCTTATTTCACCCATTTCCTGATTTTTCTCAGCTATTGCCGCCCAAAATATCTCCTTTGACTTATTTTCACTTTAGGTCCTTCCTCATTTGACAATTAATCTATTTAATCCTTCTAGCAACTTTTACACCTTTTTCAATTTAGTCCTTTTTATTTAATTAACCACCCAAACGTCAAAATTTTCTAACGAAATTTTAATACTAACTTATTGACATTCCGTAAATATTCATAAAAATACTTATGACTCGGTTTATAACACCGAGATCTCGATACCTCTTTTTCTCGATTTCTTGACCAAATAAATCTTTATAAAACATAATTTACTATTTTAAAAAATATTTTAAAAGCTACATTTGACTTGTAAATATTAAATAATATGGTCTACGAGTTCATTTGTCAGATTTGGTGGTCTCGAATCACTATTTCTGACACCACTGAAATTTGGACTATTACACTGAAGAGGAGTTCCACCATTTTGAACGCATTGTCCTACTCCACTAGGATATTTTTGAAGACACTCTTGTCTACATTCCGCAAGCAAACAACTACTTGGGTTCAACACCTCCGAGCATCTCTTTTGTGCTTCAACCTTGGCTACAATTGAAATAACTGCAATAAACGAAATCAAATTAAGTATGATACAACCTTTTATATTAAGAATTAAATTACATTTTTTTTATAAAAATATATAACTCAATCTCGACTCTTCAAAAATAAATTTCCCTAAATTGGAAAAAAAATTATATAAATACAAATATGGAATGAAGGGATATAAGTAAACAAACCAGTGAAAAGAAGCGCAAGGATGAAGACATGAGTGAGAGAAATTCTGCCCATGTTTTAAGGATTTAATTTGCCAGAAAAAAAAATTGACGTGTGTTCTAAGTGTGATACTTGGCCTTGACATTTTTGAGCTTTATATATATACTAATTGGATTCAAAATTTGGAAATATAATAAAGATTTACAATAATTGACATAATTATCTTCTGATTTGGTGTTATTTACTTAAAAATATAACCCAATTTGGCATTTTTTTTCTTCTTTCCATGCAAGGCAATATTTCAAGATTCCTTTCCCTATTAAAAACAATTTTTTTTGGTATAAATATCAAAATTCTGTATGAATTTTGGTTCAACATTCAATTTGATGTATGAATTTTGATTTAATATAATTTTTATAAGTGAAACTTTAATTGCAGTCTAAATGTACACATGAATATTTGATTTTGATTCAATTGTACACATTTGAAGAAATAAATACGTTAATTTATTTTTATATTGAATAATTATAATTATGTGTATATTGTATGATAACGTAAAATAATGTTATATCAATAATTGTGTTAATGATTTGTGCAAAATTGAAAATTGAATCAAATTAATTTATTGTATAAATTTCCAAAGTTCATGTATAGTATTGCACACTAGACTAAAGGTCATGTGTAGTTTTAAATTGTAGTTTTAAATGTTTAGTTTTTAAATCTTTGGCTCGAAAGGTGAATGTAAATATTGAATTATTTTGTTTAAGTATTACAAATTGTTACCTTTTGGAAACATGGTCACGTTGAGACGTAGGACCCTTAATGTTGCAACGTGGTGAAGTCAGTGAGTTGCGTCATGACGAGGAATCCCAAAAGTCGCGATGTCAACCCGACATTTTGTAAACTTTACAATTTGGTTCTAATTCGAACTCAGGTTAGCATAAGAGCTTTCGTAAGCTATTATAAGACTCGGAAATGATTATGTAACATATTATGAATATGTAATATACTTATCTGCATGTGTAAGTAGTTTCTTTGTGTATAATTGATTGTAGTTGCTCCGACAACAGATGTAGCATCCCATAGCTCAGACTCGGCGACCGGGTCGAGTATAGGATGTTACATAAGACAAATAATGTCATGTTAACATGAAGTATATGTGGACTGCTACACGGGTTGTCACTCCAACATCGTAAAAAAATTAAGGTTAAAATATGTTGTTAGCCCTTATACTTTAACAAAATTTGAGATTTAATCATTGTACTTAAAAAGTTAAAAATTAAGGTTAAGACATGAACCGTAAAATTAATTTTCTTTGGGAATACCATCAAGATCTAGCCATCTCGGTTCCAAAGACTAGAGCTTAAGATTTCAAGGCCCCTACTACATAATGATGAATAGATACTATATTTGTCCAAAGACGATAAAAGTTCTATAAAGGCCCTTGCATTAGGAGTCGGATTGCATTTTGCCTCTTTACTAAAAAAAAATGGGCAATATAGTCCTTATAAGTTAGATCAAAGAGCAAATTGCTCATTTTGTTAAAAATCTCATATGTTTTTGTTGTTAAAAAAGGGCATGGTTGACAACGGTGACATGTAACATATCACGTGTACCTCATGCTGACAGACAAATTTTTAACAGTAGAAATAGATATAATGGAATTTTTAACAGGAGTTGCTTTTGAATCTAACATACATGGATTAATGTACCAGTTTTTTTAATAAATTGGACAAAATGTAATCTCGTTATACAGGCCACTTCATGATACTTTTACCTCCAAGCCTTAAGTCCATAAATTCACATTAGTAGAGCAGCCTTTTAGGCATTTAGAATTTAAAAGAAACACAATGAAGCTGCTTAGAAATGGAAGATTAGAGACTTTGAAAAGAATATTTTGCCTTCGAGATTAACAACAGGAACACTTGATGCTACATTACTGTTGTGATGAAAAATCTTATGTTGTTGTGAAAGAAGAAACAGTATGATAATATCTTGGATTGTATGAGCTCCTTTATTGTGATTTCCCAGCTCTTTGGTATGGTATGATATAAACTCAAGTTACTTTTTGTTGCTGTTGTTATTTATCGAAATCTAACATTGCTTGCTAAACCAAGGGCTCTTTTGAATGGGTGTTTACCTCTAGTGCGGTGCATTGTTTAGTTTTCTTGTTGTCTCACGCTATAGTTTTGCTACAATATTTAATCTCACAACCACAGCCATTTTTACACTAACCGCAGATAAACGCAACGTCTATCCCAAGGGACCCTAAGTCAACCTATTTTTTTCCATCTTTGAATCCTTCATGTCTAATTGGATATATGCATGTTTATCTTTTGGTTAAAATATGGCATAAGTTCTTGTACTCTTTATAAATTTGGAACTTAATCTTTTTACTTTTCAATTTTTAAAATTTATGTCCGATTAACATCGATAAAATTATTTTGTTAAACTCAGATTCATTACGTCATTTCTTTAGTTACATTACTACCAAGTAGACGGACCAAATTTCAGAAAACTAAAGTACAAGAATTAAATTCCAATTTTGTGAAAGGTAAAAGAACCCATGACATTTTTTAACCTTTTATTCTCATATCGGAATAATATAGTTGTCTACATATGCAATACATATCAATGTAAAAAGGTGATAATTCAATAATATTGTTGTGTATCGTGAAAATTGAATCAAATCAAAATTTTATATATAAAATCACACGAAATCAAAGTTCATGAATAATATTAAATAGTGAACAAAATTTCATGTATAATTTTAAAATTTATCTCTTACAATAATCTCATTACTTATTGAAATACAAAATAGAAATTTTAAAAAAATAATTAAAGAGGACAATCATAAACACAAACACACTCATAAATAGACTGCATAGGAGTTCCACCATTTCCAATGCATTCTCCTACTCCACTTGCGTATTTTTTAGAACACTCCTGTCTACATTCCGCAAGCAAACACCCGCTAGGGTTTAATACCTCCGAGCATCTCTTTTGTGCTTTAACATTGACTACCATTGAAATAACTGCAAGAAACATAATCAAATTAAGCCCTTATACTAACAATTAAATTGTATTTTATTTTTTTATAAAAATATGTAACTTAATCTCGATTCTTCAAAAAGAAATTCTCTACTTCATCCTCAACAACTATAGGGATAAAAGAAAACAAACCAGTGAAAAGAAGGGCAAAGATGAAGACATGAGTGAGAGAAATTTTGCCCATGTTTTTTAAGGATTTAATTTGCTAAAAAAAATTTGATGTATTTTCTAAGTGTGATTTGGCCTTAGAAATTTTTGATCGATTGACATAATTATAGTCTGATTTGGTGTTATTTACTTGAAAGTAAAACCCAATTTTTCTTTCCATACAAGGTAAAATTTAAGATTTCTTTCTTTATTCGATAAATATGAAAATTATATATTAATTTGGTTCAATATTCAATTTGATGCATGAACTTTGATTTGATGTGATTTTTACAAATGAAACTTTAATTACAGTTTATATATATATATATATATATATATATATATATATATGGAACTTTGATTTTGATTCAACTATACATATTTGAAGAAAAAATATATCAATTTACTTTTATATTGAATGAATATAATTATATGTGTATACAGTAAAATAATGTTATATCAATAATTGTGTTAGTGATCTGTGAAATACTGAAAATTGAGTCAAATTAACCTTTATTGTATAAAATTCTACATAATCAGAAGTCATGTATAATATTACACATTGAACCAAAAACTTACGTGTAAATCTAAATATTATCCCAATTTTTTTTAAATAATTTTTACTTTTAGGCTATTTCCCCCTTCACCTCCATGTAACTTGCCATATCATATCAATAGATTTAGTCTTTAATATTTGTCTTTTGTCAATTTAGTCCTTATTTGTTTTTTTTTTGAAAAAGTTAGTCCTCAACCTTTTAAAAATAGTTGAATTTGACCATTGACTTTTCAAAAATAGTCTAATTGTTGTTTTTAAATAGAAATACCAACTAAAACGTTAAAATTTTAAACATGGCATATTGTATGGCAATCCATGTGTACTTTTATTGTAATTTTTATTTTTATTTTTGTGAACATTGCATAATTTATATATTTTTTAAATAGTGACATGTTAACATGAAGTACATGTAGATTACCACGCGGGTTGTCATGCCAAAATTGTCAAAAAAATTAAGGTTAAAATATGTTGTTAGTCCTTGTACTTGAAATGTTAAAAATTAAGTCCTACTTTTTGAAACATTAAAAATTAAGTCCTACTTTTTTATTTAAAAATCTTAATCCAGTTATTAAAATCATAAGTATTTTCTGTCAAAATTTGTCAACTTGAAAATTTGATTAGGTTGTCTTTATATGAAGTAGTATATGATTGACAGAAATAAACATATTAAATTGACAAATTTTGATAGAAACTACTTACAACGAAAATCATTTGATTAGGATTTTTAAATAAAAAAAAGTAGAAGGATTGAACTTTTTAACTTTTAAACTACATGGATCAAATCTCTAATTCTATACAAATTTAGGGATTAATAACACATTTTAACAAAAAAATAATGTCTTAGTCCGCATTTTAGTTTAAAAAAACTATTTGACTCTTTCGGAAAGGTTAATAATCAATTTTATATTTGACCGTACAAAAAATATAAAACATTGAATGCTAAATTTATTACTATGCATATAATTAACTTAACAAACTAACTCACCTATAATTTACACAAGTGAAGCTCAAAATTAAAATCTCATTGAGATTAACTTTACTATTAAACCAAAACTTTATTGAGATATCTTGGATTCTTCCATTTAAAAATTTAAATATATATTATTTAATAGAATATAAAATTCAACCACACAACATGCATATGGCAACTTTACAGAAAGATTGTTGGTAACTTTACAGTAAGGCATTTGGCATTTCATAACTTAAAATTATTTTATCCATAATCTAAATCTAAAACTATATCCATTTCTCTTAATATTTTATGGGTTTTTTTTATATTAATTTTATGGATTTTTAGTGTTTGTCATGATTGGGAATAAATATTATATATTTAATATTTTAAAAAAAAATTGTTTAACCTTATAAAGTATATATTGTGGGTATGGTCAATTTATTCTTAATTCGATTGGTATGAGTATTGTTGTCAATGTAGGAAGACGTGTGTTAAATTATGATATCACATTTTTAAAATCTAAATTATGTTAAATTATTGGATAAAATTAGCAAAAAATCATTGATTTTAGGACTAAAATAAACTACAAAGATAAAATTGTAATCAAATTACTTGTTTCAGAAAAAAAAATTAAAATAGAAGATTAAATTCGCAAGAAGTACATACTTCAAGGACCTTTTAAAAAGTTTGACAAACATATCTATATATATGGTAAAAGAAAATTTTCTTAACGTGAAATGGTATGAATCCAAAATAACCAAATCCTAAAATTGATCGAATCCAAAATAATTCAAAATTTTAAATTTTGAATTGATTCGATTAACTCAAAATTAACTTGACTAACTCAATTGGCAAATTAATGAATATGTAACTCTTTAAAACTTGACCTAATAGACTTGGGTATATTTGTAATTTTTTTATCATCAATTTTTGGTAAAAGTATCATGGAGGTCTCTATACTAAGAGTCAGATTGCATTTTTTCTCTCTTTATTAAGAAAATGAGAAAATTAGACCATATATGTTAGATCAAAGAGGAAATCAGTCTTTCCTGTTAAAAATTTTATCCATTTACACTATTAAAAACTGGCGTGCCTAACATAATAATCAGACAGTGCAACGTGGTATGCTACTTGAACCTCTTGCTAACGTATAGGTAGACTTGATCATGGGCTAAGACGATGCAAAATTTTAAATCCGACTCGAAAATAAGCCTAAAATTTTGTCCAACCCTGACCCAGATAAAAAATGCTAAATTATAGCTTGACTTGGCCCCCTGTATTAAATTTTTTTATATAAAAACAAATTACTAAAAACATTAAAAATTAATGTTTCCAACAAATTGAAAATACATTAAAGAAGACTTAATACTTAAATAACACTAAAATAGTTACAACTTAGCAAGCAAAATGCCTCTAAAATAGTAGCAAAATTAATAATAAAATACGAATTATACAACATTCAAATAATAACAACAAAATAACGGCTAAACAACATTAAAATGGCAGCAAAACAGAAGTAAACAACAATAAGGAAAAAATTTTAGACAAATTCATGTCAAGGCTTAGGTAAAAAAATTTTACTTAAGGCTCGACTCATTTTCTAAACTGGTCTTATTTTTTGTCAAACATATATTTTTATCTAAATTCTCTCATTCTTCGAGCAAACCCCCTAACCTGAACGGATAACTCACCATGATCAAGTTTACATTTAAGTTTTTTTTACAACAAAAACAAATAAAATTTTGAAGAGAAAAATCAAATCACTCTACCCTTATATAATATAGATTTCATGGGATATATAAAATTGATATTTTATTCATAATTTTATCACGTTTCTCCATGTTTTATGGATATGTCGATATAATATTATACAACGAATCTTTTGCCAAATAACATCGCTTCACGTCCTTCAAGAACAAAAAAGGACATTTCTTCACGTGAACCTCAAAAACACCAGCTCGCCATTACAGTGTGCCCAGCAGCTTCCTCTAACCTTCTTTACACACTCATAGTTACTCCATTATTGTTCCAAAACCTTCTTTTCTCCTTTGTTAATGGCGATTCCTTTATAGCCGACTTTCTTTACTTTTGACCCTAACCTTTTTTTCCCTATAAATAAACCCTCAAAAACCAAACCACCCATCACTCCCAAAATCACTTTCTTCAACCTCATCAACAATGGAGCCTTCTTACATATTCCTTACAATGGCTGTCACATTGTTATCAATGCCTGCGACTGGTTTCGGGCAAGGGACTACTCGGGTCGGGTTTTATTCAAAAACATGCCCACGAGCTGAATCCATCGTTAAGTCGACTGTTGAATCCCATTTCCGTTCAAATCCAGCTATTGCGCCAGGGTTGTTGAGGATGCATTTTCATGATTGCTTCGTTAATGGCTGTGACGGCTCCGTCCTTATCGACGGTCCTAATACGGAGAGGAAAGCCGTTCAGAATAGCTTGTTGAGAGGCTTTGAAGTCATCGACGATGCTAAAGCTAAGCTTGAAGCTGCTTGTCCCGGCGTCGTTTCGTGTGCTGATATTCTAGCTCTCGCCGCTCGTGATTCCGTCGTCTTGGTAAACGCAAAAACACTCGTATTCTCTAATATTGGTCTAATACTGATTTTAATCCCTCTACTAACTAAAATTTGCATTTTTAATTTTTATCGTAGTTTGATAATTTGCTTTTATAATGTTAGTTGTTGAGATTAAGTAACAGTAAAAAAATTCACCTCGTTATGATAGCAACTAAGGATGTTAATGTTATCAATTCAACTTCATAAAAAAAAGGAAAAAATCAAATATTTAGTCCTTGAACTTGGCATTTTTTTCTACCTTGATCCTTAGAAATCCCTTGGTCAATATTGGTGCTAGAACTTAGCTTTTTCCAATTTGGTCTCTAAACTTGAATTCTGTTAAAGTGTAATGATATGATACCTTGATATTGTACTATGTCATCACCTGAAATTTTTTTAAATATAATGTCCCTATAATTTTTCAGATTTTATATAATTTCTTTTTAAACTTTTAAGCCTTAATGTTATCCAAATTTACGGACCAAATTGAAAAAAGTTGCCAAGTTCCAAGACTAATGCCGTCCTGAAAAAGAGTTTATTGTCCAAACTAAAAAAAAAATTATCAAGTTCAAGGGCTAAATGTTATTTTATCCCAAAATAAAAAAGACCAAATCAAAGTAGAGAGGTAAAATATAAATTTTGAACATAAAAGAGGGACTAAAACCATAATTAAACTATTATATTACAGTTTTTAGTGACGACTTTTTTTTCGTCGCTAAAAGTCTAATACATAGAAAAATGCAGACAAAAGGAATAAATTGGAAGGTGCCGACGGGACGTAGAGATGGGAGGGTTTCATTGCAGTCAGATGCCGCAAAATTGCCTGGATTTACGGACTCCATTGAGTCCCAAAAGCAACAGTTCGCTCGCTTTGGTCTCAACACTCAAGACCTTGTCACCCTTGTTGGTAAGCAACTTTTTTTTTTTTTTAACTCAAATCTAATTAATTGGTTAAATCGAGAATCAGACATACACAAATATACATGATATTGATAATATATATAAATTTGACGCCAACTTAACCCAATTTTTAAATTCCATCATATAGGAGGACACACCATAGGGACAGCAGCTTGCTTGGTATTTAACTATAGATTAAACAACTTCACCAATGGTGGTCCGGACCCAACGATCAACTCATCATTCCTCCCTCAACTCCGATCACTTTGCCCGCAAAACGGAAACAATTTCCGCCGTGTTGATTTGGATACTGGTAGTGCTAACAAGTTCGACACATCTTTCTTCACCAACTTGAAAAACGGTCGGGGAGTGCTCGAGTCGGACCAGAAGTTGTGGACCGATGCGTCGACGAGGACTTTTGTACAACAGTTCTTGGGCGAGAAAGGCGTCCGGAAATTGAACTTCGGAAAGGAATTCGCAAAGTCCATGGTGAAGATGAGCAATATAGGTGTGAAGACGGGCGGTAACAGTGAAATCCGAAGAGTTTGCTCGGCCATTAACTGATTTATTTCACCATTGCGAGTTTTCGGATAATGAAATCTATCGATTTCGAGTCTTGTGAATGGAGGAAATATGAATCGGAAGAGCTTTACCTCTTTCGAAAATGTGTTCCGGCTCTAATCAATGCATAATGTTTGGATATTGAAAATCTTAGAAGAAAGCATTTTATAAGTTTATATTTGAATTCTAAGAATTTGTTTTGTTAAAAACAATGAAGTGTGAATTATTTTGGATATTATAATTCTAATTTAATCATCTAAATAGTAATGCTCATTTTCTTTCGTGTTAAATATGCTCACTGTTTATACTATTTTAAAATTTAAAATTTAATTCGATTGAGTTTTAATTCAATTAATATGAGTATTGTTGTCAATACAGAATGATGTTTGTTAATGTGACGATTATAAAAGCAAATAGAACAACTTTTATAGTCCTCAACCTTTACAATTTTTATGAATTTACCCTTACTCATTATAAACACATAAAAATTCTTAAAGTATTACAAAATATTTTCCCCATATTTTAATAAAAATCATAAAAATATTTAAAACTTACATTTTAAGAAGGTTAAAAAATTATGAATAAAAAAATTCAAAAAAACAAAATGAAAATTTTTAAATATTATTTTTAAAATTAAAAATTCCAAGATTTTTGGAACTTTTTATATAATTAAAAAAATTAAAGTAGGTTTGTTAAAAAAAGTGGTTATATTATTAATATTTTAACAAATTAATTACTTAATCAAGCAATATTATTATATTTGTCATGCACAAATTTTTTTAAATAAATATAATATCTATAAAATATTAATAAAAATAGTATTTTTTAATATATAAATCATGTAAACAATTATGTAATTATGTAAAAATAATCTAATTTTATATTAGTGAAAATGAATGCTTTCATATGTATATAAAAAAATATAAAGTCAAACATTATATGGTTCAATGAACATTCATTAATAATACAAATGTTTAAACATTGTATCATTATCAATATATAGCCCTAAACATTTTATATGAAGAAATCAAGTAATAAACTAAGCTCACATTGACTTTTAGAAACTCTTTTATTGAAATAAATAAACATATTTATTTGTTTATTTCAGAATTTTTTTTTTACAATAGTAAAAATGTGATTTTATTATTTGAATAATTTATATTTTTATAAGATCTAAATCAAATTTTTATTATTTTTAAGGAGAAAAAAGTACAATTTTAAAAAGACTTAAATGATTTTTTTCCAATTTAGGGGGATCAAGACCTGTGCCAGCCCCGCCCCTGGGGATAATGCTGTTTATTAAATAAATTATGTTAATTTATTCATAATAATACAATGTTTAAAAAAATTATTAATAGAATCAAATCATAGAAGTATTCCACATGGAAAAGACAAAATAGTTGCATTGAATATGAGTAAAATCATACTATAAAAACCACAATAATTCAAAACATAAACCCACTTCTATCTTCTTCATTATATGATGGCAAAATCAATAAGTTGCCATTCTATTTGCTTCTTCTTATCATTTGTATTCGTATTTGTAAACTTGATTAGCTGCCATAATAGTAAGATTGAGCTCCATCATGAAAACCATGTTGCTTTGTTCATCTTTGGTGATTCACTTTTGGATAATGGAAACAACAATTATATCAGCACCATCCTTGATTTCCGAGCCAATTTTTGGCCTTATGGTGAGACCTTCTTCAATTACCCTACCGGTAGATTCTCCGACGGTCGTCTGATCCCGGATTTTATTGGTAAATATAGTTTGCTTTGAATTTATTTACTATTCTTTTTATATAAGCGAGATCGTGGATGTTAGGATTCGAACCTTAACTTGTTGAATATTTCTGAGTTATTAAAGACTCAAAACACTTTGAGTTTCAATTAGAAATGTTTGTGGGCCAAGTCAAGTCGAGTTCAGGTCAGCCCTATGCATGGTATTAATACTATAGAAACAAGGGGGTATTAACTTAGCAAACAGATATTGTGTGCATGAAATCAAAAGTGCATAAACGTAAAGATGAATATTGAGATTTTGTTTACGCAGTTTGACCTCAATCTACGTCTGAGGGGCCTTATCCAAAGCAATAATCTACTATCTTTCTCATAGTACAACCAATGATTTAAGTCTTAACATCAGTCTAACTCTCACTAATTTAGCTTCGTCACCGTTGTACAAAGACTAGATCACTCTCCAACTAAACTTTTCCCTCGAAAACTTCATTTTAACAAATTTTACACATTTTACAATTTAGTTCTTTTTAATTAATTAACTATCAAAACGTTAATATTTCCTAATGAAACTTTAATACTAACTCAACAACACTCTATAAATATTTCTAAAAATATTTATGGCTCGGTTTATGAATTTGAGGTCTCGATACCTCGTTCTTGACTCATTTGACCTAGTAATTTCTTTTAATTCACAAATTTTTCAAACTTACTTGTCGGATTTAGTAATCTCGAATTACTGTTTCCCGACACCATTGAAATTTAAACTATTACAATTGGAGCCTAAGCTCGACCCATATTTTAAATGGACCTTTTTTTTTTTGCACAATTTTATTTTTCAAGCTTAATACTTTTTTTCAAACCTCCAAATTTCGGGGGGCAGACCTTCTAGTTTGGGAGTGTAACATGTATAAAACAAAAATGTAATATAAAGAGAAGGATTATAGATATCAGGCTAAGATCTAAACTTATTGAACGCCATCTCTCTAAGGATGATCATATGAATCAATTGAGCTAAGTTCCGAGATTTTAAACTGTTGTACGCTTAATGAATGTTATCTCTTTTAAGAATAGCAGAGTTAAATTTCGGATTTTTAAGTTTGGATCAGAAAATTCATTAACCTTGCAATTTTGTTACAGCTCAATTTGCAGGGTTACCATTAATCCCACCATATTTAAAGCCAGGAAACCCTGAGTTTAGAAATGGGGTGAACTTTGCATCTGCCGGAGCTGGTGCCCTACTTGAAACTCATCAAGGATTAGTATGTTACAACAAAGTTTTCTCCTTTAATTTTAAGCTTTGTTTTGTCTCCATATTTAGATTAAAAACCAAAGTAAAATTCAGGTTGTAGACTTGGGAACACAAATAAAATACTTCAAGAAAGTTGAGACATCATTGAGACAAGAGCTTGGTGTAGCAAAGGCCAAAAATTTGATGTCCAAAGCTGTTTATTTGATTGGCATAGGAGGCAATGATTATTTGACAAAAAACTCAACTATGGTCTCAAACGAAGAGTTTGTTTCCATGGTGATTGGCAATTTGACTCTTGCTGTCAAAGTAAGTTTGATAGTTAAAAAATATATAAAATTAAATCACTACTTTGGGCATGAATTTAACAACTCTCACGTTGGGGTTTGAATTTTTTTTGTCTAAATTAATTTTTAAACTTGGCAATTGTTCCGTATTGAGGCCTAAACTAGGCAATTGTTCACACATTGGGGCTTGAACTTTTTTTTGTCTAAATTAGCCTCTGAACTTGACAATTGTTCCCATATAGGGGCCTCAACAAGACAAATGTTCTCACATTGAGGTATAAACTTTTTTTGTCAAAGTTAATCCTTGAATTTGACAATTGTTTCCATATTAAGGTCTTAACTTTAGAGTTTTCAAGGAAATATCAAGGACTAACTTGGGCAAAAAAAGTTTAGGTCCTAATGTGGAAACAACTGTCAAGTTCAAGAATTAACTTAGACAAAAAAAGATTCAACCCCAGTATGAGAATAGTTGCCAAGTTCAAGCTCCAAACAATGATTTAACCCTTAAAAAATCCAAATTTTGTTGTAACTTTTTCATTCTATTTTCTTAGCTGAAATTGCTTGAAATCGGGGCTTTATTTGGTTTCAGGAAATATACAAGAAAGGAGGGAGGAAATTTGGGTTCATGGAGATGATGCCATTGGGTTGTTTGCCATACATAAAGGCACGGAATGGGGGCTGTTGCATTGATGGAATCACACAATTGGCAAAACTGCACAATTCAGGGTTTCCCAAAGCCCTAAACGAGCTGAAGGAGAAGCTTGATGGGTTCAAATATGCCCATTATAATTTCTTTGAATCTGTTAGTGAGAGGTTAAACAACCCTTCAAAATATGGTAATGTTACCTCATCTCTCTCGTTTCAACACAAAATAATCTAAACTTAAATAAATCGAATTAAAAAATTTACACTTCAAATTTAAAATAATCAGAACTCGAAATTAATCTATCACTTGAAATCTTTAAAACTCAAATTCATTTAATCTAGATTTATCTGATTTGCCCAATTGACAAGCTTAGTTTCAACACTTTTCATTGCCAATACTCACCGCAATATATCACCAACTATGAACTATTTGTGTCAAATTTCTACATGCTTAAATATGAGTAACTTGATTTTTGAACATGCTTAAATATGAGATATGGCCAAAATTGTGAATATTTGTGTCAGTTTCTACATTCAACATTCACATTGAGTCCGGAATAATTATATGTTTTCTGTGGGTGGTGATATGAAAGGTTTCAAGGATGCAACAGCATGTTGTGGGTACGGTGAAGGCAGAGGTGTTTATAGCTGCGGAGGGAAGAGAGGGGTAACAGAATTCATTTTATGTGAGAACCCCGACGATTATCTCTTTTTCGATGCCTACCATTTCTCGGAAAAGGCCTACCAGCAATTTGCGAAGCTAATGTGGAGAGGAACTATCGATATCGTATGGCCTTACAATTTCAAAACATTGTTTCAAGCCGACGACCAAATGTTTTAGCCATGTTAAATTTTGCTATCAACCTCTGTACTATGTGTAAGTTATGAATTTAGTCTCTATACTATACTTTAATTTAGTCAATTCTAATTCCTATGCTTTTTAAAAGTGTTCAACTTAAATGTGACTCAAGTGGTAGTAGCTAAATCTGTTCTGTTAAATTCTACTATCAATCTTGTACTATACATAAAGTTGTAGATTTAGTCAATGTTCTTCAATTTGATCATTCTTATTTCCTATACTTTTCAAATTTTAAAATTCCAGCTATAACACAATCAACAACCATTAAATTCTTTAACCAGCCATTAGTAAGTAATATGTGAAAATAATAAATTGACATGACATTACATACGTGATAATATGTCTGTCGCATAATAATTTAGAAATAGTAAAATTAATGAATTTAATAGCTATATTTTTTTCCATAGCTAAATTTTCAAATTTCAAACATATAGGGACGGACTAAATTAAAGTATAAAAACTAAATTCACAAATTACACATAGTACAAGAAGTCACAATAGAATTTAACGAATGTCGATCATTTTTGTGTATTCTTTTTATTAGTAAAATATAAAATAAGATATAAATTAAATATTAAAATTATATACATAAACTCATGATTGAATTGGGTCAGATTCTAACCAAATTCTAATATTCTACTTATTCCCTTTAACCAAGTTTAGCGCAATACAAAATACGAGTTTATTTTTCTGTCCAAGTCCGATCCAAATAGAATTTTAAAATTAAGCTTGATTTGCACATATCAAATTTATAAGATAATATTTTTTATATGTCGAAAATAAAATTATTAAATAATGTTTCTTGAAAATTAATATTGGGAAAAAAATTAAATTACATAGAATCATAAGAATTAATAATATTTTGCAGATAAAAAAATGTATTAATTGGGTCTATTATTTTAGAAATTTTTATTTATTAAAATGTATGATTTAATTTTTCGTTGAATGAGATTAAAATTATTATTTTTATTCAAAAAAATTAAAACGTAAAGGGAAATGAAGCTAAGAAGGACACGTGGAATGAGGGTAGGCCGATTAGATCAGATCAGTTTCAGCGATGTGATTGGTTGACGTCAAGTATATGGTTCGGAATGTTGACACGTGTCCCGAACCACTTGGCGAGGAATATTTTATGACGCGCTACTTCCCGTAGGTTACTTGGTCTTGTCGGGTTCATAATTTTAAAATTAATTAATTAATTACTATTTTAATTATTGTAACTGTGTTTTTTTCCCCATACATCAGTTTTTAAATGATTTTTTTTAATAAATTAATCTATTGAAATTTAATTGAGAACGAATATTTTGCAAAATTTAATATTAATATTTATATATTCTATAATTATTAAATAATAAGTTAAATCAAACTGTAAAAAAGGGGTTTTTTTTCTTTTGTTAAATAATGTTTCTAATGGTATAATTATTAATCGACCCCTTCCACTATTTACGGAATAGAATGAATGTCTGTAATCGAAATTTGTTTTAAAAAACAATCGCAAATCGGATATTTGAATCTAGAAATCTTCAACCCCTTTCATTATTTCTGAAGTGAAAAATAGAAAAACTTCGATTTGTTGCATACAATCAACTCTTTAATAAGTAAGATCTTATATATCAAAGACTCGAATCTCAAGATCTGCAACCCTTTCTTCCTCGATTTCCAAACTGCGGGAACCCGAAACAAGAAGAAAAAGAACCCTAACATTCTTTACATTGTACAATTGCAAAACAAAACATCCAAATACCATAGATAAAGATCAACAAGACAACATAAATAATACAATGTCCAAAAATTAAGCAACTTCATAGTTCAAAATTGCTTTTTTTTATCTTTTACACTCTTTGGAGCACATGGAAGGGGATTTCCCATGCCATTTTTTGAAGACAAAAACTCTTCCTCAGGTTAAACGCGCGAGCTCGTTTTTACGGTTTCAAGTCCGGTTTTTCCACATATATATATATAGATGATAGTTTTAGTTGACACAAAACAACAAAAAGTAAAGGGGGAGAATGTACATTCACTTTTTGAGTAGCTTCTGAGAGAGAATCCTCTTCGAATATGGGCTGTTGCGTGATATTGCTTTATGGGACTCGATTGCTTCAACGAGTGAATTGTGCAGAGATCCCTAATATAAAGAAGAAAAATGAAGAATCAAAACAAGGGAGTGGGGGTTCTGTAAATAATGGGAGAAGTGATTGATTCTCGAACCTCAGATACACGGAGAGCGGTTTGCACGACGTAGTTTGCATGCGGATCTTGAAGCAATCGTTCAAAATGAGCTGTAGACAGCAATTCATGAATGAGTTTCGATCGGCTCTCGTCATTTAACACCATGAGACATTTTTCGACCACGTGACTGCTGAACTTCTGAGACGAGAGGTGCACGTAGTTCCCTTCAAATTGAGAGATCAAAGTTGAAGTGACGGATGGAATTTTTAACTCCAAGATGAACTGAACAACATAATTTCTGCAAAACGAAAAACAAAAATTCAGTGGCACCGGGGAATACCATTTTTAGAATGAACTGATCAGTCTCGTTACAATATGGGCCAACCAAGAACAATCGGTTGTTTTCCAATAATAATATGAACATTAAACCGATATGATAACTTGCTCAGCATGTTTAATGTCTGAACCTTTTGTCGTAATACAAGTCCATGATACAAAGTAAGCCATTAATACATTCAAACATGCAAATAAGATTTTCAGCTTACTGCACCATTTTGCATTATCAGTCAAACCAGAAAGTTTGGCTACTCAGTAAATCAGAAATTCATAATTGTATAAACAACTACATGTCAAAATTATGAAAGTCGAGTTTTCTTTTTCTTTTTCTTTCTTCCCGGGAAAATGCAAGCAGAGATACTTACCCATATGCGTCCTGTGCAAGTAGAAGTCCATTGGAGGATATTTCTTCAACCAAATTATCTCGATATTCCCCAGTGGAATGACTGATGCATCGTTGCAACACACAACAGCCGTGTTGATGAGTTGCAATATCAACACAATACTTTGCAGCAGCAATGAAAATAAACTGTCAAAATGATCGGGAAACAAGGCCATTGTCAATGTCTGCTACTGAGGAAAGTAAATGGCTCGAGAAAAAGAGATGAACAAACAAAACTCGATATGCACACCTGCATCATTGTCTTAATTGAATTTTAAACAAAACTGCTAAGTTACACAAAGTACCACCAAGTACTTCTTTTCAGTTGTGAAGTTTCGATATGCAATATGATGCATTCCGGTTTTTGTGTCACTAAAGCTTAATTTGGTTGTGATTTAAGGAATGCAATCATGTATCACATTTACACATATAGACCCCGAAAAGAGACAACATTTTACTTTGAATTAAGGAACAAAACCAGAATGGAACAGAAAAGATTCTCTTTGTTAACACCTAGAAATCTATAAGATGGAAGGCTTTACCTTGTTATCTTCACAGCTAAGACATTGCAAGCAACGCTGTACGACATGATTGCCATTCAAGTCCTTGATGAGTGATAAAAACCCAGGCTCAAGAGCTGATACAACAAGCGAAATTTGTTGCCTGGTGTTGAGTGTCTCAATCAACTTTTGCACCACACGAGTCCTGAAACAAGGAAAAACAATATTAGAAATACAATCAGCAAATACAAACATATCGAAAGCACGGTGTTCTCATACATACCCATGCGTGTTTAGAGATATTCTAACAAGTTGACCCGGTTCCTCGGTAGCCATTAACAAAATCTGCATTCTCTGTTGTTCATTACACACTTCCAATAACTTCTGCATAAGATAATTCCCGAAAGGGTTCATCATAAGTTCGACTACATGATCAATAATCTCCTTAAATATTATTTCAACATCCTCTCGGGTACCCTCATCGAATAGCCGTTGTAAAAACCTACAACCATGTTGATCTTTCGCTATCAAGTATATATATCCACGAGCTTCAGCCAACGAGTTATACTTAGGCGGCAAAGAAAACGAGGTACATAACTTAGCAGCATTCTTAGAATTTCCACAAGCTGGTGAGAATTGAGACCAATTATCGAGTTGCAACCTTCCTTCTCGATGCTTACTCGCACCAATATCCTTGGCCTTGTTTAGCCCTCTCGAACAATCAAGCCCCTTATTGATCATTACATAATTTAAACCATCTCCTTGAATAATGAAACTATCCTCATTACTAAAAGCCCCAACATTTGAATGAGCTCTAGGTCTAGCCAAGCCATTGGACAATGGCAGCCCCTGGTTTAACATGTTTCGAACCGGCCGGGGAGAACCACGAACAATCAGCTCACCATTACTCAAAGAAGGGTTTAAATTCAATACATTACAAGCTTGATCCTTGTTCTGCCATGGTGATCTCATTGTACCATTCCAACAATTCATCCCTTGAGGATACATTTGAGGACCTAATAAATTATGGGGCAAACCAGAAAATGCCATATTCATCCCACCATTGAAACTCAAAGGCATAAATTCAGAAAACCCTTTCCTCAATGTATCACGAACATCATGTTTCTCAACATTGAATTGATCAAAATGTTGAATCCCATTGGATTCAAGGGAGAAATCTCTAAAACTAGAACCCAAATTCTCTTGATCATTGCTAATATACAGTTTACTAAGGTTTCTACAGAGATCAAGTTCACCAAACAAGTGTGGCTTAAAGTCCTCTAATGGTGGTGGTGGTGATCCATGGTCAGATAAAGACTGCGCATTGTGTGAAAACAAGCTTGAAGATGAACCATCTGATAGTAAAGAGAAACCGCTTACAGGGGAAACGCATGTACGATTATGTAAGTAACTTGATGATGGGTCATCATCATACATAAAACCATTACCATACATGCCATGTAATGACCCATTCACATGATTCTTCCTCTCATGTTGATGATGATGATGAATATGAGATGTTGCATGAGGGATCTCATCTAATAACATTTCAAACTCTTCATCATCCTTCATGTTCCCAATCTCAGCAGTAGATTCCAACATCAAACACAAACAAACAGACACAACAACAAGAACAAGAACAAGCACAAGCACAAGCACAAGAACAAGAAGAACAAAAGAAACAATCAAAACACAAACATCAGATTAAATCAAACAAAAAAGAAACTTAAAAAAACAACAAATACCCAGAACAGATTACCACTTTTTAACATTTGGGTTTTGCTCAGATTTTGAGAAAAAGCAAAAGAAAGAAAGTGTGGGTTTTCTTTAAGGATTGGAAACCAAATGGCATTTCATTTCATTGATATCAAAAATCATATTTTGGGTTTTTGGGTTTTCTTTTTTTGTGAAAGAGTTTGGTGAAGCATGCAAAGATTGAAAGAGATCACATACGGTTTTACTTTTAAGAAAAAAAAACATATACATATACATACACACATATACATACTCCCTTCCCTTTGTGTACGCTCTCACGCCATTAAAGCTGGACTCTGTGAAGAACAAACGCTATTTATATTTTTCTCCAACAAAATAATTATATAATTAATATAAAAATAATAATATTAAATAAAGAAATTAATTTTTTTGGTTTACAAATTTATAAAGAAACAAAGACAGATTGCAGACTGACTCTCGCTGGGATTTTCTTCTTCAAGCAATTTCTTTTTCTTTTTTTTTCACTTTTGGAACCTTTTTCACTACGACTTAAATAAGCAATACACTCTTACTCGTATGCGTGAAGTACACGCAGTCGAGCTTTTCGTTACTCAAATCGTAATCGAGCGTTTGTCTCCTGAAGGTTCGGGACTTTTGGGTCCACTCACTTCAAATGGCGCGTGGTAAAATAAAAAGAATTGTCTTTAATTATTAATTAAATATTATGCATGCATGTAATGTATCACTATTTATATTAATTAATTTGGTTTTTGAATTTTCTCAACAAATAAAATTAAAATTAAAATTAAAACCATTTCTTTTTACTTTTTATAATTTACTTAAAATAGCTTCTCACTTAAATTTTTAATTAATTTTTTCATCAAATTATTTATAATTTTAAATATATATTTTTCTAGATGGATGAAATAATGTTTTACCACATCATCATGTTGATAATACGAAAATATTTTCTTTTTTTTAGATATGATACGTAACGCCTCCTTAAAATTTTATCGCTCAATTATGAAGAATTTAGGTTTCCCAAATTATTAACATAATTAAATTATTTTTTAAATTCTTATATTTGCCAAATGATCCTATTTTTAGGGGTTTTAATTATTTTTTAAAATATATTTTTTGTATTCTTGAAAAAGGGCATATATGGAATACACCCACTCACGTCTCTCTTTTCCCCTTTTTGAGGTTGTTTCCTCTCTCTTTAAGGTATTTTATAGGTTAGGCAGAAATTTATTCATTTCATAACCACCAGATGAATATAATTAATTAATTTAATTCTTTTCAACAAAAATATAATAATTCTTTTTATTTTGTTTTTTATTTTGTTTTAGACCTAAATACGTGTAAAAAGTTATACCATTATATTTTAAATACATATTTTATATTATTTACAATTATTTGGTGCACTAATAAAACACACTAAACTCCTAAAAAAAATATAAGTTCGAATCTTTGAGACGATGGTGACATATTTTTTAAGTATTTTAAAATATCAATTTTTCTAGAATAATATAACGTTTACTATTTGAATTTGATAACTTTTATATTTTTATCTTTGAATTTTTTATAAAAAAATATAAATTTTTAAGTGATGGTATGACATAATATCAAAGTATCTCGTTATTGCTCATCACATTGATCAAATTTTCGAGAAGTTGTCAAGTTCTAAGATTAATATAAATAAATAAAAATCAGGGATTAAATTGAAAAAATTTGTCAAATTCAGAGACTAAATGTTGTTTTATCCTTTTTTTTTAGTATTTATTTCATGTTCTTAAATTTTTATATCATAATCGTGTTTAAGTTATTTTTAAAATTCTGTTTTTTTTAATATTTATATTTTTAATATTTTACTATACGCCTATAAGACATTTGTCAATCTCTAATTCTGCTTATAAAATCTAAAAACTCCGGTGTACCAAATATTTTCCGTTTTTAATTTTATTATTCGTTGATATAATTTTGAAATTTATCGAATAAAAATGTTGTATTACATTCTTAAACATATTCATATTTATTGTTATTTTGCTTAAATAACAAATTCGCATTAAATTATATTTCCTTTTTTTTTCCCTACTTTGCTGCTTAAAATTTTTGACTTATTTTTCATTCTTAAATTATTATTTTCTTCTCAATTTAATTTAAAAAACATCAACTTTCAATAAAAATGTGCTACACGTTTTTATTAGCAAATTTAAAAAAATTATAAATTAAAACGAAAATGATATTTCAAATATTGATATGGGACAAAAGAAATTTAGGTACCAAAATTAAAAAATAAATATAATTCAAGGCTAAATCATGATTTAACGAGGAAATGAAAGTTATTTTTAAACTTAAAATATATTTATTTGATACAGTGATAGTGAGCCATTAACTTCACGAGAAAATTTAAATATCGTAATATATATGTTCTTTATTGATATTTAAAAAAAATAAAAACTAAATAAATAAGACACATAAAAATTTCTTACATCTACTTCAGAATTTAAAAAACTTTATATTAAACAATAATCTTAGCTTGATTGACATCAACATTGTTACTAACGCAAGAGAATGGGGGTTCGAGTACACTGAAATGTATTAATTAAGAGTTGAGAAATGATTATGGGTATTTTGGGCATCGGGTTAAATATAAAAAAGGAATCAATTTGGTAAGAATAAAAACATAGCATAAATTCTTTTTTTTTTCTTATGACATTGCAAAAAATAATAACAAAAACAAAAAAGATGGTGACTTTATTGTAATTTAAAATTAAATATGAATATATTGGGCACCAATGAAGATTAGCCATTAGCTTTACCTTTGGTGTTTTTTGCTTTGTCCCCAAGAAATGAAAGGGACAAAAGTGGTATTTACAAAAAAAAATATTATTGTTATTGTATTAAAAAAAATTCATTCCTTTGTCGGAAAGCGAGTAGACTTTTGGGTTCGACCCAACTAATTCGGCCCATTCATATATTACTCCAATCAGGTTATGACAAGTGTCATTAAATTTAAATTCTATAATGATTAGAAATAGAATACTTTCTATTTTTTAGAAACAATTTTTTATTTAAAAATTTACCAAATCTATCTATTTTGATATTTTAAAAGCTACTTAAATATTATTTCTTTTTTTAAATATCTTTGCTCACATGCTAGATGTCCAAATAATTATTATTAAGGATAAAGTATTTAATTCTTAAATTTCATAGTTTTTTATCCTTTAATTTTTTTAAATCGATCCTCAAATTTAGATTAAATCTCAAGTTTCAACATAGTTTAAGGGCCAAAATTAAAATTTGACCATTAAAATAAACGGGCAGGCCAATTAACAAACAGTTGGTGGGCCGTGGGCATGCTTGAGATTGGGTTTTGGTATTTAGATAGATGAGAATGTCAAGAGAGATCAAGTGGAGAAGCTTGTTAGGGAGTTAATAGGAGGAGAAAAGGGTATGGAAATGAAAACAAAAGCCATTGACTGGAAGAAGAAAGCGAAGAAAACTGCTAGTCCCGACGGTTATTTTCTGAACTTGGATAAGCTGTTAACCCAAGTTCTTTGCACTCCTAGTGTTTGACATTATTCCCGAGAGAAAAAACCAGATTGCAATTTTCTCACTGCAAAATTATTTTTTTTATTCTCTATATACGTTTTATGATATATGTTCGAGTTTCAAGACTGCCCTTCTCAATGTTATTTTTAAAATTCGTACCGATATCTCCCCTTAAAAATACAAGGTAGCTTACCATTTAATCCAACATTTGTTGGTACTATAAAATTGTTCTTTGTTATGCTCTTTGTTCTGTTCTGCGTTTTAATTGTTGATCATCTTTTAAGCCCTTGGGTGTGTAGTTTAGTGATAGGTAAACTACAAAAATCATCAATTTTGTTTGTTTTAGATTGTATTTTAGTTATTTATATTTTAAATATTACGTTTTAGTCACTTACGTTAATATTTTGTTACGAAATGATCACTTTGATGTTAAGCTCTGTTACCTCCCTAACGACAATCTTACGTGCATTGCAAATAGATTTTAAATGCTAACTTGAATGTTCAGCTGATATGAGAATAAATTTTTAAATTTTTTTTATGAAATTAGAATATAAAATTATCCCTAAAACCTAATTTTCTGATGATTAAAAAGAAGCAATAACTAAGTCATGGGATTTCTGAAATGCTTTCTTTTCCTTCTTTGACTTCTTCATAACATGACAAATATGCCCAACCCTATTTTAAAAAATTATAGATAAGTTCTTGGCTAAAGAAATTTTCATTAAAAATCAAAGTGGGTAGCATATGGTAATTGGACAAAAGAATAAATCCCAAAAATCTTAATTTTTTTATAGTGAAATCAAAGGGATGTAACTCGCAGAATGATGGGTGCCGGAAGAGTTAAGCAAAGATGGGGAGGCAAAAAGAGGAGAGGGAATAGCTCTAGCCACAAGCAGGGCGTGTGTTTGGCATGTGAGGAAAAGATGGTTGGGTTGGAGGTGATGGTGTCGTAAGTAGTGGTTGTTGATGGCATTTTTGGATATGGACTTTCTGTTTGAAGAAAGAAAAAATTGGATCTCGAAAGGTTTGGGAAAAGAAAGTAAATATAATTTCAGAGATAAAACACTAAACTTTGGATCTTTTGGGGTTCTTTTTAAGTAAATAAAATTGGATCTTTTGTTATTGAATAAGTATACTGTTTTAGAGTAAAACTACTTATTCAATAAAAGAGACAAACGGATGCAAATAAGACATATTTGGACCCTCCATTGAATTCATCGTTTGTTTTTTTATGTTGAATAAAAAAAATCCAATCAATTGATGAAACACTCAATTTGATTTTTATTGTTTCGATTCAACAAAGATAATAATAGTTTTTTCAATAAAAATGGAAAAGAAAACTAAAAGAAAAAAGAGACGAAAAGTTTTTTTTTTTTTTCAATTCAAGATGTAATTAATTTAAAATTTTTAATTAATTAAATTTATTTAATTAAAAATTTATTCTCATCCCAACTGGACATCCAAGTTGGCATTTAACCCATTTAACTGCCACGTAGGATTGCCGTTAGGGAGGTAACAGAGCTTAATGGCAGAGTGACAACTTTGTGACAAAACACTAATGTAAGTGACTAAAACGTAACATTTCAAACATAAGTGACTAAAATGTAATCTAAGACAAATAAATGTGACTATTTTTGTAGTTTACCGTTGGTGATATAATTAAAATTGAGTTCGATATTATTTAAAATAAATTTCAATTTTAATAATTGTTATGGTTTTATAATTAGTACAAGTATCATATAAATTAAAAATACAGGGTAAACTATATTAGTATTCGCTTAACTATGTTTTTTCTTGTTACCCGAAATGTTATAAAATGGTTATTCAACTATTAATAAATTTCTTTTTTTAGTCACCTAACTATGAAAAGTCACAAATTATCACTCAACTATTCAAATTTGTCTTTTTGGTCACCTAACTATTTTAGATTTTTAAGTGTTTCCATTTTTACGTTAACCAGCTACTGACCAAAAAAAAAAACAAAATTGAATAGTTGTGTAACCAAAAAAGAAGAAAAACATAGTTAAATAACTACTAATGTAATTTATCCAACATATATTAATTACTTTCTATCGTACCAAACATTCTTCATTTTAAGATAAGCAAACCATCAATATCTTAAAATATATATAATATAAATTATTAACGTGCATAACTTTATAAATAACATAAATTTTCACTATGTTTAATACGAACACACTAAAATTTATATGACTAAAATTATTTTTTATTAAAATTAGAGTATCTATCATCGATAACAGTGATTAATCATTTCATCACAAATGCTCTTCGAAGAGATAAACAACTGATCATGAAATATATTTCATTCTCATGAACAGGGATTAACGTATTGTAAACATAAGTATTACACGAATATAGAACGGATACGAAAATCGTCAAGTATAACGAGACGCAATTCATTATGAGCAACAGAAAGTACTAGAGCACAACTGGCTTAGAGTAGATATCAAATTTATCTGATGAAGTTAATTGTGGCTCCTGCAAATCAAGAACAAACCAGTTTAGGGAAGATGGTGATAGGCTCAAAGAGTGAGGGCGCAATTCGAACAAACGTATTCAGTAGTAAAAATGAGTTGTCGAATAGATTCAAATTTGCGTTTAGGTATAAATTATTTTTAGAATCGAATTGTGGCCCAACTTGACTTATAGATAGATTCACAAATTGTTTATCATCAATTGAACCTATCAAATAGGTCGGACAGGTTGGACTAAAAATCAATGGTTTAACCGATTCAACCACCAATTTAGTTTTGAAAACCTTGATTTAGATACCTGTGATACTCCATGAGCTTTGCTAGCATCACCAACCGTGTAACGCATCGCATTAAGCAAACGCCCATATGTCAACCTCGGTTCATTTTGAATCGCTTGTACGAAGCTATATGTCATCGCGCCGGTTCTCACATTGTTTCCTGTGAAAGCCTACAACATAACAATTCAAACAACACACTAAAGCTAAATGATATTTTTACTCAAATGCTTTAGAGACAAAATGATGCGGATATTGATATTCGAATATAAATGTTTAAAATAGTTGCAAAATCAAAGCTCAGTTCTAAATCCGAAGACTCTTCAAAATAAGAGTGTAATCAAACTAAGTCGAATTCAAGCTATAAAAAAAACTCCAATGTCTTGAAACTCCGTTTAAACTCAATTTAAATTTTACTTTTAAAGCTTGAGCCTAATTCGAGATAAATATCAAACTCCTCAAGCTCTTCAATAAGTTTCAATCAAGCTCATTTACTTAGTAAAAAACGATATGTTAAGTTGTGATGAGTTTGAGTTCGAAAATTTTTTTATGATATTAATTAAAAATAAAAAGTCAACTAAACTCCAACTCAACTCAATTCAAGCATTAACAATACTTGAATTTGACCTACTCATTATCCCAATCCGTTCAAACTTGACTCGATAACGATTCAACCAAATTCAAATTTTTTGGATGCCAGCTTGAAAGATTTTACTCACAGTGGTATCAGCAGAGGTTTGATGATCATCACAAGCACTAAAACAAAAGGCTAATCCTCCACTTGTACGCTTGTAAAATAAGGGATTTCTTTGATCTTCCCACATATAACGCCCTTCCCTACATAATACCAAAAAATCAAATATAAACCCAATATACGTTGCTCAGATTTTTAATTTTTTAGAAAATTATTTGTATACCCGGACATGAATACGAGGAGATGATCCTCCAAAGATCTTCCAAAAATCGTATCGAACACATACCCGTGTCCAACACTCTCGGTCTAGTCCAGGTAATATAGTGTATAAATTTTACGAATTAACTAACTAACTAACTTGTTCATCCTGCAAACGAAAGGGAGATCGAGGACTGTTCCACTGTAGCAGGAATCGATGATCGCGTGCAGTGTGGTTCCTCGAGTCAACGGTTTTACGATAGTGTCGTTGATTTCATCGTCGATTATGTTCCCTTCGGTTTCGTGATCAAGAGGGCACAATGCTTCGTCAAATCCGTCGACTTCGTCATGGTTGTAATCTTTTTGTCGAGTGCCGTGACCAGAGAAATGGAACACCAACGAGTCCCCCGGTTGGCATCCGTAGACCAGCCATTTCAAAGCCTTTCGGATATTCTGTTTTGTCGGGATCTTTGAAGGCTCCCTTTCATTTTCTACATATGAAAAAGTGTCGGATATGAAAATGTATTCGGCACAAGTATGAGAAAGTTTGAAACTCGACTCCAAATTAGAGTGAAGTTCAATATAGTTTTAGATTTAAAAGTTGGGTTTCAGAGTCAACTGCTCGAACAGGTTTGTTTTCCTAGTAAAAAAAAAAAAAATCATTCTCATGCACGACAATATTTGTGCTTGTGCTCGTGCTCGATTTCAAAATAATATATACCTCGAGCTATTCGATTCAAGTATTAAAATATTCAAATTTAACTTGTTTAATAGCTTAAGTTACCAAAACTCGATTCAAAAACTCAAATAGCTTGTGAGCGTATGTGTTTAGTTTACATCCCTATTTACTCCTTTGGTAGCTTATATATGCCTACGAATTGGATTCCATGTTGAGTTAGGTGTTCATGGGTCGAACCTAAATATGATATTAATACACTTATAATTGTTCAAGCCTGGCTCAATTTGAAATATGGGCTTAAAATTTTGTCCAAACCTGCTCATATTTGTAAATAGTTAATCGAAGTCCATTTTAAACCCGTCCATTTTATTTTTAAAAAATAAAATACTTTAAATATATTACTTTTATTTATTAAAATTTTATATGTAGTCGTCTTAATATTTATTAATATTCTCATTATAAAACAATATAAACCTAAAAGAAGAGCTGGGTTGAGCTTGGGCCTTGAATGGTCAAACTTGAGCTCGACTCATATTTTAAATGGGCCTAATTTTTTTTGCGTAAGCCCATTTTTCAGGTTTAATGTTTTTGTCTAAACCCTCCTAAATTACGAATAAGCTTTCAAGCTTAAACGAATAACTCAGCCCATAAACAGGTCTCTATTCAACCACCCATTAAGCAAAAAAAAAAAAAAAAAAACTCTGAAATTAGATTTAAATCTCAACATTTAAAAACTCGAGATTACCTGTGAGCATTAAAATGGAATCATTGGGAAATCCAAATGTCTCCACAAGAAGGTACTTCATACTCTTGACATCATTGATAGATCCTTTGAGTTTATAACTCTTTCCATGGTAATTCACACCACAAAGAAGTGCTCGTTTTCTCCCGTAAATCGGAACTGGAGATAAAGATGGTCGCGGTTGTGGATATTGTGGATGTTGCGGACTTGGGCCGTTCCTGTATGGAT
Source organism: Gossypium australe (assembly GCA_005393395.2). Classification (NCBI taxonomy): domain Eukaryota; kingdom Viridiplantae; phylum Streptophyta; class Magnoliopsida; order Malvales; family Malvaceae; genus Gossypium; species Gossypium australe. The sequence goes on along the minus strand of CM016614.1, from coordinate 1,214,008 downwards.
TTTCATGCATTCTCGGCGGCCCATTATACCTATCATAACAAAAAAAAAAAAAGAAAAGGTAAACTACATTAGTACTCACTCAACTATCATTCAATTGTGAAAAGTTACAAATTGGTCACTCAATTATTCAATTTGTTTTTTTTTTTTTTGTCACTGGCGGGCTAATGTAAAAATGAAATCACCTAAAAATCCAATATAATTGGGTGAGAAATAAAATAAAATAAAATAATTGAATGACCAATTTGTAATATTTTATAATTGAGTGACTACTCATATAATTTACCATAAAAAAACCTTAGGCATTGTCAATAACCAAACTGAAACAACGGAAACACGGATGTTAATTACGATTGCGTACACGTTTTCCGGTTGGTAGCAATAATAAAAACTGTAGTGCTTGAAAAGAACCTGGTTCGGCCCGGTCGAGCATTGATTGGGACAAGATTGGTAAGGGTGTGGCACTCGGAACAACGAACGACTCGTGCCTCGGGTGATACCAACATGTTAATCCCGCATCCACTGCATCGTTCTCTTCGTGCCATCGATTCGAACAGCCCGTTAAATAACCCCGATGATATCGAAGAACCGGAACAGTGTGAAAAGAAGTTGTGGGGAGTAAGCTAGATTTATACCCTTATCGTTCAATCATTGTAGACAATAATCGAATCCGCAAGTATAATTGGTGGAGAACCAGATTCAAAGTAACTTAATTGCTATCCATAAAACTTAGGATCTAAAGGGCGGTTGCTATTTTTTTAAAAATATTTATATTTATCTCTCCCGATTGCCAATTCAGTTAAGAAAAGAAACTAATATATTATTGTCGATTAAGGCTTAGCTTGAATGGCATCAGGTATTATTACCAGTGCATGAGAACACTGGTTCGAGTACACTGAAAAACGCATTATCATCCTATTTAAGAATTTGGGAAGAATTATGGGTAATTCTAAGTATTGTATAAAAAAAACAGATATTATAAAAACCGGTTGCATTTTTTTTCTTTATTATTTCTATCTATACTTATCTATCCCATGATTGAGTTGGCGTTACGGGTTAACTGGGTATCAACTTAGTTGAGAAAAAACTAAATTATATTACCCCTCCTATTAAATGATTACTAATTTTCTAAGACTTATATTTAAACACTTTCTTGTGTTGGTATCACCATTAACCGAGTCACCAATTCAGTTATAAAATTACACAATTACTCCACCTATATTCATTATTAAATAATTTTAAAAAGAAAATATTATATTCACATTGCGGGTATGATAAAATCTAATATTATTTATACTTATTATATAAAACTTTTAATTGAGTTAGTGTCATGGATTAACTAAGTACTAACTCAGTTGAGAAAAGATTAATATGTTCTTTCTATTAAATGATTACTAATATTATCGTGATGATATTTTCATTTTTATATTTTTATATAATTTTTAAATAAAAAATTAAAAACAACATTACCAAAAATTAAACATATTTAATAGATTTATAAATAAGATGTTGACTTCTTTACTAGTAATTATCGTTGCATTATTTTTATAATAAAATAAAATAAAATATTCTTATTTAATTTATTATAGGGAATTAGATTCTGCGTTGATTTTAAACAATATAGGTCAACATTATAGGTAAAATCACTTCTTTAGTCCTCCTAAATATTTCAATATTAAACAAGTTGGTTTTTTTAAAAAAAAAATCGAAGTAACTTTATCCTTTTCAATTTTGAAAGCGAGAAACTAAAAATAATTAATCACAACAATTAATATTTTTCGTCAATTATACATATTTTTAATTGATATAATAACAAATTAAGCCATCAATATTTACATATTTTATCAATTTGATCTTGATTCTAAAAAATATTCTGAAAAATGTATAAAATTTTAAAAAATAAAAAAATATATACAAAAAGATCTTTAGCTTCAAATATATATGTAAAAATAAATAACATGTGTAAATTTTGGGATATGTTTTTTATACTTTAGGTTATCTCTTTCTCACTATATGTTGTATTGGTGTATTTTGTCGTATCATTCTGTGTAAATGTTGAGGGTTAGATTTTTGAAATCAAAACTAAACTGATACGATACAAGTAACCGATGGTTAAAGTTATTATGTCAATTTTAAAAATTGTCATCACTAGTCAACTAGTGACCTGAAAAGATAAATTTGAATAGTTGGGTGATTATCTTGTAACTTTTCATAGTTGGATGATCATTTTGTAACTTTTCATAGTTGGGTGACCGAAAAAAAATTATTAATAGTTGAGTGACTACTAATGTAATTTATCCTTTATATTTATACAATTTTCAATAAATTGTGTTACATAAATTATTGTCATGTTCTTATATTCACGTGTAAACGTTCTTTATTGAAAAATCATTTGTTAAAGTCGTAAAGAACAAATCAGAGTAATGAAAGATGCTAACGAACTTAGTTCTTAATATAGGAAGTGAATAATAACATGTTAATGGGTAAAAGAACCAAGGAGACTCTTGTATTATGAGTTAGATTACGTTTTTGTTCCTTTTACTAAAAAATGGTAAATTAGTCCCTGTATGTTAGATAAAAAAGCAAATTAGTCATTTCTATTAAAAATTTCATCCATTATCATGTATGCATCATGCTAACATACAATGACTAATTTTTTACAATAAAAATACATGAAAAATTTAACAAAAATCGAGATTCAAATCCTATTGGCATATATATATGTATGTATATATAATCTCTTTTGAATACAGTGTACAAAGCTTTCCTCCAACAGCACTTTGTTGCTTCAATGGCAGATCCAATATAAATATAAAATACAATTAAAGTTCAAATTTTCTCTCGTAAATTGTAAACTTTTCAGAAGCTGCAAGCAGAGGCTTCTGTATACATTCAAAAGAAAACAAAATGTCAAAGTCATGTTTTGACTTATTTGATTCTTTTTAATAATATAAGGGCTAAATTAATTCATTTAATAGAAACTCTTGAATAAGTTTATGCACAAGTGATTGTATTATACATGTCTATATCTATATCTATATATATGAATACCTGAGTGAGATTGGGACCAAACAATTTGCTTAAAATTTTTGAACCACCAAACCATCCTTGTTGGCTGGCATCTTCAATTCTCTTCTCAATTTGGTCAAGTAGGTCTCCATATGTTATATCTGGGTTCCGGCTTACAACATCTATTAAAATATATGTCATTGCTCCATTCATTGTCTTTGAATTTAAAGCCTACATGTGTATATATATTGTTATTAGAAAAAAAAAATTTATCACAATTTGTAAAGGAATTGTCTTGATTTGAACTCGAGACCTAAAGTCAATAAGAGATGAGAAAACAAAGATAAGTTGGGGAATTTCTTACAGATGTTTCCATAGCAACTTCATTATCTTCGCAAGCACTTATAGAATATGCTATGCCACCACTCGTTTTTTTTCTCACCCCTGATGGAGGACTATTATCTACCCACATTTGTCTGATAAAATCTAGATTATGATTAATTTTTGAATATGTATGGGATGTAAGTAGGTTTTGTTTTAAATTTTGATTTGAATACGAAAATATGATTCGATCAACCTAATTTAATCACAAAAGGTGAACAACTTGAACTCGTTTAACGTGAATATGAATTGACACAAAAAAAAAACTACGATTCAAATATGAAATAACCCCAAAACAAGATATTCCATGCCTGAAATAAGCAAAACTTGAAATGATTTAAAAGCCTTTAATGACCTGAATTCAGAATAATACAGACCGAAAATGACTAAAATTTGAAGTAGTCAAGACCCCAAATAATGTTAAACTTAAAAAAAAAGACCTTAAATAATATTGATTAAGTCTTGGCTCACTCAGCATCATTATTGTTGTAATAAGCTGGAGGTTAAGCAGGTAATTTCTGCCACTTTAGGGATTAGAGAGCTTACAGGTGCTTCATTATTCAAATTCAAAGTAATCCTAGACCGAAAATTAACCCGAACCGAAATAATCCAATCCTAATCACTCTAACTCAAAATTAATTTGAGTTCAACTAATCCAATATTTATCCTATTGATAAGTATACTAATCCAATATTTATTCTATTGATAAGTATGGTTCTAAGACAAACTTTCATAAAACTAGATTATAATACAAGTGAAAAAATTAGGGGTGTCTTGTACTTACTTGTCTCTGTCATAGACATGCTCTAGATCAAGAATAGTTCCGCTATGGCAAGCATCATCAATGGCGTGAAGCGTAACACCTTCCGGTAATGGCTTAACAATGGTGGCGTAAATGTCATTATCGACAATCATTCCTTCTCTAAGGAAATCAACAGGGCAAATGGTTTCGTTGAACCCATCACGTTCATCTTGGTTAAAATCAGGTTGTCGTGACCCGTGACCGGAGTAATAGAAAACCAATGAATCTCCCTTCTGACAACTGTTCACCAGCCATTTCAAGCATTTCTCGATGTTAGCCTTCGTTGGAATCAGTCGAGTGTCTGGTTCTTCCTCTGTAGGTTGAATTAGATATTGTTTTTTGTTATTAGTGCTGAGAAAATTTTTTTTAAAAAAACTTGAAAATTCACTCGAACTATGGTATTTGAACCAAGGACATTTGAATTGGATCGATTGGTTAGATCAATTAAACTGAGAACCAATACGAAGAATGATTTTGAATCAATTAGAGTGAGAACTAGTATGAACCAATTGAACTAGTTAAAAATTTGATTGAATAGATTTTATTTTTATTTTTAATGATTTTTTAATCGAACCGGTTGGACTAACAAGCCGTGGCCTAACAATTCAACTATCAGTTTGATTTAAAAAACAATGGTTTGGATGACTTTTAGAATTCATCTTTATAGTTATGGTTACCGAATCAAATTTTATTTTTATTTAATTTATAATTATTTTTAAAATTTTTCATTATGTGAAAAATATTTCGTATTTAAAATAAAGAAAATAACATAAAAAGTATATAAAAATATTTTTAAAAATTATATAAGAATTATTTGATTTTTATTTACTTAGAATTTCTTTTTAGAAATATTAATGAAATACATTTTTAATTTTCAAAAGTTATAAAACAAAATCATTTTGTTAAAATTAGTCCAAAAATTTAAAACCTAAAATTACGTTAACGACACAAATGACTAGCATTATTAATTTAGATATATTATTAACATTATGAAATAGAGGGATCAAATCATAATTAAACCAAAACTAATTTGATTTTAAAAAGTTAATATATGTTATAAGTCTTTGTATTTTTTAAAATTTAAAATTTAGTCCCTAAAATTTCATTTCTAAGAATTTGGTCCATTTATTTTTCAAATTTCAAATTTTAAATTCAACTGTCAACACTGTTGGGTTTGTTTTATTAAATATGTTAGTATGACAATTTGAAATAAAATAAAATACTCACTTGATAGCCATATAATTTAAAAATGGCATTGTAATGAACTTGAATTTAACAAAAAAATTAACCGTGTTAACAATTGAATCTAAATTTTAAAATCTAAAAAATATAAAAACTAAATTCTAAATTTTCAAAAATACATGGACTTATGACATATTTAAAAGAATACTCACCTGTGAGCACTAAAATATTTCGCTCTAGAAATCCGTACTTTTGAGTCAATAAAGTTTTCATGTTCATCACATCGTTAATGGTGCCTTTAAGCTTATACTTCCATTTCTTGTAACTCACGCCACAAAGCGGCGAGGATGATGACCCCGATGAATCCGAAAGTCTCTGGGTGTTACCGAGCAGTAATTGCTTCAGTTTCTCCATAGGTTTCCCCTGCTCTAGGGAACTCGCCTGGGATGGTTTCTTTATAATCGGATTGACCTCGCCGCATTTTCCGCAAGTAATTTTCTCGGCATAGGCCGGCGCCATTTGCTTCTGCCGGCAACGGTGGCACACGATTTTGATTACCATTTCATCGGATAAAAGGTTATATTTTTCTTGAAGTTCTAATGGAACATTTCAACTCATCTTATATTATTATATGAGCAGATGTTAATTTTTAGCCTCAGTCCCTGTATTCTTCTAACTTTTGAAATTTAATCCTTTTAGTTAATTTAAAAATTAAAAATCTAATTAATAACACAATTTATACTTGTTAAATTCAGGGACCGATACATTTGTATAACTACAATTAAAATCAATCGGTATAATTCGCAAACGATGGCAATTACAATAAATACATTTAGACCTAATTTAGAATAAATGCAAATAAGGTCCACATATATTGAAACTTAAACCAAAATAAAATCGGGATTAAAAATTCATGTAAAATAATCACGCATAGTGAAATTTGAACTTGAAATTACAATCTTTCTAGAACACAGGGTCTCATTTGTAAATTTTTATATTTTTATTATAAATAAGCTCTTAATTCGTAATTTATATTAAAGTAAACCCCTTTTAAGGTCTAGTCATAAATTTCGTCTTTCTACTTTATAAAAACTAAAAGGTCAATCTTCCTACTTTAATTTATCAAAATTTGATTTTTGTAATTTACAAAAACCGAGAAATTAACCTAATTCTTGGTAAACACGTGATTTTAAACTGCTATTTTTTGCTACTTTGTTGCATGCAAATTGCTAAACTATCGATTTTTACTAACTTATTGCATATAAACTTTTTTTTATGTAATTGCATATATATTATTGAATTGTTAAAGATTTAACAGTGACATTCAATTGGACTAATTTTTAGATTTTCTAAATCACAAAAGCCAAATTCTAATAAACGAAAATAAAAGGACTAATTTCTTGATTTTCATAAAATAAATGGACGGAATTAATAATTAAACCGGTATTTTAACTTGTAATCTACTTGGATTGTGAAAAAGAAAATCACCTAACAAATATATTTATAATATTTACAAATAATGTTTGAATAAAATAATAAAAAATTTATTTTTAGGTCCTCCGTATTTTTGTTTAATTTAGGTGTCATTCTATTATTCACTTATGGTGTATAGAATTTATGTACCTACGATATATCAAATATTTTTTGTTTTAATAATTTTCAATTAAATTAATACCTGATTGACTCGTAACACCAACTCAATTAAAAATTTAATATAAATATAAAAGTATAAATATTATTTAAATAAAGTAAAATTTTCCACCAAACTTTTTTATTCTTTATTAATAGAATAAAGAGTAAGAATCAGATGCATTTTCTTTTTGAAAGTAAGTTATTTTCAAATTCTATTCACATTTCCTTTTCTTTCTTTCTTTTTCCTTTTTTTCATTTTTCTAGTAAACTATTTTTTTATATTTTTAACAAAAAAAAATCCATTTGAAGTTAATCCAACTTCAATTTTTATTCTAAATTCTTAATTTTCTTTTCATAACTTAAATTTCGAATTTTTAACAATATACAAAGTTAAGATAATTTATATATATTTAACCAAATATTTTTATTTTTATTTTTTTAAAAATTTAGTTCCGAATGTATTTGAAAGTTTTGGAGTGGAAGAGAAATTACTTTTGACTCACAAATAAGAATTTTTGGCATATCAAGATATTTTTCTTTTTCAATTTTGGGATTGTTTTTTATACTTGAGCTTATCTCTTTCTCACTATATGTTGTATTGGTGTATTTTGTCGTATCAATTTTGTGTAAATGTTGAGGGTTAGATTTTTTGGAATCAAATTTAAATTGATACGATGTATAAGTATCGATGGTTAAAGTTATTATGTCAATTTTAAAAATTGTCATCGCTAGTCAACTGGTGACCTAAAAAGATAAATTTGAATAGTTGGATGATCATCTTGTAACTTTTCATAGTTGAATGATCATTTTGTAACTTTTCATAATTTGGTGATCGAAAAAAAAATATTAATAGTTGAGTGACTACTAATATAGTTTATCCTTTATATTTATACAATTTTCAATAAATTAAGTTGTGTTACATAAATCAGAGTAATAAAAGATGCTAACGAACTTAGTTCTTTATATAGGAAGTGAATAATAACATGTTAATGGGTAAAAGAACCAAGGAGACTCTTGTATTAAGAGTTAGATTGCGTTTTTGTTCCTTTTACTAAAAAAATGGGTAAATTAGTCCTCATATGTTAGATTAAAAAGCAAATTAGTCATTTCTATTAAAAATTTCATCCATTATCATGTATGCATCATGCTAACATACAATGACTTATTTTTTACAATAGAAATACATGAAAATTTTAACAAAAATCGAGATTTAAATCCTATTGGCATATATATATATATGTGTGTATATATAACCTCTTTTGTATACAGTGTACAAAGTTTTCCTACAACAGCACTTTGTTGCTTCAATCATGGATCCAATATAAATATAAAATACAATTAAAGTTTAAATTTCCTCTCGTAAACAGGAAACTCTTCAGAAGCTGAAAGCAGAGGCTTCTGTATACATTCAAAAGAAAACAAAGTGTCAAAGTCATGTTTCTGACTTATTTGATTCTTTTTAATAATATAAGGACTAAATTAATACATTTAATAGTAAAAAGTCTAATTCGATTTGATTCCTATAATAAAGGACCTGCCAAGTACATTCACCCTTATTATATTATTGCTATTGTTCAAAAAAGGTTAAATTATACTATTAGTCCATTTACTATGTATAAATTGGGGATATAATCTCTATACTTTGATTTTTGAACATTTTTAGTCACCGTATTTTTTGAATTCCAAAATTTTGTTCTTAATCAAACGGTAGTCGTTAAATTCACGAAATTTTACTATTTTCAAAATCTTATATCACAAATATATGATCACATGTACTAAATTAACAATTTTACACATGAGACAAGACTAATAGCTAACAAATTTAACTGCTACTGTCTGATTTCATAATTGAAAATTTTAAAATTCGAAAAGTATAAAAATTAAAATCGGCCAATTTAAAAAATATAACGACTAAAATTAATTAAATTAAAATATAAAAATTAAATCCACAATTTATATATAATACAGGGAATAATAACACAAATTGACCTTAAAAAAACTATTAAACAATAATTCGAGTCAAATCAAATCAATCCAAATTCATAAATAGTTTATCCAGAAACTCTTGAATAAGTTTATGCACAAGTGATTGTATTATACATATCTATATATATATATATATATGAATACCTGATTGAGATTGGGACCAAACAATTTGCTTAAAATTGTTGCACCACCAAAGCATCCTTGTTGGTTGGCATCTTCAATTCTCTTCTCAATTTGGTCAAGTAGGTTTCCATATGTTATATCTGGGTTGCGGCTTACAACATCTATTAAAATATATGTCATTGCTCCATTCATTGTCTTTGAATTTAAAGCCTGCATGTGTATATATATTGTTATTAGAAAAAAAAAATTATCACAATTTGTAAAGGAATTGGCTTGATTTGAACTCGAGGCTTAAAGTCAATAAGAGATAAAAAAACAAAGATAAGTTGGGGAATTTCTTACAGATGTGTCCGCAGCAACTTGATTATCTTCGCAAGCACTTATAGAATATGCTATGCCACCACTTGTTTTTTTTCTCACACCTGATGGAGGACTATTATCTACCCATATTTGCCTGATAAAATCTAGATTATGATTAATTTTTGAATATGTATGGGATGTAAGTAGGTTTTGTTTTAAATTTTGATCTAAATACGAAAATTTGATTCGATCAACCTAATTTAATCACAAAAGGTGAACAACTTGAACTCGTCTAACATGAATATGAATTGACACAAAACAAAAGCTACGATTCAAACATGAAATAACCCGAAAACAAGATATTCCACACTTGAAATAAGCAAAACTTGAAATGATCTAAAAGCCTTTAATGACCTGAATTCAGAATAATACAAACCGAAAATGACTCAAATTTGAAGTATTCAAGACCCCAAATAATGTTAAACTTAAAAAAAGACCTTAAATAATATTGATTAAGTCTTGGCTCAGTCAACATCATTATTGTTGTAATAAGCTGGAGGATGTGGATTTGAACCTGTTTAAGCAGGTAATTTCCGCCACTTTAGGGATTAGAGAGCTTACAGGTACTTCATTATTCAAATTCAAAGTAACCCTAGATCGAAAATTAACCCGAACCGAAATAATCCAATCCTAATCACTCAACTCAAAATTAATTTGAGTTGAACTAATCCAATATTTATTCTATTGATAAGTATAGTTATAAGACAAACTTTCATAAAACTAGATTATAATACAAGTGAAAAAATTAGGGGTGTCTTGTACTTACTTGTCTCTGTCATAGACATGCTCTAGATCAAGAATAGTTCCGCTATGGCAAGCATCAACAATGGCGTGAAGCGTAACACCTTCCGGTAATGGCTTAACAATGGTGGCGTAAATGTCATTATCGACAATCATTCCTTCTCTAAGGAAATCAACAGGGCAAATGGTTTCGTCGAACCCATCACGTTCATCTTGGTTGAAATCAGGTTGTCGTAACCCGTGACCGGAGTAATAGAAAACCAATGAATCTCCCTTCTGACAACCGTTCACCAGCCATTTCAAGCATTTCTCGATGTTAGCCTTTGTTGGAATCAGTCGAGTGTCTGATTCTTCCTCTGTGGGTTGAATTAGATATTATTTTTTGTTATTAGTGCTGAGAAAATTTTCTACTCCAACTATGGTATTTGAACTAAGGACATTTGAATCGGATCGATTGGTTGGATCAATTAAATTGGGAACCAGTCCGAAAAATGATTTTGAATCAATTAGAGTGAGAACTGGTACGAACCAATTGAACTATTAAAAATTTGATTGAATAGATTTTATTTTTATTTTTAATAATTTTTTAATCGAACCAGTTGGACTAACAAGCGGTGGCCTAACAATTCAACTATCAGTTTAGTTTAAAAAACAATGGTTTGGACGACGTTTAGAATTCATCTTTATAGTTACGGTTACTGAATCGAATCTTATTTTTATTTAATTTATAATTATTTTTAAAATTTTTCATTTATGTGAAAAATATTTCGTATTTAAAATAAATAAAATAAAGTAAAAAGTATATAAAAATATTTTTAAAAATTATATAAGAATTATTTTATTTTTTATTTACTTATAATTTCTTTTTAGAAATATTAATGAAATACATTTTTAATTTTCAAAAGTTATAAAATAAAATCATTTTGTTAAAATTAGTCCAAAAATTTAAAACCTAAAATTACGTTAACGACACCAATGACTAGCATTATCAATTTAGATATATTATTAACATTATTAAATAGAGGGATCAAATCATAATTAAACCAAAATTAATTTGATTTTTAAAAAGTTAATATATGTCATAAGTCTTTGTATTTTTTAAAATTTAAAATTTAGTCCCTATATTTTCATTTCTAAGAATTTGGTCCATTTATTTTTTAAATTTCAAATTTTAAATTCAACTGTTAACACTGTTGGATTTGTTTTATTAAATTTGTTAGTATGACAATTTGAAATAAAATAAAATACTCACTTGATAGCCATATAATTTAAAAATGGCATTGTAATGAACTTGAATTTAACAAAAAAATTAACCATGTTAACAATTGAATCTAAATTTTGAAATCTAAAAAATATAAAAACTAAATTCTAAATTTTCAAAAATACAGGGACTTATGACATATTTAAAAGAATACTCACCTGTGAGCACTAAAATATTTCGCTCTAGAAATCCGTACTTTTGAGTCAATAAAGTTTTCATGTTCACCACATCGTTAATGGTGCCTTTAAGCTTATACTTCCATTTCTTGTAACTCACGCCACAAAGCACCGCTCGTTTCTTCGCCGGCGGTTGGTTGCCAGAGTCGTCCAAAGCACAAAGCTTGAACGGCGGCGAGGATGATGACCCCGATGAATCCGAAAGTCTTTGGGTGTTACCGAGCAGTAATTTCCTCAGTTTCTCCATAGGTTTACCTATCAACGGCGGACTTATCTTCCCCTGCTCTAGGGAAGTCGCCAGGGACGGTTTCTTTATAATTGGATTGACCTCGCCGCATTGTCCGCAAGTAATTTTCTCGGCATAGGCCGGCGCCATTAGCTTCTGCCGGCAACGGAAGCACACGATTTTGATTACCATTTCATCAGATAAAAGGTTATATTTTTCTGGAAGTTCTAATGGAACATTTCAACTCATCTTATATTATTATATGAGCAGATGTTAATTTTTAGCATCAGTCCCTGTATTCTTCTAACTTTTGAAATTTAATCCCTTTAGTTAATTTAAAAATTAAAAATCTAATTAATAACACAATTTATACTTGTTAAATACATTTGTATAGCTACAATTAAAATCAATCGGTATAATTCGCAAACGATGGCAATTACAATAAATACATTTAGACCTAATTTAGAATAAATATGAATAAGGTCCACACATATTGAAACTTAAACTAAAATAAAATTCAGATTAAAAATCCACGTAAAATAATCACGCATAGTGAAATTTGAACTTGAAATTACAATCTTTCTAGAACACAGGGTCTCGTTTGTAAATTTTTATATTTTTATTATAAATTAACTCTTAATTCGTAATTTATATCAAAGTAAACTCTTTTTAGTGTCTAGTCATGAATTTCGTCTTTCTACTTTATAAAAACTAAAAGGTCAATCTTCCTACTTTAATTTATCAAAATTTGATCCTTGTAATTTACAAAAACCGAGAAATTAACCTAATTCTTGGTAAACACGTGATTTTAAACTGCTATTTTTTGCTGCTTTGTTGCATGCAAATTGCTAAACTATCGATTTTTACTAACTTATTGCATATAAACATTTTTTTTATGTAATTGCATATATATTATTGAATTGTTGAAGATTTAACAGTGACATTCAATTGGACTAATTTTTAGATTTTATAAAGCACAAAAGCCAAATTCTAATAAACGAAAATAAAAGGACTAACTTCTTAATTTTCATAAAATAAATGGACGGAATTAATAATTAAACCGGTATTTTAGCTTGTAATCTACCTGGATTGTGAAAAAGAAAATCACCTAACAAATATATTTATAATATTTACAAATAATGTTTGAATAAAATAATTAAATTTATTTTTAGGTCCTCCGTATTTTTGTTTAATTTACGTGCCATTCTATTATTCACTTATGGTGTATAGAATTTATGCACCTACAGTATATCAAATATTTTTCGTTTTAATAATTTTCAATTAAGTTAATACATGATTGATTCGTAACACCAACTCAATTAAAATTTTAATATAAGTATAAAAGTATAAATATTATTTAAATAAAGTAAAATTTTCCACCAAACTTTTTTATTCTTTATTAATAGAATAAAGAGTAAGAATCAGATGCCTTTTCTTTTTGAAAATAAGTTATTTTCAAATTCTATTCACATTTCTTTTCTTTCTTTCTTTTTTTTTTCATTTTTCTAGTAAAGTATTTTTTTTATATTTTTAACAAAAAAATCCATTTTTAAGTTAATCCAACTTCAATTTTTATTCTAATTTCTTAATTTTCTTTTCATAACTTAATTTTTTTTATAATCATTTTAAATATTCGAATTTTTAACAATATACAAAGTTTAAGATAATTTATATATATTTAACCAAATAATTTTTTTTTTGAAAATTTAGTTCCGAAAGTATTTGAAAGTTTTGGAGTGGATACAATTTTTAAAACTACTCATAACTCATTCCTACCCTTAAATAGGAGGATAAACGTGCTTCAACACACTTAAACTCACGTCTTTCTGCATAGGTAACAATATTAATGCCAACCGAACTAAGACTCAATCGACATATTTAACCAAATAATTAAATACTCGGTTTCTTACTTACGGTTGAGAAAATTTAAGTAATTATCTAATTAACAAAAAATTTATATGATTATAAAAAATCTAATTTAAGAACATTTTAGATTGTGGTAAGTATATTTCTTTTTCCTCTCACTTGAAGACCGTCCATCAAGAATATTCTTAATTTATAAGGAAAAAAATCAATCTAATAAGTTAAAAAACTATATTTATTTTATACAATTTGAATTTTTATTTAATTTTTAGGATATAAAAATAAATATATATTTAAAATATTAAAAATAATTTTTAAATTTTTTTTATTTTATTTGGAAAAAATATTTTTTATTACAATTTTTTTAAAAATTTTATTAAAAATATAAAAATCATTAAAATGACCATTTTTTCAAAATAAATAAAAGAATCCAAGACTTAAATTTAATATGAAAAAGAATAAAAAAACCTATGTCGAACCGAAATACAATGAATAATTCGAAAAAAACCCGATCCAACCTAACTCGAGTCGAGAGAGACATTTATAAGAAGAAACTTTAAAATATATAAAAAATTAATTAATAAAATATATATATACCTTACTTTAAATTATGGTCCACATATGTATAGGCAACCGAATATTGTTGTTTTTATTAATTCATTTGACTTCCCATTGCCGACACAAATGATACAACCATTTGTTATTTCAAATACTTCATAATTATGCCACGTGGATAAAAAATTACGTAAATATATATATTTATAAAAATTTTGATAAAAATAAGAATATTTTTTCTAAAATAATTGGAAATCGTGATTTTTTTATTTAAATATTTTCATATTTTTAAAATTTTATAAATTTATATAAAACGAATAATGTAATTTTTTGCCCGAAACTTGACATTAAATCTATTTTGGTCATTGAATTTGGATTTTGTCATATTGATTGGACCGAGATATACTAGTCCAAATCAATGAGTTGAATCAATTGAATTAGAAATTGCTTGAAACTAGTAAAAATCGAAAGTTAGGACAGAAACCAATAGTTGAATATGTTCAACCAGTTTAATAATTTTTTATTTCTTAAATTTTAATAAATTTTTAATTATGTATTTAATTATTTTTGATTTAACAGTTGAACAATCAAACTGATTAAACTGAAAATTAATGGTCTGATTGGTTTAACCGCCAATCCAATTACTAGAACATTGTATGCGACAGTCTAAGATTGTACTATATCCTGAAAATTTATACAACAATTTTATTTTCAAGTGGTGATATAGTACAATCTCAAAGTGTCACGTTATTAATTTTTTTTTCAAACAATTAGAATAAATCTAATTTTCAAGTTTAAATACTTATATAAAAAAGAACTTAATTGTCAAATTTATAATTCAGAAATTATATTGAAATATCTTTATAAAAAAAAAAGATAATGGGAATAGGTGTGGTTATCAAAGGATGAGGTTGGCATGTTAATTGTAGGTTCCACTAGAGGGGGTGAAAGTGCAATTAGAAATAGAGGTTAAATTCCTTAAACAAGGACTACGATCAATGGCCACATCACCATGGCACGGAAAAAGGAAAGATACATGATATGTTCACATTACTTGGATGTACCATTAACTTGATTAATTTTTAGACTAAATTTTATAATAGAAGAGATAATTTTGGTATCAAATTGAGACAAGATAAAATTTTAAATACCAAGTTGTTACACTCAAGTTTAAAGAAAAAAGAAAAGGGAATCTTTAGTCCTTCAACTTGGCTATTTTTCTCAACTAGGCCCTTAAATTTTTTCTGGTCTATATTAGTCCTTAAATTTGACAATATTTTTCAATTTTGGTCCACGTGATGATATGGTATTCTAAGATTTTGCTACACCGTCACTTAATTTTTAATAAAAATACAATTTTTAATTGATGGTATGACACAATTTTTGAGTGCTACGCTATCATGTGACCAAACTTGGGAAAAATCGTCTAGTTAAATGACTGATGTAGTAAATTGGATAAAAGAAATAGGGACCAAATTTAAAAAATTACCAACTCAAGAACTAAATGTGGCTTTTATCTCAAGAATGAAAAACAAATAAAAATAATAAAAAATTAAAGGACAAACTACACCCAATGTCACTAACTATTAGAAAATTTTGTTTTGGTCACTTAACTTCAAAAAGTTATAAAATGGTCATTAAGCTATTTGAAAGTTTTCATTTAAGTCATTGGACTATTTGAATTTTTTTGTTTAAGTCACTAAGTTTTTTTTTAAAGTCTGGATAGCAAGATCTAAGCAACAATTTGATGCTCGGTTCGATGGATCAGTATTTATTGGCAAGTAGAAGAACATACCTTAGATCCAAGTCGATCTGACGGTTAGTGTCAGAGATCGGAGAAGAAAGTTGTTTGGAATTTCACTTGCAAATTCATAATGTTCAAAGCTATTTCATAAAAAAAAAGTGAACTGTAGAAAAGAATGGGAAGAAGAGCTTTCAATTGGTGCAAGTGATTCGAACAAAGAATAACAACGATTTTAATAGTTCAATGACTTAAATGAAAACTTTCAAATAATTTAATGACCATTTTGTAACTTTTTGAAGTTAAGTGATCAAAACATATACTTACTAATAATTAAATGGCCTTAGGTGTAATTTACCAAAAATTAGAAAAAAGGAAAAAGAAACAGAAACAAAAAGTCAAAAGTTGCTTTCCCTTCTCTAAAACACAACCTCTCAAATCCCTCTGAAAAATCCTCTCAAATTTTCTTTCCATCCCAACATCTCCCAAAATCACCATGGCCGCTACTTCACCACGTGAGGAAAATGTCTACAAGGCGAAACTCGCCGAGCAAGCCGAGCGCTACGAGGAGATGGTTAAGTTCATGGAAACCGTCGTTTCCTCCGTCGTTGCTCCCGACGAACTCACCGTCGAGGAACGGAATCTCCTCTCCGTTGCCTACAAGAACGTGATCGGCGCCCGCCGTGCTTCCTGGAGGATCGTTTCTTCCATCGAGCAGAAAGAGGAAGGACGTGGCAACGCCGATCATGTCTCCATCATTCGTGAGTACAGGGCCAAGATCGAGGCTGAGTTGTCTGATATTTGTGCCGGAATTTTGAAGCTTCTCGAAGAGAAGCTCGTTCCGGCTGCCGGGAACGGGGATTCCAAGGTCTTTTATCTGAAGATGAAGGGAGATTACCATAGGTACTTGGCTGAGTTCAAGACTGGTGATGACCGGAAAGCCGCTGCTGAGAATACGCTCTCTGCGTATAAATCTGCTCAGGTGTGTGCTCATTTTCGTAATTTGTTCATTTCCTTGCCTTGATTTGATGTAATTTTTTAAAATAAATTTGTGCTTAGATCTGGATCTGCTTTGAATTGCTTAGAAGACATAACATTGAATTACAATGGAAAGTTTATGAAAATTATCAAGAAGAAAATGATCTCAACACTATGGGTTTTAAATTAGTATTATATGGGTTTCCACCATTTGTATGATTTGAGTAACTGAAATTCCTGTTAGACCAAAGCAAAATTGTGTTTTTGTATCTAAAATTCTGAACCACAGTCAGTCCTCTTAGACTCCACATGGCATAAACTTAAAAATGCCTTAAGTAGTTTGTACTAATCCAATTCAAACAAAGATATTCGGTGGTTCAATTTATTGATCCTTTTCTTGTCTTGTTAATGATTTGCCTTTGGATCTGATTTCACATTTTAATAGAAGATTTTACCGAAGTGATTATGATTTATGTGTTTTATCCATAGTTCCAGTCTTTTATTGCTTTTACCAGCATCCTTTTGTTCTGCTTTCTTTCAGGACATTGCAGTTTCCGAACTCGCTCCAACTCATCCTATTCGTTTGGGATTGGCTCTGAACTTTTCCGTCTTCTACTATGAGATCTTGAATTCTCCTGACCGCGCTTGCAGTCTTGCAAAACAGGTAGGATAACAAAGCTTTGGAATTTTAGTTTACTCACTATATTCACCTTGGTCATCTAAAACATTCGAGAAGGGGAGCTTCGGGGTTTATACTTCTGAATTGTATTATCTTTGTTACTCGTGCTTTTCATTTTCCCAACCGTGTCATACATATTCGGATATAGGGATAAGGATAAACTACATTAGTAGTCACCCGACTATGTTTTTTTCTGTTTTAGTCACCTAACTATGACAAGTTACAAAATGGTCACTCAACTGTCTTGGATTTTTGGGTGTCTCCATTTTTACATAGCCAACTGGTGATAAAAAAGACAAAATTGAATAGTTGGGTGACCAAAAAAGAAATTTACTAATAGTTGGGTGACTTCTACTTTAGTTTACCCTAGAGATAATGGTCTTGCAAATATATGGAAAAACTTGCATATCATCGGAAACATACCCATATAAAATACTTACCCAAGGAGTCCAAGTAAATATAAATCATTACAAATCTATATTTGCTCTTTATTTTTGTATTCAATTTCTATTTAGTCAACAATTTTTGTTTCTTTTCCTCAGGCTTTTGATGAAGCCATCTCGGAGCTTGATACTCTCGGAGAGGATTCATACAAAGACAGCACTCTGATAATGCAACTTCTTCGTGATAACCTTACTTTGTGGACCTCGGATATGCAGGTTAGAATGCACACAGTTGGTTTTAACTTTTCTTATATCGAATTCTTTTATTAACGATTATTTGTTTTTTTATCTATTTAGGAGGATGGAACCGATGAAATCAAAGAAGCCTCCAAACCTGAGGATGAGAAACAACAGTAAAATCCCTAATCTTCGAGTTAGTATTTTACTTCTCTGGTTGTTTTTGTATGGAGAAGTTGATTGTTCCCACTATCCCTTCAGTTTGCCTTATATTTTAAAAAAAAAAAACTTGAAAATACTGCTAAAAGTTTCTTGGTATTTCACTATATATATATATATTTAGTTGAAGCTTTCTAATTATAGTGGGGGCATTGTGCACTATTTTCCTAATTGTTTACTTCACAATAATGGAACTGATGATTTGAGATATTTTTCTAAGCTTAATGATTTTGATACTACTGTTGCTTGCATTGGATCAATCACTTGGAAGTTTGTGATTATTATTTTCAATTGAATGTTTGTTATCAAAGTCCTTTGCCTGGATCCGACACCTATCGGATCTTGTGGATGGAGAAAACAGTGCTGGTAGGACACCAACCCTACTCCGAATTTAGTACGGATCCAATGTGACCATTGAATACAGAGTAGTCTCACATAAAAAAAAGGCTTTCTTGGGTATGAATCCCAACCGCTTGGTCTTTCTATACTATTTTACTAGGCTTTGAGTACTAGTGTTGGATATCGGTACTAGTGTTTTTCATGCATTTGGAGGATTCTTGGATGATCTTATTATCGTACTTATGTCCGATTATGCAGAGGGAATCGAGGTTGGACACATCTATATATATAATGTGTTTGATTGGGTTATTCCCAGGAGTTAATTGGATACTAATTCAGTTGGGAAATAATTTAAACCTTATTTCATTTACAAAACTCTCTATTAAGAGTTAAATTGCATTTGACTCTGATACTAAAAGCTTGACAAATTAAGTAGTGATTGTGTTAAAATTTTTATTCATTTTTACCATTAAAAATAAATTATTATATGCCAGAATGAGGTATATGTGGCTTGTTACATTTAATTGATTATTAGTTATTTTATCAATAAAGTTAGTTTTTAATAATAGAAATGGATAAAATTTTTAATAGATTAATTTTTTTTCAATTTGTTTATTATTATTATTATTATTATTATTATTATTATTATTTTAAGATAGTAGCCCCAAAATAATTTTTTCTTTTTTAGATTGTTTTATTTTATTTTTATATTTTATATAAACTCTACAAAAATCAATTAATAAGTCTCCTAAACTTCCCCCCACTTATTCACATAACTTCTGTTTATATAACGTCCAAACCATTCCTTAGTCCTGGTTGCATTTATGTTTAAGAGATTAAACTCTTGAATATAAAAGACGTATGGATTAAATTTTAAGCATATAAAGAGTATTAGAAATTTTATCAAAATGGACATAAATTTTGAATATAAATGTGTGCCATACAATAAATAATAAAATATATGGTTTAAAATTAATTAATAATAATACATAAATATGTACAGTATTAAAACAAAAATTATTAGATTCAATTGTTAGATATACAATTGATGGATGTAATAAAGAGTGCATAATAAAATTAAAATGTATAAAATATTAAAATAAAATTTTAATTTAGTGATAAATTAAAGTTTTTACTAATGTAATTCGGTGTGGTTCAAATCTCACTAATTGCAAGTATATGCAATTCAATGTGGTTTAAAATATATGACACTCGGTTGACTTGTGACACCAATTCAATTAAGAGCTTAAATAGAAATATAGATAAAGCGTGGGTTGAGAACCATATTAGTTTACTTTAATAAAAAATAATTATTCTTCAAAACATATTTTATATATATAATATTATTTTAACATTGCGGGTGTAGCAAATTTTAAAATTAAATTGTTTTTAGTAAAGATTTAATGTTTTTTCTATAAAAATTTAGGTACTTTATTGTAAAATTTGGAGGGTTTTTTTCTTCACTTTTATTGAAAAAGAAAACTGAAATTAATGCTAAAAATGAAAAAATAAAACTAAAAAGATAAAAAATGATGTTTCTGATCCAAATATTCATTGTAAAATTTCTAAGTTATTTTTGTTACTAAAAAATTAAAATTAATTTTTAAAAGAATAAAAAAATTTAAAAATAAAATGAGTGATTAAAATAAAATTTTATTAAAATTGAGTGAAAAAAATAAGTGTATTTAACTGTAAGTGACTAAAATGATAAAAGTGTATAATCAAATAGAATAAATTGCAATTTTTTTTAATGCCTAATATCAAAACTTATGAATCCAACTTTGAAATAACTTTTTTTTAACATTAAATTTTTAATGACAATAATACACCTATACAGTTATTTATATCTCATCCAAGCCAACCATAAGCTCCGGTTAATTGTCTGAAAAATCTGTCCTTTTTCGTCCACAAAAAAAAAACCCAGACACCACGAGCTTTGTCC
Organism: Gossypium australe; assembly: GCA_005393395.2. Lineage (NCBI taxonomy): Eukaryota > Viridiplantae > Streptophyta > Magnoliopsida > Malvales > Malvaceae > Gossypium > Gossypium australe. Next base: position 1,193,196 of record CM016614.1, on the reverse strand, counting down.
TGTCGTTACCAAACAAATAGTTTCCCAGAAAAAAGAAAGAGGGAGAAACGGAAAAACCCTGGAGAGAGAAAAGACTGGTAGAAATGGACGACGGCAACACCACCGAGGCGGAGCGATGGCTAACTATAGCGGCGAAGCTACTCGCTTCCGGCGACTTTCACGGCACCAGGACTTTCGCGATCCGAGCTCGAGAATCGGCACCTGTCCTCGCCGACCAAATCTTAGCTGTCACCGACACTCTCTTAACCGCTCAATCTAACCCTCGTGACTGGTACGGTATCCTCCAACTCGTTCCTTTAACTCAATCCATGGAAGTCGTGGAGAGTCAATATAGAAAACTCGCGATTCTTTTGAACCCTGTGAAGAACACGTTGTCTTTTGCGGATCAAGCGTTTCGGTTCGTTTCTGAAGCTTGGAATGTGTTGTCGAATCCTTCTAATAAGCTCATTTACGATAATGAGTTGAGGTTTCTTCAGTTTGGTCATGTGAGTCAACTCGGTCAGCAACATTATCAACAAGAACAGCCACAAGTTCAGCAACCGCAACCGCAGACGCAGACGCTGTTTATGCAGCAACCACCACCGCCGAAAGAAACGCAAACGCTATTTATGCAAACGCCGTTGAAAGAAACGCAAGCGCAAGTTACGCAATCACTGTTTGTGAGAAGCCCTAGAGATAATAACAGTGATGGAAGTGCTACATTAGAAGGAGGGGAGCAGTTGGGTTTAAATAATTATTCTTCTGAGTCAACTTGGACGAGGCAGATTAATCAGACTGGTTTAACTCAGCCGAGTCAGATTAACCAGACGGGATCTGTTGGTTCGAGCCAAATTAGTTGGCCGGAGCCAACACGGACTAGCCAGATTAATCAACCTGAGGCTGTTGGGGCAAACCAGATTAATCAGACTGAGCTGACTCGGATGGGTCAGATTAATCACTCAGCAGCTCCTGTTCCTGCTCCTGCTCCTGCTCCTACTCCTCCTACTCCTACTAAGGAGCATAGTCGGGTAGAGCCAACTGGTGCGAGTCAGGAAACCAATTCGGCCCAGGCTATTCAAGCTACCAAGTTAGAGGGATCAACTTTCTGGACAGCTTGTCCGCACTGTTACTCTCGTTTTGAGTATCCGAAGATGTACGAGAATTGTACACTAAGGTGTCAGACTAAGGACTGCAGGAAAGCTTTCCATGCGGTTGTGATACCTTCTCCACCTGTTCAGACAGAGCCAACTGATGTGACTCGGGCTAATCAAGCTAATGAGTCAGAGGAACCGACATTCTGGACGGCTTGTCCGTACTGTTACACACTCTGTGAGTACCTGAAGGTGTACGAGGACTGTACGCTAAGGTGTCAAACTAAGAATTGTAGGAGAGCTTTCCATGCAGTTGTGATTCCACCGCCACCGATGAACGGAAAGGACACATATATATGCTCCTGGGGTTTTTTCCCTATAGGATTATCTCGTGATGGTAATTTCCCAAATTGGTCACCTATTTCGACCATGTTTGCTTGCCCTAACAACAAGAATGCTGGAAAACAAATGAATACCAAAAAGTCTTCTCAAAAGCTGTTTTATGATGAACAAGATGTATATGTAGAGATCTCTGATTCGAGCATGAGTTCCGAGAATGAGGATGATGACGATGATTGGCGAAATGAAAAGAGGGAGAAAAAGGTGAACAATTCTAAAGGGAAAGGATCTAGGGGGAGATATGCAAAGAAACCACAGAGTGAGAGAGTGAAGCAGGGGGGTGATGACCAAGTTAATGCTGATCATGATGGGAATTCGAGTGGTGCATCCATGGTGCCGGACAGTGCGTCAACTGCTGAATCAAGCAGAAGGAAGCAGATGAAACGAGGAACGAAGGTTTTGGGGAAGTTGGATTTGAATGTAGAGTTTCGGAACGAGGCAGAAGAGCCGGTGGCAGGGAGGAGTAAGGGGAATGATGCCGGAAACGAGGAAGAGGATAACAATGAAGGGAACGGTTTTTTCGAGGGTCTAGATGAATTTTTCAGTAGTTTGCCTATACTCTCAGTTGTCGGGGATGATAAAGTTAAGGCTTCTGAGTGAAGTAAGATCGTTTTATCCCCGCACGGTTGAAGTCGCTTTAATTGTATGCTTATATTGTATTGTAATTATATGGAAGGTACTAAGGATCTCATTTCATAGTTCTTCCCTGACTTGAATTAGACTGTACATTTTGCATCATCATGTTTTGTCATTATTTTCCTGTTTGGTAAGATAGGTTAGAGAACTTACTGTACATACCATGAGACATTTTCCAGGTTGAAGATTGAATATTCTGTTTAACGAGATACTTGCAGAATCGCACGAATGGATGGTAAGTTCTCTGACTGTTCTTTTTCATTGAGTTATTTAGGCTTGTTAATATTTCTCTGGAGAAAGCTTCACTGGATTGTGGATTAATAGCAGAATAAAATTCATCATTATGGATCATTATCGATTTAGTTATCGATGCTTATGTTTTCCTCATTATATGCTTATGTTTCCGTTAGTGGTTTTCACTTACCAATCTAAAAGATGCAGAACTGTGCCCATCCTTTAACTTTGTATTTGTGATGAAAGCTTTAACTGCTTTGTGAGTCTTGCTCGGCAGCTTTGGGTTCTCTCACTCTCTTTTATCCAACTATTAGTTATTTACCTTGACCGGATACTTGGTAATGTTACTAACCCGGAATTAGTTTCAAAGCTGCATTTCTGGCCTCCTTGTCACTTCAAAAATGGCATTTCTTTAAGTAGTTTCCAGCTCTTATTGTATATTAAGAACCGAACCACCCAAACCTTATGGGAACAACGTCTAGTCCTTTAGGCCTTATGGTATGAAAGACCTTATTTATAATCTACAATTCCTTTTGCAGGTTGAAAACATTTTAATCATCGGCAATCGCTCTGCTGTGGCGACACTGGCATCCAATACCCTCATGAGGATGCAAGACGAGGTAGATTCAAGGTTCTCTTTTTTTTTTTTTTCGGTTATCTATTTTTGGGTTTAGTGTGTCTGATCATGTGACTTGGTTCTTGGGGTGAACGTCGAATATACGAGTGCTGGACATGAGCACTTTTTAACGACAAAATGAAAAGTCGAAATAACATAGTTGTTTTGAGGCCGGTTAAACTGCTTAGTCCAAGACAGTTCTGCTTTGAGCTAACTTCATGCCTGTTGTAAATGTTCCTTTTTTTCATGTGATGGCATCTTTGGCCCGAACCCTCAGGTATTGGGTAGTCACATTCAAGGATGTTCGAACCAGGTCGGGGAGAATGACTTTGAACTGATTAAGGAAATCCAGAAGCATAAAAATGTTTTGAAAAATATTTATTTCAATTACAATTTAAAACAAAAAGATTTCGTTTCCAAAATGAAATAGTAAATATTAACATTATTTGGAATAAAAGATTAATTTGAGCACATTAATATTTTAAAATTTATAAACTATTTTAAATACCAAAGAGAACCAAAATGACCATATGATTACTTTAAATGGTTATCGATTTTGGATTCAATCTCGGATGAATGCCGAACGTCGAATCTGAAATGATCGGATTTGAAAACCAAGTTAAAATAGAACTTCTAAGTATATCCGAGGCAGAAACGGCATCGTTTCCGAATCTGCAACTATAAACATTATATTAAATGGCAGTGCAGACTGCAGAATATGGTGTTAAAAACACTCAAATAAACAATATGATAAAGATTTACATAAGCACCGTGAAACTATACATAAGTAATTTCGAAATACATACCGACTTCCGATCTCCGGGGCTGTGGCATTTGAAATCGGAATATGATTTATCGGGTGCATGATATGCCATTACAAATTGACAGCCAAATCACTAACAATACTAAACAAATAGCCACATCTATGGCGAGAACGATACGCACTTGGCGACACCATTTCTTACGCATGTTTTGAGATCCGGGTCTGATCCTTGTCGAACCCAAGTCCTTTTGTAATGTGATTGATGAACTTGCTCCGTTTTGGTTACTTGGATCCAATGTGGTTGAATCAGTTTTTACTCTATCTGTTGATTTACGATGTTCTTCCAACTCGATATCTCTCACTGCAACTATGTGATCCTTATTTTTCTTCTCTTGCTTGCTTGACTTTCCCAACAAAGGGGCTTTCGTGGAACTAGCAGCTTCAAGTTGGGCATTTCTATTGCTTGAAGATGGGGAGTGACTTGGATAATCCGATACTGGAACCTCAGTTTTCCAATCATTGTCACTATGCGAAACTTGCTCTAAAGAAGTTATCAAGCGCTGAATAACCGGGACTAGTTGCTCTTCGACACCAATCGAACTCATACCTGAGAAACTACTTCTCAAACCTTTCCTAGCAAGGGTTTTAAATTCTTCTCTCATGTGCTGTAGGAACCGAAGCACACCATGGTTTTCGACAGCTTTATCGGCGATCGCGAAATAAACACACCCATCTTCGAATAAAAACCCAAAAGTCCATTTACCTATAGTCTCGAAATACCATTTGTGGAACGACATAGTCCTTTCTAAACACAAGGCAGCCATATTTTCAATCTCATGATCTCCCCTACTATATTCATATAGAGTCCTGTTAGCCTTCGAAACACAACAATAATGAACCGTATTCTGAATCGATCCCATCACAGCAAGAGCCGGAAAAAAACACTCAAACCTTCAACTTCCTCCAAATCAAATAAGTATTCGATATCGAAATCCCAAAAAGTCGTCAACAGCAATCTAAACAAGATGAACAGAACTACAACACAATCGAAAAGGACTTGAACCTTTCGATTACTAACTCGAATGAGCTTTCGGTTTCAAACCCGAATTTCGTCAACAATCCAGGCAATCCATATGAGGAAAAACAAGATGAACAAAGCTAAAACACGAATGGAAAGGACTTGAACCTTTCGCTTACTAAGTCGAATAAGCTTTTAGTTTCAAACCCAAATTTCATCAACAATCCAGATGAGGCAAAACAAGATGAACAAAGCTAAAACACGTTCGAAAAAAGGACTTGAACCTTTCGACTACTAACTCAAACAAGCTTTTGATTTCAAACCCGAATTTCGTCAACAATCCAAGCAATCAAGATGAGGCAAACGAGATGAACAAAGCTCTCAAGCAAGGTTTTAAAACACAACCGAAAAGGACTCGAACCTTTCAATTACTAACACGAACAAACTCTCGATTTCGAACCCGAATTACGTCAACAATCTAAGCAATCAAGATGAGGCAAAACAAGAGATGAAATAAGAACTCAAGGAAGGAAATTAAGACCTGGAAGAACGCAATAAATTCCTCAGCAACAATGTCGAAAGCTTCGAAAAAATACCAACACAGATCTTCAGCAAAGTACTCAAATTCAAGAATGAAGTTCCTCATACCTGTAATTTTACAAAATATATACAAATCAGTCAATCACAAAATAATCAAATCATAATATCAAACAAATTTCATGGATTAATAGATAAATTTCTAAAAAAAAAAAACCCAACACTCCATAAACTCTCTTAGAAATTCAACTACTTAAATCAAAAAAGAAAAAAATAAAAACATAGAAATAATTATCAACCAAAATCAAAAGATCCACTTAAAAACCTTTAACTTCAAGCATAATATAACAATCGAACTAAAAAAAAAGTTTTGACCCTTTCACTCAATTATTATTATTTTTTGAAACAGATCGATTAAAGGGTTTTTTGTTTTCTGTTTTTTTTTGGGGGGGTTCATTTTAGTAATTTAAAATCGTTATTTAATTACCTGTGAACAATAATGATCTTCAAAAATCTGGGGGGAGGGGGGAATTGAAGCTTTACATGGAGAAATTAAGAACTGAGAGAAGACCAGAGTGCCTTTGAGGAGTTGATGCTTGAAAGAGAATTGAAGTTATTGCTTTAAAAGAAGAAGAAAAAAAAAAACCCAAGTATTTTAAACCTGTACGAGTAAACAAGGGATAAATTAATGATTAGTCCCTAAATGTGATAATTTTTCACTTTGATCATTGATTTTTTTTTTTTTCATATTAGCCTCAGAGCTTGGTAGTTGTTGAGGGTAAATTGGCTCTTTTATTGAAAAAAATTTTAAGTGTCGTCTTTTGAGTAACCAATTCAAACCTCAAACAGTGGAGATATTATATTCAGGTGTTTATACTCAGTTTTAATCTCGGAGTTTTGTCTTTTGACTCCGAGAAGAGCCCAAAGAGATACATGGAGTTTATCAAGGAGTGCCTAGGTACATCAATAAAATGTTTTATCATTTCAGCTTTGGTAGAGTTCAAGTCCAAGCCCTTAAAGGGTTAGAACACTGCTAATACATTGGAGTCGTGAGAGAAGCCTTCTGCCAGGGCTTTTGTCCAGGGGCGATTAGCTAGGCCAAAGAGCCAAGCTGAAAAGGTCAGATTTGTGGGAATCACTCGAAGATAGCCAGTTGATCCATCTCTAGAAGCCGAAATTCTAGTCAAGACGGCGGATCTCTCCTTCAATTCCTTCAGGGGGTTTTAGGAATTTCTTATATTTTATTTTATCTTTTCTTCTGAGATGTTTTCTTTATTTGTTATGAACTAAACCCTTCAGATACCTGAAGGGGATGAAACCTAAGACAAATCTTGTTATTATTTTCTGAACTATATGATAAATACTTGATTTGTTCTTAATTATGTGTGCTCAATTCTTGTGTTAATATTTTCGGGATATTGATTCAAGTTGGATGTGCTTATGTGGATGAGCAAAAGTCCCTGCTTAAGAGTAGATCTAGCATAATTAAGTGGAGTTGATCACACGCCTAGAGGTAGGGTGACGAGATTTTGCCGGATTAGGATGAAACCTAATATGGGAGTCCTTAGATCGAGTTAATGCGATTCTAGGGGTTTTAATTAGAAAGAGATTTTAATTAATCAACCTAGGGTTAGACGTTATTCGCATCGAGAGAGGGTTTAATATAATTTAGGGAGTCTTACAGATCAAGTCAAGTGAATAAATCGTCTAGTTCAGTGTTAGATAACAAGTGAAGTCTAGGTGGATTCTTCCTAAGGGTATCGTCTTGATCAACTGAGTTTTTCCAACAGTATTTCCCCAATTCATTCTCTTTGTCTTGAGTCTTTAGCTTAGTAGTTAGTTAATTTTAGATTAGATAACAACTTCACTTATTTTAGGCTAGATAATAAAAAGAAAGTTAGTATTAGTACTTTTAGTTCCTTTGGGTTCGACAATTCTGTCTTGCCTAAGCTATACTACTATTCGGTAGGTGCACTTGCCTCAGTCGTTGTCAGAGTTAGTTTCCAGGTTTGATCATTCTCATTCATATAAATTTTAAAACTCTGAATTCCAGCGATCAACTGTCGCTTCCTCTTCGTTGTCAGATGATGATATTACTAAACTTTGGCATACGTGCCTAGGGCATATGAGTGAGAATGGCATGGCAGAATTGAGCAAAAGAGGACTTCTTGATGGGCAAGGAATTTGCAAACTGAAGTTTTGTGAGCACTGCGTTTTTGGGGAGCAAAAGAGAGTTTGATTCACCAGAGGAATCCATAACACGAAGGGAACATTGGAGTATATTCATTCTGATCTATGGGGGCCATCAAGAGTGCCTTCGAGAGGTGGAGCTAATTATATGATAACTTTTATTAATGATTTTTCCAGAAAAGTTTGGGCATTCTGCCTGAAGCAGAAAAGCGATGTGTTTTCCGCATTTAAGTCTTGGAAAACTATGATTAAAAAATAGACGGGAAAATAAATAAAATACCTCCACACAGACAATGGCTTAGAGTTTTGTTCTGATGAGTTCAATAAACTGTGCAAGTCAGAAGGGATCGTGAGGCACTTGACAGTTCGTCATACTCCACAGCAAAACGGCGTTGCAGAACGAATGAACAGAACAATCATGGAGAAGGTTCGATGTATGTTGTCAAATGCCAACTTACCAAAGTCGTTTTGGGCCGAAGCAGCCTCTACTGCATGTGATGCGAGCTCACCAATGAAGCCTATGGCGGAGATTAACCGAGACACCCTTGAACTACCCAATGGACCAATTACGCGTAACCGGGCTAAACAATTTAAGGAGGCCACTTCAGTTTTAATGGCACAAATTTGGAACGAAGAAAGGAAGTACTCCAAGAGCACACCGAACATTTACAATTTATTTAAGACCGAATATATTAGATAGTTTGGATGCTAATTTATTATTTTATTACATGTTATTTTCATATTAATTAAGTTGTTTCATTAGTATAATATTTAATATATCTAGTGTTTAAATTAAAGTATTTTAATTTTTATTTAAATTAATGTTTGGTTGTGTTTTATAGGAAATAATAAAAGGCATAGTGGTGCAACAAGCTACTTGGGTGGAGTATTAGGTGATGGATGGCTAAATGGAGAGCTAATGGAGGAATAATTGAATTAGGTATAAATAAACAAATAAAGATAAATGAAGTGGAAGCATGAATGGAAACAAAACATTAGCAACTTGAAGAATATGGTGGAAGACAAAGAAATTAATGTGCCATATTGGAATTAAATATTTATGTTTATTTTTTTTTTATTTTTTTAGCCACTACAAGCTACCTATAAATAGCTTGTCAAACTTCAATTGTAGACACAACTTGAATTTGAATGAAAGAAAATTTTCTTTTGGTGAGTATTTACTCTCCTAATTCTCGAGGTTTGAATTGACTTATCTAGTTTTCTAGTGGCGTCGTTCCTTCCTTGTTTTGAACTTATCATCCTAACGGGTGTGGCGTTCATTTACCTATACCGTTGGTTCCTATCTCGCTAGATAGTGGGTCTCGGTTTTATCTCAAAACTCATTCCATCAATTTGAAACTTATAAGATTCGGGTCTTTAATTTTTATTAAAGGTTCTTTCTTATTTCAAATACCTATCCATTTCATCCTATCACCTATCTTTACCTTTTCAAAAATATTATTTCCTATAAAAATTATCTTATTCGAAAACTACCTAATTTACGATCGGGCAACATTTACGATTCGCCTCCTAACCCGAGATGGACCGTCATCATCTGGTATCAGAGCCAATCAAATTAGGCACGTTTTGATCGTCTTGAGTTTTTCCAAGTAAGTTTCAAAAAAAAGAAAATCCAAAAAAAAAGCTGTATTTTATTTTCATTGTATTTAGCATATATTGTATTTGAAGTTTAAAAAAAAAAAAAAAGAACCCTCTTACTACCTTGGCCTGTTTAGATTGTCAAGTTCTTCTCTAAGAAGACGAACGACATTTGCTTGCTTATATTCCCAGTGTTTTACAAAGTATACTAACTGAGACGAGCCCTTGTCTGTATAATTAGTTAGCTCTATAAGATGTTGGGAATCAACTATAGTTGACTTCCCCGCAATTGTTACCTCCTCCAACATATCTTGGTCATCTCTTGGCTTTTCTACATTAAACTGCTTCCCAGCTTCATGCTCAATTAGCTTGATTCGCACCTTTCTATCATTTCTAAGCCTACCTATTTCCGAGACCATACATTTTTAACTCTCGAAACGACCTACGAGTTGCTAATAAGTCAAAGACAACCTTCTAGAATCTAGAAGAGTGAATTTGAGCGGTAAAAGGCAAGAGTGAATACATTAAACAAAAAAAAAAGCCAGAATTGAGTGAAAACACGAGTGTGAGTGTTGATAATTTCTTTGTGAGTGAACAAGTGAGGATTGTAGTGAGGATTCATTAATTTTTGTTTAAAAACATGTCTAGGAGCCCCGAACGTCGAATAATAAGTGACGAAGCATCTGACGCCGCCGGAGGTGGAAGAAGATTACAACCCCGGAAAAATGATCCTGAAGGGAGAAATCAGGATTTGCAAATAGTAATGCAAGAAATCACACGTATGTTCAGATCAATCAGCGAACGATTAGATCAAAGAGGTGAACGAAGACCTCGAGCAAATACCCCTCCAATTCTGAGAAGGGGACGAGAACAACCTTGGTTACGTGACAACGATGTCTACGAACCAAGTGAAGCCGACAGCAACCCGACTTTCGAACACGATGAACGAAGAGGAGGTCCACGAGTCCGTGAGCGAAGGGATCGAGAATGGGCCGATGACGACTTGAAGAACATTAAAATGACGATTCCTGCTTTTTAAGGGCGATCCGATCCGGAAGCCTACCTTGAGTGGGAAAAGAAGGTGGAATTAATCTTCGACTGTCATAATTATTCAGAAAATAAGAAGGTGAAACTTGCTGCCATCAAATTTTCTGATTACGCCCTCATTTGGTGGGATCAATTAACGACGAGTCGAAGACGGGATGGTGAACGCCCAATATCCACATGGGCGGAAATGAAGGCATTAATGCGGAAAAGATTCATCCCAACCTACTATCACCGCGAGTTGCATCAAAAATTGCAAAGCCTAACTCAGGGTCACCGAAGCGTGGAAGATTACTACAAAGAAATGGAAGTGGCCATGATCCGATCTAATGTAGAAGAAGAACGAGAAGCCACCATGGCACGTTTTAGCGCTGGCCTTAATCGAGATATCGCAAATATTGTAGAATTACACCATTACATCGATATCATCGAAATGGTCTACATGGCCATAAAGGTCGAAAAACAGCTGAAACGAAAAGCTACGCCTAGAGCAAACCCTAATCATGCTTCAACATCTAAGTGGGGGCAAGTGACCAACAAAAAGGACTTACCGAACCGAGCCAAAGAAACAAGTGACGTACCCAAGTTTAACAAGCCGATCGGTGAAACGAGCAAAGGCAAAATGGAAGCTCTTCCGAATCGATCCCGAGACATTAAGTGTTTCAAATGTTTGGGACGAGGACATATTGCAAGTCAATGTCCAAACCGAAACACTATGTTTGTCCGAGATAATGGTGAGATCGAATCCGAAAGTGAAAAGAAAGATGATGCCAGTGAGACATCCCAAGACGAGGAAGACGTAGAACAAGCCGAAAGTGGAGAAATCTTGGTGGTAAAAAGGAGCCTTAGTTTACAAGGTGTCGAAAACGAACAACAACGCGAAAACATCTTCCATACGCGTTGCCAAGTAAAGGGGAAGATTTGTTGCGTCATTATTGACGGAGGAAGCTGTACTAATGTGGGCAGCAACATATTGGTGGAGAAACTTGGATTGACTACCACCAAACATCCCCATCCGTATAAGTTACAATGGCTTAATGACGCGGGAGAACTTAAGGTTACAAAACAAATTTTGGTTTCCTTTTCAATAGGGAAGTATCAAGATGAGGTTTTGTGCGATGTGGTTCCGATGCTAGCGGGACATCTCCTGCTTGGACGACCTTGGCAATTTGACAAGCGAGCAATCCATGACGGCTATACTAATCGGTACACCTTTAAATACTTGGGCCAGAATGTGACACTAGCTCCGCTAACACCCAAGCAAGTTTACGAAGATCAGTTGAAGATGAAGGCATCAATAGAAAAATCAAAAGAAAGCGAGCGGAAAAATGAGAATGAAAAAGAGAAAAATTTAAAAAAAAAAAGAGGGGCAAGAAATTAAGAGATAAAACAAGTGAGTGTGAACACAAAGGAGAGGAAACGAAGGAAGAAAAAGAAAATGGAAAAATGAGTGTTTTTGCAAAAGCAAGAGAAATTCGAAAAGCTTTGTGTGTAAGACAACCGATGTATGTCTTACTATACAAGGAATCATTTTTGAACACTAACGACTTACCCGAGAATCTTCCTTCTTCTGTGTTGTCTCTGATTCAGGAATTCAAGGACATCTTTCCAGAAGAGATACCAAGTGGCTTACCGCCCATTCGAGGCATAGAACACCAAATTGACTTGGTGTCGGGAGCTTCACTGCCCAATCGACCTGCGTACCGGAGCAATCCCAAAGAAACAAAAGAGCTCCAAAAGCAAATCACTGAATTGCTAGAAAAGGGATATATCCGAGAAAGCCTTAGTCCATGCGCGGTACCGGTGTTACTAGTGCCAAAAAAAGATGGTTCGTGGCGAATGTGTGTAGACTGTCGCGCCATCAACAAGATTACCATCAAATACCGACACCCGATACCCCGACTCGATGACATGCTCGACGAGTTAAGTGGAGCTCAAATCTTTACAAAGATTGACCTCAAAAGTGGTTATCACCAAATTAGGATGCGAGAAGGCGATGAGTGGAAAATGGCTTTCAAAACAAAGTTAGGTTTGTATGAATGGTTGGTAATGCCATTCGGACTTACCAACGCTCCGAGTACTTTTATGCGACTTATGAATCATGTTTTACGAGCTTTTATTGGCAAATCATGTGTTGTTTATTTTGATGACATACTAGTGTACAGCAAATCTTTGGAGGATCATCTCCAACATCTACGTGCGATCTTAGAAACACTGCGAAAAGAGGTATTGTACGCCAATATCGCGAAATGTTCTTTTTGTACTGACAAGGTTATTTTCTTAGGATACGTCGTAAGTGCAAATGGATTAGAAGTGGACCAAGAGAAGATTAGAGCAATCCAAGAATGGCCCCGTCCTACAACGGTTAGCCAAGTACGAAGTTTCCATGGGTTGGCTAGTTTTTACCGTCGATTCGTGCCCAACTTCAGCACGATAGCCGCTCCTTTAACGAGCGTGATCAAGAAGAATTCAGCTTTCTATTGGTCCGATGAGCAAGAACGGTCTTTTAATGCCCTTAAAAAATGTCTTGTTAAAGCTCCATTGTTATCCCTTCCTGACTTTACTAAAACTTTTGAAATTGAGTGTGATGCATCAGGAGTAGGGATCGGAGCCGTTCTAACTCAGAATGGAAGACCGGTGGCGTACTTTAGCGAGAAATTGAATGGAGCTGCACTCAATTACCCCGTGTATGACAAAGAGATGTACGCTCTAATAAGATCGCTTGAAACGTGGCAACATTACTTGAGGCCGAAAGAGTTTGTTATTCATTCAGATCATGAAGCACTCAAGTATATTAAAGGTCAGCACAAGCTCAACAAACGACATGCAAAATGGATCGAGTATTTAGAATCGTTTCCGTACGTAATTAAGTAAGAAAGGTAAGGAAAATGTGGTTGCGGATGCGTTGTCACGAAGGTACACTTTATTAACCTTTCTTGATTCTAAAATACTTGGTTTCCATCACATTAAGGAATTATATGCTAATGATGCTGATTTTGGCAATGTCTATAATGCTTTTGAGAGTGGTGTTTTTGATAAGTTTTACAGGCATGAAGGATTCCTTTTCAAGGAAAACAAGATATGTATACCGCAAGGTTCTATACGAGACATGCTTGTGATAGAGGCACATAGTGGTGGTCTTATGGGTCACTTTGGAAGAGACAAAACATTGTCCACTCTTCAAGAACATTTTTTTTGGCCAGGAATGAGCAAGGATGTTGAACGAATTTGTGAACGTTGCATTACTTGCAAACAAGCCAAATCACGAGTCCAGCCTCACGGTTTATATACGCCCCTTCCTATTCCAAACACTCCGTGGGTCGACATTTCCATGGATTTCATCCTTGGATTACCAAGATCAAAAACCGGGAAGGACTCAATTTTTGTCGTAGTTGATCGTTTCTCTAAAATGTCCCATTTTATCCCTTGTTCTAAGACTGACGATGCTGTGCATATTGCAAACTTGTTTTTTAGGGAAATCATACGATTGCATGGAGTTCCGAGGACGATCGTATCTGATCGGGACGTAAAATTTTTAAGTCACTTTTGGCGAACTCTGTGGGGAAAGTTAGGGACAAAACTACTATTCTCGACCACGTGTCATCCTCAAACGGATGGACAAACCGAAGTAGTGAACCGAGTCCTATCAACTTTGTTGCGAGCATTGGTGCAAAAAAATCTCAAAACATGGGAAGACTGTCTGCCCCACATCGAATTTGCTTACAACCGAACTGTTCATTCTGCAACTAAATTTTCGCCTTTTGAGATTGTTTACGGGTTTAACCCTCTCACCCCTCTTGATTTATTGCCATTACCTTCAGATAAATTTATCCATCCTGATGCTAGGAAAAAGGCGGAATACATAAAGGAGCTGCATCGAAAGGTGCGCGAGAATATTGAAGCAAGAACCAAGCAATACGTCCAACGAGCTAACAAAGGTCGTAGACGCATTCTCTTTTAACCAGGGGACTGGGTTTGGGTTCATATGCGAAAAGAAAGGTTTCCCAAGCAAAGGCGATCTAAACTTCTCCCAAGGGGGGACGGTCCATTTCAAGTCATTGAACGCATAAATGACAATTCATACAAATTGGACTTGCCAGGTGACTATAATGTGAGCGCGAGTTTTAATGTTTCTGATCTTTCTCCTTTCGATGTAGGTGATGATTCGAGGACGAATCAACTTAAAGAGGGAGGGGATGATGTGAGCTCACCAATGAAGCCTATGGCGGAGATTAACCGAGACACCCTTGAACTACCCAATGGACCAATTACGCGTAGCCGGGCTAAACAATTTAAGGAGGCCACTTCAGTTTTAATGGCACAAATTTGGAACGAAGAAAGGAAGTACTCCAAGAGCACACCGAACATTTACAATTTATTTAAGACCGAATATATTAGATAGTTTGGATGCTAATTTATTATTTTATTACATGTTATTTTCATATTAATTAAGTTGTTTCATTAGTATAATATTTAATATATCTAGTGTTTAAATTAAAGTATTTTAATTTTTATTTAAATTAATGTTTGGTTGTGTTTTATAGGAAATAATAAAAGGCATAGTGGTGCAACAAGCTACTTGGGTGGAGTATTAGGTGATGGATGGCTAAATGGAGAGATAATGGAGGAATAATTGAATTAGGTATAAATAAACAAATAAAGATAAATGAAGTGGAAGCATGAATGGAAACAAAATATTAGCAACTTGAAGAATATGGTGGAAGACAAAGAAATTAATGTGCCATATTGGAATTAAATATTTATGTTTATTTTTTTTATTTTTTTATTTTTATTTTTTATTTTTTTTAGCCACTACAAGCTACCTATAAATAGCTTGTCAAACTTCAATTGTAGACACAACTTGAATTTGAATGAAAGAAAATTTTCTTTTGGTGAGTATTTACTCTCCTAATTCTCGAGGTTTGAATTGACTTATCTAGTTTTCTAGTGGCGTCGTTCCTTCCTTGTTTTGAACTTATCATCCTAACGGGTGTGGCGTTCATTTACCTATACCGTTGGTTCCTATCTCGCTAGATAGTGGGTCTCGGTTTTATCTCAAAACTCATTCCATCAATTTGAAACTTATAAGATTCGGGTCTTTAATTTTTATTAAAGGTTCTTTCTTGTTTCAAATACCTATCCATTTCATCCTATCACCTATCTTTACCTTTTCAAAAATATTATTTCCTATAAAAATTATCTTATTCGAAAACTACCTAATTTACGATCGGGCAACATTTACGATTCGCCTCCTAACCCGAGATGGACCGTCATCAACATGTTTTTTGATCAACCGATCTCCATCTATTGCTATTGAGAAAAAGACTCCACAAGAGATATGGTCTGGTAATCCTGCTAATTAATTTGATTTAAAAGTCTTTGGATGTCCTGCATATGCTCATGTTGATAATGAAAAATTGGAACCAAGATCTATTAAATGTGTTTTTCTTGGTTATAAAGCTGGTGTAAAAGGGTATAAGTTATGGTGTCCTGAAAATAGAAAAGTTGTCATTAGCAGAGATGTTGTTTTTGATAAAACTGCTATGCTACCTAACTTATCTCTTAAAGGCTCTTCCAATAAATAAAATCAAAAGTATTAGATTAATACAGAGTCGACTCCTCAAGCCAGTACAAAAATTAAGAATAGAGTTGCTTCTTCACCATAATACTCTATCGCCAAAAACAGAACTAGAAGAGAAACTAAACCTCCAAAGAAGTATGTCGAGTTTGATCTAGTTGCTTATGCTTTAAATGTGCCTGAAGATATAGATGCAAACCAAGAGCTGTCTAATTATTCTGAGGCGGTTAGCTGTGAAGACTCAGAAAAGTGGATGTTTGCTATGCAAGAGGATATGAAATCATTCCATAAAAATAGAACATAGGATCTTGTGAAACTTCCTAAAGGTAAAAAGGTTGTTCGCTGTAAATGGGTGTTTAAAAAGAAAGAAGAGACTCCAGGAGTTGAAGAACCCAGATATAAAGCAAGGCTTGTTGCAAAAGGTTACAGTCAAATTCCAGGAGTGGACTTCACAGATGTGTTCTCCCCAGTTGTAAAGCATAGTTTGATTCGAGCTTTGCTTGGTATTGTAGCCATGCATGATTTGGAGCTTGAGCAGTTAGATGTAAAAACTGCATTTTTGCATAGATAACTTGAGGAAGATATTTACATGCAACAACCAGAGGGTTTTACAATCTCAGAAAAAGAGGACTATGTTTGTTTGCTGAAAAAGTCCCTCTATGGTTTGAAACAGTCACCAAGACAGTGGTACAAGATGTTTGATTCTTTTATGACTTCTCATGATTTTAAAAGAAGTAGTTTTGACAGTTGTATTTACTTTAAGAAAAACAATGATGGTTCTTTTGTGTATCTACTTCTTTATGTTGATGACATGTTGATAGCAGCAAAAGATAAAAGAGAGATAAGAAAGGTCAAAGCCCAACTAAGTGAAGAATTTGAGATGAAAGATTTGGGACCAGCAAAGAAGATACTTGGTATGGAGATTCTCAGAGATAGAAAAGTAAGTAAATTGTACCTAAGTCAGAAGGGGTACATTGAGAAAGTTCTTTGCAGGTTCATTATGCAGAGTGTTAAGCCTGTTAGTACTCCTTTAGCAGCCCATTTCAGACTTTCATCGGCTTTGTCTCCACAATCAGATGATGAGATTGAGTACATGTCACATGTTCCATACTCTGTCACATGTTCCATATTCTAGTGCAGTGGGATCTCTCATGTATGCTATAGTTTGTTCACATCCAAATGTATCATATGCAGTCAGTACAGTTAGTAGATACATGGCGAATCCCGGTAAAGAAGATTGGAAAACAGTTCAGTGGATTTTAAGATACTTACGAGGTACTACTGATGTTTGCTTACAGCTTGGAAGAACTAGAGATGGAGTCATTGGGTATGTTAATGCTGATTTTGATGGAGACCTTGATAGAAAAAGATCTCTCGCTGGTTATGTCTTTACAATCGGAGGTTGTGCAATCAGTTGGAAAGCTACTTTGCAAACTATAGTCGCTTTGTCTACCACTGAAACTGAGTACATGATGATTACCGAGGCTTGTAAAGAAGCTATTTGGTTGAAGGGACTCTTTAGTGAGCTCAATGAAGACCTTCAAATCAACACAGTATTTTGTGACAGTCAGAGTGCCATCTTCCTTACAAAAGATCAAATGTTTCATGAGAGAACAAAACACATTGATGTTCAGTATCATTTTGTTCGTGATGTTATTGCTCGCGGTGATTTGTTGTGAGCAAAATTAGTACTCATGAAAATTCTACAGATATGATGACTAAGTCACTTCCTATAACTAAGTTTGAGCATTGCTTAGACTTGGTTGGTGTTCATTGTTGAAGTTAAACCCTTAAGGAGTTTTATGGAAGAGGTGAAGACCTTGTTCGTTGAGAGTTCACGATGAAGAACTTGTTCATTGAGAATTCGTGTCAAGGTGGAGATTGTTAGAATTAAGTGACCCTAATCCTTATTAAAATAAAATACAATGGTAAAATAAAATAAAAGAAGAATCCCTATAGAACTACACTTCTTTTATTTTATTTTAAATAAGGGTTTTTTAAACATTATTAAACTCCATCTATTTGATATTGATTAGAATAAGGAGTTTCAATCTTACTACACTCCTATTAGAATATGGCTTTACAAGCCTATAAATAGACATAGTCTATTCCTCTTGTAACTGATTCAAATTCGACATAGTGAATTTTCTTCTCCTCTGCCCATGGTTTTTTCCCGAAAGGGTTTCCACGTAAAATCTGTGTGTTCTTTATTTTTATTTCTCTTTTCTTTGCGATATATTTGTCATTACCGATGTTATATTTTTCACAGCAACATTTATTATTATTTGAGCCATCAAAATCGTTGCTGCTGATATTATGCTAAAAAGAAGCGCAGGGCTCTGAGGATATGAACATTGTCTGAAACTATCTAACTTCACTTGCGAAGCCTAAAAAGCATAAACAAGAATTTAAAACAGAACCCAATATACAAAGCCTAATTAAGAAAACCTTAATCTATGCAAAAAAAAATGATGATGTTTTATGTTTCATTACCTTAACTCTTGTGACTTCAGCAGCAAAACCAGCACCTGCTGATATCATCTCCAAAAGGGCCACAACAAAGCATAATATACCCATCTTGTCCATCTGTGATTACTTTCTCTCCTACACTTTCCTGGGAAAAAAACTGAGAATTTTCTGTTTGGTTGATGAGAAAATGGAAATTGTTTGTTTGTGTCTGTCTGAATTCTGAGACTATAAAGCTTTTGCTGATTCTGAGTATTGTTTTGTGATGCCTGCCTTTGGGATGGTGACTTTATGCAATATTTATAGGATTTTAGGCTAAGATTTTTATATTTTAAAGGGTAAAATAGATTTAAGGTCACTAAATTATTAATAAATTTGTGTTTTGGTCACTTAACTTTAAAAAGTTATAAAATGGTGGTTGAATTATTCTAAAGTTTTTATTTAAGTTATTGGACTGTTAAAGTCACTATTGTATGGTCTTTTTTAATCTCATTTTGCTTCTCTTCAATAGTTCAGTTTTTTATTATTATTAAACAACTTTAAACGTTAAGAATTTGCGAACCAAAATCCCAAGAACTAAGTTTTTCTCCTATCTCCGACACTGACCATCAGACAACTTGGATCTAAGGTATGTTATTCTACTTCCACTGTACAGATTGTCGAATTGTTATTTAGAGCTCGCTAGCCGAACTTAAAAAAAACTTACCAACCTAGTGGTTTGAACAAAAATCTTCAAATAGTTCAGTGAGCATTTTGTACCTTTTTTAAAGTTGAGTGGCTAAAATGTAAATTTACTAATAATTTAATAGATCAGGTGTAGTTTACCCTATTTAAAAAGGTATAAAGCAACATTTGGTCCTAATCTTGGTAAGTTTTTTCAGCTTAGTCCCTATTTTTTTAAGTTCACATTAGTATTAAAATTTGATAATTTTTCCAACTTTGATCCATGCTGTGATTTGGCACTTTAATATTGTGCCACATCATCTCAAAGACCAAAATTGTGAAAAATTGTTAAGTTCCAATACTAACATGGACCAAAAAAGTTCAAGATCAAATTGAGAAAAATAGTCAAGTTTAGAGAGTAAATGGTGTATTATTCTTTTTTTTAAATATACTTAAATTTCATAAAATAATTGTTTTATTTAATATAAAAGTATTTAAAAGGCATTCATTAACCATTCTCAGTTTTTATATTCTTCTTGTCATTAGGGATGTGAAATAAGATAATTGTTTTCCTTGGTCAAAACGAAAGAATTATTATTTTATACATGTCAAAAATATATTTTTTATTGTGGGATTTAAATATTTGATTTTAATATAGGTTAATACTAAAATTAATTTTAAGATTACAAGTTGGCATAATCATGAATTTTATCCTTCCATTTAATTTTTCATTCTTTTTAGCCCTTAAACTTGTGGAAGACATATCAATATTTAATCAGCTTTATTAAAATTTTAAAAATTCAAAAAAAAATTATAAATTTTTTTTTAAATTTTAAAATAATTTAAATTATTAAAAATATTAAAAAATACTTTTTAATATTTTTAAAATTTTAAAAATTAATTGAATGCTAACAAGTCATCCACGTGACAATCTATGTGTATGCCACCTCAGCAAAGTTAAAAGAACATTAACTTTTACATTTATTTTGGGGTGATTTGACAAAAAAAAGATAGTTTAATCGCTAAAAGAGGCGAAAAATTAAACATAGGACTAAAATGAATTTTTTGTAAAGTTGGAGAATAAAAAATTCATTATACCTTAATTTTATATGAAAGTATATAAAAAAAAACAATTACTTTCCCCTAAACTAATGTTAACTAATGATACCAATTCAAGTACATAAAAAAAATTAGAGCAGAAAAGAGTGGATTAGAAGGTAATAATTAGAGAATAACGTGATTTGCAATATCTCTACTCTTGTTCATCTAATTTCAAAGTCAAAGAGAATAATTATATTCTTTAAAAAATCAAGAGCTGATGAAGGATTGTTTGAGTGTCTATGGTTTTTTATTGGGATGGCTACTGGATTTCCTGTAGTATTTTGGGGGATTGTTGGTGTATTGGTGATTAACAGGTCTTGGAGACACAAATGTTTTCAGTTGGTGAACAAGTTAATAGAGTGGATCAGATTAAGAATGGCACTGATGATGGTGAAGTTGCAACGCAAACTTGGATTGAAAGAGTGAGATATAAAATGCTCTCCATTTTTCGGTTGTTTGTTGGGGTCTGCTTGCTTGGATTTATTTACAGTTTTACTATCATTGTGTTAATGCAAGTTAGTTAATCTGGGTGCTTATATGTTCTAAGTTAGTTAATCAATTGGTTTGATTATTTGCATGCTGATTCTCAAGTTGCTTATGCAAATGCAGGCTGCAGCTGCTGAGGATGACGACGATGATGATGTAGACTTGTTTGGTGAAGAGACTGAGGAGGAAAAGAAGGCAGCTGAAGAACGTGCAGCTGCCGTTAAGGCCTCTTCCAAGAAGAAAGAATGTGAGCTTCCCTCAAAACTTGTTTTTGTTATGTTCGTAGTTGACTATTTTAATTTGGGATTTTATTCTTCTTTGGTCTCAGCCGGCAAGTCCTCGGTATTATTGGATATTAAGCCATGGGACGATGAGACAGACATGAAAAAGCTTGAAGAAGCAGTAAGAAGTGTTCAAATGGAAGGACTACTTTGGGGAGCTTGTAAGTGCTTAATCTAATATTGATTATATATTGTATGCCATAGATTTTATCCATCAACTGACATTGGATTTCATTTCATGTTGCAGCTAAGCTTGTGCCTGTTGGTTACGGAATCAAGAAATTGCAAATTATGATGACAATTGTGGATGATTTAGTGTCTGTTGATACTTTGATCGAGGAACATCTTACAGTGTAACCGATTAATGAATACGTTCAGAGCTGTGATATTGTTGCATTTAACAAAATATGTAAGTTATTCTAGATTTTGATTTGTTTTCGATTTCATTTACCTGGGTTTTACTATTATATATTATATACTTCATCAGATTGTTGGCACTTTTATCCTACCCTTTTACTTACAGTTTTTTTTTTCTTTTTTTTTTGCAGAAACTATTTTGGGATGCTGCAATAGTAGTTTCTTGAGGAGTCCTTCAAATTTAAGATTTTTATATTTTCTTGTTTTGTTAGAACTTTAATTTATCGTGCTGGTTATTGTTTTTTGTTTTGCTAGAACTTAATTTATTAGGTTGGTTTTCATTGTCATATTTATAAAAGAAACAATGATTCATAATTTTTTATTTTTATTTTTTTAATATTATGCATATCCATTTTAAAGTTTGGGAGTGCAATATGTCTTAAAATTATACTCAATCACTTGTTGGTCTATCCATTTTTTTTACAAATGTAATATATTTTATCATTACACTCACTGTTTATTATAAATTTATAACAAATATTCTCGACACAGCAGAACAATTATTGCATTAACTTAATAGCTGGATAATTATGACATTAATTTAAATATTTAATTCACTTTAGAACATGTATAATAATTGTTGTGAAAAAATATATCGTCTAACCAAATCGATTTCGGATATCTCAATTTTTATTTAATACAATTTCGATTCCAAAAGTTCAAAAAATGGAACGGTGTGATACAATTTTTGCCCAAAAAGTGAACCCAGAAGAATCCTATGTTTTCAGAGATGAACATTACCAAAATGACTCATTTGAAACTCACCAAGGAAAAGATAAGAACGACGCCGTTTAATGATGTGAAGCACTACTTGCCAAAATCCTATTGCAACGACGTCGTAAGATTATGTGAAACACTACTTGCCAAACTCCCATACCACACCTCCATCCTCTGTCAAAAAAAGAAAAGGTGCATTTAGCAATAAGCTTTGCCTAAAATCGAAGATATATATGTGTTGATGCAAACCAAGAATCATATGATTCATTTCTATTCACTAATTCTCAGTTCTGGGTGACCCTTTTCCGGTTATAATTCAAACAAACAAATAAGCTTTTAAACATGTTACGATAATAACAAAAAGATCAACAAGCATATTCAAACAACAAAAGTCGGATATATATACCTTTAATTTTCTTGTTTATCCAGACCTCAAGTAAAATCCCGGCGCCAATCCCACCAGCAATACATGCTCCGAAAAAGGCTAGTGTAGAAGGAGTTGACATTCGAGGAAGGAAATAACAATCCGGGATTTGCCTAATCTTCTTCGGAAGTCGTTTCTTTACAACCGATTTACCACCAACGCTCGGATCTTTCTGCAACTCACTACCGATTGCTTTCCAGTCTACCCCTTTCAACGGGTCCTTTGTCTCTTCGGTTCCCATTAAAGACTAACCTGTTAAAAGGGGAAACCACACAAATAATAAACTATGTGAGCATATCGTGCTGATAATGCAAAAGAAATGTTATCATTTTTTAGATGCTGCTGAAGAAACCACACACCCTCTCTCAGAACCTCTATTCGAACCATGCTTGCACTCTTCGTGCCATGAATTCCGACCATGTATCGGTTCTTTAGCAGCATGGTTCTTGCACGACAACGTCTTCAAGAGGTATCTTTAAGCTCTCTTTTACATACAAGAAACAAAATTTCGAAGATGTGTTATGTTTTTCAACAGCATCCCAGGAAGACAACACCCCATGTTTCACATCAATAAACTGAAACCTTAATCCTACGAATCTAGTGTCTAAATAAATTTATGAGCTTCAAATTTGAATTATAAAGTAAAAGAAAAAAAAAGAAAAAGCAACAATCCAATACAGGTCTTAACAATCTAACAGTGCTATATACTTAATGAGTTTAATAGTAATCGCAACTTATGAATAGTAGAAGTGTTAAGACCTGTATTAGATTGTTGCTTTTTCTTTTTTTTCTTTTACTTTATAATTCAAATTTGAAGCTCATAAATTTATTTAGACACTAGATTCGTAGGATTAAGGTTTCAGTTTATTGATGTGAAACATGGGGTGTTGTCTTCCTTGGATGCTGTTGAAAAACATAACACATCTTCGAAATTTTGTTTCTTGTATGTAAAAGAGAGCTTAAAGATACCTCTTGAAGACGTTGTCGTGCAAGAACCATGCTGCTAAAGAACCGATACATGGTCGGAATTCATGGCACGGAGAGTGCAAGCATGGTTCGAATAGAGGTTCTGAGAGAGGGAAACTAATCAATTTTACTATTAAAATCAATTCTAAAAATCAAATAAAATAATATCAAATCCAAATAAATTGGAAATCCTACCAATATATAATCATGCAAAAATCCTACCAAATAAATTGTTCTGCCAAAGGGAAAGGAGTATCTTAAGTCCCTTTTTTGCATGCAAAAAGCCATTCATTTTTAGTCAAAAACAAAGTAAACAATAATTAAACAATATCATGCATTAATCAAAACCCTTAAAAGAAAAAAAATAAAGTATAAGCAAAACACTTATTATCTGTAAAGGTTTAAAAAAAGAAGAGACCAAATAAAAATCAAATCTCATTCTCATTAAATAAAATAATGACAAACTCATACCTTTTTGGCTTTTCCTTTGTTTTGATGATAGTGTTTCTTCGGGCCTTTGTCTATAAATTTTTAAATTATATCGCATTTGTATCTGTTAATAATTCAAATAATTTGCAGCAATTTAAACACTTCAATTTGCAACATTTTTAGACCTCAATTACAGCAATAAGACATCTCAATTTCCAGCAAATAAACAAATTACAGTACCTGAACAGGGCTGCAACAGTTTAAAAAAGGAGCAGTAACAGCATCCAAATGTACTTTGCTTGAGCAACAGGAAATTTTTTAAGTCATTGGACAGCAACTAAATCTGAAATAATTTAGAAGCGGATAAATCAATGAAAAATGAAAATATAAAAAGCATTACCCATGAAATCAACTATACTCACTCTTTCCAACCAGTATGTATTGTTGCTCGACGAAGTTCAGATCCTTAGGCAAGTAAGAAAAGATGTGCACAATATCTGAAGCAAAAACCAATATGCAATCAGAATGATTACTGAAACATGCGTACCTAGAGTTGCATCTCAAGAGAATCCAACTGCAAAAACATATCAAAACTTTGAATAGGTCTTGATACTTATTTATATTGATCTCAAGCCTTGGGCCCAGCAGTGCAAAAAAATACTATTTCAAGCTATTCTGACTCACTCCTAATTGGTTTTAAACATGTAAAATACAGAGCCAAAAATATTCATACAAGTTTAACACATCATATCAAGTCTAAATCACGATATTATACAATCAAAAACTTACTAAATAAAAAATGAGCCACCTAAGTAAAATTGCACATATAAATGACAAGTAACCAAAATCAACATAATGCCTCATCAAACACCGAATTCACAACTAGGCTCCTAGTACATGCCCAAACAAGGTGAAAAGTGTCCAAAACTTTATTACAAATTCAAAAAACTACTGGATCCCTCTCAATTGACGTAGCTTGACCCCAACTACAAAGTCATGCATCTATGGAACCTTTGCACGTAAAACAGATCCACACGTTGAGCTTTTCATTGAGCTCAATGGTGCAAAACACATTTCCAATATACTATATGTTATACTAAATTGAAAAGCTTACCAATAACGTTATTAAAAATAGAAATCCAGCAACAAAGAACTCAGAACTAAATCATGGAATCACATTATTAGAGAGCTTATTTTGATATCATAGCATGCTCAATAGTTCCATCAATGCAGCAATGCACAAAAAGTTTTATAACATAGCCAACATAACTTGTCTGACCTATAAATTTTGTTATATCAATCATTTTGTTATACATAGAGATTGACCTACTGGAAGCATTAAAACTTTGGTTTTGGTTAGCCTACTGGAAGCATTAAAAACCAAAAATTTTAGAACCCTAAAACAATGAAAAGCATGGACAAACTGGATGACGAAATCCACAACTCCCAACCAGTTTCCGTTATTAATAACAACAGTTGAAAATTTTGACAAACAGGAATAAGAAATTAATACCTCAACAAACTGAATTTCCTTTCCTTGTATGAGTGTTCAGAATGAAAAACAGCAGATGGAAGACGATGTATCAACTCAACCAAAACTGGAATAGAACTCCATGCCGAGAATCAAGCCACACCGCCACACCTGCGGAAAAGGAGGACCAAGCAACAACACAACAGAAACAGATTGTATTTTGATTTTATTGGTTTTATTTTCGAGATTTTGGCGGATATAAAAGGGAAAGAATCGAATGTAAAAGGTGGGATCGGATTTTTTTTAAGAGGAGAAGCAAAGAGTATACGGTTTTTTTCATTCGTTTTTCGAGAGATTTATATACACAAAGGCATACATTAGTTGTTTTCTACAACTACAGAATCGAAAACAAAGAGAGGTTTCTCTTTTACTTTCGTTTTATTTTCGAATCTTTCAAGTTCTTCTTTATCTATTTCTTGTTTTTCGTCTATGTTAAAACACAAGGGTTCTAAATAAATAAATAAAGAGGAAACTTACCGGGTTTTCATTCTTGCGGACGACCGGTTGCCTGACCGGTGGTGACGAGCGGCGAGGAAGAGATTGAAACCCTAACAAAGAAAATAAGAAAAGGGGGCTAGGGGTTTCTGGTTTTGTTTTGTTTGAAACAGAGAAATGAATGAAAGAAGGGTTTTGGTTGTTTTTTTGGTTTTAAGCATTAAAAGATGTCGGCCCCGCACGTTACTTGCTTTTGCAGGTGAATGGGCGCAAATTTATCCCTAGATGGGGAAATTTCGCGATAAGTCCTCCTTCTTCACGCGCCTGTTTAATTGCATCCCCTTCAGATTTTTTTCCATTTTTAAAATTCACCCCTGCATTTTATACGCTGTTTCAATTTAGTCCGTGTTCAGGTGCAGTGTTTGGGAAACTGGATTAATTTCTATTTTGGCCCCTCTAATTACGCGCACCTTACAATTTGGCCCATTCACCTTCATTTGTTTTTTAAATTTATCCCAAATTTTATGTTCTTGATTCAATTTGATCCCTATTTTAATTTGTTCATGAATTGATTATTTTTAAATTATTGTTAACATTTTTAATTATTATTTTTTTTATATATGAATATTATTATTACTATATTTATATTCATTATCATTATATTTATTATTATATTTATTAGTGTTACTTTGTATTATTATTATTATTTTCATTACTGCCATTACTATTCTTTTATATATATATATATATATATATATATATATATATATATTATTACTGTAAATCTATTTATTATTATATTTGTTATTATTTTTGTTATATTTACTATTTTTCTATATACATTATTATAATTATATTTGTTATTATCTTTGTTTTTATTATTAGTTTTAATATTATTACTATTATCTTATTATTAACACTATTTTTATTTTTACTAGTAGTATTATTACTATTATTATTATTATTTTAATTTCCTTTATTATTATTTTTTCATTTATTATTATTATTATCACTATTTATCATTTCTATCATTATTATTTTTATTATTAATACTATTGTTTGTTTCAAATATATATATATTTTTTACTATTGTTTTTACTACTATTACTATTATAGGTGGTGTCATTTTTATTTTTCATTATTATAACTATTATTATTATATTTATCATTCTCGTTATTTTTTATTATTAACATCGTCATCCTTTTTTTTGCTACTTCTATATTTTTTTTCTCTCCACTATTATTATTTATTCATTGATGTTTTATTATTATTACTATTATTTTTTTTATATTACTTCCTAGATTATCATATAGTATTTATTTGTATCGATTTACCATTAGTTTTCTCGTTATTATGTTCTTTTATTTATTTATTCTTGTTCCTATTATTTTATGTAAATTGATGATTTTGGAACGTATTTTTATTTTTATGTTTATTTGCATTTTTACCCAAATTCATAAAAAGGGTTTGTGCAAAGGTAACATTTTGTATTTGGAAGTTCGAAATATCGTGCCCAATCATGCTGGGCTTCGATTTTTCATTCGTTCATATCACTAAATATCCCTTAAAAATTTTGATCATATTTTCTTGAAAATAAGGCAATGTTTCGTGTTTGGAAGTTTGAGAGATTCGTGCCCAATCGTGCTGGGACTCGATTTTCTCTTCGTCCAAATGCCCAAATATCCTTCGGAGGTTTTGATTGGGGTTTCTTAAATAAAGGCAATATTTCATGATTGGAAATTCAAGGAATCGTACCCAATCGTGTTGGGTTTCGGTTTTCTTAGTTTGGTCAAATCGTGAAATACCCTTTTCAAATTGCAACACATAAACGTTGGAAATCATGAAATGATCTTGGTATTGAGGGTGTGAAGCATCGTGTCCTATTGTGCTGGATGTGATATTTCAACTTTTCGGAACAAGAGAGTGTCGATATCCAATGCGAATCATCCAAACTTTTTTTTCATATTTAAAATATTTTCTAATTTTCGATATTAAGGACATTAATCAATCAATACGGTACCAATTTTGGGCGTTGCGAGGGTGCTAATCCTTCCTCGTGCGTAACCGGCTCCCGAGCCTGTTTTCTTAAAATTCGCAGACCAAAATGTTTTCTAAGTGGCCCAATCACACTTCAAAAATGATTGGTGGCGACTCCGTTTTTCTTTTTAAAGTCGGCTCGTTTTCCAAACAAAAAATGGTTTCGACAAAGGCAATATTTGATATTTGGAAATTCGAGGAAATCGTACCCTATCGTGCTGGGTTTTGATTTTCTGTTTGACCAAATAATCAAATATCCTTTTAAAATTTTGTTCATGTTTTTTTCAAAATAAGGCAATATTTGTGTATTTGGAATTTCGATAAATCGAACCCTAACTTACTGAGTTTCGATTTCTCGTTTGACAAATAACCGAATATCCTCCTCAAACTTAAATCCAAATTTTAAAGTCAAAAGATGATAAACCGTAAAAGTAACATATTTTAAGCCCACATTTAGTATGCTTTTGGATGAATTAAGCCTCGATTTATGTAAAAAGGTGCTCTTAATCCTTTGTTTTCATGTTTTATACCCAGGAAAGCACCCGAGGATGAAAACAACGGAAACAGGCCCAAAACGGAGTAAATGGGCCATATCACAAAATCCACACGGCCTGGGCCCAAAACCACACGGTCGTGCCTCATTGAGCAACTAGAACACGGCCTACCCCAATCCACATGGCCGTGCCTCATTAAAGAAGTCCGAACACGGCTTGAAGACCAGTCACACAGGCGTGTGACATGGCCATGTCCCTGTCGTGGCAAAGAGCAATTTCAATCGGAAAAGGATACTTAGGGCCAAAGAAACGCATTCTAAAAGCCTATATAAACCCCCTAAGTGTTACTTGCAAGGGAGAGGTTAGCTAGGCCAAAGAGCCAAGCCGAAAAGGTCAGATTTGTGGAGATTTACTCGAAGATAACCAGTTGATCCATCTCAAGAAGCCGGAATTCTACTCAAGACGGCGGATCTCTCCTTCAATTCCTTCATGGAGTTTTAGGGATTTCTTATGTTTTGTTTTATCTTTTCTTTTGAGATATTCTCTTTTATTATTATGAACTAAACCCTCAGATACCTGAGGGGGATGAAACCTAAGATAGATCTTGTTATTGTTTTCTGAACTATATGATAAATATTTGACTTGTTCTTAATTATGTGTGCTTAGTTCTTGTGTTGATATTTCCGGGATATTGATTCAAGTATGAATACAATACTTCTATCGTTCAAGGTTTGGGTTGGTTGCTCAGAGGATGACACTTTAAAAATTTCTCCCAATTAGAGAACCAATTCCCCCTCAACAGTAGTCTCTTTTAATTTGACCCCTAAACTTGAATTCCATCTAAGTGTCGTAACATTTTAACATATTATCACTTGAAATTTTTAAAAAATAAAAATAAAAATATTATAATTTCTTCATAATTTTTAGATTATATATATACTTTTTTAAAACTTCAAGCGAATGTGTGACACATTGCACTTTAATAAAATCTAAGTTTAAGGATTAAATTAGAAAGAGTTATCAAATTTTAATACTCATGTGAAAAAAATAATTTACAAATCAAATTAAAAAATATTACCAAGGATGAATAAATGAAGCAATAGATTATAATTTGATTTATTTTATTTTATTTTATTTTTGTTTTAGTGCTTCAAATAATGTCGTGTTGTTTGTTGTTGACGTTATTTATGGCTTATTCAGAAAAAGAAAAAATGTAAAAGTAAAAAGAGAGGAAAGTTTGACGTCGTTTAGTTACGCTTAAAGGTTAGGATGACGCTGACACGATATCCTTTTTTATTGGTCAAAATTTTCAATTTATCCATGTATTATGCGTAAGTTATCAATTTGGTCATTTCTAGCCCTTCTGCCTTTTCAAATTATGAAGTTTCAGTCCTAAACCAAATGATAGAGGTTAAATCCGCTTAGTCAATATCGTATTATAAGCAAGTTGTGGATTTAGTTTCTGTTTTTTAATTTGATCAGTTTTAGTCTTCATATTTTTTGAGTTTTGAAATTTCAATTTGGTTAAACTCTAATATTAGTCCCTGTACTTTGCAAAAGTTGTGGACTTCTTCTCTATACTTTAATTTGATTAATTTTAGCCCTTATACTTTTTAAAATTTGAAATTTTAGTCCTGGCCCAAACAAAAGCAATTAAATTTGTTTGATTAAATTCAATTAATAGTCTTGTATTATGTATACGATTGTAGATATTGTCTATTTTCTCCAATTAGATCATTCTAAGTCTCCGTTTTTTTTTTTAATTTGAATTTTTTGTCTTAACACAAATGACAATTAGTAATCCATTAATTGGATTCTTAATGAGTAATATGTGAAAATAAAAAGCTGACATGACATTACATACATAATAATATGTTTGGCGCATCAGATTCTGGAAGCAGAACTTTACTTAATGAAATTAACAATTATTGTTTGGTGAGGACTGAAATGTTAAATTTTGAAAAGTATAGGGACTGAAAATGGCTAAATAAAAGTATATGGATTAAATCCACAACTTTTGTTAAAAATAAAGACTAATAGTAGAATTTAACCATTTAATTTTGATTCAAATGGTTGTATCTATTAACTAAAATCACATAGCATGGAAGGCCTTGCCTCCTGGACGAAAATAGCAAAATTGCTTCTAAGGTCCTTCAAAAAATAAAATATAAATTAATTTAATTTAATAATCGAATTGCCTTTTGATCCCTCCTAAATATTTATAATATAATTTTTTTAAATATATACTATTACACATGATAATATGTTTCTAGCATGAGATTCTAAAAATGGCATAATTTAACTTAATCATTTTTAATAGCTATCGTTTGCTTTCTAGATTAAAATTTTAAAATTCGAAAAAAATGTAGCACTAAAAATATCAAATTAAAGTATAGTGACTGAATCTGTAACATGTGGATAGAAGAGGGACTAATGTCAGAATTTGACCTACTTATCTCGGTCCTAAAAAGATAAGAAGACGCATTGACTCAAATCCAACGTCGTATTATTCCTATCTCTCCCTTTTCTTTTTTCTTTCTTTTATTTGCCCCAATTTCATTTCGGGAGGTCTGAGTTTATTTAGGGATTTGAGATTATTGGGAAATCAATGGAGGCAGAGGTGATAAAAGCAGAGTTGGTATTGCCAACGCATATGAGTTTCAAGAGGATTCAAATGTATGAGAAATACCCAAAGGGCCAATCGAAAGTTAGATGGAAACAGCTCAAGCAAATCCTTCAAGCTGAAATTTGCCAGAATTACTCTCCTGATGAACCCAATTGTAAGCCTATTCCAATTT
Source organism: Gossypium australe (assembly GCA_005393395.2). Classification (NCBI taxonomy): domain Eukaryota; kingdom Viridiplantae; phylum Streptophyta; class Magnoliopsida; order Malvales; family Malvaceae; genus Gossypium; species Gossypium australe. The sequence goes on along the minus strand of CM016614.1, from coordinate 1,162,266 downwards.
TTTTAGGGTTTCTTTTTTGTGTTCATATTTGTTGATTTAAGTACATTGAATAGTTCACAATTGGATCAATCTACGGTTTTTTTCGGAAAAAGTTGGATTCAATTGTCAACTCAGTTATTTATTTGACGTTATAACGAAATTCCGTAGTGGAAAACCTTGACATGATGTTACTTTGAGAGGAATTCCATGATTAGAAGCTTAAGTTGTTGTTTTAGTAATTTTTGCACAGAATCCTGTAAAAGTACACGCCTTGTACTTCTAATTACATTTTGCTCCTCTTCTCAAAAAATAGCAAATTATTCATTGTATGTTAGACCAAAGAGCAAATTGGTTATTCTGTTACAAATTTCTTTCATTTCTAATGTTAAAAAACTGATCCTTGTATGTCAACATGAGATCTATGTGTGTAACTATTTAGTTATTCCGTCAATCATACCAGTTTTTAAAGTAAAAATAGATGAAAATTTTAATTAAAATGACTAATTTGCTTATTTTTCAGTAAGGGGGAAAATATTATCCGACTTCTGATACAAGGGTCTCCATGGTACTTTTACCAAAAGAATTCGATGGCAAGGTTATTAATGATGAAACTATTTCCTTTGTGTAATTTGGATTTTTGCAGATGTTAATATTGATTCACCGCCTTCAATGCAACCGTGCAAAAGAATTTGTGATATAACGGGATTTGAGGTTTGTCTCAGAACATATGCTTTAAGCTTTGCTCCTATCCTTCATTTTTTCTTGAAGTATTGGTGTCTGACACTTCTGTATGACATTTTCAAACACGGTAACTTGTCGGGAATATATGTTTCGTAGATAAAGAATGCTTTAGTTAATAAAAGTGATAGTTACATTTATCCCATAGTTAATCTGATTGATCTTGATGCATACACCAATGGTTTGGATTCATATATGAAACTTGTGATGTAAATTGCAAAATTCAATTTCTGGGAACAAAATAAGGAACAATAAACTTGTAATTGTTGTGCAGGCACCGTACCACGATCCGAGGACGAATCTCCGCTATGCAAATACCGATGTTTTCAAGCTTGTGAGATCTCTTCCCAATGAGTATGTGCAAAGGTATCTAGCTCTAAGGAAAGCGGCAGTGGTTTTGAGGTGAAGTTTGCAAACTTGGGGACAGACTCTGGTCTTGGATCGAACATTTAGTTTACAATTAGATCAGTCTTTACTTATATGAATCATCATAGAGATTCTCATGATGTTTAATCTACAATTAGATCACGTATTTTGTTCCGTTTTCATCCCTAGAAACCTCTGCAAAGCTGAATTTTGTTGGATAATTTTAGGGTTAGTTGTAGCATAAGATAAACTGGTTAAAGCAGTATTGTTCCATGGCCTATGAGAAATGATATTTGCAATTCTCCGATCTGTTTTATGCGGGATTTGGGTAATGAGAATTCCGATAATAAATGGATTCAAATATTACTGTTATTGTCCACAGTTGATTCGGATTGGAATGAGCAAGCATTAGTTATGCGGTTGATAGATCATTACAATATATATATATTGACTTTGTAAAAGAAGCATCTCTATATACGGTCTAAAACTGTGAAAGTACCATGGATGCCTTATACTAGGAGTTGGATTGTATTTGGTCTTCTCTACTCAAAAGATGAGAAAATTTTTCCCTGTACATTATATGAGCAAATTGATCTTTCGTTACAAGTTCTATCAATTTCTACAATTGAAAAACTAGTTTTTATACATCAACAGGAGATATACGTGGCATAACATGTGACAGCTTGATTATTCTATCAATCATGTTGGTTTTTAACAATATAAATGGATGGAATTTTTTTAAAAGAAAAGATCAATTTATTCTTTGATTTAACGTAAAGAGATTAATTTGCTCATTTTTTTGAATAGATGTTTCGAAGATATTTTTAGCAGTCTACAACTTGAAAAGCTGTACAGCAGACATCCAAAAAAAGCTAGTCACGGTGACTGGATTTACTTGTAAAGCATCTATATTTGAATGTTGTCTCTCTTGGAAGGACCCAACCAGACATAAAGCAGACGATAATGGTGAGAACAAAGCCAGTAGCAACACCGAATCCGAATTGAGGACCAAATACTGTCATTGCTTCACTTGGAGATTCATCAATAGGAGTCTGTTGAAGTGAGCATGGAATATAAGGTCCACCACAAAGGCCATTGTTCCTTTCAAAGCTTGAAGATGGGAAAGTCATGAACTGACCTCCCATGGGGATTTCCCCATAAAGTTCATTATATGCCACACTGAACTTGGACAAAAAACTGAGCTGCACAAGTGATTCTGGTATCTTTCCAGATAATTTGTTATGAGATAAGTCCAAGGTTTCCAAGTTTTTCATCCCCGACAAAGACTCTGGGATCGAGCCTCCCAAGCGATTCTCGTTGAAGTTTAGAACATGAAGCCTTCTCAAGTTGCCAAAACTTGGCCAAATAGTTCCACTTAGCATGTTGTAACTCAGGTCCAATGTTGGTGGGAAACTTATGATGTTATTGTAACGAAAAGTTGCACCGTCTATACCGGTGCTGAACAAAGGGAATCCTAAAGAAGTCCCTAACAACGAAATGTCAATGTCGATGAGGGCCTGTAGTTGAGTTAACCCTTTTGGTATCTCACCTGTGAATGAATTGTTTGACAAATCCAGGTAAAACAGGTACTTAAACTTGTTGAACCCCAGAGGAATGGTTCCAGTCAGATGGTTCCTCGACAAGTCCAAGAATTGTAACCCGTTGCAGCCAAGCAACCATGGTGGGATCAATCCCCGCAGTTCACTGTAGGCAATGCTGAGTACCTTGAGGCTTCTGAATTGAAAATAAGCATCATCGGGAATCTGTTCGCCCTGAAAATTTTCAGAGAGCATCAAAACAGTCAAGTTTTTGAAGTGCTGCAGAATCTTAAGGGTGGATGAGAGGTTGACCAGGTTGGTCCTTGAGAGTGAAAGCACTGTGAGGGCATTGAGATTCTTGAAACTTTCAGGGATTTGACCATCAAGGTTGTTGTGGCCAAGGTTGAGTATGTTCAAGCTCTTGCAAGAGGAAAGGTTATGGAGGATTGAACCATAGAGCTTATTAGACCCAAGGTGAAGGGATCTGAGCTTGGTCATGGCTGAACAGTTGAGGTTAATTAGATCATTCAAGCTGTTGTTGTGGAGATCAAGGATTGTAATTGAAGGTGAGTTGAGCATTGAGGTTGGCAAAGCTCCATTGAAGTTATTTGAACTTGCAGTGAATTTCTCAAGCTTTCCTAGGCTCCCAAACACATCTGGGAAAACCCCTGTAAATGAATTAGAAGAGATGTCTAATTCAACAAGGTTTGAAAGATGACCAATCCCATGATCCAATGTCCCTGAAAAGCTGTTGTTTTGAAGATGCAAAACTCTAAGGTTTTGCATCATTTGGAAGATACCCCCTGAAAGATACCCCCTGAAATTGTTGCCATTGATCATGAGATATTGCAATGAAGTACAGTTTGACAGACCTTGTTGAACTTCCCCAAAGAAGTTCATTGACATATCAAGAACCTTGATATTGGATGATGATGAGTTTTTGCAGAGATTTTCACCTATGGAACCGAACAAACCATTCTTCGAAACATTAACGTACCATATAGACGATGATAAAGGAAGCTCTTCGGGGATTCTATAAACGAACCTGTTGTCGCTTACGTCAAGGATTTCCAGTTTCTCCATGCGAAAAAGCTCAGTCGGAAGTGAACCGTGAAGCTGGTTATGAGAAAGGTTCAGGATTCTCAACTGGTTTAACCCTACAATGGAATCACAAATTGTTCCATAAAGATTCTTTTGACCAAGTTCCAAAGCCACCACCCTTTTGCTCGCGGAATCGTTGCAGGTGACACCTGTCCAAGTGCAGCAATCCGAAACAGAGTTGCCGTTGTTCCATCCAAGAACATTTGGTTCCAGGCAGCTTGAAAATCCATTCAAGGCCTTCAAATCATTGGGGTTACATGGTGTTTCTTGTGATTTCAAGACCCATAAATGGAAACTGAAGAACAATGATGAAATGTAGATCAAATAGAGATTTGGGGAAGACATGGTGTACTTTTCTGCAAATGGCTCAGTTCAAGTTTTAATGAGAGAATCATTGTTTTGTTATTCGAATTATGGATCCAATTTTCCTTGAATAAAGGGTCGTTGACTTAATAATCAAAAGGTCGCAATCATTTGTTTCGTTGGATCACCGGGGTCTCTTACTATATGAGATATTTATCACAAGCATACAAATCTAAGTGTACTATATGAGATATTTATCACAAGCATACAAATCTAAGTGTACTATATGAGATATTTATCGCAAGCATACAAATCTAAGTGTACTATATGAGATATTATGATTTAATCATTTAATTTAAAAAAAATTATAAAATGGTCACTATTATTCGAAAATTTTTATTTAAATTATTAGAGTTTTAAAATCAATATTATATGACTTTCTCTATTTGCATTGTTTGTACTAATCGAAAATTCTCCTCATTCTTTATAGTTTAGTTTTTTTTTTTTTTTGCATAAAATAACTTTCAACATTACAAATTTTTGGACTAAAATCTAAACCGCTTTCTTTTACTATCTTTAATACTGAACATCAGATCGATTTGGATATAAATTATATTTTTCTACTCACTCAAATCATCATTTAGAGCTCGCTAGCGTAACACATTTTTTAAACAAATAACTTAACAGTTCAATAACTTAAAATATAACTTTCAAATAATTCAATAATTTAAATGAAAACTTTCAAATAATTCAATAAAAATTTTACAACTTTCTAAAGTTATCGATCAAAACATATAACCTTGATATAATTTACCCGAATTGTAATTATTTGTATAATTAAATAATATTCATATTATATGGGATTTTTATTATCTTCTGTAGAATACATAGTATACAAGTACAAGATTTGTAATAATTTATATCAGAATAATTTATAAGTTTACTCGTGTATAATTTAAATTAGAATTTTAAAAATCTACAATACGATAATTAAATAAACGATTTGTTCCATTTTTATCATTAAGTCTGACATGGCACCATTTAATGCGCATGTGGAAAGCACGTATACATAATCCAACACAAATATTAAACAGAGATAATATGATACCAAAAAGAAAAAAGAAAAAAAACAGACCAAGAATGTAAAGTATGTGCTTCCTACAGATATTGTTTAGAACATAGTAATTTGACAGAATAATTTACCTTTCTTCCGTTTTGACTGTCTTGGTGAAATCCCGTAACTTGATCGTTGATGCCGTGGTAATAAGATGTCCATGCTTCAATACCGAAATCTCAATGCAGGCAAAAGAAGAATGTCACAATCGAATGTAATAACAAACAATCCTAACCCACCCATGTTACTCTGATTCTTCAGCTTCCTATCAGATACATATTCGAATACAGGAATGGATACGTAGAAAGCTTTAGAATACCGTACCAGAGATTAGAACTCCATATTTCCAATACAACCAGTGTCATTCCAAGCAATCAATAATGACCATAAAAGGCAGCAAATACTGATAGTCTCAAAAAAATACCCTAAAAGCAATGAATCCTCTCCAAACAAGAAGGAATTTGCCAACTCTGATATTCTTTGAAACAAATCTAATAGGTATAGTGGGATCAGTTGAAAAAAAAGGAAGAAAAAGAAACACCAATCTACCGGTGATCACGCCTCGTAGAATTACGTTTAGAAACATGAGTTTACTTTTTAACCAATTCAACCAATTTCAACACTAAAGGAGATAAACTGATTTCCAGAAAAAAAAAACAACCTATTCGGTAACAAATTTAACAAGTTCCAACTCACCAGCACAAGTTCCTAGTTTCTGATGTGCCTTGATCAAACGGCTACAGTCTCTCCCATTTCTGTCCTTTAACAGCAGTCGTTGATTTAAAAAAGATCCTTCAGAATCCCACAATAATAAGATCTCACCTTAGACTTTACTCAAGAAAACAACTTACTGTTATACAAAAAATAAACTCATACTCCACACCATCCATAAACATCAAATTAGAAACCATAACATCTTTTTAGTTCCAAAAACTTATACCATAATTTGGTTCTCATCAGCAAAAACAACATAACATTAAATAAAACTCGATCAAAATCATACATTGCCTCACCTCAAATTAATCATGATTCATGATAAACCTCATAGCAAAGAGAACAGATTATATATAATAAAGAAGCTTTTACTATGGAATGGAAAATAAACTACAGCATGACCGAATAATAAAACCACGAAACAAGCAAAAGTAGCAATTCAAAATGCAATACCAGATCGAAATCGACAGAATATCAGTGAATATAAAAACCTGAAGTAAAACCCTTGCTATACAACAATAACCATAACATCTTTTTAATTGCTACAATAAAGAAGCTTTTTACTATGGTATGGAAATTAAACTACGGCACAACCCCGAATAATAAAACCACAATGCAAGCAAAAATGGCAATTCAAATTGCAATACCAGCCCAAAATTGACAGAATATCAGTGAAATAAAAACCTGAAGTAAAACCCTTGCTATACAACAATAATCCTAACATCTTTTAATTCCAAAAAACTCATACCATAACTCATTATCAACACAACACCATATAAACAAAATCATAGAAAATGGACTATATACAACAAGAAGCTTTGACTACAATTAAAACCCCTAAACCTGTAAAATATAGCAATTCAACTTACAGTACAAGACTGAACAACAGAAAAGCAGTAAACATAATAACCTGAAGCAATTTAGGAGTATTTCTCATCCATGGCCTCTATGTCCATCAAGTTTTCAATAGCCAATTATTTACTACAATTAGCAGAAAGACCAATATTAAACTTGATCATTACTCATTACTCCCTTACTGCAGTCTATCACTCTGGTTTCTTTGCATTTCTCCCCCATAGATCCTTTACCCTCAGCATTTTCCGCCTTTTTTTTTTTTGTCCTTCCGTTTTTCTGGTCATTCATCATTATCCTCAGAACCCATACTCGGATCAGAAATCTCAACATATACATCATTTTCATCATAAAACACTCTTGGAGCAGATTTTTTCGGGTTCTTTTGTTTTCCTTCATCCTTGTTGTTAGAGCTAGTAAACACGGGGGAAATTGGTGACCAACCGGGAAATTTACGGCCCATATTCTTACCATTCCCGGAAAATCCTAAGGGATAAAACCCCCAACAGCAGAAATATGTGTCCTTTCCGTTCAATGGCGGCGAAGGTATCACCATAGCATGGAAAGCTCTCCGGCAGTTCTTAGTCTGACACCTGAGTGTACAATCCTTGTACGCATTTGGATACTCATAGAGAACGTAACAGTACGGACATGCCGTCCAGAAAGCCGGTCCTTCTGACTCAGTAGCTTGATTAGGACGAGCCGAATTTGTTTTCTGAGTCACACTAGTTGGTGTCCTGAAAGCCGGTCCCTCTGACTCAATAGCTTCATTAGGACGAGTCGAATTTGTTTTCTGAGTCACACTAGTTGGCGTCCAGAAAGCCGGTCCCTCTGACTCAGTAGCTTCATTAGGACGAGTTAAATTGGTTTTCTGAGTCACACTAGTTGGCTCTGCCCGACTACGGTCCGTAGTAGAAGTAGGAGGAGAAGGATTAGGATTAGGAGGAGGAGAAGGAGATGCTGTGTTATTGATCTGACCCGTCCGAGTCGGCTCAGTCAGATTAAACTGAGTAGAGCTAGATGTTCCTGGCTGATTAACCTGGCTCGCCCGAATAGGCTCAGGCCGATTAATCTGGCTAGACCGTGTAGGCTCCGGCCAACTAATATGGCTCGAACCAACTGATCCTGTCTGATTAACCTGACTCGGCTCAGCTAAACCTAACTGATAAATCTGCCTCGTCCAAGCTGACTCAGCCGGCCGAGTTGACTCAGGTAGAGTATTACTTAAACCCAGCTGTCTTCCTCCTCCTAATTCCGCGTTTCCATCTTTATTATTACTCCTAGGGCTTCTCACAAATAGCGACTGCGTAACTTGCGTTTGCGTTTCCTTCTGCGGCGTTTGCATAAACAGCGTTTGCGTTTCTTTAGGCGGTGGAGTAGGTTGCGGTTGCATGAACAGCATCTGCGTTTGCGGTTGCTGTTGCTGTTGAAGCTCTGGTTGATGATGGTAATGCTGTTGATTGAACTGGCCGAGTTGATTCATCTGACTCACCGGACCAAACTGAAGAAACCTCAACTCATTATCATAAATAAGCTTCTTAGAAGGATTAGACAACACATTCCAAGCTTCAGAAACTAATCGAAACGCCTGATCTGCAAACGAAAGCGTATTCTCCGCAGGATTCAAAAGAATAGCGAGTTTCCTATACTGACTCGCCACAACTTCCATGGACTGAGTTAAAGGAATGAGTTGAAGAATCCCGTACCAGTCATGAGGATTGGCTTGTGCGGCTAAGAGAGTATCTGTCACGGCGAGGATTTGATCGGCGAGGACAGGAGCCGATTCTCGAGCTCGGATCGCGAAAGTCCTTGTCCCGTGAAAGTCACGTGACGCGAGTAGCTTCTCCGCTATGGTCAGCCACCGCTCCGCCTCCGTAGAGTTGCTGCCGTCCATTTCTCCGTCTTTCTCTCTCTAGGGTTTTCCCTCCCTTTTTTCTCTCTCTTGCTTTTTTCTGTTTGTGTGCGGGCCGGGAAATTATTTGTTTGGTGACGGAATGAACCAGACGAAAGTGGCAACTCTTTTTATTGGGTGGACGTAAAAGGACGGTTTTTCAGTTAAATTACAGCTGGTTTCCGTTAGTCTGTATGGGGATATCAAATGTTATTGTGGGTATTATTGTCATTTAAGATTCAAAAGAAACTGGAAGTGTTTTTGTTGGTGAAAAAAAAAATCGGAATTAAAACAAGAACTAATCCATATATGAATTGAACTAATTACTAATCAAATTACAATTCCATTAGTTTGTACGAGGATATTCAATGTTGTTGTGGGTATTATTGTCAATTTAAGATTCAAAAAGAAGTAGAGGTGTTTATATCAGTGCAACGATCAAATCAGGAGTCAAATCGAATCTTAGACCTCAATTTTCATGTTTAAGATTTAAACCCAGTAATTGATATTGCAACATTGTTATGTTATCTACTCAATTTAAGTATAAGGCTCATATATCTACTTTTGGTAAATAAGGCTTTGGAATTGGTAGCAAAGGCTGAAATTTCGGACCTTGAATACTTAGAATTTAAGTTTCACCATTTATAATTATAATTTCTAGCTTTTATACCCGCAACTTAAAATTATAATTTTCATGTTTGGTGAAAGTATTTTGTAGGTTTCAAAAGTAGTCCTATCGCTAAAATGTCATTTGTTTACATACATATGCTATCAGATGTGAATTTACTTTTAATTTCACAATGCTACAGTACTAACAATTAGATCTGAATTTTGAAATCTAAAAAATAAAAAAAACTAAATTCTGAATTTAAGGAATATTAAATCATTAGTATGTTGGTCAGATGTCAAACAACCATTTCGAACACATACTCATATGTAAATATGCTCAACCCAAATTATTTTTTTTTTAATTTTAAAAAATTATTATTATTATTATAAATAAATAAAAAAACATTCGAGCCAATCAAACCCAAACCGGACTTAGAAAAGAACAAATCCAAAAAAGTTTTAAAAATATCCAAACCATGACTCGATCTCGATCCGATCCATAAACACAACTAGGCTCCCAACCAAATGATTCTATGGAGTTTAATCTTTAAATAAATAAAGCTTCTAAAATTGGAAAGATCTGCTTTGCCTATTTTCATACAATGTGGAAAAAAAGCCTCTACTTTCTATTGAAAAGTTTGAAGGTTTTAACACAATTTGAAGGAAATTTTGACACGTTTAATGGGTGAAGGAAAAAAATCAGTACTTTTTTAGGTTATCAACAACCATTCATCATCTAACAGATGTACCGAAACAAACACGAATGAACGATCATTTTCTGACAAACTCTAGTGACGGTGATGGTAAGCAATGATCTTGATACAATACAACAATGCTGAGAGCAAAGATATGGTGGTGGGCACAAACCTGCCGGGGAAGGATCATCATCTTCGTAGTAGTAGTGCCAAAATAATAAGCTGAAGAAACCGGAGATACGTATGGTGCACGAAAAGAACTCAAGATTTGGCATCTTGGGGCTTGCCGGTTATTAGGTTTCTCAACTTTCTGTCGTGGTTTAACATGGCGCTTACACCCTCAACTACTAAGACAATCTGCAAAATAAGGTCAAAGTAAGGGGCATAATCATGTCTTCATATCCTCGAAAACAAAAACTCTCCAACTACCATGGAGTTCCTTGTATTAGAAATTAAATTAAATAAACAAATAAATCCTTGTACATTAGACTAAAGAGTAAATTGATTATTCCTATTAAAATATTTTCATCCATTTCTACAGTTAAAATTTAACATAGCTAACAGAAAAACTAGACAGTTACACTGACATGCCACATGTACCTCATTCTAACGGAGCCCAATCTTTAATAGTAAAAATGGACGAAATCTTTAACAAAAGAATCAATTTGCTCTTTGATCTAACATAGAGAGATTAATTTACTCATTTTTTTTTAGTACATGGAGAAAAACGCAATCTGACTTCTAATACAAATACCTGCATTATACTTTTATCGACTAAATTACACTTTCGAATGCCATTTGAAATATCGTCCATATATAACAAGAAAGCTAATTTGTTGACATTGGAATTTCATTTTCGACAACTCATAGCAAGTTACAGATAAAAAAACAATGAATCAAAAATAGAAGTAACTCACCTGCAAGCAAGCATAAACCATAGCTGTCGCGAAGTAGAAGTTTGCATTGCCTGTGCCCTGTAAATTTCAGTACGTCAATAGCAGTCCTAAGCTACATTACTCAGACTTGTGTAAGCGTTGGATAAGGGTATGTGTCCTATGTGTATTTTCATTTGGAGAGCCTTTGGAGGGTCATATCCCATACCCATGTCCGAGAATATGTCAAGCACAGATTTCAAACATGGGTACTTAATGAAAAATAAAGAGTCAGAGCAACATAGATACTAAAGAATTAAGAAGAGATGTACCCTCCATATCCATAGGTTGTGCATGACAGGGCTAAGAAGAGAAACCCCGACATATCCACAGAAGAGGAAGAGAGAAAATTGCATATCTGTAAGGAAGAGATAAGGCTTAAAATACGAAACAATGATAATTTTCATTCAATATCGGAAAAGATTCTATTAACTTGCCTGCTAATTCGTTAACAAACCAACCCAATAAACCCAAGTACAGTGCTGAATCTCCAACCTAATTGATATTAAAGCACAAAAGATTAGGGAATAACCAATCTGGTTTGTCATATTAAATAAACCAAGTTCTCATGAATAGGAAAAATAAGGTTACAGAAAGAAAATGACAGTGTACAAGCCACAATTTCCCCACAGTTACTTACTACATGCATAGGTGATGCGATGTGAACCAAGACAAGCAATATTTAGAGCTCATCTCGAGTAAACTTACATCATTGAAGCTAGTGCATTCAAACTAGAATATAATGTCAATAAAGTATGGCAACATTCGACCAACATTGAAGGATGCTTTTGGTTTTGGATATTTAAATAATATTCGTGCTCAAGGAGGGTGGCACAGGCAGTCATGTTTCCAACTTCTGACATTGCCAATTAAGGCACGAGTGACATATTTACTCACTCGATGTGGATTTTATCCAAGATACTATCTGCTACAGCAATCATCATTTAACCAAGTGCATTACAAGCATCTAGCGAAAACAAAATAAGTGCACTTCATCGTCTACCCTAATTCAAGGAACTACTTGATTGCACCAACTATATTATTATTTAGCTCATGTCGCATGTATGGGTAGTACATAACTAAAATCACAAGTTGATGGTGTTGCATGTCAAAATTTCATAAAATTGTTACGAAGAAAAACAGTAAAAGTAGAACAGCCAAAAAGATATAGTGAGAACTTACTGATGGATAGGACTTGAGCATGGAACATATGGCAACGTATACAAAAGCTAAGTAGCAGGGCCGGTGTCGAAGCCGAATGGCTAATGGCAATATCATAAATAAAATATTGACATGGAAAACTATCAAAAAGAAGTTCCTGAAAAATTCAAAAACTTCAGCAAAGAAGTACCTGCCACAACATATCAGGGACATGAGATTGTAAGTTGTGATCAACTTAAGCTGTGTATCCCAAAGATAAATTTGAACTCACCATAAGACACCGATATTTGGAGACAAATCTTCCACGGTGAGGATGAATCCATATGTACTACAAGACCAGCCACACATAATGAACAGTCAAAATCTTTTATATGGCAATCTAGTTTGAGTTATAAGCAATAAAATGCCAAATGACATAATTGGTACCTTTTAAACATCTCCCATAGACCACCAAACTGTTTCAAAGAAATGCCACACAGAACCAACACATAGACTGACCACAGAAAAGCCCAAAATGCAAAATGAATGATTGGTCCCCATGAGAAACGAGGAGGGAGCTTCGACTGATTCAACACTTCTTTTTGTTGGTGCCTTTGCAGAAACAATTTCCTAGGAGGAGAATCTGGACCACATCCTAATAAAAAGATCACCTGTGAGAAAACTGAACAATGAATATACGTCTTGGAGATTTTGTTATGTTGAGGAAACTGAACAAAGAAATTTGAAAACTATCCCGAGCATGTTAAGCAATCCTATGGATACAGATAGGTATAACAAAAACAAAGATGTACCGGAATTATCAGAATAGCAGGATAAAGAGACAAATGAGTTGCAATGACCCACCCAAAAGCCGCCAAGGGAATAAGTCCTGCAGTCCATAAAGATCATTATTCAGTAGCAAATTATGCAAGAAGAGTACAAAATACACACTAAATCCATATGTATGTTAATAGTTGCTAATCCCAATTCACAATTTCACAGAAAAATTTCAACAAATGATGATCCAAAAGTAACCATGTGTAATAATTTCCATTTGTAGCGACACTAAAATGTAGCAGCACACATATAAACACTGTTTCAACAAATAGATACAAGCTGGAAACATCTCCAAAACAAACGAAATGTTGCCCAGGCTTCACTCTGTCCCTCAAGTAACATTTAACATTCTGCTGCATCTCAACCCTGCCACTTATGTGCATTTTTGGTTACCCTTAATTAAAATGAACTGTTGATTATTTGAAACACTTATTGTGAAAGTAGGTTATCATAAAAAATGTAAATTTGTATGATGTATATCTATTCCATATGCTAAAAATTTTGAGGATGCTTGCGTCAGACACTCCAAATGCATGTAGATACTTGATATCCATCCATTTTTAACTCAAGATTAAAGCTTGTGATTAACAAATCAGGTAGCATAAGGATATGAGATGGGAACAATGAACAGAAGTTGTAGCAGAAACAGATATAAAGGGTTTTAACCACCATAAGAATGAACTCTCAATTCATTGGTTTACAAGCATTCAAGAGATTAGTAGATATGAATTTATTTCTCAAGAACAAAGTGACAAATTCAACGAAGAAACAGAAGAAGAAATCAAGACAAAGTAGAATAGTGTTCAAAGAAAACACACACATACACATAGAAGCACAGTAATCAACTATCAGGAAGGACATTGCGGCCTTTTAGAAATCTCTTACGTGAACATGCTCCATAAAGGCACAGAATAACAGCCATATTTTCAATTGGTGATGTCGACAAGCCCACACATGCAACTATCGTGAAAGGATTACATAGGTAGATAAGAGCTGCAATATCTCCCGAAAAGAGGAACTCTGGTTGAAAAACAATAACTAAGTTCATCAGCTTCAGACAAGAAAAAAAAGAGAGGAAGTAGACATACATTTAACTATAATTTTCACATTCTGAAGAATTTACCTGAAACTTCTATTTGTTTAACAAGGTGTAATGATTCCAAACTACGAAGATAAGCAAGCCGAAGATTTTGCCCAGTAGCACGAATAAGCATTGCACTAACAACATCTGCAATCACAGAAACCAAACTGTATCCAAAAATGTGTAGGTATTAACTACCTGAGCAAACAAATACACAATTTTTATTAAGAAACAACAATGGCCATACTCCAAAGGTCCACTAAAGAATTTATCAACATTTTGCCTTAAAACACATCAAAATTATCACTAACGCAAATAACAGAAAAGATTTTACCTGTACAAAAGATGATTTGGCTGTCCTTCAATTCTGAACCACCCAAAAAATAAAAATAAAACCCCAAATTACTAAAATCAATAAGAACTGTAAATTAAAAAAAAAAAGAAGATTAGAGTCAGACAATGAGCTGAATGACACCTATTAATGGTGAGAGGACCAAGAAGAGACAATAACAAAGGTGAACCATGGTACATAGATCCTGAAAAACATAAACCCAGAAAAAAAAATCAAGTACATTTCTAATTTTTTATCGAATTAATATGAAATGTTGAACAAACCTGCATAAGGAGACATAGACGACTGTTTTAACCAGTAACCTTCAGCCACTGCACCCAAAAAATTCAAAATAAAGGGGGGAAATTAAGCTAAAAAGAAGAGGGAATTTGATTTTTTTATAGTGAATGAAAAAAAAAAAAAGAGGATGATTACGGCGGCGGAAGCTGGTGAGCGGAGTGGAAACTTCGGGACGAGAAGATAAATTGAGGTTTTTGGGGAAGTAAATTAGAATCAATCTGAAGATGATCGAAGCTATCACCCAATTCCAAAACGAAAACGATCCTATTTTCTTCTTCACTTTCTCCATTTTTCCTTTTTCTTTTTCTTTATGATTGATTGAATTGATTTCAGAGTGAAGAGAGAACTGGGCTCGATGCTCGAAGATGAAGATCACGACACACACAAAAAAAGGGTAACTGGGAATTTGCCGGATCTCAGTGAAAACGTGGTTTAGAACGACGACGACGCCGTAGCAGATTTGATTTTTTGAAGGGTTTTTGATCTTTGGGTTAATAACCTATATGAAAATTTTGGGTCAATAAACCATGGCCCAAATTCTTTACTATTCAAATGAAATTAGATCCGCCATTGATTTCTTCCTTAATTTTCATTTCAATGCACTGAAATTAAATAATAATAAAAAGTAAATTTATCATAGACAGCTTGTACTAGTAGTCGGATTGAATTTTGTCTCCCCTATTAAAAATATAAGCAGATTAGTTCATATATATATATATATATATATATATATTAGATCAAAGAGTAAACGAGTTATTCTACAAATAATTTTGTCGATTTTTATTATTAAATATTGATGCCAACAATGGTATAACCAAAGAGGCATGCAAGGGCATTGGTCTCTCCTTGACTAAATGGAAATTTTATTTTATAACCCTTCCCAAAATTGAATAATTCAATATTATCTTTTTTAAACCTTTGATTAAATAGAAGTTTAAAATTTTAGCTCTTTTAAAAATTTAATAATTTAATTTAAACATTTTTAATAAAAGATTTTTAGCTTCCCTTCCTCAAATTAAAAAATAATTATTTTAGCCCTTTTAGTTCATCAACTTCCATGATATTTTTATTAAAAATAATTTTGTATAAGAAATTATACACATGAGTACGAGTGTGACGATCAACTAGATTTTTATTTCCTTTTAGTTACGGAAGGTTGAATTTGTTTATTTGCTCTTTAATTGAATATATTATTTAAATTGAATAATAATAGTAAATATCCAAATTTTTAGTAAAAATTGTTTTTCAAGATTTTAGTATTTATAAAAATAGGTGGAACTTGAACTTGAGTTGTTAGTGTATCACCAAGTGATCTGTAAAATTAGATCGAGTATTACATTTATAACCAATAGTATTGCCCATCTTAACAAACATATTTTTTGGGAAGAAAGTAATGATTTTCTATCAAATCGTATTAGAGCGATCATTGACTGTTTGATTTCACGTGAAGTGCTCCGACAAGTTGGTTAGCTAATTGTTCTTTGTCCAATTTTTCGTTTTATATTTTGTATTAATTTGTAATAATACTAAGTTGTAATTTTAATTGCTGGAATTATATTTGCACCTATACCATCTTTTATTTGTTAATAAGTTCTTTTTTTAAAAAAAAAAACTGCACAAATGTCTAGGGGCAAGTAGTAAAACACTTTCAATTGTTTTGCATAGATTAAAAATAGAATCTTTAACTCCTTTTTTAAAAAAAAAATTACATGTAGAAATACAATTACAAGCCATGTAAATCCAAAATCAACTATAATTAGAAACATAATTGAATCATTTGATGCACAGGATTTATGCAAAGTGAGTCAAAGCTTGAGCATCAAAGGCCTCATGGGCGCAATCACATTTATAATTATAATCAATATTTACAACCATAATTAATATTAAAGTGTACGATAATCGAGATATTTTCGAATAACACGTTAGTACTTGATCATGACAATGAGTTGTTGAATGGATGTAGTCCATAAGTGGGTTCAATAGTAAAAACTGAAAAAGGAAAAGGTTTTCTGGAATATTAATTGAAAATTTTCAACTACTCCAATTCAACCGCAACTTTACCAGATTCAGTATAGAAACATTTTATATTTAAAATAATGAAGTTAAAAATCCAAAATCAGCAAAAAGATTTAATCCAAACTAACTTACCTGAAATATCATTGTCCAATAGTCATATGTCCAGTTAATAATTGAACCATAATATCACGAGGTTGATGCTTTTAAGCACTTTTGAGTCTTATAAATGGAAACACAATTTTACCAACAATAAAACAATACTCAACATTTGACTAGTGAATTAATACAAACTCAATGAACATTGTAAATATTCCCATTAGATTGAATCCAGAAAACCAAATCATTTGTAACATGAAAATCCATATCAGTAAAACATAGGAAAGTTGCATATATACAAAACAAAAACTAGGCTTGTAGATATAATGTCCCATCGCCAGCTGAGAATCCGAATCAAGCACAAAAAGGCAAGCAGATGAAAACATACTCCAACAACCTCATTCCACCTCAAACTCAACTTTGAATCCTAAATTTCCCAACTCCAACCGAATTGAAGCTACTACTCATTCCAACTCAATCCAAACTCTTAAGTAGTTTCAAGCCAACCAAACCCCAACTCAAACCAAGCTTTGAAGATCAAGCCCTGGTTTCCGTCCTCTAAGATGCTTGAATTCAACTCGATCAAACCCTAATTCTCGACTACTTGGATTGAAACGCAAAATCCATGTTACTCAGATTCATGTGCAAAGTCAAGGACTATGTCCAACACAAGCACAAATTCATTTCATACTAAACATTTTTATGTATCCAAATACATTATCCTATACCTACATCCATCCAAATATGCACAAGCACCAAGTTTCTTAAGATTAAAAGAAAAACCAAGAGTCGAAATAAAATTAAATACAACCAGCATCAAATTTATAAAACAATTGCATTTAAGCCGATTGACATAGTCATAGATCACATGACTACCACCCAACGAATCAATCAAGAAGCAAAATATTTAAAATTGTAAATGCCTCTCTATTGATGCTGAAAGATCTCAAGTTTTAGGGTTTTAAGCATACAAAGTACTTTATAATCCCAACCCCCCCCCCTAACTAAATATTTTTAGCTACAAAAATATCTTTCTTCTACCAAATTTTTCATTAGATTTTGCCAAAAAAACCCACAAATTCAATCATTCATTCTCTAGCAATGATGACCCCCATTTTCCATTTTCATCTGTTTCTTTCCTCTAAAGGGAGTAACAACCATTACAACTCACACAATACACTTAAAAAACAACCCACCCTGTACATCAACAAAAGATAAAAAGAAGAAAAAGGGTTCATACATTCAACATTTAATACACTGAAAATCCACATCTAAACTTTTTTAATTTGTTAGCAATGTTAGTAAATCTACCTCATCTATAATCTCCACTTGGATTGCCCCTCAAAATCTCAGCTGTCAAGCTTCGAAACATGTAACTCGTGCCTTTATGACCGAGCATCATCAGCATCAGAATCACTCCCCGAAGAACTCCCAGAATCGGAACCTGCAATAACAACAATCACTCTCTTGTGCAATTTCGGCCCATCATTCCGAAATATGGAATTGAGTTGGGTAATCATACCACTTGACGAGGATGAACCACTGCTTGAACTGCTGGAGCTGCTTGAACTGCTACTGGCACGGTCATTATCTTTCTCGATCTCCACAGGAGGAAAAGTGCTCATTGGCATTTCATCCCCGATGTCAACATCTTCATCACCGGCATCACCTTTCTTTGGCTTCTTCATCTCCATTGCAACATCCATCTTCTCCACAGTTGTTTCTCTCTGTAATTTACATCATTCTCTAATTAATGTACAAATACAAATCATCAAATTCATATAAAGCAATCACAATATGGTTAGCGCTTACCCTATTGCTGTCATTAGATGCAACATTGTTTGCCATCAAAGCTTGTCGCTTGATCTTGCTGACCATCTTCTTATAATTAGTTACAAACCGATCCAACTCCCACAGTGTCTCTGTATCCATTGCCTCGATATCGAGCTCAATCTCATCCCCATCTTGCCTCAAATGCCCGTTCCTTTTCCTTATAATATGAACAACATTATCCATCTTCTCCTGTGGTAAGCTCTGCAATCCAATCCCCAACTTTTGCTTCTCCTCCATTGTCATTTCCCTCTTGTTTGGATCCTTAGCTTTCGGCTTTGGCAGCTTCACTGGCTTAACCGGTGGAGGCCTCACCGGAGACGCCATCCTTTCTGGCGGCTGCAACTGCATCTGCGATGCTGGTGCATTCTGGTTCGAAACGAAGCCCGAAACCCCTCCAATTTTATCAGATCTTGACGCAATGTTAATGGAATCTTCCTTATCAATTTCCCAATCTTTCTTCATTCTCCCAGCTTCCCCGTGATCCCAAGAACTTGCTTGTAACTCTTCCTCGTAATAATTCATTTCTTGTGGATCTTCTTGCTCTTCCAATTTCAAACCCAAAGGGCGGAACAATTCCTCGAATCTCGCAAGAAGCTGCTCAGCCAACGCATAAACCTCATGCCCTTTTGGATTATACAACATGGCATTATTGAAAGTCAGCCTTACATCAGCTGCGAAATCCAGTGGAGACCCATAAAAGTTCTTCGCCAGCCTCGATTTAACAGTGCCCAGATCCATGGGGTTCTTGATTATAGCATAATAATCATGAAGCCCCAACCCAACGACATCCACCGGTGAATTGAAGATATACCCATGCTTGTGCTTCATCAATTTGCTCAAGATTTGAGAACAATTCTTCATCAAATGAGCTCTAGAAGCTTTCCCGTTCTCTTGAGGGTTCAATCTCTTCAATTCTTTGCTGAAATTTGGGGGTAAAGGCCGTTTGTTGCCAGAAATGTTCTTTTTGGGCAAGGGTTTCTTCGTGGAGCTGAATCTAGCGTGAAAATCATTTGATTGGATTCGATTCTTAAATTCACGAATCTGCTCCAACTCGGAAATCAATCGATTCTTCAGATCAATCAACTCCTTCCTCGTAAATGAGCTGATGGGGAAGCTAACATAAGCTCCGGAGCTGAAATCGTTTATTTTCCGATTAATCGACGACGCATCATCAGAGGCCGCAGATTGAGCCACGGCAGGGGGATCATCAACGACATGGCCTCCAACGTCATCAAGTTGCGCGAATTGACGGTAGATATGACGTTTCTTGTTGAATTTAGGGTTAGGGTTTGGTTTTTTCGCTGTAAAGGGAACTTTGCCCATGAAATCGACAACACTGTTCTTCGGCTGTGGTGGCCAATTTGACTCACTTCGATTCGCCAACACTGCCAACGCCATTAAATTCCCGAAAGCCGGTAGGGTTCCGGCGAGGGTTTCCCAATTGGGACCCGAAAACTAAAAACATGAAATCGACCAAGCGCGGCCTCCACGTGCCAATTAACCAATGCAACCAAGAATTTAACAAAGGAAAAATTTCAAAAATATAGTTTCTTTTCTTTTAATAATCTAAAAGTAAAAAGACTAGGGTTTCAAATCTAACCCCTTTCGAATCGATAGAGCGAGGAACAATCGAAGGATAGGGTCGCTTCTTAAAGGCAATGAGATCTGCCCGTTTGAGTTTCGGGCAGTATTTTGACCGTTAGATGGAGTTTCATTTTTTATCCAACGGCTGTTGGTGATTTGGAAGGTGAGGAGAAGGCTGGCCATGTGATCTGGCATGGACGGTGTAGATGGGAAAGTAGGAACACGTGTAAAAAGGAGAGTCCGTTGATGTGGATCGTATATTTTGGGTTTAGTTTTGGGGTGAATTTGGGGTGCATGTGGCGTGAAACTTAGGGTTTTTCATATGGGGTGCGGGGCCCACAGGGGTGATGATGTGGATTAAAAGCCGAATTTTGGTGGTCCGGCTCAAGCCGGAAGCCGCACTTTGGCATGTGTGTTCCGCACGTGGGGATTTTGACACTGTAGTACTGTAATAGTTGTGTAAACTACAGTAGTGACTCAGTTATGGTTATTTTCTTTTTTGGTCATCCAACTATTAGTTTCTTTTTTGGTCATCCAACTATGAAAAGTTACAAAATGATCATTCAACTATTTAAATTTGTTTTTTTATGACCCAGCTATCTTAGACTTTTTGGTGTTTTCACTTTTACGTTCTCACGATGATGATCAAAAAAGACAAATTGAATTGTTGGGCGACTATTTTGTAACTTTTTTCATAGTTGGGTGACCAAAATAGAAATTTACTAATAGTTAGGTGACTATTTTATAACTCTTCATAGTTAGGTGACCTCAACTGTAGTTTACTCGATAGTTTAAAAAGGTTAAATTATGTTATTAGTCTCTATATTCTTTGAAAGTTGTGGATTTAAATATGTATATAGTGAGATTTAAACCAGCGCCAATTAGATTAGTAAAACATTAAATTCACCACTCAATCAAAGTCTCATTTTCATGTACTTTATGGATTTTTATTTTAATATGCACAGTTTATTATCTTTATCAGTTGTATATATTAATAATGTATTTGATTGAGTTTGTGTCATAACTTAACTTGATATTGACTTAAGATTGATAACAACAAAATGATAAATAATTTAATATTATTTTTTTAATTTTAATATTGTGCATATTTCATGTGTTATTACTATCAATTAGTTTCAAACAATTTGTTTCATTATTTATTGTATGTTGTTTTTAAACACATATTTTATCCTAAATTTGTGGTTTCCACACGCATACATACGTGATAGGATTTATATTAATAAAGTTGTTAATGGAGTTTGTGTCACAAGTCAACTCGACACTAACCACAATTGATGACAACGCCATGATAAATAATTATAATGCATTTATTATTATTAATACGGTGCATTTATGTGTAAAAATTTCATTATATTTACAATTTAATTTTTTTTTTATTTTTGTCGTACACATTTCATATATTGTTATAATTATTTAGTTCAAAACTTTATGTATAATTATTTATTGTATCACATTTGTGCTTTAAATCCGTAGTTTCCACACGTGATAGAATTTCTCGTTTTTTTTTCTAGGGTATTCACTAAAGCAAGTCCAGTGATTAATCCTCCACGTTTTGCAGGCCCATCAAGGGATAGATATTGACCACGAATTATAAAGCCGCTCCATACTAAATATGAAAATTTTTTATTTTTTATTATATCTTTTAAAAATTTTATGGTGTTATAATATTTTTTTTAATTTTTAATTATTTTGTAACAGTTGGAACTAATGGCTCCCAACGGACATAAATTTATTTATTTTTAACAATTTTATAATTTTAAAAGATAAATATATAAAGATAAAATAATAATAATGAAAATACAGGAGACAAGGCAAGACACTTAAGTAACTACTCCATACTCTATTAAAAAAATTTTAAATCGTTATTTGAGATCTGAACTTAAAAATAAATCTTATATTAAAGTTTGAATTTGTTTTTTAATTCAATTTAGTCCATGAATTTGGTAATTATTCATATATTGAGGCTTGAACTTTTTTTTGTCTAAGTTAATCTTTGATCTAGTCAATTGATTCCATATTGGGATTTGAACCCAACAATTATTTCCACGTGAAGCCTAATCTTTAGAGCTTTCAAGAAAACATCAAACTCTGATATAGAAACAATTGTCAAGTTCAGAGATTAACTTAAAGAAAAAATCAAGCCCCAATATAAAATTAGTTGTAAAATTCAAACCCTAAAAAAACTCAACTTGATAGTAGAGGCAAGGGTTATTTATGTGGATTTTTTTTTGAACAAATTCGTTATAAGTTCTAATCATATCTACTCTTTTTGACATAATGTTTAGAATTACCCATAATCTCTTCCCAACCCATAAATAAAAGAATAATGCGTTTCAACGCACTCAAACTTATGTACTCATGTATTAAAAATAATACCTATACCAATCTAGTTAGTACTCCATCACGTGATTTTTAAAGTCTTGGAAAGAGAAAAGCTTAGAAAGAGGGAGAGAAAATAGAGATGTTACCGCAAATGCCGAATGCGCGAAGTAAAAAGGCCGTAAAATATGGTAATAAAATGGGCTTTTGTTCGGCAATACCTTGGGTTTTTTTTGGTAATGAGCCAAAATCATGTGGAGATATTAGTTTCTTTAATGGGCTAAAACTGGAGTTTTATTTTTAAGTCCTCAACATTATTTTAATTGGAAAATTACAGAAAAAACAATTTTTCTATAAAGCAATAAATATTAGGATAAACTACATTCAAGGTTGCTAAAATATTAGTAAAGTTACATTTTGGTAATTTAACTTTAAAAAGTTACAAAATTGCCACTTAACTGTTCTAAAGTTTTCGTTTAAGTCATTGAGTTGTTAAAATCATTATTATTAAGAGTGAGCGTTTGATAGAATCGAGTGAAAAAATTTCGAGTTGACGAGTCTCATTTTATCATCCTAACTCAATTTAATTTTATTTGGAATAAGAGAAAAAAAACAAGATACTTTAGTATGATAAGGTTTACCTATTTAGTCCACAAAATTATTATTTTGGAATTTTTTAACTTTTTATATATTATTTAGAATTTTTATTTTTTTATAAATATTTTGAATTTTTTAAAACCATTTTGATTTTTTTATATAATTTTTGTTGATAGAAATCAATTTGCTCATTTTTTATATTTATAGGGAGCAAAGGATATTTACACAAAATTGTTATTCGAGTTATTCAAATTGTAAAATTCAACTCGAGTCGAACTCGAAAAACTGAATTACTTATTTATTTTCATGAAACACTTTTGAACTTTACAAATTTATTAACCAAAATCCAAATGACTTTTTTCTTCGATATTTGACATTGATTGTCAGATCGACTTGGACCTAAGGTAAAGTATGTTCTTCCACTCGTCAATAGGTGTTGATCCATCATATCAATCGTCAAATTATCGCTTGAAGCTTGTTAGCCAGACTTTTTTTTAATGAAAAAAACTTAACAACTCAGTGACTTAAAGAAAAACATTCGAATAGTTCTATGACTTAATAAAAATTTTCAAATACTTCAGTGACCATTTTATAACTTTTTGAAGTTGCATGACCAAAACGTAAACTTATTAATAGTTTAGTGACCTTGGTGTAGTTTACCCTTTTATATTTAAGTCCTTAACATTAATTTGATTGGAAAATTTCGAAAAAAAAGTTTTTTTTCATAAAAAAATTATTAAAATAATGCTTTTATATTTTCTATATTTTTATATAAAATCTATAAAAATTAATTTATACTCATAATAATAACTACACATTATAAGACTTAAATTTAAGATACTATAATATTTATGCCTCAATTTTATCGTTTCAACTAAAATCTCATTTTTTTATCTCAAATTAAAAAATATATTTTTTTATAGAAATTTCTTCACTTATATTATAATCCAACCCATAAACTTATTTTTACTATTAATGAATTAATAAAATATAAAAAAAATATCTATATATTTTAATTACTACAATAATTTTAGTCAATATCAACCATCCTAAATTAAAATTTCCATTGTTTAAAACTTAAAACATATTGTTAATACCCAAAATATAGAGGGGCTTAAAAGATAAAATAGCATAAATGCTCAATCAATGAGCAAATTAGCCCATCACTATATCTTTAAAATATAAAAATGGGCTCATTCAACCACAATGGAGCAGGGCGGGGCTGATGTTATTAAATTCTACTATATGTGTTACTTTACTATAGATGTATAATATTGAAAATCAATACTACCTCTATGGATGTTGAATGCATCTATCTTCGCCTCACCCCGCTCAATCTCATCCCACTCCATTTCAGTTTAATTTTTGTTACTTATCTTTAATATTTTTAATATTTTAAATGCAAGTAAATATTTAAACATATTTCTTCAAAAACATAAAACATATGATTTTTTTATAGCACACTATTACATTTTTACCCTTTCGATAATTATATATATACAATGATAAAATGATAATTTCATATAGTGGAGCGGGGCGAGGTGGAGTAAGCTTTTGCCATAACTGCTCCATACCCATTGTCCAAAAAAAAAAATCACTAAGTCTCGCCCCACATCCACTTTTTAAAAGAAAAAGTTCACCCCACTCGAAATGGGTTCAGAATCTATGGGACGATTCGGATTTTACTATTCCAAGTTGAATCTGGGCACCAACCCAAATAGATATTGGCAAGTGTCACGTAGCCTATAAATGATTACTCCCACTACATTAATCAAATATGATAAACAATCATTTTCCGTTACGGTAAAGTATCTAAGAGGGCCTTGTATTACAGAGACTTGATCAAATTAGTCCCTCCATTATTAAATAGTTTAATTTAGTCCCTCAATCATTAAAATTTCGACCCCTTTTAGTACACCTTAACCCGACCTACAAAATCGACATCAACCAATATAAAATCAAAGGGATAACCCACTCCTCCCCTTGGAATTCGTATTCAAATTGATAAGAACATAAATACACAATCTTCTCAATCATAAAGAGACGTATTAATTGTAAGTCTTAACAAACGGACCACATGCTAAAAAGATTAGCTGAGCTCATGCATGATTTTTCCAACACAGACATGAGTGGTATCAAATTGCTTACTACAAGTCAACAACATGTTCACTTCCAACATATACGACAACAATGTCCTAATTTGATGTAACCCTTTCGGTTGTATACTTTGTATTTTAGTTACCCATTTTTCTATTTATATAAGCAAACTCTATATCTCAATCCATGAGGGTTGCAGCACCTTCAGAAATACAAGAAATTAGATGGCTGGTTCAGGACATGAAAACGGCGTCGTTCCAATCCTACCGGCGGACAACCTTACCGTTTTCGAGGTTTCGAAGAAACCCAAGAAGAACAAGTTTGCTCTTGGTTGTGCCATGCTTGCTTCTTTAACATCCATGTTACTCGGTTATGGTAAATCACTATTCCATTTTTAAGTTTTTTTTTTTTTTGGTAAACTACACCCAAGTCAATAAACTATTAGTGATTTTATATTTTGGTCCTTAACTTAAGAAAGTTACAAAATGTTCATTGAACTATTCAAAAATTTTCATTTAAGTACTTGAGCTATTTGAAAGTTTTTATTTAAATCACTAGGTTGTTAAGACGATTTAATGATCGGTATGATAGATCAATACTCATTAATGAGTAGAAGAACATACATTAGATCCAAGTTGATTTGAAGATTAGTATCAAAGATCTAAAAGAAAACTATTTAGATTTTGGTTCGCAAATTCATGTAGTCAAAATTGTTTTACTAAAAAAACTTAATTTTGGATTAGTGAGTTTCGAATAGTTTAATGATTATTTTGGAACTTTTTTAGAATTTAGTGACCAAAACATAAACTTATTAATAGTTTAGTGACATTGAATGTAATTTACCCTTGTTATTTCATTCTTAATTTATATTTATATATATATATATGTATGATATAGATATTGGGGTGATGAGTGGAGCTATAATATTCATAAAGAAGGATTTGAAAATCAGCGACGTTCAAATTGAAATCCTCGTCGGTGTACTCAACTTGTATTGCCTAGTTGGTTCGATCGTCGCTGGAAACATAGCCGACTGGATCGGTCGTCGTTACACCATCGTGTTGGCCAACGTCATTATCTTCGTGGGATCTCTTTTCATGGGCTTCTCCGTCAATTATGCTTTCCTTATGGTCGGCCGTTTCATCGCCGGGATTGGCGTCGGCTTTGCCATCATGGGTGCTGTTCTTTATAATGCTGAGATCTCCCCCGCTTCTTCCCGTGGTTTCCTCACTTCGTTCCCAGAGGTAACAATTTGATTAATTTTCTAAATTAAGATTATAATTTATAGTTGCAATATTTTTTCTATAATACTTAAACTTGACAACTAGGTCCGTTTTGGTACATAAACTTGAAAAATATAAAAGTTTATTGATGTGATACAATCTTGAAGTGTTACATTCAGTGTTTAATAACCGAATTGGTGGTTAATATGTCAAATCACCGGTTATTGATTCAACTAGTTCAATTGTCAGACCAACAATAATTAAATAAAACAATTAAACCAATTCAACTTTTGATTTTTATTTCAATTTTCAATTTTTACTAATTTCAAACAATTTCTGGGTCAATTTATTCAACTCATTTATTTGTATTGTTATATCGATTAGTTATTGGTCTGTTTACTCCGGTCATATTTCAATAACACTAGTCACATCATCAAATATTGACAGAAATCTAAGTTTAGCTACCGAAATAGATCTAGTTGCAAGGTTCAAGAATGAAAGGGACCTAGATACAATTATTCCTTTATAATTAAGAATTTTTTTTAATGTTTGTAGGTGTGTATTAATGTGGGGATATTATTAGGCTATGTTTCAAACTATGCATTTTCAAAGCTACCGACGAGGATAGGTTGGCGGTTAATGCTCGGCGCCGGGGCCACCCCATCAATTTTCTTAGTTTTCGCCGTTCTAGCCATGCCGGAGTCACCACGTTGGTTAGTCATGCAAGGTAAACTCGGCCAAGCCAAGGTAGTACTTGAAAAAACCCTCGACACCAAAGAAGAAGCTCAGCTCCGGCTCAACGACATCAAAGAAGCCGCCGGAATCCCTCAAGATTCCACCGGCGACGTCGTCGTTGTCCAAAAACAAACCAACTCAAACGGGGTATGGAGAGAATTACTTTTACACCCTACACCCACCGTCAAACACATTTTGATTTGCACCGTCGGAATTCATTTCTTCCAACAATCGTCCGGCGTTGACGCCGTCGTATTATACAGTCCAAGAATTTTCGAAAAAGCCGGCATCACATCATCAAACGAACAGTTACTCACAACAGTAGCCGTCGGAATTTGTAAAACGATCTTCATTTTGGTAGCTACGTTTTTGCTTGACAAAAGTGGCCGCCGTGCTTTGCTCTTGATTAGTACCGGCGGCATGGTGGTGTCGTTAGCGACGTTAGGGTTTTCTTTAACTATCATCAACCATTCTGAAGCGAAATTAACATGGGCTATAGCGTTATGTATAACAATGGTTTTGTCTTTCGTAGCGTTTTTCGCCATCGGAATGGGACCCATCGCCGGGATTTACACGTCGGAGATTTTCCCTTTGAAGCTTCGTGCTCAAGGAATTAGTTTAGGAGTGGCAGTGAATAGGGTGACGAGTGGGATCATTTCCATGACTTTCCTTTCGTTATACCAAGCGATTACCATCGGCGGTGCTTTTTTTTTATTCGCTGGCATCGCCGCCGTTGGATGGTTATTTTTCAATATATGTTTGCCGGAGACACGAGGGAAAACATTGGAGGAAACTGAACGGCTTTTTGGTAATTTGGTAGGTTGGAGGGAGGTGGATAAGAAGATGAAGGAAGATAATACTAAAGGAACCACTCATGGCCAAGAAGGTAGTGAAGGATAGTGGAAGGATTAGTTTTCATAGATTAACATTTGAAAACAAAAATAGAATAAAATTTTAATTTGGTTAAATTTTGATATTAGTCCTTCTACTTTACAAAAATCATGAATTTAATCTTTATACTTTAATGGTTAAATTCTGTTGTTAGTCTCTATACTTCGTGAAAGTTATAGATTCTGATGTTGATAATAATAAAATATTTGTTTTATATTAAAAAACAAGGAAGTATTGCCCCTTTGGTAGTGGTGGAGAAGGAGAAGACTCACGGCCAACAATTTAGAATGATGAAAGAAAAAAAAATTGTGTCAAAAACCTTATTCAGATGCCATGAGAAGAATAGAGTAACCTCTTAAATTTTATTGAGATCTTAGTTACGTAGGAGTCTAATTCCTAAAAGATAATATACCATGGTTATCAAATGAGTATTTTTATTATTACTTCAAAACGTCACACCAACAAACTTAACGAAAAAATTAATGATGTTAACAATTGGATCTGAATTTTAAAATTTGAAAAGTAGAGGGACTAGAAATAAATATACAAATAGTAAATTCTAAATTTGTGAAGAGTACAAAGATCTATAGTATATTTTAACCAAAATTAATCTGAAAATTGAGGGATTAATTTTTTAAAAAATAAAAATATAGTCTAAATTAAAATTTTATGAAGAATATAGGAATCTATGACATATTTTATCTAAAATTAATAAATTTTTTTGTCAAAACCAAAAGTACTTACAGTCAATAATAGAGAATAATGGCCACTTATGAGGAGTATTCTTTGAACAGGTAAACGATTTACCATGAAATTTACTGCAATTCCATTAGAGCCAATCATTATGGACAAAGTGAGCAATATTTTAGCGATATCTTATCCTTCAATGGTAACATCATTCATTTTCTTAGATGCCTCCTTCCAACCAACCAATTTACCAAAAAGACATTCAATTTCCTCGAGTGTTTTCCCACGCGTCTCCGGCATACACACATAGAAAAACACCCATCCAACGGTTGCGATGCCAGCGAATAAGAAAAAAGCACCGCCGATAGTGATAGCTTTGTACAAGGAAATAAATGTCATTGTGATGATCCCGCTCACCACCCTATTCACCGCCACTCCCATACTCACCCCTTGTGCACGTAGCCTCAACGGAAAGATCTCCGACATGTAAACATTGGTTATCGGCCCCATTCCGATCGCAAAAAATGAGACGAAAGCTAAAACCATCGTCATACACAAGACAATGGCCCACGTTAGTTTTGTCTCTGACTGGTCGGCGATCGTTAGGGAAAACCCAAGTGTCGCTAGCGACACTACCATGCCTCCGACGCTGCTTAAGAGCAAAACACGACGACCGATTTTGTCAAGTAAGAGCGTTGCCACCAAGACGAAGATTGTCTTGGAAAACCCGATGGCTATGGTTGCGAGTAGCTTACCATCTGATGATATGATCCCGGCTTTCTCAAAAATCCTCGGACTGTACAAAACAACGGCGGCTATCCCGGATGATTGTTGGAAGAAATGAATCCCGATGGCACAAATCAAGACGTGCTTAACAGCGGGCGTGGGGTGTAATAGTAATTCTCTCCAAACCCTTTCTCCGTTTGTTTGTTTTGGGATGATGTTGCCGGTGGTGGAATCTTGGGGGATTTTGGCGGCTTCTTTGATGTCATCAAGTCGAAGTTGAGCTTCTTCTTTGGTGTCTAAAGTTTTATCAAGCACAACCTTGGCTTCATCCAATCGACCTTGCATGACCAACCAACGCGGCGACTCCGGCATTGCTAAAACCGCAAATGCCAAGAAAATCGACGGGATGGCTCCGACGCCGAGCATCAACCGCCATCCGATCTTAATCGGAAGCTTCGAAAACGCATAGTTCGAAACATATCCCAACAATATCCCACTATTAATACACACCTACAAATATCAAAACTCTTACATTGCATACAATCTCATTCACAAAGTAAAAGGCAAAAAGGTGAATTTAACTTGGAGGTCACTGTATTATAGATACATAATTAAATTAGTTCCTCTACTATTAAATAGATTAATTTATTAAAAAGAATGAATAACTCAAATTGAAATAAATTTAATATTTACTATTTAAAAATTATCATTTTATATTTAACAAGAGTTTTTATTTATTTGAAACTGGAAAATTTTTAATATATTTTATATAAATTTAAATTTTGATTTTTTAGGATTTATTTGATTTATTCCCTGCAATACATAAAAAGCCAATCAAATTACCTCAGGGAATGAAGTGAGGAAACCCCGGGAAGAAGCCGGGGAGATTTCGGCGGTATAAAGAACGGCACTCATAAGGGCAAAGCCTAAGCCGATACCGGCAACGAAACGACCGACCATAAGGAACGCGTAGTTGACAGAAAAGCCCATGAATAGAGAACCCGCGAAGATAATAACGTTGGCCAACGCGATGGTGTACCGACGACCAATCCAATCGGCTATTTTTCCGGCGACGATTGAACCAACTAAGCAATACAAGTTGAGTACGCCAACCAGGATTTCAATTTGAACGTCGTTGATTTTCAAATCCTTCTTTATGAACATTATAGCTCCACTCATCACACCTATATCTATATATATATATATATATATGAATTTAGCCCAAAATCGTCACTGAAAAAGTACCCCAAAAAAGCTTTAAAAATGGAACTTAATTTATTTACCATAACCGAGTAACATGGAAGTTAACGAAGCCATTACAGCACAAGCAAAAGCAAACATCTTCTTCTTTGGTTTCTTTACAAAAGCTGCTTGCTGAGTTGAAACGCCACCGTTTTCGGGTCCTAAATCAGCCATTTGTGTCATCTCTGCAAGACAAAAGAATATTATCTGCAAAGTTTTGGAATTTGGTTTTTTTTTTAATAAAAAGGCCAAATTAATTATTATTACAAACATCAAATTTGGACATAACTCTCGCATTTTGTTGACTTCTATGCAATGTAATATAAACCATGGTCAAACTATATTTTGGTCCTTCAACTATGTTCAAATTTTAGATTCAATCTTAATATTTTAATTTAATATAATTTAATTTGTCTATTTTTATAATGTCAATTATTAATTAAAAGAGATAATACCGTTAATTATTTCGATTAAAATATTGATGCCCTTTTTATTTGTGTTAGAATTAATGTTTTTAAGAAAAATTTAAATATTTTTATAGGGATGAAGATAGGGGATAAGGCCTTAGCCCCTTGGTAAAATGGGATATTGTTTAGTCCCTTGACAATAATTAATTATTAATTTAAGTCCTTATAACCTTTTGATTAATAGTAAATTTTATATGTTTGGTGACACCAAAATATTAAGAATTGAATTTAAGTTCTTTTAACAATTTTTGTCGAGTTTTTCCCCCTAAAATTTTATATTTTCATCTCGATCTTCCTTAAAAATTTTTGGCATCATCATTGATTTTAACTGAAATAATTAACTGTGTTGTTTACCTGGGCTAACTAATGATATTATATAAATAAAAAACCTGAATTAAGTCAAATTAAAATATAAGGACTAAATAAAAGAATTTAGGCATAGTAAAAGGATTAAAACTAAATTTGATCTAAAAATTATAGATGGAAGAAATAAAAACATTTAAATAATCTAATAATAATTTTATAAATTTTTAAAACTAAATAACAAAAATATAAATTTATTAATAATTTAGTAACTTTCTTATTATTATTATTATTAGAAATTGAAACAAAAAAGCAAAGGCTACGTCATTTTTGGACATTCTTGTCGTATTTTGTTGACTTGTATTCAATGCAATATAAACCTTGATGAAATTATGTTTTGATCCTTCAACTATGTTCAAATTTTGTATTACGTTAATTTGGTATGATTTGATTTATCTACTTTTATAATTTTATAGTTCATCACAACAGTTAACACGATTAACTATTCCGGTTAAATTGTTGCCTTTCTTTATGTTGGAATAGGTTTTTTTTCTTTTTAAATCGCTAGGGATAGATAGGGCCTTGGCCCATTGGTAAAACATGATAATGTAATTTGAGTCCCTAACAATAATTAATTTTATAATTTAAGTCATTTTAACTCTTTGATTAATAAAAATTTTGCGTTTTTATCCCTCTAAACAATTAAGAATTCAATTTAAATTCTTTTAACAATTTTTTTATTATTCCCCCTAAAATTTTAAAATATTATTTATCTTAATCCTTCTTAAAAATTTTCTAGCATCGTAACTGATTTTAATTGAAATAATTAACTGATGTTATTTATTTGGAATAACCAAATGATATTTATGTAAACAAAAGAACCAAATTAATTTAAATTAAAATATAAGGAACAAATCACAAATTTGGACTAAAGGACTAAAACTAAAATTTTACCAAAAAATCATAGGTGGAGGACCCATTTTAATAATAAAAAAAGCATGTCCCCCACCAAACCCTGATGCAGTCAATAATTAAAAAAACACATCAATTTATCTTATCAATAAAAAAAGAATCAATTTAGACCACACACATTCATGTTTTGTTTCAAAGAAGAGAGAGTATGGGACAAAAACATCACATGCTAGCTTCATAATTGTCCCATCTTTCATGCATATCTCATGCATTATCTAAGACATCTCTATCCCTTTATCACACACCTCTAATGTAAATGAAAATCCCTACTTTTTGCCTCTCAATTATTGGAGCTTGAAGGGCATTTTTGGAAATATATTGTATAATTGTATATAAATTATATATGATAATTTAAATAAATTTTGAAATAAACCAATATTTTGATATATACCATAGACAAGGTTAACAATCATATACATATATGTTTGCAGTATTTGGCCCTTTTTTGTATAGAGGTAGTTGTGTATTCTAATAAATTATAATATATATAGAGAGAGATAAAAGATGATAAGATTGATTATTATTGAGATTTAAAATTTAAATGTATTCCATATTTATATCCTAGTAGAGCGAGATATGTGGTTGGTTGTCTAGTGGCCCGTGATTGATCATTTGTCGAATTAGTTTGTGGATGGTTCACACTTCACTCATCGTCGAGGTTGCTTGGGTTTAACCATTTCATACAACCTTAAGGATGGAGATGTCATGCTAGGACAATCTACGACATAAGCAAGACCGAGCTACATTTGCGACAATTGGCTTGTAATAACGATCTCATTCAGCACTTGGCCACTAACACATGACTAACCCAGGGGCAAAATCAGGGGGCTGGCAAAGCCCTGACCTTCCCTAAAATGGAAAATTTTTCATTTAGGCCCTGTGAAATTTTTAAAAATTTAAACTAGTAAAGGTAAAATTGCACTTGACCACTAACACATAACTAACCTGCACAACCGTTCAAGCCACCATACAGATCACCACGCTGCACTACGAGATAGGGAGTAGCCTACTATATAAACCTAAGTGCACAAGGGAAGAGGGGATCATTCTTCCTTTCATGATCACCATTAGCTTATTCTCCTATAACCATCTCATTGTTTTCTCCTTCTTCTCAAAAAGATCTTGCCTCCTTTTTTTTCTCAATTGACTCTTCACCTTGATTAGGTGATCTAGTATCCTTATCCTTTACCATCTCTCATTTGTTGGTAAACGATATCAAAGAAATATGAAAAACATTAGAGGGCCGGAATTAAATTGTATATTTTTATAATAGTAAAAATACAATTTCATCATTTTAATAGTCTATATCTTTATAATTTTTAAAAGGTTAAATCAAATTTTTATCAAATTTTGAGAGTCAAAGTGCAATTTCACTATTATTAATTTTAAATTTTATAAATTATAAAAAGCTTAAATTATAAAATTACCATTTTAGTAAGGCCATGGCCTCTGGGTCTCTACTATACTCTGTCACTGAATGAATCATAAACCTTTAATTTTACTATTTTTCTAAAAAACTTCAATTATTTTCAATATAAATTTTAAAATAAATATGTTTATTACACAAATTTTCACAATCACGTTGATGTATTTATTACCTAACATGGGCGGGGGAGTGCTATATTTTCCCTAATTGGATTTGATCGTTACCTATTCCGTCACCGTTAGCTTCATTCCTCTTCCTCTTCATCTTTTTAGCCTCTTCTCTCCATCCGACCAATTTACCAAAAAGCCCTTCCATTTCCTCGAGCGTTTTCCCTCGAGTCTCCGGCAAGAAAGTGAAGAAAAAGAAAAACGCCACTAAAGCAACTCCGGCGTATAAGAAAAATGCTCCACCAATGGTAATAGCTTTGTACAATGAAATAAAGCTCATAGAGATTACACCACTCATCACCCTGTTAACCGCCACTCCTAAACTTGCTCCTTGTGCACGTAGCCTCAATGGGAAGATCTCTGTGCTATAAACCCACGTAATAGGTCCCATCCCTATCGAGAAAATTGCCACAGAAGATAAAACCATGGTGATGCACAATCCGACAGCCCAAGTTTGTTTCTTGTCCGAATGACCGATGACGGTTAATGAAAGCCCTAGTGTAGCCAATATAACGACCATGCCGCCAGAACTGATGAGGAGCAAAGGACGTCGTCCGATTTTGTCTAGTAAAAATGTGGCCACTAAGATAAAAGTTGTCTTGGAAAATCCAACGGCCATGGTGGCAAGTAGCTTATGACCTGACGATGTGATCCCAGCTTTTTCAAAAATCCTTGGACTGTACAAAACAACAGACTCTAAGCCTATCGCTTGTTGGAAGAAATGGATCCCAATGGCGCAAATCAACACGTGCCTCACAGCTGGTGTGGGGTGTAAAATTAATTCTCTCCACACGCCTTCACGGTGGGTCTGCTTTTGGACTTGGACAATGTCATCGGTGCAATCTTCTGGGATTCCGGCGGCAGCTTTGATGTCACTGAGTCGACCACGAGCTTCTTCTTTGGTGTCTGAAGTTTTGTCGAGAACTGTCTTAGCTTCACCTAATCGACCTTGCATAATCAGCCAACGAGGTGACTCAGGCATTGCAAGAACCCCAATAGCCAAGAAAACCGACAGAATAGCGCCGGCACCAAGCATTACCCGCCACCCTAAGTCGGCTCGCAGCTTCGAAAATGCATAGTTGGAAACGTACCCCAACAATAAACCAGCATTAATGAAAACCTTCAAAAGAAAAGTTCGACAAATACATCACATTTCACTCATTTAATATTCCTTGTCGCTGTCACGTAATCTTAGTTCTTGAGCTCCATTTACTTATTCAAACCACACTAAATTCTTCTTTCATTTAATTCATTATTTAAAAAAATCAAAATAAATATTTTCTATTTAAATTAATGAAAAATATTTTTAATAATAAATAAAAATTATTTTTTAAATTTTTTAAAATTAATAAACCGAGCAAATTCAAACCCATTAAATTCGGTTTGCGTTGATTCAATTATCTTTTATATTCAATTAAATTACTTATTAATTAGGTTTGATGTTATTATAAGTCTTGAAAATTTTTCGATGTGGCATTGTCATGTCATGGATCGATGTTGATGTAGCATTTATTAACGGTCATAAACATTGTTGTTAAATACTGTCCAAGATTTATTTAGTCAATGGTTGAATTAAGTGCAAAAAATTTTAAAAATAGTTATACTTTTTAAGTTTCTTATTAATTATAATTTTATAGTAAGATAATATAAAAATTAAAATTAAAAAAAATTCAGTGGATATGGGACCTCAGGGAATGAGTTGAGAAAGCCGCGAGCGGAAGCCGGAGATACTTCGGCTGTGTACACCGGAGCAATCAATAAGGCAAAGCCAACGCCAATTCCGGTGACGAAGCGACCAACCATGAGGAAAGTGTAGTTCGTTGCGAACCCCATGAGCAAAGCTCCCACGAAGAAGATGGCGGCGGCCACGACGATGGTGTATCGGCGACCTATCCAGTCGGAAGTCCTACCGGCGACGTATGCTCCGATTAGACAATACAAGTTTAGAATTCCGACGAGGATTTCAACTTGAACGTCGCTAATTTTCAAGTCGTCTTTTATGTAAAGAATAGCCCCACTCATCACCCCAATATCTATGCAAAAAGAAATAGTCTAATTATACCATCAGTCCCTGTACTCTTTTACTATAAAATTTAGTCCCTCTACTTTCAATTTTAGAAATTTAATCCCTCAAATTATCTGATTTAGAAATTAAAGTCAATTTAATAACACTTTCAAGTGATTTTTGTTAAATTTAAATATGTTTTATTAATTAAAATTTAGATATTACATATTTAAAATCCAACGGAAGTTTATTAACA
Organism: Gossypium australe; assembly: GCA_005393395.2. Taxonomy (NCBI): domain Eukaryota; kingdom Viridiplantae; phylum Streptophyta; class Magnoliopsida; order Malvales; family Malvaceae; genus Gossypium; species Gossypium australe. The sequence continues at coordinate 1,126,082 of CM016614.1, read as the reverse complement.
TTATTATGAAATGAAATTTTAATTTTTAAATCAGACATAGTAAAAAATTTAAGGTTTATTTCTGAATTTAATCTCTCTACTTTATGAAAATTGAAAACACAATCCATTACTTTAATTTTGTAATAATTTGATCCTTATACTTTACAAAAATTAAAAAGTTTGTCCAATATTGTTAGACATTTTTATTAAATCGTTGACCTAAAAATCAACCGTTCAACAATCTCTATACGCAAGAAATTAACAAAAAAATCATTTATATTCAACAAATTAGCAAAAAGTAGTGATTGTTTAAGTTCATGTGTTTATCAATAATTTGATTAATTTCTTAATTTTCATATAGTAAAATGATCAAACTTTAACAAATTAAAGTACATGATCTAAACTTCTCGATCTTTGGTATAGGGATGAAATTTAGAATTAGACCAAAGATTAAATATTTGAAATTAAAGGCAAAGAGACTAAATTTCAAGGACTAAAAAGTATAGGGGGTGAGAATAAAATTAAACCGAAAAAACATTTTTTTTCCATGTAGGTTAAAAAGGGTAAATTTCACCCAAAGACACTATACTATTAGTAAGTTTACAACTTTGTCATTCAACTTCAAAATGTTACAAAACTATCATTGAACTATTTAAAAGTTTTCATTTTAAGTGACTAGGCTATTGAAATTGTTGTTGTATGACCTTCTCTATCTGTACTGCCTGTATCAATCAAAAGCTTTTTTCCCTTCTCTTCTATAATTCTATATCTGTTTGTATAAAACTATTTTGAACATAAAAAATCTGGAAATCAAAATCCGAACAACTTTATTCTTTAATACCACTGATTGTCAGATCAAATTGAATCTAAGGTATGTTCTTCTACTTGTCAATGGGTATTGATCCACCGTACCAACCGTTGAATAATTCAATAACTATTTTGTAATTTTTTGAAGTTAAATGACCAAAACGTAATTATAGTGAAATTGGGTGTTAGTCTCCCCGGAGGGACAGAGAAAATAACTCACCATATCCAAGCAAGATAGAAGCTAATGAAGCAAGAATGGCACAAGCAAAAGCGAACTTGTTCCTTTTAGGTTTCTTCAAAACCTCAAAATCTGCAAGAGCTTTATTGTCGGCTGCAACTGAAATGGAGACGCCATGGTTGTCTGTTTCAAACCCAGACATGTTTTTTTTTTTTTTCTTTAATGTTGTAAGTATTAGAGATTCAAGCTATGGTGGCAGCCATGAATCTCCATCAAGTTTGCTTTTGAAGAAGCCATTGTTGTCTTTAAATAGAACAAAAAAGGAGTTAACATCAAGGTGGACCATGTATACTCTATGGAACACTGTCCACTCTTCCATGTTATCTTAAATTTATTTATTTATTTTCTTCCTTTTTCATATTTGTAGTCATAATATTTAGGTTAAATTGTGTTATTTGTCCCTATATTATGTGAAACTTGTGGATTTAGTTCATCCACTTTAATTCGGTCATTTTTTAATTTTAAAATTTTAGTCTTAACTAAATGGTAGCTATTAAATTCTTTAAGCTAAGCTCTGTTATTTTTAGATATTGATGCGGCAAACATATTGTTCCATTTGAAATATCATGTCAACTTAATGTTTCCACATATTGTTCATAAAAAAACTAGTTAATGGACTCAATGATTATCATTTGCATCAAGATCGAACTTCCAGAATTCAAGTGGACTATGGCTTAGTTTGGATGGGGGGTTTGTTTACTTCCGGTGAGGTTAAAAACAGCGATGGCTGTGAGATTAATTACTGTAGCGGTGAGATTGGATACTGTAGCAGTGAGATTAGAAATAGCGGTAGAGTGTGTGTTTGGATACAAACGCATCTGTAACGGTGAGGTGAGAATAGAAAATGACTATTAAGGATATCAAATTAAAATATATATATAATTATTTTACTTTTACGAGATTATTAAAAATATATGAATTTTTAAATTCATTTAATAAAATATTAAAATATATCTTTAATATTTTATTATAAATATTTTAATTAATTACATTATTATTTTTTTATAAAAATCCACTTAAAAATATTATTTATTATCATGAAAATACAAATAATATTTTTTATTGAACTTGAATAAGAACAAGAAGGTTATAGTGGGAAAATAGCTTTCCACTGTAGGTGCTTTCTTTCTCACTAGTACTTTTAGCTCCAGTCTAAAATAAAACCAGCAGTGAGATGAAAATTTTTAACCGCAACTCATCATTAAATATCCAATCATCAAAACAATACAGTGAAAAAGAATATTCTCTCAATATTCCATCTCACCATGGCTTATCGTGCATCCAAAGGGAGCCTACATCTACAACTTTAAAGATAGTATAAGAATAATAGTAGAATTTGACCAAATAAATTTAACTACTACTTTTTCTCTTCAACTTTTGAGCCTCCTCCCTCCATCCCACCAATTTACCAAAAAGCCCTTCCATTTCCTCAAGTGTTTTCCCTTGAGTCTCTGGCAAGAAAGTGAAGAAAAAGAAAAACGCCACCAACGCAACCCCGGCGTATAAGAAAAATGCTCCGCCGATGGTAATAGCTTCGTATAATGAAATAAAACTCATCGAGATTACACCACTGGTCACCCTGTTAACCGCCACTCCTATACTCGCTCCCTGAGCGCGTAGCCTCAAGGGGAAGATCTCCGTGCTATACACCCACGCAATGGGTCCCATCCCTATCGAGAAAATTGCCACGGAAGATAAAACCATGGTGATGCACAATCCGACGGCCCAAGTTATTTTGCTGTCTGAATGGCCGATGATCGTTAATGAAAATCCGAGTGTAGCCAATATAACGACCATGCCACCAGAACTGATGAGGAGCAACGGACGTCGCCCGATTTTGTCAAGTAAAAATGTCGCCACTAAGATGAAGATCGTCTTGGAAAGTCCAACGGCCATGGTGGCAAGTAGCTTATGGTCTGACGATGTGATCCCAGCTTTTTCAAAGATCCTGGGACTATATAACACGACAGAGTCTAAGCCTATAGCTTGTTGGAAGAAATGGATCCCAACGGCGCAAATCAACACGTGCCTAACAACTGGTGTAGGGTGTAAAAATAATTCTTTCCACACACCTTCGCCATGGGTCTGCTTTTGGACCTGGACAATGTCATCGGTGCAATCTTCTGGGATTCCGGCGGCAGCTTTGATGTCACTGAGTCGACCACGAGCTTCTTCTTTGGTGTCTGAAGTTTTGTCGAGAACTGTCTTAGCTTCACCTAATCGACCTTGCATAATCAGCCAACGAGGTGACTCAGGCATTGTAAGAACCCCAATAGCCAAGAAAACCGATGGAATAGCACCGGCGCCAAGCATTACCCGCCACCCTAAGTCGGCTTGTAGCTTCGAAAATGCATAGTTGGAAACGTACCCCAACAATAAACCAATATTAATGAAAACCTTCACAAAAGGGGAAAATTACATTAGAATATAATATTAAGTTTATTCAATTATACTAAAAATTCATTTAATTCGCAAATTAATTCGAATCCTATTTGTATAAAAATGAAAATAAATAAATAAAAATTCAAAGGATATGAGACCTCGGGGAATGAGTTGAGAAAGCCACGAGAAGATGCCGGAGAGACTTCGGCGGTGTATACCGGAGCAATCAGTAAGGCAAAGCCGACGCCGATTCCAGCGACGAAACGGCCGACCATGAGGAAAGCGTAGTTCGTGGCGAACCCCATGAGCAAAGCTCCCACAAAGAAGATGGCGGCTGCGACGACGATGGTGTAACGACGACCTATCCAATCGGAGGTCCTACCAGCGGCGTATGCTCCAATAAGACAATACAAGTTTAGAATTCCGACGAGGATTTCAACTTGGACGTCGCTAATTTTCAGATCATCTTTTATATAAATAATAGCCCCACTAATCACTCCAATATCTATGAAAAAAAATGATAAATAGTATTATGTTAGCATTAAATTTTAAAATTTTAAATATGATAAATTTCATGACATATAAAATAAATAGTATTATGTTAGCATTAAAGTATATTTAAATTATCACGTGAATTGTCACATGAACATCATTAAAAAAATGAATGTATTAATCAACATTTCTGTTTAAAAAAACAATTTGACCCTTTTTTTTAAAGTTAAGGATTAAATTTAACTAAAAAAAGAATAATGGCTAAATTGAAAAAAAATATAAATATTGGGGCCAAGTTTGACATTTTTAAATCACATGGTAAAAATATGGTTTATTTCTAAATTTAATCCCCTACTTTATAAAAAATGATAAATTAATCCCTTTGTTTAATTTATCATAATTTATTCCTTATATTTTATGGAAATTGAAAACTTAATCCAAAATTATAACGCTTAAATTTTCTTTATTAAACAATTGACCTTCAGTAATTTATATGCAACAAATTATCAATTTGTTTATCCACAATTTGACTAATTCCTCAATTTTCATAAAATAAAATGACCAAATTCTAACAAATTTAAAGTAGAGGACTTAATTAACTTCTCACAAAGGTTTTCAGAATCTAATTGGTGGCCGAACTGGTCATGCCACTTGTATGTCAATCCAATAGTTTGACCAGTTTAATTAAATAAATCATTAAAAATAATCTAATTCAATTACCCTGTTCAACCAATCTAATGACTTTCTCTAGATTGGTACCCAATCGATTCTTGGTCTAATTAGTCCAACCGATAGGCCCAATCCAGTTCAAACATATTTGCTTCTCACATTTGGTATAAGGATGAAATTTAAAATTAGACCAAAGATTAAATTCCTTGAATTAAAAAACAATGGGACTAAATTTCAAAAGTCTAAAAAGCACAGAGACTGAAAGTAGAATTAAACCAGAAAAAAAAACACAAATTAAACTCTTCATTTTTCTTTCCAACAAAGGTGATAAAAGCTTTAAAACCAGACATTAATGGAGGTTCCAAAAAAAGAAGAAGAACTCACCATATCCAAGCAAGATAGAAGCTAAAGAAGCAAGAATGGAACAAGCAAAAGCAAACTTGTTCCTTTTAGGTTTCTTCGAAACCTCAAAATCTGCAACAGTTTTGTGGTCAGCTGCAACTGAAATGGAGACGCCATTGTTGACTGCTTCAAACCCAGACATGTTTTTTTTTTTTGTTGCTAGAACTGGCTGTGATTTTTTCTTTTAAGCTATGGTGGCATCCGTTAATCTCTACTAAGCTTGCTTTGAAGAAGCCATTGTTGTAACATAAAAAAAGCTTTGCTTTAAATAGAACAAAAAAAAAAGGTTAACATCAAGGTGGACCATACTCTATGATGAAATAAAATACAAAATTGTTACGAAATTTATAGGAGGGTAAATTGCAGCTAAGGTTATTAAATTATTAGTAAGTTTATGTTTTGGTCCCTATAAATTTTAATTTTAATATAGGACAAAAGAGCAAATTTATAATTTTCTACCAAAAGAATCTGAATATTTTATTCCTTGAAAAGTCAATTTGTAATCATCCAATTATTAAAAGTTACAAAATAATAACCGAATTATTTAATTTTATTTTTTGTCACTGGCAAACTAGCTGTGACTTAGGTTTAAATCGACATAATAATAATTTTAACTCTCAACATTTATAAATTGTGTCAATTTTGTTCTGATTCTAAAAAAATCTAACTCTCAACGTTTACACATTATATAATTTTGTCCCTTTTGTAGTTTTGCTTTTTTTTGTGACCATTTCACCTTGAAAGTTAAAAAAAAAAATTTATCAGCTAAATTTGATAAAAATATATCAAAAATTCAATATAATAATTTTAATCTTTTTCTCGTTATTTTAAAACCAACCCTTAATGTCACAAAGAAAAATAAAACTACAAAAAAAAAGACTAGATTACATAATGTGAAAATATTGAGGGTTAAAATTCCTATTATACTAATTTTAAAAGCTACTAAGTTATGTTTCGCTAGTAATTTAATAGTCAGTGACCAAAAAAAAAGTTAAATAGTTAGTTGATTATTTTATAACTTTTAATAATTAAGTGACAAAATAAATTTAATAATAGTTGAGTGACTATCATTGCAATTTAACCCTTTTCTTTTTGCTTTTATGTCAAGCAAGTCAACGAGGCACTCAAATAGTCAACAAACACAGCCCAATCTGTCAAGTATGGGCCTCACTCCTTGATACAGGTGACGTCGTTTAATTGATTAAATATCATTTTACAAGTTAAGGTCACTTAACACAAGTACAAGTGCGAGCGATGGAGGGCATGCTTATGACGGAGGAGGTAAAGTGAGGGGTAGAGAAAATGACTTGCCGGTTTATGGAGATTCAATTCTTGGTCTCAAATTTAGTCTTCAATATTTATATTTTTGTCAATTTTAATTTTATTCTTTTTTAAATTAAATTTTACCATAATATTTTAAAATAAGTCAAATCGTTTTTAATATAAATACTAATTAAAATATTAATTTTTTTTAACGGTATTAATATAATAACTCAAATAATAAGTAAAATTTAAAAATTTATTTAAAATTTTAACATTTTTTAGTATTTCTATTAAAAAAATAATTCAACCCCTTTTAAAAATTGATGGTTAAATTTAATTTTTTTATAATTTTTTTAAAAAATAAAAATAATTTAATAAAAATATAAAGGTTAAGAACTAAATTTGATATTATCTTTATATCTAAATATACAATATTTATACGTAAAATGCCCAAAAAGTCACATACTTGGAGTAGAAAAATTTGCGTCCTGTACTTAGTCCACTTCACGTGCCTTTGAAATTTGCTTCACTGCCAATAATTATGGCTCTGCAAAATGACATCTTTGAATTGCCAAACTCAGATATTTGTCATTTTCCCCACCACACACTTCTATTTTTATATAAAAATTATTATTTAATTAATAAAATTAAAATTTTAAAATTGATTTAAATCTAATCCAACTCCAAGTTGAATACAAATTTTTAGTAAATTTATGTTTTAGTTCTTAATTTAAAAAAGTTACAAGATGATCACTGAACTATTTGAATGTTTTTGTTAAGTCATCAGACTGTTTAAATCGATGTCGCATGCACAAATCGAAACCTCTCATTTTCTTTATCTTCTACAATTCAGTTTTTTTTTTTATAAAACTTTGAACGACACAAATCTATAGACTAAAATCTAAATAACTTTTGTCTCCAATCTCCGATAGTGATTGTCATATCAACTTAAATCTAAGGTATATTCTTCTACTTATAGATGGATATTGATCCAAACATTAATAATGTTAATGGTTGAACTTAGCTTTTAAAATTTTTAAGTACAAGGATTAAATATCAATATTTGTAAAAGTAAAAGGATTGAAAACATATTTTAACCCAATAATATAATGATTTGATTTCTCAACTAATGAATTGCTGATTGGGACAGTTATTCTGGTAGGATCTGTGGAGGAGATACAAAGTTCACAACTTAATACAAGAAAGTAGCCATTTGTTATTGCGAAAACAACGTCTCATCAAATTAAGGTCTTAGCTTTCATAGAATATTGGGTAAAAATATTATGGAGGTAATTGGATTAATAATTATATTTTATTTTATTATTTTAAAAATAAGTAAATTAGTCTTTATACGTTAGATTAAAGAGTAATTTAGTTTTTAACATTAAAAATGAATGATTTTTTTAATAAAATTGACCAATTTATTTTTTGATCTAACGTACAAAGACTAATTCACTATTTTTTTTTTGTATAAACAAGACAAAACACAATCAGATTTCTAATACAAAGGTCTTCATAGTATTTTTACCAATATCGAAAAGAAATCGAAATGAAAATGTGATTATCTATAACTTTTTTTGCTTTCATGTATTTCAATGTGAAATTAAAAAATATATATATATCTTTTAAGTATTAGCAAAAGAGATTTTTTTTCATGTATTTAATTTATATCATGCTCTCATTAAGTCATACTCATATTCGAAATTTTATAAGAATACCTTAAAAATATTATTATGATTTTTTTTATCTAAAATAAATTTTGTAGTTAGCTGTCATACTAAGCTTCGAATTTCGAGTCGAACTCTTAAATAAACAGGGCACAAATCTAATTCATTGTTGTTTTTTTACATCCACAAAACCAAATTCAATATTTTGTTTAAAGAGCATTGAACTCGTTGTAACTTTATATGGTAGGTTATCGGGTTTTTTTTTTTTTTTTTTTGCATAGGTCTATAAAGGTTAATTTTTTGCAACTCGTGGTATCCTTTCTAATAACATCATCTCCAATATTTAAACTCGGGCCTCTCTCTAGAAATGCAAAGTCTCACCACATGTGGTCCCGTTCACATTTATTCCTGTCTTAGATCCAAATATATTCTGATTATTGATCTATTTGTTTGTGCATGTAATAATTTGATTATAGTCGTAGTTACACAGTTATATTAATGATGATTATAATTTAATATATGAATATAATTGTAGTTAGCACTTTATTTTACAAGTTTGCTTCAAAAGAAACTAATGCAAAAATCAAACATTAAAACACAAAGTCCTCAAATGAAGAAAACCCTAAAGTTACAAATCGCTTTCTTGAAACCTAAAACCATTAATAAATAAACCTTTCTTATTATACATTAGAAGCAACCATGGGAATCTTTTTTTTTTGCAAATTAGTCCTCATCTTTTTGTTGGTAAGCCATTACTATCTGTTACGGTACTCGAACTCGAGTGCAAGTATTTGATTCTAGTGTGTTAACTTTTTTTCTTGTATTTGAAAGGTTTTTGGAGTATCGTGTCGGTTAAATTGAGGTTTCTATACTTCTACCATATTTGAATCTGTGTTTTGATCTTTATATTTTAATTTGATCTTTTCACTTTTATAATGTCATTAGTTAGTTTAAATAGTTAAAACTGTGAACAATGCCCGAAAATAGGTTAGACAAAATTAGGATAGAGAAAGGGCCAACCCAAGGGGGCTACAAAGTTTGGCACCTGGATAAAATAGTGAAATTTCATTTTTGGCCCCTTCTAAAAATTTATATTTTAAGTTTTGCCCTTTAACATTAAATTTTTAGCTTTGGCCAGTTGAAATTACATATTTACATTGACTCCCAATAAAATATTTATCATAATGTTTTAACCGGAATAGTTAATGATTTGAACTAACCAACAATATTATGAAAATAAAAAGATCAAATTATATCAAATTAAATTATAAATACTAAATATCAAATTTGAGTACAATAAGAAGGACCAATACCGTAATTTGACTGATCATATCTCTTACCCCATGTCCCAAAACAGGTCAAACAAAAAATAGGATAGAGAAAGGGCCAATCCGAAGGGGCTAGAAGCTTTGGATTTGGTACGATAGATGAAATGGTGAAATTTCACTTTTGGCCCCTCCTGAAAATTTGTAATTCAGATTTTTAGCTTCAGCCAGTTGAATTTATATTTTTACCTCGATTCCCAATGAAATATTTATCATAATGTTTTAATCAAAATAGTTACTGATTTGAACCGACAAATGATGTTATAAAAGAAGAAAAACCAATAATATCAAATTAAAGTATAAAGACTAAATATCAAATTTAAGTATAATAAGAAGGACCAAGATCATAATTTGACCGATCATATCTCATACGCCATGTCCGAAAACAGTCGGAAAAAAAGTAGGATAGAGAAAGGGCCAATCGAAAGGGACTTTGGCACCTTGGATAAAATGGTGAAATTTCGTTTTTGACCCCTCCTATAAATTTGTAATTCAAAATTTGCCTTTTTAACATTAAATTTTGGTTTAATATGCATTTTGGTATATGAGTTTGACACTTCTTTAATGTGGTACTAGTATTTGACAAAATTTATACATTTTGGTACTTGAAGGTAACAATGTTAACTTTTAAGTGTTTAATTCGGGTGCTAGAGTTGATTTGATGAAAAATTCATAGTTAGCTAATTATAATAGTAAATAACTTTCATCAAATAAACCTTAAAACTGAATTAGATCATATACATCGGACTATATTTGACAAATTGAACTCAAAATTAAACAAATTAACAATTAACACTGAATATATTCTATTAACAAAATCAAGAAAATTCAAATTTAATAATACTAGCAGTTAACTTTCATCAAATCAACTTTAAACCTTAAATTAAACATTAAAAAGCTAATAGTGTTACCTTTGGGTATCAAAAAATATAACATTGTCAAATACAAGTACCAAATTGTACCGAAAAATAATATAAGTACCACATTAGAGAAAATGTCAAATTCGGGTACCAAATGATATATCAAGCCTTAAACTTTTAGCTTTGGCCAATTGAATTTATATTTTTTTACCTCGACTCCCAATAAAATAAGGATAAACTACATTAGTAGTCACCAAACTATGAAAAGTTGCAAAATGATCACTCAACTATGGTTTTTTTTTCTTTTTTGGTTACCCGACTATGAAAAGTTACAAAATGGTCTTTCAATTATTCAATTGAGTAGTTGGATAACCATTTTGTAATTTTTCGTAGTTGGGTGACCTCTACTGTAATTTACCCCTAAAATATTTATGGTTTGGTCCCTAACTACCAACTTGTTTATTGCATGCTGTATATATGTATGTAATGCACATAATTTGATTTGAGAAAGGGAAAATGGCTTCACTGGAAGTAGAAGAAAAGCCATCGGAAGTAAAGCAAAATACCATATGGGGTGAATCAAAGAAGATGTGGGCGATTGCAGGCCCTGCGATTTTGGTATCGGTCTCTCAGTTCTCTATCGGTTTCGTCACCGTCGCCTTCGCCGGTCATTTGGGCGAGCTCGAACTCGCTGCGGTCACCATAACAACGAACGTGATCGAAGGCTTCGTTTTCGGTATCATGGTGAGTATATATATATATATATATGACTATCAAACAGATTTCAATCAAAATTATGTGTTCAACAAGGTTTTTTTCACTTATTTTTCTCAGTTTTTCTACGTCTGAATATTCATTAAAGATGGATACTATAATCTTAGAACTCTAATCAACAATATAAAAAAAGGTTAAAATTTGTCGTAAGTCATTGTAGTGTTCTAAATTTAGAATTTAGTTCTTATATATTTTTTTATTTATAAGAATTTAATTTTTTTACTTTTTCAGATTTCAATATACAGATCAACTGTTAACCCTATTAAAATTATTTTATTAAATTATATTCATTACAACGTCATTTTTTTAATTATATTGCTATGAAGTGAGTTTTTTTTTTAAATTTTAAAATTTCACGCCAACAAATTTAACAAAAAAATGTTAACAGTGTTAAGGACCTGGATTTTGAAATCTGAAAAAGTAGATGAGCTAAATTCTAAAATTCATGATGAGTACAAGAACCTATGCCATATTTTAACATATAAAAAAAATGTAAAGTCGTAGAAGTAGCCAATCAAGAGTAGCTCGAAGTTGAAAAGTATAAATCAATATTGTTTGAACTGGATTAAACTGATGAATTGAATTGAAAAGTGGTCGAGATATCTGAGAGTGATAAAAAAACTAATTGACACGAGAGCGAGATTTTGTTATTATTTATTCTGATTTTTAATAATTTATTTATTTAGATGAGCTTAATTTTGATCCAAAGCGGGTCAAATGAATCTAGCCACTCCACTATGTACACCTCTAGATATGGGAAACTTCCATTACTTTTAGTTGAAGTGAGTCGAATCTTCGGAGACATATCTTCGTACTTATGTCCGAAATGTGCTGAAAATAATTTTCCGACACAAATATTTCAAAAATAAAGAATCGGAAGAACAAAACTCGAATCTAAACCGATCTTTCTGCATTTTTAGTTAGGAATGGGAAGTGCACTCGAGACACTATGCGGTCAAGCCGTCGGCGCCGGCCAACACAACATGCTCGGAATCTACCTCCAACGATCATGGGTCATTACCGGAATAACCGCTTTATGTCTAACACCATGTTACCTCCTCGCCACACCGATACTAAATCTACTCCGACAAGACAAAGCCATGTCAGAACTGGCCGGAAAATATTGCAAGATGGTGATCCCTCAATTCTTCGCTTACGCCATGAATTTTCCAATTCAAAAGTTCCTTCAATCCCAAACCAAAGTCTGGGTTATGACAATAATATCAATTATCGGCTTGGGTTGTCATGTTTTGTTGAATTGGGCTTTGGTAACAAAGCTTGAGCTTGGTTTACTCGGTGCAGCCATGGCCGGCAATATTTCATGGTGGCTTCAAGTTATAGCAATGGTGATTTACGTGGTTGCTGGGTTTTTTCCAGATTCATGGACGGGTCTTTCATTGTTGGCGTTTAAGTCATTGTGGGGTTTTATTAAATTATCGCTTGCATCTGCTGTAATGTTATGGTGAGTTCTCCGCTTATACATACGTACAGACATAAGTGTATATATATAAGTTTGGTAAGAAAAATGACATTTTTGATGAATGATTGCAGCTTGGAGCTATGGTATTTTACGGCAATTATTCTGATGGTGGGGTATTTAAAAGATCCTACACTTGCTGTAGATTCCATTTCAATCTGGTTAGTTTGTCATTTTCTAGTACGTAGTTTTAGAAGACTTCTTAAATCTTTTAAATTTATGTGAGGAATGGGTAAGCACAAACTAATATAGTGTTAATGTAGATGTATTAATTTGAGCGACAGAATATAGATTCAGGTAGTAATTAGGTCTAAAAAAAGTTTCGGTACCAGTTAGATACTTTTAGACAAGTACTTCAACGACAAACTACATATTAATCCTTTCTTTAAAAGAGATAATATAACTTTTGACCTTTAAATTTGACAACTAGATCCATTTTAGTACTTGTACTCTCTTTTTTGTCCACTTTAGTTATTGAACTTGACAACTAGATCTATTTTAGTCCCTCAACTTGGATTTTGTCGAGATTTAATGATCTGGTTAGTGTTACTAGAACATGACCGGATTGAATAGATCGATAACTGATAAATATAATGGTCCAAATAAAGGGTTTGAACTGATTGTCTCGAAAACTAATTGAATTTGGTTAAAAAAAAGGACAAAACTAGATAGTTGAAAAGGTTGAACATGTTTAATATTTTTTTAGATTTTTCGAAATTTTAATTAATTAATTAATTATTGTTGGTCCAAAGGTCAAATTGGTAGAACTGGTTGAATTGAGAATCTATGATTTGACCTATTCAACCATTGGTTCGATTATTAAAATACTAAATTTGGCACTCTAAGATTGTATCACATCATCAAACTTTTATATTTTTGAAGTTTAAGAATTAAAATGGACCTAATTATTAAATTTAAATATTAAAGTGGATAAAAAAAATATAAATACTAAAATAAACCTAATTGTCAAGTTTTAAGGACTAGAAATTATAATCAATTTTAAAAAATATTGAAAGTAAATGTGTTCATGAATCCGGCTTTGGAATAGACTTATGTTTATTTTTTTAACTAGGCATGATCTTACTTGTTTCATTGTTTAGAAATAATAATATATACTTCTTTTACTATTTTGGCATAAAAATGAGCCATTTGGGCTAGGTGAGCCTGGTTTTGGGTTTGGAATTTTTTTGGAACCAAATTTCTGCTCGAACCAATTCACGAATACTTCTAATCTAGAGCAATACAAGTTGGGTTTTTATCTTAAAATTTAAGTATGTCATTTTCAACTCGACTAATTCGAATTGAAATTCAGCCCAACTTAATTTGAGCTTAAAAAAAATTAATGAATCAAATATTATTGATTTAAACTTAAAATAACTCAAACTCGAAATAACTTGACCAAATAACTTAAACCAACTCACTTGAATCTTAAAATATCTGAAATTGAAATAACCTAAACCCGAAACTACTTGAAAATTTTAAAACATAAATTGACCCAATCTAAATTAACTCAATCCAAACTCAATCCCTTCACAAATCTAATCAAATAGAGGTGTTAATAAAATCCATCGTATTCCATGTCTTGGATAAAATAGTTTCTCTTCTAATTTCATTACTATTCTTTGTACATTTTAGCTAGGATTCTTTAAATTTTACAAAACTTTATCATATTTTAGTTTAACTTTATAAAAATTGAGATAAACAAAAATCCACCCCGTCCAGTTATCAAAATAGTGCCACTATAATGAATATGCTTTTAATATACTATTCTTTATTAATTTGGGTTGTCAATTTTTGCAGCTTGAACTTGCAACTTTGGACATCAATGGTTACATTGGGTTTCAACATAGCAGCAAGGTTTGTTGCTTAACCCACATATATAGAACAGGATTTTAATATTATATCGATAAAAGTGTTATGAATGCTCTTATATTAAGAGCCGAATTGTATTTTATTTTTTTATTTAGAAAATAGATTAATTAATCATTATACATTAAATCATATAGCAAACTGGTTTTTCTATTTCAAATTTTATCCATTTTTACTGGTAAAACTTGTTCATGTATATCAGCATGAGGTACATGTGGCACGCCACGTGTTACTGTTTGGTAATTCCATTAACCACACCAATTTTTAACAATATAATTAGATGAAATTTTTAACAGATTAGATAAATTTGTTTTTTGTTTTAACGTACAATAATTAATTTATCTATTTATTTGAGTAAATAAAATAAAATATAATCTAAGCCTCTATCGTACTTTTACCACATTATCTCTTATCCCCATGATTTGGCTTACAATTATGTGCTTATTTTCTTACAGTGTTCGGGTGTCCAACGAACTCGGAGCTGGACATCCAAAATCCGCGAAATTCTCGATCGTGGTGGTCGTGTTAACATCTTTGGCGGTTGGAATTCTTTTCATGGCGATTATTCTAGGAACCAAACACGAATTTCCGAAGTTGTTCACCGACAAACAGCTGGTTATAAAGGCGGCGTCGAAGCTTGGGAATTTTCTTGCAGCAACAATCTTCCTCAATAGCATTTTACCTGTTCTGCATGGTAAAGTATTGCAATCTGATTTACTTTTAGCTACGATATTTGAATCTGCATATGACCACTGCATTAGTATGTGTTTGCTACGAATATATATATATATATATATATATATATATATATCAAACATGAGCATTATTTGAGGTATTTAGAGAGTCCTTGAAAGACAAATACTCGTGTATATATTTGAAGTATGGATACTCCAAAAAAAAAGTCAGAATCATTCTAAATTAATTGTGAGAAGGGATTATATGAAATTGTAATTCTACGTTATACTTATCACTTTTTAATGAGAAAATGACAAATTAGATTTTTCCTATTCCATTTTAGCATTTTTAGTAGGAGGAAAAAATTGAAAATCAAGAAAAAAAATCTGATTTGTCATTCTCTCATTAGAAAATGATAAAAGATGACGTGGAATCACAGTTTTATACAATTTTTTCTCATTAATTGTAGGACTGGTTTATTTGGTTATGTTAGACGGTTAATTATAATTGAATTTCATAATTGAACCGACCAACTTAATATTAAATATTTTTAAGATAGTTTAAATATATTTATACCTTTTTTAATATATAAATCGGTTAAATCAGTTAAATATATTAATATATTTATTATCTTTAATAATTTTTATCATAATATATTCATTTTAAACCGGTTAACAAACTTAATTGACCAAACGATCGATGTTAAGTCGATCCAATTAGGTCGGTTTATACTAAATATGTAGGTCAATTTAGTTATTTTATTCGATTAAGTTGAAAAAACTAACTGAATTAATTGTTTGCACACTCTCGTCTATTGTTTTTTTCTACAATCAATATAATCACCACAACCTTACTTCCATCATTTTTACAAATTAATTTAATCCGATTTTTATAATAGGGATCTGATAAATACTTTTATATATTTTTTTTTTTAGTGTCTACACGCAGATACTTGTGTTGTAAAAATTTACCGAAATATGTGAAAAATTCATTATCTATATCCCTATACGATATTTACATATGAGTCCGAGCAACTCGACATAAAAACTATGATAATTGAAAAGAAAAAAGAAATTAACTCTTGTTTTAATTTTTGTTGGTTGTATAGGAGTGGCAGTAGGGGCAGGATGGCAAGCATATGTTGGGTTAATCAACATTACTTGCTATTATCTACTTGGAATTCCGGCAGGAGCTTTGCTAGGTTTCAAATTTAAGCTGAGGGTGCAAGGGATTTGGTTCGGTATGCTGATCGGAACCGTCCTTCAAACCACCATCCTACTCTTTGTAATGCTCCGAGCCACTTGGCGAAAAGAGGTAAACCAAATCATAACACAGAAAAGTAACATGAATATAATATGGATACGTCAATGTTTTGGGGTTTATGTTATACGAATCATTAATTTATTGAAAGATGTATAAGTGTAACATGTTTTTGTTGACGGGAGGTTGATTCCTTCAAAGAATGTTCTTGAAATGTCATTCGTCTAGAGTAGACCAACTCGACGTCAAGCCAAAGTTTTGTCTCTCGGCTTTGACGAGAGCTTGAGTGACAAAGATCCTAGGATCATAGAGTGGATCCACATTGTCAGATCAAGTTGTGCATCACCTTGGATTTATCCAGGGAAAATACCAACCCAATGAATAATTCGTTGGTTCTGGACGGATGACACTTTGAGAACTTCTCCAGAAAGAGTTAGGGTCCATTTGGATGAGCGTTTATCTTCAGTGCATTGTGTTTGGCTTCTTTTTTTTGTCTCATGCTATAGTATCACCGTAATATCTAATCTCATCGCTATAACTGTTTTTACATTAATCACAAGTAAATGTACTGTCCATCCAAAGGCGCCCTTAGCCTCCCCTCAAAAACTTCAAAACATGAGTTTAACACTAAGGGACAAATAAGTTAAGGGTCATGCGAAAGGCTTGGGCCTCGTTGGTTAATTTTTTTTAACCCTCCCTAAAATTTATAATTCATTTATACTTTTTTTTTAAAAAAAAATCTTATTTTAGCGCCTAATGTAAATTTTTTTATTTTACATAATAGATGCAAATTCATAGAATAATCCACACAATAGTCGATACTTATAGTTTTTGTTCTAAATTGATACCAAGTAATTTAAGTTTTGTTTCAATCAAAATTTTAATGTTTTTCTATCATTTCGGTGCGTTTAAGACTTTAGATTTATTTCATATTTTAAATCATTTTTAACACTTTTTATCTTAACTACTTTCATTCGTTTATAGTTACATTTAAAAATTAATTTTTTTTATTTGCATGTAAATATATAAATATACTAGTAACCGAGCTATAATTGCATGTATATGTAATATATAAAATATTAAAACTATCGATAGACCGAAAACGATACATTGAAATAATTTAATATCAACACATATTAAGCTTAATAAAAAAAATACAACATCCACCAATACAATACTAATTAAATTAATACTAATTTAATAAAATGGTGCAGGCGGTGCAAGCGGAAGAGCGATTAAGAACGTGGGGTGGACCGACCGAGACTCCAAACATTTCGTTGGAATCTAATTCTGCTGGCTAAGTCCATTACCAAATACTATTTACCCAAATAATACCTCATGTATGTTATATTGGTTGAAACAATTGTTTAATAATTTCAAAATGTTTTTTTTTTCGTGGATATTTTTTTATTTAGTTATAAAAATATATGTATTAATAAAATATTTTTATTTTAATATTAAATGAACAAAAATTTGGATTTTTGGATCAGTTTAAATAAAAAAATCAACTCCGACAATAAAAAATTTGTGGGTAAAGATGTTCATGAATTAGGTGATACAATCTACTTTGAGTCGGGCATGAGTTTATTATATTTTTAATTCTAACAAATTCGACCCATTTTATTTTTTATAAATAACAAAAAATAAAAAAGTAATATTAATATTTTATATTTAAATAAAAATAAAAAAATATTTTTTATTGATTTTTTTCATATATATTGATTTCCTATTGGGACAAAAATTGATCTCTTCTTCTTTTAAAATTATTATGTAGAAAAATTTAAAAATAATATATTATGGGCATAATGATTTATTTGATACTCTAGCATTAAAAAGAGAGAGTCATTTTAGCTTTCAATTTATTTTTTTACCTCTTTTAGTTCTTAAACTTGTTTTATTTGTCAAATCACCTTAAAATGGATAAAAATTCATTAGTTAATTTTACTGACATAGCATTTACGTAGCAACCTGTATGCCCATCAGCAATTAATCATTTATTTTAAAAAATAAAAAAAGAATAAAAATATTTTTACATATTTTATTTTTTAAAAATAATTATATATATATTTGAATTTAAAAAAATAATTTATTGTTTATATGAGATCCATGTGATAATTCACTTATATGTTAGCGACGTTAACTTTTTCATTATTTTTGATGATTTGATAAGTAAAGTAAACTTAAGAGCTAAAAATAAAAATTAAATAAAGAGCTAAAATAATTTTTTTTAAAAATTAAAGGGCCAAATAAATTATTACGCCTATATTATAAAAACTTTTTATGGAACAAAGGAAATAAAACCTATTTAATAAATTAACTTTTTATTGCATTTACGGTGGGAATGATATTTTGGTGTTCGCAACCTTTTCAAGTTTGAAAAAAATGTTCGAATTTGATTCGGTAATTATTGAGTTTAATTTGAGTAATTATAATTATCGATAAAGTTGAATTTGAACACCTTAATACTCAATTTAAATAATTTACGAGCCTAATCAAAATTTTCATTTTAATATTTCTTTATATTGTAAAATTACATTATTTTTGCTTATTATGTTGATAATAATTTACTTAGATTTGGTCTAAATAAGAAAATTGATAAATTAGTTTAAACCTGTTTAAACTTGAGTTGTTTAGCAATTGAACTCGGGTCGAATAATCAAATTTGAGTCAAGGCTAAATACAATATTTTTAAAATTAGACCAATGGTCGAATAGATTATTAGGCCATTGGTTTATCGATTCGACTAATTTCATTCTGATTCATTCTATCTTTATCTATTTTTAGTCCAATTAATTTAATACAATTATATGAATTAATATTTTAACTGATTCTCGATTTAATCAATTTAAGCAATCAATCCGATTCGATACAAATGTGACTGAAGACCATCTACACCCAAAAATTACTTGAATTCGGCTCAACCAAGTTTGGTTCGGGTTAATAGTGGGGAAAATAAATGGAATTATAGTAAATAACTAAGAAAAAGCATCCTTCGATAGGGGGACAACCACACCAAAATTGCCTTTGCCGTCAGATGCTCAGTTCCAATTTGCCAAAGCAAAAAGCTTTGTTCTTCTTGGTGGTGCACACTCTCCACGCGTATTTTTAACGTCATTTATCGATTTTTCTTCTAATTTCTCTCTTCTTCTTCTTCTTCTTCTTTTCGAGCTTATCGTCGTTGGATTCGATGCCTTGAACCAAAGATCCGATACGCATTTTTTATACAAATTTTTAACATTTTAGGGTTGGATTTTCAGCAGTTAGTGGTCAGGGTAGGGGTTTTTATGGCGGTGACTTTACAGAGTCTTCGCTTTTGTGGACTGGCCGCATCTGGTCCCGCCGGCGGAAGCTTCGAAGCGCTAAACCGTATACTCGCCGACCTCTGTACCCGTGGCAACCCTAAGGTGATGTTTTTCCACTTCACTCCCTTGCTTTTTTCTTTCTCTATTTCTCTTGCTGAGTTGTAGAAAGTGGAAGGAATTTGAAATTGAATTTTCGGGATTCTTAGCTGAAAGATTGAAGAATAAGATTAACCTTAGCAGTTAAGTTGATTATCCTTTATTTGTTTGAAATTTTTTATAATTTTGGCTTTTTTTGATTGTGAGCAGGAGGGAACTTCATTAGCATTGAAGAAGCATGTGGAAGAAGAAGCTCGTGACCTTAGCGGGGAAGCGTTTTCTCGTTTTATGGACCAGTTATATGATCGAATTTCGAGCCTTTTGGAAAGTAACGATGTTGCACAGAACATGGGAGCTTTAAGAGCTATTGATGAGTTGATAGATGTCGCAC
This sequence comes from Gossypium australe, assembly GCA_005393395.2. NCBI lineage: Eukaryota > Viridiplantae > Streptophyta > Magnoliopsida > Malvales > Malvaceae > Gossypium > Gossypium australe. Next base: position 1,106,154 of record CM016614.1, on the reverse strand, counting down.
TTGGGGAGAATGCCTCCAAGGTTTCCAGGTTTTCTAATTATATGCGGACTGTTTTCGAGACTAAGCGCGATCCTGAAATACTAGTCCTTGCTAGTAAAGTTCTTGGCCATCTTGCGAGAGCTGGTGGGGCGATGACTGCGGATGAAGTGGAATTTCAGGTTTGTTGGGGACATTGGTAATTTTTGTAGTGTAATTCAAAGCCCAAAGGGAATAATGTCTAGTCCATGTGCCTGTTTCTCAGGTCAAAACTGCCCTGCAGTGGCTTCGTGGGGATAGAATAGAGTATCGCCGTTTTGCTGCTGTCTTAATTTTGAAGGTGCGTTCTATGTGAGATTTTTATTGTTCCTTAAGAATGGATTTCTAGAAAATAATTATTATTTTTGATCTTATGTTAGAAGTTGCTGCAATATGTTTAATTTAATTTTAGTTCATTTGTTGTAAAAGATTGTTTTATTGAAGCTACCTTTGCATTTTACTACTAAAGGAAATGGCAGAAAATGCTTCCACTGTATTCAATGTTCATGTACCTGAATTTGTTGATGCTATTTGGGTTGCATTGAGGGATCCGACGTTGGCTGTTCGTGAGCGTGCTGTGGAGGCATTGCGAGCGTGCCTTCGCGTTATTGAAAAACGTGAGACACGTTGGCGTGTGCAGTGGTTAGTTTATTGATTGTGATGTTCTGATATCTCTTTTCTTTGTTCTTTTCATAAATTTGAACCAAATAGCTGTATCAGCATTCCTAGTTTTCTATTTTAAATGAATGTATGTAGAAACATCTCTTCATGGTTTCGTAGTTTCTGGTGTCTGAGTTGAGTTCCTATTTGCTGTTTCTGCCTTAATTTTGTTCCAAACCACCCTTTTACCTACTATGGATCTTACTATGCTCTCTAAATTGCAAATAAACAGAAGAATAGAGGAATTATAACTTTCCTTGCAATAGTAGTGCTTTATAGTGTGCTATTCTTGGTGGAGTTGTCTCCTGCTTGGCTTTTTTACATTCTTTGTATGCCCCAGTTTGTTGGTTGGTTTTGTTTGTAGAGGAGGCAGGGTTTACTGTTACGTTTCTTGTGCATGTTCATTTCTTTGTAACTTCTGAACTCAATTTTTCAAATGTGTTTTCTTTGTTCTTTTCTATGCTCAACCTTCGGTGTTTCTATAGGTACTATCGAATGTTCGAGGCTACGCAAGATGGATTGGGAAAAAATGCTCCTATTCACAGTATACATGGTTCTTTGCTTGCTGTTGGAGAGCTTTTGAGGTTGGTGTGATGGTCTTATTTATTGTTTCTAAATTAAAAGCACTTCGAGTCCCGTAATTTCTGTTTCTACCTTTGAGTTAATTGGTTCCCTCCACTTGATCACTTCCCCCTCCTCATTGAAAAAAGAAAAGGATAAAGAAATAGGCAAATAAATTTGTATACGCATTGTGTTTGCGTATATGCCTCATTGGTTAGTAAAATAAATACAGCTATAGATACGTATGTGCTAGATAGCCTTCACCTATAGATACGCATTGTGTTTGCGTATATGCCTCATTGCTGATTGGCTGCTGCAGTATAGGTTGTAATTAGGTTATAGATGTATATACATGTGTAGATATATTTATAATGTCAGTCAATTTGTAGTATGCTCATCCTCTATGAGACGAAGACTATCCATTTCATTTGGGAAATATTTTATTGTCATATGAATTGATATATGTGTATATGTGTTGTTAGTGACATAAGCTTCATCTTTATCAGGAACACCGGTGAGTTCATGATGTCAAGGTACAGAGAAGTAGCCGAAATTGTGCTTAGATACCTAGAGCATCGAGATCGCCTTGTTCGCCTTAGCATAACTTCTTTGCTACCTCGCATTGCACATTTCCTGCGTGACAGATTTGTCACAAACTACTTGACGGTAAGTTGTTATTGCTCCATATGCGATCACATTATTTAACCGGCATGTGAACCCCTTTCAGTTATGTGCATTTGGATTTTTTGATATCTTGCAGATATGCATGAACCATATCCTTACAGTCTTAAGAATACCAGCTGAACGTGCCAGTGGGTTTATTGCCCTTGGGGAGATGGCTGGTGCTTTGGATGGAGAGCTGGTCCACTATTTGCCGACAATTACTTCTCACTTACGTGATGCAGTGAGTCTCATGGCTCGTGATTCATGACTTATCTTTTGGTTGTATCTTGTTGGTTTTTTTTATTACTATTCTTCTTATTATTATTATTTGAAGTTTGCTTGTTTTTATTTGAGAAGAAAGAAGTTGTCCAACTGTTTGCTTTCATATTATTTATCTACAGATTGCTCCACGAAGAGGTAGACCCTCTCTTGAAGCTTTGGCTTGTGTTGGAAACATTGCGAAAGCTATGGGACCGGCGATGGAGTCCCATGTTCGTGGTCTCCTTGATATTATGTTTTCTGCTGGTCTTTCTCCTACACTTGTTGAAGCTCTTGAGCAAATTACAGTCAGGTATGTGGGCAGCCATGACCTTGTGTTCAGATTGTATTTGGGGATTAATTGAGGGTATTAATTTTATAAAATACTGGTTGTGTTTCAGTATTCCGTCTTTGCTTCCCACTATTCAAGATCGGCTTCTTGATTGCATTTCCTTGGTTCTTTCGAAGTCCCATTATTTTCAGGCAAGGCCAGCTGTGGCTCGAGGGACCGCTACAAATATTCCCCAGCCAGTGGCTGAGCTTAGTGGTTCAGCCCATGTTCAGCTTGCTTTGCAGACTCTTGCTCGTTTTAATTTCAAGGTTTGTTTACCTACATTATATGGAGTGTCTGATGTCGACCATGGTTTGGCACTAATTATTCTGTGGTGTAGGGACATGAACTTCTTGAGTTTGCGAGAGGATCGGTTGTTCGTTATCTTGATGATGAGGATGGAGCCACACGAAAAGATGCTGCTTTATGTTGTTGCAAATTAGTTGCAAATTCCTTTTCTGATATCACATCCTCACAATTTGGTTCTGGTCGGTCTAGCCGAGCTGGAGGGAAGCGAAGGCGTCTTATCGAGGAGGTTTGTTCGTCTGTGCAATAGTAGTTTCAATACTGATGATGTTAACGTATTATGTTTTACCTGTGTTGGAATCTTTATGATACATTATGCTTGCTTATAAATTATATTGGGTTTTCAACAGCTTGTGGAGAAGCTTCTCATTGCAGCTGTTGCAGATGCTGATGTTACTGTTCGCCATTCAATATTTTCCTCTCTCCATGGAAATAGAGGTTTTGATGATTTTTTAGCACAGGCTGATAGCCTGAGTGCGGTTTTTGCTGCTTTAAATGACGAGGTGCAATTTAATCCAGTTTTATACTGTCAAGAATGTTCCTCTCATCTTTATATGCCTCTTTATCAGTACGTTGCTTTATAGGCAAAGGGGATGAATAATGTTGTTCTTTATACTGTACAGGAAATTAGAAAAATAATGTGTACCTAATTTCTTGTTTGAAGGTGAAAAATAGTGTTTGTCAGCGTTTTTCCATAGTTAAAATGATTTGATATTTCCTGATTGGTAACTCTTCAAAATAGGGTTGATTAGCATTTTTCCATATTTAAGGAACACTTTATATTTTGCTTATCGGTATGTCTGGTCTCTGCAGCTATTACTGTTCTTAACATCTCTAACTTTTCCTAAATGAGACATTGTGTCTAATAGTAACCATTTTGCCCTAACTGTTCCTAAGCCACTTTTGCCTGCACTTTCTCTCTGCTGTCTTTTCCAACAGATTATCATTTTCATAAAAGTGTTTCACTTTGTTTATTGGAATTGCCTTTTGCAAAAAGTATGAAGACATGCATACTGATTAGATTAAGGACAGTTTCATATGAGTCAGCTGTAGGGTTCTACGCTTGATAGCTAGCCTTCAAACGTGCTGAAATCGCTATGTATTTTTGTTCCAATTTTTGCATTACTTTGTGTTGCACTTTTATGAATAGAGAATATTTCTGTTGCTATAGGATTTTGATGTGCGAGAATATGCAATATCAGTGGCTGGGAGATTGTCAGAGAAAAATCCGGCATATGTTCTTCCAGCACTTCGTCGTCATCTCATACAATTATTGACATACTTAGGGCAAAGGTAAAGATAAAAGAACTTCTGTCCTCTCTACGCAGCATTAAATATTGACTTCTCCTGCATTGTGAGCAGTGCAGATAACAAATGCAGAGAAGAGAGTGCCAAGTTGCTCGGTTGTTTAATACGCAACTGTGAACGACTAATACTCCCATATATTGCCCCAGTGCACAAGGTTTAATTTGTCTTGTGTTATTTAATTATTTTCTTTCCGCTTTCCACTTTTCTAGTAGCTCCTCTCTCTCTTTTTTTTTTTTTTGGGGGGGGGGGGGGGGGGGGGTTGGGGTTATTTTCCTTTTTTGTGACTCTGCCATCATGTTATTGAATGTTTTATTCTTCAGGCTCTTGTGGCGCGACTACTTGAGGGCACTGGAGTTAATGCCAATAATGGTTTTATCAGTGGAGTTCTTGTGACTGTGGGAGATCTTGCTAGAGTGGTGGGTGAACTTCTGTTTGTTTGCTTTTAGTCTTTGACACATGACATCATTTTTGGAGGAAGATATTCAGTTTGATAGACATAGGAAAAGATTATTGTGTTTGCATTAATTGTGAATTATAAGTTGTATGTTGTATTAAATTTGCTGTCTGATGAGAATCCTAGCTTGGTTGCTGTGTAATTGATTGTAAGTTTCCTTGTATAACATTTCCTTTTACTATTCTTTCTTGGACTGTGACTTATTTTAGGGTGGTTTTGCAATGAGAGAATATATCTCCGAACTTATGCCTTTAATTGTTGAGGCATTATTGGATGGGGCAGCTGTCACAAAACGTGAAGTAGCTGTTGCTACTCTTGGTCAAGTTGTACAGAGTACCGGGTAAGACATCTTATATTTCTTTGAATTTGCCAGAGGAGCTTTGGACTAATTAGTATTCTTAAACTTCTGCATGTTTTATGTTAGAAATGTTAGCCTCCCCCCCTTCCTTTGATGGTGTTTAAGAGATTTTTCTTGAACGTGTCTGTCAGGTATGTCATAGCTCCATATAACGAATACCCTCAATTGCTTGGCTTACTTCTGAAATTGTTGAATGGTGAGTTAGTGTGGTCTACCAGACGAGAAGTACTGAAGGTAGTTGCTCTTGAACTTTAGATGTAGTTAACGGTTCAGCTTTCTTGTGAAACTGAGTATACTTTGTCGTCCCCAGGTCCTTGGTATCATGGGTGCTTTGGATCCCCATGCGCATAAAAGGAATCAGCAAAGCGTATCTGGGTCACATGGAGATGTTACCCGTGCTGCCAGTGATTCAGGTCAACATATTCCATCATCAATGGATGAACTACCTATGGACCTTTGGCCATCATTTGCTACATCTGAAGATTACTACTCCACTGTAATGCCCTACCTATTTTGTCTTTCTTTTTGCTTGTTTTAACAGTTTTTGTTTCTAGTAGAACCTCTTAATTATTTGCTAAAATAACTGAATTCAGGTTGCTATCAATTCTCTCATGCGAATTCTTAGGGATCCTTCTCTTGCCAGTTACCACCAAAAGGTGGTTGGATCTCTCATGTTTATTTTCAAGGTGCGTTCAACATATGGATTTTAATCCTTTTCCTAAAATATTTATCCAAGATACTATTTAATTAAAATTTGCTTTTTTTTAACTTCTTTAAATCATTGAATTTCTCTTTTGCGAGGTTAGTCAATGGGTCTGGGTTGTGTTCCATACTTGCCAAAGGTTTGTCTATTAATTTTTCAGCCGAGTTTGGTTTTTATGCTTGGTTTTCTGTTGGTTATTTTTCTGAACCGTGGCTTATTTTCTTGCTTCTTTCTGTAGGTTTTGCATGATCTCTTTCAGATTGTTCGTACATGTGATGATCATCTGAAGGATTTTATAACATGGAAGTTGGGCACTCTTGTGTCCATTGTGCGTCAGGTACATTTAAATGTCTTCAAGATTTCATGTATGTAACTGATATTGGCTTTCTTCTGGCATTTTATTTTGGGTTTTTGATGTGCTTATGCAGCATATTCGTAAATATTTACCGGAGCTGCTATCTTTAATTTCTGAACTATGGTCATTATTCAGCTTGCCAGCCAGTACTCGCCCTTCACGTGGTTTTCCGGTATTTTTATACTTTAGTTTACATGTACAAGTAATTTGTACTTGCGTATCCTGCAGTCGGATTGTTAGATTGATTGTCTTGATTATTATTGTTTTACTGCTGATCTTATTTCTTAAACTCTCCCTACCTCTCTCTCTTAGGTACTGCACCTAGTTGAGCAGCTTTGCTTAGCTCTCAATGATGAATTTCGGAAGTATCTTCCTGCTATTCTTCCTTGTTGCATTCAAGTTTTGAGTGATGCAGAACGTTGCAATGACTACACCTATGTTCTTGACATTCTCCATACCCTGGAAGTGTTTGGTGGTTAGTAGTAGCACTTATTTCACTTTTGGGACTTAAATCTATTATTTTGTAACTGTGATGCTGCATGTGACCATGGGCATGCTCTTTAAGCATTCTGAAAGAAGAATAAACATCTGAATATAGCTTTATAACCCTATAGTTATTTACAAGTTAGAAAAATTATGAAAGTGGAAATTTTCATATTTTATTCTAGAGAACCTTCTATTCAAACCTTTGATTTACCCATGCTCGTCTAAACTAAATTTGTTAGTTTTGAACTGAAATTTATTGTTCTCTCTATCTGTCTAACTTTAAGCATCTTTACATGATAATATCTAAAGGATTTCTTATTATGATTACCATGTAGGGACATTGGATGAACATATGCATCTACTTCTTCCAGCCCTTATTCGACTGTTTAAAGTGGATGGTTCTGTGGAGATAAGACGTGCTGCTATCAGAACTTTGACAAGGTTGATCCCCTGTGTTCAGGTAGGTAGCAAGAATTTTGACTACATTGAAGAATCAGTTACTATATATATGTTTTAAATACCTGCGGATTCAAGTTCTGTTGAACATGTATTCTGTTTGTGTTTTCATCCTTGTAAATCAGGTTACAGGTCACATATCTTCTCTAGTGCATCACTTGAAGATAGTTTTAGATGGGTGAGTTGTCTGTTCCTTTTGTTTAAAACTCTATGAATACAGGAAACTTCCCTATTTAGACTTATGGATGGTCTATCACTTGCCATGTATCAGGGGTATTAGTCTGCGTGCATCTTTTCACATTTCTATGTGTTTGGTTTTGGAACCAAAACAGTATCGTGGTTATGGTTTAGATAATTTGATTTAGTTTGCCTTCAGTTTTTTTCCAAGTAAATAAGAAAGGATATTAAAATGATTGTTTATGATGATATCATGGGGTTACAATCAACTGATAATTTGGGATAAAAGAAACTCAGTTTTGCAAAGCACTTTTGGTTTTTAGTTTATAAATGCTTTTGGTACTTGTCTATGGAAATTAATAGTCTATGAACCAAGTAATTTTTTTCAAACATGAGTCGCTAATGGTGATAACTGATGGATGGTTCTAATGGGTTAGAACCATCAGCATCAGAGGAGGCTTGATGGAAGCACCATGCTATGCACTATGTCTATACCTAAAAAAAAAAAATTGATTTACAGGAAAAATGATGAGCTTCGTAAAGATGCTGTTGATGCACTTTGCTGTCTGGCCCATGCCCTTGGAGAAGACTTCACTATTTTTATCCCATCTATACACAAACTTTTGTTGAGACACCGCTTGCAGGTATTGCTTCTGACCATGTCATTCTTTTTTTTTGCATGTGGAAAACTTGTACCCTGCTATTTCCCATGTTCAAATTTAATATCAAAACTTGTTTATTTCAGCATAAAGAATTTGAGGAAATTGAAGGTCGTTTGAGGCGACGTGAACCATTAATTGTGGGGAGCACAGCAGCACAAAGATTAAGTCGACGACCTCCAGTGGAGGTTGTTAGTGACCCACTAAATGATATGGAAAATGATCCTTATGAAGAAGGGAACGATGTGCAAAAACATCCTAGAGGTCATCAGGTATCATCCTTTTATGATTGTATGACGAGCTATTGTTTATTATTTATTTTGTCCATAGCTTATTCATCTAGGTTCCTGAGCATGCTGCCAAGCGACCATGCAATGCTAGCTTGAAGATGAAGTTTGGAAATAATCTGTACTACATATCAGTTAAAACTGGTTATGTCGTAACTTTCAATCATAATCTTTGTAGCCAGTATTGGATGGACTTACCCTATCACTGTAGTTAGCTGAGTAGTTGTTGGCATGGCCAGATTTCTATTTAATTGGTCACACCATGTTTTAAAGAAATGAATGTATGATCAGCAAATTTCTTATGTAAAACAAGAATATTAAATGTGATGTGGTAGGTAAGCACTGGCCTCAGTTGCATGAACAGGCAAGTGTTTTCTTATGCTTTGTAGCTTCTCATGTATGCATAGAAAGATTAGGTTTTCCTATGGAGTTGTACAAGTTATTTAGGGAGTTAGCTATGCCTGTATACATCCTTTCTTGATACCTTTGGCCTTTGTAAATTTGAAACGTCGAAATAATTATTTGTTACCAGTCATGCTGTGAGCAGCTTCTGACATGTAATGGCTTGTGATGTTGCATTCATTTTACATATCTGACTTGTTAATTTGTTGTGGCAGATGTGAGCCCAGACAATTTTTATACATCATTTCTTAATCTTGTGTAGTTCTATATTCTTTTGCTTGCTGGATACACAGCAATTTGATTATTTCTGTCCATTATCTTGTTTTCTATACCTATGAAATTTTCCTTTGAAGTTACATTCATTTTATCTTTATTTTGTTTTTTTAAAAATAATTCTCATACATGATTTCATGTGGTCTATAGAGGCCTTAATTGACATAAATTACTTGTCTATAGGTCAATGATGGGAGGTTACGCACTGCTGGGGAGGCTTCTCAGCGTAGTACCAAAGAAGATTGGGCAGAATGGATGAGGCATTTTAGCATTGAACTCTTAAAAGAATCTCCTTCTCCAGCACTACGAACCTGTGCTCGGCTTGCCCAATTACAGGTATGTTTACAAGGTTTATGTTTATGTATTGTTTCCTTAGGAGTGAAGTTTCTAATCTGCTCCTTTGCAGCCTTTTGTTGGGCGTGAGTTGTTTGCTGCTGGTTTTGTTAGTTGCTGGTCTCAACTTAATGAGTCTAGTCAGAGGCAGTTGGTTCGAAGCTTGGAGATGGCATTTTCTTCTCCTAATATCCCTCCTGAAATTTTGGCTACTCTTCTCAACTTGGTATGCCCCTTCAGCTAATTTTTATTTCTTGTTTTCATGCAAGCTATTTGATTGCTTTTATCCTTTACTAAATGCAGATTCACTTTACAAGACCATATTAATCTGCTTTTATATTGTTTTGCTGTTTTTCTATTCTTGGTAATTCCATGGTTAAAAGAGTTGGCATTGTATAACTGGTCCACAAGCAATATTAAAAAACTATTTGGTAAAAATATCAGCTTGAGGAGTAAACGTATAAGCAGATATGTGATAGGGAAACCCTTCTGCTGTAGCCAATTTGCAATTGTAACATACATAACCCATTTGTCAGGGCAAACTGGGTACTATGTATTTGAAAGAGAAGGTAATGTATTTCTTTTGTTTAAAAGGATATATGTGATCATTTCAGGCTGAATTCATGGAACGTGATGAAAGACCTCTCCCTATAGATATCCGACTTCTTGCTGCACTTGCTGAAAAGGTATGCTTTCCTTAAGAAATGCTTTTATGCAATGTGTTTTTTTTATATCATCTCTGGACAGTGAAAGATTTATCATTCTTATGGCACATGCCAGTGTCGAGCATTTGCTAAGGCACTACATTACAAAGAAATGGAATTTGAAGGTGCCCGCTCAAAGAAGATGGATGCTAATCCTGTTGCCGTAGTTGAAGCTCTCATACACATAAATAACCAGTTACACCAGCATGAGGTATATAACTATATATATTCTGGGAGCTGTGCTTTTTTTTTTCCCCCTAATATCTACATGCTTTCTCCCAAATATCTCCTTATTGATTTAGGTTAATTATTTTTCTTTTAACCTTTTTAGGCTGCTGTGGGGATATTGACTAATGCTCAACAATATTTGGATGTTCAGTTGAAGGAATCATGGTATTAGACATTTGATTTTCAAAATGATTAGTGACGTTAATGTCATTCACAGAGCTTTTGTGTTGTAGTTTTCTGCTTGTCATTCCCTGATTTACTATTTCATGCTGTCTTCCTCAAATGTGTATATTTGGCAACATGGGGGGAAAAGATCTAGTTACATATATTTGTGTTTATTAGGTATGAGAAATTGCAGAGATGGGATGACGCTCTTAAGGCATACACTGCCAAAGCCACTCAAGCATCAAGCCCTCACCTCGTACTAGAAGCTACCCTAGGTATTAACTTAAGCACAATGGCTCGTTTAATTGTTTGTTCTGTTCCTCTTTCTTTTAATACTTGCATGCTCTTTGTTAGTATACTTTTCATAAGAGAAATTTGGAATTCTTTGAATTTCTCTATAAGAATGCAAAAACAGGTTGCAGCAAATTTATTTAGATGGTATGACATGTTGTGGACTGAGCACATATATTTTGATTTACCTTTGTTTATAGTTGGTGTGAGCAAAGCAAAATGAATACTGATGGTTTTGCATTCTCTTATTTAACTCATTTCCTTTTTTATTTTTTGAAATTTTATTTAGAACATTCGTGATCGGGCATTTTTATGGGTCAAAATATTTTTCTTCTTTCTTCAAGCTTTTTTTGATAGACAAAACCTTCCTATTGTTGTATTCAAGTTAGCTCATATAAGCTGAAATTATGTTTCTTGGGCACCCGTGTTTATTTATTTATTTATTTTTTAAAATGCCTTGAGTGAGTTTTCTACCCTATAAACTGTTGGTTGCACTGATTAGGTTCTAGTAAATAGATCAAATTATCACCAACCTTTTTGGGTTTTCATTTTCTGGCATAAAATTTTCCGATATCTATATTTCACATCATAATAATTGAGCTTAGAAAGCATAATTTGCTTCCTATACCAGTGTACGCTAGTTTCTTGAAAATTTTAATGTGGCATGTACATTGTAGGACGGATGCGATGCCTTGCTGCATTGGCTCGATGGGAAGAGCTCAACAACTTGTGCAAAGAGTACTGGACTCCAGCAGAGCCCTCTGCTCGACTGGAAATGGCACCAATGGTTTGTGGTTTATGCTGTAGTTGATGTCAACATTTTCTATATTGTGCTTGTACTCAATGAATTTTTTCCTTTAGGCTGCAAATGCTGCTTGGAATATGGGTGAATGGGATCAAATGGCTGAGTATGTGTCTCGATTAGATGATGGTGATGAAACCAAACTTCGGGCTTTAGGGAACACTGCTGCTACTGGTGATGGAAGCAGTAATGGTACATTCTTCAGAGCTGTTCTGTTAGTTCGGAGGGGAAAGGTGCTTTTTCTTGTCTATACTCATTACTTCTATTAATTCTTTTGAATGCCCATCATCTGTTTCTATCTGCATTTTGCAGTATGATGAGGCACGTGAGTATGTTGAGAGAGCTAGAAAGTGCCTAGCAACAGAACTTGCTGCTTTGGTTAGTTTCTTAACTCCAATTTCTTGAACTGAATACTAGATGTTTTTTTATTTGAGCAACCGCTTTCTAGTTTTTCTTTTTTTCATTTCATTCTATATGTTAGCGAATACTCTAAATTGCTACTTTTCAGTTTCTAGAACATATCCAACATTATACATTCTTCCCTCTTCCTTTTTACATTTATCGATATTTCTAGTCCTTATGGCTCTATCTCCCCAATGCTTTGAGAATAGTTGAAAGGGATAGTAAAACACAGTTTTAAGTATAGTTAAATTCCCTGTGCCCTTTTGTAGTTTATACTTGTGTATATATATGTATGTATAAAGGTTTTTTCTTATGACTTCGTTGGTATGGCAATGATTGTTATCGGGCTCATCTGGTACATGATATAAAGAGTAATGAAATTACTTGGTTCAAATAAAATTATAGAACTTAGCTTTTGTTATGGTTCAGGACCCCGATGCTCTATTTTATAATACTATGATTGTTTATCTGTATAACAGTACCTTGAATGATACCATCGTGATTTCTGGTGGTGAAAGTTTAAAAATTCATGCTTTTGGACTTGAGAAAATCTTTGCTTTATGGCTATCATGATATTAGTACCTACTTCAGGTTTTGGAAAGTTATGAGCGTGCTTACAGCAATATGGTCCGTGTTCAGCAGCTTTCAGAACTAGAGGAGGTTCATTCTACATCTATTTTAGATTTAATTTGCTCACTTTTAGTTGTTCTTTTTTCTAAGCGTGACTTCCTTAAAGAATTATTCTCAGGGGAAATCTTCGATTATTGCAGGTCATTGATTATTGCACTCTACCTATCGGAAATCCTGTTGCCGAAGGGCGGCGTGCCTTGATTCGAAATATGTGGACTGAGCGGATACAGGGAGCAAAACGAAATGTTGAGGTAAATTATTTACTTTGGTGAAGTGTTTGCCATTATGTCTTAGTAAGTATTGCTTTTGCTAATCTATGTACCATGTATGTTTTTTTATTTAAATATTATAAAGTTAATTTCCTTTTTCATTTTTAATGTACGTGTGTCTGACTCACATCCAAATGCACGTAGATTGACATGGAAGATTTAATGGTTTAGATTTCAATTAGGACTTCTGTCAGATTACAGTTGTCCAATAAGGGATATTCAGTATATTAAATGTTATCCTATATTTTATTTATTGTTATCCCTAACTTTAAGGCTAGTTTTAAGGCACTACACCCCTAAAACTAGTAGTGCTGCTAGTCTAGAGTCTTCTAAAGTTAGGCTCTCTTGTATATAAATATTTAGTGTAATCTCTTGTAAAATCAATAGATAGAAAAATCTATTCTAACATGGTATCAGATTAGACCGATATCTGGGAATTTTTTTTCTGGTAATCTTTTACTCCCACAAAATCCTCAAGCCTGCTTCTGTGTTCAAAAGCGATATGTCTGAATTTGTCCACACCAATACCAATGGGGACAGTTCAGAAATCTCTATGAAAAACTCCAACCAAACAAGTGAGTTGCAGAATATTCAAGTGGCCTACAGGTTAAATGGGAAGAATTACCTAAAGTGGTCACAGCTGGTTCGCACGTTCTTGAAGGGCAGAGGCAAGCTGAATCACTTACTCGGCACAGGACCTCCAGAAGGAGATCCTCGGTTTGCTGCTTGGGATGAACAAGACTCTATGGTCATGTCTTGGTTATGGAATTCTATGGTGCCCGAAATCAGTAACACATGCCTATTTCTTAACTCATCCAAAGAAATATGGGAGGCTGTAAAGCAGACTTATTCTAAAGTTAGAGATGCTGCTCAAATCTACGAAATCAAGACTAAGATTTCCTCCACTAAGCAAGGAAATCGTTCCATCACGGAATATTCTAATCTTTTGCAAAGCTTATGGCAGGAGATGGATCATTATCAGTGCATTAAAATGCAGTGCAGTACAGATGCAGCACTCTTGAAAAGGTTCGTTGAAAAAGACCGAATTTATGATTTCCTTGCTGGGCTAAATGCTGAATTTGATGCAGTAAGAGTCCAAATTCTTGGTAAGGAGGAGCTACCCTCACTAAATGAGACACTCGCGATAGTTCATGCTGAAGAAGGAATTATGCTTGACGATAATCGCGTAGATGGTTCTGCCTTAGTTACAAAGGCTGTCAGTGAGAGGAAAATTGCCATGGAACAGCCAACTGATATGAAGCAACCAGATTCTACAAGGCCTATTAAAAGGGATTCTGTATGGTGCACATACTGTAAAAAATCTCGTCACACAAAAGAACACTGCTGGAAACTCCATGGGAAGCCACAGCCGAATAAAATGAATTTTTCTGCAACTAGTGGACAACTAAAGGAACAAGGGCATGCAAATATAGCACGACAGATGGATGAAGAACAGCATTCTGGTATTTTTAATAAAGAAGACATTGCGAAGTTAAAGACGTTGCTGGGCTCATTGGAAAAGTCTTCTTCCACAGGTACTAGCAGTTTGGCGCTTTCAGGTATTTCCTCTTCTCAAAATTCTAATGTCTCGGACACAGTCACCAACCGGTCTTGGGTCATTGACTCAGGAGCTACTGACCATATGACCCACTCCTCACACAAATTTGTTTCATATACACCTTGTCCTAGTAATAGAAAAATTACAGTAGCTGATGGTTCTGTAATAACAGTGGCTGGTCAAGGTGATATTGTTATAAATGAGACCCTTACTCTTAAAAATGTCCTTCATGTTCCTAAACTGTTTCCCAATCTTCTCTCCATCCAAAAACTTACCAGGGACTCTAATTGCCGTGTGGTTTTTTATCCCAATAAATGTTTTTTTCCAGAAATAGAACACGAAGAGGATGATTGGACATGCTAAGGAAACAAATGACCTATATTACCTTGAAGAGAATAGTGGAGAAACTAGTGCTCTGAATTCCTCACCGTTATCTTTCCTATCCAAGTCTGTTCAAGCTCACAAAGACCAAATTTGGCTCCATCACCTCCGCCTTGGTCACCCTTCATTTTCAGCCCTTCAATTTCTGTTTCCTTCCTTGTTCAAAGGAATAAATGTTAAAAATTTTCGTTGTGATGTTTGCGAACTTGCAAAACACAAACGTACCTCCTTTCCCGTCAGCAATAAAAGAACATCTGCTCCTTTTACTCTTATTCATAGTGATATTTGGGGACCATCAAACATTTCAAACGTCTCTGGGGCTCGGTGGTTTGTTTCCTTTATTGATGATTGTACCCGTGTGTCTTGGATATTTCTTTTAAAACAAAAATCTGATGTAGGGTGTGTTTTTAAAATTTTCTACAACCTACTCAAAACACAATTTGGGACTGCCATAAAACGGTTTAGGATAGACAATGCTAAAGACTACTTCAATCAGTTTCTCTCCTTTTTTTTTTCAAGAAAAAGGCATTCTCCATGAGTCCTCTTGTGTTAACACACCCCAACAAAATGGTGTTGCCGAAAGAAAGAATGGTCACATTTTAGCTATTACTAGAGCTCTATTGTTTCAAAACAATGTCCCTAAACAATATTGGGGGGAAGCTGTTTTAACTGCCACTCACCTAATAAATAGGTTGCCTACAAGGTCCTTGACTCTCAAAGTCCTATACAAGCTCTATCGAAATTTTTCCCTGATTTTAATACCTCCAATCTTCCTCCCAAAATATTTGGGTGTGTTGCCTTTGTCCATGTCCATTCTCAAAATAGGGGAAAACTCGATCCACGAGCTGTCAAATGTGTTTTTCTAGGTTATTCCTCTACACAAAAAGGGTACAAATGCTACAATCCAGGCACCAAAAAATTTTTTGTTTCAGCTGATGTCACTTTTGCAGAAGAAGAAAAATTTTTTACTTGTCCTTATCTTCAGGGGGAGAACTTATTTAAAGAAGATAAGGGTAGAGAGTTTTTTCTTCTTGATTTTCCAGCTTCTGTTCAGCCTGCTCAACTTAATTTTCCAGCTCCTATTCAGCAGCCAAACACTCAGCCCTTACCTACCAACTAGCCTGCCCACCTTGACCCTATGCAACCTGAAATAGAGCCTACTACACCTAAGTCACCAAAAGGAATTCAGGACACTACTCGTCCTTTACTAGTTTACTCAAGGAAGAAGGCACCGGTGCAAGTTCAATCATCTTTGGATAAACACCCTACTGCTCTACAACCCGAGGTAACTACTGAACCTACTTTGAATACTAGTGAGAATTCAGATCAAAGAGAGTATGGTTTTCCTATTGCTATTAGAAAAAGAACTAGGGCCTGTACAAAACATCCCTTGTACTCATTCATGTCCTACAAAAATTTGTCCCATAACCACAAAACCTTTCTTACTAGCCTAAATTCGATCTCCATTCCCAAAACTGAATCCGAGGCATTAAATAATGAGAATTGGAAAAATGCCATGAAAGTTGAAATGGAAGCACTTGAAAAAAATAAGACATGGGATTTGGTAAAATTACTGAAAGGAAAGAAAACAGTTGGATGTCGCTGGGTGTATACAGTAAAATACAATTCAGATGGCTCTTTGGAGAGGTACAAAGCAAGATTAGTTGCTAAAGGGTACACTCAAAAGTATGGAATAGACTACCTTGAGACATTTGCCCCGGTTGCAAAGATGAACACTGTGAGAGTGTTGTTGTCACTTGCTGCCAACAGAGGCTGGAAACTACAGCAATTCGACATCAAGAATGCTTTCTTACATGGTGATCTTGAAGAGGAAGTCTATATGGATGTTCCACCGGGGTTCGATTCTGATACAGGACAGGTAGTCTAAAAAAGGCTCTGTATGGACTAAAACAGTCCCCGAGAGTTTGGTTTGGAAGATTTACCAAAGTAATGCTCAAGTTGGGGTACAAACAAAGTCAAGGAGATCACACTCTGTTTGTAAAGCATTTATCTTTAGGGGGAATGACTGCTTTATTAGTCTATGTAGATGACATTATAGTGACAGGTGATGATTTGGAAGGAATGGAAAATTTGAAGATATGTCTAGTAAAAGAGTTTGAGGTCAAAGAGCTTGGTAAGTTAAAATATTTCCTTGGTATTGAAGTAGCACACTCTCGGGAAGGGATCTTCATATCTCAGCAAAAATACATAATTGATTTGTTGACAGAAACGGGAAAGTTGGGATGTAAACCAGCAGAGACACCCATAGAAGTGAACCACAAACTTGGAGATGCACTAGAAGAGGCAGTAGTTGATAAGGGTTCATACCAAAGACTCGTAGGGAAGCTCATTTACTTGTCACATACTAGACCGGATATTGCCTATGCAGTTGGTGTTGTAAGTCAGTTCATGCACAATCCTAAAGAGTCGCACCTTCGAGCTATATACCAGATTCTACAGCACTTAAAAAGGGACTCCAGGCAAAGGAATCCTATTTAAGAAAAGGGGGAATTTAACCCTTGAAGCCTATACTGATGCGGATTATGTAGGATCTATGGTGGATAGAAGATCAACCTCGGGCTATTGTACATTTCTGGGAGGCAACCTTGTAACTTGGAGAAGTAAAAAACAGAATGTTGTGGCTAGATCTAGTGCAGAAGCAGAATTTAGAGCGATGGCTCTTGGAATTTGTGAATTATTATGGCTGAAAATTATTTTGGAGGATTTGAAGATCAAGTGGGAAGGACCAATGAAACTGTATTGTGATAATAAGTCTGCTATCAACATTGCACATAATCCAGTACAACATGATCGTACGAAGCACATTGAGGTTGACAGACATTTCATCAAGGAGAAACTTGACAGTGGCCTAATTTGCACTCCATATGTGCCCACTGATGGTCAACTGGCAGATATCCTAACCAAAGGACTATCTGGGAAGACCTTTCAGAGACTAGTAAGCAAGCTGAGAATGGATGATATCCACTTCCCAGCTTGAGGGGGAGTGTCAGATTACTGTTGTCCAATAAGGGATATTCAGTATATTAAATGTTATCCTATATTTTATTTATTTTTATCCCTAACTTTAAGGCTGGTTTTAAGGCACTACACCCCTAAAACCAGTAGTGCTGCTAGTCTAGAGTCTTCTAAAGTTAGGCTCTCTTGTATATAAATATTTAGTGTAATCTCTTGTAAAATCAATAGATAGAAAAATCTATTCTAACAACTTCAGGCATACATGAATTGTTTATTATTCTGTATGCATTTGCTTAATTGGAATGAACCTAGTGCTTATTCATACTCTCTCCCAATGTGTCTCATGCTTAAGTGTTGGTTCCTATATGTTCAAATATGCAGGTCTGGCAAGTGCTTTTGGCTGTTAGAGCACTTGTTTTACCTCCAACAGAAGACATTGAAACCTGGCTCAAGTTTGCTTCTCTCTGTCGGCAGAATGGAAGGATTAGTCAGGCTAGGTCTACCTTAATTAAGCTCTTACAGGTCTGTACTACTTACATTTTCTGAAGCTCCAAGAATGCACAAAATCATTTTTGTTTTCTTACTTTAAATTTTTTCTGGATGCTGTATGCTCTACTCAGTATGATCCAGAAACTGCTCCTGAAAATGTAAGATATCATGGCCCTCCTCAAGTAATGCTGGCTTACTTAAAATATCAATGGTCACTTGGAGATGATCTTAAACGAAAGGAAGCATTTTCCAGGCTGCAGGTATATCCAATTTTAACCAAGAGCACTTATCCTTTTTCTAGCTTTTCATGCATATCTACCATAATTAGTACATCTTTCTGCTGGCATTCGCTACTGCTAATTTGTAAGTTGCATTTTTCCTGATTAATTTTACATGATGGAAAAATCACTGTTCCAGAATTTGGCTAGAGAGGTTTCAGTCTCCCCAAATATTCAATCCATTCCATCAACTGCTTCAGTGAGTGGTACAAGTGCAAATGTTCCACTTCTGGCCCGTGTGTATCTTAAACTTGGAGCTTGGCAATGGACACTCTCATCACCTGGATTGGATGACGATTCTATACAAGGTAGCTAGTACTAAGAACTTGATATCTTATTCATTTGCAGCTTTTTCCCTCTTTTAAATAAAATATTTGGTTATTGTATAAAAAGAAGATGTCTATTATGGACTCTTAAATGCTGAAGTTGTTGTTGATTTCTTTTTCTTGTTAAATGGTCCTTTTTTTTTTTTTCAGAGATCCTTTCAGCTTTTAGGAATGCCACTCAGTTTGCACCGAAATGGGCAAAAGCATGGCACGCATGGGCATTGTTCAATACAGCTGTCATGTCTCATTACGCCAGAGGCTTTCAAACCATCGCCTCTCAGTTTGTTGTTTCAGCTGTCAATGGATATTTCCATTCGATAGCATGTGCAGCAAATGCAAAAGGTGTTGATGACAGCCTACAGGTATATTAACTAAATATACAATACCATTTTTAAGCTTGGTAATAGCACAAAACCTTTAATGATAACTTTGGGAACAGACCTATTTTTATTCACCTTCTTAACTGCTACTTGATAACTTTATCGTTCTCTTCTAAACATTGTTCTTAAAGTCTGCTAATTTTCTTTTTCAGGATATACTTCGCCTTCTTACCTTGTGGTTTAACCATGGAGCTACTGCAGAAGTTCAAATGGCCCTACAAGTAGGATTTGCTCATGTTAACATCAACACATGGTTGGCTGTTTTACCTCAAATAATCGCCAGAATACATTCAAATAACCATGCTGTGAGAGAACTTATACAATCACTTTTGGTGCGAATTGGACAAAGTCACCCCCAGGTTTGCCTTTATTATCTCTGTTCTGCTTCAGGATTGGAGCTCTTGGTTCTGTAGCAGCCTCAATTCAAATCGTTTTGAGCTGTTTCATTTGCTAGACTGATTTGATTATTTCCCAGGCTCTTATGTACCCTCTACTTGTTGCTTGTAAATCCATAAGCAATTTGCGCAAAGCAGCAGCTCAAGAAGTGGTTGACAAAGTGCGTCAGCATAGTGGTGTACTTGTGGATCAGGTTGAATAATTAGAATCTGTTTTTGTTTCTTTCTTTGTTTTATTTGCCTTGGCAGTTTGATCTAAAAATAGATTTGATCTGTTCATAGGCACAATTGGTTTCAAAGGAACTAATCAGGGTTGCAATACTTTGGCATGAGTTATGGCATGAGGGGCTAGAAGAAGCTAGTCGTCTATACTTTGGTGAACATAACATTGAAGGGATGCTGAAAGTCTTAGAGCCATTACACGAGATGCTTGAGGAAGGGGCAATGAGGGACAATACTACTATAAAGGAGAGAGCATTCATAGAGGTTTTCTCTATTCCTTTGCTGCAACTATCTTATCTCCTCCCATGGGATTTGATCAGTAACATACGCATATTCATTTCATTCTTTGCATTAAGGATGTTTTTATCATAATTAATGGTGAATATTCCAAGTCTAGTTGTTTATACTTCTGCTGCTATGTGCCATATTTTTTTTTCTGATATATTGGAACCCACTTGGCATTTTAGGATTTCTGGTGTGCATATTCAGCTAATTCATTTTGGTTTCACGGTATTTCAGGCATACCATCATGATTTGTCTCAGGCCTACGAGTGTTGCATGAAATATAAGAGAACCGGAAAAGATGCTGAGCTTACTCAGGTATGAAATGTTTGATGACTAAATTGTTAGATTTTACATATATTTGAGTGAGCAATATTTGATTGTAGTCTGAAGCAGCTTTATTCCCAACTTCTGTGGAACTTCTTGCTTGAGGATGTCTTAGGGTTGTACTTATATATACTCTTTTACCAAATAGAAATGCTGATTAGAATATGCTACTGGTTCATCTGTTCTGTTTTTTCTGTGGTTCCCAGAAGATTGATCTCTCTTTAATTATTTTTTGAATTCATCAGGCATGGGATCTCTATTATCATGTTTTCAGGAGAATAGACAAGCAACTTCAAAGTCTTACTACCCTGGACCTGCAGGCAAATATCGATCATCATATTTCTTCTCAATTATTAATTTGACAATGTTAACTTTTCACTGTAAATTCTGCAGTCTGTTTCTCCCGAGTTGGTAGAATGCCGTGATTTGGAGCTTGCTGTACCTGGGACATACCGTGCAGGTAAGCTTAGTGGTTGCTTTGAATGGATGTCTTGGTATAAACCTGAACGCCTTGCCAACATCTTGGCCTAGTGGAAAGAAGTTTGTGTGGCATTAGAACTAGAGTTCAAACCCTAGCATTCTTATCCCCCAATTATCTAGTGTTTCCATTTCTTTCTTCTTCTTCTTTTTAAATAAAAGAAGAAAAACTGGCTACCCCAACTTAAGTGAGCCCCTTTTCTAATTTTCAGAATTGCCGGTGGTAACCATTGCATCATTTGCACATCAACTTGACGTCATAACCTCAAAACAGCGCCCTCGGAAATTGACTATTCATGGGAGTGATGGTGAAGATTATGCCTTCTTACTAAAAGGGCACGAAGATCTTCGCCAAGATGAGCGTGTCATGCAGGTAGTTTCTGCTTACTTTTCCATTCCCCTTTTGTATTACTTTCATGCTAGTTTGATGATTCTACGGTTCTTTTGCTCGGTGTTTGGATGTTTACATTTCTTATACATAACTATAATTTTACTATTTTACATCATCTATTGAGATCTAATGTCCTTGATGATCAAATTTTATCAGCTATTTGGCTTAGTGAACACTCTCCTGGAAAACTCCAGAAAAACTGCAGAGAAGGATCTGTCTATTCAGCGATATGAAGTCATACCTCTATCTCCAAACAGTGGGTTGATTGGATGGGTCCCTAATTGTGACACCTTACACCAGCTCATAAGGGAGTACAGAGATGCTAGAAGGGTTGGTTGAAATTCTCATATTCCACATATTGTCTGTTTGGTCATACCTGTTGCCACTTTATATCATAAAATTTGCATTCAACTTTTCCTGTGTTTCATGGTCTCAGATCACATTAAATCAGGAGCACAAATTTATGCTAAGTTTTGCACCGGATTATGACCATTTACCACTCATTTCTAAAGTAGAAGTATTTGAGTATGCTCTACAAAATACTGAAGGAAACGATCTGGCGAAAGTATGTGCTCTTAATATTCTCTCTTTTTCTTTTTTTTCCTCTTCATATTTATCAACTTCTTTCAACTTCCATAAATTTGGCTTTTGATAGGTTCTTTGGTTAAAAAGTCGTACTTCTGAGGTGTGGCTAGAGAGGAGGACAAATTATACTCGAAGTTTAGCAGTAATGAGCATGGTATGTGATTACCTCATAATTTGGTGTATCCGTAATTAATGCAAGTCTCTAGCTGTAAATTAACTTTCGTTATTACTTTTGTTGTCAGAGTCCTCTCTTTCTATCTTTTTTGATTAGATAAATTTTTACTGTATCCCAGAATGCAATCATATTATCTTTGGCTACAGTAGTGATTATTGGTAAAAGGTTTGGATCACCGCTGGTTTGGAACCATATCTGCTTGATTTAGTTTCTTCACTTTTTTAATAAATATTTCGATTACTCTGTAAAACTTTCCATTTTGGCAAAATGAAGATATCTCGATGTGGTGTACGAGAAAAGAGTATGCTGCTAAACTTCCATGTGTGCTTATTTGCGCTTTTAATATGACACACAATCAAAATATTACTTTGAATAGTACAATTGCATTTCAAGGCCACAAATCTATTTGGAGTTTTTTTCCCTGAGATTGTATGGAGAAAGTCAATTGAAGTTATGTAGATTTTGAATTTCGTTGTAAATCCGTAAATTTATGTTATACATGTAGTTATTGTGTCCTGCTTAAGAGATTTGGTACGATTGAATGATGCATGGCTTCTGTTTCAGGTTGGTTACCTCCTTGGCTTAGGTGATCGTCACCCAAGTAATCTCATGCTACGGCGCTCTAGGTATGAATAAAAAGTGTGTTAATTAATAGTTATTGATGTTATTATGTATTTCTTAGTCATGATACTGTTTTGCAGTGGAAAGATCTTGCACATAGATTTTGGAGACTGTTTTGAAGCCTCTATGAACCGGGAAAAGTTCCCTGAAAAGGTATGTCCGTCGAAACAATTGCTAAGGTTCTTTTTGTCATTCTTTTGGGTTAGGGAAGAGGGATTGCAGTTTGTTAATGTCCATTGTGTTGAATTCTCGATTCAGGTTCCTTTCCGTTTGACTAGAATGCTTGTGAAAGCCATGGAAGTCGGTGGTATTGAGGGCAATTTCCGCTTGACATGTGAAAATGTGATGCAAGTTCTCCGGTCAAATAAGGATAGTGTTATGGCTATGATGGAGGTATGAACCTCTGAACTTAAAATATTTTTTGTTCTTGTTGTTCCACTGAAGCTTTAATAACTAATTATACTATTGAGAACTTCATGTTTATAATAGAAAAAGGAAACGGAGTCGGGTGTGGGTATTGAAACAGTGATGTATTTATATATGCAATTTGTGCCCTTAATGAAATCACATTTGTTTAACTGCACTCTGGTTGTTATTGTTGCCAATCTATTACTATAAATGAAAACATCTGTTTTCCGGTTTATGCATAAAAATGATGGATCTGCCTTTATAAATCAACTGTTCCTCAGGCATTTGTTCATGATCCTCTTATTAATTGGCGTCTTTTCAATTTCAACGAAGTTCCGCAAATGTCAATTTTTGCGAGTACACATGGCACTGCTGTCACAAACACGGAAGAAACTGCTCCAAGTAAAGAGCTTGCTCAACCTCAGCGAGGGGCTCGGGAACGGGAGCTTCTTCAGGTTTTCTACATCTCAAAAACTCTACAATTTATCTTTTTTATGAATGTAAATGTAATATGGTGGGTTAAAATCAATTTGGTGCCATTGTAGGCTGTTAATCAACTTGGTGATGCTAATGAGGTTTTGAACGAGCGAGCTGTGGTGGTTATGGCTCGTATGAGTAACAAACTTACTGGACGCGACTTTTTGTCTTGCTCCTCAATACCGACAGCCTCTTCTAATATCCAACATTCAATAGACCACAGCACCTTAATTTCGGGAGATAATCGAGAAGTGGAACATGGTTTATCTGTTAAACTGCAAGTTCAAAAGCTAATAATCCAAGCTACTTCCCATGAAAATTTATGCCAGAACTATGTTGGGTATGATCCTCTTCCTTCTATCTCTTTTTGTATACATATATATCCATATGCATGTACTTGTACACATATTAGACCTGTCGTTTTCAGACCTCTCAATTGGGTGAGTCAAGTTGGTTTTAGGTAGTTCAAGTCAATCTAGATGAGTTAATTCGGGTTTTAAATTTTTTGGATCATTTTGTTTTGGAGCACTCGGGTTTCGGTCATTTTGAGCTTAGGTTAATTGGGTTTGAGTCAGATCATTGTTGGCTCAGGTCTTTTCAAGATCTAGTCACTCTTTTAAGTTTGGGTCATTTTGAGTTACTTTGTTTGGGTCATTTTGGGTGCAGGTTGTTTCAGTTCATGTCAATTCAGGTTCAATTTCGATTTTTTTGGTCGGTTCAATTGGTTTTTTAAACCGACTTAACCGACCATAATCTACAAATATCGACCCAATCAAAACCGATATATATATTTATTTTATATATTATAAATTATAAATGTATTTTAAATAATTAAAAAATATTAAATTAAGTCGTTTTCTCGGTTGGTTCAGTTTTAAAGTTCAAAAACCGATAACCGACCGTAATAATCAGCAAAACCAAACCCATAGCTGAAAAACTGGCCTATCCACCCAAACCAAAACCGCTTAAACCAATGGAGTCAGTTTTTTGGGTTTGAAAATTGCTTTCTCCCAGTTGACTAACTCTAGTTAAATCAAGTTTGGATTGTGTTTCGGAATTGTGAGATGTCTAATAGATATGTATCCATGGGCACCATGTGACTCAAATTCGGGTGTGTCCTTCAATTTATTCCATGTATATAAAGGATATTTTGACAAATTTATCCAATACCCATGTTCAAAAATGCGTATTATTTCGGAAAAGAATAATGGAACAACAGAGCATTTGCATACATTTATCAAAAGGAGGAATCACTAACTGTTTTATTTATTCTATTCCAGGTGGTGTCCCTTTTGGTGAAGAAAAACAAATGTATATTTTGTATAAAACATGTACATATCTGTATTTAATGTAAATATATTGTTTTCTTTTTCATTCTTCTTTCTCTTTGTTAGTATTGAAGATAAAATAAAATTATTGTGGTAAATCTATTTATCACATTGAATTAAGTTATCAATTTCTCTTTTCCCATACAAAACAAATCATGATTGTTTATCATTATTATTATTATTTTATTTCATAATTATGTCTATGGTTTTTGAGCTTTTGATAATTTGCATCACAAAAAAAAATATATATTTATGTTGAGTCGATTCATTTAGTTTTGATCAAATAGTTAATGAATTCACAATACTCATTTAGTTCGGACTTGTATGTAGGTTTGATTGTTTGATATACCTCTCTCATCGTTTCACACTAACCTCAGTTAAACCTGGCTGGACGCCAATTAGAAAACTAAATGGTGTGCTTAGTCTTGATGGTTGCATCTGTGGCATTGATGGCCGACAATTTTAGGGATGACATGGACACGGTACATTAAGGATTGATTAGGTCTTTACTTGATTAGTATCGGTATTGTTGTTAATGTAAGAAACATAAGTTTGACCGTGTTTTATTTTCTTATTTACGAGTTGAGAAGAAATTACAAATGATTTTATATAATTGAGAAGAAATTACAAATGATTTTAAATATTATATAAAAAAAATAGGTAGATAATTAGGTTTGGTGAGAAGCATATACATAGAAATCTATTAAATATTAATCGTATGAGAAAGTTGAATTGGTTAAAAACTCAATAAAAAAAAATAAATACCAATAAAGTTTAAATTAAATTTATTGTTAAAAGATCTCAGGCAATAAAAGAAAAAGGAAGTACCTTCTAATATCTCTAAAGCAAAGGACACAAAGAAAATAACAAGTCCTTTGTGAAAAAAGGCAAAAACATGTTCAACCATTAAAATAAAACAGTTTTTACCATGGACTATAATTGTCTGCATAACTAGTATAATGTATCATAGGGTTAACTTTCGGCGCTGGCCGAGAGTTGAAAACACCGTACGGTGGCGGTGATCGCATAACCGCAAAAGGATAATATGAAGGTCCCGATGGCCTTCCCGTCATCGGCGGATAACAAGACTGAAACGGTTGATAGTATGGCCTGGGACCACCATATTCCAACATTGGTATCCTCGGAAATTGCCATTTCAATGGTCCATTCCCCATCGAAGGTTCCCTCGACATAGTTACCTCGTCCGACTTCTTTTTATGAAACAACCCGAACAACCAAAGGCACCCTTTCTTGGGTTTACTCTTTATGCTTTGCTTGTTTAAAGTGATATCGGGGTTACTTTCGTTCGATACACAAACTTCACTATCTTGATTTTCAAAATCAGAATCGGAAATCAAATCACAATGATCATTATGGATTTCGGATTTTGATTCATGATGGACACTATCATAGCTATTAGGGAATTGTTGCAAAGACAAAACCTCGGCCCTTTTACCCCATTTTTCAACCTTCTTCACAATATTCATTGGGTTTATTCTCCCGGAAATTTTTAACACTCCCTCCGAATCATATTCGATAAACTCCACACCTAACAGCAAAGAAAATATTTGAAATTCATAAAAATAGAACCCCAACAAATTTAAAACAAATGCCATTAATTAAATTATCAACCAAATTATTGTAAAATAATATCTAACAAATTTAAATTCGGAAAATAGATGACGATTGAGTTTTAGATTAATTGACATCGGTATTGTTATTAATGCAGGAGGACATGAGTTATGAATAGTTCTAGGCATTGTATTAAAAAAATTAAAAAATAAATACATAAATAATAAAATTACCGTCGATTTTTTGCAGTTTTTCCTTAGCTTTCGATCGACACTTGTCGCAACAGTTAATATTCACTTTTAAAATGAAAGTCTAAAAATAAAATAAAATAAAATTAGATAAACAAAAAAAATATGAAAACTAAAATACTAAATGAGACTAATTTAAAAAAAAAAAAAAAGAAAGAAACTGAACTGCAGCCTGGGATTGTACCATCACTTCAGTACTGTATTTTCAATTATTTTTTTTAGGGTGAAATTTTTGAAAGAGAAAATAACCCGAAAACAAGAGCAATATTTATAGATAAAATATGGAAATTCTCTAAATTTTTGCAAGAAAATAAGTAAATGTGAAATGAAATCAAGTAAATCTTTTTTATTTAAATGCAAAATTACTACTTAAATTATAAATAGAATGTTAATCGATACTTAATATGTTGTATTAAAATGATTTTTTAAATCAATAGTTAATTAATTACCTTCTATTAATAAGAATAATGTCCAAAAAATTGCTTGCTTGAAGTAGATAAATTTGCCTCCAATCCTTCTCAACTCAAAAAATTGTAATTTTCCCGATAACAGGGGGTAATATTGCAATTTTCTTTTTTTGGGACTAAGATCATTGCCTACCCCTTAATGCTGCCTCTAAGGGATGACAATTAGAATTGTGGATTTTGATAATATTCGGATTTGATTTTTAAAATTACTATTTGTTGTGAACTTAGAGTGGATGTGGATAAACAACCCTTGATATTCATTATCCAAATCTGCTTTGGTTATTCATAAATACGTGCTAATTTAGAGATTCGAATCCACAAGTTACAGAATTATTATAATTTCAATTTTATATACACATAATTTTGCAAATTCGAATTCATACTTAAACTCACGTCCTCTTACATCAGTAATAATTCCTATATCAATCGAGTTAAGACTAGATCGATGATTAGTGATGAAACTTTGGTATTTAATGGAAAGTAATTATAATTAGCTATTGATTTAGCCTATCGTTTTGATTACAATATATTAATTATTGGTTAACATTCTATTTATAAATAAATATTATAAAATATAAGTACTAATTTTGCAATCGATTATTGGCATTTAAACCAATGATTAATTTATTGGCTAAATTTGCTTTGATTTCGTTTCTCTCCCACAATTAATGATTTTATTTTGGGATAAGTTAACATTTAGTCCTTGAATTTGATTTTTTTTTTTAATTTAGTCTCTAAATTTTTTTTTGTCCATATTAATTTCTGAACTTATTAAGCTCTCTCAATATTTGTCAATTGATTATGTGACGCTATGAGATCGTACCATGCCATTACATAAATCAAAACTAGAAAATTTTGCTAAGTTTCAAAGCTAATATGAATAATAAAATTATAGGGACTAAATTAAGAAATGTTATCAAATTCAGAGACTAAATGTAAATTCGTCCCTTTCATTTTTCCTGCTAAAAAACCTGGAATTGTTGAGACGTAGAAGAGCATAAGTCGGTTTCCATTTAGACAGTTAAATTAATTGTAGAATTTTAATTTTTTATGATAGTTAATTTTTATATCTTTATAATTTTTAAATAATCAAATCAAATTTTTATAATTATTAAGCGGAATCAAGTGTAATTTTTTATTAATTTAAACTTTTAAAAAATTTAAAAGATTTAAATAAATTTTTTCAAAGAGATCGATGTTCCTAATTTTATATGTATACACGTATAATTATATTAATCAAATATAAAAATAAATTAACATATTTATTTCTTTAAATGTATATGATTAAATCATAATTAAAATTTTTATATACATTTAAATCACATTAAAAATTTCATATATATAATTACACTAAATTAAAATTCATGTATTAAATTATACATTAAATCCAAATTCATATATAATTTTAAAATTTATCTCTTTGAAATTAATGTATATAATTACACTAAACTAAATTAAAATTTATATATGAAATTGCATATTGAACCACATTTTTTGTTTCTATTTTTTTTATTGAATTTTCTTTTACCTTTACTTGTATTCAGAATTAAACAAAAATTTTACACGTGAGTATGATATAATCTAGTGTACATATACACTGTTTGTTTTTACAGATCGCCCCTAAAAAAGGGATCACTTAAGAAAGGGTTAGAGAAAGTACCACCACCATTAGGGAAAAGAGTGAGGAAGCAAATGAGACCTAAAACTATACCCCAAGCAAACCTGTTATCTCCCAACGGAGTTATCTCGTCTTTCGCCGGCATTTCTTCCCCGCCACGGAAGAAGGTTGCGAATAATCCCCATGCCAAGCAAAGTACGCTTCCGCTTAGACCACCGATGCCAAGGAGAAGGGACGTGGCGAAGGACAACAACGTAGCTGTACTACGTCCGAACATCGCTTGAGCTATTCGGCCACCTTCGAGTCTTCCGCAAGGCAACAAGTTCAAAGAAGTCACCACCATTCCTGTGAAAAACAACAATGGTGAATAATGTTTGGGAATGTTGCCTCTGGGAAAGACCAATTCATGAACAGTTTGATTTTTGTTTGTTTATGTTCACTTATCAAGCTAAATAAATGAGAATATAAACAAGATTTTAATGTTTGTTTATTAAACAAACCAAAAGCTTGATCAGGGGCAAACAAATCTAAAAATTCTTTTAGGAGGGCCGGAATTGAATTATAAATTTTAAGAAATCAAAATATAATTTTATCATGTATTAATTTATGATTACATTATCTTTTAAGGGATTTAACAAAAAAAAATTCATTTTCAGGGGGTCAAAGTATAATTTAACCATATATTAATTTATGATCTAAATATTTCTTAAGGGACTTCATAAACAAGCTCGTTTATGTCTGTTCACGCTTGATTCATTTATAACCCTAAGGATTTTCTTTTCCAAAGTTTGCCTTCACGAGAGCATGGAAAAATTACAACAATGATCAATAAGGCAAAGAAACTTACCCAAAAGTCCAGCAAAAGCGAGGGGATCAACAGGAACTCCGACCCCTTCCACGGCATTTGGTAATACGTTTCCAAGTTCATCCGCATACGGTCCGATAACAAATTGGACAAAAGAAAGCAGCGGATTGTTGTAGAAGAACTGAGGCCTTATGAACCTGATTCACATCGGATAACAAACGGGGATTTTATATACTTGTGTTTGAAACTCGCACCATAATCCGAGTATATAGCATAATACTATAACAGATCTTACAATGCGTTATCGCCACCATTAAAGCTGCTGTCAGATATGAAGGCAGCGATTGCAAGCACCAGTGATGTCAAGTAAGCGCTAGCCGTACGTGCCACCGGGATATCAAAAAGAGCCTTCTTATTTGGAAGCAATGACTCGTAATTGTTCATCACACCTAAACAACCGGTCCAATTGGATGGAACAAGAAATGAGGGGCTGAGTTTAACACCGTAACGAGCCGCTGTCACCCTCGTGGCTATCTGCCAAAGATGAGAGATACGCTCTTGAATAACTTTGTACGTAAATACTTAGCAAGAGCGAGGAAACTATTAAATGTACAACAAAAATGCAAAATGTCTCCACCACAATCTCTATGTTCGGATTAGGAGGATTAATACACAGCCTTTGAACAATCACGAGAACAAATACTATTTTATTCTACCAACAACGAAAAAAAATGCAACTTCGGGTTACAATGCCTCTTCGCAATCCCTCTGTTCGGATTAGGAGGAGTAATGTGCAGCCTTTGAACAATCACGAGAACAGATACTATCTGATTCTACCAACAATGAAAAAAATGCAACTTCAGGTTACAATGCCTCCCTGCAATCCCTCCGTTCGGATTAAGAGGAGTAATGCACAACCTTTGAACAATCACGAGAACAGATACTATCTTACTCTAGCAACTTCGGGTTACAATTCCTCCATTCAGATTAAGAGGAGTAATGCACAGACTTGAACATCCACTAAGAACAGATACCACATTATTCTAAGCCAAAAGGGAACAAATGCAACTTGGGGATAAAATGCCTCAGAAACTCCCCCACGGAAAGTTCTGACATACCTCAGAAACTCACATATGGAAAGATATGCCTCAGATAAGATTAGTGGCGGAGCCAGAAAAATTTTTTGGGAGGCCGAAATTAAATTGTATATTTTTATGATACTAAAAATACAACTTCACCATTTTAATAGACTATATTTTTATAATTTTTAAAGTATTAAATCAAATTTTTATTATTTGGGGGGAAAATGCAATTTTAACATTACTAATTTAAAATTTTATAAATTATAAATGACCTAAATGAAAATTTTTCCATTTTAAGGGCTAGGCCCTTGCCTGCCCCCCTTGGCTCCGCCAAGGGATAAGATATACATATTACTTATGTGGCTCCATTCGGAAAGTAATGGCATACCTCGGAAACTCCCAAAATGGAGATGAAGCCACCGAAGAGAGAAGCCACCGAAGAGAGGCAAGACATCAGCGAGATAGTCGTCAAATGTAGCACCGGGTTTCAAGAAGAATCCGCTCATTAAAGCAATGGTCCCGAAAGTTGTAACACATAAGGCTATTGCACTAACATATCCCCAAGGAGTGCTCAGCTTGGTAGATTCGAATTGGAGATCGATTTCGGCTTTAGGTTGCACCACACATGCCTGGAAGTACAACAACAACAACTAAATTAGGCTTCATCTTCTTATTCCAAAAGCATAAATGCAAAACATTGGCCCTGTCTCGAGTTACCTGTTTCGTTATGTCGTTCGTTTTTTCCTCCATGAACCACAAGACAACTTCCCTGCCTGCGGCATTGGTCAGCTTTTTCTCAAGTATAGGAATGACTTCTTCGATCGGTCTTCTCAAATTCCCAATGAAAATCCCACCATCTCCGAATCTTCGAACATCCGTTGCAAAAAATGTATCGAATCCGAAACAGCTCTTTAACTGTTATATCGAAATATCAAACACAAGGAAATATTAGTATGTACCCACATACCGTATTACCATGAATCGAGTGAGTGTCGGGTACAAATATGCTTATTTTTGTGAATGTCCGAATATTGGCTGACCAGATATAGCTATTAGACTCGGAAAGGAAAATGAAAAACTGGGGTAACAAAGTCTGAGTAGAAACCCTTGGTGAGCTATCAATATGCATCCAGAAACTTTATTACCCCGACTTCAGGGAGTGTCATCTAAATTTTTCATATATTTAGACCATCATATCATGTAATCAAACCACATTCGAATGAAAAATCTGGATAAAATACCACAAAAAATAAAGTAAATAAACAAAATAAAATCAACCCAGAATTTATAATCAACATCCAACACTTGAAAGAATCTAAACTTTCTTTTTTACTCTCACCTTATTAAGGTCAAGAGCTTTAAAAGTCTCTTCAGCTTGCTCCAACCTTTCTTTTTCTCTAGCCAAATTATCACGCACCACCTTATTGAAAAGCCCCACAAGGGGATTCCCATTACTTTCCCTATCCAATTCCTTAAGCTTCCTATCCGCCCTTTTCTTCTCCAGCTTTATAGCAGCTTCAATGGAAGGATTCCCCATAAATCTCTTGAACTCCTCATCCGTTTTCCAATCCATTTCTTGTTGATCTTCTTTCCCCTCCGTTTCTTCACTGTTCGGACCGTGTGTTTCATCGCTCGGTTCTTTAGATTCCACCGCGACGGGGGAATGGGCGGTGGGTTCGGTTTCGGTTGCTTGCTCGTCTTTGACGGAAGATTTGAGAGGGAAGTGACAACGATAAACGGAGAAATGAATGGAAATTCGAGGATTGGAGCTTTGGGTTTTGTTGATAATGGTGGATAAATTCGACCCAAGATTTTTGAAGTTGAAGCCGTGCTTCTTTTTGTAGTGCCGGGTGTGGAGGTTGCATGAAGATAGAGAAGAGTGTGAAGTGAAGCATAGAGCTGTCATTTTTGTTGAATTTTAAGTTCAAAAGCTGGACTGTGAGCTGAATATGCATACATACATATACATATATATATATATATATATTATATTGAGAGATGTCTAGAAAGGTGGAGAAGTGTTACAGGTGGAATGGTTCATGGAGAAAGAGACGAAAAATGGTTGGATTTTGTGGTGATCGATCCAAATGGGATCCAATTGGCAGTCGAGTTTCCTGTTTCAATATAGTTAGAGACTTGGCATTTCCATATCAAGTTTCGAGGATTATTTTAGTTAGAGTAGTTCCAAACTATTAAAAAAATTCATTAAAGTTATTTAAAAAGTTTTATTTGAGTCATTAGACTCTTAATTTTTTTTTAAAATTGATTAGGGAACACCAAGTGATAATTCAATTATTACGGTGAATCAGTACTCATTGACAGGTAGAACATTTTTTAGATTCAAGTCAATCTAAAAGTTAGTATTAAAGATTGGAGAAAAAAGCTATTTAAATTTTCGTTCACAAATTCATAACTTTAAAAATTGTTTTAAGAAAAATATCAAATTGTAGGAGATAAGGGAATGAGACCTTTTGATTGTTGCATGCGATATGAAGGGAGAAAATCATATAGCAGTAATTTAAACAATCAAATGACAATGAAAATTTTCGAATAGTTTGATGAGCATAACTTTTTAAAATTAATTAATTAAAATGTAAAATTTTTAATAATTTAATAATTTTGTGTGCATTTCACCCTAATGGATAGATAGTATTGTTAGAACTGAGCTGGTTAAATTAAGAATTGGCTAATGATTCAAACAACCAATCTTTAAGCAAACCACTCTATACCGGTAACAATGCAAAATTTAAAATAAAAAATCATGAATAAATTCAACTGATTTATAAAATATTTTATAAATTACAAGTAATTTTACAATTATTTATTTAATTAATTTTACAATAATTTAAGCGGTTGCACCCGTTTTTAAAACATTGTGAAAGAAGTCAAAAGCTACGGTGGTAAAAGGGTACTACTAAACAGTCTTTTAACACTAGCGCGCAAGTTAGACTACGAAGGCTATAAAGACTAAACGGCACCATTTTCTTACCGCTAAATTTCAGTATCAAATGATCCTCCAAAAGATAAACCCCTGAAAATGAGGAGTCAACCTCCGTCGTCACCGCCTAAACCCGAAGATGACCCGGATCCATCAGCCCGACCCGCTCCGTTCCCTAACCAAACTCTCCCTTCCACCACCGCCACCACCGTCGCCGGTCATCGGAAAAAAGGGACCGGTGTTCGAGCATGGCTTATACTGGACTCGACATGCCAAATCCAGACGGTGGAAGCCGGAAAACATGCTATCATGAGACGTACGGGTTTGCCTGCTCGAGATCTTCGGATCTTGGACCCGCTGTTGTCGTACCCATCGACGATTCTTGGTCGAGAAAGGGCGATCGTGATTAATTTGGAGCATATCAAGGCAATCATCACGGCGCAAGAGGTTTTGCTTTTGAATTCTAAGGATCCTGCAGTTACGCCCTTTGTTGATGAGATACAGAGCCGAATTTTGTGCCATTATCAAGCTACTAAAGACCAGGTACCTTTTTCTTTTCTTTTTAATTTCTTTATGTATTTGTTTAGGTGATTTTCTATTATGGGGTTTCATTTAGGGTTTTGCATCGATGAACTTTCTTGTTTTGATTAGGTAAGATTATGTGTTCTATTAGAATTTCACTGTGAATTTATGATTTTGGAGAGGTAAAGGAGAAATTTATATTTTTCATTCATAACTGCACTTAAATTCGACGCTCACTCGAGTAACATAGCTGAATTCATCGAATTGCTTTTTAGAATTTAGTATCAGCAAACTTAAAGCAATACAATTTATTGACTTCTAGATACTAGATAGCTCAGCTGGTGGTTACACTCCATTTTCATAGCTAATAGTGAGCTTGGCAGCTTTCGGCTTGTCAGTATTAAGCTCACTCCTGTAATTTTTTATGGATTAAATAAAAAATTTATCATTTTTGGGGCCAAAATGCAATTTTACCATGTACGAACTTAGAACTTTATAAATTTTAAAGAGCCAAAACATGATTTTATTTTACCATTTTAGGGGGGCCAGGCCCCTGCCAACCCCCTGACACCACCCGTGGCCATGTTACTCGTACTCGGTTGTGTTCGGGTATTGGTATGTGCCTGATGTTGGAATGCTCAAAAATTTCCCCATGTATTTGGAGGGTTCTTCGAGGTTAGTATCTTTGTTACCTATTTTGGATATGCATCCTGCATCAGTGTCGGGCTCGGGTACAAAAAATGAAGAGTTGGAGTAACCTAGATAATATCAGCTCGTGCTGTTTCATTGTCCCGAACTCCTGATTCCATCTTGTCACTAGGCTCTCCAGCCAATTCCATTACATATTCATTGGCCAAGTGTTTTTGTTTCTTCTTTAGGAAGGTGGTATTGATGATTCCAGCTACATAATTCGATCAAGTTCTCAAAATTTGTCGTCAAGGTTTTCACAGACTCAAACTCAGGATGATGAAGGTAAATCAGAAGAGAAACAGAGTCTTGAAAACCCAAATGGCTCGAAGATTCTCCCATTTGAATTCGTTGCATTGGAAGCATGCCTTGAAGCTGCTTGCAGCTGCTTAGAAAATGAAGTGAGTAATTCGTCTTTGTTAATTTGTCTATGAACTTTTTTTTGCCATCTTGTTGTTTTATTTATTATATTTGGTTATTGTTTTCTATTGCCAATGCAGGCAAAGACATTGGAGCAAGAGGCACATCCTGCCTTAGATAAATTGACTTCCAAGATTAGTACTCTCAATTTGGAGCGTGTTCGCCAAATAAAAAGCCGATTAGTTGCAATAACAGGACGTGTCCAAAAGGTTGTGTATTTAAACATAACTATGCAGATTTATATTTTTCTTCCATTTTGAATTCTAAATTAAGTATATAGATATACTTATTTCTCAGGTAAGGGATGAATTGGAACACTTGCTCGATGATGATGAAGATATGGCCGAGATGTACTTAACTGAGAAACAACTACTTGAAAATTCTTCAACCTCGTCTATGAATGAGAGGGATGATATGGATGATGATGTTCTTCGACCAGACATCAATGAGAGGTGCTAAACAATTTCATTGCTCAGTTTCGTTAAAGGCTCCCTTTTTAGGTTCATTTTATTTGCAATCTTCGGCATCTCAGATTTGTCCCTGCCTTATGTTAGGACACCTGCTGAAATCTCCTTGGCAGCCAATTATGAAGGTGATATCCAAGACTCCGATAACCCCCAGGATAATATGTTTGGTGCTACCAATGCCATTGGCCGGGACAGCCATGGAACTCATACAAGTACCACTCGCAGTGCTATCAGCAAGCACCTTGATGTAGAAGAGTTAGAAATGCTCTTGGAAGCATACTTTGTTCAAATTGACGGTACACTGAACAAGCTATCCACGGTATTTCACTTGCATTTACAACTTCACTACTGCCCCCTTCGTTATCATCTAATAACTTGGACATGTTTCAATTTCATGCTCACGGAAGTTGATTGATTCTACGGTTTCATGCAGTGTATCTATATCGCATTTGTGGTTTTTGTTGTGTAATAATCATGTTTAAGTTACTTTTTATGGTAAAAGTACCATAGCGGCTTCTGTGGTAGTGGTTGGATTGCATTTTACTCTTTTTACTAAAAAACTGGACAAATTAGTTCCTGTACATTAGATCAAAGAGCAAATTGGTCATTCTATTAAAAGTTTCATACATTTTTACTATTAAAAATTGGTTATTGTACATCATGAGCACGTGGCGCATCATGTATCACTGTCTGGTTATTCCGTCAATCACACCAGTTTTTAACAATACAAGTGGATAAGATTTTTAACAAAAAGGATCAATTTGCTCTTTGAACTAATGTACAAGGCCTAATTTGCCTATTTTTGTAGTAGAGGGGGCAAAATGCAATCTGAGTACTAATACAAAGGCTTCTATGGTACTTTTGCCCACTTTATATTTATATAAATTTTGATACATTAGTAATTCATATTATATAAGATTTTGATTCATACATTCGTGTTATTTCTTGTGTGTCATGTTTGATATTTCCAGATCTGCTGTACAATCCCTTTTTGTGCATTTCATTCGCATCTATAGATCCTATAGTAAGCAAAAAGCATATCATGGTCCATGCGCTCAAGTCTCAGCCCGTGACATATACATTGTACAAGCCATCATTTGCAGTATGAAAATTAGCTTGTTTACCTGTCATTATTCTTTCAACCTCGGGTCGCTGACATTGTTCTTAATTTTTTTTTCGTATTTTCCTAAAGCTGAGGGAATATGTCGATGATACAGAGGACTACATTAATATAATGCTCGATGACAAACAGAACCATCTCCTTCAAATGGGAGTCATGCTAACAACGGCAACCCTTGTCATCAGCGCTTTTATCGTAGTTGCAGGTATCTTTGGCATGAACATCCATATCGAGCTATTCGACGAGGATAAAGCAGGGATGCCAGAGTTTCTGTGGACAATTGGAGGTGGTGCCGCCGGCTCAATATTCCTTTATGTGATAGCTATCGCGTGGTGTAAGTACAAGCGGTTATTAGAGTAAGTCTTCCGAGACCGTACTGTATATCGCATGAAACCATATGAAAAAAATAACATGAAATTGAAACATCTATTGTATAAACTTTTCCTGAATGTTGGACCCGATAAGCTTATATTTTTACTCTCTCTGTTGTCGGCTGACATTAAATCGACATTTCCTAATTTTAATAAGACTCGAAGTGTGACCGAGTCGAGTTTAGTTTATAAGCAGTTGTAGGCTCGAATTCCATCGAGTTTTAAAGATATTTTTGCTAACGTGACAGCTAATATTGATTACTATGTCAGTAATGGGCCGATCAACTCATCAACTGGTCACATCAATGTCGTAATGGTTAAAGATAGAAAAATGTTTGTCAAAAAGGTTAAATTGATATAATTTAAAAATTCGGGGGCTTAACCGAGTCGTCGAAAAACTTAATTGGTGCTTTCTTCTCCTTTAATTTTTTTTGCCCCCAACCCATTATTTAATTAGAACTATTTAAGAACACCCCAACGTATGGAATAATTCTAATATATCAACTTGGTGCTATTTTCGATCCCTGACAAAATGTTAATTTCACTCCACATCGCCCAAGCTAACCAAATTTCAAGCGTGACTGTCATTATTATGAAAAGAAAAAGATAAATTTTGTTGTTATTCCCTGTATTTTGGTAAAACTTGATATTTAATCTTTATATTTTAAAAGTTAAAAATTTAATCCTTTTATTTTTTTAATTTAAAAATTTTAGTCCAAATATTATCGTCGTAAGTATTTTCTATAGATTGTATGTCACGTCATATAAGTATAGGTTAATCAGAGTCTAAAATCGACAAAAAAGAATACTACGATTTTAATACGAATGGGGTGGGGAATAATAATTCTAAGTTGTGGTATGTTTGGATCACCACACAATCTTAACCCAATATTCACTCACAAACACCTAAAAATATTCTATTTAATCTTTTTATAAATGATAGAAATAATAAATTAATCTACAACCAAATATATTTGACATTTAAAGAAATTATAATTTAATTTTGACCCCTTAAAAGAATTCTAGATTGACCCTTATTCTAAAATGTTGATAGCTAAATGTAACTAAAAAAAGAACTAAATTAACAAAAAAAAATGAACGTTAAGAATAAAATTTAACATTATATCAAAAATAAAGTAGACATTAACCGTTTTTATTGTTACTATTATTGAAAGGGACTTGTATCATTCCATTAGACCACAAGGAATTCAATTAGCTAGGACTTGATTTCACTTGACTTTGACTTTGACTTTGACTTTGACTTTGTAAAGCATGGGTTTGGTATCTATTGACTTTGACTTTGACTTTGTAAAGCATGGGTTTGGTATCTATTGACTTTGACTTTGACTTTGTAAAGCATGGTTTTGGGATCTTGTTCGATACTTTTTTATTTATCGATATTCAAATGTGTAGGACTAATCTATGAATTGTCAAAGTCATAGTTTTAAACGGTGATTAAAGCTATATTGGATAAAAATATATACAGAAGTAATGGATGTGAGCCAAACTCGAAAATGAACACACCTTTGGTCCCAATTTTTATTTTATTCCTACATTTGATAAGAAATTTAAAACAAATGACAATATTGTAATCAAAGAATAAAAAATTTAATCCTTTTATTTTTTTAATTTAAAAATTTTAGTCCAAATATTATCATCGTAAGTATTTTCTATCAATTGTATGTCATGTCGTATAAATACAGACTAATCAAAGTTTGAAATCAACCAAAAAAAAACTTACGATTTTAATATGAATGGGTGGGGGAATAATAATTCTAAGTTGTGGTATGTTTGGATCACCACACCAATTTCACCCAACAACACCCAACTTTGCCAAATTTGTCTTCTTCTTTTGCCAATAACAATGACAGTCAAGCTTGAAATTTGGTTTAGTATTTATACCCTCATTCATATGATGGTATAATAAAATAGTTTCCTTGAGAAAAGAAAACATATTATTATTGTGAGAATTATGAAAGCTTCATTTTCTCTCATCCTTTGCTGCTTCCTGTGGGCTTTATTCCTACTTTTCAATTTCATCCCTCATGGAGGACTCGTCTCTGCTATAAACTTTCGGCCTCCAAGTAATGTGCTCTGTTTTACTTTTACTTTTTCTTTCCTTTTAAGAATTATATATGCAATTTAGTTTTTTTTTTTTTAAACTCCACAAACAAAGATTATATTGTGTTTGTTGATACTATGTCTCAACGGAGGCCAATTTGGAGAGGAGAACGGCGTCCTGTTCCAAAAAGCAGAGTCGATTCCTCTCCTTTTTTGGCGTGTCTATAGCCTTTAATTATATTGGGTCGGGTTGTTTTTATTTTAACCATATAACAATGTTTCATTTATATGTTATTATTAAATATCAATTAAAGACGCTTAAATGTGTCTTAACCCACTTGCGGAATTATAAAAAAAATTATAAATTTTTTTCTTGTAATTTAATAATACGGATAAAGCAACTGTTTGATCGAATTGCACTAAACACTTGTTGATTTAATTTTATGGTTATAATTTATAAAAATTATATCCATTTTAAATAGTAGGTGCATGTTTATAATTATGTACGTGAAAGTAAACTAATAATAGTTTAGTTTATATTTTATAATTATATAATTTCATTTTTAAATTTACATATGTTTAAAATTGTATTTTTTTTTAAATTTTTCTTAAGCATAAGCATTAAATTGCATTTAAATTTTTAAAGCCGTTATTTAAAATTAATAAAACTTGTAAAACTTGTAAAACTTTTGATATATAATTTTGTATTTTGTATTGAATAATTGTTATTTTATTTTTTATTAGTACTAGATATATTATATATTTTTTAAAAGCAATTGCTTAGATCGGATTCACCCAATACTTGTTGGTTTAACTTTTTATTTATTTATTTATTTTGTAACAATGAAATTGATTGAATAAAAAATCGACGACTTCATTGATTTGACCACAACTATTCGATCTTACCGTATTGATACTTGTTTCAGGTGAAAGTTCATCGAATGTTAATGGAAGTGACTCACGCCCAGCACCTAGGTGTTGTTAATGTTATTCACCCAGCGGTGGTAGTGATCATAAAGGTTATGGTCATGTTCCTAGAAGTGACTCAGATCGAGCACATGGGTTTAGTTATGGTTATTCACCTAGCGGTGATAGTGATTATTTACCCAGCCTAAAAAATTATTCTAGTTTCGCCATATTAAAGTTGTATTGAATGGAAATATACACAAAATACTCATTACCTATTTACCCTATTTATCTTCATCCTTTTAAGTTTTAATCCCTAAATTGAAGGCCCATTTCTTCCCATCTGAAGAACATTGAAACTTGATTAAAGTAAACCCTATTTTGGGAAACAATAAAAGGGTGAAGAAAGAGAAAATAGTCAAAATCAAGAAAAATTACATACTTTGGCTGCTAATGGTGTATGGCTATTAAGCACCAGACTAGTCAACGGCCCCTAAATTCGGCTATTAAAAGTTATTTATCAGTAATTTATAGATATTATGTCAAAAAGAAATCATGAAAGCATGTAATGATTATTTTAGGATTGGTAGAATAATTCCGAAAGAATAAGTGGAGTTTTCGTCGTCATTGATCTCGTTTTTCTATTAGGTGCAATCGATTATCTATCAAATTAATCTTAATTAAACAAATGCTTGAGCAATTGATTATTTATGTATACTTCATCAATATTCAAAATAAAATAAAATAAAATAAAAGTTGAACAAATTAAAAAAAAAATTATGAAAAAATTTAAAGAATTAAGATTTTAACAAATTATTCAAATAAAAGAGTAACTTAACTAAATTTCAAGGTTGAAGATCAAAGTAGACTTGTCTATGCGCCGAGCTGGGCTGCTTGAAAAGTGGGGTTGGGTAAAAAAAAGACCAGTTTAGAAAACGGGCTAGGCGTCAGGTAAGATTTTTTGGCCCAAGCCCGGCTATTATTTTTTATTACTATTTTGTTTCTATTTTCTTATTGTTTTTTATTCTTATTTTGCTACTATTTCACTATTATGTTGCTACTATTTATTGTTAT
Organism: Gossypium australe; assembly: GCA_005393395.2. NCBI lineage: Eukaryota > Viridiplantae > Streptophyta > Magnoliopsida > Malvales > Malvaceae > Gossypium > Gossypium australe. The sequence goes on along the minus strand of CM016614.1, from coordinate 1,065,184 downwards.
TGTATAATTCTTATTTTATTGTTAATTTTGTTACTATTTTAGAGGCATTTGCTTGTTAAGTTACACATACTTTAGTGTTATTTAAGTATATAACTATATATATGTGTATTATTTTTTTAATTTATTTTTAATTTGTTGAGAAATATTTATTTTAATATTTTTAATGTTATTGATGTATTATATATTTAAAAAATATATATAAAAAAATTTAACACGGGCGGGCCAATCCGGCTAGTTTGAGAATGAAATGATTTTCCTTTCGGGATTGAATCCAAAACAAGAAAGTTAATTTTTTTTTAATATTGGTGCTGATTTTTTTTAATTTCACAATATGTATTAATAATCACTCAAATGTCTTCTTTTTTTTAAATTAAATTTCTATGTTGTTCTTGTATATTCTAATAATACAAGTATGGCAATATTAGTATCACTTTGAAAATCTATAACTATCACTGTTGAGATATATGAAATATTTACTATTTAAAAAATTAAAGAAAAATTGTTAAAAGAATTTTGGACCATAATCAATATTCAAATTTTTGTATATTGGACATGCTTAAAATAAGTATACAATTTATAATATTTTTTTATCGAGTAAAACAAAGAGAAGTAAATTAAAACCAAGAATAATAGTGGAAACCACGGCTTTTAAAAATGTGGAGAGAAATTAGATGTATTTTAGTCGTGTACGGCTGTTAAGCATCGGACCAATCAACGGGTCCCTAAATACGGCAAAAATATCTCATTTTAAAATCTTTAAATTTCGTCTCATTTCCATCCCTATGCATCAATAAAAATTTATATTACTTTTTTGCTTTAACCTTTTTAAAAAAAATAAAAAAGATGGCGAAGGTTTTGTTCGTTGCATTCTCATTGGCTTTGGTGCTCTCAATCCAATACGTAGTAGGACAAAATGAGAATGAGGCAGCATCCCCAGAAGCCGTAGGGATATTTGGGGCTCTAGCTATGACCAGCATTATTTCGAAATTGCAAGATGCCGGAATACAAGGGCAAGATTTGAACAAAATAATAACAGACCCTAACTTTGTGTCGAGGGTGGATAAACTCGTTGAAAAGTTTAAAAGCTCTGTCGGAGATGATTCCGAGAATGTGGAAGGGCCAACTTCTGCCTTAGCTGATGTAGATACTGATGAGGTTGCAGCTTCCCCAGAATCTGAAGATGAAATTGCTGCTGAAGTTGCTAGTGGCTTGTTGAAAATGGCAAAGGAGGGATTAGTAGACCTAGGTGGTGCGGCATCATACCCAAATTTAAAGGAAGAGGTCACTAAAGCCGTTAGCTATTATAAAAGCAATGCAAAAGATAATGCTAACACAGAAAATGAGAAGAATTAGTGAGGAATGATGCAGCAAATTACCATGAACATGTAAACTAATCGCAACGAGCAACCTTACGCAATGTAATTGAATAAAAAAATTATGCAAATTAATCGATATATATATATATATATATATTATTTACAACGTTAAAAAAGTTCTTAATTTCTTAACTTATAAAGATCTGTATGTACCAATCTTATGATAACAATGCTCTCTTCTAGAGATATCGCTGAAGTGAATTGTCCTTGTCACTTCCTTTATTTAGTGTAAGGCAGGATATCGGAAAGGTTCAATTAAGAAAGGATGAACCCAAAAATGATCGTTTAAAGAGACTCTCTTGAATGCAATGGAGAATGTGATAGATGCAAAAATGAGTAAGATATCAAATTCTTATAGAATGATGTTTTGACAAAAGTCATTGATCGAATCCCTTTAATTAAATTCTCTTAGCAAATTTACTCATTATTGCATAAAAGTATGAGCAAAATGGTTATAATCAAATTGCTTTGAAGGAGAATTGGATTTAACACCTTTTTGAATAAGCTTTATTCTACTTGGAAACCTTTAAATACAACCGATCCCATGGATTTAGAAATAAGCATTAAAAATTGTATATATAAAATTTGTTATCTCGAACTACAAAATAAGCATTAGAAATTAACATCTAAATTAATGAGTGCAAATTTTTTGGGTATAGCTAGGTCATATAAAGGCGCTCTAGCTAACAAAGGCATGTAATGTTGAATCTAGATGGGCAAATAGGGGCCCTTGTCTCGAAAAAATAAAAAAAATTCTCTTCTAATCTCTTGAGTATTTACAAATTTTTAAATTAATTTAATGGTAAATTTGTATTTGGGCTCCTCCTAAAATTTAAAATTAAATTATACCATTTCAAAACACAAAATGTTTATAGTTTAATTCCTTAAAATTGTAAAATTTTACATTAATACAATGACAAAATTACATTTTTAACTCACTCAAAAATTTATAAATCAAATTCGACTCTTTAAGAAAAAAATTATGACTTTGCCCATGAATGCATGATCCTAAAAACTTGATTTGACAAATAAGGACTTCTCAAACAATCAAGAGAAGACCATGCACTCCTACGTCGAAAAACGACTCACAAATAACGAAAGGAATGAAGGTGAGACTTAGCTATAAAGAGGAAGGTATAATTGTTAAGAATAGTGTTATATCAATAATGATATTAGTTGATAAAAATTGAATCAAATAAAAATGTCATATATGAAATTGCACACATTCAAAATTTATGTGTAATTTTGATATTTACCCTTTTTTAAAACTAAAAATCTAACAATTTAATTTGATTTTTTTTTATTTTGCATTAAATTAAATTTATGTGACCCTTGGCAGGGCAGTACTTTGGCATGGTAATTGATTTCTCGAACATTGCAAGCATAATTGTAATGAAGCACATGATAGTTCCTACATCATAAGTATATATAAGCGTTTCTCACACAATTCAAAGAATCACAAATAGAATATTCATGGGTAAAGCATGAACATATGGAAGCATATGACATTGTCTCCTACACAATGTCTATATAAAACTTATCTCATGCAATGCAAAACAATCATCCACAAATCTATATGTCTTGTTAGTGCAAAGAGAAAGGGTAAAGATAGAAACATTAAATTTTTAGACATGATAGCCTGCATGGCAATCGACGTGTATTTCATGCTAATTTTTTGGCAATTTTTACAAACTTTTTGTTTTTTTAAATATATTTTTTTAAATTATTTGTTTACGTGGCATATAAGACAAATATTGCTATGTCAGCATGAAGTACATGTAGATTGACACACAGACTGTATAAAGATCTGTATGTACCTATCTTATGATAGCAATGCTCTCTTCTAGGGATATCGCTGAAGTGGATTGTCCTTGTCGCTTCCTTTATTCGGCATAGGGAGGGATACCGAAAAGGTTCGATTAACAAAGAAAACCAAGAATAATAGTAAAAAACACGACTTTTAAAAATGTGGAAAGAAATTATATGTATTTTAGTCGTGTATGGCTATTAAGCACCGGACCAATCAACGGGACCCTAAATTCAGCAAAAATATCTCATTTTAAACTCATTAAATTTCATCTCAGTTCCATCCCTATGCATCAATAAAATTATATCTTACTTTTTTGCTTTAACCTTTTTAAAAAATAAAAAAGATGGCGAAGGTTGCTTTCGTTGCATTCTCATTGGCTTTGGTGCTCTCAATCCAATATGTAGTAGGACAAAATGAGAATGAGGCAGCATCCCCAGAAGCCGTAGGGATATTTGGGGCTCTAGCTATGACCAGCATTATTTCGAAATTGCAAGATGCTGGAATACAAGGGCAAGATTTGAACAAAAGAGTAACAGACCCTAACTTTGTATCGAGGGTGAATAAACTCATTGAAAAGTTTAAAAGCTGTGTCGGAGACGATTCCGAGAATGTGGAAGGGCCAACTTCTGCCTTAGCTGATGTAGATACTGATGAGGTTGCAGCTTCCCCAGAATCTGAAGATGAAATTGCTACTGAAGTTGCTAGTGGCTTGTTGAAAATGGCAAAGGAGGGATTAGTAAATCTAGGTGGTGCGGCATCATACCCAAATTTAAAGGAAGAGGTCGCTAAAGCCGTCCGATATTATAAAAGCAATGCAAAAGATAATGCTAACACAGAAAATGAGAAGAATTAGTCAGGGACTGATGTAACAAATTACCATAAACATGTCAACTAATCGCAACGAGCAACCTTACGCAATGTAATTGAACAAAAAAAAAAATTATGCAATGTATGGATGTCTATAAATTAGAAGAAAAATATCTTCATATCATTCTCTTTGTAAAATTTATTATAAATTTATATATTTTTTAATTGTTATTAGAGTTAATTGCACCAAACGTTTCCTTAATCATGACCTTAATTTTAAATTAGTCCTCAAACTTTAAAACATTCTAATTTTATCCTTAAACTATTGGTATTATATCAATAAGGTCCTTCCATTACTAAAATTGTTAAGTTAATTGTTAAATGAGATGTTCAATTTTATGTGATATAATTTAAAATAGAAATTTTAAAGAAAAATGAATATTGTAAATATGGGTGCTGTAAAAATCTTTGATTTGAGGTTTTCAAAACTTGTACAGAAGCTACCGTTCACTCTCTCTTTTTTTTTGGTTTTACTTTATTTTTAGTTTTTAATTTAAAAGCTATGTGACAACATTTTACTTTCTTTAAAAGTTTCAGTTTTCTTTAAAACTCCTCAAAAATGATAAAAAACCACTGGAAAAAGAAAATTTCACTATAATAAAAGAGGGTACAAAACATGGAGAGAATTAAAAGAAAAACCCGAAGTCCCTCAAGAAATGCCTATCGAAACAAACAGTAAAATCTCTCAATCTAAATATTTTTGTTGTGTAAAACCTAGAGTAACTAAAGCTTATTTATAGGCTGAAATTCGTATCATATATGACTACAATAACTCTAGATTAATTAGAGTTTATATAAAAAATGCTTGACTTTTTCTTCCAATATATCATTTCCTTCTCATTTTTCATTCCATATGAATTTTTTTGTGATATTTATATTGAATGTACAATTATTTTTCTTTTGAACTTTATTTCAAATTGTAATTGTTATGTTTAAATATCTAAAATGCTAATTATAATAATAAATTATTTGTTGACATAACATATAAGATAAATACCGTTATGCCAGTATTAAGTACATGTAGATTGTCATGTTAGCTATCGCGCTAAAATCGTAAAAATAAATGCTTTAGCCAACATTTTCTTTGTCCAATTAGGTACATAAACTTGATTTCAATATTCAATTTGATACAAAGCCAAGTTCAAATTTATTCAAATAGGTCATTTACTATAAGTACTGATTTGGACCAAAAAGTCAAATTTAAGTACCAATTTGAACCAAGAATCCAAGTTGGGTGACTAATTTATAGTTTACCCTAACATAAATCAGAGAAAATAATAGGGCAAAAACCTGCAAGTCGTCTCGCCGGGGCACGACGAAGGACAACCACACCTATAGTTACACGCGGTGAGTCCTCTAACTTCAATCCTGGAATCTGCCATTTTGTACTGTGTAGTCTTTTTGTGTTCTTTGCAATATGTTTAATGTAAAAGAAATTGAAGCTTTTGAAAGATCTCTTTATAATTGTCCTTTTAAATGGAATTCTGAAAATCATTGCAGGTTAAGTGCTCACCAAATAGCGTAAAAGGATTACGAAAAATCCATCACATGGCTAAAACTGAGCATGAGCTGGGTTCGGGCTGGGAAATAATAAAAATTTAAGCCGACTTGATAGGTTAAATTAAAACCAACAATAATAATGAAAAACATAGCTTTTAAAAATATGGAGAGAAGTTACACGTATTTTAATGGTGTATGGCTATTAAGCACCGGATCAGTCAATAGCCTCTAAATTCGGCAAAAATATCTAATTTTAAACTCTTTAAAATTGGTCTCATTTCCATTCCTATGAGTTGATAAAAATATATCTTACTTTTTTTGCTTAACCTTTTTAAAAAATAAAAAAACATGGCGAAGGTTTCTTTCGTTGTATTCTCATTAGCCTTGTTGCTCTCAATCCAATTTGTGGTAGGACAAAACGAGGATGAGGCGGCATCCCCAGAACTCGTTATGTCCGACTTTGGGGAGCATTTCAACAAAATAATAACAGACCCTGCCTTTAAGTCGAAACTCGTTGAGAAGTTTAAAAGCTCTGTTGGAGATGATTCCGAGAGTGCGGATGGGATAACTTCTGCCTTAGCTGATGAGCTTGCAGCATCCCCAGAATCCATGAGGGTATTTCCGGCTTCAGTTATGTCCGGCTTTATTACTGCATTGCAAGATGGCGGAGTACAAGGGGAACAATTGAACAAAATAATAACAGACCCTAACTTTCAGTCGGGGGTGGCTAAACTGGTTGAAAAGTTCAAAAGCTCTGTGGGAGATGATTCCGAGAGTGTGGATGGGGCAACTTCTACCTTAGTTGATGAGGTTGCAGCTTCCTCAGAATCGGAAGTAGAAAGTGATACTGAAATTGTCGGTGGCTTGTATAGGAAAATGGGAAAGGATGGATTAGTAGACCTGAAAAAGATGTCTAAAGCCGTTCAACATGATAAAAGCAAAGGTAACACAGAAAATGAGAAGAATTAGCGAGGGAATGATGCAACAAATTTCCATATACATGTAAACTAATCGCAACCAGAAACCTTATGCCATGTAATTGAGCAAAAAAAAACATTATGCAATGTATGGATGTCTATATTTATAAAGGCCACCAATTTTTCTCAACGCCAAAACAACAAGAAATTGGAAGTCTAATTGAAAAGGCACTGGAAACTACATGTGATTGCTCTTTCTTGAAAATTAAGAGACAAAAAAACTTCAGGTACCAAATTGAACAATAAAACTAAACTCATGTACTAAATAGTATATTAATCCTAAAATAAGAAACCGTTCAATTCAAAAACCTCAGAGAAACAAAGAGTAAAAATAAGTTATTAAACCGTTATATTATTATTATTATTTTATTATAAGAAAAATATTTAAGGATTCAAGGAAAAAAACCAACAAATTTGTGCATGTGCCATATTCATTTATTTTTGTAAACTTTAAAATATTCTAATTTTATCCTTAAACTATTGGTGTTATATCAATAAGGTCCTTTGGTGACTAAAATTGTTAAATTAATTGTTGAATGAGATGTCGGATTTTATGTGACATAATTTAAAATGAAAATTTTAAAGAAAAATGAATATCGTAAAAACAGGTGTTGTAAAAATCTTTGGTTTGAGGTTTTCAAAACTTGTATAGAAGCTAACGTTCACTCACTCTTTTTTTTCGGTTTTACTTTATTTTTAGTTCTTAATTTAAAAGATATGCCACAACATTTTACTTTCTTTAAAATTTTCATATTTAAATTATGTTATATAAGATTTTATGTGTCATTTAATGGTTAAATGAATGGTTCCAGAAATAGAATGACCTGATTGATATAACATCGATAATTTCAGGATGTAATTAGAACATTTTGAAGTTTGGGGACCAATTTAAAATAAAGGTCATAGTTTGGGAATGTCTGGCGCCATTAACTCCTTATTTTAAAATTTGTTATGTTGACCTACAAAATAAGCATTAAAAATAAACATCTGAATCAATGAGTGCAAAGTTCTTGGGAATAACTTTGTCATATAAAAGCGCTCTAGCTAACAAATGCATGCAAGGGTGAATCTAAAGGGGGTAGATAGGGGGCCCTCGCCTCGAAAAAATGCCTTTTAATCTCGGGTATTTACAAAGTTTTAAACTAATTTAACGGTAAAATTGTATTTCGGCTCCTCCTAAAATTTAAAATTAAATTATTCCCTCTTCAAAAACAAAATGTTTATAGTTTAATTCCTTAAAATTGTAAAATTTTACATTAATACTATGATGATATTTACCTCACTCAAAAATTTGTAATTCAAATTCGGCTCCTCCAAAAACAATTGTCTTACTTTACCCTTGAATGCATGGTCTTGAAAACTTGATTTTGACTAATAAGGACATCTCAAACAATCAAGAGAAGACCATGCAGGGACAAAGCCAAAATAATTTTTTAGGGGGGATGGATGAAATTTTAATTTTGTATAGTTTATATCTTTATAATTTGTAAAGGATTAAATCGAATTTTTATAGTTTTGGGGGGCCAAAGTGTAATTTTACCTTTACTAATTTAAATTTTTTAAAAATTTTAAGGACTTAAATAGTAATTTTACATTTTAGGGGGCCGGGACCCATGCCAGCCCCCCTTGGCTTCGCCCCTGAGACCATGCACTCCTATGTCGAAAAACGACTCACAAATAACAAAAAGAATGAAGGTGAGACTTAGCTATAAAGAGGAAGGTATAATTGTTAACAAGGACAACCTTTATTTTTCTAATATTCTCAAAATGCTTAAACTACAAACATTTACAAAATTAATCAGTACCCTTTTTTTGGGTAAATATAACACTTTTAAATCAGTTACATGTTTCAATTATTATAATAGAAACAATTGCGGCATCCGTGCAACTAAGCGCAAGTGATTAATGACTCTATCCTTAGAAAGCCGTTCATATTTGGGGCGCAAGTAATTGATGACTCTATCCTTAGAAACCTGTTCATATTTGGGGTTCATGACTGCCCTTTCTAATAATGTTGTTTCAAAGGTTCAAATTCGCGCTCTCTCATTGGAAGTGCAACGTGTGTTATCATTGCACCCAATACTTATTATTTTCATATTTGCACTATGATTGAAAAAAGTATGTAAAAATTTAAGGGGTTAGTTGTAATAAATCACTAAGAAATAAACCTTAGGCTTGATGGTTAAGTAGTTTATATATTCCTTAAAGGTCCTACATTCAAATCACACCTCTCTCATTTCTTTTCTTTTTATTTTCAGCAAACTAGGATGAAAGACACTTGAGAATATATAATAATTGAGTAAAAATTGAACAAGAGTGGGCATCTGCCCAAACGGTTAAGCATGCTTGTTTCCCTATTTCTTACCCAACTTCGAACCGTCCCTTTTCGACAAAAGGGGTAAATTACTCTACAGCCCCTCAAAAATTTTGAAAACCTAACTATTTAGTCCCCTTTCCTAATTACATTAAGATTTTGATTTATTTCTTTCATTTCAATTAGAATTTCGATTTGCCCTTTTCAAATCCCCTTACAATTCTGCTTCCATGTTTTCTATTTAATCCCTCTTTCTTTTCTTTTCTTTTCTCCCTTTTACATCATCATTTTATTCCATTGTTGAAAATTATTTTTTGCCTCCCGAATCAAAATCTATAACACCCTTAACCCGCTCCGTCACTGGATTCGGGTTACTGAGTATTACAATAACATTTCAAACATTTAACATTTCATACCATTAAATAAGCAATCACATATCATTCATAACTAATATACATATATGGACCTTAAAACGAGTCAACGAGGTCCTAAAAATAGATTGGGATCATTCCGGGGTCAAGTTGTAAAAAAAATGAAAAGTTAGAAAAAAATGAAAATTTTTGGAAATATGGGATACACGACCGTGCGGAATGCCCCGGACTATGTGACTTTCGAAATTGGGACACAAGGTCGTGTCCCAGCCCACGACTTGAGACGCACAGCGAATACTCCTTTAACTTCAATCCTGGAATCCGCCATTTTGTACCGTATATTCTTTTTGCATTCTTTGCAATATGTTTAATGTGAAAGAAATTTTTGAAGCTTTTGAAAGATCTTTTTAGAATTGTCCTTTTAAATGAAATTCTGAATATCATTGCAGGTTAAATGTTCTCCAAATAGCGTAAAAGGATTGGCTAAAGGTGAGCATAGGCAAGGTTTGAGTTAGGCCATAACAAAATTTTAAGCCCGCTTGATAGGTCAAATTAAAACCAACAATAATAGTGAAAAACAAGGCTTTTAAAAATGTGGAGAGAAGTTATATGTATTTTAGTTGTGTATGGCTATTAAGCACCAGACCGGTCAATGGCCCCTAAACTCGGCAAAAATATCTCATTTTAAACTCTTTAAAATTGGTCTCATTTCCATCCCTATGAATTGATAAAAATATTTCTTACTTTTTTTTTGCTTAACCTTTCTAAAAAAAAAAAAAAAACATGGCAAAGGTTTCTTTCATTGTATTCTCATTGGCTTTGTTGCTCTCAATCCAGTTTGTGGTTGGACAAAACGAGGATGAGGCGGCATCCCCAGAACTCGGAGCAATCCAATTTGTGGTAGAACAAAACGAGGATGAGGGGGCATCCCCAGAACTCCAAAACAAGGATGAGGCGGCATCCCCAGAACTCGGAGCAATCCAATTTGTGGTAGAACAAAACGAGGATGAGGCGGCATCCCCAGAACTCGTTATGTCCGACTTTGGGGAGCAGTTCAATAAAATAATAACAGACCCTACCTTTAAGTCGAAACTCATTGAGAAGTTTAAAAGCTCTGTTGGAGATGATTCCGAGAGTGTGGATGGGACAACTTCTGCCTTAGCTGATGAGCTTGCAGCTTCCTCAGAATCGGGAGTACAAATTGTTACTGAAATTGTCGGTGGCTTGTCGAGGAAAATGGGAAAGGATGGATTAGTAGACCTGAAAAAGATGGCTAAGGCCGTTCAAAATGATAAAAGCAATGGTAACATAGAAAATGAGAAGAATTAATGAGGGAATGATGCAACAAATTTCCATATACATGTAAACTAATCGCAATCACCAACCTTATGCCATGTAATTGAACAAAAAAAAGAACATTATGCAATGTATGGATGTCTATATTTATAAAGGCTACCAATTTTTCTCAACGCCAAAACAACAACAAATTGGAAGTCTAATTGAAAAGGCATTAGAAACTACATGTGATTGCTCTTTCTTAAAAATTAAGAGACAAAAAAAAAAAATCTCAGATACCAAATTGAACAATATAACTAAATTCATGTACCAAATGGTATATTAACCCTAAAATAAGAAACCGTTGAATTTAAAAACCTCAAAAAAAAAGAGAGTAGAAATAAGTTATTAAACCGTTCTATTATTATTTTATTATAAGAAAAATATTTAAGGATTCAAGGAAAAAAAAACAACAAATTTGTGCATGTGCCATATTCATTTATTTTTATAAACTTTAAAATATTCTAATTTTATTTTTAAACTATTGGTGTTATATCAATAAGGTCCTTCCGTTACTAAAATTGTTAAATGAGATGTCGGATTTTAAGTAACATAATTTAAAATAAAAATTTTAAAGAAATATGAATATCATAAAAATGGGTGTTGTTAAAATATTTGGTTTGAGGTTTTCAAAACTTGTATAGAAGCTAACGTTCACTCACCCCCTTTTTTTGTTTTATTTTATTTTTAGTTTTTAATTTAAAAGTTTTGCCACAACATTTTACTTTCTTTAAAATTTTTATTTTTAAATTATGTTATATAAGAATTTATATGTCATTTAATGATTAAATTAATGGTTTCAGAAATAGAATGACCTGATTGATATAACATCGATATAGTTTCGAGGTGTAATTAAAACATTTTAAAGTTTAAGGACTAATTTAAAATAATGGTCATAGCTTGGGGACGTCTTGCGCCATTAACTCTTTATTTTAAATTTTGTTATCTCGACCTACAAAATAAGCATTAGAAAGTAAACGTCTGAATCAATGAGTGCAAAGTTCTTGGATATAACTTGTCATATAAAAGCACTTTAGCTAGCAGGGATGATTCTAGAGGGGGCAGATGGGAGACTTGGCCTCGAAAAAAAAAAAATGTCCTTCTAATCTCTTGAGTATTTATAAAGTTTTAAATTAATTTAATGGTAAAATTGTATTTCGGCTCCTCTTAAAATTTAAAATTAAATAATGCCCTCTCTAAAAACAAAATGTTGATAGTTTAATTCCTTAAAATCACAAAATTTTACATTAAGACTATGACGAAATTACATTTTTAGCTCACTCAAAAATTTATAATTCAAATTCGACTCCTCCAAGAAAAAATGTCTGACTTTCCCCTTGAATGCATGGTCCTGAAAACTTGATTTTGACAAATAAGGACATCTCAAACAATCAAGAGAAGACCTTGCACTCTTGTGTCGAAAAACGACTCACAAATAACAAAAGGAATGAAGGTGAGACTTAGCTATAAAGAGAAAGGTATAACTGTTAGCAAGGACCATCTTATTTTTCTAATATTCTCAAATTGGTTCTTCTAAAATGTTAATTTTGATTTCTTCTTAGAGGAATTTTTTAATGGAAGAAAACCTTTGGTTCGCACTTGGAAAACAGTTTCGTTCCAATAACTGTTAGAACAAAAACGAACATAAAGGTTAACTGCAAAGTAACACAAGGAGAAAAGTAATGAGAGACTTAGCACACGATATTTATTAACATAATTCAGATACAACGATCCTATGTCTGCAGAGCCTCGCCCAATAAATGATTTTATTCAACAATCATTCAAATCACCTATCAGCGTCTGAAATAGCGTTGGAAAGTTGTGTTTTTAAGCATGTGCCGATACAGGCGAAAAGTGCTGCCCATGTTCTAGCTACAGAGGGACTAGAAAGAGAAGAAGCTCTTTATCTGATAGGTGATGTTCCCCTTTATGCAAAACGAAAGGTAGAAGATGATGATGAACGGTGGTTGGCCCTTTCAACTACGGCAGATGGTAGAAGGTTGGATCCATTCTTTCAGCGAGCGGTTGGATAGCAAAACTAACAGACATGAGTTTCATCCTCCGCTATTCTCTTTGATACTGAGAAAACAACTTCATCAAGTAAAGATAAATGCACGATGGACTTGTACCCCTCAAATGGAAAAATTATCTTTTAGTCCCCTAATAAATGGTAGAATTAAAAGTTACTGTAGGGTAAACTTGTAACATAAATATTCACATACTGCAGTGACATTAACTACGGATGTTTTTCCAGGCCTACTAAAGATAACTCCATTTCTTGCTTGAAAAAGAGACTACAAGAATGAGAGTATGCAGGAAACTTAACCCAAACATAAGGGATTAACATGCAAAAAAAAAAAAAAAAAAACATACCTTCATACCTCTTTCCTACTTATAACATAATCTCAAAATCTTGCTAGCAACGAGACGTAACTAGACTTGTTCATAAATTGGTGGTACAAAAATATTAGGTATGTTTAAAATATGAGTTGAGTTTAGATTTTAAAATTTAAAGGTCAAGCTCGGCCCAGTCTATTTTTAAGTTTATAGTACTTTCTATTATTTATTTTTATATATTATTAAATAAATAAATCTATACTAAATATATAATACTACTTTAATTGTAAACATTAAAATAATATTAAGATGACTAAATAAAAAAATTCAATAAATAAAAATTATAAATTTATTAAATATTAAATTATATTTCTTTTAAAAAATAATACATAATTTAAAATGGGTTTGGATTAGATTTTTACAAATATTGACTAATTAAGCTGATATTTTGAATCGAATCAAATTTAAACAAGCATAAAATATGTTAATATTATGTTTAGAATCAACCCGACCCAACCTATAACCTAATTTCGAGCAATAATTATAATTTCTAAACTGTAATATTAACTTTATGACATAAAAAAATCATTTAAATGTAATTAAAATTTTAAAACTAGCCGTATCTAGTTTTATATATATATATATATATATATATATATATGGCAACTCTATAAATGTTGAAATTTATATCTTTTGAAATCTAACCCTATTCTTTATTGTCTTTTCTTTTTCCAGAATCTTTTCAACTTTCGTTCCCGTCTTTCCCGCTGGCTTTGCACAATGGCAGTTGAAAAAGTGGATTTTTCTTTGAAAGAAACCAGCCCAAACATCGGCGGTGACCGAGTTTCCGGCGGCGAAAAACTTACATCTTCATTTGATCTTGTTGAGAAGATGGAGTTTTTATTTGTCAGAATAGTTAGAGCTAGATATTTGCCATTGAAAGCTGTCAATGGAATCATTGATCCTTATGTTGAAATAAAAATCGGAAACTATAACGCGACAACCAAGTACTTCGAGAAGAAACCGGATTTTGAATGGAACCAAGTGTTCGCCTTCGGACAAGATCGGTTGCAGGCTACAACTATGGAGATCACCGTGAGAGACAAGGAACTAATAATTGGTGACAATATGATTGGCAAAATCACTGTTGCTTTGCATGAGGTTCCACCTTGTCTTCCCCCTGATAGTCCCCTCGCTTCACAATGGTATAGATTGGAAGATAAAAATGGTTTCACTTTAAGAAAAGGTGAATTGATGTTGGCTATGTGGTATAGCACACAAGCCGATCGCGTGTTTCCCTACGCTTGGCACTCGGATTCGGCAATTGTGAGCGGCGAAAGCCTTTTGAATACTCGTTCAAAGGCATATCTTTCGCCGAGACTTTGGTACCTTCGAGTTAACGTAATTCAAGCACGAGATTTAGTCCCAGGAAGCAAGGATCAAAATCCCCATGTTTATGTTAAGGCTGTAGTTGGGGATGTGATATTGAGGACCAGAGTTTCCCCTGATAAGAATGTGAATCCTAAATGGAATGAGGATTTGATGTTCGTTGTTGCTGAGCCATTTTTCGATCCTTTAATAGTAACAGTCGAGGATAGGCTCGAAAATAATACGGTCCGATGTTTAGGGAAGTGCGTGATTCGTTTATCGAATGTTGAACAGAGGCTGCTACCTTTACCAGCTGATCCGTTGTGGTACAATCTTGAGGACATTGTATTTGAAGATGGAATGGAGAAAGAGGTGAATTTCTTTAGTAAGCTTAACATGTGTGTAAGTCTTGATGGCGGATATCATGTGTTCGATGAACCTGTTCACGTCGGAAGCGATTACCGGCCTACTGCAAAAATGTTGTGGACGGCTATGATCGGAGTTTTGGAGTTGGGGATCATAAACGCTTCCGGTTTGCAGCCAATGAAGTTAAGAGATGGCCGTGAAACGACCGATGCTTATTGCGTGGCGAAATACGGGCCTAAGTGGGTCAAGACTCGGACAGTTGTTGACAGTTTCGATCCCAAATGGAATGAACAGTATAGTTGGGATGTTTATGACCCGTATACCATGCTTACCATAGGAGTTTTCGATGACTGTCACTTGCATGGTGGCGATGCAGTTGGAGATGGAAAAGATCCGAGTCTCGGAAAGGTACGAATTCGACTTTCGACTCTTGCAACGAACAAGATTTACACATATTCTTATCCCCTTTTGGTGTTACAACCCAATGGAGCCAAAAAAATGGGAGAACTTCAGCTAGCAATAAGATTTACTTGCTCATCTTACTTGAGCTTATTTCTGGTTTACACCATGAATCCTTTGTTGCCTCAAATGCATCATATTTACCCTCTTTCGATATACCAACTCGATATTTTAAGGAAACAAGCCGTTCGTGTTCTTTATTGGAGCCTAAGCCGAACCGAACCGCCGTTAAGGCAAGAAGTTGTGGAGTACATGTTGGATGGAGGTTCCCCAATGTGGAGCCTAAGGAAAGCCAAAGCCAATTTTCAGAGAGTTTTGGCTACTTTTAAGTGCTTTTCCGATGCTCGGCAATGGTTCGATGAAATCCGCAAGTGGAATAATTCTGCAGCAACTGTTTTAGTCATGGCGATCTACTGCATTATAGTTCTTAAACCAGATTTGATATTACCAACAGTCACTCTTTATAGTATTCAAGTTATGATCCTCCAATGGAGAAAGCGACCGAGGCGTCCAACTCATATCGATGTGAACCTATCGGTTGCCGGATCTGTAACAGCCGACGAATTGGATGAAGAGTTTGATACTTTCCCATCTTCGAGACAATTCGATGTTCTTCGGATGAGATATGATAGACTGAGAAGTATTGCCGGGAGAGTTGTGACAGTGATCAGTGACATTGCAACACAGGTTGAGAGGTTTCACTCACTGCTAAACTGGCGTGACCCAAGAATTACAGTGATGTTCCTTGTTTGTTGTCTTGTTGGATCCTTCATGTTATATTATTTAATTAGTCTTAAGGTTTTTCTTATTTTTGGAGGGTTTTATGTAATGAGGCCTCCATTTTTAGGAAAAGATGTGCTAAATGCACCTCAGAATTTCTTCAGTAGGTTACCTACAAAAGCAGATTGCATGTTATGAGTACATAGTGCCAAGACTGCTTGTAGGTTATTTGATCCAAAATTCAATTCAGTAATTATAAATTCAAGTTTAAGCAATTAATCAATTCAAATTCGAGAATTATAATACTCGTTTCGAATGGTTTAATAGTCTAATCAAATTTTTATTTTTTTAATATATTTTTATATTATTAATTTACAATTTCATTATTATATATATAATATTAACCTTAATTTTCTCTTCTTTTTTCACGGAGAGAAAGCTTATGTTGGTTTAAACAAACAAACCCAACTAATTTGATTTGATTTATCTCAATTTGAGTGATTTGGACAGTTCTCTAGTTACAAGATCCATCTTACCCGTTAGTTTTATTAGTTATCAATTTTTTAATTTTTAAACCTGGTTTAAAAATCAATTTAATTTCATATTTTTCAAATTTTCTAAAATGTATTTATATTTTATAATATATAGTAAATATATATAGCTGAAGCTCGAGTTTGGAGTCGAACTTAGAGGTGATTATGGGCCGGATCGGGCCACGATAGAATTTTAGGACCAGGACTGGTTCGGCCCGAAAAGTGGACTTAAAATCTTGTCCAAGTCCGGTCCGGATAAAAATGTTAAAACCTAAGTCTAGCCCGCTCGTATAAAAAAAAATTATATTGTTTTTATATAAAAACAAATTTAAAAAAATATAATACATCAAATATTTTTTAAAAACATTAAAATAAATATTTCCCAACAAATTGAAAATAAATTAAAACAATTTATTTATACTTAAATAACACTAAGATAAGTACAACTTAGCATGCAAATACTTCTAAAATAGTAGCAAAATTAACAATAAAATAAGAGTTATACAATGTCAAAACATAACAACAAAATAGTAACAATATAATAGCAAAACGGCACAAAAACATTGACAATACAGCATCAAAAAGCTGCAAGTTTTCTTTTTCAAATTCGAGTCGACCCCAAGCCAAAAAAGCCTACCCAAGGCTTGGCCTGTGTAGAAAACGGGCCTCAATTTTTTTCCCAAACCTATTCTTGAGCCTATATTTTTGCTTAAATCCTCTCACTTTTCGAGTAGACATTCAGACCGAGACGTATATTATTAGGTCTAGTCGAACTCAAGCCCTAATTCTTTCTATCCAAAAAAATATATGCATATTTTATTTTCAGTTGGCCCCTAGACTTTTACCTAATGTGTAATGTAGGACTTGTACAAATAAAATGTCCAATTTGATACACTATGTTGTCGTGTATCCATACGGTCCAAAATTTTAACACTATTTAATTCACACGCTCATTTGACACCAATGAATAAATAGATACAATGTGACTTCTTATGATTGGTTTTAAAATTTACCTATAATTTTTATGGGCTAGTTACATTTTTATCAAATGATTAAAATATTGTATTTTATTTTTCTTATTTCAATTTTCAAAGGAACAACAAAAATCTGAAATGACTTAAAATTTAATTAAGTGGTAAAAATATAATCAACGAATAAAAAGTGATATACAAAATTCAAAATCAAATACGATGACATGTTATTCATTTAATCATTCTTGTTAAATCATCGTTTAAGTTGTATTAAGGTTTTGGACACAATTCAAGGTTGTCAGTATCGTATTGCATGCCCTTTTTGTTATGGTATTAGTATGTATCAATATTAGTATATTTCAATGTACCATTTCGAATTTAACAATATTTTAAAATATTTTTCATGTATATATAGTCTAATTCTAATTTATTAGTAAGTTATATGTTATATATACAAACAAATATATTTATATGTAAAAATAAGTTCTAAATTTATTAATTGGTCAAATAGCTTTACTTTATTTTAATTTTAAATGTAATTATAAAAAATTAAAATGTTTAAGATAAAAAATTAAAAGATAAGTTTAAAATATCAAAATTTTGTATTAACTGATATAGGTTAGTATTGGCTAAAATAGGCCAAAACACATTGAAACATGCGAAGCATACTGAAATTTTGATCCGAACGAAACCTAAACAACTTGGTACAGGTAGAAGACCGGAACGATATGGTACCGATTACTAAATTGGATTTTTCTATAGGTACTAAATTACACATTAGGTGAAATTTTGGGGGTTAACAAGGACATTAACCCATTTTAGTTTGCTTCAGATGACTTTAATTACCGGATTACCCCCATTGCACTGTTTAAAAAAATGAAAAGGAGAAAAAATAAAAAACGCTTAATGCTGAGCCCTCGCTACTTTCTTTTCGTCACTTCCGCTCTTCTCTGTTAAACGCTTAGCCGTCGTTGTCTGCCATCGATTTGCTAAGGTACACCGGAAATGGCTTTCTTTTTTCTCATATATAATAATTTTATATTACTTTTTATATTTTTTTTCTGGTTTCATTTCAAGTTTTAGAGTTTTTTATTCATCGTTTTTTTTTTTTTTTGAGAATCAGTTTGACAATAAACACAAAGAAAGCGACCCTTTTTGTCCCATGATTGAGATTTTTTATTAGCTCCTCTTCACCAATTTAAAGTCCCATTTTTCTTTGGCTTTTTATTGGGTGTTTTCATCATTTTTCCCTTTCTTTGTATGGTGGGTTATTTCTCGTTTCTAATTTGTTTATTGTTTTCATTATCATTGCATGAGTTTATGTTTCAAATATTGATTCTGAGTATTGAAAATTTTCCGATTATGCTGATTTATTGATGAATTAGAATTGTTTATGTAGAAAGTTCTGCTAAAATTTGTAAAATATTGGTGCTGTTTGTACAACTAAAACACATATTTAATGGAAAAAGCAGCATGGAAACCCTTTTGCCCCTGTACATTAAATCAAAGAGCAAACTAGGCCTTTCAGTCAAAATTTTTCATCTAAAGTGGCTGACAGAATAACCAGATAATTATATTTGACGCGCTACAAGTACCTTATTTTGATGTATAGGAACTATTCTTTAATAGCAGAAATGAATGAAAATTTTAACACAAGGAGCAATTTGCTCTTTGATTTAAAGTACAAGGACTAATTTGCTCATTTTTTGAGTGGAAGAGGCAAAAAGCAATCCGACTTCTAGTACAAGGGCTTCCATGGTACTATTACCTTGAAAACAACATTTTAAAATGAATGAAATATAATTTTTGATAATGGATGGGTATAAATGTGTTTTTTCCCCCTTTTTCGATCAAAAGAAAATAGATTGACGATGGGATTACCAAATGCGAGCGGTGACTTGTCAACTGAAGTTGAGGTAGATGCTTTCAGACGCCTCTTTCCCCTTCGTTTCTACGAGAAACATCTTTTAGAGTCTATACGTCCTGATGCTCGTCCGCTTGGAAGAGCAAGAGAAACCACCATTGCCCTTGGTTAGTAAAAGAAAAAAGATATAACTCTGAAACTTTTATGTGACATAATATTTCTTCATACTTGGATCTGATTCCTTTAATATCCAGGGGCTGTTGCATCTGCTAATGGTTCAGCACTTGCAAAAATTGGTTCAACTGTAAGTTTGTCACTTTCTCTTAATACATATACTGCTTTGCTTTGGCCAGCAATTAAGCTTGGAGTTTAATAATTATTTCCTTGCATGGCATAGACTATGTTGGCTGCTATCAAAATGGAGGTCATGACCCCTTCATTGGAAACACCGGATGAGGGTTGTATAGGTTTGCTGCCATTAGCTGCATGCTTTCCTCTTTCTCTTTCTCTTCTTAAAACGTATCTCTTATCTCTCGTATTTTATCATAATTTCTTTTTCATTTTCAGCGATTGATTTCCACATGCCTCCAATTTGTTCTCCAATTGTTAGGCCTGGCAGACCAGCTGAGGCAGCACCAGTCGTGGCAAAGCAATTGTCAGACACTATTTTAAGGCATGCCAATTTAGTTCCTTGATTGTTTATTGATGCTGAGATGCACCCTATTAAGCCTGTTAATTTACTTGTAGTTGTGACGTGTGATGTTTATCTGTGCTGTAATTCTTTAGAATGCAAAGTCTGCAGTTTGTTATCTCATCTTTGTGTGGATTCAATCATTATCTTCCTCTTCGCCTCTGTATTTACTTATGATTATTGATGTGGTTAACTGGGTATTTTAGCCTTGATATTGAAACTTTGAGTTCTCCCTCTTGCTTCTTACTACTTGCTGAAGCACACTGCTCAGTTATTTTATCTAAATTTGTTGGTGGCTTCGTTTCTTTTGAATCTCTTTACAAGTGTTCTGTTTCAAAACTGTTCCACTTTGAATCCTTTTCTTTCTGTTAGGTTCTCAAACAACTTGTCATGTGTAATTTCAGCTCTGGCATGATCAATTTGAAGGAACTGTCCTTGGTTAGTGGAAAAGCTGCTTGGATGGCATATTTGGTACGTGATTGTGGTTTTAAAATGTCTTAATTATCCGTCTTAGGACTTTCAAATTGTGTAAGAGTTCAAACATAAGCCATCTAGTGTTCATGCAAGTTGATATGGAAATTCAAGTAATACCATAGTGCCTTTGATCTCCTTGAATATGGAAGTAACATAGTATTCTGTTTTTTCAGGACATATACTGTTTGGATGCTGATGGCGCTCTTTTTGACACTGCATTACTCTCAGCTGTTGCTGCCTTTTCTCATTGTAAGTGTTTCTCTCATTTTCATCAAATATTATAACATCAATTCACCATGCCACTAAATATGATAATACTTGCCAAAAACAACCAACCTCTTCCATGAGAAAGAAGATTGACAATGAGAGGGAAAAGAAAATTTGCGATGGTAAAATTGCTTTGTTCTCTTCAAGAGAAAAATGTATGACCGCCTGAGGAATTCCTCTGGTGTAAATTAAATTAAAAGTAGCATTTCATTTATTTATCAAGAGTGAGTCATAATAGGTTGACAAAAGACACTTGGAACATAATGCTCCTTTTCCTTCTGTTATCTTTAAGAAATTTATGATAAACCACTAAAAGCTATATCCACTTGATGCATTAACATACAAATTGATTTTATTTCAGGGTTGACATTCTGATTTTCATGCTTCTTTTAAATGTGTGTCTGACGATCTTGGGGTTTTTGCATGAATTACTTCCTTTAGTTTTAACATAGGAAACGCATTTTCATGTACCAGCAAAAATTATCACTGCTCTATCTTGGCAATACAATGATCAGAATTTGCTTTAGGAACATGGTTTCATCTAATCCATGATTAAAGCTTTTCCTTGGGTAAACCAAAAAATTACTAAATCTCATATTAGATGAGTGGTTAGTATGCATCATTGGTAGTATAAATCTTGACCAAGCTTATTGGTTATAGGGCATACTTCAATGGTAAACCCTGTTGCAAAATATCTGATATTTATACTTTCATGATATAAGATGCAAAGCAAGGTCAACCATATGTTATGGCTGTAATCTATTTACCTTTTAATTTTGCCTAGCTTGCTGTCCCATGCAAAGCCTCTTTATATTATCTGGTCTTGATATTCCCTCTGCAGCTACACTATTGATTTAATAGACTTTGTTTTGGAGTGTCTAATCTAACTGTTTTTATTTTACGAAAAAAAAAATTCCAGTGGAAATCCCGGTGGTATCTCTCAACGATGATGGAAAGATCGTTTTATCAGAGGAACAAGGACTATCTGACAGGGAACCAGTCAATAAGGAGAAGAGAAAAATTAATCTGAGCAGCGTTCCGTTTTCATTGACATGTGTACTTCACAAGAAATACATTTTGGCAGATCCTACTGCCGAGGAAGAATCTATTATGGACACGATTGTAACTGTGGTTTTAGATTCATCTAGTCAACTCGTCTCGCTTCATAAACCAGGTGGAACAGTTCTAGCATATACATCAGCTATCCAGGTCAGTTGAATCTTGATGTCCCTTTTTAGGTTTTAATGATGCTTTAGCAGCATAATACATTTTAGTGCTCTTATCATGGTGTATTTTTCACCGTTAACTCTTGAAGCCACCTTGACTCCAAGATTAGGCCTGAAGGTCATTTTCTTGTCCAAAGTTAAATAGTTTATAGAAATATAGGTTGTCATGTTCAAAGTTCAAACTTTATTTTATTTTTCTTATGATGCTTTACATTTTAGTGCTCTTATCATGGTGTATTTTTCACCGTTAACTTTAGAAGCCTCCTTGACTCCAAGATTAGGCCTGAAGGTCATTTTCTTGTCCAAAGGGAAATAGTTTATAGAAATATAGGTTGTCATGTTCAAAGTTCGAACTTTTTGGTGCTTTGAAGTCTTTTTTTTTATGATGTGTTTGCCATACAAATTGTTGTAAAATTAGGGTTAATGTAATTTTTGTGACTTAAACTTGACAACTAGGTCCAACTTGGTACTCTTTAACTTTTTTTTATTAGTCTCAGAACTCGGTAGCTTTTCCTAATTTAGTCATTGAACTTTGATTCCATTAAGGTGTGATGACTTGACACTCTAATATTGTACCATGTCAGCTTTTCCCAATTATATATATTTTAGGTGATTATGTGGCACAATCTCAGAGCACCATGTCATCACACTTTTAATGAAATTCAAGTTGAAGGACCAAATTGGTAAAAGTTGCAAGTTCTAGGACTAAGTGGACAAAAAAAGTTCAAATACCAAAGTCAACTTAATTGCCAAGTTCTGGAACTAAAAATTACATTAACCCTTGAAATTATATTGTTAAAATTATGGTTAATGTAATTTTTTACCCCTAAACTTCGCAATTAAGTCCACTTTAGTATCTAAACTTTTTTTTTATCCACATTAGTCTTGGAACTTGGCAGCTTTTTCCAATTTGGTCCCTAAATTGGGTTCCATTAAGGTGCGAGCATAACACTCTAAGATTCTGCCACTTCTACATACGATATCTGAGTGTCTCATTATCACACTTTAATGAAAATCAACTTGCAATGACCAAAATGGAAAAAGTTGCCAAGTTCCAAAACTAACATGGGCCAAACCTAATTGCAAAGTTCGGGAGCTAAAAATTATATTAACCCTTAAACTTATACTGAACTAATGGACCAAAAGCTTGATATAACATAACTTTTCCGTGGATGCAGGACTGCATTGCATTAACACGGCAAAGAGTGAAGGAACTTCAAAAGATTCTAGAGGAAGCCATTTCTGGTATGGAGGTTGACTAATCTTGCACCTACTAATTTAATGTTAATAATTTATCTGCGTTAAATTATTTTTGTTCTATTGCGTTTGTTTAGTGACATTATTAGTTCAGGGACTGGTTTTTGGAGAGTGTAATGAACCAATTCTAGTATGCTTAAAAGTGGCAAATTTTGTTTATTGCCTTTTGGTATGTTAAAAATGTTCCCTTCTTGTTCTATAGAATTTCTTAATGTTGAAAGTATATGCTAAGTCCCTCTGTTATAGGAACTGAATCAAATTAGTCCAGATTTTGTCTTGAATTATTAAAAAGAATCAAATAATGTCAAATTGTAATAAAGTTAACATTTAGTGTTTGAAAAGTTACATGAAAAAATAATTTTTTTTATTCGTATCTAGTTCAACTCTAAACAAAGGATTTTATTTGCAAAACCACTAAAATTTCAAAATACTTTGTCAAAGACTTTTTTAAAAGAAAAATGTTAATTTTGTTGAAATTTCACCTTTTTTTATTCTTTTTTATTGTATAGGGATTAAATTGATTCAGAGGAATTAATTTGATCCAATCTTAATAATAGAGGGGTCTACCAGGTAGTTTGCCATTTCTTAATTGTTCTAGAGTAACTAGAATGCTTGATTACAAAATTGGTCTCAAACTATACCACTTGTTCCACTTAGGTGCCCAAAGTGGTTTTTTTTTTTTTTTTTTGGTCAAAAGTAGGCAGATAAATTATTCAATTTCGTATTATTTTAGTGTACAATGAGAGGGAAATATTTTTAAGATGCTGAAAATAAAAATAGGTTTCTAAAGAAAAATATGGTATAATTTGAGGGTTAATATTGCATTTAATTTTAATTTTAATTTAATAAATATATGATATTTTATATACAAAATTAAATGTATCTGTATTATTGCCGATATTTGCATCCAAATAATTAATCTTTGGATGAGAAACCAATCAACTAGCCCAATATTTTTTTTTAAAATCTTCATTCTAAATCTATGAGCAATTGTTAGATTATTTATTTATTTTGTTTTAAGCTTTGGATATGACCGGATCGTATCACCTAAAAATCCAAATTAATTAAATTTATTCTTTTAATATTTATGTAATTAATTATTTATTAAAATATTATTAAATATAAATCAAACCTACCCAATTTTATTACTTTTTTTTCAGTTTTTGGACGTTTATGTCCATTTTTATTTTTTCATATTTGCCTTAAAAGTTGACAAATTTTTTTTAATTTAGTCTTTATATTTGTGATGATATGGTATTTTGTGATTGTATCAAATCATTATTTAAAAATTAAAAATTTATATAAATTTGAGAAAAGTTAATGTGACAGAACTCAAAGTGTATAAGTTTAAGGATTAAATAAAAAAATGTTAAAATTTGAGACTAAGGCTCCGCTTGTTTTACTGAAAATGACTTCCAGTAAATGATTTCTGGAAAAGTTAATATTTTCTGGTGTTGTTTGGTAGATTTCTTAAAAATATTTCATAAAAGTTGTTTTCAATTAAATAAACATACATTTGATATTTTTTTATTTTTTATTATTTAATTAAATCTATTTTTATCTATAAATTTATATTTTACATTGTTTTTGCATATATTAAAAATATTATGTTAAATTCAGATTCATTACAATGTCATTTTTTAATTACATGACTACTAAGTGAGTATTTTTTATTTAAAAATGTGACATCAACAAAATTGACAAAAAAATTAACGTCGTCAAAAATTGGACTTGATTTTTAAATTTGAAAAGTAAAGGGACTAAATTCTTAAAAATAAAAGTACAAATACTAAATTAC
Organism: Gossypium australe; assembly: GCA_005393395.2. NCBI lineage: Eukaryota > Viridiplantae > Streptophyta > Magnoliopsida > Malvales > Malvaceae > Gossypium > Gossypium australe. The sequence continues at coordinate 1,040,303 of CM016614.1, read as the reverse complement.
AAACCTATGAAGTGTACATAGACTTATGACATATTTTAACCTTTATACTACAAAATATTTATTATTAATATTTTATAATTGTAATAAATATTTATTATTAAAAGATTAATATTGAATATTTTCAATAATATGTGAATAAAATTATTTAAAATTATTATTTTTAAAATTTATTATTAAAATAAAATTGAAATATTAAATAATTTATTAAAATAATAAATTATATTTATTATATTAATAATTTATTATATAACTAAATATAAATAATTAAATATGTATGTTTAATAATATTAAAAATATAATATTTTAAATATTTTAAAAATAAAAATAAAATTTATTATCAATATAATAATATTAAGCTTGATTTAAGTTTATTTTTATATAAATATAAGATTATTTATAGATGAGCTCTTTTCCGAAAAATGACTTACGCTTTTCAAAATGGTAAGTCATTTTACAGGAAAAATAGTTTATTTTACCTTGACCTGTAAGTCATTTTCCGTTGACCAAACTATTTTCTATGAAACAAATACAGCAAAATGCAGAAAACATTTTTCGTAAAACCTTTTACATGTAAACAAACGGACGCTAATAAAAATTTTAAAATATTAAAATTAATTTAATTATTAAGTTTAAGGATTAATTTAAGAATAATAAATTTTTTAGTCTAAACAAATATTTCTTTTAAATAAATCATTTTAGTTGAGTCCCACCACATTCATTAATAATAATTAAATAATATAATATAATATAAAGCTTTTAGATGTAGTCGTTAGGAATCCGAAACCCCATGCATATTTAATGCGAGACTATTATCTAATAATTTCAAGCATAAGTTTAGGGATACTATCACTTTTAGTACTTCAACTTGAGAATTAGGCTCACTTTAGTATTTATATCTTTTTTTGTTTTATTTTGATCCTTAAAATTGACAACTAGATTTATTTTGATCCTAAAACTTAGATTTTGTCAAGATTTGATGACGTAATTAGTATTATTGGAACAAGATTGGATTGGACAAACTGATAATTGATCTATATAATGGTACAAACAAAATAGTTGAATCGATTGACTCAGAAATTGCTTGAAATTGGTAAAAATCGAAAATTGAGACAAAATTCGACAGTTGAACATATTGAACAAGTGTAATAATTTTTATTTTTAAATATTTTTTTAGATTTTTATGAATTTTTAATTGTTTATTTAATTATTCTTGGTCTGGTTGTCAATTTGATCAAAGTGATTGAATCGAGAATGGGTGGTATGATTTGTTCAATCATTGATTCGGTTATTAAAACATTGAACATGATATTCTGTGATTGTACCATATCATCATTTAAAAATGTATACAATTTTTATAATTTTCAAGTTCAGATAACAAAATGAACCTATTTGTCGAGTTCAAGTATCAAAGTAGACCAAAAGAAGGACAAAAAACAAAGTGAACCTAATTACTAAGTCTAGGGACCAAAAATTATATTATCCTTAAATTATATATAAAATAAACATAACTCGAAAAATAATATAATAAAATCTATAAATATAATGCTAAGGTTAAACCTCAACAAGTTCGAATATTATTTTCGGTAGAGATTTTTTCTTCTAACTCTATTGAAAATTCAAATGCATGAAGAAGCAATAATTTCAACAAGCAAAAGCACTCCATTGGGTGCCTATCGATAAATCATTAAAAAGAATTAACATAATGATTTATTTAGCCCTCTAACTTTACAAAAAAAATATTTTTAGCCTTACATTTATTTATTTTTATCTTTTTTAACCCTTGAACTTGCGTTGTTTATCAAATCACTCCAAAATAGATAACAAGTTAATGTCTATTAACTTTGCTGATGTGACGTTAATTATTTTTTAAAATTAAAAAAAAGTATATATCTTTCATATTTTTAAAATTTTTAATAGTGGATTTTTTAATTTTTTTAAATTAAAAAATAATTAATTGTTGATGTGACACCCATGTGGATGTCACGATTTCAAATTTAGCAAACGTTAACTTTCCATCTATTTTTGAATGATTTGACATACAGTGTAAGTTCAAGAGTTAAAAGAGACGAAAAATTAAATAGGGTTAAAGTCATTTTGTAAAATTGAAGAACCAAATAAGTCATTATACCAAAAGAATTAAAGATTTCACAATCGATGATGTTTGAACCCATATATTAAATGAGGCACAAGTACAAGTTGGCTACACGAAACCTCAACAATAATTCACATAAATTGTCCCAAAAACTCGAGCTAATTGAAAACATCTATTGTCTTGGATCGAGTGAAAAGAAGCTCAATGTCTTTTAAACCAAACCAACTTGGACGATCGCTCGAATATAAACACCTCTAAACCCAACCCACAAGCACTTACTTACAACGAGAGTAAATTGCATCAGAGATCCCCAAACTATGATTCTCATTTTCAATGGGTTTCAAATTTTAAAATATTTTAATTACATCTCTAAATTTTCAAGGTTATGTCAATTAAGTCCTTTCATTACTAAATTTGTTAAATTCACCATTAAGCAAAATGACACTTTACTTTTTAAATTTTAAATTATGTCACACAGGATCTGGTATGTTACTTAACAACGAACTTAATGGTTTTAGTATCATAAGGACTTAATTAACATAGTCTTGAAAGTTTAAGGATGTAATTAGAATATTTTAAAGTTTAACGGCCAATTTAAAATAAGTCATAGTTTGGGAGCCTCTAGTGCAATTTACTCTTACAACGAGCTACATCTATCAATGACTAGGATTTTTTATTCGTAGCGTGTCAAAATTTCAGTAGCTGTGTTCTAAAATCATTTAAAACAAATAAAAGAATCATAAAAATGTTTGTTTAAAAGATGAAAGATTTCGACTTTTGATTTAATATTTAATGGCCATTTTCACTATTTTTATTTTTAAAAAACCCATTTAATTTTACATGTTTTTCATACACGATCTTCATCTTCTTCATCAGTATCGTCCTTAAAACTGATCCAATCCAAATCCAAATCCAAAAACAAAAAACCCAAAGTAAAGATATGGAGCTACGGACATTTCATCATCATCTTCTTCAAGGGTTTATGTTATTATCTTTGATAAGCCATTGTTACGCGAGATTCGTGGTGGAAAAGAACAGCTTGACGGTAACATCGCCGGAGGAGATTAAAGGAACCCGTGATAGTGCGATTGGGAACTTTGGGATACCTCAATATGGTGGAAGCATGGCTGGTGTTGTGGTTTACCCTAAAGAAAACCGAAAAGCTTGTAAAAGCTTTGATGACTTTGGGATTTCGTTTAAATCCAAGCCTGGTTCTCTTCCTACCTTTGTTTTGGTCGATCGTGGAGGTACCCTTTTTTTTTTTTCAAATTTTTCGCCTTATAAGAAAAATTAATCTGTGATTTTGTTTATTTGAGCTATAATTTGTTTGTTGTAGGGTTGACCGATGAGGAATTTTTGTGTTGTTTTAGCTAATTTGAGTATTTCCAAATTGGGGAATTTTTAATATTAGGTTTAAAGTTCAATTTGTTGGATTTGGTTTATTTATGGGGCAATAATTTATTTGTTAGTTTGGGATTTGAGGGTTAATTGATTTGGTTTTTTTTCATCTACGTGGATTTATGTTATTATTTTTTTAACTCTAATTCATTTAAATAAGTTTAGGTTTATCAGTTTCCATTGATTTCATTATCATTATTTATTTATTTATTCATTCATTTATGTATTAATTTACTTGTTTTCAGCTTTGCTTTAAGTTGTTTGGACGGATGTCTTTTTCTCTTTTTATCTTACTAGTTGTTTTCTGAAATTAGGTCCATTTTTTTAGCTTCATTTCCCTCCTTTCATAGGGATATAGCCTTAGAGGTGTCTACAAAAGTAGAGCTAAGTTTCTCTGATTCTTGGTTTTGCTTTAAGTACCAGTTTTAGACTCAATATCCGAACATGTGTACGGTGATATGATTTTTCAAAGATCCTTCTAGGTACATGAAAAAAATTTGAATATATCCGTGTCAAACACATACCTGTATTTGAAACTCATACCCGAGTCCAAGTGAACATAGGTTTAGAGTGTATGCTTTGAGTTTGGTTGGTTCTCAAGACAGATGTATGATAATAAAAATGAATTTCAAAATGCTGGTTATCCAAGAATTTCGTGGTAATGGCTTATAGCTTTCTCCAGATTGGATAAAGTGGTTTAGAGTTAAGTTTCTCTGACTCTCAGTTTTGCTTGAAGTACCTGTTTTAGACTCAATATCTGAACATGTGTGCGGTGATATGTCTTTTCAAAGACCCTCTAGGTACATGAAAAAAAATTGAATATATCAATGTCAAACACATACCTTTATTTGAAACTCATACCCAAGTCCGAGTGAACATGGATTTAGAGTGTATGATTTGAGTTTGGTTGGTTCTTAAACAGATGTATGATAATAAAAATGAGTTTCAAAATAATGGTGATCTAAGCATTTCGTGGTAATGGCTTATAGTTACCTCCGGATTAGATAATTCAGTTACATTACTACAATGCGATTACGCTGTTAATGATCCTCTAGATATCCGTTTTAAGTACCCGTTTTAGACTCAATATCCGAACATGCATATGGGGACACATGACTTTTCAAAGATCCTCCAGATACATGAAAAACAAAAACAAACATATCTGTGTCAAACATGTGCCTATATTTGAAACTCATACTTGAGTCCGAGTGAACATAGATTTGTATGATTTGAGTTTGGTTGGTTCTCAAACAGATGTATGGTGATAAAAATGAGGTTCAAAATGCTGGTTGATCTAAGCATTAGGTAGTAATGGCTTATAGTTACTTCCGGATTAGATAATTCAGTTACATTACTATAATGTGATTACACTGTTAAAGAGATGAGAAAAATCTGAAGTGTTGCCTATATACGGACACCAGTTGCTGCAAAGGCTGTAAAATTTGCTTATTGTCCTTGATTGAGTTATGGTCTTAAGATGTAATTTTTCTTTAGTTTTTGATAAATATATTTGCGGAGACTGCATTTAGCGCCTTTTTTCTTATTATTTTTCCAGATTGCTTCTTTGCTTTAAAGGTTTGGAATGTACAGCAAGCAGGTGCTTCTGCAGTGCTTGTTGCAGATGATATTGAAGAAGCATTAATAACCATGGACAATCCTGAAGAGGACAGTTCATCTGCCAAATACATTGAAAATATAACAATTCCATCTGCCCTTATCGAGAAAACTTTTGGTGAAACTCTAAAGAAAGCTATCAGTGGTGGGGATATGGTCAATGTTAATCTCGATTGGCGAGAGGCTGTTCCACACCCTGATGATCGTGTCGAGTACGAGTTATGGACCAACAGCAATGATGAATGTGGAGTTAAATGTGATATGCTGATGGCATTTGTGATGGATTTCAAGGGTGCTGCTCAGATACTCGAAAAAGGTGGCTATACGCAGTTCACACCCCATTATATAACTTGGTACTGCCCTCAAGCTTTCACCCTAAGCCGACAGTGCAAATCTCAATGCATCAACCACGGAAGATACTGTGCACCGGATCCTGAACAAGATTTTAGCTCAGGTTATGAAGGGAAAGATGTAGTTATTGAGAACTTAAGGCAGCTTTGCGTTTTCAAAGTGGCAAATGAGACCAATAGGCCCTGGGTGTGGTGGGATTATGTGACTGATTTTCAAATAAGATGCCCCATGAAGGAGAAAAAATATAACAAAGAATGTGCAGATGGTGTTATCAAATCTCTTGGTAAATAGTTAATTGGAACAATCCTTGGTTTATCTTAAAATTTCTGTTAATATTAATAGCACAGTCAAATATCAAAATCTTGCTGGAAACTAGTAATAAATTGATGATATTCTTTTGTCATCCATTCAGGGCTTGATGCTAAAAAGATTGAAAAATGTATGGGAGATCCAGATGCTGATATGGAGAATCCTTTTCTGAAAGAAGAACAAGATGCTCAAGTAATCCTCTCAGGCTTAGATATTTTATGTTTTACTACTCTTTTTCCAATTCGTTGTCTTTGACATTTTTGAAGCTATTTAATAGAAACATTTTCATAGGTGGGGAAAGGATCTAGAGGAGATGTTACCATATTGCCTACACTTGTTGTCAACAATCGCCAATATCGAGGTTCATATTTATCCCTGTATTTCCCAGATAAAATTTAGGGTGCTTTCCGTGTCTTAACATATCTGCATGCAGGAAAGCTGGCCAAAGGTGCTGTTTTGAAGGCCATATGTGCCGGCTTCGAGGAGACTACTGAACCAGCTGTTTGTTTGAGTGGTGGTGAGTTTGTCGTGTTTTATTTTTCTTGCAAGAGAAGTATTTTAGTCTGGTTCCACTTAGGGGTGCTGACTCTTTACCTCTCTTGAGTACCCATGTCTGACACGTTTTCATATACGAGTATGGGGATATGACCCTCCAAAAACACTCTGAATACAGGAAAAACTAAGAACAACTTGTACATATCCATGTTAGACATATGGCCTTATCCAACTCTTACACTAAGTAACATAGGCGAGAGCTAGGCTTTTAGAAATCCAGTGTAGTGTTTCAACTTACCGTGCAGTTGTTATTTGAAACACTAGTGATAGCAGTTACTTTTTTCACAGATGTGGAGACGAATGAATGCTTGGAAAATAATGGTGGTTGTTGGCAAGATAAAGCAGCAAATCTCACAGCCTGCAGGGTATGAATCAAAACATATTTGATAGAGGTTCTCTACTCCATGAGCTTATTTGAATATATTGATTTGCTTCTTAGGATACATTTCGAGGAAGAGTTTGTGAATGTCCCTTGGTTGACGGCGTGCAATTCAAAGGAGATGGATACAGTCACTGTGAACGTGAGAATCAAGATTTTATTTGCACAGATTAAGTGTTTACTTCGAAGTTAATGTTTAAAATATGAAGTTACAGATTTAATGTTCATCGTGATTCATGTCTTATAATATGGGTGTAATAGGATGCATGGCATTATAGGATTCATGTAGCCTATCTACCATCCGTGTCCGACACATATTTGGACATGGGTATAGGGCTATGGCCATCTAAGGACCCTCCAAATATATAGAAAAACTTAAAAAAGTTCGATTTGTTTTTTTGACTTATGTCTTGATTTGAAGCCCCTCATTGACTATTATGTTTTGCATATGTGTGATAAGGGCACTAAAACTTCCTTCTTGAGAAAGGACTTTGTAACCCTGTCCGATATATATCGAAACATCCATATTGGGATACGATCATCCAAGGACTCTCAAAATACATTTACATCTTGAAAAATTTTGAATATGTCTGAGTAACATAGATTTGTATGTTCACTCATTCTATTACTCTTGCCATTCAGCTGGTGGGCCCGGAAGGTGCAAGATCAATAATGGAGGTTGTTGGCATGAGTCACGGAGTGGGCGTGCATACTCTGCTTGTTTGGTAAGCTGCTATCTTTATCTTTTACAAGCTCCTCCATTTTTTTGTTTATTCTTCCTTGTGAAAGTAAGTTTATGTTCTGATCAATGCTCTGAACAGGATAACGGAAATGTTAAATGCCAGTGTCCTCCAGGGTTTAAAGGTGACGGTGTCAAAAGTTGTGAAGGTGAGTTTTGAATGAATGAATACACACAAACACACATGTGTGTGTTTCATGCTGTCATTAGGATCTCAAACTAGATTGAATTGGGATCTATCCGCTACGGACATATTGACACCACCTACTTCTTTCTTAAAATGAAGAAACTTGCATGAAACTTGAGTTTGTTGAATGTTCCTATGTTGTTTGGACTTTTCATTTTTCTTGAAGTATCCATACCCAGCACTTGCCTTACACATTTTTGAATATGAGTTTGGGGATATGACCCTTTAAGGATCCTACATTTCTGGATATGCGTATGAGAATGCATACTCATAATGAGTTGTATCCAACATTTTCAACCAAGTATTATAGGAATGTTCTATTAAATTATATGTTTCTGCCTTATCCATCATGCAGATATTGATGAATGCAAGGAGAAGAGAGCCTGCCAGTGCCCTGAATGTAGCTGCAAAAATACTTGGGGAAGCTACGAGTGCACTTGCAATGGAGATCTTTTGTATATCAGGGACCATGATACCTGCATAAGTGAGTTGGAGGATCTTCAATTTGCTACAACATATTTTCTTTAGAATATATGAGTTATGATTAATGTTTTTATATCGATTCCATGTTCTATCTCAGGTAAGAGCGGTACTGAAGTGCGATCAGCATGGGCTGCTATGTGGGTCATTTTGATCGGCTTGGCAATGGCTGGTGGTGGTGCTTATCTTGTTTACAAATATCGATTAAGGGTAAGTTGTTGCATTACATTATAAGATAAGGCTGCAATATGAAGTTTGGACTGCATATTGGTTGGTTAAGAAAGCGACTTTTCTTATTGAAGTCTTGGGTCTCTATCGAAATGCCTGGTCTTGATGGTTTTGATCGGCAAGCCAAACCTGAACTATCGATTCGGATTTCCTTCTATATTACGTGTGTATATATATTATTTATATTTTAAGCATACATTGGTTTCAATCAAAGTGCCCGGACATGAGGGTTTTACGGCGAGCCAAACTTGAACCATCCGTTTGGATTTTCTTCAATATTATATGTATTATTTGTATTTCAAGTATATATGGGCCTTTCTCCCTAATATTCACTTGATTTATTACATATGCAGTCATACATGGATTCCGAAATCAGAGCTATAATGGCACAATACATGCCTCTGGATAGTCAAGGAGAAGTTCCAAACCATGTAAGCAACGATCGTGCATGAAGAAGGAAAAACTCCAATATTTTCACGGAGTTCAGATCATTCAGGTTCGATATGGTTCTTGTTATGCCTTTAGTTAGATTTTTCGAGCATGGATGTTATTTCGATAAGAAAAAATGTATCGGACAAAAAAAAAAAAAAAAAAAGAATCCAGAATAGAAGTCGACTATTTGTTCGCTATAAACACCGTATTCATGCCGAAAAGGTCGAGATCAGGGGCAGATCTTAAGGATCTGACTGTAGCTTCTTTTTTCTTTACAGATTCTAAATCCTCAGAAGCTTTTTTTTGGGTTTTGCTCCATAATTTAAAGGGCAATTCTGTGTATTTCATTTGGGTTTCTTTTACTGTATTTCTTTTCCTACTTTTTAACTCCAAAATGAGAAGAAGAAAAAAGGCTTCTTTTATGATGTAATGTTGATGCAGATTAAAGAAAAAAAGGAATATATATTGACTATAGCAAATTGGATAAGTCAAGCAAGGAAATTTGAGCCGGACCAGCTGGATAGATAATCAGCAGGGTATCCGTCCAGAGAATGATATTGAACCGGCTAAACAAATTACTATGTTTTAGCTTTTGGAAATTTTAATAAATTTTAATTCGGATCAATGCAACAGTCAAGAGTAGCAAACCAGTTAGATCAGCAAACCAATGAATCAGGTCCATTGGATCTGTAATCGAGCCATCTGAATAGATTATTTTTATGATCAGGTTGTTTAAAGTTCATTACACTTAGGTTTGCTAGCAAAAATTTTCGGGTTGAGTCTAATTTGAGTTACTTGTTTAGTTCATGGTATATTATAGTTCAATTTGACTTGAGTTTTAATATTTTAGATTTGGATATCTTTAGTATTTTTTATAATTAAATTAAACTAAATTTAGCATTTTAAAATAATAAAAGTATAATATCATTATTTAATTTCACATTTGTGAAGTTAACCGTTTGCGCATTAAATATTAAAAGATAAATAGACCGTCGGTAAAAAGTTTCTAATTAAATTGGAAAATGACACAAGTCCATGAGCGTCCAAATTTACAATTTCAATCTCAATTGCATGAAAATATATGTCTAAATTTTGGCATACTCATAAGAAAATCTCATCCCGTGCGAGTTTCTTTAATTTCATATAAAAATAGTATAAGTTTATAAAAAAACACGATTTTTTAATTACTTCTCAAACTTAACTTCGTCGATAGCTTAAAAGGTAAACTAAACCGATCAACCAACTGTAACTTTTTTTCTTTTTCGATCTTAACTATAAAAGGTTACAAAATATCACCTAGTAATTCTTTGTCACCCAACTATAAAAAATTACAAAATGATTATCTATCTATTCAATTGTCCTTTTTTGTCACTAGCCAACTATCAAACACCCAAAAATCTAAAAAAAATTAACCAAATAATATTATATATAATTGAATGACTACTAATGTAATTTACGCAAGTAAAAAATATAAATAACTAAATATATTAGAACTATTAACAAGTATCATATCATATTCATTATATGTATATTAACATCATATAAGAATTTTGTGTTGGCTTCTAAAATAATTTGAAGCAAAAAAAATAAAAATCCTTGAATATTGTAAAAAGCATTTAGGTACCTCTTTACAACGTCATTCATTTAAACTCCAATACCGACAAAACATAAAAGAAGAAGAAAAATCTCAAAAAAGGGCCAAGAAAAGCTATGTAAACATTCATTTTTAACTTCATTGAATTGACAATTTTTCTTTGTATTAACACCAAATAGGAAATATTTTAAAAGGATGGGACTGATGGATAGTAAGTACCTCAGAATTTATCTTGCCCAACCGCTGCTGTCGAAGCTAAGGTCAGAGCAGACAAGGCAGGTTTTATAGCAGTTGAAACTTTAATTAGTTACTATTGGCTCATCATCGATGAGTCCCTCGCCCAGAGCTCTTTGCGCAATTCTGTAATACAGAATACCCATGGTCGCCATGCAAGCCCTGCATAACACAACAGACGGTTCATTTTTTGAATAACAGATATATGCAGTACAAAGACATCTGCAGTCTATGATTCTCAATACGAAACGGGACAAGCAAAATGATATGAGTTAGCAGTCAGGTAAATGAAACATAAAACCAAGATTCGTGACATACAGGTATATTAACCGATATGAGCAGTACAAAGACATCCGCAGTCTATGATTCTTGATACGAGATGGCATGAGCAAAATGATACGAGTTAGCAGTCAGGTAAAAGAAACACATCAAACCCAGATTGTGACATACAGGTATATTAACCGATATAAGCAGTACAAAGACATCCGTGGTCTATGATTCTTGATACAAGACAGGACGAGCAAAATGATTAGAGTTAGCAGTCAGGTAAAAGAACGGATAAAACCCAGATTCGTGACATACAGATATATTAACCGATATAAGCAGTAGAAAGACATCCTAAGTCTATGATTCTTGATACGAGATAGGACGAGCAAAATGATATGAGTTAGCAGTCAGGTAAAAGAACACATAAAACCCAAATTCGTGACATACAGGGAAAGCAGTTGCAGAAAAAAACCAATCTCGTACCAAGCAAAAGATTCGAATACCGAATCTACTTACATATATTTCTAAAGATCTTTTCTCCCTCATTTCGATCTTTCCGTATTAGTTGGTTTTTCATAAGCACAAATATATATGCATACTAATCAGAAACAGGCAAGTGCATGCATATGTAAGCTAGTGGTTAGCATTGGCAGTTATCCATATCTATATATATGTATAAGTGCTGACTTACATGATTGCCATGAAAAGTAGGATTTTTCGTGGATCCATCCGTGATGACCTTTGATGCTTCAACCGACCTTCAGGGACATCATCCGCATTTGATGCATCTTTACGCGGAGGTGCAGTCACTGGTAGAGTTGGTAATGCACTTGACCAGAAGGGAATCAATGCTCTGAGAAACTTATGACGAAGTGGACCTACAACAACAAATTATACAAACGATAAAACAAATCATGAATTTGAGATCGGAGCATATAATAGATCATGATATATCCTAGTTATCCAAAAAGATCTGAAATGAAAATAGTAGGTCATAGCCAGAGAAAAATGGAAATTCTAGTCAATTACAGAGCAGAATGGCTTCATGAACAAAGGCTTTTTTAACTTACCCCTCCTAGAATACTTTTTACGATTTCCGTCTTCATCATCTGCATAATATGAGATTTCTGAATTTTGTCGATCAGCATGAACTGTACTTTTTCGAGTTGTAGCCACAGGCTGGGTTACGTAGCAACATAGAACAAAACATCCAAGATAAGGAAACAAAAATTTAACATACGGAAAATGACACATACAAGCAGGGAAACCAACAATTAACAAAAATAAAACTTACAGCAACAGGACTAGAAGCTTTAATGTAATTCTCAGCTGAACTAGGACCATCTATCTCCGTTATTTCAGTCACCGAAAGTTTAGAAGGTCCTGCAACAGTTGAGTATCCTTCATCTATTGCCACAGAGGGCAATGAATTCCCATCACGATCCCTTCGTCCGGTAGAGTTCATGTTTACCAGTGGATCTGAAGAAAATGCAGGTGGAGGATGATTCCCGAACAAATTCTTCTCCATGCCAGTCTACACATTAGCAACTTAAGTCAGTTAAAACATACTTAAGCAGATATGGAAGTTGATCAACTCAGAATTATATTCATTTCAACCTAAAGAATACAAAACAGATCTGAGACAGAGCATGCTAAATCTAAAATCAATCCAAACCACTTTTTCTTTTGAGCACTTCTTAAAGATAATATTTAGATGTTAATTTCAGAGGGTAATCTATAAGTTCGGCATTTCAAAGCATCAAAAGATTGAGTGGCCACCCCACATGAGGGAATCTTCAACATTCTGGTGGCTGCGTTTTGAGTTTTATAATTTTGAAATAACTTTGGAAATGAGGTTTCGGGAACTATCTCATTGTTCAATGCTTTTAATGGACAGGGAAAGAAGGGGTTTGGCTATAAACTTCCATGGCCTACATTTTACTTTAATTTTCATTGGAAGCAGTTGGTTCTGCTGATCAATACATTTGACAGGAAAATTTTCTTGGCGGAATTTACGGCATCCATTTTGGAAACCTTTACCACAGTAACAATTAAATGCCAAAACATTCACGTCACCCACTGAAAGGCCAAAATCAAGCTTGACCACCACATCGCGAAAAGCATAACAACTGACAACTAGCAAGTGGCAAGAATGACTTCGAGGCACCAATGGGCAATATGATAAAGAAGCAAAGGATGTACTCAACAAAAAGCAGAAGAAAAGATTGATAAGGGAAATATTGAGAAAAAGAAATAGATATCTAAAGTTCAAATTTAGAATGATAGGATTTCTAAAACAACTGAAATCTAGAATGAACTCACCTGCATGATAGCCTCCTTCAGCAGTGAATGAAGACGAGATGCTGAATCTTTTACATTCTTGGGAGGCCATATCTGGGCAAGAAAGCACTGCTAAATGAGGCAAGCCAAACAACCACTACTGGCAGAAGTTTTAACCAAGACCATTGCACATAACTGCTATAATCCATGCATATAAATATAAATTGAGGAATGCCACAAGAAACTTCTACAGATTCTTATACCTTAAGTAATAGATCAAAGGAATTGTTCTCACACAGGAGAGAACCTCATTTAAATTCTGTTCCAGTTATTAATATCTACCCTCTGCTTCCACTAAGCCCATAGAAAAGTTTCAATTGAATAAAGTTAGAGGAAAATATCAGAAAAATGGTAATCAGCAAAGTTGTTTTCATCGACTAACTACACTGACTAGCTCGAAAAGAAGCAGCAGGATCACATTAGTTTTTATCATGGCCATCTCTTATCCATCAAGGTTCAAGAATAGCGTCACAAACAATTTCACAAGCTCAAATTTATCACTTGAAAAAATATTTAAGAGAAGGATGTTACTGTGAGATAGATGATTAGAAAACTTACAGATGTAGAACATGAAGGACATGTATAGCCAGCAGGTGCAGTGTGCGGAGGAAAGCTTTTGATATGTGAAATCAAGCAGTTTGTGTGTATAACATCTAAAGAAGCAAATATATATGATATGATTACACAGCAAAAGTCAAACATGCAGTCTGTAAACAGATCAAATAAAATAAAAAGAAAAAGCTGAGGCAGTATCTAATCAGCATAAACACATACGCAAGCAACCCAACCGAGTAGTTTCAGAGCCAGCACCCTCCTCAAGCACAGCTTGGCATTTGCAACACTTGGGAGGCCAGTTATACTCTCCATCTATTACCCATTCCGAGTAAGTACGAATCTAGATCAAAATGGAAAGATAAGTACATTATAATCCCCAAAACAGCATTCTATACAACATCTCCACTTAAAAATGGTTTGTAACACTGTCAAGCTTATATATACATGGCAGAAATTGGCGTACTAACATCATAAAAAAGCAATTTTCATGATGTTGCATATTATTTAGAAAATTGCACATAAAGGTTATCATAAAGTAAACGATTACAGTATCCAACATATCCCAAGACATATAATTGAAAAAAGGTTGTAATCAATCTATGACCATAAAATAGTTTTTACTAGAGTTCTAACTCTACAAAGGCCGCCACAATAAACCACTGCCAACCCCAACTTTTTAGGTATAAATAGTATTATACTGTTTTGAATGCAAATAAACTGAATGTTAAAAACTTACCACACATATTTGATGCTCAGGAAAACAGATGCATTCTCCACAAACTGGAACCTTGTGCACAAAACAATATAACTTTGTTGCCTACAACACCAAAAGGAGGAATAGATGTTTACACGATGAGATATTTGCAAAGCTTTGACCCCAACAAGATAACATAATCTCAAATTTATCCTATGCAATACACACTAGTAAATTCACAACATAACAAGCCACTCTAGCACTCCAAATATCAAGGTCAGTGTCCCCGCTCTGTTCGATTCATTCATTTAAGTAATCAAATTCACATTTTCCAATTAATAAAGTCCAAAATTAAGAAAAAAAGATCTGAAAACGTCCTAAGATGATTATTTTTTGGGATAGATCTAAAACTTGAGCAATAAATTACACATCGCAACACATATTCTCAAAAAAAGAAGTAAATTCATAACATAACAAGCAACATTACACTTGAAATCTAAAATCTCTATTAGATTCGTTCATTTCAAATTCGCATTTCCAATTACTAAGCTCTACAATTAAGACAACGATGATCTGAAAACAGCTAAATTCTTTTAAGACGATAACAAACTTTTTATAGATCTAAAACCTCCACCGATGAATCATAAATTGCAACACATATTTCTCAAAAATAAAAATTAAAAAGTTCACCACGAAGAAATCTAAATCTACAACGCTAACACTAACAAAAAATTCATCATATGATAAAAAAATTCAAAAAAATCGATAAAAAATAACTAATACCTTGCGGCATTTGCAGACCACCATTGCATAGAGAAGCGATCAAGCACGGGATCGATCACCTTGATAAATTCGATTCCGTTACCGTACAAAGCTACGGATTTTAGAAATGGATTGAGGTGAAAAATTAGCTAGGGTTTAAGGAGAGCTTACGATTAAAAAGAAAAAAAAAATAAAAAAGAAGAAGAGAAAGATCTGAATTGAGATGATTATAGCGAATTTAATTTCATACACTGAAAAAGCAATATTTAAGCTTTTGGAACAAAATTATTTTTCATCGACGAGCCTTATTTTTTTCTCTGTTATAAACATTTTTTTAGGCCGACTTCACGTGTAAGAAATAATATCTAACATCAAATTAATATATATAAGGTTAATTCCGCTAAGAGCCCCTAGACTATTGCTTAAATTTAAAATCGATCCTAAATTTTAGGGATAAAGTAGCTAGTCCCTAAACTTGCCCATTTTTTCCAACTTGGTCGCTGAAATTAGTTGTCCACATTAAAACCAGAACTTGAAAACTTCCCAAATTTGATCTATGAAACTGGATTTCGTTAAGATGTGATGACATGGCATTTTAAGTGTAACACCTCTTACCCGTATTTGACGCCGAAACAGGGCACGAGGCATTACCAAAGAGTACAGAGCACTTACAGATAATTTGAAATAATTATCTTTACACAAATAGTACACTTGAAGTGTACAGTTCTATAATTATGAATAAATACATTTATCAAACATATTCCATATTTTTATCGGATGTATCACAATCTCATATTTCCATGTATCAAGCACCACCATTTCCTCGTATTTTAGACAAATACGTGTAACAATTCATAGACACACAACTCATTAACTCTTCTTGCCAATCACAATTTAAATTGACAAATCACTTATTGAGTCCAATTTCAATGTTCACTAAAATTTATCATATAAATTTGGATGTACATATTCACCAATAGATTCCATGTACCGATATCATCATCTCAAATTTCCACATGCATTTCCTTTCCATATTATGAATTCAAATAACATATACAAGACATACCAATGAATTCCAAGTACGTTCTCATAATATTTCATTTCGAATTCAGATTATGTCATATTAGAACTCTTCCCATTAGCTCATTCAGAATACCATTTCATACGGATAATACACTCAAGGGTGTACAAATATATAATCACCAATGAACTCATTCATCAGCCAATATTCATGTATCATCAACTCATATTTCCTTATATCACATAATTTTATATAACACTTACCAACTTTGTCAAATTAGTGAACGTCTTACAAAATTGTTTTGCACCGGTATGCATTGAATTTCACTGATAATCACTGATGCCATAACATAGCTATGATCTTTTTACTAGAATGCCATCGCTCAGCCATGGTCTTACATTTTCACTATCATTATGTCATGGTGAAACCATGAACTTATCCGTCAATTCATCACTTTTCACTAGAATGCCATAGCCCAGCTATGGTCTTACATCTTAAACACGTATCACACCGATGCCATATCCCAGATATGGTCTTACACGGAAATCACTTGTCACTTGTAGCCGAAGCTACCACTATTCACTGATCAGGTAGCTAGAGCTACCACTTTTCACTGATCAGGTAGCCGAAGCTACCACTTTTCACTGATCAGGTAGCCGAAGCTACCACTTTTCACTGATCAGGTAGCCGAAGCTACCACTTTTCACTGATCAGGTAGCCAAAGCTACCACTTTTCACTGATCAGGTAGCCGAGGCTACCACTTTTCACTGATCAGGTAGCTAGAGCTACCACTTTTCACTGATTAGGTAGCCAAAGCTACCACTTTTCACTGATCAGGTAGCCGAAGCTACCACTTTTCACTGATCAGGTAGCCGAAGCTACCACTTTTCACTTTCACTTGTCCTTGATCAGATAAGTGTAGCCGAAGCTATCACTTATCACTTGTTGTCATGGTTCAACCATGGTCTTTTCTGTCAATTCGTCTTGTCACTGAACTGAAGTGCTTAATTCGATCATTTATTCAATTTCCATGCTTTTACATTATTCACGATTTTATCATCAATACATATAAAATAACACGTCATGAAGTTCATAAAATTAACAAATGATTACTAAAATTTAGCCATATAAACTCACAAGTTCAATTTTTCTAATTCAACATTTATCAATTATAATCGAGCATGTAGTCAATTTATACACAAGTCGTTCATATATTATTTTTCCTCCTCCTCCTCTCCATCCACATCCTTAGTATAAATAACACACTTGTAAGTAACATTATCTATAGTTTTCACTATTTACTTATGTGAATATTCAAGCTGTCCATCTGTGTCATAGTCACTAAATTATTTTTATCTTGAGCTACAGAACTCCAAATTAAGATCCGTTAATTTTATTTGAAACTAGACTCACATATCTTCTTACCATAATTTTTCAAGAATTTTTGGTGTGGCCAATTAGTACAGTTTATTAGTTTAGTTCTCCCCTGTTACACTGTCCGACAGCTCTGACCTCTCTTCACTAAAAATCAATTATCTCATAGTATGATTTTCATATAGTGTTTCCGATTATTTCTAATGAAAATAGACTCACTAAGGAATACAAAAATATAAATTATAACTCATAATTATTTTTTTACAATTTTTAGTGAATTTCTAAAGTAAGAACAGGGGATCACGAAGTTATTCTAAACCAGTCTTACCAAAATTTAAATATCTCAATATGAAGACCTCCTTTGCTTGCTCTGTTTCTTTTATATGAAAATAGACTCAACAAGCTTTAATTCTATATCTCACTCAACTTCTGATTCAATTTCTACCATTTTTGGTGATTTTTCAAAGTTAGAAAACTGCTGCTGTCCAAAACTGCTTTAGTGTAACATGTTGATCTCTATTTTATCCCCAATTCCACATTTCATACAATTCAATCCTTGCTCAATTAACCCCTCAATTGAGCTAATTTTCTCATTTAATACTTTCCTCTGTCATTTTAAACTACTTCATAACCTTTGAAAATCAGAATTTTAACACTAGGCCTTAATTTCAACTCTTTCACAATTAGGTCCTAAAACTAATTTCCATCAATTTCACTTGATAAATCATCATATAACAAAATTAAAGCTTCAATTCAATATCTATTCATCATATTATTCCAGCACTAATCCACATCAACTTTAAAAATTAGCCATAGAATCAAAAACTAATGAATTAATAAGTTGGACCCAATTGTAAAAGAACAAAAACATAGAAATTTCAAGGAGAAAGCAAGAATTAAACTTACATGAAGCTTGAGTATGAAAACCAGCTTGAAACTCTCTCCCATGGCTGTTTTTCAGCTGAAGAAAATGAAGAGAAATGAAGAGAAATCTAGATATTCCAATTTGGTCCCATACTTATTTAACTAATTTTGACAATTTTCCAAATTTGCCCTTATTTCACCCATTTCCTGATTTTTCTCAGCTATTGCCGCCTAAAATATCTCCTTTGGGCTTATTTTCACTTTAGGTCCTTCCTCATTTGACAATTAATCTATTTAATCCTTCTAGCAACTTTTACACACTTTTCAATTTAGTCCTTTTTATTTAATTAACCACCCAAACGTCAAAATTTTCTAACGGAATTTTAATACTACCTTATTGACATTCCGTAAATATTCATAAAAATATTTATGACTCTGTCTATAACACCGAGATCTCGATACCTCTTTTTCTCGATTTCTTGACCAAATAAATTTTTATAAAACACAATTACTATTTTAAAAATATTTTAAAAGCTACATTTGGCTCGTAAATATTAAATAATATAGTCTATGAGTTCATTTGTCAGATTTGGTGATCTCGAACCATTATTTTTGACATCATTGAAATTTGGGCTATTACATTAAGATTGTGTCAGTTCATCATCTTAAAAATTAAAAAATATTAATAAAATCTAAAAAATAAATAATATTTTTTTAAATTAACGATGATATGAAACAATCTTAGAATGTCGCATTATTATATCTTGTTATAGTCCAAATTCGAGACCAATTTGAAAAAATAACCAAATTTCAGGATTAATGTAGACAAAAAGAATTGGGGGCTAAAGTGAAAAGTTTTCAACTTCAAAAACTAAATATTATTTATCTCTGAATTTTAAATTATTCTAATTGAATCTTTTTTTCATTGAGATTATAAGAGAGTAGGTTATTTTTGAAAAGTTTTTTACAACTTTTTCTTGTAAAAAATAATAAAATAACATTACATAATCTCGAAATCTCCTGTTATTATATCTTAATCAAATCTAAATTCAAAAATCAAATTAAGATTTAGAATTAATGTGGATAAAAAAAATTCAAGGATTAAATTGAAAAAAATATAAATTAATGAAATTTTATCTCTTAATTATTCGAAGAAAATGTAACAAACTTCAGATTCATTAAGAAAAAGATAAAGACAGAAAAAATGGATTTGTGATTATTGCAAGCAAAGCTTAAAAAAATGGAAATATTTTATGAAAATAATTGGAATTAATATGTAAGATACAATGCACTTTTGATTTCTGTCCATCTCTACATTTCAACTCCTTTAAATATTTAACACTATTGTTATCATTTCTAAAATTAAGAGTCCAATCATTTCAAATTTTGTTCATTCATTGTTAACTTTTTACAATCAAAATCAAAATTGGATCTAATTTAAGATGATCAACTCAAGTTTTTTAATTTCGGACCAAAATTAACAGGTCTAACATCAGAATAAAGGTTAAAATATCCGATAAATTTAAAATTTAGTCCCTATATATTTACTTTTAGGAATTTAATCCTTTTCAAATTTCAAAATTCCGGTAGACCTGAATTCCCAAATCTAAAAAGTAGAGGTACTAGATTCTCGAAAATAAAAATACAGTACCTAAATTCTAAATTTGGGATGAGTACAGGGACTTGTAACTTATTTTAACCCAAAATAAAATAACATGAAATGCCAAAAAATTAACAAGACCATCACACTAAAAAGAAAGTTAACAATATGATTACTTGATTGAGAAAGGAGAAAGTATTTTTAGTTCAAGTTCATACTAAATTAACCAAAAACCAAAACATCGTCTTCGAGTACTGATAAATTAGAAAACTCCACACCAATGATTCGTGCTTAAACAAAGTCCTTCCTAATTCAGACCATATAAATTCTTCAGCGGTGCTGCAAGATTAAAAAACATGAAACGTCAGGAAGTTAAGATACTTGCCCGAAAAAAATATAACATCAAGATAACATTGACCATCGGAGCAGTGTTAGCAAGCCATTGCGGCTTAACATCAAACAACAAAAGTGCCTTAGACCCTTTTGGGCAAGATGCATTCGATTAGGCACACACCGAGTTGCCATTGAACACCCTTTTTTCTAAGACAATTGGAGCAGACGAGAAGTGTTCTTAAGCTGTTGCAGCTTAACATCAAACAACAAAAGTGCCTTAAACCCTTTCGGGCAAGATGCATTCAATTAGGCACACACCTAGCTGCCCTTGAACACCCCCTTTTTTTTCTAAGACGATAGATGCACAAATAACCCGTCTGCTTGAAGTTCTCTTCTAAATTATCCAACAATAAACATGGGACCGTAAGGAAATCATGCATCTTGGCTAGCAAAAAATAAAATAAATATTTTGGATGTTTGGAAAATTTTGGACCACTTTCCAAGCTCATTATCATGGTTATATACTTAAGATTATTCTACATACACACATACATAGACACACATAAAAAAAAGTCCATATCGCGCCTTTCTTCACTTATGTTAGCACTTCTTTTTGGCTTTGCACTACAAGTATTATGAGAGTTCTAACACCTAGAACATGTTGTATGCACTTAACTAAAGTGATCAAAAGAGTAACCGGCAACGATATTAGTTTTATTTACCTTGATGAATCCGATTTCCTTGGCATTGCTACGGAAGCACTGTCTGCAACACATGAGCCCATACTTCCTAATAATGGCATGGGGGTTGCCGCACACACGGCTATATAAACAAAAAAACAAAGAAAACCAAAATTCTAAGTCGTCGTAAACCAAAAAGATCATTCAAAGACACAAAACCCAATTTTACAATGGATCATTGCAGAATACTTCTACATCCTACACTAAAACAATTCATGGTACTCCAAATTTAAGCAAATTCAATGTCATTAAACATATGCTGCTCCGACTAAGGGTGTAAATGTGTAACTGAGCCGAACCAAATCTAAATAGTGGCAAGCTCGAGCTCAACTCAAAATTTGAGACCCATACTCAGCTCAAGCTTGTTTATTACTTTTTGTACTCAAGATCAAGCTCAATTAAGCTCGTTTGTATTCAAGCTCGAGCTTACAAATTCAGCTTGATTAATAGCTCAAGCTCAGCTCAATATTACCAAATCAAATTCGAATTTTTTAGTTGAAATAGAATAGCTTGCGAACACCAATATCTCATTTACACCCATAGCTCCAACTACTCAGTTTTTGTTAAAATCATCCAAATACATGGAAAAAAATTGAAAATCTAACCATATCCATCTCATACACATTCCTTCACTCTCAAATCCAAGTAACATTGTTAAATCTCTTAAGAGGCAAACAATTAACATTCTAAATCGTACGATGCAGGCACTAACAATTAACATTCTAAACCGTTTGCATTCTTCTACGCATTTATATGCTAAAAGATTAACATCTTGCACAAAGATTAATTAAGAATTAAAAATGTTTAATAATAATAAAGGCAATTTCACGAAACTAAATAAGAATTAAAGAGAAACAATTACCAGGCGCGAGATCCAGGGCCGTAGGTTTTCGGGTGAGAGTTCCATACGTTAGAGTGACCCATGGTTGATTTAGCTGCTCGTCAATGGAGGCTCTGAAAGAAGGCAAAATGGAAAACCCTAGATTTCGACGGTGGAGTTTGGTTCACTGGGGAAATTAGAGTATTTATATGGCGGAGTCAAAATGTATAATTTTTTGGGTCAAAATATGCTGTTAGCACACGTACTTTTACAAAATTTTAGATTTAGTTCTTTCTACTTTAAATATGTTTTTACTCCTGCATTGAACTATGCTCAATTGACAGATTAAGTTATAATATAAATTTGTTAATTAGTGTAGGATTTGATTTCAATGCTTAAATTGGTACTTAAAAGTTTCTTTTGTCCAATTAGGTATTCGAACTTAATTTATTTGTTCAATTTAGTACTTACAGTCAATGACTTATTTGAACAAATTTGAACTTTGAAGCCAAGTTCAAGCACTAATTTGAACAAAAAAGCCAAGCTTAGGTATCTAATTGGATAAAAAAAATCAGGTGTTAATTTGAACCTTGAGGCTAAGTTTAGGTACCTAATTAGTAAAAAAACTTAAGTACCAATTTAAACTTCAAAGCCAAGTTCAGATACTAATAATGTATATTTTGCCCATAAATAAATAAAAATAAGGGTAGTAATGTGCATTAAATTTTTTAAATTTATTTTAAGATTTTCTTAAGGTTTTTTCCCATAAAATTAAGGTTTAATGCTCAATTTGACCCTTAAACTATACATATTTTTCTATTTTAGTACCTAAATTTTTATTGTCTTAGATTAGTAATTAACTAACATTTCGTTACCCGGTTCAACTATTTTTTTTGGTAATCATGTTGAAAAAAAAAAAAGTTGCCACATGGCATCAATAAAAAATTGCTACGTGGCACTTATGTTTATTTAAAATAAAAATATTGACTCATCATTGACTGGCATTGGTCAACTTTGATCATTCATGTAACATTATTAGAACATGCCACATCACCCTTCTATTTTGTCTTTTAATATTATATATAATATAAAAAAATTTTAAAAAAATTAAAATAAAAAATTATAAGATATATAAAGATAAAATTATATAAAATATTTCATAAAAATTGATTTTTTATAATTATATAAAAACCAAAATATTATATAAAAACTGAAAATTTTAAAATATATAAATTTCTGAAATATATAAATTAAAAAAAAAAAAAATTATATAAAATTGAAAATTTTTCATAATTTATTTTCAAAAACTTTAGAGTTTTTTGGATTTTTCAAAATATATCTATATATTTTTTGAATTTTAGAATTTAGAGTTTTTGAAAAAATAAAATTTATGAAAAATTTTCAATTTTTCATATAATATTTTGGTTTTTTAAATAAGTATTTCTATATTTTTTATTTTTAAAAATTTTTAATTTTTATTCTTTAAAAAAATTCAATTTTCATATAATTCAATTTTTAAAAATTTATATTTATATATTTTAGAATATTATGCATTTTTAATTTTTTTAATTTGAATCATTATATATTATATTTGATTTTTATATTGTTAAAAAATAATTTATATAATATTATAAAAAAAGATGACGTGACGCATTCTAATAGAGTCACGTGGACAGTCAACGTTGATAAATAGTCAGTCAACACTAATCAACTTCGATCAACGGATTGAATTTAATCTCATACTATTAAAAAGAATCAAATGAATTCAAATTATAATTAAATAACGTCCATTATACAAAAAAAATTTATTGAATTTTATTTTTCAATAGTAGTTCAATTCCAAAAAAGAAATTTTAAAACTATCAACAAGGGCAAAACCAAAAAAGTTTTTAGGGGCCGGAATTAAATTGTAATTTTTACAATAGTAAAAATGCAATTCTTAAAGGATTAAATCAAAATTTTCTCACTTTTAGGGGGTGAAAGTACAATTTTACATTTACTAATTAAAATTTTTAAAGGATTTCCATTTTAGGGAACCGAGGCCCCTACCAGCTCTTGACTATCAACTTTGTTAAACAGTAAACGTTAATTCCATTTTAATTTGACTTTATTTAATTATATTTAATAGCACAAAATTTAAATTATTTTATTTAATATGAGAGATTAATTTAATCGGACCAAGTCCTTTAAGGGCTCCTTTGGTTTAGCTTTTAAAGTCAGTGTGGTGCAGTTGGGTAGGTAATTGCTACCAACCTCACTGATATGCTGTTTGGTTCAGCAACACAGTTCAGTCAAAATTGATTTCAAACACATTAACATGCTGAAAATTGGCTGGAGATTTCAGCAGCAATTAAACCCACTGCAACAGTAGGTATTTTTAACAGACAAAAATACCCATACTTTTATTTATTATTTTACTATTTTATCCTTGAAAGTTAAACTAATTTCTTTCCCAACCTTATATTTCTTCCAAAAATACCCATTTGATCCAAATTTAATGTTACTATTTGTGAAAATAATATTTATCATTGTTATAAAAGAATATTTAACTATAAAAAATTAAAAATAATTATCATTTTATCTATTAAATAATTTAAATTGATTATATAATTTATTAAAATATTTATAATAAAATCTTGGAAGATACATTTTAATATTTTATTAAATGACTTTATAAATTCACATATTTTAATAATTTTAAAAAAGTAAAATAATTTTAAAAACTTTTATTATATACCAATTCTAATCTGATGTCCTTAATAGTCATTTTATATTCTCACATCACCGCTACAGTTACATTTGAATCCAAACACACTCCACTATTGTTTCTAATCTTACTGCTACAGTATCCAATTTCACTGCTACAGTAACTAATCTCATCGCTACCGTTATTTTTAACCTCACTGGAGGTAAACACACCGTCCATCCAAACTAAGCCTAAGTGTAGAAAAAAATTGCAATAACAAATTAAGTAAAAAAGTGCAAACAAACAGCCCCTAACAAAGTTACACATAGCAAGCTTTGAAAGGCACACCAGTTCTGTCATAAGTATATATCCAGCCTTCATATGTTTAAAGCCCTGTTTGGCTTTCATTTGTTCACATTAATACCATAATACATAAACAAAACATATAAAGAACCGATCACCAAACACTTAATAGCCCAAATAAATTCTTAAAAAAAAAAATCCAAATAAATAAATAAAAAGAAGACTCGGAGAGCCAAATAGAATACACCTGCATCGATCGAGTTTTGGTACGTCGATTCTCAATTCGAACCTTTGGGTTTTCGATTGTCATCGAAATCTCAAATGGGTATCGATTGATTTTCGTTATAATCGCTTCGATTCTTTGAATTTTGTGCGATTGCTTTCGATTGTCTCTCGGTAATTCTTTGATCCCCCCCCCCCAAAAAAAAAATTACCCTTTTCTTTGTTCTTTGTATTGGTTTTTAACTCGTAACTTTAAGCAATTATTGATTATTTGGGTTTTGAATTTCGCTTCTTTTGAGCTGAATTTCTGTATGTTGTTGGATTATGGTGATTTGCAGGTGGAAATTAGGGTTTTTGGGATTGGGATTTTAGGGTTTGAGGAGTCTATGATTTTTTCATCTGGGTTTTTTGTTGAAAGTTGAAGATTTTGATGCAATTAGGACCATTTTTGGTTCATTTGATGGTATTTTCTTGAGTGAAATTGGGGGAAATTTTGGATTTGAAGATAATGGTCAACCAAGATCATGTTCGGATCGATAACTTAGAGCTAAAATCTCTTATAGTAAGAAAAATTGGGCATCAAAGAGCTGAAAAATACTTTGATCAGCTCAGAAAGTTGTTTGGTTTGAAGATCGGAAAGTCCGAATTCGATAAATCTTGCGTTAAGATCATCGGTAGGGAAAGTATTCCGCTTCACAACCGGCTTATTCGATCCATTATCAAGAATGCTTGTGTCTCTAAAGTTCCGCCTTCAAAAACAATACGGAAAGTAGGAAGTAACCTTCAAGTCGGAAATGGTTATCAACGGAATTGTCTTCAATCGCTTTACGGGGACGCATTTCCTCCTTCCCCTCGTAAAGGTCGGTCCCCTGTTAGTCGGGATCGTAAGTTTCGAGACCGTCCTAGTCCACTAGGTCCATTGGGAAAGACACAAAGTATTGTACCTGAAGAGTCCATTTCCAAGGCACAAGACCAGAGTGCAACCGAGTTATTTTCACTCGGGAGCAGACCTCCACCTGATGTTGCATCCGTAGAAGATGGGGAAGAGGTCGAGCAGGTGGCCGGAAGCCCTGGTGTGCAAAGTAGAAGCCCC
This sequence comes from Gossypium australe, assembly GCA_005393395.2. Lineage (NCBI taxonomy): Eukaryota > Viridiplantae > Streptophyta > Magnoliopsida > Malvales > Malvaceae > Gossypium > Gossypium australe. The sequence continues at coordinate 1,014,036 of CM016614.1, read as the reverse complement.
GTAACAGCTCCACTTGGCATCTCCATAAATTTCAGCGGAGCTCGTAAATCTCTTCCGAGTTACCGCCCTGAGACTTGTCAAACGAAAGGTGAGCTACCAGATACTAGATCGTTAATAAATCGTTTACAGAAGAAGTTGGAAACCGAGGGAATTAACGTTCCGATGGATTGTGTTAACCTATTGAATAATGGCTTGGATGCATACTTGAAAAGATTGATCGAACCCTCCGTAAGACTAGCCGGCCTAAGGTCTCGAAGTCGAAATTACTTGGAACGGGCAGGAGAAAGATCGTTTCATGTATCAACGATGGATTTTCGTGCTGCAATGGAACTAAATCCGCGGGTACTCGGAGAAGATTGGCCTATGCAACTTGAGAAAATTAGCCTTAGTTCTTTGGAAGATTGAGGGAGAAAAAAAGAAACACTTGGTTAAAACATAACCAACAATATAGTAGCATAGAAAATTATCATTCATGACTTCCATATTTACAATGAAATATATAGAATATGATTTAGTATGTTTTTTCTTCTTTTTCCTTAATTTTGAAGAAAGCCGGTGATTATAGTATCATTACATATTGATAGAATGAGTTTGGATGTATCATTTTCGATTTAATCAATTTTTTTAATATTTAGTTTTGATTTTTATTATTTTTAATTTCAAATGGAAGTTGTCCTAGCTTTAAACCTGAAAAAGGTGGATGAATCAATCAAATTAATTAAAAATCCCTAAAAATATATATAATTAGTTTAATTGTCAATTTTTTGTCCTACGATTTGCTTAGAAGACTTCAATGTCTAAATTGATATACCGACTAATTTTTGATCCAATCAATCCGATTCAAATAATGTTGGTATTTTTTTACTATTTTTTGGCTGATATATACTTTATACATTTCTCTATTTATGTTTGGATGTATTGAACAAGCATATATTAAAAAAATTAAAAAAAATTCAAAAAATTCAAAAACCTTAAGCATAGGGTTTTTGAAAATATTAAAAAGAAGAAAAAGATAAAAATGGGCATGAACTCACAAAAAAATTATTAATCATTTCCAAAAGGAGAGGTTTATAATGATTTTTTTTTTTTTTTAAATCAGGTTACATTTTATTGATCAAATTGTTGTTGGTCTCTAATCCACTTTGTAGCAACCCATTTCTCACCTTTGATCACTGGACAGCTTCCGTGAAGTGATGTCTGCAAATAATATTGAAACGAAGTTAGGATTTAGCTCTAACCTGCAACATGGTGTCATATTCAACTTACCCGGTTGAACTGGACTCGGCTAGGCCGGTTTCAATCTAAACCCAAACCATCAGTTCGGTAAGTTAAGTAGATCAATTTGCAATTTGTTTAGTAACCCAACCAACTGGTTGAACCGGCTTATAATAAAATTAATAAAGGGTAAATTACAGTCGTTAAACTATTAATAAGTTTACATTTTGATCGCTCATTTTTAAAACAGTTACAAAATAGTCATTGAACTATTCAAAAATTTTTATTTTAAGTCACTGGATTGATTAAGTTTTAAAAAAAAAAAAAACGATCAGTGAGCTCTAAGTAATGATTCAATGATCATTACGGTGGATCTAGACCCATCAATAAGTAAGAACATATCCCAGACCCAAATTGATCAGATAACCAGTACCGAAAATCAGAGAAGGAAGCTATTTGAATTTTAATTCGCAAGTTCGCGACATTTAAGACTGTTTCATGAAAAAAAAATTGAATTGTCGAAAAGAAGAGAAATGAGAGTTTTCAATTGGTGCAAATAGTGCGAACAAAGAAGGCCATATAACAACAATTTTTGCAGTCCAATGTCTTAAATGAAAACTTTTGAATTGTTCATTAACCATTTTGTAACCTTTTAAAGTAGCGACCAAAACATAAACTTACTAATAGTCTAGTGAGCCAGACTAATAGTCTAGTGACATTGGGTGTAGTTTGCCCAATTAACCGAAATAAAGAGATAACCAACTGAACCAGTCGAGCTAAATCAGTTCAGTTATTTTCGGTTATGAAACTAAAGTCTATCAGTTTCTCTTTGACAATCAATCAAGGTTTTTAAACTGAACCCACCAACTGCATGACCCTATATGAAGAAACGAGAACAATACTACTTTCTGGTGTGTTATATAACAGCTATAGTAAAGCCTCAGCATTTGTTAACAAATATCAAACATGAAAATTACCAGATCGATGGTGCCGTTCAAAAACAGCGAATAGAACAAAAGTCCATCCCCTCTTCGAGGCTTTACTTTTAAACCGACGCATTGTCTGTAGTCATAGCCTTCGACGCTCATGCCATTCTGCAACCAAAATAACGTGGTCGGTATCGAAACTCGGCGTAAATGCTTAATCAAAGGAGAGTTAAAGCAAGTTAGTATCTTCAATGTCTACCTCGAACGGGAACATTGTTTCTCCGCCTTCTTCTACATCGGATAAATATAGCAAGAATGACGCAACCTGTGAGAGAAGGTTCAATGCTAATTAAGCATGGTGTTTTAGTTCTTCAGCATCGACATTCATACAATGGCTCGGTTAAAATTAACAAAACGTGATAACAATAGAACTTATCATACAAGATGGATCCAGAACTAACTTGATACCAAAATGAAACCTTTGAAGAACGAACTTTAATGGATTGTTTAGTAACAAAAGGATTTACTGATAGTCTAATGATAAGTGAACACGTAACTTGTATACCATAAAAAATATAAACTAAATTCTATATCCAACTATTGCATTTACACTATCAACTTAAATGCAGACAGAAAAGTAATGGTGAAGTTCGCGTGTATGACCGTACCCTTTGGCTCGATTGTGGACCATATTCGGACGGATTGAAAGCATCGTAATGAGAATCATACTTCTGTCCGATCTCATACCGCAAAACATTAAATGCCTGCAATGTGTACAAATTTCAATTCAGAACAATTCAAAAGTAATGTAAAGAAAGATTTTCGGTTTTGATAGAAAATATGCCATGAGACTTTTTGTGGCTTATCGGTTCTATATCGATCGGGAAAATCTTAAATCAACAAAAGATGTACCTCTCCATGACTCCGTGGAATGCTTGTAACCTTTGCAATTTTTTTCTCGATCAAGTCCAAGGTTCTGGATTCATCCTCGGATGCACTAATAAATGTTCCCGAACTGTGTCCAAGAAAAGTACAAATTCAAAACAGAGTTATCAGCATTCACCAATTCAAAACATTCACTAGCACGAGGGTAAAATACTATCCAGCCTCAATGCTAACTTGGAACCAGTTAATAACATTATCGATTTATGATTTACCATTGAACTCAAAACCGATAAGAAATGGATAGTAAAGCATCTTAAAAGGGGCAGTCTACCTTGTTCTAGTTCCTTTAGTGCTTTCTTCGGTTTCTCCCTTGCGCAAAGCCAAAGTAGATGGTTTAAGGTTCAATTTCGCCATTCCAATTATATGTTCGCATTGTTCCGCAGTTGCAAAGTCAGGAAAATAGTAAGCTCGCGGTTTCCAACTTAAAACCTGCACTTAAAGAGAAGCAATCAAAGTAAGTTATTCTACAGACAGGGCAGTTTTCTGTACAATATTTGCACATAGAATCTTTGTTCTTTTCCATTACTGCTTTCCTTCGATATTCGAAAACTCCAGTTTTAGTTTCGGGTTAAACAAGCCTCAACATATACTACCTCGTGACCTATATTACTTAGACTTGGGGTCGAATGTCGGTATAGGTAAGTACCAACACATGCATGATCAAATTTTCTAAGCTTTTCTATATATTTTGTAGGATAATACTCTCTGTCTCATATGCATGTTCGAATACGAGTCAGATATAGAAAATTTGATCATATATTGGTTTCTAAGCTTTTCTATATATTTTGTAGTCCATATCTATGACGACAAAGCATCCATAGGTCGGATAAATCCCCAAGGAGTCCGAAACCAATATATGGACTACATGTGACACCTTGGAAATGATCAGAGGTAACCCCTTAAAAGCCTACGGACATTAGGATAGGAGGCCAAGACACTCTCTACGACTCTCCGCCTTCCAAGTAGACCATCACGAACCTCCACAATCTTCTTGTATCAAGAATTTATTTGCATATGTATCCTCTCATTTTCTGGCTTTTTACCAAAGATCAGATTTTCGATTTTTCCGTTTTTCAATCATAGCTCTTATCCCACATAAATTTATGAAACAACTTAAAAATTTTAATAATTTAAGTGGTACTATCGATTACCAAAAAATAAAAGCTAATCAAATAAATAACTAAAACAAAAGCATTTAGAATCAAATTCATCATTCAAAATCCAATGAACAAAACCAGGAAACCAAAATTCAAAAATGACCTGAAAAGGGATAGAATCAATCGAACTTTCCCCAGTCTCTCCAATTGGCATCAAATCACGATACTTATCACCTTCAACATGCACCACTTCAAGCTTTCTCAGCCTGGGTTTAATAATCGGAACATCCTACAAAAAAAAAAAAAAAAAAAAAACCAACGAATTAACCGCTAAACCCAATTCAAAAAACCATTTCAAAATGAAGAAACATTCATGCTTTATAAGTTTACCTGAGAGAAAAAAGTTGAAGTGAACAAACCAGCTAAGAAAGCAAGTGAACATAAGAAAAGGGTAGCTGCTAACCCTAGCTTTCTCTTCGAGCTCTTCGATTTCCCTTTCATTTAGGGATCCTTTCTCTCTCTCTTTTTCAATTTTTTTGGCTCTCTGTTCTTCACAGTTACAATAATGGTTTTTTTTTCTTAATTATTATTATTTTTAAATTTGTATAGTCTGCAGTTTCTTATTGCTTAAGAAGAATGGACAAACGCGTCAATGGCGGGAGGGGGGACTTTGTTTTCTTTTCTTTGTTTTTTTGACTTTTAAATCAGTGGATTTACTAATGCAATCCACTAAATTTTTAATAAATAAGATAGATGGTGAAATAGAAATGTTTATGGGCCCGACTTTCCCTTTCTAGAATTGGATGGATTATCGAATCGGTTAGTACATTAATTTATTGATTAGATTAATCTCTTCGGCTCAATTAAATAAATTATTAAAATATTAATAAAATTTAAAATATTAAAAATTTAATTCAACCAGTTTTTTATATAATTCAATTAGTTTATCTCGATTTTCGAGTCAATTGATTTAATGAGTTTCTCCATTCAATTTGATTAAATAATCATTAAAAAATATCATAAATATTAAAAAGTATTAAAAACTTAGTTTTTACCGATCTTTTACTTAGTTCAACCTATTCATTTCGATTCTCAAACCAACCAATTCAATGCTTTTCTCGGATCAATACCTTGATTGATTCCGTGTCCAACTAATCCGTTTAATTCAAACAATTTTGCCACTCAATTTGACTCACTTTGAGTCGGATTAGGGTTTATTTAGGCTCAATTTATTTTGCTGGTTAGAAATAATATAGAAAAGAAAAACAAGTTTATATTAGTATTTTATATACTTTATAAGTAAGTTTAAATAAAAAAATAATCTTTTGATTATTTTTAATAGTAACACGTGTCATTTGGACAAGTTGTGCTCCGGCTTGGATTTGGAATTGAATTTCTTTTTTTTTTTGGAACTAAGTCAGGGTCAAAGGATCAAACAACAATTTATTTTATCGAATAAAGTGGAAAAAGAAGGGATGGAGAGTGACCGACCAAGAAACAAGCCCAATGGGCCTTAGCCATCCAACCTCTGCTCTCGAAAGGCTACACCTAGATTAAGGTGTTCATATTTTTTATTTTTTAAATCAAGCTCAAGTCTGAACCGGTTTATTCAAATAGCTCGTTTTACTATTTAAAAAATAGTAAAATTATTATATAAACTAACTACAATAATATATAAATATTAATGTATTTTTTATTTTTTTATTTTTAAATAATAAAACAATTCAGACCTGCCTGGAGTTGAAAATATAAACTCGACCTATAAACACCACTAACTAGTAACTAGTACCAAAATTTTAAAATTCAAAAATAGAAAAACTAAAATGATCAAATTAAAGTATAAGGAAAATTAACAGCTGATGTCGTAATACAGGGAGTAATAGGAAAATTTAACCATTTTTAAACATACAAAAAAGAAAGGGAATTCATGCTAAAACCATGAACCGTTCACCTCTTTTCACCCCATTGTCACATCAATTTCTGAATTTCTCTAAAATATTTATTTTATAAAAAAACAAAAGGGGAAAAGTACATAAAGGTCCCTATATTAAAGTCAATTTGTATTTTACTCTTTTACTCAAAAAATAGGTAAATTAATACATGTATGTTAAATCAAATAGCAAAATCAATCATTTATATTAAAAATTTCATCTATTCGTACTGTTAAAAATCGACATGGTTAATGGAATAACTAAATAGTGACATGTGGCATACCATATGTATCTCATGTTGATGTATAATGATCAATTTTTAACAATAGAAATTAACGGAATTTTTAACAAAAATATCAATTTGCTCTTTGATTAAATGTACAGGGACTAATTTGTCTATTTTCTGAATAGGGAGCAAAATATAATTTAACTTCTAATATAATGACCTCTACGAGAATTTCACCAAGAAAAGAAGAGAAAATATAGCCAATATTCGAATGTCCATAATTGACCTAAACAAACAAAGAAAGCATCAAAATTATTAACCCACCCTTTTTCTTTTTATTTGCTATTAATTATTTTTATGCTATGAAAATTCGATGGTGGTATTTTTCTCTGCAATCATATTTTAGCATATGTTTTTATAACCACTCTTTTTTTTTTTTATCTTTTTATATTCCGATAGTCACATTAGACTTCGATCAGATTCGAAGTTAAATTGGATCAGACTTTTAAATGAATATAAAATATTTTCATTTTGTTTTCTCTATTCACAAAAATTATACTTGAAACTTTATTTAAAGAAGGGATAATATAATTTTGGCCCCTAAACTTGATAACTAGGGTCATTTTAACACATGTACTATTTTTCTTTTCACTTTGGTATTTAAACTTTGCAACTAGATCTATTTTGATCCATAAACTTGAAAATTATAAAAAGTTTGATGATGTGACACTTTGAGATTGAGCCACATCATCACTTGAAATAAAAAAATTATATAATTTTATAGGTGATATTGTGGTACGATATCAGAGTTTCACATTTAATGTTTTAATAACCATACCAGTAGTTGAAACTATTAGGCAACCTGTTTCCGATTCAACCAGTCCGATCAATTCGATTGTTGGACCATCAATAATTAAATAAATAATTAAAAATTTTAAAAAATTAAAAATTTACTAAACTGATTCAACCTATTCAATTGCCGATTTTTGTCTTGATTTTCGATTTTTATCACCTTCAAGTAGTTTTCAAGTTAATTAGTTCAACCTTTTTGTCTAAATCGTTATATCAATCAATTCTCGATCCATCAAATCCAATCTTGTTCCAGTAACATTGTTCGCATAATCAAACATTCACAACCAAAATAAACCTAATTATCAACTTCAATAGGAATATAAAACTGTTTATCAATTGATTCAAATGGGTGTCTTAATTAAATTCTCAATGCTCACCCCACTCAATTTCAACTACAATATTCCTTCTATAGATTTATTTATTTGTATTTAAAATTTTGTTCATTTGTTGATTTATCGGGTAGCTTGTTTAGTTCGATTGGCTCAATTCGACTTGGATCGAGTTCAAATAAAGAGTTATTATCTACAAATTAATTTGATCTTATCTAAATATAAATAAAATTTTTTTATAAATATTTAATTTTAGATTTAATTATAAAAAAAATTATTTTTCTAAATAATAATATGACTTTTTGAACAGGTTAGGCAGAGTTTAGACCTAAGCCTAAAAAAATTTTAAAATCATGTCTCGACCTAATCTAAAGACACTATTAATTTATAGTTTGTATTATATTTAGTTTATTTGGGAATTGGGACTATAAAATAATCGTGACATGCACCCTGAAAATTTATTTACTATATAATTTTATTTTTAAATTGAAGAGTACCTTTAGGTAACTTTTCCTTTTATATTAAAAAAATACCATAAAAAATACATATTTTTATTAATTATTTTCTATATTTTATATTTATTGAATACTGAGATTTTTAAATATTCAAAAATCCATTTAAATGAATTGGTTTAACCAAAAAAAAAAAAACCTATTGACTACTCTTTTTGATTTCAGTTATTAATTTCAATTTTATTTTTCTCCAAAATGATAAAATTCTTTCTAAGATCCTTTGAAATTTTATAAAATTAGAAATTAGTATAATAATAATAATTTATTTTATTTCTAAAGAATTTATCATTCAATTTTGGCTTCTAATTTTTTTCTTGCCTTCACCCCTATTTAGGATCTAATATCAACCAAGACTTCATTTTAATAAAAATTGTTTTTCATTACACAATTGACCAACGACAATACTAAAGGTGCGACCCCAACGCTCCTAAAATGAAAATGAAAATATTAACTTTTAACTCTTGACACCTTGACAAATTATAAAATGCCTCCAAAATTAAACCCTCCTCATTTGTACCATCGAACATATTCTTGCAGCATTTGCACTTTCAAGCATTATAAAAATCAACGAAACTCTCCTTACATTACTTACACCTTAAGTACAATAATTATCTCAAATTTAAGCTTTATATATATATATATATATATATAATATTACGATCAAAATTTCTTTTATATATTTATGGGAAGATTTGCCGTCGCCAAAACTAAGATTTTAATGCTTAGGTAACGTTAATTATATATATATATATATATATATATATATTAATTTTCCTTTTTTTATATATAAATTTGAGAATTTGTGGCAGGGAAGCTAAGCGATCAGTTGAGCGACCGATAAGCAAAATCGCTGGTGCCGATAGGGAAACTATCGAAAAGTCGAGAAAGTCATCGTCAGACAGTAACAGCAGCAACGATATAAAGGACTCGTGGTGCTGGGTTCCACATCCAAAGAGCGGGATATATTTTCCTGAAGGCCATGAATGGGTAATGAAAGATGTTCCGGACGGAGCAGCATCGTTGAATCAGACATATTGGCTCCGGAACGTTGAGGGTGTCGATAAACCGGATCCGTCTGAGCATGAATATTTTTCAAGTGATCATCACTATTCACATGCAAATATGTGAGTACTAAACTTTAAGAATTAGGTATTGGAAGGATGCTCAATAAGCATTTTGGCCTTGGCTGAAATAATAGATAATATATATATATATATATATATATACAGCTATGTTAATTTTAAATATTATATTGAGAAAAAATAATACCTTCGGTTTAGATGCACCTCAAATCTAGCCCAAAGCATTTTAAAATACATGAATTAAATTGTAAACACATCTACCTACTGCATGAACGACTTGAACCTGACGTGTTTACAAAATTATCAACACTACTTTTTTTCTGTAACATGTAACATCAAAGGTAATAGTGAGACCAAGGGCGAAGCCAAAAAGAAATTTAAGGATCAAAATTAAGTAATATATATTTATGAGAGCTAAAATGCAATTTCACTATTTTATTGACTTATGTCTTTGTGATTTTCAAAAGATTAAATCTAAATTCTTGCATTTTGGGGGAGGGGGTCAAACTATAATTTGACTATATGTTAACTTAAAATTTTATGAGGGAACTAAAGAACAATAATCATTTTAGGCCCTCGCTTTGCCTTGAGTGAGATTGACAAAAAGACCTGATTGAAACTATAGTGATACTTTGAAGGTTCAATTAGAACATTTCTAAAGTTTAAAAACCAATTTAGAATCTAAACAAATAATTTGAGGCTGTATGGTGCAATTAAACCAAAAAAATATTAAAACATAACACAAAATAATATAATATAATATAATATAATTATTTTTTAAAAATATTAAATATTAATTTAAGCCGGATCAAACCAACCTGAATTCAAGAAAGCTCTATCAAAAGCCCGAAAAAACCCAACCCTTCGTCATGTCTAGTCAAATTCCATGCTAGAAATTTTAAATCAATGGTAGATACTAAACACTCTAAATTTTAATTAAGATCAATTAAACAATTGAGAAGTAGCAAAATAACTTTGGTTATTAGCAATTTGCTCAACATTTGTATCCATTTTATGCATAAAAATAACTCCATCAACAAGAGAGTATAAGGGCCTAACCTTGGTTCAAATCCGGCCTTCTTCGGAAAAAAAGAAGTCTTTCATATCAGAGCAACTCTAAATAACCTGCTCATCACCATGGCCGTTGTCCTTGGGCTTGCTTGTCGAGGATAAAAGTCCGATTAGCTCCATCTGATACTCGAGACCTTTAAGGTAGTGTCCCAATAGCATACACCTTCGGAAAGAAATATGAACATCAGAAGACATAGTTTCAATCGAATGTTTTGGCAGAGTTTTAAACACGCAACAAGGGCAAAGCCAAGAAAATTTTTTGGGGGCCGGAATTAAGTTATAATTTTTTATGAGAGTTGAAACGCGATTTCACCATTGTATTATTTAATATCTTTACAAATTTTTGAAGGACTAAATTAAAATCTTACAAAATGAACTTCAGTAAAAAATTCAATACTATTATGGCTAATAAAATTGTAACATAAATTTCAGGTAGCGGAGCTTTCCGAACCAGCATCCCCTGAACTGAAAGAAACAATCCACTCTGTAGTCCACAATCTCCTTACCACCCTTTCTCCGAAGATGCATTCAAAGATTCCTCCTTTGTCAGAGAACACTGCAACTGGAACTGTAAATAATATCGAGATTGAAGATTGTAAAGAACTTGTTGACAATACTTCACTTCAGTTACAACCCATTATTTCGTTAACACGAGACTACCTTGCTCGTCTTCTCTTCTGGTTAGTCTATCTCACATCTGCATTTATTTCTCATTGCATATCAACTAAAATTGTAGTCTAACACAGGGGCATAGCCAAAGGGGGCAGGCAGGGCCTTCCCCCCCCCCCCCCTTCTTTCTGAATGAATTAATTGCTATTTTAGTACCGTCTAAACGTAAATAGTTCAATTTAATCCTTTTTAGCTTGTTTTAAATAGAAAAGTTGTAATTTTGGCCTTTCAAAGTTTAAAGTACAATTTAAGTCATTTTAATACAAAATTTTTAGCTTTGGCCCCTCCCAGCTAGGGGTGTAATCAAGCCAAGCCAAGTTCAAATACTGTTAAGCTTGAGTTTGAACTCGAGTCGAAATTCAGAGCTCGATACTTGATTCGAGCTTGATCGAACATCTATTTTTAAGCTCAAGTTCGGCTTGAGATATAATTGAGCTACTCGAGCTTGATTAAACTCGTTTACTAATTTTTGTATTCAAGTTCTTAGAGTTAATGATATATATTAAGGGCAATAACGTAATTTAATAATATAAAATATGAAAAGCTCTATAAGGCTCTCGAACTATTCGAATCAAGTATTACTAAGCTCGAATTTGGCTCATCCAATAGTTACCGAATTGAGTTCTAATATTTTGAGTCGAACTCGAGTAGCTTGCGAGCACCAGTGTCTCATTACACCCCTACTCCATCACATAATCCAGAAGAGAAGACGAGCAAGGTAGTCTCGTGTTAACGAAATAATGGGTTGTAACTGAAGTGAAGTATTGTCAACAAGTTCTTTACAATCTTCAATCTCGATATTATTTACAGTTCCAGTTGCAGTGTTCTCTGACAAAGGAGGAATCTTTGAATGCATCTTCGGAGAAAGGGTGGTAAGGAGATTGTGGACTACAGAGTGGATTGTTTCTTTCAGTTCAGGGGATGCTGGTTCGGAAAGCTCCGCTACCTGAAATTTATGTTACAATTTTATTAGCCATAATAGTATTGAATTTTTTACTGAAGTTCATTTCTAAATAATCAGTACATGGCTATGTTACCCGGACTCGAGTAAGTGTTGGATATACATATGTGCCTCGCACAGTAAGTCTAATTTCTTCCAAGATTTCCGTGTATCTAGGAAGTTCTTAGAAGATCACATCCGATTCCTATGTCCGGATATATGTCGAACATGAGTGTCAGACACAACTAGTTCAAGAAAAACAAAGTGTCGGAGTAAAATTGCTATGTGCTAGCAATTTGAAATAAGCAAAGAACTTGTGATATTGAAAAACTACTTGGGATATGAATTTATGGCATCGAAAATGCTCATCTTAGTTTTTACAGTCTTCCCATCATATAAATGAAGAAAAAAACAATGAATTGATCATAAAGAGATTGATACTTTAGAATCAGATTAATGAGATACTAATAAAGAAATTTGCTTTAAAAAGCGTTTGAAATCGAAGGAAACCTTATCAGGTTGTAGTGATCTCAAGTAGTTTAGTAAATCGTTCTTTTCTTCCCCAGCAATTTGTTGCATTTGTAGAGCAGCATTTTTCCCCTTGATTTCACGAAGTTCCTTCAATCAAGCAAGATA